>CM057459.1:359417500-360647500 GCA_016271365.2 Neoceratodus forsteri | reverse complement strand
CCTGCGGGGAGTCTGTTATCATCCTGCCGCTGGTAATTTCTCCTCCGGTTTTCTCCCAGGGGCCCCAGGAGTAGGAGCACATGCGCCTTACAGCCCCGGTAATGACCCCTTTCTTTCACCCCGTTGGCCTAATGCCTGGGACTCTAAGCCCGTGCTGTCCCCAGCCTCCTCCAGCACGCAGCCGTCAGCCGAAAGATGCCACTACACCTCCCCGGAGAGGAGAGCTGCCTTCTGGCAGCTCCATCCAGCTCCACCCTTGGGGTGCTTTGGGGGTGCCGTGACATTGGGCACCAAGAACTATTCACACATGGACTAGTAGAAGCAAGGGGGAACCACTGGACACCAGGGAGTACTTGGAAAGGGACAGGGGAAAGAGTGGGGGTGGCTTACAAGCAGTATGTCCGATTAGCATCCTATTGTTCTGTTTTTTTGTTTTTGTTCCACCTTGACTAACAACTGCTGCTCTAAGGCCAGGATAAACCAATATAGCCATCCTATGGATTTCATTGAGTGGTATGCAAATTAGTTTTCAACCATTATTTAGTTTTAAATTTGTTTTATAATGGTAAAATAAATTAAAACTTTGTCCAGAGGAAGGAGGAATGACTCTGTTGGAACTCCACTATTGGCCTTCTGAGCATAATCTGGTAAACTCGAATGGAAGAAAAAACCTCTGTGACTCACTTGCCAGATTGGTTGGGTTTCTGACTACGGCTTCACATGGCTTCAAAGACTGGCTTTTCAGAATTAGACCTGTTAAAAGAAAGCTGCTCATTCAGAGTTTAGTAAATAAGTTTTGTTAATACTGATTGAGTTTTGAGCAGTTTATTTTAAATCAGAATCTGACTTATTACAAGTGAAGTCTTGCAACTACTAACAGTATTGTTTGTGTATGTCAGGGTAGACGGAAAGGTTTTCCAGTTTCTAAATGCAAAATGTGAGAGTGCTTTCCTCTCCAAGAGGAACCCGCGACAAATCAACTGGACTGTCCTGTACAGGCGTAAGCACAAGAAAGGACAGATGGTAAGTAAATGTTACTGAGAATACCCTATTTGTCCTGCCATGTTTATGGAGAGTATTTTTAGCCTTGACCTGAAGTACTGCAGAGTTCTTTGGAAATCTCTAGCAACCTTAAGGCTTTCAGAGTCTGCCTTATAGACTCTGGCCCGGATATCCAAATGGGTTGCGCATGGCGCAACAGGTGGCGTCGGCACAACCCCGCATCGTGCCCAGGTGGGATATTGAAAATGCTGCCTGGCGTAACGCAAATCCTGATGAGCCACGGCGCAATGTTAATGTATGCGGCGCAGATGCAGTGGGCATGCCCATGCATATGCAGCACATCCCAATATTCAGCCCGGGATGTACTGCGCATATGCTGGCACAACCCTGCATTGTGCCGCATGGGGTGCTCAAAGTTGAGCCTGTGAATTGGTGGAGCAACTCCTGGCCACCCAAGGCAGAATGCTGTATTTCAGGGCGCAACACAGCAGCCGCCAGCCGTGGGTGGCCACCCGCCCACCCAGAACACCGTCCGCAAGCACCCACATCTCCCTGGTAGTCTAGTGGTACCCCTAGCCCCAATCGCGGTACATTGCCGTAAAAAACTTCCCTGGTGATCCAGTGGCACCACCCACACAGGACCCCTTGCCCACCTCCGGTCATCAGGTGGCTGCAACCCGCCTGCATACCGCCCACTGAATGACGGGTACAGTATGGGTTGTAAGCCTATTGGTCCACAGTATGAATCAATGGGCTTGCAGGGCATATTGTACTAGATGGTCCCAAATATTCACATGTTTGGGACTGTCTAGTACAGTATGCCCTGCAAGCCCATACTGCACCTGTCGTTCGCCGGGTGGGTTGCAGTCGACCGCCAATGACAGTGGCGGGGCGCCAAGGGGTCCTGTGTGGGTGGGAGGGTGCCACTGGATCACCAGGGACATTTTGTACGGTGATGTACCACAGTCGGGGTACCACTAGACTACCAAGGATTTGTTCTGTGACTATTTATCATGACTACGGGTTGGGGGATGCCCCGGGACCCCACTGTGCACATGCCATTCTGGCAGGCGCCTGGTGCAGTTCGCCAGGCTGCCCCGTATAAGGTATGCAGATGGGGCTATAATGACATGCAATGGCCCCATTTGCATGCCTCCACTGAATATCACTGGGTGATGCGCCAACGCAACCGCGCTTGCACTGGTGCATCCCCAGCCCCTGTTTGCTTGCGCCAGTGCAGTGCCACTGCACCGTGCGCTGTCCGGGTCATATTCAACGGTGCTCCACCATGGCGCATCACCGTTGAATATCACCTGGTCCTGGCCCCTGCGCATCCCAGTTGCACTGTGCTCATGCTTGCGCCACTGCCAGGCGCAGTCTGAATATCCGGGCCTCTGTATTATATGGATTTAGCAGAAGAGCACTGGCTGGTTTTCGTCTTGCCACGTAGGAACCCAAGACATCGCAGTAGGCCAAGTAGGGGAGGACTAGCATCTCACTGGGATGTTTTTGGGAGAAATGGAACATCAGCATTGCTCTTGGCTCGCCCGCTGAAGCCTCCAAGAAGTAATTGCAGGGAATGGCATTCACTGTGGATGTCTGCCCACTGATGCAGCCAAGGGAGCTGTAAGCCGTAAAAATGGAAAACTCCACTGACTAGGCAGTTGATGTGCCTACCCCTACATTCAGTAAGGATTGCGTTATCTCTTCCCTTGCAACACATATAATTATTCCCCAACTGCTGCAGGGAACATTGGTGTACTGGTCTGGATGGTAAGCTGTTAAGTGCAGTTGCATTGATGATTAGTAGGATATAGGGAAAAAACTTGTGCAAGATAACTGCCTGGCAGCAATGTGTGGGTCTCTTCCCCACACCCTGTCCGGGGGGGGGGGGGCAGGAGAGGTAAAAAGAAAGATTATAAATTGTAAACGCTAGTAAGATTTAGTTTGGGACACGGTAACTTATCACTTCATTTAAAATAAAAGTTGCCTAGTGTAAGTCTTGCACTTTAAAAACGAATATTGAACTCCATATGGGGGATGTGAAGGAGTATTAATTAATGTATGGACAGCAATGTGTGATACCACATAAACCATGAAGATGTGCCTAGAGCGGTTTATATTGGCATTACACACCATGGGGGTGTTAAGAAATAAATATAAAATTGCTGCTTCAACCCCTAGGAATCGCTCACGAGTGATGCCCTGGAGATAGAACCTATGCAAATTTTCAAATTTGGAATGTCTGTTCAAACTCTACATCTGTGCTCCTCTTTGACCGGTGCTCCAATCTGTTTCACTGCCTGAAGAGAACAGTCGCCCCTTGGTGGATTCTGTAACTGCTGGCTCTCTAGTCGAGTTTTTATTTTGTAGAATAACAAAACGTGTACTTTAGTCAGTTTTTCTTGATTACTCTGCGTTTTATATAGGGTTTTCTGTAAATTAAGGTTTCTTCGGTTCCCATTTTATTCCCAAGAACTGGAGAATATCCTGCTTGGCTGCCATGAGTATTGTTGCTAGTAAATCACATATTCCTTTTTGCTAAATTTAGTGGCTACTGTTTTTAGTTCTCCAATTTAAAGAGAATAGTGCACGTTCTGTTTCTATCTGTGCCCATTCACATTAATCACTTTCTGGTGCAAGAGCTGTGATTTGACCTTTTAGCGCAGTTTATTCAGTACAAGAACTGTGCTTGCTATTGGGCTCTTGTACTGCATTGTTTTTTTGGTGGGGGCAAGGGTGTTTTAAATCAAAACTTTAGGACCTGCCCAGCCATGACTGTAGCTGGATTTTCATTTGCCCCTATTCATTATAAAGAACTTGGCTCTCTTTTGTACTTGCCCTTCAATGAAATTTACTTGGCTCGGACAGGGGCGATGGGATTTGTACATGGTGGGGGGTCTGATTTAATTCAAGTTTCTCTCTGATTGGTATGTCAATATTGTGGAACATCAAAAACATTTTTCAGCTCCTGGCAAGGGAAGACTATCATGAGCTTTGTTTTTAAAGAGATCCACCAAGTTAAATAAAGTGGGATTTGCACCTGCTAGATCAGTGCTTTACCTCTACGAAATGATACTGATGCAGAGATGATCAAAAATAGTTCAATAGGTTAAATGGTGTAACCTTCATAAAATTACCCCCACCGGGTCACTTCCCAGTTTTTGGAGTCGCCCCTGCGCTCACCCACATAATTACATGATCACAGGGAGCGTGCAGGGACATGCTGCTTTATAGTCTATCTTGGGGCCTATACTAGGGAGCAGCTTTCACATTGCACAATATCGTTTTTATATATTGTAATGGTCATCTGGTGATTAATCAAGGACACCGATTGACTAACGAGGCCCTCAGACAAATGAGTACTGGAAGTAGTGGGCTGGCGGTAGTGTCTGCAGTTCAGACACCTTCCAAACCTGCAGAAACACAGTTACCAGCCCCACAGAAAAATCTGCTGGAACTAGAAGTGTAAAAAAAAAAAAAAAAAAAAAACTATAGAAAGTCTATGCCTCCCAGAGGGGCAGTGGCCTATTCTCAAGATATTTCCTGACCCACAAGAAAAATGGGGAGTGGCAACCCATTTTAGACCTCTGGTTTCTGAGAAAAGATTTGAAAAATTTAAGATGGTCACACTAAGAACAGTGATGCTATATTTGCAGAAAGGTCATTGATTGGGATCCCTGGATCTGAAAGACTACTACTTTCATATCCCAATCAGGCAGTCTCTCACAGAAAATGCCTCCGATTCAAGCTGGGGAACTGCCAGTACCAGTTCATAGCTCTCCCATTTGGTCTCCACTCTTTAGGGTTTCGCTAAGTGCCAGGCAAAGGTGGCAGCACATCTGAGAAAATGAGGCATCATGGTTTTCCCTATCTGGAGACTGGCTGGTCTTAGTGAAAACAGAACAAGAGGCAAGGTGCTCAGTTCATTTGTTAGAAAGCACCTTGTAGAACCTGGGATTTTTGGTAAGCCTGCAGAAATCCCAGCTAGAGCCTGTTCAGATGCTGGATTTTATGGGAGCAGGGCTACACATTCTGCAGGGGAAAGCTTTCCTCCCGCAGGCCAGAGTTACTGCTTTGATGGCAACAGCAGAGTCTTTCACAGCAGGTCAAGCAAGACAGTTACTAGGTCTCATGGCCGCATCCATAGCTGTGGTTCCATGGGCCAGGTTGCAAATGAGTGGTGCCCAGTACCACTTAAGGGACAGCTGGTCCCAAAGATGGGATCCACTTTCAAACCAAGTGCTAATGACAAACGCACTACTGGAATCATTATAGTGGTGGGGGAAGGAAGACAGCTGCCTCGTGGGGGGGGGGGTTCCCTTCCTTCCTTCAGTCACCAGCAAGTATTCTTACTATGAATGCCTCACTCCTGGGGTGGGTTCATTACAGTGAGTGGCACATGGAGCTCACAGGAGTAAGTAGAACACACAAACCTTCTGGAGCTCAGAGCAGTACTCCTAACAATGCAGTCTGTCATCCCAGCTACAGAGTCGGGACTGCCCAGATGAGGACAGACAACACCACAGCAGTGTACTGTATAAGCGGGGAGGAATGAAATTCTCAACTGTACAGAGGCAGTGAGGATCTGGGATCTAGCATATTCCTTGCAAGGCTCTGAGGAAGCGGTACCACGCCCTTATGCACATCTTGTGCGTTGAACACTCTTTTTTTTTTTTTTTTTTTTTTTTTTCCTCTACAGAAAGTCCCCGAGACACTCATTCAGCAAGCCCCAGGAGTCATGGAGTGAGTCAAGACTGCCGCTTGTAATGCAAGAATTCAGAGTGTAAGACAAGCCCATTGGTTTCTATAACAGTTTAAATCACAATTTTTAATGTTTTAAATGGTGAATTAAAAAAATTATGGCCACCGGCTAACAAGGCAATTGTTAGTTGAGTGGTGGCTGTAATTTGTTTGAATTCATTCTCTAAAACATTAAAATTCTGGTTTAAACCATGTCCCATAGAAACCAATGGTACAAATCTATGCTGTACAGAAGCTTACATTACAAGCAGCAGAAACTTTATCAGCACAAAGTATATATTTAAATGGGGCCCCTCAGAAATTTACTAGGATTCCCACTTTGGGCTGTGGAACCCTTTTTCCTTAAAAAAAAAAAAGTCCCAGAGCCCCAAACGAAAAACCCTACCGAGAGCCCTGTCCTTAGAAACCAAGTAACAAATGAGACTGCTCCATGGCTGGGTGTGCAGCAGAGAAACCAGACAGACAAAATACTTCAGCACCACCAAATAAACAGTGCTGAAAACCAAATCCTATAAAGCAATAGCTTATTTTGTTCAGAAAGTGTGCAATAGCCTAGGACCCCACAAACTTCTTAGAAGCAAACATATATTTGCAGTGCATCTGCCAGGCAAAGGCAGTGTCCTGGCAGATTCCTTAAGCAGAATTGGCGAGAGAAATCATGAATGCCCTTTAAACTAGCAGGTTCTGGCCGCAGTGTTCAGAAGATGGGGCACTCCAAATATAGATCTGTTTGCATCTTTGCCATGGCTTTATTGCAGACCACCAGCCAGAACAGTTCCAGAGGTCACCCTTGTACTAGACTGGGTAGGGAAGTTTCTGTATGCCTTACCACTATTTCCACTCATTCAGAAAGTACAGTGCTCCCTCACTATAATGAACCCCGTTACAGTGAATTCCTTCTTTATTACGAATGGCCCCTGTGGCTCCCAAAGTACAGTAACTCTTGTCTCTCTTCCATCTATCATACTATCTAATAAAGTACTGTGCTTAAAGTATATAGTGGTACTGTATTGTATAGTAGGGTTATTGCTTGCAGAGACATTTTAGAGACCTTTTGCAGTTTTTACTTTCAGAGACGCATTGTGGCGGCTAGAGTATGGGTTGGCAAGTGGCGCTGTGTGTGTGTGCGCTATTGGTTCGACCAGCACTGACCTCAGTCATTTAAAACACTCTCCTGCGAACACCAAAGTTAAGTAAACAAGCAACTGTAGATAAAAAGTAGATCACTGGTATGCATGCCGCGCTCGTACACACCTCGCTTGCATTCGTTCATCCTCCGTTGGTCACCAGCCCTCATCATTCAGTCACATCACACAGAAAAGGTAAAGAAGAAAATGACACAACTAAAGTACTGTACTAAGAACTAAGGTACTGTATAAAGAAGCTGTTTTTATGTTTAGTTTGAAGTAGTCGGGATAGTGGGCAAGAGAAGGCACCGTGTTTTTATAAAGGAAGGCAATATACATTACTGTGCTTCTGTTTTAATTCTAAGCATTAAAAAAAAAAAAACCTGTCAAAATAAAACTAAAAAAGATATAAATAAACTATACTAATTGGCAAATATCACTGTACTGTGTCACTTTTTCTCCCAACACGCCCACCAGGATCGGGGCTCAAAACCTACTAGTGATCAGTTTTATCTGTCAGCATCCCTCGATGTAATGAATGGGGAGCTATAACGAATTTGTGTTATGGCTCCCATTTCGTTCATTATAGCGAGGGAGCACTGTACTCCTGAAACTGAGGAGGGAACCTGCAACAGTGATGAAGATACTGTATAGCAGATTGAATTTGCGTCTGGTATATTTAGCACAGTTCAACCTGCTGCACATATTCCCATCCGATAGAATTAGCACTTCAGGCTACATTTGTCTTGTATATTTAACAGAAGGTAAGACGGCAGGCAGAGCAAGTTGGCAGGTTAGCAGACATGGGGTTGGTTTCAAGCAGGGCTTCTGCAATGTAATTCTGTTTTAATATGTTTGGGTACTGGCTGCTGTTAGTGTCAGGGCGCGCCCCCCCCCCCCCAAGAGCTGATCTACCTGTACTTGCCACTCGGTCGTGATCAAAAGTGTTACTGGCACAGACTGCCTCACAGCCTCGTCTCCCCTGTTGTGCCACAAGACTGCACTTGTTCTGGAAGAAAAAAAAAATTTAGAGCAACAATCCCTGTCCCTAACAGACCACACACAACTACTGAGACTGTCACGCTGCCTCGGGAAGGAGTGGGAGGGATCGAGCAAGAGATACTGCATTTGTAAATGACTCTTATCGGCTGTATCTGTCTTACCACACAACATGGCTTGCTGACTACCGAAGTGAAATATTCTTTTTTTTTTGGGGCCAGGTTTGTCTCAACTATTGCTCTGCACATACTTACAAGTAAAATGGAAAAAGCAGCCGCTTTTCACTTTCTCATGGATGCTCTTGAACCTTTCTCCATCTCTCCCACAGTGTGCTCTTTCTACCAAGTCCAAGCAGAAAGAGTTTGACACCCAGTGCTCTCACTAACCAACTTGTGACTCAGTGGCTGATGTGCTGCTGCTGCCAATCGCTTTCCAGTTGTTACTGATTTTTTTTTTTTTTTCCCTCAACAGGGAAAATAAACTGAATGCGAATATAACAGTCTTTACAGTATTTCCAGACTGTGCCAGACAGGCCTGGTACTCTGTTCTCCCGGACCTGTCTGACAAGAATCCAATCAGCCTGCCACTCAGTCATAATCTGTTGACTTTGTCCCAGGGCAGAATAACATTCCCAAAACCCAAGACCCTGCACCTGAGGGCATGGTTCTTAAGAGGTTAGAATTTTTAGGACTGCATCCCTCAGAAGAGAGGCAGGGTTCCTATAATTCTGCAATACCTGTTACACTTACAATTGTTAAGACTACGGCCTTCAACTTTAAAGGTGCAGTTAGCAGCAGTATCGGTATACTGGCAAGTAAAAGTCTTTGTCTTGCAAACCATTTTCAGAAGGTTTGTAAAGTCCTAAGCCACTTATGCCCACCAGTGAGGGACCCTGTCCCACTGTGGGACCTCACATATGCCTTGGTCAGTTTATGGAGGCTCCCTTTGAGCTTATAGAAACTGCTGACCTGATGTATGTCACATGGAAAACCATATTCCTAGTTGCAGTGACCTGTGTTCAGAGGGCAAGTGAATTGTGAGCCCTCTGCATGGAGCTAAATTACGTAATCCCACACAGGAATAAAGTAGTTCTTAGACTTGTCAGAAAATTCCACCCTAAGGTGGTATTAGAATTCCACCTGAATCAGTCTGTGACCCACCCTGTACTCTCTCCAAAGCATTCCAGTCCAGGTGAGGAAAGGTTGCAGAGCCTGGACATAATGCCAGTCCTGACTGTCTGCATGCACTGAACTGAAAATGTCGGGCCCCACAGTATCCAGCTTTTTGTCACCTATGATGAGGTTGGCAAAGGCAAACCAGCTGCAGAGAGATGTATCACTGGATTGTCTCTTGCATTCAGTTCTGCTGTGAAAAGGCTGGGAAAAAGGCCACCAAGAGGCTTAAGAGCCCACTCTACAAGAGGTACCTCTGTCTCTGCAGCATCCTCAAGGGCTGTCCCATTGGTAGACATTTGCAAAGCTACCTGGAAAACGGTACACATCTTCACAAACACTGCTGTTTGAACATACGGTCCAGAAGGGATCCGACTTTGGAACTGCTGTCTTGCGGAAACGTTTTCCTAATTAGGTTCTGGACCCAGCCTCTCAAGGTGCTGCTACTGAGTCTACATAAAGTGTAAATATTAAGTGAGTAATTTCTGGAATTGGAAGGAAAAATACTCATCTTAATAATGCTGTATTTCTTAAAGGATCACTCATTATGTTTACATTTCCTAACCCTGCCACCCCTTCCAGAACCTGAAATAGGTTCACACAAGAATGTGCTCCTTTTTTCATTGAGGTTGCTTGAGCATTCTTATTGCAGTTCCTACAGTTGTAAATTTTGTGTGTTTTTTTTTTTTTTTATCACGTGTATGTATGTCCCTGAAACCCCACCCCTGATAACGCTGGCAAAAAGGATGAGAGTCCAGGCAGTAGACGTTTATCACATATTTTGTTTTTATCTCCCACTGCTGGCTGGGCTCAGTGGTGGCAGTACCGACCTTCCATGCTCTGTCTCTCCCCCATCCAGCTTGTCTGCAATCATGCTGCACAGTAGTGTGGGCTTGATTTTTATATTTTTTTTTTTTGTGTCCCCAAAACCCCACCCCTGAGGATGCCAGCACAAAGAATGAGTTCAGGGTATAGACATGCTGGCACACGTCTCAGCCAAGTGCCTAATGGCATCTTCCGCTCCCCACGCTGTGCGTCTCGTGCCACCACCCATGCATCCACAGGTGGCGGTAACGGGGAGGTGTGACAGCGTGGCCCCCCCTCTCGTTTTCCAAACCCGGGTCGCAGGCGGTAGCACTACTGCTGTGCCGACAGGCCAGCCCCCAATTGTAAGCTTATAGTTTGTACATTGCACAAGTCTACTTAAGTTTGTTTGGTGTTTAAAATTTCAGTAAAAATGTTTCTCAAAAAAAGTGTGTTTATGTATCCTTTTTAGCTAGTTTCACTAGCTGCTGCTCCACTCTGGCTTGGAAACAGATCTGAGCAACAGCCGGAGTGAAGCGAGGATACAGAGTTTAAACCTACATTCCAAATTCTAAAATGTGCATAGGTTCCATCTCCGGGGTTCACTCACGGCTGAGGTGATTGCATGAAGTGTAAATGTAGTGCATGATCCCTTAAGAAGAAACATTACTATGGCGAGTAAATTTTTTTTTTCTTCCCATTACGTCCAGCCCAGTCACATGGCTTCCCACAGTTGACCCCCTTTTCAGGGGGTGGCAGATCTGCAGAAAATGGTCCTCCTTTAGAGGTGAGGCCCCTTTTCCAGTGCGGGGCCTGCAAGAGGTAAGACCATCATGCTGCTGGCTGGGGATTTCTGTGTTTTCCGTGGAGGATCCCAACACGAGCATGCACAAGCTCATGCACACACCAGTCTGTGGAGCGCATTGGCATCCCGCCCACTCGTTCTGACGATCCGTGAGCACTGCCACCTACAGTCAAGAACGAGGCAGTATTGCACATAAGTCGACTAGCCTCCCTTTTCTCATCTTTCTTACCCCCTCTCAAGCTAGCTGCTGACAACCCAGGTTCACTTCTGAATCTGGGCCACAGGCATCACAAGCGGTAATGCTACTGGTGCCCCAGTGGGCTGCCTCCCATAGTTTTAATATATAAATAGGCATTGGGTGGTGCGTGACCACATGACTTCCTGCCTACCCACAAAAGTCTGGTTGGTGGCTGCTAAAATAGTAGGTAGATAGGAGTGAGTAAAATGCAAAAAACAAGGGGAAACGCCCAGAGGCATGGTACCATGAAGTCCCCCACAGCCCAGTGACCTGACTGGGACCTCTACTTCCATGCTGGATGTATGAGAGGTGATCGGAGACTGCTTTGGAATTAGGCCCACAGGGTGTCAGGAGGTGGCGTCTGATAAGCCATTGGATGCTTGTTGCAGGGACAGGAGACTGAGGTGGGCAGTTCGGGAGGAAACTCTTGGTATGAAATGGGGATTGCCTTGCCAGGAGACAGGATGAGGTTCTCATGATAAAACAACCTAATCTGCTTTCTCTTGAATTGGTGCATAAGGAGATGAAAAATGATTAGCAGGAGCATATTGGAGTTCAGCTTCTTTGTTGCCCGAGGTGTAGTAGTGATGGTACTCGTCCGCATATCTGACTGTGCATCACAGTTTGAATGTCTACCACGGATCCTGGTTAATCACACTGGAGAGTTCATATCCAGTTGGATCCTATGTGATGGGATCCAGTAGTCTGATACCAAATGTATATATCTGTGCTAACCAGCATC
Source organism: Neoceratodus forsteri (assembly GCA_016271365.2). NCBI lineage: Eukaryota > Metazoa > Chordata > Ceratodontiformes > Ceratodontidae > Neoceratodus > Neoceratodus forsteri. The sequence continues at coordinate 360,635,847 of CM057459.1, read as the reverse complement.
TAGTTCTGGTACTATCCAAGCAGCACTGAAGTGCATTGTTACGAGACAATATAAGAAAACTTACAAGATTATGTTTGTGACCGTCTGTCTTTCAGGACAGATGGAAGAAATCCAGAAGAAACGTACTCGCCGTGCTATAAAGCACCAGAGGGCAATCACAGGTGCTTCCTTGGCTGAAATTATGGCCAAGAGAAACCAGAAACCAGAGGTACGAAAGGCTCAACGGGAGCAGGCTATCAGGTGAGAGTCTAATTCCTAAACTGTTAAGTATGATCTAGTTTTTGTTGGTGGATGTGTGTGTGTGTGTGGTTAGTTTTTTTGTTGACTGGGTAAGTGCACTAGACAAATTCTGCCTATTTTCAGGCACGACCCGGGAAGGGGGATACAGATGAATGCCAATTGATTTTGAACCAGATTAAGCTGTTGGTGGAATTTTGGCCAGGGCACTGGGGAAATTCCCCTACTTTTTTGATAAGTACCATGGGCTCTTTAACATCCACCAGAACAGGCAGATAGGACCTCTGTTTTAACGTCTCATCCAAAAGACTGCACCTCAGGAGTGCTGCACCCCACCCTCATGCTGCACTACAGTGTCAGTACTAGGATATTAACCCAAGTGTCAGATGTGGGAACAGAACCCACAGCCTTCTGATCTCCCGGCCTCAGAGGTAAGTGTACTACCTGCTGAGCCACTGAATGGCACCACACCTGTTCCTTAGACCAGGTTGTCTGGCAAGTGACTGGCTTTAAAGTGCTCAAACAGATTAAGGTAGAAAAAAGATATGGTTCCTGGTGCTAACTGCCCATGCTGGAGTTTTATCCTGTAGGTGCACTCACTAAGGGGTACTGGAGAACAAGCACATGGGGTAACATGGTGAATGGTAAGGCCTGGGAAAGGCAGGGTGTGGCAGGCCTACGAGGAATAGTGAGGGGGGGGGCATGTGTCCTGACTAAGTTATCAGGATCCTACATGGGTGGCAGGAAACTGGCTTGGAATACTGAGTGCATATGAAGTGTAATTTAGCAGACTAGTGGAATACAATCCTATCCATGTTTTATCTAGAGCATTAAGTAGAGAGAAATTTCAAACTTTATTTTAACTGCATGTGGGTTTGTAGCACGCCTATTTAGTTGTGCGGTGGCTTTCATTTACATGAAATATTGCTTTACCATTAAAAAATAAATAAATAAATGCCCCTCATAGACTGCATTAGTCCCTGTGCTCTCTTTGGTTAGACATCCTAAAACGTCTGAGCGCAGGGGAGTGGCTGGCAGACCAGGAAATGGAGATCGGTTGGCCCAATTTATGATTCCTTCCCTCCCAAAATTGATTTTGAGGGGGGAATCCATTTATGCGCTAAGTGACTAGTTGCTGCGCTAAGGTAATAGGCTATAAAGCCCATGTGCTAATCATTGAAATATCCTTAAATGTTATGTTGATTGGTTCCAAATAGCATTTGTATGCTGCTATACCCTGGTGGTTGGTTTGGCCAACATAGTTGTGTGTGTTCCTCTAGAAAGGTGCATGTTTTGTTTAAGTAAATCTGACTGTTTATTTGAAAGCTGCCACTGTTTCTGCTTAAAGCAACTGCTTATTATGGTCTTGTATGTTAAAATTGATTTTGCTTTTTAGTGCCAAGATTAGTGCTTAGTATTGTTTCCAAAATGTTTATTTCTTGTTTACACATTGAATGCATTCGGGTGTTGCTACATAAAGAAGAATCCTGAAATTGGTAAAAGCTCTCTACCAAAGCCTAAGCCCCAATTAGGCTTTTCACAAGTAATTTGTTTTATGTCTGCTCCAATGAACAGGCAGAAAAGGCTGTCTTCGTCTCTCAGCTGGGACAGATAGAATAGTCTGAGAGTATGCGAACACACACCCAGGCCCATAACCCTTTATCTCCCCTAGCTGGTGAGGGCTCCCTGATCTCAGGTTCCTAACATGTTGCGTCTGATGGGGTCAGCTGGGGATACTCAAATGCTTTCTATGCATACTTTTTTAGACAAGTTATCTAGATGTGTTAGAAAATCTGGGCTGGAATTGACAACACGCATTCCAAACAAATGTATTTGCTAGCGAATTGAAATAGCTGAAATTGTGTATGAAGTGCAGTTGTAAGATATTTCTTCAGTGGTCCTGCCTCTCCAATGGCCGAGGCATGTTGGTGATGATATCTTTATTTCCTGGTAAAGAGAGTTTGTATAAATTCTACAACTGGCTGAATACCCCTCACCTGACCTATCAGATTTACAGTTAATCATTGTAAAACACAGAAACTTTCTGGATGTTATGTTACTGATACAAAATGGGAGAATTGAAACCAAACCAGCTATATGCACCTCTTGCCCAAGTCCTGCCATCCCAAACTCATTATTAAAAGCTACTGTCAGGAACTCTGACTATACAGAACCCCAGATCTGTTTTGAAGATGTCACTTTTACTAGAAGATGCATGGAACTGAGCAACTTCCTGGTTCAGAGGGGAGACTGGAAAAGATAAGTTAAACAGATGAACCAAACAAAACTGAGAGGATTTGCTTAAATCCAGGCACCAGAACAATTTGAACAGAATACCACTGGTGATGACATACCATCCTGGATTGCCCCAGTTGCAGATGATGTGGATTGCAATATGTCTGTCGGACTAAAAACACACATTCGATCTCTAAAAAGATGGATACTGCAGTCTGAGGATTTCAATCAGCTGCCCGTTACCATACATGTTTTTTCTCTATTTGAAGTTTCCCTATTTAATCCCACTGTATAGTGTCATTCCCCATAACTGAAGTGCTGTCCTCTTCAGCTATAAACTCACTCCATTCTACTGTATTTTCATGTCCCATACAGTTTTGATATTATAAAGAATAAAATTAACCACAAGATTTCTGTAATGCAAGAGTTTGACATCTGAATCATTAATGAATGCTGCTCATTTTATTTATATATATGTTTGTGGACATATAACCTATTAGTTGATGCTTTACTGGCATGTTTCTATCAGTAGGCCAGTGTCCACAAACAACATATCTTGCATGATAATTAGGCTTGGCAGTTTTCGACTAATATCGATTTCCGTCGATTTACATCGAGACGTACTATTTTGTCAATTTAGACGGAAATCTTTTCTCGTCTATTTTCTACCGAAATGCTATTTCTTTTACATAGAGGTACCCACCAATACAGATCTTTTCCTTGCCTTTTTGAGATGGAAGTGTAACACTGACCACTGCCTCCACTATTGCCATGAAGTTTTGGTTAGACAGCAGCCCAGTACCTGAAGTGTAAGGGCTTTATTAGGTACATTCTTCAATTAGAGAAAATACAAAATCACACATGCCCACTCTTGAAACTTGGCTTCCCAGCCAAATGCCCTTTGGGGTAACCCTTGCCTCAATATTTGCGCACAGAGGTTCTTTATTCTTCAATTAGGTACACCTGCAAGTACATCACTGTAACCTGGATGGTTGAGGATGTGGTTTATACCGCTCATCACTTGTAGTAGGAGAGTGCCATTTGAATAAAGCATAAGGTATCCAGTAGCATTATTTGTTTATTTGTGGGGGGTGGGGGGATTCACTGTCTGCCTGTGCTTGTGTACATTATGCGCGCGAGAGAGAGAGACGGACGCTGTGTTACCCGATTTGTGCATTTAATTTATTTCAACAGGAGTTTTCAAAGAGTAATTGACTTGTGTTGGAGTACACTAGCACGCAATATTGGGTTGCTGGAAAGTGCAGAGATGCAATAGCTACGTGTTTACTCTGATCTGAGCATTAGTTTTTTTTTTTTGTGTGTGTGTGTGTGTTTTTTTTTGTTTGTTTGTTTGCTTTTTTTCTCAGCAGGAGGTAAGCAAAATGCCCGATACACTTCCGCTCAATTTTGTGTTGTGCTTCCGATCAACTGGATACCTTACAAATGTCCGATACACTTCCTCGCAAAGTAGGGATTTTAACTCATGGTAATTCATTTGTTGGTATTTTGTTTGGCGGTTTTTTTTTTTATTTATTTATTTTTTTATTCCATCTTTTTCCCCCTGGCAGGACCTCGTAATTCCATCAGCCCTGGTCACAGTCCCCGGAGACCTCCACCACTGTCTATGGCTGCCCAGGACCCTCAGTCACCCCCAGCTTACCCCCCGGAGGGCGGAGCCGCGGCCACCTACTACGGTGACCACGGAACTAATGTCTGGTCGGGGACCCGCAGCGACGGTGATGTAGTGATGTCCTCCGGGGAGGGCTTTATGTGCACGGTGGTCCTGCCTGCCTCCATTTTCCACCAGTTTTTTATTACGGAGGCGGGGACGTGCAGTGACGCCGGCGTCCGCCCCGCCTCCCAGAACTGTACTCGTCGGACGCCTTAGATCTTCCGGCCTCCGCCAGGAGTCAGTGCGCCGATCACTTCCCCCTCCTTCTCCCCCGGCCGGCCCTCCGACGATCCGGGTCCGTTCCCGAACCCAGGTCGCCAGTGTCGCAAGCAGAAATACCACCGCTGCGCCAGTGGGCCATGTTTGGCGATATTTCAACCCTGTCGGGCTTCTTGTTGCTGAGATTTTGATAGTCAGGATTTCATGAGGATCGCATTCTCTGTATAAGAACAGTGTGGCTTTTTTGAATGCTGAAGCTGCAGCTGGAGTCATACTGCTGGCTTCAGTTCAGGCTTGAGCCACTGATCCCCTGTTCGCTCTGTCTCTCCCTTTGTCTGTCTGCCTGTCTGTATCTATCTTTGTAACTATTTATGTCCCACCCCACTACTGCTATTTCTTCCCCTTTCCCTCCAGGTCACCCACCCTTCCCAATGTTTTTCTGTTTTGAGGAAGCATACAGAACATAATCGCTTCCCTGATGCGACACAGATGGAAAAAATTCCACAACTGAATCCAGCATAGATTGCACTTTTGGGGGGGGAGCATGTGGTATTGTCTTTGTATAACTCTGTGTGTCTCCGTATGTTTTTTTTACCTTAAAGATCGATTTTAATCGAAATAAAGACCTTAAAATAAACATCGATTTTAGCTGTCGAAATCTGTTAAAAATAAAAATCGAAAAACTGCCAAGCCTAATGATGATATAAGGACGGGTTTTAGATTCAACGATTCCAGTGGAGTGCTCTCCCCTGATGCATGTTATCATGCTGCACATCCAACTGGGGCATACTGGAAAATGATGGCATACCTGGGGGAGGAAAGTGAGTGACAAAACAGTGAAACAGACAGAGGGGGGTGCAGAATTCGGAATGGAAGTGTGAGAGAACAGTAAGTTGAATCTGTTGAACGATTATTTTTAGTTTTCATAGTTGAGGACAGGGACCCTATGCCAGACTGCAGCATGGCAGCCGGTAGGGGGATTGTTAGCAGTTGTCAGTGAAGAGCCCATAATAAATGATGCTGAAGAGACCAGCACTGACTGTGAATGTCAGTGGGGGCTGGTCTCCTAACAGATCTCTTTAAGAGACCGGAGAAGTGCCAGAGCAGGAGTAGAATTTAAGGGGGAGTGTATTCTCGTAGATCAGAGTCCTATTTCGGCATTCTTTGAGAAGTGCTGCTTTATGTCACAAAAGTGCATGACGATCTGACAAACTTGGCATGTCGCAACAAAAAGCTAGGCTCCATCCATAGGCAGGCCATTACACCATAGCAGTGTTTTGTGGGAGGGTACTTTACCATGCGTGCAGATGCAGGTTGGCATGCCTGGGAGAGGGTAGATGCTCTCTTGATTCTGCATAGCAACACGATCACATGCATGCAGCACTTGTGTGTCCTTGCTGCTGATTTCTCTTGGGAGAACAGCTGTGACACGCACACGTGCACGCGGGCGACTGGGCAGGAAGAGAGCTCAGTATTAACAGTCAGCATGTATAACATGCTTGTACTCGAGGAAAGTGTTTGTATTCTCAGTCGCTATGAGGATCTTACCTGAAAAGGGTGCCTGTTGGACCGGGTTTGACTGCACGAGAGCAGACAGCAAGCAGGACAATGCACAGTCATGGGGGTGGGGGTCATCATGCAACACTAGAATACCATATTTGAATTTAAGACACTTCTCTTACTTTCTTCAGGAAGCTGGAGCCACTAGACCACCAGGTAAATCGCAACACGTTTTTCTCCTGCTGCCATTGCAATGGCGGGGAAGGGGGTGTCACTCAGCAGTACAGTACCTTTCTTGAATTTGTAAAACATTGAAGGACTTTTACAGACTTCTGCTTGTACGGCAGAATACATTTGACTGTGGAAAACCGGAGCAATGCCACAGCCACTAGACCCCCAGATAAACAGTAAATGGCAACTCTGCTGCTTTGTACTGCCTATGAAGATGTTTATTGGATTAAATAATACACGTTAGATCATGATTTTGATCTGTTTAAAAACACAAAATATTACTAATTAGTGCACGGCTGTTAGCATTGAGTGTAGAGCAGTGTAGCTCGGGTCCCATGTTTGCAAGCCATTTTGTAGAGCAGACCCCTGTGAGTTTTGAAAGGGGAGAGCTGTTTATATTTTTCAGATGCTACAAAACTGCAATTATGTTTATTATATAAATTCAGTGTTGGCATCAATGTAAACAGCAGTCTTCTCTTTACCTTGCTGTGAAGTCATTTATTTGGAATTAAGGGTAAAATTAGGTGGTTAGTTGCCCTTTAAGTACCAGTTCAAATTTACTGTTCTCTCTCTACAGGCTTTTTAGTTATCCTAGTGGGTGTTTCTGAGTTACACACACATGCTTTCTTAGAACCATATAATGTAAGGGTCGGCCCGCTGCTGGTGCAGCGGTAGGGTGTAAGTCTGCAATGCCAACATCTCTGGTTCGGAATGGATTCGGGAGTCTGAGGGCTGGCCGGGGGGAGGAGAAGGATTGAGCGTCCCAAGGACTGTTCGGGGTGGGCAAGCTGTCTGTGCATGCATGTCTGATCCTGGCGGAGGCCAGGGATCAGCAGCTCTTGAAACCAAGATGCTGTGAGGTTGCGTGCTGGACATCAGTGCTGACGCCTTACATCATTGCACATCACAGCCCCGAAAAAAAAATTTTCACCGCTATCAGTGAAGCCCCATTCCTTCAGCCCCGATTGCCACCGTGGCACTCGCTGGCAACCTAGCACTGGTGTCCGCCCGGTTGGCCTGGTTCTCCTCACTTCTGGGGGCAAGCCAGGGAGGCAATGCCAGTATGTGGTCGGGTGGGGGGATAAACCAGCAGGTATTACCGGAAAGGTAAGTCCTAGTGGGGGTACAGGGAGAAGCGGGGACTGAGCCCGTCGTCACTGGAACCACAACCTAAAGTGTACAAAAAAAAAAAAAAATGTAGATTATGTCCCTTGTTCAGCTCTTCCATTGTTGAAACACTGCTTCCACGTTCTACTGTAGAACTCTCTGGCTGGAGAGGGATATAAACTACATCATACAGTTGTAAAATGGCACTCAACACCAGACGGTTCATCGGAAACGACCACCAAGGTCACTAATAGGCAGTTAGATATTGAACAATAACAGAATTTGAACCAGTTTATTTAAAAAAAAAAAAAAAGCTTCTGGGAAAAATTACCTTCAAGTTCAGCCCAGTTTTCCTTTAAGAGGCTGTTAACTAGTGCTTTCCATTTCAGCTGAAGTTGCTGAATGGCCCCGCCCCACATGCTGTATGCTGCTCAGCTCTACTGAATATGCCAAACGCAAGATCCATTATCCCAGACAGATTAGATACTAGACTATAGCTGCTTGGCATGATCAGCTTGACCTCACAGACTTGATCAGCAGCAGAATGGCACAAGCACGGCTGGGTGGAGGACAATTTGTCAAGGAGTGTTCCTCTTATCTGCAGCTCTCCAATTTTCTTCATTCGATCAGACTCCAGCCTCACTGTTGTGATTAATCCCGTCTGTCAACATTTATTTGTGTTGTGTTTTTGGTTTTTTTTTTTTGTTTGTTTTTTTTTAACCCCACCCAGCAGGAGATAAGAAAGCTCATGACTGAAAATGTAGTGGGGCTTTCTGAGGTCAAACAGAACCATTGAGGCAGGGTAGACTAGAGTTCTTGAAATCTCTACACCCCAACCTCACTGGTTCCCACATACATCTCCATACACGGCACACTTGCGTGGAGATATCTCACTTTGAGTTAGACACAACACTACTGAAACTGTAGTTGGGCTTTGGTGGGAGGGTGTCAAACAAAATACCTGTCACCAGTCAGGCAGGCAAGTCCTGAAAGGGAGGATGGGAGTCTGAGCTGTCTGACTGCATTTGATTCAGGAGATTACCACTGCATCCCAACCTCATCTGGAGAAATAAATATTACATGTATTAGGCTTATCATGGTATGAAATTCTGACGGTATAACCGTCGCATGTAATGCTGCGGTTATCGTCGTACTGCGGTATTGTAGAACAGAATTCTCCCCAAACTCTTGCATCAGGGAGAGTTAGCGTGGAAGGGACTTGCAAAAACTGCTAGTTGAAAGGTCTCAATACCACGGTATACCATGAATCACAGTTATCGTGGTATTGGAAATTGCCCACTGTATCAATACCATGACTTCTGATACCGCGGTGTAACATAAAACTGTGATACCGTAACAACCCTAAATGTATTTTACCCACCTTACAGCAGTTCACTAGGCCCTCATGTAGCTCCTTGATGTCAGTCCTTCAGTGTATCAGATTTCTCCCCCTCATTCTAGTGAAGCAGAACATTTTGTGCAACCAGCTAATTAGGGAATTTTTAGATTGGTCAGCAATCAGCAGAAGTCTTTAAATTATACACACAGTGATTTGAGGGCTGTGCAAACAAGAAGAGCACATTTATTTTGCCAAGTGCTTGCCCGTTAAATTTTGTCTGGGAGCTAGCATCTTGTACCATCTTTCAGAACAGCACCATATTGCCAGGAGGTGGTACTACATTTGTTGTATGGAAAAGGGAGGGGGACAGATTGATTTACTAGGGCATGAATTTTAGTATTCTGTCATGAAAATTGGTATGCAAAGCGTACTGGAATACTGCAAAATTTGAGCCCTGCTGAGGACTGGAGGACAGTGAATGTGTTGACCTGTGTAAAAGTGGTTGTCTGGAGGAATCTGGAATCTACCAGTCACTTTGACATCTATAGTGGAGAAACTGCTGGAGTGGTGTTTATAGTTAAGGAAAGGATCATGGAGATCACCTTCAAGGATATCTCTTTCAGCAAGTCACTCCTTTGGAACTATAACTGCCAGGCACTAGGGCTGCACCCAAAACTGTTCTAACTAGCAGTCTACTGGGGCTTCCCACGGCGATGTCATCTGGACATCCTCTGTACATAACCGTGGGCAACCCTGCACTCTCCTTAGTTCTTTTCCTGCCATCAACATTGGACACCACGGAGCCTCTGCCTTCAGTCAAGAGACGAAATTTCTTGCATTTCCAATTTTTTGTTTCTTTTCTCACCCTAGTCCTTCCATCACTTTCAGGGGTAGAAATTAAGAAAATAATCCAGTGTGGGGGGCAGAATACCAAAACTTTTAATTTTGGTATTCCGCATCTGGGTCCAGTATTTCATTTGTTCAGAAAAGCAGTGTTGTACATAACTGCACAGCAACGACATAGTGGTACTCCAGCTGGAATACCAGAATGAGGAAAATGGTATTCCGCCACCAAAACTGGTATGCAGAACAGGGCGGAATACCATTACATTTGATACTGACTTTATAAGTTAATGTGATTTTCGTTATACCAACTCTGAGAATCTCTTCTGATGTTGCAGCTGTAGCAAGAAGATATACGACATGGACGACCATGAGGCCTGCGTTCTCTGCCTCCACACTGACCATGGTGTTAAGGCCTCTGAGATCTGCCAGGGCTTTAACCAGGCCACCTGGAGGTGACACCAGAAAGCCCTAGAAGCATATTTTACGGAGCAAAAGTTGGCCGAGAGGGAGCTACAGGCCAGAAGCTGCTTTGCCCACCCCATCCACGAGTTCCCATGCTGCCAAAGCCTGAGACAAATTGAAACACAAACATCAGGCTAAGGAGAGCTCTTGGGAATGTTCTCAGTCGCCTCCTTCCAGTGTTGTCTTCCGGGCTGGCGGCGCCCCCACTACCGTCCACCCCCTCTCTACCTCTGGGTGGGCTTTGGCAGATCTTGCTGCCAGTCCCTGTCTGACTGGCAGTGGTTCCCAACACCCCCGCTGTCAATCCCTTCTGCCTTTCTTGCCCTTTCCTCCACAGGTGGGACTCTGGCAGTGCGGCCCATCTGTTCCACTGTTGCGGGCATTTGCTCATCGTCTGGTCCTTTTTTTTTTGCCCTCCCCACTCACTGTTGGGCAGCAACCAGGGTGTCTCAGTCAGCAAATGCCTGTCGTTGGGCTTTGGACCCATTCCTCAGTTGCCAGGGATACCCCCCCCAGAAAAACGGTGCATCTGCCTGACTTGACTACATCAGAGCCCCAGACCCCCTCGTCACAGCCTGTACCCACTCTGTCAGTGCCGGAGCCTCAGTATCCCCCCCACCAGCACCGCTAGGCCCCTTACCAATATCACTTACTATCGACGCTCAGATTATGCTTATCTCCTTCTGGGAATTCATGCACCAGGTCACTCCTCTCTCAGGCCTGTTGCAGGTGGGGCCTGCTAGGCCAGCCCCCATGCCAACACCTTCAACTTCATCATGACCAGCACCCTTCTCGGTCATCTGTGTTTTCGGCACCCATTTCTGGGCCAGAGACGTAGGATGACTATCCCAATGAGGGTTACGGGCCCAGACGTCCCTCCATCAACTCCACTGTTTCCTCGGGTGGTGAGGACTCTACTCACTACACCTCGAGGTCCTTTTCGGATGACCCCCTCCTTCATTTCGATCATGAAACCGCTCCAAGCCACTACAGGGTTTGATGAGGTGGAGCAGGACATTAGGAGAAACCTGTCAGACTACCTGGCTTGCCAGATTCTCCTCCCCTCACCGCCCCATGGTCAGTGCCTATGAGGATGACAACATGGCTGCCTGGTACAGACCTAACATGATCCCACCCATGCCCAGAAGGGCAGACAAGTTGTACCAGGCCACCTCTGGGAAGCCCTTTTTCGTCCAGGGCCCCACAGGCCAATTTGATGGTGATAAATGCAGCCCATGATAGATCTAAGCAGCCCCAGCATCTTAGTGGCCCACCCCCCAACAAGGAATCCTGAAAACTGGATTTCATGGGTAAGAGGGTCTTTGCCTCTTCCACACTAGCCATTACAATCATTAAAGGGAAACCTCCGTCAAGAATTGGGTCATGCCTGGGTGTAAGGCATGACCCGATTAGCCATTTCAGAAAGCACTCATTTATTTATTTTTTTTTAACCTTATTAACCACGGGAAAATCCACAAGAGGTGGAGGAGCGGCCCCGGCCACAGGTCCCGCTCAGCTTAACTCCTTGCTCAACATCCACCCCCCAAAAATCCTGTGACCCAGGATGGCAGTGGTGGGTCACTTCTACCCGTGGTAGCAGGTCACTTCTCCTTCCACCTCAACGAGTGGTGGGAGATTACAGCAGATGCCTGAGTCGTACAACTCATAAATCAAGGACACACTAGAATTCTTGGAGATGCCCCTGGAATTTCCTCCGTACTCCTTGACTTACCCTCCAGACCACATACCAGTGCTGCTAGAGAAGATTCACACTGTGCTGTGAAAAAGGGTCATAGAACCTGTTCCAGAGGATCAACGAAACATGGGGTTCTACTCCCACTTCTTTCTCGTCACCAAGTCCACTGGAGACTTGCAACCCATCCTGAACCTGCGAAACCTGAACTCTTGCATCTAGTAGAAAAAGGTCAGGATGGTTACCCTATTGCCCCATGTAAACTAGCCCTAAGAAAGGGTTCAGAGTTGTCCTGCTGGATCACAGCTTTTGCTGTTGTAGTCGGTGACTCTTGGATTATTATAACTGCCTCTGTTTGCTCAGTCTGGATTATGTTGATATCAGATTCTGATACATTTGTCCTCCGTTGTGTAATCTGATTATAACTGGGGAGTGCTTTCTCCCATAGGGAAACCCAGTAATAATTCGCCGTTATTACTGTGAACATGCACCAGGTTTCCCTCACTCCACGCATGCGCCAGCAGCAGTCTTCCCATCCTCGAGTAAACCAGATGACCTCGGCTGTACTTCCCCACTTCTCCTGTGCTGACTGCAGTCAGGCAAGGGACTTTGAAAATCATTTTCTCTTTTTTACTAGAGACTGAGTTACTTGAGGGAATTGCCAAAAAAAATGTAAGTTTATCCCAGTGCTTCAGCCCAACGATGGACCAGCCAGGTCACGGACCACACTTTGACCTATAAGTAGTCTGCTTTTATCTTGTAGAATTACTGTGTCGGGAAAACACTCCCTGGCAATTATATAAAATAAAACATGGGGTTGTGTGTTTAACTCGAGTTGTTAAACACACCCCTCGGTGCTGGTTGCTTAAATAAACCCCTCGAGCTTCGTTCTCTGGGTTTATGTAGCATCCAACACCGGGGGGCTATAAAAACTCGAATTAAACACACAGCCCCATGCATTATTCTATATGTTGTTTAAGCAGTATACCACAACAGGGTTATGCCAGGATTTACCATGCACCTGGTGTGATGTTTGGTCATGAGGCTGCAGGCCAAGTGAGCAAAACACACCAGGCATGGTAAATCCTGGCATTACCCACACCCTGGAGTGATATATTGTGATTATACAATGCCGTGTGTGTGTTATATATGTGTTTTTTTTTTGGGGGACAGAAAGGAAATTAGTTTGTTTATTCTTCTGCCAGAAAATATAGGTCCTTACAGGGAGAAGTAGTGGAAGAGTGAGGGTGTTTTTATTTTATTTTTTATTTTTTGGGGGGGGGGGTGCAGCAGAGTCGAGCAGCTTGTCTGTTGGCACCATTTATTACAATTGCTAGTGGCACTGAATTGGGGATGCCTTTTTTTATTTATATTTTGCCATTTCATTTGGTTGTCTTTAGAAAGGGGGAGACTGAGATCCGTGGTTTTGTTTTGTTAGATACAAATGGGAGCAACAAATGGCGCAGTCGTCTGTTACAGCACTCAGTTACATAAAATTTCTGTGTTCTGATACGACCTAGGATGTCTGTTTAGAGGAAAAAATATGGGGCTCCTTACTGCCCAGTAACAAATGAAAGCACTTTGAATTTCATTAAAAGACATCACACGCTTAGCTTATGGCAGGTGTTTTTTTTTTTTTGGGGAGTAGTAGCAGCAGGGAGCCAGTCGAACATGCCGAGGAGAAATAACAGAGGCTGTTCTTTTTCTCAAAAAAAAAAAAAAAGTGTTGGGTAATGCATGGGGAAGTTGTGCATGTGGGGGAGGGGGGTTTGGAGTAAGGAGCGAGAGAGAGAGGGCAAATCAGCCGTACTATACACCAAAGCGGGGATATCACTGTTGGAATAAAAAAAAAAAGGGCAGGATATTTGCCGGTGAAGCTGTCTGCCTGCCTGAGGAGTCGCTCTCTCTGCCGCTTGGTCCCGACCATCCCGATGTGCGAGTAAAATCAAGTTACCAAGGCGCTTTTATGAGTACTGAAGGGGGAAGCTGGTGCTTGATGAAAAATGGGTAAAAATTACAGAAATCACGGCCAAAAAGCTGTGCCGTGATACTGGGCATGCGCTTTTGGATATGCACAGGCGCATGCCCAGTTTCATGTTTCCAGTTTTCGTCCGTGATTACTATGACTTTTACTGTTCTTTCTGTTATTGAAAAACACTGTCTGCAGTTTAGGATTTTTGAAAGTTATGACATATCAGAACGGGGATTGTGGGAGGTGCACACAAGCTGGTACAGCGGTTTGCGGTTGTAAAGGTGGTTTAGCGGGGAAAAGAAGATGGTGGGTTGGAGCTTTTTCATTTCGGAGGTCGGGTTGATTTTTCTTAGTGGTGCAGCTGACCGGCACTTTTTCCCGTTTGTATATCGTAAGATTTACCATGGGTAAAAGAGGCCAGTCAGCCATCAGAATTCTCGGACTTCATTGTATAAATACTTTTATCAAGTACTGGTATTCCATGTTTTGCTGAATGTATTTCTTTTCTGATCATGTATCTTGACTATTTATCTGATCTTATGTAATTAAAGAGCAAGCATACTGCTTAAAACTGATATTGGTCAACCATTGCCTTGTATACCTCACGGACTTCTTCTTTTCCTCTTGGTTAGTTAGTTTAGATTGTTGACCTGATGTTAGTAGGTGTCGTGTGGATAGCTCTCGGCTTGGGACTAGCAACTGAAACATTTTATCCCCCACACTACATCAGCATTGTGACCTTGCTGAATGTGACATCACTGCTGCTTAGGAACAGCCACTCAGAAGCTGCCAGGTCAGTCACTTGTGATGTCACTGTTGGTGAGCTAATAATGCTGATTATATAGTTGGGGGGGGGGGGTAGAGTTAGATATGTCGGCTGCCAAGCTAAGAGCTGTTCCACACATCCAGTCTAATATCACATAGAAGACTTTCTAATGAGCAAAAGGGGAAAATAAAAATACTTCAGAAATAAAATGCTACAACTGACTGTTGCTTAAAATTTGTATTTTCCTATCTGCCTGTTTGGGCCCCACTAGCTCTTCAGTTCCAGGTTCTGCTCTAAAAGGGACTCCTGTATCTCAGTGGGCCTACCCGATTGACAACATAAATAAATAAAAAAATGTACACCTTCAGCCCATCGGCTTCAGCTGTAGAAGGTCTGCTCCAGCATGACTTCCACACTGTGCTGCATTGGTTCCACTCCAGCCAACTGAGGGTCAAATCAGTACCAAGAAAACTGTGTCTGAAACCTTTGGCAGCACCCAGAAACTGGCCAGGGCCTTCCTTTCCTTGTCTTCACGACACTAGATGGCAACACATACACCCTACCTCCTGCCTTCTTGGTGTGTGGCTTGATGGTTTCTTTTATAATTAATTTATTCTAGTGCTATTTGAATGTTTTGAACATGTTTTAATGACTTACATAATTGCTTCTTTTATATTCAGTAAAAAAAAAATGTAATTAAAAGAAAAAAGGCAAGCTTGACTTGTCTGCCCACATTGACACCATCCATGCCAGACTTCACTGTAAACTCTGTTCCCTGTACTGCAGTAATGACTGCCTCTTCCTCCAGATCTGCCGGGAGTTGGTAATCGGTGGCTCTCTCAGTCTTAAGCTATGCAAATGTGGTCTACGGCACTTTGCCTTCCTCTTCCCTCATCAGGCTGGATACCTGCTGCAGTGCCTTCTGTCGTTTTGGTACCAGCTCTCCCCTTCGTACTCTGCCCCCTCTATTCCACCGTCTCCTAAATGCTATGTATGCCTATGGCATTTTAGGCAAAGTCTGTGAAAATAGAGCAGGGCATGGGAGATATGGGGACTTATAAGGGCACAGTACAGGAAGGGGCAGTGGCGCGTCATGTTAGCCGCATGATCTCGGGGGGTTACTAGCATATTACAAAATGCCACCTGCTACGAGAGTCTACTTAGATTTTACGAGGATTCGAGGAAAATTGTGCCTGTAGGATGGATCAGGGTACTGAAGCCCCAGTCTGTGCAGCAATTGCCGCTTTATCTGTGGCAGTTCTATAAACAATGGGAATCTGGGATCTGTGCTGATATATTGGATCAGAGCCGTCCTTCACCCAAATGAGAAATTCCATTTGGACAGAGTTATTTTATATATTCCTTCAATTGAGGGGCCATATGTAAACACCAAATGTAAGGGCAGAGTGGTCCTCGGAGCCCACTCCCTTTAGAAAGTGCACAGGACCTTAACAAATATCCTCAACTTCTACAAGTTGCAAAAAGTCCAGAAATGCTAGCTATATGGCAGCAATGGGGAAAAAGTAGCAGGTCATCCCATCCCACCTGCGATTTGATCTTTGATTTGTCAGGAGGTGCATAAAACCACAAATTCAGCCCAGTAGATGGGAGTATCAGTGGAAGACTGGCCAGGTTCTTTCCAGTCCCTACTATTACGGCTCATTACACCCTCACAAGGGTCTGACAGATACTGGAGAGGATGTGGAGGGAATTGGGGAACACTGTCGCATATTCTTGGCTTGCCCCTTAATAACCAACTGCTGGACGAACGTAGCCTAGGCCTACTCTGAAATACTGGAGCACAACTTCCCAGTGTAGTTTGAACATTTAATCATGGGCTTGTTACCATGGGACAAGATCACCACAAAACAAATGCCTCTACATATGTTTAGCGGCAGCATTGAAATCCATTACCAGCCACTATTTATGCCCGGTATGCCCCACAAAAGAGAAATGAATTGATTTGGTAAAGGAGATAGTAATGGAGGACGTTTGCTAAAATTAATTTTAGCTGTGATAGGGAGAAAAATGAATGTTCTGACACATTGGTTCAAGTGGGGATGCATACTTGGACTTGAGTTTTATATTGTTCTGCCCTGGAGTGAGTGAAACTGGGATGCCCTGTGATGTTTGTTTGCACCCATAATGGGATATAATCTGTTGTGAGTGACATGTTCTCACACTACCACTGACATCTGTATCCTGTTGGAAATCTACTGTATTAATTACTGTTTGTGCCTGGCTATCATGTCCTGTACGTGTATTCTTTCTTATAAAAATAACAGAATAAAATTTAAGTAAAACGAACAAAAAAATGATTGAGGAACTACATGCAGCACTAAATCATAGAAACTGAGTTGGAAAATTACAAATTGTAGTTGGTGTTCTTGTTTCTCAGCAGTAAACAGATTGTTTTTAATATAGATGCTTCACTTTTTATTTTGGTTAAAATAGGGCCGCCAAAGAAGCTAAGAAGGCTAAGCAGGCAACCAAGAAGACTGCTGCCCCTGCCACCAAGGTAATTTGTACTATGTTGGAATAGGAATCCCTCTCTTTCTGTAGCACTCCACATTGTCAATGGGATTCAATACTGATGTGTGTTTTAGTTTCTATGTGCTCAGCCTGGAGGATTGGTGAGTTCCAGGCTTTGTCCTACAAAGAACCTTTCCTCGTCGTGCATGAGGACAAGGTGGTGCTCAGAACAGTTAAGTCCTTCATTCTGAAGGTGCCCGCAAGTCTAACTCATGCAAGTCCTTCTCCTTTGGGTGAGCAGGTTGCTGAGAGAAAGATGGGAGACAGATTGCCTGGTTCACATGGAAGGCAGTGGGGAGCGCATGGCAACTAAACACAATATTGAATCCCATTGACAACGAAGGAGCCAAATAATGAAATTTCTTTATTCTGCCCTACCCCCGACACCTGTACTTTCTGCATCCCTGTAGGATTATCCTGAATCACACAACTTAAATAAATGCTTCAACTGTGGAATCTTGCATCCACAACATAGAGCTGGTTTATTGTGCAGCACAGAATTCTACTAAAATGGATTTTTTTGGGGGGGTCTGTCAGGGTTTTCTGACTTGGTGTGATGGAAATAAAATAAATCATATGAGAAGTTGCATGTACTTCTGAGTGGCAGAAGACCAGATGTAAAATAAAATTAAACTGAAAGGTAGATTACTCATGCAGTCACAAGTGGAAAAACGTGTGTTTTAAGTGAAACATTTTTGTTGTCCTGTTTGAAAAATGATTTACCCAAAGTGTGTGTGTCTGTGTGTATGTCTTTGAGCAATCTGCCCCCTAACAGACTTTGTGTGAGTTGAATGACTATAAAGGGTTTCTCTTGTCATGCTCTTATAATTAAAAAAAAAAAAAAAAAAATGAAAGTGAATCTATTTTCACTTTTTTTTTTTTTTTTTTAAGCTTCCTTTTTAATGTAAGATTGTGTTTCCAGCCTCTTTTCTAGAACTGATGAGGAAGATGGGTACAGTCCTGTCTCCCTGTTCAGGTTGATGGCTGCTACTCTGTCCACACAACTGTGGATTGATGTGTTCCTCAGAGGGTAGATCGGGTAACCCCCTACGATCCTGCCAGGTTTGGGGTAAGCCATGGAGGATTAAGGCTGGGAGCAAGTAGTCAGTGGGGCTGGGAGGTCATCTGCTGGATGGTAGACTGAAGCAGGGGCTGGGAGAAAAGCTAGACAGAAGTAAGGAATGGTTGTATAGGTTATATAGCCAGTGCTGAGCACTGTGGTACTGCAAAAGCAGCCAAGTTGTCGTGTTTTTTTTTTTTTTTTGTCGACCCCACCCCCCGGTCAGTATTTCTGACTCCTGGTTGCCAGCTTGCCCCTATCAGCCCAGGACCCTCCATCCCAGGGACTTGCCACCTCTGCTGAATCCCCCGTGGAATACCCCCTGTGGTGGGGCTTACTAAGCCTCTCTGGAGCACAATCCAGAGTGTGAAGGGAGTCCAGTCAGAGGTGCAGGGCCTGCATCATCCTGCCCGGTCAGCGTTTACTCCATGTTTCTTGTCTTTTAAGCCACCGGCTTGAGACACTGAACGTATGCATGCAGGCACGAAAGCCTGTCTTCTTGTGCCACTGTCACTGCACCCACCCCAGCCTCTGCCATGTGTCTGGTACAGTGGAGTGACCCGCTGCCCTGGGAGAGGACAGCAGTCCTTTTGATGCTCCACACTACCTTCCCCTAGCGGGCCCCCATGCGCTGCAAGCTTGCTCCCCAACATGGTCATTGAAACATAGAAACATAGATTTTGACGGCAGATAAGGACCGCTTGGCTCACTCAGTCTGCCCATTTCCCTACCTTTTGGATAAGCTGCAGATCCTAGTTAACCAGCAGCCTACTTCTTCCTACCCCCACCTCCTAGAATTGCCTATGACTGTCCCATGCATGCTTGAATTCCACCACTGTTTTTGACTCCACAACCTCCTCCAGAAGGCCGTTCCAAGCATCCATAACCCTCTCTGTGAAAAAATACTTCCTTGAATTACCTCTGAGCCACCCCCCTTCTATCTTCAAATTGTGCCCCCTTGTTCTTGCACACCTCCTTTTTTGAAAGATGCTACCCTCTTGGACTTAGTTGATTCCCTTGAGATACTTGAAAGTTTCTATCATGTCCCCCCTCTCCTTCCTTTCCTCGAGGCTATACATATTCAGCTCCTTGAGTCTCTCTTCATATGTCTTCCGGTGCAGACCCTGCACCATTTTAGTTGCCCTCCTCTGGACAGCTTCCATCCTGTCTATGTCTTTGTGGAGATTGGGTCTCCAGAACTGCACGCAGTACTCCAGATGGGGTCTCACCAACAGTCTGTACAGAGGGATAATAACTTCCTGTTTTCTACTGGTGATGCCTCTCCCTATGCATCCCAGTATCCCCCAGCCCTCCTTGCTGCCCTCTCACATTGCTTGCCCACCTTTAGGTCATCTGATATGACTACCCCAGGTCCCTTTCCATTTTTGTTGTTGTTAGTATCTCACCCCCCATTGTGTACTCTTCCCCTGGGTTTTTGTTTCCCAGGTGCATTACCTTGCACTTCTTAGCATTGAATCTAAGCTGCCATACATTTGACCATTCCTCTAGCCTTGCCAAGTCCCTTCTCATCCTTTCCACCCCACCTTGTGCACCAACTCTATTGCAGATCTTTGTGTCTTCTGCATAGCATACTGCATAGCAGACTGTAGTGCTACAGCCATGTCGTACCCGGCTGACCCTAGATAGGTTGCTTCTTAATAAGCATTATGGAAGACTTACTGTTGGAATCCCCTAGCAAAATCCTCGAAATACTTAGGAGGTTAACTACTCTCTGACTATGAAAATATCGTATTTAGACAGAATTCTGTATATCCTGTCCTCTTTTTTTTTTATTTATTTTTTTTTTTTTTACTAATGAGGTTTATGAAAATGGGAAGCTTTCTTATTTGGTCTGGTCTGTCATTTTTGGCTGCCTATGATGTCATACAGCAACCATTTTTGTCAACAGTAGAAGGATTATGATGTTACTTGTAGACAGTCAGCCAGAGTAGATGACCAAGTGACAGATCCTGTTTTCCTAAAAATGTCATTAGAAATTGAGTGGAAGGTAAGTATATGAAATGTGAGCTAAACTGTGTGGGACTAGTTTTATTGTTGTCTCTTCATAGTTGTACCTATGATGTTAGAAATTCCTTTAAGCAAGCTGCTGCTTCCAAATCTTTAGGTGATATTAACATGATGGCTTTGCAATACAGTCCGCTTGCTGTCTAGACATACTTTCAGGTCAGCTGTTTGCACACACGGGTTGTGTGCAAATATATTGTGTTAGGAAGTTGCCATGTTTAAAGCTGTGGTATCCCATTTATACACGGTTAATAAAAAGTGACTTCTAAGTTGCATTACAGAAACTTGAACCAACGAAAAGTAGCCAGTATGGCATTGCAAACTATCCAAGTATCTTAAAGAAAAAGGGAGGTTAAGGCCATGGGCACTACACCTCGTGCCACGCCGGCGACCTGGGTTCGGGAATGAGCCCGGGGAGGATAGAGCGTTCGGAGGACTGCTCTCCTCTCTCAGGGGAGGAAGGGATTGCTGTCCTGCTCGCTGATCGCCCTCTAGTGATGGCTGGAGGGGGATATGGGTCAGGAGGCGTGGAAAAAAAAAAAAGAGGAAAACTAAGTTGGCAGGCTCCGTGATGGTCCACCAGAGCCTGGACTCTGGATGTTGGATCTCCAGGGTGGACATGGGGTAAGCTGGTGCCCTTTGCCTCAGCCCTGTCATGGGGGGATACACACGGGGGATCGCCATGTCAGTCGGGCAGGTAAAAAGAAACGTGGGAGGCAAGATATTCCCTTAGAGTTGATGGAGCAGACTCTTTCCTTCCTACAGTCGTATGATTGTACATTTCTTAACCCTTGAACTGCCTACAGATTTAGAACATATTGGAATTCTAGAACAGGTAGGTAAGTCCACAACACAGCAAGGATCAGGTGCACTCA
Organism: Neoceratodus forsteri; assembly: GCA_016271365.2. Classification (NCBI taxonomy): domain Eukaryota; kingdom Metazoa; phylum Chordata; order Ceratodontiformes; family Ceratodontidae; genus Neoceratodus; species Neoceratodus forsteri. The sequence continues at coordinate 360,615,076 of CM057459.1, read as the reverse complement.
TTGGGATAATTGTATTGTTCTTTAAGATCATTTGAAAGAATGTAAGCTGAAGTGCTATACAGTGTTGAAGAGGAGTTTGTTTTCTGTTTAGGAAAAATTTAATTGTTGATCAGGTGTTCATTTTACAAAATATCTTTTCAAATAATAAAATACAAATTTTGACAGTTGCTGATTTCATGCCAAGTTATGTTCTTTTTGCAGGCTGCCTCGAAAACTGCACCCAAACAGAAGATTGCCAAGCCTATAAAAGCTTCAGCTCCACGTGTTGGTGGAAAACGCTAAAGATGCAGCAGCAGTTGAGCAGACATTAATAATAAAGATGATTTAAAAACAATTTAGCATTGTGTACGTTAGTCTTTGCATACCACTGATAATGCTGATCTGCTTCATTTGTTTTCACGTGTCATTTTTCTCTGATTATAAAATACCTTTTGAGTATTGAACCATTTTTATAAAGGTTCCACGTCATAACAAGAGAAGACCGAAGCAGTTAAAATACAGGAGAAACTGTAGTTATCATAGGGCAAGTCATATAACGGGTGCAGTACAATTGTACAGAGAACAGAGGACACATTTCAACATAGTACCAAGTTTGCAACATAATGGTCATAAAACGTAGAAATAAGAAATATGGTGCAGGGGGCAGCCAGATCTGGCCTTGTCAACATGTAGGAAAGGGGGGTTAGTGGTGATAGGAGGGAGGGAGCTAGATAAGAGATAGGAGGGTGGGGTAAAGGAAGGTTAGAGGAGGGTGGGTGGGGAGAAGGGAGGGTGGGGGTAAAGGAAGGTTAGAAGGTGGGTGGGGAGAAGGGAATGGGAGTGGCAGGTAAGTGCAGGCAATAGATTGTAGGACAAGTGCTGGTGAGATTACATAGAAGGGAGGGTAGCGTGTTAGGGGAAGCAGTCAGCTGCTTTCTGCAAAGAACTCTTTTCAGAAACTTGGTATTAAGAGAATCTTGGTCAACTGTGAAAAGTGTTTCTTTGGTAGCTCATTCAAAACGTTGTCCCTGTGACCTTAAATTACGATGTAAGTATTACTGTGTGCATAAATACAAGCCCCCTAGTTCTCCAGCACATTTCTGTGTCCGTGTTCATTCCTGCAGCATGAATTATGTGGCAGAATGCAGTCCTGCCATTGGCTAAATTGTAATATGAGCTAGATGCCACATGCTGAGCATAGAAGGTTTCAGGATAAATGGGGGTCCTTCTTCAGCTAGCCATGTTTGGGAGCGGACTGGGGAGGGGCTGGGTGAGCAACCATCTGGGGAGAGACTGTGCTATGGTTCTGCCACCGCAGTAACCCGGTGGTTGGCCGGGCAGCTTGCCTTCACAGGTGCGTTATGACCTGTGAGACCTGGTGGCACTGTCCAGCAGGAGGAGATAAGGACTAGGGGATATGACAAAGTCCTAGGTCTCCCGAGTCGCCCACGTGACAGTCATCGGTATGTAGTGTGTGGCCCTGATTTTATGTGGATTCCCCACTGGCATGGACATTAGCAGGAGTGTATGGGAGCTTATCTTGACACTGGCCTGAATTTAGGCTGAGGTTGTGTTCCGGGGAGCAAACTGCTATATGGGGATTTTTGGGGGGGGGGGGCGCAAGAGGGGAAGGGAGCCAGGCTTTGTAAAAACTGCCTTGTAATAAAAAGTCACCAAGAATAATGAATTCAGTGATGCTATACACTTTTTATTTTTTCATTCTAGGATTACAAATACCTTTGTGCGCCAGACAGCTCATTTACAAAGGTTCCACGTCAGTAGGGAGGGTTGCAGGGAAGCAGACAAGTCATACAGAATATGTTTACATTACAGTAAAGGACAATTGAGCTTCAGTTATATACACATTAAGCAAAATCTGAACAGAGGCAGAGGGAAGAAAAGTAAGGTTGGGGGGAACCAAGAGAGGAGCAGCCAGGCAGCCTTGTAAAGTTGTAGCTACAATAGTGGGGAGGAAAGAGTCTTTAAGAGTCTTAGAAAGGAGAGGGGCAAAGGCAGGGAGGAGGGTGGTGAGATGGGGGTGATAGAGGTGTCAGTGAGGGAGGTCCGGGGCTAGTGGAGGTCCTGAAAGGGACCTGGAAATTAGGTGGAGCAATCACAGGAGTCTTCAGTTAGGTCAGTTCGGAGCTTCTGTTTGAACTCCCCAAGTTTAGGAAGGGTAGCTAGACTATTGGGGAGTCCATTGAACCAGGAAGGCGCTCTGCTACCAAAGGCGCGATGGCGTTGCATTGTCTGGCACCATGGGACTAGTAGGAGTTCAGTGGATGAGGTGCGGGTATGTTGGGTTTTTGGAGAGTTGTGAAGCAGACAACACAGACCCTTCTGCATGAACCCAAGTAGAATCTTTTTAGTGAGAAGACAGGTGTGGTATTTTAATTCTCCCATATAGATGGAGCCATTCAGTCTGTTTATAGAGATCGCAGGTGTGGGTGAGGTGGGATGCTCTCATTTGGAGTCTACAAGCCTTGTTTAGCGCAATAGTGAGCCTTCTGAGAGCAGTATCGGTAGCAGCTCCGTAAATGACAAGGCCATAGTCGATAATAGAGGGCACCGAACTGTGAATCACCAGATTGAGAGCTTCAGGTGTTCGACACTTTGAGTCGATAGAGAAGACCAATCCTAGCATTGATGGCTCTGGCTACATTTTTTATGTGGGGTGTATAGGTGAGGTGACTATCTAGGGTGATCCCAAGGTACTTGAAGTGCTGTATTTGTTCAAGGGGTCATCTTGGCTATTTCTGATCGTGAGAGCATATCTATTGTATCTACTGCGGGCAGAGAACAGGACTTTTGTCGTCTTGTAGTTTAGCACTAGTTTCTGTTTGGAGAACTAGTGCTAGACATCCAGGAAACCATTCTGTAGGTTGCTTTTGAGCACGTGCGGGTCAGGGTGGCTTGCAAAAATGACAGCGTTGTCCGCATAGAGCAGTGTGCGCAGATGGTAATTGTTAATGAAGATGCTGAATAGTAGGGGACCCAGAATTGAGCCCTGGCGTACACCAGAACAAACTGGTTTTTGGTCTGAGCGTTGGAAGTCTTCACGCATTGTGATCTATCTCCAAGATAGCTTGTAAACCAGGACAGTGAATCAGGGGAGAGGCCAGTTAGAGAGTTGATTGAGGAGCTAGTGATTAACCGTGTCGATGGCCTTGGTTAAGTCTATAAAGACTGCCCCCATAAGACTGCCTTGGTCAGTAGATTGGTGGACGGAGCTGGTGAGTTCTGGGAGAGCAGTGGTGGTGCTGTACCCTTTTCTAAAACCATGTTCACACTGCAGGGAGTACTTACTGAAGTAGTCCACTAGTTATCAATAATATGCTCAAATATTTTTGAAAGGGGAGAAATGTGTCAAAGATGTTGTAATGGGTAATGCTACCCATTTTCAGAAATGCTTAGCACTAGACTGCTAACCATTTTTTGAGTAACTCCATGACACAGTACACATTAATAAAATTATATAATTTTTTAAAGTTGGCTAACCAGTCTGTGCCTCCTGCTCTGCATTTTCACAACTGATGAGCAGTTTGACATGTAAAAGTGCTAATCAGTTTTTTCAGCTTAGTTTAAAATCCTGACACGCACATGTACACGTGTGTGTATAATTTTGTGGTGGAATGCCACTTCTGTAACCCTGGAATCGTCAAATTCCATGGGCTTTGTATATTGCTGTAGTTGTAGGGACAGATATGTAAACGACTAATTTCCCTTAACAGTAAGGCATCCATTTGTTCAAGAATGAATCCAAGAGTGCAGTATTAAGTGGAGTGGGTGTTTGAAAGCACCATGGAGAAAAATAACTTGGAGTCATGATATTGGAGAGCCTTAAAATGGCAGGCTGGCAGAGCTCTGGGTAAGCCAAACAGGATGCTTAGGGCGTGGGATAAGTAGAAGGAAGGAGGGTTGATTCACCAATCATACAGGTCACTAGTGTGACCATAACTGTCCAATTCAGTGTAGGTGCAAGACTTCAGGCTCAAATGAGCTCTTGGGTGTCCAGTTCAGAAACGTTCCACTGTTTTCTGCCAAGGAAAGAGACCAGAGGCCTTTTTATATTGCTTTTGCAAACAATTTATTTGGGTTGAGTTATTTGAGAGCGTACCTGAGGAAGACCCAACGGTCAGAGCGCAAGGGCATCTCTTGAGTGTGTTGCAGAGAAGTGTGTGTGTGTGTGTGTTTCGAATAAATGGTTTGCAACAGCAATTTAAAATGTTGCTGCTTTCTTTGGCAGCAAACAGTGGAGTGTTTTTTGTTTTTGTACTGGGCACCCCAAGAGCTTATTTGAGGCTCTGAAACCTTAAACTGCATTTCCCTACAATAGAGTGCACTAAATTGGACAGTTTGGGATACTTGGGGAGTTTGCTAATCACCCCACCCCCACCCCCTCAGCAGCACCAGTCCAGCATCATAGAGCATGGTCCCCACCCGGCCTCACTGGTGTGGCTACATCTGGAACACTGCACAAGGTACTGGAGGGTACTGGCCTGAAGGTTGCAACAAAGTGGAGGCAGTACGGAGTAGGGCAGCCAAGATGGTTCAGGGGCAAGATATACGAGGAGTGAGTTATAGGATTAATTAGAACAGGAGTAGCAGAAATAAAGGGACAGAATTACCGGTAGAGCCAGTGCAGAGTAGTTGGGTAGAGTGGGCAGACTTTTTCTGCCATCACAGTAATCTGAGGCTGACACATAACCTAGGAAGCAGTTTGATGCAGGAATCTCGGGGGTGCTTTGTTCGAACCAACATACACACACCACCCATTGCAGCAAGACTGCCAACAAAGATACTAAAATTTATGGGCAGCATAAAGAAAGATTTGATTATCTAGTGATAGGAAAGTTCTTATGTCATTGTATTTAAATTTTGAAACTATATAGAATAATCTGTAGATCTATAATATATTCATTGCAAAAAAACTTTGTTAAAGCACCAGTTGGGGTAACTTAATGCCTCAAAAGTAGGGAAATGTGGTGATAGGTTTTCCAACCCTAACGCATCTTATCTTCCCACCCCCCCCGAAAAAAGGAAAAAAAACATTAGGGATTGGGTCTCCGGAGTCTTGATGAATCAGTGGTGGGGTGCATAGGTGACTGGTGTGTAGTTTCCAGCCTCCTCCCTGCTCCCACTTTTGTGTAGAGGGGCTACGTCCACTCTCCTTCAGTCTTCTGAAACCACTCTTGTTTCCAGTGATTCATTGAACAGGGCTGCCAGCACCTCCCTAAGTGCCCCTTTAATATTCTAGGATGCATGTCATCTTCTCCCGTTGCTTTATCCTCTGTAAATGGACTGGTATCCACTTCCCTGCCCTTATTGCTCCTGACGCTTCATTGTGTGATTTCTCACCTTCCCCTTCTTCTGTTCAGGATTGATGCTTTTTCCAAGCCCCTTTCCACACACTCCCCATCTTCCCTTTTAAGCCTTATGATCCCACCCCCTGTCTTCCTCTTTTCACTAATGTACCTATAAAATGTCTTGTCCCCTTTCTTTACTGTCTGGGCTATTTTTTCCTCCGTTTGTACTCCTGGCTGTCTTCCCTGCCTCCCTCTGCTCGTCCAGATACACTACGTTGTCGTCCTTCTGTGTTTCCTTGTAATTTCCGAGAGCCAACTTTTTTGCATCACCTTCCCGGCTATTTCCCTTGAGAACCACAGTGGTTTTCTTTTTCTTACCTTTGTCTAATGCAAAGGTTTGTTGCCTCCATCATGACTCCTTTCAGATGCAGCCCACTGTTCCTCAACCCTCTTCTCTCTCCCCAGTTCTACTTTCCTGAGACGTATCCCCAACTTTGGAAAGTCTGCCCAACCCTCACTTTCGTGTGGCTCAACTCTGCCATGGCACTCATTTTGAACAACACTGTGCAATGGTCACTGGTGCCTCCACATCTACAATTTTGTCCACATTGGTGAGTACCAGGTCCAAAATTGCACCCTTACAAGTGGGCTCTAGCATTAGCTGCCTGAGGCATGCCCCTTGCAGGGCATCCAGCATGTCCCTGATCGAGCCGTGGCTGCAGCTGGGGTGCTTCAATCAACATCTGGCAGATTAGTTACCTACTAGCAGAACTTCCCTTTCTAGGGACATGGATATGTTGTTCATCCACACTTATTGGCAGGTATCCTTGCCGCTTTAAATCTTGCTGGAAGGTCTTCAAGCTTGCTCCTCCCACCCACCCGGGTGGTATAACTCTCGGCTCCGCCCCATGACGCCAGATCTTCCTTGCCGCTTGAAGCTCAGGTTCCCTCCTTAACGCTCTGCGTTTGAGACTAGTTCCCTATTTCTCCGTTTGCGGATTTAAAAATAATTTGCGAAAAGACTTCAGTCTTCTATCCTCGCGCTGCGATGGACAAATCGACTGGATTTCGGAGATGCCCATGGGCAGAAGATGTCTCGACGGATCCACACTCCAGTGTCTACTGCTTAGGCCTTGAGCCACGACCCGCGGGCTTCGACCTGTGCTCATCTTTTCTCGGCCCTACGTCCTGAGGACAGTGCTGCCCGATTGCAACTGGGCCGTCCCGAAGCGTTTCCCTCGGTGAAGTCCAAGGAGGCCCGGTTGGCGGTGTCCACGGCGGCGGGCTCGGCGGATCAGCTCGAGCGGATGGTCGCCCTCGAAGAGGAGGCGGCGCGGGCCGTATCTTCCTCGGCCGCGGCATTTATCCCGCTCTCTCTGGGTTCTTCCTACACGGCTTCTTTTAAGGAGCTTTGTCTGTCCCTCTCCACTAAGGGAGAAGGGCCTGCGTCTGCTGGACCTTATTCTCGGTCCAAAAAGAGGGACAGGGGTAAGTCCCTCCGTCGACGCTCTTGGGAGCGGGAAAGGTCCCTCTCCCCGGGCCGTCGACCGTCTGCTTCGGTCGACCGCTCGGCTTCAGCCACTGGCCTCACGGTGTCCCGTCAGGTCAGTTGACCGAGACTCCCACCGATGAAGTCGAGATTTTTCTCGACCCATTGGACGGGCTGTCGCCTTTAGCAGCCGAGATTCCCCTCTCCCCGGGAGGAGTTGAGGATCCCATGGGCTCGCCTGTGCCTCCGGTTCCGGAGCCCTCGGATGGACCATCCGAGCCGAAGGGAGTGCCGGTTCCGGCCGACACCTCCCCGCACCAACCTCGGAAATTCCAGGACTCTCGGTCTCGGACCTCTTCGCGGTCCAGCCGATCCCACCGTCATAGGCGGTCTCGGCACCGCGGTGAGCGGCGTCGCCGCTCGTCCTCGTCCTCGTCTCCTCCTCGGATGAGGAGGCTCCGGCGTAAATTACGCGCGGTACTGACGAGACCTTATGCTTGCAACAGCTCCTCCTGGCCGGGAGTAAGCCGACCCTGTCGCCTTCCCCGGCCATTAAGTGGCTGTCACCGGAGCGGCCGACACAACCCCTCGACTTATCCGAGGAGCCTATACCCAGGCCGGTTGTTCGGCCAAAACCAGCTGCTCCACCGATTCCGGTGGAACCTCCGCCTCCACAGCCACCAATTGGGGCTCCGACCAAGGATTCTCGGTCGGCTAAGGGTCTACCCCATCGGCTGTCAGTTACCCTCACTCCCGACCGACCTCGGCAGGTGAAGGGTGGCTCAGGCCAGAGGCAGCTCTTCGAGGACTCTTCCGAGTCCGAAGATGATTCCTCCTTTTTCTCCAAGCGACTGGACTTGGAGTCTTCAGGAGGTCAGTCAATGGACGATAGCCCGTCGTCCTTCCTAGGACTGCTTCGGCTCATCTCGGAGTCCACCGGGATGGAGCTCGAACCCGTTTCCAAACGGGCCAGGTATCCCCTCACGGAGATTCTGGACCGAGGGGATTCTCCGACGGAGGCCTTTCCGGTGGCCGAGGCCATAGTGGGTCCGGCACTGGAGCTTTGGCAGCGCCCTGCTTCCTGCCCTGCGCCTTCGGCCAGGATGGCCAGGAAGTATGCGGTCCCTACCGGTTCCTTGTCCGGTTTTTCGGAACACCCCTCTGCTGAGGGGTTGGTTACCGACAGCGTTTTCCGGCGCGCCGGCAACGCCAGGGATGTGGACAAACCTCCTGACAAGGAGTCCAAGAAATTGGACTATGTCGGGCGAAAAGTCTCGCTCGTCCTCTCCGCCGCCCGTCAGGCCAGTTCGGCCGTCCTCATGGCACATTTTCTCATGCCCTGTTGGGCTCCTGGATGAGGTCATCCCTCATCTTCCCGCCCGATCTGCAGACTACGGTTAAGCAGGTGCGGGACCAGGGGCAGGAGCAGTGGCCAAACAGCAGCTCAGACTGCTTTGGATATAGGGACTCATGTGCCAGATCGGTGGCGGCCGCAGTGGCTATCGTCGGCGGGCTTGGCTGAGGATATCCACCTTTAGCCGGATACCAGCACAAGTTGGCGGATGTTCCCTTTTAGGGACTGACCTCTTGACCCTGGGGTGGAAGGTCACCTGCAGAGGATCGAGAGGTCAATGCTACCTTGGACTCGGTCTCTTCCGCTCAGAAGGACAAGGCGAAACCACAGCCTAAGCCCTTTCGTCCTTCTGTGCCCCGGTAGCGCCCGGTAACAACGTCAGGGCCGACAGGCTCGAGCCGGCCATCCCAAACCCAACCCTTGGCTTCCTCTAACAGGAGGCAGGGAGGAAAAGGCCAGGAGGTCCCTCGGCGGTCCCTCCTCCAAGCCTGCCCAGTGGACGGGCTGAGGGTGTCGCCCCATTCCCGTCACCTTATCCTAGGTCCCCTTGAAGGCGGCTCAGCCACTTCCGTTCCGCCTGGTCCGCCCGTTTCCACGGACAGGTGGGTCTTGGAGGTGGTGGGAAGAGGCCTGCCTCTGGAATTCGAGCAGGCACCACCCTTCAGAGCCGTCGCCCTCGGGACGCCGGGATCCCAGCCTCACTGGCGGCTGTCGAGCCGACGCCGCTCTCCTCCTCCAGAAGGAGGTGATAAGAAGGTGGTGGACCCTCCTTCAGACCCAGGGTTTGTGTCCAGGTACTTCCTGGTTCCGAAGCGGACGGGGGGCTGGCGCCCCATTCTCGACCTACACGACCTAAACAAGTTCCTAAGGTCTCGAACCTTCAGGATGGTCACTCTGGCTCAGATAATACCATCCTTGGAGCAGCGTATGTGTTCTGCTCTCTGGACTTGCAGGGCGCGTTTTTTCACGTCGCTATCCGTCCGTCTCACCAGAGATTCCTTCGCTTCGAGCGGAAGGATCCCTCTTGAGTTCAAGCCATGCCCTTGGCTTGTCTCCAGCTCCCAGGTCTTCACCAAATGCATGGCAGTGGTGACAGCATTCCCTGCGCGCGCGAGGGTCGGGTGTACCCTTACCTGGGCGACTGGCTGATGGCAGCTCCCTCCAGGAAGGAGGCAGAGTGGTCAGAAATCTGGCCCTCAGGTCTGCTCTCAACTGGGCCTCCTTATCCAGCGAGGCCAAGTCGGAACTCGAGCAAGCAGGTGATTCTATTCATCGGGCGCAGCTCGACTCTCTTCGAGCCAGAGCGGCTCCCGGCGGACAGGGCCGAGTTCTTTCCTCCTTTGCCCGATCATTTCTGGTTGGGCAATTGCGCCTGCCGGGACTTCCTCGCCTCCTGGGTCTCATGGCGGCCTGCACCAGCGTGGTCCGTTGGGCCCGCTGGAACATCGTCCCCTTCAGTGGGGACTGGCCAGCCAGTGGTCACAACGCTGCGATCCTTTGGACCAGCTTGTGCCGGTGACACAGGGGATGGGAGCAGCTCTCAGTGGTGGACCGTTCCATATCATTTGCAGGAGGGCATCCTTCGTCCATGACCCGTGCGACGGTCTCTCTCGACCGATGCCTCTCTGATGGGTTGGGGTGCCCATCTGGGGGAACACCGGGCTCATGGCCTCTGGTCCCCGCGGTAGTCCCGATGCCACATCAACCTGCTGGAGCTCCGAGCGGTCCGCCTAGCTCTCACCGCCTTTGCTCCGTTCCTCCGGAGTCAAGTGGTCCGAGTCCAGTCGGACAGTACCACAACCATGTACTATCTAAACCGCCAGGGCGGGACGCGCTCCATGCTTCTATGCAAGGAAGCTCTCCGCATTTGGTCACTCGTGCGCAGCCTGGAGGCGGATCTCCTAGCCATTCACGTGGCAGGAGCCTCCAACACCCTGGCCGATGCCCTGAGCCGGATAGGGGCTGCATCCCAGAGTGGTCTCCCCTGCGGAGGTAGTACAGCATCTGTTCTCCCATTGGGGCACACCTCAGGTGGACCTGTTTGCCTCAGGGAGAGCAGCGGCTGAGTCTGTTCCATGCCCGCCCCTCAGCAGGGCTGCTGCAGGGGATGCCTTCTCGAGGCAGTGGACCCGGGCCTCTTTTACGCCTTTCCCCCATTTCCCTTGATCCACAAGGTGCTTCTCAAGGCGAGGAGGGACAAGGCGCAGGTGATTCTGATACCCCAGACTGGCCTCGCCAGTTCTGGTACCCAGATCTCCTCAGTCTCAGCTCCAGGATTCCGCGGCAGCTTCCAGCTCGCCCGGACCTGCTCTCAGTCAATCAGGGGAAGGTGTTCCATCCGGACCTTCAATCCCTGCACCTGACGGCCTGGTTCCTGAGCGGCTAGAGTTCCAGGCCTTGGGTCTTCCGACGAGGTCCTCAATGTAGTTGAGGCGTCCCGTGGAGTCGACCAGAAAATGCTATGCCTTCAAATGGAAAAGGTTTTCCATTTGGTGTCAGAACAGGGCTTGGACCCTTCCTCCTGTTCCTGGCAAGCATCTTGGACTATTTATGGTCCCTTTCCAGTCAAGGGCTTAGGTCGACGACCCTAAGGGTGCACCTGGCAGCCATCTCTGCTTACGGGCGCGGGCGCGGAAGCAGTCGATGGCGCAGGGAGAGGTGGTCTGGCGCTTTTCAAAGGCCTTGATCACATTTCCCTCCAGTCGGGAACCCCACCTCGTGGGATCTACTGCTGGTACTGGCAAAGCTCATGGGCAAAGCCATTCGAACCTATGCACAGGTGTGCTCTCTCTCACCTGTCGTGGAAGACCGCCTTCTTGGTGGCTATCCGTCAGCCAGAAGGATGGGAGAGCTCCGGCGCTTTCCGTAGTCTCTTACCTGGTCTTCCACAGGGACAAAGGGTTGTCCGCCCCAACCCGAAATTCCTTCCGAAGGTGGTGTCGGAGTTTCACCTTAACCAGGTGTTGACTCTGCCGGTGTTCTACCCCAATCACACCTCGGAGGCCGAATATAGGCTCCATACTCTGGACCCTAGAAGGGCGCTCGCTTATTATAAGGAGCGCACGGCTGAAATTCGGGGAGAGGTTCGCCAGCTGTTTGTCACCTACGCTGAAGCCGCATCTGGCAGACCTGCAGCCAAGCGGACGATAAGCAGGTGGGTAACCTCCTGCATAGATCTCTGCTATAAGTTGGCGGGCATGGAGCCTCCCAGAGGGATAAGAGCTCATTCTACCCGCCATACTGCTGCAACGGTGGCTGCTTCCAGGGACGTCCCTATCCAGGAAATCTGCAGGGCTGCTACCTGAAGTCAGCAACACACCTTCATTACCCATTACCACATCGACCTTGAGTCACGCGGGATGCTGGTTTTGGGCCTGGTTCTCCAGTCTCTCTTCCCAAGTAAGTATTGGGGTGTGCGTCTTGCCTCCCTCCTCCCGGAGAACTGCTAGGAGTCTGCCAATAAGTGTGGATGAACAACATATCCATGTCCCTAGAAATACAGGTTACTCACCTGTAACAGGAGTTCTAGGAATGGTATATGTTGTTCATCCTACCATTCCACCCGACCTCCCCGGCTTCGACGCACAACCTGAGCTTCCAGCGGGCCAGATCTGGCGTCATGGGGTGGAGCCGAGAGTTATACCACCCGGGTGGGTGGGAGGAGCAAGCTTGAAGACCTTCCGGCAAGATTTAAAGCGGCAAGGATACCTGCCAATAAGTGTGGATGAACAACATATACCATTCCTAGAACTCCTGTTACAGGTGAGTAACCTGTATTTTCTCACCCCAGGGGTACTTTAGTGCGGTTGACGTGCAGAATGCCAGCTGGGTTCAGCTGCTCTGGAGGGGAGTCAGTGGTAATGAGTTTCGGGGAATTAGCCAGTGAGGAGAGAGCAAGAGGCTATGCTACCTGTAGTCTGATTAGAGGGCACCAGAATTATTTGTCTGCTGACTGAGCAACACTGCCCTGGAGAGCGCTCACTTCACTTCTAGAAAGTTTTTGTTACAAGTGTTTGTTTTTTCATTTCTTTTGTGCTGCCTTTAGTGTGTGTTTTTTTTTTTGTTTGTTGGTTTTTTTTTGTCCTTTTAAAAAACCTTTTTTCGCGGTTCCCTTCGGTTTCCGGGAACTGCAATTTCAGCTTTGTGTAGTGGTTTCCTTGCGTTCCCACTCTTTTTCTCTGAGGCAAAACCCATTGCGTCTGAGGTGAAAAAGCTACGGTTTTATTTTTAAATGTTTTAAAACCATAGCGGTTCCCTTTTCTATTAACAAGCTGCATTTTTACTTGCTAGAACTTAATTTTCTGACAGTGGGAACTGTTTTTATCGTGGTTCCATTCCACACGGGAACCAACTGATTCAACTTCAGTTCCCTTTAGGGCATAACAATTTGAAAGGTTTTTCTTACAAATTGGCATGTCAAAAAGATACAAGAAGATAACTGGACCAGCAGGTTTTAAAAAGTGCAGCAAGATAGGGGCTAAGGCAGATTGCCATTATCTTTGTTAAAGTTGTTTAGGTCTAGACCACAACTGTGAGCTTTGCTTAAAACTTTGTTCTAAAACAGTAAACAAAAAGGGCAAAACGATTGGAAATAATGACCTTTCAGTCTACCTCCCCCTGAAACAAGAGTTCTGAAGAGGGGTCCTCCTTCAAGCATAAGACTACAGATAGGTCCTCTAAGGACACTCTTGAGAATGTCTGATAAAAATAATAGTGGCCAAGCCCCCACAAAAATGAGCAGGTTTCTGATTCGGTGCCTGCTAAAAAGAAACAAAAAGATAAGCATATCACTGTCCCTCCTGCTGAAAAGCAAAGGGAGATGCCAGTGACACAAAAAGAAAACGCCGTCTGCTGAAGAAATGGTTAAAGCTTGGCATATCTGACATTAGACTATGGGCAATTTATTTACTGCCCCTCATACTTGAGAACCTGAGTTTGCCCAGGGCTTTTATTACGTGGAGGATGATGATGATGATGGTGAACACTATAGAGCCTGATGTATCCTCTGACCAAGAGTTTGGCAATTCCTTAAATGGCCAGTAGGATTTTTCCTCTCATTTCACTTTTGTGCAGCATATGGTGGACACCCTGGACACTGCTACCCAGGAGACGACTGATCAAGAGGAGGATGCAGACTAGTAGTTTATTGTTCGGCTAAAGGCCATTACAATATCATTAGCAATACAAACATTTCATACAAGGCACAGTACATAAAAGCAGTAGCAATAAATGTATTCTGTGATATAAAACTTATAATTAACAGCAAATACAATTTATAAATGGTATACTATAACAGTATAAGATTTAAATGAGTCCTCTCTATATTCCAACAACTAGTGCTAGCAGTAATCCCAGATCAACATTCCTATGGGCCAAAGTCTATCCATTAGACCAGACAATAAGTAGTAGTCCAGTCTAACCCAACAGAATTTAACACCTCCAGCTAAATCATGTCCTTTCAGTACCGACTTGGTAGCCAAATGGTCACGCTGCAATAATAAAGCAACCACTAAAGGTAATATGCAGAAATACTGCTCTATACCCTTGCAGACCACTTCCTATCTGACCTCTCCTGTTGGCTATACCCGAGGTGCTTAATGAAACCATATTTTAAGAGGGGTCACAACGTAATCACGCCAAACCCACCTGGAAGTCAGTGGGGTCTGCTGGCAATGAAAGAACATGTCTACTAGGGTGCCTTGCAGTGCGTACTGCTCCATGCCCATGACACATCCCACATCCAGCTACACCTGTCTGCCTTTTGAGTATACAGCATGATTCTGCATCCCAGTTCAGTCCCCTTCAACATTACAACATCACCTCCTTGACAACCTACTGGACACGCTGGCCTTGAAGCACGTCCACTGGGACAACACGCGACTCATGCCACCCCATGTCCCATTGGTTACTCCAACTCCAGTTACACCCAGTTGTCCACACTTGTGGCAAGATGTGACTCCATGTCACTGATGAGGCCATTCTTAATGGATAGAATTGTCCCGCCTAATACCAAACGGCCACAAGACAAACCCAAGCCCTAATAAACTAAAAACTCTAAAATTCAGAGCTTCGCTCTCTGGTACCCTTTCAATTATCCAAATTACAGAGTTTCAGTCAAACATCAGAGAACAAACAACTAACCTTCAAATAATTAAAATACATTCTTAATTCAAACATTAAATGCAATAGGTATATTGAATAATTGCTATGATACATAGGATCCCATTACATAAAATAATATTGCACCATACAATAAATTCAGGAATAAAGAGTGAGACTCCTTTAAACCCCCAGTAACCATATTTCTAACAGGAACAGAAGTTCCACTAACATCCAGGAGTCCACTGAATGTAATATGAACTTGCTTAAAAATAAAAAAAAACTTTTAAAAAGTGATGTAACAGACTAAGGTTTATTTTTTTTCTTAACATGCTATACTACCTACAGCTTATTATTCTGAACAACTGCTTATCTGTAACCTTAAGTCAATGACTGCCTGCCTTTGAGTAAAGAAAAACAGCCCTTCCACAAGGAGCGGCAGTAGCCCCAGGTCCCCCTACACTACTAGCACACACTGAGGCAACACCTATTACCAGCTGCCAAACTAGAAATCTCTACACTTGACTGCTTGGCTTGCAGGTTAACTCAAAGCCTAGAGTCTGCTGCTCTCCGTACTGACCTAAGTCAGGTAACCTCAGAGCACCAAACCCCATCCGATACGGGGCAGATATCACCAAATCATGCCTGGGAAAGCATGTATCACCTCCCTTTCACCCCCTTGTGCTCGCAACCAAGGTGTCCCTCCACCAAATAGGGGCATATTCCTTGCTATAGTCTGCTCGCTGACCCTACTCTGGGTGGATAGGCTCATTGACCCATGCCACCCTGAACCAGTGAGGAATCTTCACAAGCCCCCCCCCCAAACTTATATAGCAGCTACCCTATCTCAGCTTTGGCTACTCACTTAAATGGGCATGAGATGGTAAAGGGAGTTTATGACCTGCTATACTATGTGAGCAGGACCCGTCGAGAAGACACCACATCTCCGAAACCTTCACTAGTCTTCTCAGGTTTCTGCCGGAGCTACTACTCCTGTCTGGATATCAACCCAACCCTGGCCCGAATACCACCAATACCTTGGTAGTATCCCCTTGGACCCTCACTGGGCAGCTACAAGGGTCTGAAGATTGCACACATGAACATATACAGCCTCAGACCTAAAATAAATGAAGTCCAAGCCTGGATGGATCTCTACAAACCAGATATCCTAGCCATCTCGGAAACCTGGTTAAAAGACCACATCCTGGACCACGAGATACAAGTTCCAGGTTACAATAGCTTCCGCACGGACCGAGTATCCAAAAAAGGGGGAGGGGTTCTAATCTACACAAAGGTTGAACTCTCTGCATCGCCCCTAACGCTTGAGACCAATCCCACTGCCGAGGGAGAGAGTATATACATCCGTATAACCCTAGGACAAGCCAAACAACTTATAATCGGATGTGTCTACCAACCACCAAAAAACAGCCATCGCTAACTTGCTGGCTGGCAAGGCAGCTACGGAGCAGGTTATCATGGGTGACTTCAACATAAATTGGACCCAGGACCCTGGCCAGGCAGTGATGTCCTTGACCCAAGAAGCAGATCTGACGCAGGTCGTCTCAGTACCGACCAGACTGAACTACAAAACCGGGAACCACACCACCCTCGACTGGGCCTTGGTGTCAAATCCCTCTAACATACAGTGTGCGGGCACAATGGCAGACTCCCTGAGTGACCATTCCCCGATTTTCTGTACCTGGAAAAACAAACCACCAAAGGTCCAGCCAAGAATCCTCTCCGCCCATGACTACTCCAGTTTCTCAGAGCTGCAATTCTATAACTATCTAAGTAGCCGGGACTGGAGCCCCATAAATACTCTCCCAACTCTTTCTGAGGCCTTGTCATACTTCCAGGGTGATCTCAACACAGCTGCCAATCTCCTCACTCCTTTTAAGAGACTGAGGGTAAAAGGCAGCTGTTTCAAGTGGATCACTCCCTCCCTTAAAGTCCTCATGGCCACTCGGGACAAAGCCTGGAAAAAGTTTAGGCTCTCCTCCTCATCGGCAGATCTTGCGGATTACAAAGCCCTAAGAAACAAAGCCAAGAAGCCATTAAACTTGCTAGCGAAGTACCTAACACACTCCAGAAATCCAGCCTGGGCAACCCTAAGCAATTCTGGAACCATGTTACTTGATCTTATCAAGGGGTAAAAGCCTGAATCCTGCCCCATGGAGATCAACGGTCAGCTCTCAACTGACTCTTCTCAAATATCTGCTGCCCTCAACAGGCACTTCTCAGACCTAGAGGCCTATAAGACATGCCAGCCCCCTCCAACCTCCCCTTCAGCCTCAGCTGAAGCAACTCTCACGGAGTGTCCCCTCTTTCACCTGAGACTGGCCAAACGGACAGAAGTCCTCGCCCTCCTAAGGAACTTGAAACCCAAAGGGTCAGGTGGACCTGACGGGATCAGCCCCCGGCTTCTCAAAGCAGGCGCGACCTCCTTATCCTGGCCTATAACTATGCTCCTCAATAGATCACTAAGGGAAGGAGCAGTCCCCGACCAGTGGAAACACGCTGTTGTACCTATCCACAAAGGGGGGCCTAGGGATAAACTAAATAACTATAGGCCTATCTCCCTCCTCTGCTCACTCGCCAAGGTGCAAGAAAGGATAGTTTACAACCAACTCAGACTACCTAGAAGCACACCTGCTCCTTGCCCCCTCCCAACACGGATTCAGACCAAACCCTGGAACTGATACTGCCCTCATCAACTTCTCGGATGAAGTTCTTAGGGCAGTTGACAAAGGGATACCCAATGGGGCAGTCTTTATCGACTTATCCAAGGCGTTAAGCCTAAGTCGACCACAACCTGCTGCTACAAAAGCTGCAAAATATTGGCCTTGACACCCATGCCCTCAAGTGGTTGGAAGCTACCTATCAGGAAGGGCTCAGAGGGTCACGTGGAAAAATGTCACATCTGATCTGGTACCCCTGAATCAGGGTGTACCTCGGGGATCTATACTAGGCCCCTACTGTTTTCCCTGTTCACTAACGAGACTAAGCTCCTTCTGTGGGGAGAGTTGTCGTACAATATGCAGATGACACTGTCATTTTCCGTCCCATGAGTGATGTAGCTACTCAAGGCCCTATCCTCCAAAAGGATCTTACATCCCTCGAGACTTGGCTATGCGAGAACAGAATGGTACTCAATCCTGACAAGACCAAGGCAATGCTATTCGGCCCAAGATCCCTAGGACTTCACAGGTCCTTCCTCCTCCACTTAACCACACTCTCTGGCAAAGACATCAATGTAGTTCCCTCCCTTAAATACCTAGGCCTTACACTCGACCAGAACATCACTTACAAGGAACATGTAGACCAGGTCACAAGGACTCTGCATTGCAAACTCGGCACCTTGTTCCGACTCAGGAACCAGCTCATCCCTGAGGCCAGGCTCTCCATTGCCACTAGTGTCCTGCTTCCTACTCTGACCTTTGCAGCCCCGATAACACAGGGCATGGGAAAGCAAGAGATAACCAGGATGCAAACCCTGTACAATAAAATAGCTCGATTTGCCACTCAAGACCACCCAGGACGTCACCACTGCGACACTCTAGCCCAGGTCAGCTGGCCTTCATTGGTTGCTCGCCTCCAGTTTCCTCTGCTTGTCCAGGCCTACAAGCTTCTCTCACCCCATGCTCCGCCTAGTATTGCCAAAACCATAACTCTCAAGCTTAACCCTAGGAACCCAGCAAGAACACTATTAGAAGTCCCTAGGGTAAGGACAAACGCCGGCATTAGGTCCTTTTCCTCCCAAGCACCTTGCCTATGGAACAAGCCCCCCCCCCATCCAAGATGCCCCCTCACTACCTTCCGCACCAGGCTCAAGTCCCATATGCTGACCTCAAGCTCATGCCCCTGCCATGGATCATAAGGCTCCTTAGGCACTCCCCTCCTCCCACCACACCTTCTACTAAGAAATGCCTACCTACTGCTCTTCTTTGCCCTCATTGCCTGGGGTCAAATGCTTCCTACTGAATTAAACCACATACTGAGAATTACCTACTCAAACTGTGTCATGATGATAACCATGCCTGTACTCACTGTGTCATGAACTTCCATGTTGTAACAAACAATGTATACAAATGTTCTTTTTGTTTTGCTCTTTCTGTATATTACTAGTATTGTTATCCCGGGTCGCCCCTGAAAAAGGGACCTTCGGGGCCCAGTGGGCCTACCCAGTCACCAAAATTTAATAAATAAATAATAAATATAAAATGCATAATCCCCCACAAGGTCTCTCTTTCACTTGAGTCACTTAAAGGGGTTTTATAGATTCAGAAATTATTTATACAAGCTGAGGCAGCAAACCACCACAGCCAGCTCTATTTGCATTTTCCATCCAAAGCGACTCCATGTAATCCTCACAGTATTTACTGTGGGTACAACCCCAAAGGGAAACAAGAATTTACCCCGTGTCCATCAATGTTCTCCAAGCAATAAAGGCAGAACAGGCCCTGAAGAATAGAGTCCCTCAATCAGCTCTCCGATAATCACTAAAACAAAGTGTCTTACCAGGAAGAAAGGGTCTTACACACATTTTACTTTTTTACTTTTGTAGGCCAAGGACCAGAATTTCTATTCTATTACCAAAGTTTTCAGTCGCAAACCGGCCATAAATCCTCCTCCT
Source organism: Neoceratodus forsteri (assembly GCA_016271365.2). NCBI lineage: Eukaryota > Metazoa > Chordata > Ceratodontiformes > Ceratodontidae > Neoceratodus > Neoceratodus forsteri. Next base: position 360,596,216 of record CM057459.1, on the reverse strand, counting down.
GTTTTTAGATCTACTCCTGAATTAAACACTTGAAATAAAACAAAGATAGCACTTCCCTAAGCGCAATAAACACAAACCTGCAAGGAAATGTTTTGGAATACTCAAACTTCCAGGCAACCATGACATACCTGTTTAAGGCTTAAAAAAAAGCCTGTAGCACAATGTGCAATTCTTATTTCACCTCCTCTCCTTTCTTTGAAGAAACTCTTGAGACATCATTTAAAGAATTTTGTTACGCACTTCAAGATTAATAACACAGTTCTCAGCTGCTTTTTGGCTGCTTCAAACACACTCCTCCACACGGGTACACCATACTCTCTTCCTCGTCCCTTAGAAGAGCACACAATGAAAGCCCATTCAGTGAAATCTGAACGACAGCCAGGCACATCCAAAATACAAGACCATGCAAGCGAGCATCAAACTCCCGAAAAACGCCAGGCAACAAGTAAACACTCGGCCAACACTTTAATCAACAAGTTTTACTGCTGTAAATGTAACCTGTTGAAAGTTAGTTTCACTTTCATTCATCAGAAGCTTATAAGTTCAGAATAAAATAGAGCACTGTTGAAGAAAAGCAGAGAGGAGCAGAGCAGCGTTGCAGCTGTCTTGCTACTTGCTCCGCTTCCACTCCACCGATCACACTCACAAAAAAAAAAAAAAAATTTGCAGGCTATCTAGAGATGATGGGTCTCCCTCCCATTAAAAAGCTGTTTTTGCCCATTCATGAATCCCTTCACAGGCAACCTTTAAAAAACAGAATAAATACCAGTTAAAGAAATCTAATACAGAATACCTTTATGTGCACCCAGACCGTGAAGGGGGTGGTACAGGCTGTAGCTTGTAACAAAGCTAAAGTGCCACTTTCCTCTCAACCTCCTGAAAAGGAGTCTAGAAAACTGGACTCAATGGGCAAGAAATATTCTGCCACTGCCTCTTTGCTGCTTCACCATTCTACTTTCATGGCTTATGCAGCTCAATATCAAAAGGCTCTCTGGAACTCTGTTTTAACCATAAGTAAACAAGCTCCAGACAGAATGGCCCAGGACCTGGCAGAAACTGTAAAGACAGCCTTCGAGGCTACCAAATATCAGTTACATATGGCTGTGGACACTAATGACACTGCTTCCAGGGCTGTGGCACAGGCTATCTCTCTGTGGCATTATGCCTGGATGAGAACCACTAATCTTTCGCAGGACACTCGGACCAAGGCCATGGATTTCCCCTGTGAGAACAACTGTTCGGGGACAAAACAAGCGTACTTGAAAAAGGTGGAGGAATATAAAACCACCTATCAAAGCAATGCTGCTAAGGAGAAGGCCTCTACTTCCTGGAAACCTCAGAATAGGGGAAACGGAGGCAGGGGCTATTATCCTGGGGCCTGCTATCCTATGCCTATGCCCCTGGGTTACTCTCAGATGAGAGACTATTTCAGAGGGAGAAGAAGAAGAGATCTGAGAAGGAACTCCTCTCCTCCTAGCATCCAGTCCGAGCAAACCTCCTGACTGCAATGTCCAGGTCACCTCCCCTTCCCTGTAGGAGGCAGGCTGACCCACTACTTCAGCCAATGGCACCTCATAACCACAGGCAAATGGGTACTAGAGCTGGTGGGTCAAGGACTTGCCCTGTGGTTCAGAAAGTTTCCCTCCCTGCAGGGCTCCAAACTTTGTAAACCCCTAACCCCAACAGAAGAGCTGTTGGAGCTAGAGGTAGCACTTCTGACCGTGAAAGCAGTGGAAAGAGTCCTCTTCCCCCAGTGGGGAAAGGGCCTCAATACTTTCTCACACAAAAGAAAAATGGGGAATGGTGACCCATTCTGGATTTGAGGCACCTGAACAACCATTTGCTGAAACCCAAGTTCAAAATAATCACCGACTCTGGTGATCCATTCCTTACAGCAGGGAGACTGGCTAGCCTCCCTAGACCACAAGGATGCCTATTTTCATATTCCCATAAGGCTGTCCCACAGGATGTTTCTCAGGTTCAAGCTGCCATCAGGCCATTACCAGTTGCAGTGCTACCATTTGGTTTTGTGTCAGTTCCCAGGGTCTTTACAAAGTGCCTGGCAGTAGCAGCAGCTCACTTAAGGAGACGACAGGTGTCAGTCTTTCCATACCTGGACGATAGGCTGATAGTGGACAAGTCACCAGACAAGGTCAGGGAGGTTCTGAGACTATCAGTACTCTGGAGTCCCTGGGATTCATCATCAACAAAGAAAAGCTTCCACTCCGACCCACTTCAGGTACTAGACTTTATTGGAGCAGAGCTGGATACCATCCAAGGAAAGGCTATGCTTCCCGTGGACAGGGTCCAGAACTTCCTCAATTTGGCAGATTCCTTTGTCTTGGTCCAGACAAGGCCAGTCAGGCATTTCCTCAAACTACCAGGACACATGGCTTCCATGACAGCTGTATTCCCAGATTCCAGATGAGGGACATGCAGTGTCAAATGAGGGCTCACTGGTTCCAAAAGCAGGATTCCCTCTCAAAGATACCAGTCTCAAGAACCTTACTTCAGACCCTAGACTGGTGGAAGGAAAGGGACAACCTAAGGGAAGGAGTCTCCTTTCAGCAAAGACTGCCCTCCGCAGTTCTTACCATGGATGCCTCCCTCCTAGGATGGGGAGCTTATCTGGTGGACCAGTCTGTAAATGGGGGCTCGTGGTCTAGAGAATCCAGTCACCATATCAACCTTCTCAAACTCTGAGCTGTGTACCAGGCTATCAAGGCCTTCACCCCACAGCTAAAGGGTCACTTTGTCCAGATCAGAACAGACAACACCACTGCCATGTTCTGTATCAACAAACAGGGTTACACAAGGTCCACCAAACTCTGTATGGAGACCATGAAAAGTTGGTCCCTGGCCTACTCCCTGGACATGCACTTGTCTGCCATTCTCCTCCCAGGCAAGGACAATGTATTGGGAGACTCTAGTCTCATCAGTGAGCCACGAGTGGACCCTAAACAAATACTGCGCATCCCAGAGGTAGACCTCTTCGTCTTAACTATCAGCTTCCACTTTACTGTTGTAGACCACTAGCTCTGGGTACACTGCCAGTAGATGCTTTAACTCTGGACTGGGCAGGGAAGTTCCTTTATGCTGTTCCTCCTTTTCCACTGGTACACAGAACTCTCTTGAAGCTCAGAGATCAGTCAGCCAACATGATTTTGGTGGCTCTAGACTGGACAAGGCAAACCTGGTACTCCCTACTCCTTGCCCTCTCAGCCAGGAAGCCCATATGATTGGCACGGAGCCACAGTCTCCTGATTGCCTCAGACAGGGGAAGCTTATCTTAGCATAGTCTCTTCACCTCAAGGCCTTAGTACCAACAGCTTCTGTTGGAAGCTGAGAACATTGCTACACTGCAAAGAACAAACTATAACTCCATTTAGGACCTGGAAACCTGGCAAGGCATACTATTGTCGGGGACTTAAGAAGGGGAGCTACGCTTTCTACAAAAAGTTTTACTTTTTTTTTTCCTTAGTGGCATTAAGCAGAGAGTTGCAGGATTCCATTAAAAGTGTAGTAATTTTGTAACCAGAGGGAGTGAGATACAACTGAATTTGCTTGATTGCTGGGGTTGAGACCTAGGATTTGGAAGGATATTTTTGCAACATTTTAAAAGTGTCCTGCTGGCTGATAAGTTAAGTTTGTATCCTTGGTTTCACTGAAAGGTTTTGTGTATTGGAATCAGACATAGCAGAGTGCCTACATTGAAAGGCCTGCTTACATCACAGGTGTCACTAGTCAATCAGTTGGCTCTGGGTGGGTTTCATCACTGTGCTGTCTTAGGCATCCTTCACAGTTAGAAGTCAGTCAGTTTGACCTTGATTTGTCTGTTGGAAGCTGAGAACCTTGCTACACTGCAAAGAACAAACTATAACTCCATTTAGGACCTGGAAACCTGGTAAGGCATACTATTGTTGGGGACTTAAGAAGGGGAGCTACGCTTTCTACAAAAAGTTTCATTTTTTCCCTTAGTGGCATTAAGCAGAGAATTGCAGGATTCCATTAAAAGTGTAGTAATTTTATAACCAGAGAGAGTGTGAGATGCAACTGAATTTGCTTGATTGCTGGGGTTGAGACCTAGGATTTGGAAGGATATTTTTGCAACATTTTAAAAGTGTTCTGCTGGCTGAGGAGTGAGTTCATTTTTATCCCGGGACTCAGTAGAGTGGTTTGTGTAGGAGCAGTGGTGTAGTAAATTGTGGTGTTAGTTGAATTACTATAAAGGACAGTACTCACCAGGGTTTTGGAGCAGTTGTGTATTTGATTGTTTCTAACAGTCACCAGTGGCTGTGGACTAACCCCCTCCCCCCGGTGTGGCATTTCCTTTATAGCCACAGTTCTGACATCACTTCCTCAACAAGTCTTGGGGCAGAACTGTCATATTAATAACCCAGCACAATGCATAAAGGGTAGGTACACACCACAAATAATAAAAAAAATATGTATTGCATATTGTATATTATAAGGGAGGGGGACATGTGGGGAGTGGTGCAATGCACTGGCTGTGGGGCAGCAGTTTTCTGGGAGACATTCTGAAAACTGCGTTGCTGTCCTATTTGTAGGCGACTGTCAGCTCTGAGGGAGGAGGTTGCCCACCTCCAGGCCGAACTAGCAAGGACTAAGGAGGTCTCCCCACCCAAAGGGTACCACTGCTACAACCATTGCCTCAGAGTTTGCCAAGTATGAAGAGCAGTTGGACCACAGTGGGTTCTGGGAGGGTGCGGGTGGTGGACCAGAGGTGAAGCCCCCTAGTTGTACCTCTATGCAAATCATATGCCATTCTGGCAGAGCAAGGTTCCTCTGTAATGGCACCCTCAGTGGAGACCCAGAAGAATGCTGAGGACATCCATAAGGGAGACCCACAAAAGGGTGGCAAGGGACACCACCAGGGAAGGAAACAGCTTCTGATAGGGGACTCCATTGTTAGAGGGGTAAAACTGGGGAAGGGAGAGGAGAAGGAAGTAAGGTGCCTGCCTGGTGCCATGGCTTGGAAGGACAGGAAGCGAATCTCAGGATTGCAGAAGCAGCATCACAGGAGAGGGAACTAGATATCATTGTCCACCTTGGGACAAATGACCTAGCTAGGCATGGGATCAGTGCAGTGCAGAATGAATTTGAGGCGTTGGGGAGGGGCCTCAGATGGGTACCAAGCACGGTAACTTTCTCAGATGTGCTGCCAGTCCATGGCAGGAGTGAGGCTAGCGTACTGCACACCATGCAGTTTAATGAATGGTTGCAAAACTGGTGCAGAGCACAGGGCTTTGGCTTCATTGGGGACTGGGGGCCCACCTGGAGAGATAAAGGTCTATACTGGCACGATGGTCTGCATCTGTCTACGAAGGGAACCACGCTCCTAGGTAACAGGTTTAAATGCTTCCTTGGCAAGCTTTTAAACTAGCCAAGGGGGAGGTGCTGATAAAAGGCAGGAAATTTCAAGCCTCCCCCCCCCACAAAACATGGCAGGTAGTAAGGTAAACAGTGAGGTACAGAGCTCAACACAGGGCAGGACAGGGGTAAATGGAAAAATAGACGAGGGCAATAAGAGCAGGGCTGGGGAAAAAAAAGGATAAAGCCAACATTAAATGGAGGCCAATGAGTACCAATGCCCGTAGTCTGGGAAACAAGCTTCCTGAGCTAGTAGCCCTGATGGAAGATGAACAGCTGGATATTGTGGCAGTCACAGAAACTTGGTACACAGAAAACCATGACTGGGATGTCAACATACCAGGGTACACAATCTACAGAAGGGACAGAGAAGGTAAAAGAGGAGGTGGAGTAGCTCTATACATAAGGGAAGGGATCAAAGCTACAGAACTAAAAAGTAAAGGGGGAGGACAAGAGGCACTCTGGGTCACCTTGGAGACGGGGAATGGCATCACAATCCGCTACGGGATTGTATACAGACCCCTGTCTCAAGGGAGAAATGGACAAGAAAATGATAGAAGACATTCTCAAAATGGCTGAAAAAGGGAGATACTGTTGATGGGGGACCTGAATATGCCAGATGTTAACTGGATGACATGTACTGCAGCCACATCCAAGAGCAGGGTCATTCGATGCTACGAAGGCAGGCCTTGGACAGCTAGTGTTGGAACCCACTCGGGAGGGAGCAATACTAGACCTGGTACTCTCAAATGGAGAGAGGATCACAGATTTAGAAGTCGGTAGACATCTGGGAACAAGCGACCACTGCACAGTGTGCTTCACAATTAGCACAACCATGGAGATAAGCAAGGCCCCTGGAATTCTGCGGTTGCGGAATTTGCCGCAGAATGTATATGGTGCCGCAGAATTCATTGTTTTTGGTGACTTTTCATATAAATATACTGTTTTTCCATAGTGTCAGGCTTTCTTTCCCAACTCGTTTATCCTGAACCTCTTCCTCTATGCTCAGCATATGATGTAATCGATGACATTACATCATATTTAGCCAATGACAGGACTGCATTCTGCCAGAGAAATGAATAAATCATACCGCAGAAGTCGAGGAGCCCTGCCGCAGAAATCAGAAAATTCTGCCGCAGAACACCAGGGACCCTGGAGATGCGCCATACAAAAACAAGGATACTGGACTTTAGAAGGGCTGACTTTGGCAAAATGAGTGAATACCTGAAGAATGCACTAGCAAATGGCCAAAAAGTAGGGGAGGAAGAACAATGGAGAAAAATCAAAACTGCCATCATAGATTCAACAAGCCTTTGTGTGAAACAAAGAAAACAAAGCGGAGTAAAAAAACACTATGGTTCTCAAAAGAGATGGCAGGGAAGGTTAAGGAGAAAAAGGCTGCATTCAAAAAGTATAAGGAATCACAGAAGGAGCACGACAGGGAACTGTATCAATTAAAGCAGAAATAAGTGGGGAAGGCAGTCAGAATAGCAAAGGCCCAAACCGAGGCAAAAATAGCCAACTCAGTTAAGTAGGGGGATAAAACCTTTTATAGGTACATTAGGGAGCATAGAAAGGTTAAGGGAGGGATAGTGAAGATTAATAAAGGAGAAGGGAGGTGAGCAGAGAGAGACAGTGAAAAGGCAGAGATACTGAATGAATACTTTTGCTCAGTATTCACAAAAGATGAGGAGGAGTTACCTAAACCAGACAATAGAAGCACTCTGGGTAGGGGGGGTTGACACCAGTCCATTCACAGAAGAAAGAGTCCTGAAAGAACTCCTAAAACTCAAGGTGGACAAAGCAATGGGGCCTGATGGGATTCACCCCAGAATCTTAAAAGTACTAAGGGAGGACCTAGTGACACCACTGATCACGCTTTTTAACAAATCATGGCAGGATGGGGTGGTACCTGAGGATTGGAGGAGGGCAGATGTGATTCCCCTTCACAAAAGTGGGAGCAAGGCAGAAGCAGGAAACTACAGACCTGTAAGTTTGACCTCAGTGGTAGGAAAATGATGGAATCACTTCTGAAAGAAAGAATTGTTGAGTACCTAGAGGCCAAGCAGGCAAGGACCCAAAACAGCATGGATTTACAGCAGGAAGGTCATGTCAGACAAATCTAATTGATTTCTTTGACTGGGTGACCAAAGTAATAGACCAGGGAGGGCTGTGGATATGGCCTACCTAGACTTAGCAAGGCATTTGACACAGTCCTGCACAAAGATTGATAATCAAGTTAGCCAGCCTGGGAGTGGGTCCCAGGGTGGTAGCCTGGTAGCAAACTGGCTGCACAACAGGACACAGAAGGTAATAGTGAATGGAACACATTCCGAAGAAAGGGGGGTTAGTAGTGGAGTACCTCAGGGCTCAGTACTGGGTCCAGTCCTCTTTAAGTGACATTGCAGAGGGTCTGAAGGGAAAGGTATGCCTCTTTGAAGATGACACAAAGAACTGTAACAGAGTTGATACACAAGAGGGGGTATAAAAGATGAGAAGGGACTTGGCAAGGTTGGAGGAATGGTCAGACATACGGCAACTTAGAGTCAATGCAAAGTAATGCACCTGGGAAACAAAAACCCAGGAGAAGAGTACACAATAGCAGGGGAGGTACTAACAACAAAAATGGAAAGGGACCTGGGGGTAGTCGTATCAGATGACCTAAAGGTGGGTAAGCAATGTGAAAAGTCGGTAAGGAGAGCCAGGGGGATACTGGGATGCATAGGAAGGGGCATCACAATTAGAAAAAGGGAAGTGGTTATCCCTCTATACAGACAGTTGGTGAGACCCCATCTGGAGTACTGTGTGCAGTTTTGGAGACCTCGTCTATGCAAGGACATCGACAGGATGGAAGCAGTCCAGAGGAGGGCAACTAAAATGGTGCACGGTCTGCAGCAAAACCATATGAAGAGAGACTGAGAGAGCTTAATATGTATACTCTTGATGAAAGGAGGGACGGGGGGACATGATAGAAACTTTCAAGTACCTCAAGAGAATCAACAAAGTCCAGGAGGGTAGCATCTTTCAGAAAAAGAGATGTGTAAGAACAAGGAGGCACAATTTAAAGATAGTGGGGGGACGGTTCAGGTGTAATGTGAGGACATTTTTTTTTACTGAGAGAGTGGCGGATGCATGGAACCGCCTTCCTGAGGAGGTCATTGGGTCTAAGACAGTGAGGGAATTCAAACATGCATGGGACAGACGTAAGGTAATTATAGTGGGGGGTTGCAGGAAGTAGGCTGTTGGTTAACTAGAATCTGCAGCTTATCCAGTAGGTAGGGAAATGGGCACACTGGGTGGGCCAAGTGGCCCTAATCTGCTGTCAAAAAAATTCCTAAGCAAGTCCTTGATCCTTTGTATGGCTAAAAAACAGGGCACTATGAAGACCTATGCTTCCAAATGGAGAAGGTTTTCCTTGTGGTGTAGAGGTAAGCAAATAATGCCTCTCAGGGCCACTCCGCCTACTCTACTGGACTGCTTAGTTCACCTGCAGTCATCAGGCCTTAAGGTCTCATCCCTCAAAGTACATTTTGTAACCATATCGGCCTACCGCTCTGCTGGGAAAGAAAAGTTTGTGATCTCCCATTCTAATTTCAAAATATTTTTCAAAGGCCTGCTGCACCTTCAACCCCCACTAAGGGAGCCTGTCCCTCCCTGGAACCTGAACCTTTGCATAGCCAAGCTCATGGAACCTCCTTTTGAGCCCATGGCTACTGCACTCTTGAAGTATGTCACCTGGAAAACCATCTTCCTAGTTGCCATCACCTCTGCCAGAAGGATTTCAGAGTCGCAGGCCTTGTGTACTGAACCTAACTACATCATTGCCCACAGGGACTAGGTAGTACTTAGAACGACTAGGAAGTTCTTGCCTAAGGTGGTCTCAGAGTTCCACCTGAACCAGTCCATCGCTCTCCCAGTCTTTTTCACAAAAATATCCACATCATGTGAACCAAGCTTCACAGCTTGGATGTAAAAAGAGCCCTGACCTACTATCTAGAGCATACTAAACAGTTCAGAGACTCACATACTCTGCTCTTTCTCACTTATGGTGAGGTAGGTAGGGGAATACCAGCCACCAAGAGGAATATTTCATGCTGGATTGTCTCTTGCATTCAGTTCTGTTACAGCAAAGGTGGCAAACGGCCCCCTCGGGGCTCATTCCACTAGGGGCACTGCTGCCACAGTGGCAGCTTCGATCTGCAAAGCAGCCACCTGGAAAACTGTACATACCTTTACAAAGCACTACTGCCTGGATGTACAGACTAGCTCAGATGCCAAATTTGGCACAGCGGTCCTGCAGAGCCTCTTTCCTAAGTAGGTTCTGTACCCGCCTCCCAACTGCACTGCTTTGCAGTCTGCACTTGTCAAGCGTACTAAAGGACCCTAGGGTGGGTAGAAAAAATTACTTGCCGTAGTAATATTGTTTCTTCAAAGGTGTCCTTTAGTATGCTTGATCTCCCACCCATCCTCCCCTACATAACCTGACTGAGGATGGCTCTACATCCCTTTATCTTTGCCAAATGTTTCACTGTTTTTTCTCTTGAAGCAAAGTTTTTTTCACAGTTGTCGGTGTTTTCAGTTTTCAATATATTTTTAGATGATTTTTATGTTTGCTTGCATGCATGTGCAAGAAACATAGTGCCACCATACAAGAATTCGTAGGTGTGCCTCCCCCACTTCCAATGCCCTGCTCCCTTTTGCAGGTGTGGCTGCACCGCGCCAAAGAATGTCCGAGCCGTCTACGACAGCCGTTCAAATGCAGTGGCGTACAGTTGAAAGGAAAACACCGCAGACAGTTTGAATACTGTCGTCAGCAATATGCAAATTGCCTACGTCAGCACTGCATCTGAACTGTCTGTCATAGACAGTCTCTTCCCCCCACCATGAACACATAGGTGCATGCTGGGAGCCCACTCCAGTGTGCTCATGCGCTCCCCCATACAGCCGACGAGGGTGCCTAATCCACTGCCAGATCAGCGCCCCCCCCAACACACTTCCAGGTGTCACGCTGGGGGCCCACCCCAGTGTGGCAAACCTCCTGTAGCCAACAGGGTGCCCAGTCCCTCGGCTCCACTGCCCCCCCCAAAAACAAAAGTTCCAGCTGCTACGCTGGGAGCCCACCCCAGTCTGTCAAAACTCCCGCGTCGTCTTCCTAAAAGAAAAAAAGACCTAAAAACAAAAAACAGTTCCTCGTTGACTGCACATCTAGCCTCCCAACACCCCCACCTCACCCCGTACTTACCTCCAGAGTCCGGCACGACAATCTTCGGTGGACTGGGAACACGTCTGGACTCTTCAAAGCCGACCGCAAACTGAGGAAATGCAGGTAAGCTGTATAATGGAATAAATAGGGTTTTTTCAACTTTGATGCATATCTCAGGCATTTTGGGGAATTTTTTCACCAAATTTTCAACATGGGGTTCTTGGGACCCCACCTCATGAACTCTGGCACTGTCATTTTGTTATTCGGTCCCACAAGGTGATTTCACGGTCACTGTGTGGAACCACCTTTTGGGACCGATTTACGAAATAACAGTGCCAATTCATGGTGAACTAAAAACCCTATGTTGAAAATTTAGTGGCATCAAAAGCTCGACTGTTTTACTAGCGTGCGTTGCACAGTTCCTATGCACACTCGTAAGTTTGCGAATTAATATTTTCACTCCAGATTTTCAACATTGCCATTTTACCACACCTCCTTATGAGCAGTATAGCTGTCATTTTTCACATCTCGCCCAAAATGTGTTTCCGTGCATGTAGCGCACAGTGGCGCAGTCGGTGTGCGAAATCAATGTTTGGGACCGATTAAGAAAACCAGAGTGACACTATTCATGAGCAGAGGTCTTAAAATGGTTATGTTGCAAATTTGGTGACAAAAGTCCATAAAATGACTGTGTTACGAGCGTGCATTGCACAGTTTCCATTTTCTCGTAAGTTCACAAATTTTTAATATTTTCAGTCCAGATTGTCAACACTGGCATTTTTCAACACCTCCTTATGAACAGTACAGCTGTCATTTTTCACACCCTGGCCGAAATGTGTTTTCACACTTCCGGTGCAGAAATGCATGGTCGCTGTGGGAAATCAGTGTTCAGGACAGATTAAGAAAATCACAGTGACACTGTTCATGAGCGGAGGTCCCAAAATGCCTGTGTCAACAATCTGCTGTAAAAAATATCCCCAAACTAATTACATTACGGGTGTGTGTTGTGCAGTTTCTACGCACGCTCGTGACTTCTCCAGTTTTTTTATATTTTCACTTCAGATTTTCAACATTGCCATGTTTTACACCTCCCCATGAACAGTGCAGCTGTCATTTTTCATAATCTGTTTGAAATGTGTTTTTGCACCAGTGGTGCCAAATGGCGTAGTCGCTGTGCAAAATCAGCTTTCCGCTAACAAACTGATATTGCCACTGTTCATGAGGTGGGGGTCACAAAAAACCCATGTTTAAAATTTGGAGTGGAAATACCAACGAACGCCTGGGACGTTAGGGTTTCCGACCATAACGCCCCACCCTGAAGAGACTGACAGGCATGAGGGGTGTGACTTGGAATTGTCGCCTGTAATACTCCAGCCATTCCACCCCCATCCACACCCTGCAGCCAGTGACAGGCATCGAGGTGTGCCTTGGACTACATGGCCCCAAAGTTCACCCCATTCTCCTATACTGCACTCATCTCACCATATTTCTTATGGAATGGGGTGAGCATAAGGCCCAAAGACTCCAAGGCACACTGTGACACTTGTCGGTGTCTGCAGGGTAGGGTGTGGAGAAATGGCATGGCTGTTATGCCTGACGATCCAAAGGCACACCCCAATGCCTGTCAGTCTCTGCAGGGTGGTGGAGTTAGCTACAGTTTAATACTTCACTGCCATTCCTATTATGCAACTCTCCAACTCCTACACTACCAATGCCAGCAAGCAAACATTCGGCATTGACAAATGCTTGTTATTCCTGTTGTGACAGTTCATACTTGGGGGGCCATGTTTTGCCCCTTGCAGCTTCGATAATTCTGGGGCTCTCTAGACTGACTATGGGCAGCATAGCCTCTTGCTCTCTTCTCATTGGCTAATTCCTGAAACTCATTACCATTGACTGCACCTCTGGGGCAGCTGAACCCAGCAGGCCTTCTGCACTTGTCAAGCTTACTAAAGGAGACCTTGGAAGAAACGGTATTACTACAGTGAGTAATATTTTTCTTAGTCGCCATCTTATGGATGGCTTCCACTAGAAGATTATTCATCTGTTCCCCTTGTGCTGGGGGTCTGTAGATCACACCCATGCGAACAGCAGTGCCATTGCCTTCCTTTAGGGTGACCCACAGTGCCTCCACACACACCCCCGCAATCCCTATACCTCAGTTGATTTTATACCCTCTGTGATGTAAAGAACTACCGCCCTTCATTTTTACCCTCCTTGTTTTTTCTGAATGGAGTATAACCTGGTATAGCTATTTCCCAGTCATGGTTCCTATTAAACCATGTCACTGTAATAGCGACAATATCCAGGACAGCCTCTGCCATCAAGGCTGGCAGGTCCGGGATTTTGTTTCCCAGGCTGCAAACATTCGCACACATGGCATGTTTTGTTGCTTCCTTTCCTGTCTCTCTTCTGCCCCCACCCTTTATCGTAATACCTACCCTCATTACCACCCCCCCCACGCTTTTAATCTCTCCTCCCTGCTGACTACATTAACCTGTGGGGGTGGGCAGTTTGATTCTCCCTGCTTCCTTCTGCCACCTCCTCCTTCTCTAGTTTAAATGTTTGCCAATGAAACATTCAAACTGCTCACTAAGGACATCAGTCCCTTCCCTGGACAGATGCAGGCTGTGGCCCTTGCACAGGCCCACATCCCACCAGATGGGTCCCCAGTGAAGCCCAAACCCTTCTCTCTACACCAGTTCCTCAACCATCTGTTGAAGTCCCTGGTGTGGTGATTCCTTGCCTCCCACTTGCTGTGGACAGGCAGCACCTCCGAGAAGGTCACAGAGCTAGCTACCTGCCCAAGGCTCCTCCCTGAACTCCCCTTGCACTCTCCCTATCTCTGCCTCATCCCTAGCCAGGTCACTTGTCCCTAGATAGACAATGACATCCAGCTCCCCCCTACTTGCTGCCGCCCTAGCGATCCCCTGGATCTGCTTTCCATCCCTGCTTCCTGGCATGCACTTACCTCTCTATCCACCCCGTTACCTGTCCCCAGCTCCACTCCCCGGACTATGGAGTCCCCCACCAGGAGTTGCTTTCTCCTCCTCGGGGGTCCTGTGCTACCCTCTGTTGAGGTCTTTACCCTGGAGGACCTCCACATCCGTCCCAGCCACTGCTTCAGGCACCTTTGTTGGGGGGTGAGGATATAGCATGCACCAAGCAGGAAAGGGATCTTGGGGTTGTCATCTCTGATGACCTCAAGGTAGGGAAACAGTGTGACAAGGCAGCAGGTAACGCAAATAGGATGCTGGGATGTATAGGCAGGGGCATTACCAGCAGGAAAAGGGAGGTCATAATTCCGCTATACAAGACACTAGTATAGCCCCACCTGGAGTACAGTGTACAGTTCTGGAGACCATACCTACGTAAGGACATAGACAGGGTAGAGAAGGTTCAGAGGAGGGCAACAAAGATGGTGCATGGATTGCATCACAAGTCCTATGAAGACAGGTTGAAGGAACTGAACATGTACTCCCTGGAGGAGAGGTGGGAGAGAGGGGATATGATAGATACATACAAGTATCTTACAGGGAGGAACAGGGTGCAGGAAAACACTATTTTTAAGCGAAAAAGATGTTCCAGGACTAGAGGGCATGGGATGAAGTTGGAGGGAGGACGATTCAGAGGAAACATGAGAAACAATTTCTTCACAGAATGGGTGGTGGACAAGTGGAACACCCTGCCAGAGGAAGTGGTGGGGGCTGAAACAATCACGGGATTTAAGAATGCATGGGATAGACATAAAGGAATTCTGGAGGTCAGGGTTAAGGTGCAACAGACTTCTAGGAAAACAAACTGAACTTACAAGCTCAAATGGGCAGACTGGGTGGGCCATAGTCCCTTATCTGCCGACACTGTCTATGTATCTATGTATCTCTGTGAGACTGTCCCGCCCTGCCAGTATGGCGTAGGAGTTCCGTAGTGGTATAGGAGTAGGGATCTGCCTTTGCTCCACCACCCTAACCCTCCCCGAGCCCACTGTTGTCCACCTGCTCCTCCTTCCCAGCATCCTCTGAGGAAGCTGACAAGGACTAGGTGGTCCTCGACTGGGGGAGTTAGTCCTTCTAACCCAAGCCAACCCAGCCTTGAGTCTGGCAACCTCCCCTCAGCCCAGAGAGGTGCCTGCAGATTGGGCAGCACCGCAGTCTGCAGAAGGTCTCCTTGAAGACCACCGCCTCACAGGCGCTGCAATCCACCACTCCCATCATGTCTGCTCCTTTTTGCTAGACTTGAATATATCAATTTTTTTTTTTGCCTTCCTACCCAAGGTTTGAGGCAATCAACTCAATTGATGGAAAAGTTTTGTGACCCAATGTTAATACTCAGTGCAAGGTTTTTTAACACTGTACCTTGTGTGCACCTAAATAGTGTACTTTATAAATAAAAAAAAAAAAATGAGGAAGTTCCTCGGTCGTATTCTTTTTTTTATTTTCATTTAAAAAGTACACTATTTAACACCTGAAAGGTCAAATAATACACTTTACAAATAATAAAAAAATAGCAGCAGAAAAAAAGCAGGACAGGCCTCTCCAACTTTGGGGCCCGGTGCTGAACCCTATTACTGGAAATGACACTTACATTTTTCTGTGGCTTGAGAGCAACCTTCACTCGCATCATGAAGCTGTCTCTCCAACTCCGTCCTATCCTGTCTTGTTACTATCACTCTGTTTTACTCTGTCCCTACTCAGAGTAGGGACAGAGAGAAACAGAGTGACAAGAACAAGACATGATAGGACGGAGAGACAGCTTCATGATGCGAGTGAAGGTGCGGTGCCATAGCCGATAGCATACAAAACCTACCTAAAGAATGCTTTTTTTAAACGGACCTCATGAAATCAAACTGATGCGCTGGTATTTAAAATTACCTTAGTAAGCAGTTTTCAACTTTTTAGCTAGGTTAAATAAAAACAACTATTTCAGGGTCAATTCTTCGACAATTGTAAAGACTCTTAAAAAACTGCCTCTCCCTCTCAAATATTCCCACTACGAGCTCGCGCTACCCTCTCGCATAGCTGACTGGAAAAGGTAGAGTACCACGGAGGAGGGGAACAACACTTTTTCAGCATTTGTATTGACTAACCGACCTTACACAACAGCCAATAGTGTGTAAAGCCAGCATCTAGCCTCCTGCAAGCCATTAAATGTTACTGTGCACTGTGGTGGGGCTCACAAGGTCTCCAGATGCAAGGATCTGAATACCAAATTAAAATATCTTCATTGGTATTCGGATCTTGCTATGCACCCACCAGTCATGGATATTTGCTGGTGCCCCAAGTGGCCGCTTGCCTAGCGTGTGCTAAACGCCGGCACTGCCTTCCATGAAAACTCTTTCCAGCTTATGGCTTCTGTTCCCCAGTGAATAAGGTTTAAATGTCTCTCCCATGTCTCCTCTGGAATCTGAATTCCCAAATCTGTCTCCCGGGATGTCCTGGTCCCACCAAGAATGTCCCACCACAGGGTCTGCATAGCTTTATAGAGGTATGATATTATGTACTCCAGGTTGGCCTTCTCCTCTATCCCTGCCACAAGAATGGGTACCACTGAGGGCATTGTGTCATTGCCCCATAAATCTCGGGAAAGGGATGCAATATAATTTCTAACCTGCAGGTACCAAAATCTGTCCTGTGATTGCAGGCCATACTGTTTCATTAATTCTGCTAAGGTGAGGAGAAACGACTCCCTTTTATAACATGTATTACTAAGTGTAACCCCGCACTCTCCCATCCTCTGAAACCCGTATCCATATGTGTGGGGAGAAAAGATTCCAAGTAAGGGATGGAGCCAAGGAGGGGCCTTCACCTTGTTAAATTTGTTGTGGACAGAAAGTCCCTCCATATACTGATAGTGCTGGCTGTGTATGGATTGGAACCTCCCCTTTGTAGCCATACATTTTGTTGGATAATAATATCCTATTGGATTGCAGGAGGTCCTCCTCACTAACTTCTATTGTTTTCCATTTTGCCACATACTGGCTGTGACACCAGTATATCACTGTCCTCAGCTGAGCTGCCTGATGATACAACCTTAAATCTGGGAGAGCCTGACCCCCCTTTCCTTAAGCAATTGGAGAAGTGAGAGTCTAATTCTGGGTCTTTGTGTTTCCCATATGAACCTAGAAATTCTGTGATTTAAGTCTCTGCAGAACTCCTTTGGTAGTGCTATGGGTAATGTCTGCGCCAGGTAAAGGAACCTTGGGAGCAGTACCATCTGGATCGCTTCAATTCTTTGGGTTAATGGTATTGGAGTCAGGGACCACTCTTCCAGGTCTCTTTTCAGGTTCTCCAGTAATGGCATGTAGTTAGCCTGAAACAGGTGAGCACTGCGCTGCGTCAGGTGCACTCCTAAATATTTTAACTTCTGGAGATTCCATCTGAATGGGAATTGCCTCTTTATCATCTCTGTGGGGTGATAATTGAGTTATAGGACTTCTGTTTTATCTGGGTTTATTTTATAACCTGCAAGTGTCCCAAACCCCCTCAGAACCTCCCATAGTGGGGTTAGGGCGGTTTCTGGATCAGTTAAATAAACCAGCAAGTCATCTGCATATAATGCTAATTTATGATTCCCTCTCCCCACAAGTCCAGTCCCATTATTTCCCAGCACTGACGTAGTGCCTGGGCCAGGGGCTCCAGATAGAGAGTGAAAAGGAGCGGTGACAGGGGACAGCCCCGCCTTGTGCCTATCCTCAAAATGAAGGGAGTCGAGATCTCCCCATTAACTTTTATGTATGCTTTAGGCGAGGTGTAAATATTACTAATAATCTTAATAAAAGGATCAGAGAAACCCATTTTCATCAGCACCTCCCCCAGGAATGACCATGCTACCCAGTCAAAGGCCTTCTCGGCATAGAAGCTTATAAGTAGGAAAGGGGTCCTCGACCGGGCAGCATGATGTAACACATGTAATGTTCGCTTAATGTTGTCCTGGGTCTGTCTTCCGGGCATAAAGCCCGTCTAGTCCAGGTCAACTAGAGTGGGTAAAGCCTGTCTCAGTCTCCCAGCCATTACCCCTGCAAATATTTTATAGTCTATGTTGAGGACTGAAATAGGGTGATATGCTGCACAGTATGTGTAATCCTTATTTGTTTTAGGGATACTAATAATAGTAGAATACTGTAGTTCCAACTCTGAGGAGGTGACTCTCCTCCCTGTACTTCCCTACATGCCTCCAGCAGGGAGCCAGTCAGGGAGGACCCAAAAAACTTTTAAGAATTCTCCAGTATATCTGTCTGGAGCAGACTTTTATTAGCTTTAAAATTTGTAATGGCTTGCTTTAATCCTAATTCGGAGATTGGTTTGTCTATTAATTGCTGATGAGACTGGGGGAGCACCGGCATATGGAGGTTCACCAAGTACGTTCGGATTTGCTCCATGTCTGAGAATTTTTCCGGAGTATGAAGAGCCTGATAATATTTTGTAAATGCTCTGATAGATAACGTGATGTGACAATGTGACCAGCAGCCCTGTTCCTGAATCCCTGATTTGGGTAATTGTAGACTTGGCAGTTTTCTGTCGTAATCTGTGGGCTAAAATTCTAGTGGCTCTTGGGCCAGTTTCATAATATTTTTGATGCAAATCTTGTAATGCCTGTTCTGTTTGGACATCTATCAGGTGTTGTATCTGTTACCTGGTAGCCTGTATTAATGGGCTCACTGTTATTTCCTCATCAGCATGCTGCTTTTGGAGCTCTCCCAGCTGCTTCTGAAGGCCCTCCAACTGCTACGTCTGCTTCCTTTTGTAATTAGTAGCGAACTTAATGATATCACCCCGAGGACCGCCTTAAGCGTGTCCCAAAGAATTGCCCTACTAATATCGGGTGAATCATTTTCTTGTACTGTTTGGGAGATTCAACCTGTCACCATGTCTTAAAGTCTGGCAGATTCAACAGGAAATTGTTAAACCTCCACAGCCTCTGCTTCCTCTTGGAGCCCCAGTCCACATGGAGCAACAACTGAGAGTGGTCAGATAGGACCGAGGGGGTGTGCTGACAGTTTGTGACCAAATGTAGGTGTTCTTTCGACACTAGGAAAGAATCAATTCTAGTGTAAATACCGTGTGGAGGTGAATAATGGGTGTATTTCCTTTCCCCAGGGTGAAGAGTTCTCCATGCATCTGCCCATTGTACCCCTCTAAAGAAGTTTAGTGCTGTCTTCTGTGCTGCAGTTCTCTTTGGAGGTTTAGGATTGGTAGTGTCCTCTATATTATAAATTTGATTATGATCCCCCCCTATAATTAACATGCCTTTGTGGTATTCAGTTATTTTTTGGAAACGTTTTTAGATTATTGTGCCCTTCATACCTGGTGGTATATATAATGAAGCTATAGTGATGGGGCTACCTTCCGGTATCCCAGCTACCACTGCCAGCCTCCCCTCTGGGTCTACATGGGAATCAGTCACCTGAAATTGAGTAGTCTGAGGAATCAAGACTGACGCACCCCACCTCTTCCCGCCCTTATAGGATCACCCAAGCGAAACCAAATCTGGTCAGCTTTTGATGCTCGGTTCCACTCAGGTGAGTTTCTTGAAACAATGCAATTGTTGGCTTCTGTTTTTTTAATTGTGTTAAGCATTCTATATCGCTTAGTGGGGTTATTTAACCCACTGACATTTTGAGAGATAATAATTAGATGTGATTTAGTATCCATTGAGACTCCTTATTCTCCTCCGATAGTCCCACAGGGCCACCCCTGAATTGTTTGTGTATCTTGACAATCCTTCTGCAATATATCCCTCCTGACTCAGAAATCCTCTGCACTTGTTAATATATTTCACCATTGAACCATAGTTTTTACTTCCCTGAAACAATTTAGCTCGCTGTGACTTATCTAAATTAAGAACAGTTAAACTAACATATATACAACCTCTTTGTAAACTATGTACAGTACGACTTCCAAGGTAAGGGAGTACATGATGGTACTCTCTACGTGCCCAAGATGGTATTTCACTAAGAAGTACCCTCCGGGCAGGAGGGGTAGTGACCACAAAAAGCGGCAGGCCCTCCCGAGTTTGAATCGCTACGGACTCCGTTTTGGTGGTAGCAGACCAATAAACTATCATTCCCACCAGATGGCAGAACGGGTCATCAATCATTCCCCTTCCCCATATGATTAAAACAAAATGACTAAGGAAAATCATTTGGTAGATTTAATGTGATACTCCCCTTCCCCTGGGATCTCGAGTGGGACAACATTCCCTGCGGTGTACTTAAATCAAAAGGACTTTCCTCACCAAGGGGTAGGGAGGCACTGGACTCAGACTCTTTATATAGTTTATAAGAAACAGAGAGCCCCAGCATTTGAAAAAGGAAAAATCCCCGTTAGCTTTGTGGTTCAATAACTCAGTACGTACTGTTAATTGCTCATTAATTGTTTTAAGCAGTCACTTAAAGGAAGTCATTCTTGGAAGAAGAAACCACATTAATGTGTCTCTTAAGGGGTTAGGTCATCCTTAGGTGCTCCTGCATCCTAGAATATTTTAGAAGGAGATCAGTCTGCCTATATTACAGGTGGAAAAACAGGGTATACATCCTCAATGATATAAATGACCTGTTCCCCTCAGTTGTTTAAACTTTAAACATGCCCCACGTCTCTTATCATTGCTTCCCCTCATTTGGGAGACCCCCCCCCGTGCATAAGTCCGAGGTTGCGAGTGCCTAAAATCTGGCCTTGCCTCTCTAGTGTCCAAAAGCCAAAGGGGTGGGGCTTTTATTAAAAATCATTAGTCTCATTTGGCTCACCCTGTCCTCAAGTGGGTTTCTCTTCATCTTCAGGTTGCTGGGTTTGTGTTGACCATGGTTTCATTTTATCCAGTAGTGCTCTGATCTCCCCCAGTGTCTCTGGTGCTGCAGCTCTGGCCAGATTTCTGTGAAAAAAGCACCTGCAATGCGCCACTCGGAACAAGGTAGGTGGAAGTGCTGCTCTTTTGGCTGGTTCGGTTGAGTTCCCCAACCTCTGCTCTTCAGTTCCTACTGAACCTCTGTGGGGGAGTTGTAGATTGCAAGGCCTGTGTCCCAGAATATTTTTAGTTTTGCCAGGTAGGGAGTTTGTTAAAGCGCGATGCACTCGCTTGATTTTGAAGAGGAAACCCGGCAGGAGATCCAGCACATCTCGGAGGAGGTCTGTCAGGAAATCTTCCATCTGGCCCACTTCGGAGCCCTCCGGGAGCCCATAAATGCGAATATTGTCTCTACTCAAGCGAGTCTCTAAGTGTATAAGTTTCTCCTGCATGGTCTCCTGATGCTTGATGAGGAAATCGACCACTGTGTGTAGGCTATGTGAGTCATCTTCTAAATTGGAGATTCATTGTTCTGAAGCTTCAGCCCTCATTTCAACCGCCGTTAGCCAGGCTTGGAAGGTCTGAAATTCTTGTTTAGTCTCTGCTCGAAAGGCTGTCAGTTCTCCCAGTAAGATTTCAAAATGGGACCTCGAGAGTCTCTCTGTCTTCTGATCGGTGTCCATATCGCAGGCCTTCGGGCCTGCCGGCAAGGAACCCTGACTGGATTGGTCTGTTTCCATCAATCTATCTCCATCTCATTGTTTGTTATCCACTTTCACTTTGGATTTGTTTGGTCTGTGCCTTCCTTTTTCTCTAGTAGCCATTTCCAAGCTGATTTGTTGTGATTTAGTTGTGTAATTTGGAGAGCTGGTAAATGAGGTTGAGAGAGCCCTAAGAAGATGCTACCATCAGGGAGGATGACGTCACCGGAAGTCTCAAATGCCTTCTCAGCATATGAACTAAGGATAAAACGGGTCATTTTGACCAGGTGGCATGGTATAAAATATGCAGTGTTTGTTTATTTTGCTCTGGGTCTGTCATGCCCTAACGAATCCTGTCTGGTCTCTATCAGAGAAGGAAGGAGCGTATCCAGATATCTTGACAATATCACAGTAAAAATGTTATAGTCTGTATTCAAGACTGATACTGGTGTGTATGAGACAGAACTGCTTTTACCTTTATTAGGCTTCAGGATGGCAGAAATCATGGTGTGGTGCCAGGAGGGAGGGATTGGTTTGCCTATGTGAACTGCCTGGCAGACCTGTAAGAGTGTAGGAAGAAGGGTATCCTGAAATGTCTTAAAGAATTCCCTAGTGTACCTGTCAGGGCTGGGGCTTTTTCCATTTTTCAAGTCTTTAACGACAGAGAGTAAGTCTTCTTGGGCAACCAGGGTTATAAGGGTTTGAGCAACCTCATCTGTCATTTGGGGAAGATGCAAGGGCTGGGTGCACCCATGTCACAGTGACAACCAAGTTGCCAGCATAAATTATGTTGCCAGCACTTAGCTGACACCTGGCAGAGCTCTCCGACAATCTGTCATATGGCAGTCAGAGCAACAGCGTTTATAGCCCTGCACCCCCCATATATTTAAATAACAAACTCCAGATCTTACTCTGGTGGTAAGAAGGGAGACCTGGAGATCGGCAACAGTGCCCAATGGCAAAAAACCCAAGTCACACAAGATATGTGTGATATTATTGCCTCAACAATATTCCAGCGGAAATATTCTGTCGGTACATTAATGCACTGCCCAGGGGCTGTAGGTGTGTGAACCTTTTTTGCGGTCAAGTCCTTAATATGTATAATGGTAGTTTGCATCTTTTGACACCTGAGATGAACGCCAGCACACTGGAGGCCCTAGAGTCGCCTCACCAAACCTTTGCTTTAAATAATGTAAACTGCCTCCATTGTAATATTTAAGATATGTGAACACATGAAGAATGATAGCAGTTACAGGTCTGATGATCTGTCTAGTCTGCTTAAGTGCGCAGCTAGCAATCTGTTACACTGCAGCTCCTCCCCCCTCTCCTACCAGCATATCCAATTTCATGCCCGTACTAGCTGTTACCCCTCCCCAGTGCCTCATTGGTGACCTTCCCCCTGACTTTGTCTCATCCCCTCTTAAAACTGCCCACTATCTTCAAGGATACCACCTCCTCAGGCTGTGCATTCCACCCTGTCACCACTCTTTCCATGAAATAGTGCTTTCTCATTTCTCTTTAGAGTCTACCACCCTCCTACTTTCGATTGTTTCCGCTAGTGTCTCTCCCTCTCCTTAATCTTAAAATTCCCTCTGTACCATCTTTATTTATGCCTTTCATATATTTGAATGTTTCTATCGTATCCCCTCTATCCTTCTGTTCCTCCAGGCAGTACATGTTGAGCTCCCTCAGGCTCTCCTCGTAAGGTTTGTCGTCCACACTGATGATCATCCTGGTTACTCTGCATTGGACCCCCCCCCCCCAGCAATTTAACATCTTTCTTTAAGTAGGGGCGCCAAAACTGCATGCAGTACTCCAGGTGCGGCCTCACCAATGACCTGTACAGTGGCAGGATGACCACCTCTCTCCTGGACATGATTCCTCTGGCAATACACCCCAGCATCTTATTAACCTTAGCTGCCACTTTTCTGCACTTTGCTGAAAGGTTCATTTGCCATGTTATCACCCCCCCTAAATTTCTTTCCTCCTCTGTAGGGGATAACTGTACTCCCCCAATCGGTAATGATTCCTTGGGTTTCTTGCTCCCAAGTGCATGACTTTGCACTTGTTTGCGTTGAACCCCAGCTACCATGTTTCTGACCAGTGCTCGAGTCTAACCAGATCATCCTATAGACCCTGCCACCCCTCTATGTCATCACCACTGCACCTAACTTTGTGTCATCTGCGAAAAGGCTGATCTTATTCTTAATCCCATGCGAGATGTCAGCAACAAAAATGCCAAATAACACTGGACCCAGTACCGAGCCCTGTGGTACCCCACTGGTTACGGCTCTTGGAGATAAGAGTTCTTCCCTTATGTCTAACCGCTGCTTCATGTCATTTAGCCAGTTTCTGATCCATTCCACCATTTTCTTCCTTGCTGCCTGGCATCTCAACTTGCTAATTAGTCTCCCATGTGGCACTGAATCAAAGGTCTTGCTCAAATCTAGCTACAAGATATCCACCGCTTGGCCCCATTGAGCATCCTAGTCATCCAGTCATAAAAGTCCACCAGGTTGGTCGGACAAGATCTTCCCAAGACAAACTGATGCTGTCTGTTGTCTGATAACCTGGATTTCTCTCTCTGATTTCAAAATTTGTGGTCCCAGGGAACTATCCCTTTCGGCTTGTCTTGACTGAACTGCCACCAATTGCGCCTGTAAATCCGGTAGCTTCCCTTCCCATTTTTTAAGATGGGAGGTGTGACTAAAAAGTTCCCTTCCAAGGATAGTTTTCACTGTATCCCATAAAATGGTAGGGGAGGTCTCAGGAGTATCATTTTCTGTTAACATTTGAGTAGTGTTATTTATGATAGAAGTTTTAGACTCTGGGTAGTATAAAAAGGAATTATTAAAGTGCCAGAGCCTGGTACCCTCAGAGGGACCTAATATAGTTCCATGGTCAAGGGGCGGTGTGGTCTGATAAATATATGGGTGGTATTTTACAGGATATAACCATCCTGGTGTGTTCTTAGGTAATATGGAATGTCAATATGGGTATAAAGCTTATTGGGACAGGAATAATGAAGGTATTGCCTCTGAGAAGGGTTCAAGTACCTACATATGTCCAGCCACCCATTTTCTTGAAGAATAGCCATACCTCTTTTTTGTGTGGCAGTATCCCGAGGGGGAGAAGGGTTAGTAGTGTCACATTTATCAAGGATTAGATCATAGTCACTACCCAAGAGCCACAGGGATCAGTTCTTGGGCCAGTACTGTTTAATAGCGACATCAGTGACATTGCAGAAGGGCTGGAGGGGAAGGTATGCCTCTTTGCAGATGACACCAAGATCTGCAATAGAGTAGACAGTTCGGAAGGGGTGGAGATAATAAGGAGTGCCCTAGCTAAACTGGAGGAATGGTCCAGAGTGTGACAGCTAAGATTCAATGTGAAGAAGTGCAAAATCATGCACTTGGGGTGCAGAAAACTGCGGGAAGATTACATGATGGGTGGAGAGGTATTAGAGACCACAAAAAAGGAAAGAGATCTGGGGATGGTCATATCTGATGACCTAAAGGTGGCCCAACAATGTGCCAAGGCAGTGGGGAGAGCCAGTGGGATGCTGGGGTGCATAGGGAGAGGTACAGTATCACCAGCAGGAGGAAAGATATTGTGATTTCACTGTGCAGGTCATTGGTGAGACTGCATTCGGAGTACTGTGTCCAATTCTGGAGGCCACATCTCTGAAAGGACATAGACAAGGTAGAGGCAGTTCAAAGAAGGGCAACAAAAATGGCGCAAGGACTACACCAAAGTTCATATGAGGACAGCTTGGAGGAACTCGATATGTGTACTATGGAGGAGACGAGGGACAGGGGTGACATGATAGAGACCTTCAAATACCTAAAGGGAATAAATAAGCAAGCGACTGGAGGGAAGCATCATTCAGAGGAAGAAATGCTGTAGAACAAGAGGGCATGACATGAGACTGGAAGGGGGTAGATTAAAGGGCAACGTGAGAAAGTACTTCTTCACGGAACAGGTAGTGGAGGCATGGAACAGCCTCCCAGCAGAGGTGTGGGCAAAGTTGGTGGGGGAATTCAAAACTGCTTGGGATAGACATAGGGGAATCTTAGCAATTCATAAGGTGAGGTGAAGCCAGAGATAAAGTAGGATCTGTGGCATTTTACTAGGCAGGGAAAAAGGGCAGACTGGATGGGCCTGGCTGTCCTTCAAACAACATGAAGTCTTGCTATATTATAGACATTAGCAGTTTGATCCAGCTCTAGAACTGCCCCGGAGTGAAATGGTTAAAACCATTCCAAAATAGAATTTTGGCAAGAGAGCAGCTCTATCTGTGTCATTTCAAACTTGAACTGTCAGATTCTTTACTCCGCCTCAGTGAACAGTCGCTCCGGAGATTTCTCCTTCTGCTGGTTCATTTCTCGGTTTAAAAAGTGTTTTCTCGGTTGGATTTAACGAGAATAGTTTTATTTTAACTCAAAACCGTTCAGTTCAAGCTCTATCTGTGGTAACCGTAAGTAAATGAAGGTTTTGTCTATGTGGAACTTGTAGTTATCGGTTCGGTTTTGAACCAATCAGTGGGTTAAAACTCATTTAAAACTAAAAGTTACTATTTTAGAGTGTGGTTCCCGGTTCTTATCGGTTCTAAAAAAAACAGATTCATTACGTTTTTTTCCAATACCCGTGACACGGTTAGGAACCGATAAGGGTGTCTTGCCTGGCACTGCCGTCAAAAGGGCAAGTTTTTGGTTAGGCTGGCATTATGTCTGAGAAACCCAAAAGAAAAACCGGGCCCACTGGGTTTCAACACTGTGATGTTTGTGGGGAAGTCTTTTGCCAAGGCTGACCCACACACCACATGTGTTTAATGTCTGGGTTTGACCACCTCCAGTCAGACTGCCAGGTATGTAAGAATTTCCTCGCAGCTCTGGAAAAAGATTGGGCAGGCTCAGGGAACGAGAGGCCAAAAAGTCCGCTGACCCGGATGGCCAGCTCGGTTTGGTGCCAACCGAACCAGAGGGAGTGCCCTCTGACCAGGGCCAGACTTCCTCGGGCAAAAGAAAAGCTGGTTCTGAGGAACCAATTCCAGTAAAGAAAACAAGAAAATCAGCAGGTCTGGAGTCCAAAATTCATTTTCCAACTGCTGCAGAGATAGCAAAAGCCATGCAAATTGTCCAGTCACTGTCTCAGGGTCCGTCCGAACCACCACTATCTGGTAAAAGGTCGGTTCGTCCGGTCCCAGTGGTTCAGGATTATGATATTGAGGAATTTTATGAACCAGAGGAGGGAGGAGGATTATGAACAGTATGAATGTGGCTGGGAAGGTCTGGGTGTGCCCATTGAACGGACATCTCCCCAGACAGACCTTTAGAATCTCCCCTATGCTGTCTGAGTCCCCATCTCATTTTATGTTTTATAAAAGTTGCTGAAACCCTCCAGCTTCCTTTAGAAGAGGCTGTGGATGAGCAAGAGGAGCCTGATTTTGTAGAAATGATGGATATTCCAGAGTCTAGGAGATTGTCTGTTCCTTTACATAAGTCTTTTAGGAAACAAACAATTAAAATTTTAAAAGCTCCTAATTCTGTGCCTCCTGTAGATAAAAGATGGATAGAAGGTATACATTGTCAGGCCCTGATACAGAATTCCTTTCTCAGCAATGCAGTC
This sequence comes from Neoceratodus forsteri, assembly GCA_016271365.2. NCBI lineage: Eukaryota > Metazoa > Chordata > Ceratodontiformes > Ceratodontidae > Neoceratodus > Neoceratodus forsteri. The sequence continues at coordinate 360,569,513 of CM057459.1, read as the reverse complement.
ATGTTGGGGTAGTTCAGGCTGCTGCCTGTGATAAAGCTAATATTCCCTTGGCTTCACATCCTCCTGACAAGGATTCCAGGAAGATTGATGCCATGGCAAAAAAACAGTATATGGCAGCCTCTCTGGGACTCAGACAAGCAAATTATATGGCTTATGTAGCTAGGTATCAGAAATCTAGATGGGATACTGTTATGCAATTGGCCAAGCAGGCCCATGGCCAGCTGGCTAGTGAACTAGAACAGGTGGCTGCTGATGGCATTGAAGCCTCTAAGGTTCAGTTTCATGCTGCTGTGGATGTTAATGATGTTTCCTCTAGGGTCATGGCACATCTGTAGCTTTTCGTAGGTTGGCCTGGCTCAGGTGTACTAGTTTGTCACAGGATACCCAGACTAAGGCTATGGATTTTCCTGTGGTGGGAAATTCTCTGTTTGGAGAGCAGACAGAGAATTACATGAAGAAGATGGATGAATATAGGACTACTTACAAGAGTGCCCAGGCTAAGGAGCGGCAAGCCACTCCTCAAAGGCATGCCCCCAGGGATGAGGGGTGAGGCCTTTCACGAGCACTTTCTACCAGACTCAGGCTCCTCTGCCTATGCTCAGAGGGGCTTCTTCAGAGGCAGGGGCAGACGAGGGGTGGGCAGATCTGCTCCCACCCCCCAGCCTAAAGCTCCTGCGAAACAGGCACGCTGATGGGGTGCCCAGGGCCGATTCTCCTGTACCAGTTGAGGGGCAGGCTGGCTACTTCAGTCAGAATTGAGGCTTCTTCCAACCTCAGACAAGTGGGTTCTGGAAGTAGTAAGCCAGGGTCTGGTTCTCAGCTTCAAAAGTTTCCAAGTTGAGAAGCAGATTTTTCTACCTGCAAGTGCTTCAGAGACCCTCGCTCTGGAAACAGAGGTCTCATCCCTGTTAGCTCTCAGAGCAGTGAAAGGGTTCCTCCTGCATCAGGGCAGGGTCTGTATTCAGATACTTCCTTACCCCAAAAGACAGGAGAATGGCAGCCCATCTTAGATCTCAGATATCTGAACAAGCATCTTTTGAAACCAAAGTTCAAAATGGTAACTCTGGCAATGAGTTTACCTTCCCTAAGGCCAGGGACTGGCTAGCCTCCCTGGACCTCAAGGATGCCTATTTCCATGTCTTAATCAGAAGATCCCATCAAAGTACCTCAGATTGAACTGCCCTCAGGTCATTACCAGTTCAGAGCAATGCCCTTCGGCCTTACCTCTGCTCCAAGGGTATTCACAAAGTGTCTAGCAGTGGCAGTGGCCCCTTAAGGAGGCAGAGGATTGCTGTTTTCCCTATCTAGATGACTGGCTCATTGTAGGCTGAGTCCCCAGAACAGTAAATCTCACCTGCAGGTCACCCAGCAGCTTCTCCCACCTCCTGGGTTTTCTGCTAAACCTACCAAAGTCGGTTCTGGAACCAGTCCAGGTACTCACCTTTATAGGGGCAGAATTAGACACAAAGCTAGCCAGGCCTTTCTTCCCAGAAAGGTAAGGAATTTAGTGGCTCTGGCCTCTTCCTTCACTCTGCAGGTCTCTCGACCAGCAAGACACTTTCTGCAGCTCCTGGGGCACATGGCTGCATCCACAGCTGTTGTGCAGGGAGCCAGATTTCAGATGAGACATTCAGTTTCACTTGAGAACCTTTTGGTCTCAGAGAAGAGACCCCTTTCCAAGTTGGTCCCAGTGACTCGAACCTTGATCCTAGCTCTCCAGTGGTGGCAGGATCAGAGCAATTTAAACAGGGTCCCTTCATTTCCCTTCTCACGACTTGACTCTCACTACAGATGCTTCCTTCTGGGTTGGGAGCCCACATGGGCGACCTTTCCACTCAGGAGTTTGGTCCTCCCAGGAATCTCTGCTCCACATCAATTTGCTGGAACTCAGAGCTGTCTTTTAGCTCTTCAGCTTTTCTGCATCTGTCCACAACAGGATACAAGTCAGAACAGACAACACCATAACAATGTGGTACATCAACAAACAGGGGCACTCGGTCTTGGCCTTGTGCACCGAGGCAATGAAGTTGTGGTCTCTGGCCTATTCCTGAACACTTCCCTCACAGCAGTTCCATCTTCCAGGGAAGGACAATGTCCTTAGCGGATGCCCTCAGCAGGATTTCCCAGGGCCATCACAGAATGGTCCCTGGATCCTCAAGTGCTGGGGATAGTTTTGCCAGGTGGGGCATCCTCAGATAGATCTTTTGCAGCCCCAGACAATCACCAACTTCCTCTGTTCTGTTGCAGGCCTCCAGTGCTGGGCTCAGTTCCCTGGATGCCCTTCTTCTGGATTGGGAGGAAGTTCTCTATGCTTTCCCCTTTCTTCTCCTATTCAAGTACTAGTCAAAATCAGATCTCAGCCTTGCAGGGTGATTCTGATTGCCCGGATTGGGCCAGGCAGCCCTGGTACCCACTCCTTCTGTCTCTGACAGTCCATCTTCCCTGTGCCTCCCAGGAATCACAATCTGTTGACTTGTGCCCAGGAAGGGTTTGGTATCGGACCTCAATCCCTCAACCTCAAGGCCTGGCTCTTGAGGAGTTAGAGTTGCTGATTTACACTCTCTCAGGGTGTTCTTGAGATCCTAAAGGCTTCAGAAAGCCTTCCACTAGGGCTACTTATAGTTCTAAATGGAAAAGGTTTTCCATTTGGTGTGCTGGGAAAATATTTCCCCAGAATCTGCTGACTTGCCCATTTTGTTAGATTACATGGTACATCTTAATTCCTTGGGTCTCAGACCAGCTACCCTGAGAGTTCATTTGGCAGCTGTGTCTGCTTTTGTGTCAGCAGGAAAGTCATCCCCTCTTTCCTCTCATCCTGTATTTTCAAGTTTTTTAAGGGATTACTCCATACTAATCCTCCCTTTCGGGAACCGGCCCCTGCTTGGGACCTTAATGTTTGCATTGCCCAGTTAATGCAACCCCCTTTTGAACCTCTGTCTTCTGCAGAGCTTAAGTACCTAACTTGGAAAACTGTTTTTCTAGTGGCTATCACTTCTGCCAGACGCATAAGTGAATTGCAAGCCTTGTCAGTGGAGACTGACTTTATTTCTTTCCACAGGGATAAGGTAGTCCTTAGGACTAATAGGAAGTTTTGCTAAGGTGGTTTCAGATTTCCATCTTAATCAATCTATTTCCCTTCCAGTATTTTTCACTGATCACTCCTCTTCGGGTGAGAGGAGGTTGCACAGCCTGGATGTTAAGAGAGCTCTTAGTTATTATATAGAGCGTACCAAAGGTCACAGGTTCGAATCCTCAACTTTTCCTTACCTATGGTGAAGTTGGGAAGGCAAACCTGCCACTAAGAGATCAATAGCCAGGTGGATTGTCTCTTGTATCCAATTTTGTTATCAGAAAGTGGGCAGAGCCCCAGTTTGAGGGCTCATTCTACCAGGGTACAGCTGCGTCTCTAGCTGCTGCCAGAGATATCCCTTTATTAGAGATTTGCCAGGCTGCTACTTGAAAACGGTACACACTTTTACAAGCATTACTCCCTGGATGTCCAGGCCAGGAGAGATGCTCGGTTTAGCACAGCTGTTCTTCAGAGCCTATTCCTAAGTAGGTTCTGCCCTCCTCCATGGAGGTACTGCTGTATATTCTGCTAATGTCTATAATATAGCAAGACTTCATGTTGTTTGAAGAAAAAATTACTCACCTTAGTAATGTTGTTTCTTCTAATGGAGTCTTGCTATATTATAACCTCCCCAACCTGCCCCTCTCAGAACCTCTACTTGGTGGGGTGCGGCAACTTAGTGTGGGCACTACTTATGTTCTTTAGCATTTTGTCCCTTTGGGACTTTGGGGTGTGTATGTATGCTGTGTGTGTTTTATTATACTTATGTTCCATTTTCATATTATTAGAATGGTGTTAGTATTTCTGGTCCCCTGACTTGAGTCTTGGGCGTTGGGACCATCAATGGTTGTTATTATTTAGGTAGCCATTTGGCTAGTGCAGGTTACAGCTTCCACACAGACCTTAGTGAGTTTGGCTGTGAAGATCTCAGCGGTTCAAGTCTGAAATGACACAGATAGAGCTGCTCTCGTGCCCAAAAATCCTATTTTGGAATGGTTTTAACCATTTCACTCCGAGGCAGTTCTAGAGCTGGATCAAACTGCTGATGTCTATAATATAGCAAGACTCCATTAGAAGAAACAACATTACTAAGGTGAGTAATTTTTTGTTATCTGACATCAAATTCTGCATTTCTAAGTTTGTAAGAGGAAGATTCCTTGTTTTTTTCAAGCACCATATTCAGTAGGGCTTCCTTTACCAGGGTGTCTGCCTGGGCAGGGATATAGACACTAGTGAGAGTTACTTCTGTACCCAAATAAGTTCCATTAGTAGCAATCGCCAGTCTGCAACGACAGTCCAAATGGGTGGAGGTGCAATGAAGCAATGTTTGTTGTGGGATGAGGACAGCCACACCTCTGCATTTCTGATTCCTGCAGGAGGAAGAAGCCACTTCAGAAAAGCTTAATTTATGGAATGTCTGATGTTCCTGATTCAGCAGATGAGTCTCTTGCAGAAGCACAAATGTTGGATGAGTTTTCCAGATAGCCGAAGTCCAAGTCTGGGATTGCAATTTGCTGCTCATTCACTGTCTGCTTCAGTGAAGTGACATCAGAGCAGATTTCAGCTAGATCCCACTTGTACTCACTTCTGAATTCCTAGATCTTATTCAGTACGAGATCCAACTTTTTCTGTTTCAACAAAGTGTTCAGTGGAAGTTCTATCAATTTTATGGCTGACGCCATAAGTCTGGATGTGGAGGCCTCACTTGCAGAGCTGTCAGCGTTCTGTCCCCTTGCACTGCCGCCTGATTGTCTGTTGCCATTGCTGATATTTCACCCAGTAAGTAATAATGCACCCTGGAAGAAAAGATTGGCAGTTTTGTCTTGATTTACCAACATCTGTGGCCTTTTACAGGGCGCTCAGAGGGAGCCAAAGATCAAACTGCCATGTCAGATGGTGGCGTCACCAGAAGTTCTACAGGTGTTTGTAACACCTGAACTACCCTCTATGCCCCCATGACTCAGTTGCTCAATAAGAAATTGCCTTGTGAGGTGCACCTTTCTTCTGAGATTAAACATTGTTTAACAAGAGAAACACTTTGCAGCATCGCTGGAGGATTACAAATGCATAACAATGCAAGGAAGACTACAACCCACCCTTACATATTACACAAGAGTAGTTGGTTTGGTTGAACTGAGTCTTTCAGGTAGTTTCCTTGAACAGGTCCTGTGGTGATTGTGGCTTGTCAGCTACAGACCTTATTTGTTGCACAGTGTCTGCTCATGAGTTTGATCCAGGTTTAGGTTGCTTTTCTTCTGTAGCCTGAGTCAGCTGAGGATTTGAGTGAATTGAGTGGTCTTTTAGTTGTTGAAGGTTGGATCAGACTAGCGGAGAGTCTACTGGTGAGCTGGAGTCCTGAGTCCGGGAGCCAGTGCTAGGACTTCTATGCTGAGGCTTGTAGAATTTTGTATGAGACTGCCGCTGGTCAGTCCAGTCTTTTTTTTATTCAATATGCTTTATTGATGTTTTTTGTTATACACAGAACATGCTACACACTCACAATAACAGGACATACAATAATAAAGTCACCCCCATCTCCTCCCCCAGCAGTGATATAGCAGTTCATTGAGTTCATATACTTGGAGAGAGTCCTGCACAGTATATCTTCTGAAAGTCTATGGATACATACACATGACATCCCTTCTGCCTCACACACAGCCCTATCGTAAGCAAGCCTTTCAGTGTTACAGATTTATACATTGATGTAACATGTATACAATTAGCAACAGCGTATGCAATGTCTCACATTAGGTATGGTATGCTTTATAATGTTTATTTAGGCAAGAAGTGGTCTTTTTTTTAATTTAAGGCATATAATATACGTTTGTGCCATTTAGTTCTAGTAGGTGCTTCCTCATCCAAATAATGTCATAAGATAATAAGCTTTTCTATAGCAGCAAATAATGCAATATGTCCCTTTCTAGGGCCAAAAAACATACCATCACGTCAGCCTAGAATGCAAATTTCAGGGATGAATGCCTCTTGTAACCTCAACAGTGGGTCTAACCTGCCTTGAATGGCTTTCCAGAAGGGCTAGGCTTTAGACCAACTCTAGAAGACGTGGAATAATTGCCTTCTGTTTTGCCACATCTGGTACAAAGACCTGTATCATGTTTATTCATTTTCAGTAACTCCTTGGGGGTATAGTACACATTTGGATGAGTCTGAGCTGCTGCAGTCTGAGTCTGTCTTGTTTCAGGTGTTTATATATTGCTAACCAAATCTTCTGACTTTCTTTAGCTGGGATGTGTACCTGCAGCTCGACTTTCCCAATAGGGGCATACCCCTGTGAGTCTGGTGGGGTCAATGCCTTGCTAGCTGGCCTGAAGTTGGGAAATGGCATGAGGCCGTTGGGAGGCCATAGTTAATTTGGTCGAGATTTTGCCATCTGTTATTGAGCAGGGGAGGACCTAGAGCTGTTCAAACTGTTTAATCCACAGAAATTTAAAGTGAGTTGAACTATTCTGAAGGGAATATTAGTGTCCCACAAACACAAGATGGTTTACACTATGAATGTCAATGTTACTCCACCACTTTTCTGGTGACATTCTGCCTCTGATTTTCAAGTTGGGATTGCCAAAACTTGGTTGCGATAGCTCTTTGTCTATTTTAAGATGTAGGAGACAACACAGCTGTGCATGTGCCTGTCAGGCTGACATCGGTGGTGGGTAAGTTAATGGAAACACTGTCAAAGGAAAGGATTGTGGAATATCTCATATGCAGTGGATTACAGGACCCAAGGCAGCATGGTTTCACAGAGGAAAGGTCATTCCAAACAAATCTGGTAGATTTCTTTGACTGGGTGACCAAGGAGCTGGATCATGAAGGAGCAGTGGACACGGTCTACCTGGATTTCCGCAAGTCTTTCAACAGTGTTCCACATAGAAGAGTGGTAAGCAAGTTGGGTAACTTGGGGGTGGGTAATAAGGTGGTAACCTGGGTAAGAAACTGGTCAGTGGATAGGACATAGAGGGTAGTGGTAATCAGAGTGTGCTCCAGAGAAAGAAGGGTGACCAGCAGGGTACCTTACGGATCAGTGCTGGGACTGCTTCTCTTCAGTGTCTTTATAAGTGACATAGTGGAAGAGCTGGAAGGGAAGGTCTGCCTCCTTCTGGATGGCACCGATATCTGCAACAGGGTTGACAGTCGGGAGGGTGGAGAAGATGGTCAGGGATCTGAAAAGACTGGGAGAGTGGTCAAGGGTATGGCTGCTGGGTTTTAATGCAAAAAAAGTGCAAAATAATGCACTGGGGCCATAGAAATCCAGAAGCAGAGTACAAAATGGGCAGAGTGATACTGACAAAGATCAAGCAGCAAAGAGACTGAGGGGAATCATCGGATGACCTAAAGGTGGCCAAGCAGTGTGACAAGGCAGTTGGAAGGGCTAGTGGGATGCTGGGGTGTATAGGAAGGGCTATCACCAGCAGGAAGAGGGAGGTGGTACTGCCCCTATATAGATCGCTTGTAAGACCCCGCCTTGAGTACTATGTCTATTTCTGGAGACCACATCTCAGGAATGATATAAACAGAGTGCAGGCAGTCCAGAGGAGGGCTACCAAAATGGTGCAGGGTCTGCATCAAAAGCCCTATGGGGAGAAGCTAAAGGAGTTCTGTATGTATACCCTGGAGGAAAGGAGGGAGAGGGGGGATATGATAAGAGACCCTAAGTACCTCATGAGGGTTAAGGTACAGGTGGGGGGTATTTTTCAGAGAAAAAGGTGCTCTAGAGCAAAGTGTCATGCTGTGAAGCTGGAAGGAGGTAGATTCAAGAGAGATGCGAAAAGGTATTTCTTCACAGAAAGGGTGGTAGATTTCTAGAACAGCATTCCAGCAGAGGTAGTGGGGGAGAAAACAGTGGTGATATTCAAAAATGCCTGGGATAGGCAAAAGGGAATTGTTAGGGTAAGGAGGAGGGGAAGAGACAGTTCTGTAGATGAAGTAGGGTCTGCATCAAAAAGGAAGATAATTAAAAACAAGCAGACTGGGTGGACCCAGTGGCCCTTATCTGCCATCAGTTTCTAAGCACAGGATTTCTGTGACCAGTTGTTGCAGGAAAACATTCACAGTCTTCAAGTATCAATTAGAAATCTTCATTCAATATTGATGGGTACCAGCCGAAGGCGCAGGATTCTACCGGAGCAGCTAGCTTTATTTATTTATTTAGCTTTTGTTTACCGGGTAAGTACACTAGACAAGTAGTATGCCTATTTTCAGGAACGACCCGGGAGAGCACAAAACATACAGTATACATACATGGCAACATTGGAGAAACAGCATGATACAATAAAAAACAGCTATAACAACGCTTGTGTAAGGACAGAGATACTGCCACACATAGTACAAATTGTTACAGGACATAGATAGACATTAGAATCACTGAATACATATTTCATAGACCATCATGGACTCAGAGTGGACAATAGTGGACTGCAGAGTATTACATTACAGAGACTAGAACAGTCACATCTTGTCGTTTGTTTTAATTGGGACCACAGGGAGGAGTGAAAGGTCCCATGGGAAGGGCCAGGCGAATAGAGTCCGGAATGGAGTTCCAGAGCCCTAGGCACAAAAAGTGGCAAAGTCACGATCCTCCATAAGGGTCCAAGTAGGGAGAACTTTAGCAACTCAGCGGTCTGGACCTGAGCTGGTAGGGATGTGTGTCCAGTTTTGGGAGGAGATCGCCAGTCCGGCCAGGATGCCCGTGGCAAGCACTTTCCTGGTGAAGTTTCCTACACCAAGGATCAGGAATTCCAGGGGGAGCCAGTTGAGTTTGTCATAGAGCTCACATCGGTGGGTGAGTTTGGGAGCAGCAAGTGCAAACCGACAGATATCATTATATGCCGTGTTCCACCGATTAAGATGGATTTGGGTTGATCTGGCAAATAGGTGGTATCCATAACTAGGGAGGAGAAGCACTCCTATGAAGTGCCAACCCTCGCTCCGGGTCAGGTTGTATTTGGCCCTGTAGGCAAGGCCAAGCTTACACCTGGTGGCTCTGCAGATGTTTGGATATGGCTTCCCATGTCAAGTTGTGGGTCAAGGGTGACCCCAAGATATTAATTGAGCTCGCTGTTGGCAACAGGGGCCTCCATCACAAGCTATTTGAGCATAGCTGATGGGGCTTTTAACTGGCCGTGAACCAAAGAGCATGGCCTGAGTTTTGTTAGGATTCAATACCAGTCTATGGTTGGTAATCCAGGCTGAGACTCTGCTGAAGTCTTCAGATAGGCACTGGTTAAGGTCAGCAGCATTACGGCATGGCCACTGCACAAGGTCATCTGCATAAAGCGTGACTTGGCAATGAGAGGTCACCCGTGGGAGTTGATTAATAAAAGTGAGAATAGGAGGGTCCAAATGCCGAGCCCATGGTCACAACCCTAGGCTCGAGGAGGACCTTGTTAAGCAGATCGCTGCTTTCTGCAGTTAGGTGGCCATCATCCAACTCATGGCATGTGGAGAGAATCAAGAGCCTGAGCTGCTCCCCAGTAGGTCATGGTTGACAAGGTCAAAAGCTTTAGACAAGTCAATAAATATAGCACCTGACAGTTTGCCCTGATCCATGGCGAATCTAATACTAGAGGTTACAGTAATCAGGGCAGTAGTGGTACTATGACCCTTCCGGAAACCATGTTGGGCCCCAGAAAGCAGCTCATGGTATCCGTACTCGGAGTTGTCGCCACAACCTTTCCAGGAGTTTACCAAGGGATGGGGAATAGCAATAGGGCAATAGTTGTCAGGAGTTTGGGATTTCCCTGCTTCAGAACAGGGACTATCCTTGCCTCCTTCCAGATGTCAGGGATTATCCCGAGCTAAGGATAGGTTAAAGATATGGGCAATCAGAGGAGCAATATAAGCTGCTCCCAGCTTGAGAAGCCTGGGCTCAAGGTTGTCAGGCCCTGCACTGGAGTGCTGGGAGAGGGCAGCCAAGCAGTTCGAACATCAGGACAGACACGGCCTTAATACTCTCCGAGGAGGATGTTCACTCTGCATCGGAGGATATTCATGACCCCATCGGTGCGTGAAGCGAGTGAGGCGAAAAGGTCAGAAAGTGGAGATTGGGGTGTTCGGCTATAGTGTGGGATTATTGCATGAGACTCCATCTATAATCATGTCCACGACACCCAAGTGAGAGGGCCCACTGGCGAGGGATTTTGTTCCTCCAGAACCTCCTGGATCTCTGACAGAGCTAAGTAGTGCCAATTTACAGAAGTTACTTTTAGCAGCCTAATGGCTTTTTACACCGATTCCTGGGTTGCTGATATCTCCAGGAGATTAGCAAGGATCTCTAAGACCCTTAGTACTTGCCCAGCATTTGTCTCTCCCGCATCTGGGCAAGTAAGTCACCATTCAGCCAGAAGGTGGCTATTTCCTCACCCTCCGGGTGACCCTGGGGGCGTGTCTATCTTGGAGAACACCAAAGGAATGTATGAAGCAGGAGGCTGCCACTGAAGGTCAGAGGCTTCAAGCACCCCTGGTCCAGTCAGTACATCCTAGATCGGCCAGGAAAGCCTCAGGGTCAAAACTGGAGTATTTTCTGACTTGAATGATTTTGTGTGGAATTCTAGGGGAGGGTATTTTCCAGACACAGTATGCGGGAGTGGTCAGATATGAGTCTGATAGCGTGCCTGATGAAGCAATCCTCTCTCTCCAGCAGTTGGTCAGGATCCAGTTCAGCAGGAACTTGAGGAACCATTGGCTGCCTGTCTCTCGTGGGTCATGGATTAGTTGGTTAAGGGATAGGCAGGCAAGTTGTGATTAGCATTTCTAATATTGCCACACTCCCAGTTCATGTTGATATCACCCATAATAATGAGTTCATTGTCACCTATACTGGGCCTAACTGCATCTAAGAGGAAAGTGAGTCCTGTCAGACCCCCTCGGGGGTTATAGGCGCACACCAAGTGCAGCTTCTTAGCATCGCCCAGCAGCAGGAGCACATGAAGAAACTCACAAGGTGGATGATCAGGTTTACTCTGTGCCACCAGGGAGATTTTCAGATGGGATCTGTAGTAGATGAGGTGCCACCCCTTCCTACCCCCAGTCCTGTCTAGACAAATGAACTCGTATCCTGTGGAAGCAGGCAGAGTCAGGAATCGAGGGTTTGAGCCAAGTCTCAGTTATCCCTAGGATGTCTGGCTTGTATAGCTCAGTCCACGCTAAGAGATCATCTCGGTTAGGAAGCAAGCTCCTAATCTTCATATGCACTATTTTTAGTCCCTTATTCCCACTCCAGGTGGCGGGAATATTAGAGATCAGCTTAGATGGCCCAGGATTGAGCTCAATATCTCCAGCCATGAGAAGTGAGAGTAGGGCTAGCCAGGAGGAACAATCTTCCAGGCGGCCTACCTCCAGGCCTGTGCATGCTTTGGACTTTCTTCCCCTGACCGTACACATAAGGCATCTAGTGTCAAGGCTAAGGACAGTACGAGTGCAATACCTTAGTTACAGGTAGGTTGGAAAAGGAGAAATCAGTATCATCATGGGAGGAGGCCACAGCCTGGGTCAATAAATAGGCTAGGAGTCAAGGTAGCACAATAGGAGGACTAGCCCCAGGGCCAGTATCATAATTATTGAGTGTCGTAAAACCAGACCTGCCGCCCCCTCCTGAACATAGGAGGCGGTGGCTTCCAGTTCTTCCATGGTAAGACAGTAGTAACCACCCCACAGATTATAAACGACTGAGACCTGAAAAGAGCAAACCAGGGCTCCTGGAAACCTGTAAAAGGGGCAAACCAGGACACCCGTATGTGGGGCCCCAAAGGGACAGATCCTGCCACAACTGCTTGCGCTGGTGGGGGGACCCTCGGTGTGAGTGTACAGCCTCCCCTCCTCTTGTCAGCAGCTTGCAGTAGTTGAAGGCGTTCAGACAGCAGATAGCAGAGCAATAACTAAACAATGCTGATAGGCAAGCAGGTGGTGAAAATAAGAAAATATCTTTAAAGGCAAGACAGAACAAGTGTTAGGCCTAATAGCTGCACTCTGTATCTTTAAGAGGAGTTGCAATATTAGAGAGAGGGGAGGATGAACATTGCTAGGGGTTGTGCTGAGGGAGGGGTATTTAATAAAGGCTGGAGGGGGGATGGGCGTGGGCATAAAAATTCAAGCAGCAAGGAGACAGAAGGACAGAAAGTGAAAAGAAATTGAATTATTTGCAGGGCAAAGCTTACAACTGTGACCCAAATGGAATCTGGTCTAAACAGAAAAAACTGTATCACTTTAAACTTACTTTCTGATCCAGGGTAGCTTACCACTGGACCTTAAACAAAAAGATTTTACAATCTACAAACCTGCAGCCTATATGAACTTGCACTTCAAACTACCCTTACAGTGCAAAATTGCTGTAAACAAGCTTAGGTTCGCGTTTAAGTTAGGATTTACAAGATAATTTGGAGAGACTTAACAAGTACCACAATCAGAATATAACATTAGCTTAAGATCCGAGAGGAAACAGCAGTAGCAAAAGAATTAAGAACTGCAGCAGCCGTCAGCAGGCAGAGTCGATGGTTCTGGACAGTCCAGTTTCTGCAGCGTCGCCTTGGTCTGGTGATCAGTGGGCATGTGCAGAGAAGGTAGTCAAGGACAGAAGGGGTCTGCCTGCCACTTGAAGCAGCAGACGTACCCAAAGTCAAGGGGTGAAGCTAAGGGAAGAAATCAGAAACAGCCAAGGTTATAAAGTTGTAAGAGAGGGAGTGTTTACAGCCGGGGGGAGGGAGGGATGATTTAGAGGAGAGGAGCTGACACTGGGGATGGTGCTGTCCATGAGGCTGACACATGATGTGGTACTCATGGACTAGTTAGTAACCAACGACAGCTCCCCAACCTCCTCAGTTCTGTTTTTATCACCATTGAGGCTGTACTTGCTGCTCCATGGGAGTGAATTTGAGCTATGCCATCAGTTTTCCGGTTCTGTGCACTCGAAGTCATACCTCAGCATTCCAACCATGCTTCGTTGCTTTCTTTTTTTTTTCCATTTCACTAGTGGGGCACCAAGTCTTTTTCTGTGTTTTATTGTTTTCTGTCAACGGTCATGTTCAGTCAGGGGCCTAAAAATCAGCAAAATCTAAAGCGGGACTTCCCCCCATGGTGCCCCTGTGGGAAGAATATGTCATCCATCAGCTGTCATGACTGATGTTTTACCTGCCTGGGTCGATGCCATGACATGGATTTGTGTGATGTGTTCTTCTCCGTCGACTACTGCACTTTGGAACAGTGCATGACAAGGATGGGATGGGGTGGGACCCCCCATCCTTTGGAAGGTGCTGTAGCACTAGAGACTCCAGGTCCAGGTTTTTGGCTCTTCCCCTGAGCCCCTACCCAGTACTATATGTACCGAGGGAGAGCATGCCTCCTCCAGTCCTAGTCTTGCTGAGATAGGAAGCCTGTGCGAAGAGTCAGGTGGACAGCTGGTCTCCTCTGCGGGCCTGGTTGAGCACTCTTCATGGTCTGGTGCTGCTTCAGGGGCTCGGACATCCCTGGTGGTTGTGCTGCAGCTACACACTTGGCCTGTGCTGGTGGGTCCCTTGACACCACGGTCTCATACTTCTTTGGCTCCTGGCCTCTTAGTTTCAGATGTTGAGTGAGGCAGTGCCGACCGTCAACTGGGTCCCCTCCTCCTGCTGTTTGTGGAACCGGGAGAAGGAGAGTCTCGGTGGTAGCATCCTTGGCGATATCCCTGATCTCATCCTCCAGTTTGGAGCACAAGGATCAGGATGATCCTAAGTGGCTTCCCAGCTCTGTGGAGTCTCAAGACCATTCTAGGCCCAGTTTGAGGGTCTTTGGTGTTGGGAGGGCCTGAGAGCTGTCCTCGTGGTGCTGGGCATGGTGCCACCTCCCTGGTGTCTCACGGTGCCGCTTGCAGCACTGGGGATGCTTCCAGTGCTGAATCCGATGCTGGAAAGGGTGACAGTGATGGGCTGGGCGGAACTGTCTCTGGTGCCAGGTCAGGTCATGGCGCTGCTCCTGGTGCCGGACCCGACTCCAGTGCCTCTGGTAGTGCCAAAGGGAGTGTCAGGGCCAGATGTGTCCTTGACTTTCCTTCTTCTCTCTCTCTCTGATGCCAGTTAGGCCTTCTTTGAGGGCCAGGTTCTCTTCTGCTGAGGTGGGAGTGGGGAGGTCTGGGTCGGCGCCACGCTCCGTGGCTGGAGTTCCTGTGGTCTCAGCCAGGAGTCATAGTGCTGACTCAGTCCATCTTTCTGCACCTGACCCGACTAGACCTGCAGTAGGTGGGGACAGAGGCCTCCCTTCAGGACCTACGTGACTCTGGCTTCCCCACCAGGGGTATCCCTCTATGGCCCCACCATGTCCGACCCTCAACAGTTGGGTGTTCAGAGGTGGCCAAGTTGCACAGACCCCTCTCCTGGAGGGGTCCCCTGTCTGCTCTTGGAGCCATGGCAGAGGGCCTAGCTTGATCCACCATAACCTTCCTCGTCTCCCCCACCCCCCCCCCAAGTATTTATGGATCCTTGGGGCCCTTAACTGAGAACAGTTCAGGAGTCTGCTAGTGTATTCCCCACATACCTTAGGCCCTAGACCAGGCCATTTTCTGGTCAGAGACTGCGGCACTGTCACCCTCTGAAAGCAGCTCCTTCCCATCCTCGTCTTCCTTATCTGAGGTAGAGGATTTGTCTGCCCATTTTTCCTTTAATGCTGATCTTATTAGTAATCAGTGCTTCTTTACAGGGATGCTCAGGGACCTGCATCTGGACCACTTTGCTACACGCAATCCTACCCAGCTGATGCTGGCCTTCCTTGGGGAGTTCAGTGCTGATGCAACTGTCATCTTTCCATGGCCCCAGCCCTTTACAGAGGCACTGCGGAACATATGGTGCCATCCCTCTGCCCCCTCTTCAGCCCCAAAGGACATCCAGCACAGGTACTGCACACCACTGGGGTGTCCAGGAGCCTTGCCCCACCCAACTTCTGGTGTGGAGCTCCTGAACACCCCTTCTGGGCATCGTTGCCTGGGGCATGACCATCCCTGACTTGAACTTAGCTGAGTTCGACTGTTGGGGCTGCAGAGTTTTTTTGGTGGTGTGCTCTATGTTGTACATTGCTGCACATGAGTCCTACATCACTACCTATGGCAGGTACTTGTGGATGACACTAGGACAGCTCCTAGTGTCTATGCCAGACTGTGAGGCTACCAGGCAAGCCATCTGCCTTTTTGCATAGGGCCTGGAGCTAGCTGGACACGTGTCAAGGGCATCTTATGATGCCAGTGAGGTAGCATCCAGCATAGTGGGAACAGCAGTCTGCATTAGGCAGACGGCATTGCTTCACTTTTCCTAGTTATCACCCATGGCCTGACAAAGGGTTATTGCCTAAAGTTACTGGGTGGCCCACTTTTTCTCCCGTATGGCCAGGCATGAGCTTGCGGGGTGCCTTCCATCTCCCAACCCAACAGAGTCTCCATCTACAGGCCTATAAAGTCTCCACCTCCGTCTGTCCCTAACCAGTCTCGGGTCTCACCAAACCTGGGAAGGGATCCCAGCTCTCTGTGTTCTCCCCCACAGGAGGCTGAGGGAACAACCATTTCCCTCAGAGTTAGCCAACACCACTGAGGGTGGTGGCTTGGTACTCCCCACCAGTAATAAATGGTGAAGATTGATCCTTGGAAGATATGAAAATTGTTTATTCACTGTAATTCTTGATCTTACAGGATATCTTCACCATTCAATACTACTTCCCCTCATGACCAGGCTGCTGGGCAGTGCCTCCCCATTCTTGCCTTCCCCTTTTTATGTATCCTAAAAGGGGAGTGCTAGTTTCAGCTAGCACTTCCTGAGGGAAATCCTTCCTCAAAAAAAGAAAAAACTCCCACAGGATTATCTTTCTTGTTCCAAATGGGAAGGCAACTGCTCCTGGCACTCTTGCCTTATTCTTCACTTCTTTTTTACCAAGAAGAGATTCTGACACATGTTGGTATACTTTTATATAGACATGTGTGACTGCCTTTTGTGGGCCTTTGGCCCCTATTTAAAAACTAAAAAGATGTATTGGCAAAGGAAAACCCTACTCTGGGTTTGAGAGAGAGAGAGAGAGGGAGAGACGCTAAGAGGCGTGCTTTTTAGTCTCTGGAGTTTTCCCCCCATCGCCGTTGTTTTCGGGTCAGTTAAGGAATGCTGTTGGCCTATCAGGCTGTTGCTGAGTCCCCCGAGGACAGAGATGCACTAGTTCTGGGGTTGGGCACCCCAGTATTATGCATTTACCCATTGCACTGTGAGAAGGCATGTCTCATCCTCTGACCTGCAGGCTGGTCATCCTTGCCTTCAAGTTTATAAACATCTTTCTACAGACTCCCTTGAAGAGGAAAAACTCCTTCTGTTTGTTCTTCGCTGATGGGATCCTTGTCCAGCCTATTTAAAACATTTTCCCCCTTTGCTTCTGCAGACTGGTCTGCCATCCTCTGCTTGGTTTCCTAAACTACAAACTTAAGGATATCTCCCTCCTGTTTACTTTTGCCATATGGCACAATTGAATGTGGCCTCCCCCTTGAAGGTCCACCAGTGGGCAAACTTTCAGCATACAAGGCCCACATAATTCAATTCCCTTCTACCCTCAGAGAGGTACTCTTCCTTGCAGCCCAGCCTTTAGCTGTGCCTCCACGGCTCTGTTTTTCTGCCCCATGGTTGCATTCCCTATGGGTGTCACCCATTCCTAGCCTGGAATGGGAACAAGTCAACTTCTCACACATGTCTCTGACCGAGATCCACGGATCCTCTCAGGCTCTCGCTCTCTCTCTCTTTCTTTTTCCCTCTGTCTATTGGCCTGTCCAGTGGCTCTGGTCACTCTGACCTTAATCCCCTGTCCAAAGTTCTTTGCCTCTTCTTCTCTGGCCAGCCTTATTAATTGTTTTTATATTCATTCCTTTTCCTTATCCCTCTGGTTACCTTGCCCCACCCTTCTATTTCTCTTTTCTTTATTTCTTCTGCAGACAGAACTGAGGAGGTTGGGAAGCCAGTGTTGGTCACTGGCTGGTCTGCGAGTGCCACGTCATGAGTTGACCTCATGGGCAGTGCCATCCCCAATATCAGCTCCCCTCCTCTAAAATCTTAAATCTATAAGCTTTAAGTCCTGCACCTTTGACTGGCACCCACCAGCAATAAATGGTGAAGATATCCTGGAAGATCAAGAATTACAGTGAGTACGTACTTTTCATTTCTATCCTTTAGCCCCTTTCCAGCACCCTGCCTATGCACAAATTATTTCACCTACCTCTGCACTCCAAATCATCCTTTTTATCCCATCATTGATAGTTCAGTTTGGAAGAGAGTGATTTCAAGCTCCCTATCATCCCCTTTTCAGTTGACCTGTCTGAGAGATGTCTGCATGTTGAATAGCTGTAATGTAACTTGCTCCATCTGTGACTTCGAAGAGGAGATGGATGACTTGACTCCAATAACCTCCTTCAGTATTTTAGCACACATTTTTTGAATGGCTTCAGTATCACTGCTTGACAGACTCGATGCCCCATTCATCATAGTGACTGTAACCAACACTCACTCACCTGCTCTGTGCTAAATTGCACAACATATGTTAAGGGTGGAAAAAAAATCAGTAATTTCTCCCCCAAAAAATTAAACTTTGCTAGTCAGGGTAATTCTTTGTTTTGGCCCGAGATACAGAGTGATTGTACTATGCATCCATCTTGGTCAGAAGCCAAATTGAAAGTCAGTCTCCTTCTCCCTTAAATACTGAGGAAGGATCGGTAGAAAGGGTGGCTCCATGGTATGAGGTTCTGCATGCCCAGCCTGGCCCTCAGGCTCTCAGGGATGCCCCTAACACTTTGAAGAAAGATGGTCCCAAACAACAACAGATTTCTGGGTACTGGAGACTATGGGCCTGATTCACAGAGCCCCCCTGAATGGCACGAAGGGGCTTCTGCTGCAAAGAATGGCGCAAGGTGCAGCTTGTACCAAAAGATATGCCAAGAGCAATTCACAAAAGCAGCCTTCATCAAATGTATTCTGCTTGCACCAGCCTTGTGCCACAAAATGGGCTGCGGCATGGCGCTAGGGGGCTTGTGACAAATGCAGGTGCCATATCCCCTAATTTTGGATTCACTAACCCCCCCCCCGAGGACAAAATTCTAAGTACCCTTAGACCAGCAAGGGCTGGTCTAAGGGAACTTAAAAGTGTGTCCTCTGGGTGGGTTAGAGAACCTGCACCATGTACCACAGTCCCCCTCACTATCCCCGATCAGGCCATGAAATGTATATTGGTTTCTGGTGGTGTAGCTGCCCCCCCCAGCCCTGATCTCCTTTTTAGTTGGAGTACTCCCATCCCAGGTGGTCTAGCAGAACCCCCCTCCCTATCCCCAATCTCCCCCATAAATATTTATATTTCTTCCCCTGGCAGTCTAGCGGACCCCACTCCCTATCTCCAATCTGTCCCATTAATATTTAAATTTATTTCCCTGGTGGTCTAGCAGATCCCCCTCCCTATCCCCATTCTCCCCATATATATTTATATTTCTTTACCTGGTGGTCTAGTGGACCCCTTCCCTATCCCTGACCTCCCCCTTCATAAAATATGTTTCATTCCCTGGTAGTCTAGTGGCTCCCCCAACCTGGCAGGCAGTGCTCGACCATCCCACCCCCCCATCCCATCCCTGAACCAAAAACTGGCACAGCCCTCTGCTCTCCACCATGACCAGCTTGCAACTGAGCTATCAATCAATGAGCATGTATTGTACACAGTATGCAAGCATTGACAGCTCAGCTGGTGGCCAGCTGTGGTGAAGAGTGGAGGGCTGTGCTGGTTGCCGGCTTGGGGATGGGATGGGGGAGTGAGATGGTGGGGGCAGTATTGGGTAAATTACTTTTTCTGTGCAGTCACTAGCAAGAATGGAGAAGTACTAGAAAAAATAATACACCCTCAAATTACAGTTACTTATTTCTTTATATATAAAAACAATACAAAAGTAATAAGCAAATATAACAGATTACATTTATTTTAGAGTAATAGGTTAGTTACTAGTTACTTTAAAATAAATGTAATCAGTTACAGTTACATATTACTTTTGTATAAAAAGAAATAAGTAACTGTAACTATAAGGTGTATTACCTTTTCTAGTACTTCTCCATCCTTGCTAGTGACTTCAACTACTGAGTTCAGGATGGAATCCTTTTTGGCCATCATAAGGGCAGTCCAACTGGGGACTACCTAGCATCCAGATAGATCTCTGATGCCTATATCCACATTCAAATCTGGCAATTCCATCAAAGGTTCCTGAGATTTGTGATCCAGAACCAACATTTTGATTATTGAGCTGTCCTCTTCAGCCTGGTATCTGCACCGAGAGTATTCTCGAAGGTGCTTATAGTGGTTGTAGCTGCCTTCTGACAGGAGGGTTAAGTTATTAAATGTACTACAATGTTTATCCTTACCAGGATGAACTCTTTATCACAGCCACCTCAGAATAAGCAGTCACACTATAACTAATTCCTTGGATTGCCTCCACGAGACTACTTCAGGTGCACCTTCTATCAAATTTGTCTCCTGCTCCGGAGCAGTATCGGACTGCCATCTGGCTCCCTCCTTTGGTCTGGTGGACCTTGGCTTGATTGAAAGAACTAGAAAATCTGGCAAAGAAATTACCTCTTTTCTCCACGCAGGAAAGAATTCTGACAGTGGATGCCACCATGAGAGATGGGGATATGGTTCTGGATCAGATCTCAGTTCAGGGTATCTGGAACCTGGAGAAGTGGGTCCTCCAGATCAGTGTTCTGGGGGTAAGATCAGTCTTCCTGGCCCTCCTTCCATAAAATAATTAGGTTTCAAGCAGTGAAGGTGCAATCAGACAACGCTGTGACAGTTGCATACATAAAGAGTCATGGCACACAAAAGCAGATGCATGCTTCTAGAAGTTTAGTAGTCCTTCCGTGTGCGGAGAAGAATATTATGTCTCTATGAGCCATCCATCTAGCTGGGGATCCAAAACTTCAGGTGGACTGATTCAGTTGCAGAATCATCCAGCTGGGGGAGTGGTCACTAAATCCAGAGGTGGTAGGCCTTTTGTGCAATCGGTTTGGGACACCTCAAATTCATCTCTTTGCAGCCAGAGAAAATGCTCAGGTCCCCTGATTCTTCAGTCAGTTCCCATGCTCACATGTGGAGGTAGTGGACACCCTCTTGCAAAGGTGAAACTTCAGAACAAAATATCTGTTCCCTGTACTTCCTTGTATTCCAAGGGTTCTACAGAAGACCAAGGTAAGAGAAAGCTTCCTCTTGACAACTTCCAAGTGGCCAAGAAAGCCATGGTTCTGAGATTTGATAACCCTCACAATACAGAAGCCATTTCAACTTCCTTGCCACAGGGACCTGCTAATCCGAGGTCCTCTGCTCCATCAAAACCCAGAATATCTTCACTGTGCCACCTGGCTGCTAAAAAGAAGCACTTGTTAAAGCAAGGTTTTTCTACTAAGGCTGTGCGACAATCTTCTGTTGTCCAGAAAGTCCTCAACATCTTTGTCATATGACAGGATGTAGGGACTTGCCTTTCTAAACCTCCTATTAAGATCTTGTGTGTTGTAATGTATATGTAATGCATATTCAGGTATTCAAAGTATATTTGTTAAAGGCATCTGTGCAAGCCTGTTGCTACAGTGGAGACTCAAACACTTGCATTAAGGGTTAATGGCCAAGCACCGTGATGCAATTTTATTAAAAGAGAAGTCTACGTCTGTAAGTTTGGACTCAAGCCTCAGTGAGGTACTCAGGTTTCACTGACTAGCACCAAGATCAGGAGATAAGCTAGGCATGAGAAAGTAAGAGGAGGTTCTTACTATCCTGAAGGAGTGAATACTATTGTTGCATACTACTATTGCCTTGCTCCCTTTTCGCTGATTTTTATCCATCTTTGCCTGTTTTTTTTTTTGCTGCTTATAGTATTTGCCTATACCAATTTATTGTGTAAATGCCCATGCATTATTCTGATCCTTACTGCTCTCATAATTGTACCTTCAATCACCATATTTTTTTCTTTTTACTTGAATGCTACATTTAAGTGCAATCTGCCTTTATATTTACACTACCTTCCTCCCCTCTCCTCCAGGTTGCACCAGGAAATTAGATTCGGCTCAGTCTGCCTCTCTCTCAGTTACCACAATTTTAAATAAATAAATAAAACTACCACCTGTGTGCTTCTAACCAAAAATAAAAATGTGTTACAAGTACTCTTTTGTTAGGAATCTGACATAATGCTCAGCAAATGTTGACCAAGACAGGAGATTTAGAAAGCACCCAAGAGCAGATCACCAGACTAAGCCTACAGTTACAGACTATGGAAGAAGACTTCTTGAAGAAGAAAATGTTAATTATGCAATGAGCCAGAAATCAGACCTGGTTCACTTCAAAAGCGAAGTGGAACCATTAATGGAAGATGCTGAATGTTTAAGATATGAACTGAGTCAGACCGTTAGACAGGAACAAGTGAGATCTACCCAACCAAACTAGGAACAGACTGTCAAGGGCATCCCTTCTTCCTCATCAGCTTACCTGCTGTTAGACTGGCAATTACCCTGAGACACGCCTATGAACTGGAAGGTTTACTAAACTGTGGAGGGGGAGCAAGCAATACCTCGCTCATCAGGATGTGTAGCCTGTCATATAGGTGATTCAAGTTGGGACAGACAACTGGCTGGGTTAGGCATGCCCACAGCTCAGCACTTGGGCCTGAGCATACCCACCCTGGAAAGGGAGGGGCATGTTGGTCCCTGCTTTTCCACTCCTGCTGAGAGCAGGTGGCATGTTGCACTGGTAAACAAACCCTCATTTGTAACAGAAGCTGCTGTCTCCTGGTTTTCCTCCCAGGATGTACCTCTAGTGGTGGGGGTGGGGGTGCGGCTGTCTCTAAACCAACCAACAGGAAGCTATCATGAGGCAGGGAAGGGCAGTGTTGCAAAAAATGTTTCAAAGGTGTGGTCCTAGTAAGAAGGAGTCTAATGGAATAGACACCTATTTGACAGCACTTGGGTCGCATCTAAAGACTATGGCTCGTCTGTCTTTAGATAGAAAATATTATTTTGTGCAGCTAACATCTACTAGTGCAGTAGCACAGTGAATGGAAGAATTACCCACCAGTGAAAAGACACTTTTTAAAATGTATGTACAGCTGCGTATAGGGCGTATAGGTGATACCATACACTCACCACCACTAAAGCTGCAGCTCTAAAATTGAAACAGAGACCCAACCAAGATTCTTGAGACTTCTTCTTTTTTAAAACTTGGCTTTACTGAAGTTATAGCAGAGTGATACAAACAGTCACATCAGCATAATACAACATGATACAGGTGTAACCCCCTTGCTTCCTGGGGTTACTAGAATCCCAGTAAGATCAGTGGCAGGCAGGGATGTCAGCTTGTGAAATGCCAGGCAAATGGGTTTCACACTGTCACACACTGTTTTTCAGTCTCGGCTGAGCTGGAGTGGTGATGCCATTTTGGAACTCTCACAGCAGTATAAGCCGCAATTGACCAGCTGGCTTAGGGAGTAAATTGGAATGCTCAGTAGTTCTGTACTGGGAGTTTGAGGAGGAGGCTGCAGCTGTTGGGCAGCTGCTCAGTTTTAGCTTCGATAGAGAGCTACCCCTTTCTTCGTGTGGTCATTTGTTCTCATCCTAGGAGAAGAACAAAAGAAGACAGTATTTGAAGTGGTGGAGACCTTGTCTAGTACAGTTTTCCTTGCCCCATCCCTGGAGTGATGGGGATGAACTCCAGGATTCAGGTGCAACTCCCCTTGATCCACTTTCTTTGTGGTGAAGCTGCCATAGACATCTTAATTTGGTTGTGAGTACAAACCTTTTGTTTTGGGAAAGCCCAGGGGCATCTGCAAATACAGCAGGGTGAATTTCTCTGAGCGTGGGACCAGTCACTCAGAGTTATATAAAGTTTCTGCCTACACTGGAGTCCAAGGATGTGACTGTCCAAGTATAGAACTTTTAGTTGGACACCCAAAGGTGTGTCAGTAGTATGTTAAGTGTGAAAAACATTTCAAGATAGCATCTACAAGTTTTCTTCTGTGAGACTGTTATTAACCAAATGAATGGCGGAGTATATATTTGGAAGCAAAAGGTGGGAGACCCCTCATCTGGAGCAACCAGTTTGCCTCTCCGGGTTCAGTTTGGGAACCAGTACATTTTCATTCAGTGCAAGTGGCCAGTGCCTAATGGAAATAATTACCCCAAGATGTGGGTTTGGATTCTCTGTTCATCAGTTTACCCAGTATAGTGGGTGCTGAAAGAGTTTTGAGCCTAGATGTGCTCATTGTGGTCATATGTAGCACTTTCATCCCTGTTGGAAATGGTGACAGTACTAGTTCAGGCAGTTGTGCCACTTTTCAGTTTCAGAACCAGACAGTTCGCTGTTTTGTGTCTTCACCCTATGCTAAATGAGAATGTCAGGAATTTCTGTACACTGGAGAAATCTGCAATACCAGTGTGTATAGCCCAATGGGGGTCCATCTTCACTTTGTACTATTCCTACTTTGTTACATGAATAAAAGTCACACTCTAGAATCCCAACCTGGTTTGGACAGTATTGTTATTGCTTCCGTGTGTTTTGGATTTACTTGGGTGCCCCTGCCCAGAAGTGCAAACCTAGCATGACTTTGAACAAATGTTTTCTCCCAGGGACCCGGGTTGCTGGCCATGGTAAATGGTCTCACCAGGTGTGTGCCAGGTAGTAGCCACACTTGGCTGACTGTTCATTCTAATGAGTTTGGTCCACCAAGTCTAATGGTGGCTACCTTCTCTAATTTCCAAAGAAAAATGTAACTTTCAACTTATGTAAACCCCCACCCCTCTCTTTTACCCCCAGATGCTTTGTGGTGAGAGGAGCAGTCCTGCTAGTTAAACAAGGGGGGCCAGGGGGGTGTTACAAAAATGGGGCTCATCCGGGATGTGTTTTTGAATTTGGGAGAAAACAAAAAGGTAGTTTGCTCAGGTGGTGGCTAGCGTTTTGCCTGTCTGGCAGTTGGTAGCCCAAAATTGGAAGCTTTGCACAGAAAGATTTTGTCCAGAGTAGTGTCATCCGTATGTGCTGCTGTGTGCCTGCTGTTCATGTGCTTCTGTGTGTTGTGCCATCATTTACCAAGGAGCTGTAAAGCCAAATTGTGTGTGCCCCTTGTTTGTATCAAGTGGAAGATTTACCAGCTTTAATTCTCAAGTTTGTGCGACGAGAAGTATTGTGTACTTTAGGAAACATCAAGACAATTGTGCCCTGAAAGTTTCAAGTGCTTGCTATGTGGACTGGGGGAGTCACTAAAGAAATAGCCAAGAAAAATGGTTCAAAACGGCGGTCCTGCTGTGAAAAAGTTCAGCCAAGAAAAAAGTTGTTTTGCAGTTTAAATTTTGTCTGCTCAACGATCGCCGTGGAGGAAGAGCATGAGGAGAGAGAGAGAGAGAGAGCCTCATCTGGTTGGCGTTGAGTGATTGGTGAGGATGCAATCAGTCCCGCCTCCTAGCCAGCTTCAGAGTGCTACCCAGTGTTCGAGAGTGAGAGAGCAAGTGATGTGCGAGCTGGTACCAGGAGAATCATCGCAGTGACTGTGAACATTCTAAATTCTGTAAAAACAGATTGTTTCTGTGCAAGTTCAGGCTCAACCCAGTATCCAACCAACTGGGAAGCAAGTGTGGTGTTCATAGTGACAATCGTCGGGATTACCAGCCAGCTTCAACTCAGAGGCCTTCCAGGATCGGCTTTAGGCTGAGATTTTCCAATGGAGCAAGCCAGCTACTGATTCAGTGAGTACCATTCAGCAAAACTGAGCTCAAAATGTGTTGTGATTTGACAAAGACAAGTGGATCTGTGTGTAAACAGTGTGATTGTTTTTTGCAAAGAAGGACTGTAAAGTAAAATCGAAAACAAACAAGAATTCTAAGCAATAGACTGTTAGCATGTATTATTGATTCAGCAATAGTATAATTTTCTGAGCAATTTGAGAGACTGAGTTGTATGAGAGGCTACAACAAGCAGGCAGTCCTGCGCCTAGAAATACTGTGGCTTTAGTGACTTTAAGTAAGTAAAAATTGATTGAAATGCTAATGGTAAAGTCCCAAAAATTATATAGATGTGCAAAGGAAAGGAAAGAACGGTGCAATCATTACGGTTTGAGTAAATTTTCAGTATGCAGAAGGTCAGATACACAGTGGTTTGAGTCAGAGACAGATTTGTTGATGCTCCAGGAGTGCTGCTGTCACCATTATGTGGTTGAGCAGTAATGTAAACACAGCAGAAGGAAGCCATTTTGAGAGACTGTTCCAAGTATAGTGAACTCAGTAGTAACATTGAATGTTTGTTTGTTTATTTCCAGACATGGCTCCGGGACCACCCCGCTGCCTGGATCATGCCTGTGCTATGATAGCTGAAGAGATTGCCAAGCTTAAAGAAATTGAGCAATGTTTCTACAGTGGAAGTTTGCCTCCTCATGTTGTGATTCCCAGCTACCCTATGAGAGTATGCATAATGTGTCTCAAGGCTGGAAGGGATGTCTTTTTGTTCCTCACTGTTCAGGTGTTTAGAAAAGCAAGGTCTGTCCAAAGCACCTAAAATTTGTTTGGCTCCCACTTGGACAAAAGTACAAAATCCTGCATGTAGCAGCTCACAGCACCAGGTTGAACCTGTTGGGGGAGGCCCAGCAGAGTGTGGCACAAAGGATTTACTGCTGGAGCAGATTCCTCATGATGTCTCCATGTCTGTGTCGCAGACAGATAGTGCAGAGGGAGCGTCAGTGGATCCATGGAGAGAAGGTCCTAACCCTAGCCTCATTGGAGAGGATGAGGTTTGAGAAACACTAGAATGGGAGGTATCTACCTCCATGCCCAGTGAAGAGTGGACTGTCTTGGGAATGAGGATGACTGCTCACTCCTGGGCCCAAAACCTTAGTGAGGAAGAAGAGGAGGAGGAATCTATGTACCTTTCTGTTGAAGGTCCTAGTCCGCAGCCTCAAGTTCTTGCCTCAGAGGAACCAGAAGAAGTTGGTGACTGCACAGCCCTGCCCTCAGTAGTGGTCAGGGACAAGTTCTACATTGTTTTGAGTATGCAACACTGGCAGTACCAGGACTGGCCACACCCAAGCCAGGCCGAGGGTCGTAGACTGAGAAGTAAGGAGGAAAGAATGGTATGTAGGAAGGCCAGTGCCATATATGGAATACCCTGTCCTTCCTTTCCTGGGAGAGTCTGGGAGGAGATTGAGAAAAACAGGAGAACCTAGCTAGAGGAAGAAGCATGTGAGACTGTAGATCCAGATGCAACTTGTATATGCCAGAAACAAAGTGATAAGAGACAGACTGCAGTTTTGGAAGTTGGGCAGGGCATTGTTCATAGACACTGTATGATATATGAACCCAGCAGGGAAAGAGACTTTCCACTTTGTTGATTATGAGCACCCAGATGGGGTCATAATTCATGCTGACCCACTGTGGTACTATACTCAATGTTACAATCCTCCTGAGAATATGCCCATGCCTACCCAGAGGGAAGCACAGCAGTGGTAGCAAGTGTCTGCCATCCAGCCGTTGCTGTACCCATGTTGTTCCACCAGTCTGGTGTTTCAGGATACAGGTGCATCCAGATTCATCAGCCTTGCAGTGTGCCTTTCCAATTTCATCACCTGGTCTTCCAGATAACCTAGATGACATCGCCCAGCTGTTTCCTGATTTATCGCCTGGGATTTCAGATGACATCAATCCAGCTGTTCCTCTCCTGTTCCAAGGCTCCATCTCCTAGATGACATCAACCCAGCAGTTTCCTATTATGAGCTGATAGCCAAGAGAGTCACCAGGGTGGTGAGAGCAGCTAAGGCAAAAAAGGAGCAGTCCTTGGCCAGTGGGACCTGGAGGGGGGACAAGGGGTTCTTTAGCTATGTAGGGGAAACAAGAAAAGTAAGGGGGCAGATCAGTAAGATAAGGATAGGAGATGGTTGGGCACAGGAGGTGGGGGAACAGGCAGAAGTCCTAAATGAGTGCTTTGGCCTCAGTTTATACCGGGGATGGAGGGGCTATGAGGAGCGGGGGAAAACCAGAACAAGGGGTGAGACCGGTAGAGACCAAGGGCCCCGATGGGTCTGGGGAAAGGGAATGGCCACCACAGACAGGTGGGGGCCCAGCAGTGCCTGGTGAAAAGGAGAAAGGCTAGGGGGGTTACTGGAGCAAACTGGGTACTTGGACAATAGGCAGCATGGCTTTGTCATGGGAAGATCGTGCCAGACAAGTCTTGTTGAGTTCTATGACTGGGTGACGAGGGCCCTGGACCACGGTAGTCCAGTGGACATCCTCTTTCTGGATTTTAGCAATGTGTTTGATTCGATACCCCACAGTGGCCTGCTGGCTAAGCTGGAGGAAATGGGGGTAGGGAGTCATTTGCTAAGGTGGATAGGAAATTGGCTCTCTGAGCATACTCAGAAGGTGGCGGTTGGAGGGTTAGCCTCATCCCCAAGGTGGGTTACTAGTGGGGTTCCCCAGGGGTCAGTGCTGGGGCCACTCCTGTTCAACACCTATATCTCAGATATCAGGAGGGGGATCAGGAGTGAGATGAGTCTCTTTGCAGATGACTCAAAGCTAGGTGCAGTGGTGGATGGGGAGGGGGGGTGGCCTTGCAGGAGGACCTGGAGGCTCTAGAAAGGTGGTTGGGAAAATGGAAACTAAAATTCAATGCAGGGAAGTACAAGGTTCTGCACCTGGGAGCCAGAAATCCAGGTCAGGGGTATACCCTGGGAGGAGACATGATTCAAGTCACGGACGGTGAGAGGAACCTGGGGGTAGTGGTAGATATCAAAATGAGCAACTCGGAGACCTCTAGGAGGGCAGCAACAAGGGCAAATAGGATGCTGGGATGCATCGCCAGAGGGATTACCTCCAGAAAGGTGGAAGTGATCCTTCCACTGTACAACTGCTTGGTCAGGCCACACCTTGAGTACTGTGTACAATTTTGGAGACCACATTTAAAGAGGGACATTACACTCCTAGAGAGGGTCCAAAGGAGGGCAACCAAAATGATCTGGGGCCTGGGGAGAGGACCTATGAGGAGAGGCTCAAGGAGCTCGACATGTACACCCTGGAGGAGAGGAGGGACGGGGGGACATGATAGAGGTCTTTAAGTACATGAAAGGGATCTATAAAGGAGGCCCAGTTAGGGTGCTCCAAAGGAAGGAGGGTGGGGCAACAAGAAGTCACAGGTGTAAGCTGGAAGGGGGGTAGGCTCAGAGGGGAGAGCAGGAGATGTTATTTCACTGAAAGGGTGGTGGAGCCATGGAATGCACTGCCAAGGGAGCTGATAGAGATGGAGACTGTGGACGGGTTTAAGAGGGGATGGGACAGGTACAGGGGGAGGGTAAATCTGACCAGGCACAATACAGGTGGAACATCTGGGACTGGGGACAGTATAACCCAAGGGGAAGGGGGGACACCAAAATCGGCCCTCAGTGTAGATACTGAAAATCGAGCAGACTTGAGAGACCATTAGGCCTATTCTGCTGGCATTTTAGTATGTTAGTATCACCTTTTTCCGGAAATCTCCGCCCAGCTGTATCCGAAAAATGCTGCCAGGGAGAGTCTTTGGCTGGAGAAGTAGGTGATGCCCATTTTTTCATTCTTCAAGGGACTGGTAAGTCCAGACTTTTCTTACTTTATTGACATTGCAATACAAATCCTACACAAAATAAAGAAATAAGTTTCCCCAGGTTCCTTTTTAATTTAAACAAATGCTAAGTAGGGAGACAAGAAATGTGGAATAACATCTAAATAATACATGTAGGAAACTTGTCTCAACCCAAAACAAAATATCTTAGAAAGTTACCAAACTTCATTTGTCAATTTGTATAAATGTTTTATTATAATCATTATATAATTTCATAAAAAAACTCATATGCTCCCTAGTAAGATCAGTAACATTTCAGAAACGAAATTCCTTCATCAGACTGTGGAACTTATTCTGAAAATAAAAAATATATATGTATATGTACATAATATTCTCATTCTAATTGAATAAATATGTAAAGCATTAGAAAAACATTGCAAGTGGAACTAACATGCCTCTTACATGGTTGCCAGTGGGGGGGGGGATGTTATAAATAATTCCTCTAATCCGAGGTTCCGTATTATATATTATCTAAACAGGGGAGAGAAACAAAACATACATTAGCCCAACTTGTAGCTAATCTAATAATGTATACACTATTAAATAATAATTTGTAGTGTACCTTTCATTTAATTCTTCTATTAGAGATAGGGTACATCTCAGTTGTTCCCAAATGTAACTTTATCCTAAAAGGAAACATATTTTCAGAAATAAAGGACCAACTTTAATATTCATCTGATGCTTATTAGTTCAGAAGTTTGAATCTTACCTTTATGGTAAGAATTAAGATTAATCTTGTTTTTCTATTCAATGTCGGTATCTATAAAAATAAAAGCTAGTTAATACACATCTCTCCCCTTTTAAACTTGATAGCAAATGTTTAGCAATTTGAAAAAATATTTTGAGTTCCAAATGAAACCCTTTACCTTCTGTTCTCTGTTCGTTTATATGCTCTTTTAAATCCTTCAAAGGCTTTTAAACAATGACTAAATTCAATGCTAAATATTGAAAACACTCCACTGCCATTAGCACACCACACCAACTAGCTACTGCATTAACCTTTCTTCCCGGGTGTGGTTTGAATGAAAAAGAAGGGGCTGAGCTGCTCAAGTATGCATGAAACTCTCCCGTAAAGACAGTAAAGGAGAGTCACCCTTATTTCTCAAAACTTGAATCAGTGCTCAAAATAATATAGGAACAAATATCAGTGAAATCTCACATCTGGTTAAAGCTCATATGTTTCAGAATACATTTTAAGATGTCATTTAAAAAAAAGACATTTTTAGATATGAGAGGATGAAAAGACATCAGATGTGGGGAAATATACTCACTATATGGAAAAAAAAAACATATATGTGAAAAAAAAACATGCCCATTCCAGAAATTCTTGTTTAAGTGTTAACATTTCAAAATAAAACAAAATATATTCCACTTTTTAGTCATAAACTGACCAATTCAAGGTTTCATTGAGTCCATATTTAGATAGATGAGTTTTCAAAGTGAATATCCACCAAGCCTCTTGTTTTAATAATAGTCTTTATCTATTTCCTCCTCTTGTAGATTCATATATCTTTTCAGTGCCAAAAAACTGAAGGCTTGATATCTGATGTTTCCTCTCGATTAAGTGTCTGGCCAAAGGTGATCTAAGGTCACCTCTTCTGATGTTACTTTTATGCTCTGAAATCCACGTTTTTAATGGTCTAGTTGTTTCTCCTATATAATATAATGCACAAGAACATGCAATACAGTAGACAACATAATCTGTATTACAAATAATAAAACTTCAGATTTGAAAATCCCTATCCTCACATGTGCTTTTTATTATCTTAGTTTTCTTTCCACTATTACAATGTACACAGTTCCCACAAGGGATAAAACCTTTTATGTCACTTTTTAACCAACCTATTCTTTCTGTATTCTCTTTCCAGTGTTGTGTTTTAACAATCTTATTCTGTATTGTTGTTGCTTTACGTGCTGTCACCCAAGGTTTATTTTCAAAAATCTTCTGTCCCAAATCATTAGTTTGTAATATTTTCCAACTGGATAAAATAATATTTTTAATCATGCCAAAATTTTCTGAATATTTTGTTGACATTGTAATTTTTTTAGAAGGGGGATTCGAACTTTGAACCTTATTTTGAAGAAGACTATCTCTGTTTTTAGAATCCACTTTTTTTCGAGCTAGTTCCAAAATTTGATTGGAATAACCTCTAATAACAAATCTTTGTGTTAAATCAGCTAAATTCTTTTTACGTTTTTCAGGAATGCTACTGTTTCTTTTAACTTGAAGCATTTGACTATATGGTATATTTTCTTTTAAATTCCTAGGGTGAAAGCTTTTATTGTGCAATACTGTATTTCATGTTGTTTCCTTCCTAAATAAATCTGTACAAAGTTTACCATCCTTTTTCAAAATCTTCAAATCTAAAAATGCAGTTTCTTCTGAATCATAAGTCATTGTGAAAACCAAATTTTTATTTGAGGTTTCTAAATAGTCCTTAAAAGATTGTAATTCATGTGAAGTTCCATCCCAGATAATAAGTATATCATCTATAAAATGTTTATAAATGATAATATTTGTTTTGAATGGATTAATATCAGAACAAATATATTGCTTTTCAAACTATGCCATATACAAGTTTGCATAAGTAGGGGCTAATGTTGCCCCCATTGCTGTCCCTGTGTTTTGTAGATATTTTTTATCCTCAAATGAAAAATAATTAGTTTTCAATACCAATCTAGTCAGTGCTAATAAAAATTCCTTATCTGGTTTATTTTTATTTCTGATTGATAAAAAATGATCCATGACTTCCAAACCTTCATCATGTGGAATACTAGTATAAAGGTTTTTAACATCAAAAGTGACCAATAGAAAGTTATCATTTATTAATTATTTTTGATTAAATTCTTCCAGAATTTGTATCTAATGTTTGCTGTCCTTTATATGGGCCCATGTATTAAATACTAGATTGTTACAATAATAATCTACAAAAATCGATTAAGGTTCTGTAATAGAACCAATGCCCGATATAATGGGTCTGCCTGGTGGATGTTCAGTATTTTTATGGATCTTAGGTAAACAATAGAAAAGAAGAATGCGAGGTGTTAAATTTATCAATTCCTCCATAGTTCATTGTTTAATTATTCCTCTATCATTAGCTTGAGTAACTAGTTCTTTGATTTCTGCCTTTATTCCAGAAAATGGAATACTTTTAACCATTTCGTATATTGTTTCATCTGTTAATTGTCTTAAACATTCATGTCTATAATCTTCTCTATTTAGAATAACTATTCCCCCACCCTTATCTTCTGGTTTAATTATGATATTCTCATCTTTACTGAAATCTTCTAAAGCTTTAAATTCTTCCTTTGTTAAATTATATTTTGTTTTTTTATTTTAACATTTGTCATGAATTTTTCAATTTCCATATTAACTTTACTGATGTAACTAGTTATATTTGCTGGGGTGAAATTAACTGGGATCAAACTAAGATTTAACACCTAAAGCCTGTTTAAGGTGATATCTCTCATTTTTTTCTATGTCTTCTACTCCTTTGTTTTCTTTTGTTCCCAAAAAATGTTTTAATCTTAATTTTCAATAGAATTTCTCTAAATCAAGTTTTAATTCAAAAGGGTTTAATTTTTCAGTAATACTAAATGATAGACTATAACTTAACAATTTGTTTTCTATCGGTGTTAATACATGTGATGATAAATTAAAAACAATCAATTCTGAGGATGTTTTGATCTTAATTTGTGTATTTTTCCTTTTTCTCTTTCTTGATTTTCTGATTCTTTTCCTTTTTTGTATATACCCGATGTTCCTGCCACCTCCATACCTTTCTGAAAACCCCCATCTCTATCTCTCATTCTTTTGGTTGATTGCTATTCTTTTTTTTTGTTTTTTTTTTGCCTCTTTTCTCTTTCAGGTGGTTCCTGTTAAAGAAGAAAGAAGAGAAGACAAGAAGAGGATTAGAAGGGCTCATCTGAGTTCCTCTGTGCTTTAAAGTGTTTTTAAAGTATAGGCAGTAGTTAACATGTGTTAACCTTTTCCTTCCATAGGTGTTAGTGTGTGGAGGAGTATGGGAGTGTAATTCTTTGGTGTAATGTTAGCTCTGTGTTTTTGGTTTGCAGGTGTCCTGGGTTGGGGGGAGGTTCCCCTTTCGGTAGGATTTTGATTAGATAGGTTTCTGTAGAGGGATGGGGAAAAGACAGGCTGTGGTCCTGACTGGACATATGGGGCCGCAGTGCTAGTCTAGTAGGGCATGGTCTGGACAGTTCTTCCAGAGCCACTGATTCTCCATAGTAAGATCTTAGTGTAGGAGCTGATGCATCAGCTAAAGACCTCTGGGCCCTTAGTGTTGTCTACCTGTGCTAGCACAAGGTAAGGGAGAAGGTAGCGCTACCTCCCCATAGTCAACACATAGGGTAGGATGGTCTGGTACCGGTAGGTAATGACTAGGGACAGTCATTTTCCTGGCTGAGGGTGGGTGTAACCCCCTTGTTCCCTGGGGTTACTTGAATTCCAGTTAGATCAATGGCAGGCAG
Organism: Neoceratodus forsteri; assembly: GCA_016271365.2. NCBI lineage: Eukaryota > Metazoa > Chordata > Ceratodontiformes > Ceratodontidae > Neoceratodus > Neoceratodus forsteri. The sequence goes on along the minus strand of CM057459.1, from coordinate 360,536,320 downwards.
GGATGGAAGCTTGTGAAATGCCAGGTAAATTGGTTTCACACTGTCAAACTCTGTTTTTCAGTCTCAACAGAGCTGGAGTGGTAATGTCATTTTGGAACTCTAGCAGCATAAGCCACAATTGACCAGCTGGCTTAGGGAGTGAATTGGAATGCTCAGTAGTTCTGTAGTGGGAGTTCAAGGAGAAGGCTGCAACTGCTGGGCAGCTTCTCAGTTTTAGCTCTGAGAGCTACCCCTTTCTTTGTGTGGTCATTTGTTCTCACCCTAGAAGAAGAACAAAAGAAGACAGTATTTGAAGTGGTGGAGACCTTGTCTAGTACGGTTTCCCTTGCCCTATCCCAGGAGGGAGGGAGGGATGGAGACAAACTCCAGGATTTAGGGGCAACTCCCCTTGATCCACTTTCTTTGTGGTGAAGCTGCCATGGACATCTTCATTTGGTTGAGAGTACAAACCTTTTGTTTTGGAAAAGCCCAGGGGCATCTGCAAACACAGTAGGGTGAATTTCTCTGATCATGGTACCAGTCACCCAGAGTTATGTAAAGTTGTTGCCTACATTGGAGTCCAAGGATGTGACTGTCCAAGTGCAAAACTTTTAGTTGGACACCCAGAGGTGTGTCAGTAGTATGTTAACTGTGAAAAACATTTCAAGATAGCATCTACATGTTTTCTTCTTTGAGGGTGTTATTAACCAAATGAATGGCTGAGTATAAATTTGGAAGCAAAAGATGGGAGACCCCCATCTGGAGCAACCAGTTTACCTCTCTAGGTTCAGTTTGGGCACCAGTACATTTTCATTCAATGCATATGGCTAGTGCCTAATGGAAATAATTACCCCGAGATGTGGGTTTGGATTCTCTGTTTGTCAGTTTACCCCAGTATAGTGGGTGTCGGAAGATTTTTTAGCCTAGATGTGCTCACTGTGGTCATGTTTACCACTTCCATCCCTATAGGAAATGGGGACAGTACTAGTCCAGGCAGTTGTGCCAGTCTGCAGTTTCAGAACCAGAGAGTTCGCTGTTTTGTGTCTTCACCCTATGCTAAATGGGAATGTCAGGAATTTCTGTACACTGGAGAAATCTGCAATACCAGTGTGTATAGCCCAATGGGGGTCCATCTTCACTTTGTACTATTCCTACATTGTTACACGAATAAAAGCCACACTCTAGAATCCCAGCCTGGTTTGGACAGTATTGTTATTGCTTCCGTGTGTTTTGGATTTACTTGGGTGCCCCTGTCCAGAAGTGCAAACCTAGCATGACTTTGAGCAAATGTTTTCTCCCAGGGACCCTGGTTGCTGGCCATGGTAAATGGTCCCACCAGGTGTGTGCCAGGTAGTAGCCATGCTTGGCTGACTGTTCATTCTGATAAGAGTCTGGTCCACTGAGTTTAATGGTGGCCACTTGTCTAATTTCCAAAGAAAAATGTAACTTTTAACTTATGTAAACCCCCACTCTTCTACCCCCTGGACACTTTGTGGTGAGAGGAGCAGACCTGTTAATTAAACAAGGGGAGCCAGTGGGGTTGGGGGGGTTACACAGGTAAGCTATAATACATACAGCCAACAAAGCTCTTCATGTAAAGGACTGACATGGTACTTAAAAAAGTTGATATAGAGCCAGGAACCCCATGGTTCTAATCAGGGTATGTAATCTACTAGTAACAAACAAACTCACAGAACTGAATTTAAAAAAGCAATCCCATGTCAATATGGTAATGATATGGCACTTAAAACTTTCTGTGTCGTACTTGCTGGAAGTGAGGAAAGATGGAGGAACCCCCCCCAGTCATCCAGGCCCCATTTTAGAAAGGGCCGCAGGCCCACGAGACCATCCCCTTTGGGTCCAGTTCCAAAAGCTACTTTTAGGCACTACAACTCTAGGTTGCCAAGTCCACCAAACTCTTATAAAATTATGTGGAAGCTAAACATTTCTTCCTCAGTACTGGTCCCATAACACCCATGTATCTTCAAGTTTATCTGGGGTGAAACATAATGATGCTGTTGCCTGTTCCATTCTGCACATTTATTTGACCTTTACTTCCCAAGAATCTCGAAGGTGTGTCGCCTGTAACCAGGACACCGTGATACCTTAAGAATCACAGCACATAATGCCCTGAAGAGCACACGGGTCACCTTACTGCACATACCCAGTACAGGGACCCCCAGTATCAAGTGTTTAAATGTGAAGGTGATGAGAATCTTCCATGTCTGCATTATAGGTGTGTGCCCTGAGTTACACAATGACACCTAAAAATCCTCTGTTTTGATTGGTTAACTGGGTCTTTTCAGTGTGAGTAAATTCCAGCATAGTTCATGCAAAAAGACCCAGTTGGCTGCTTCACAAAGGCAAGACCAAAATGAAATCCCTCCTACCACAGAAAGTTCTAAAAGCAAAATTTTCAGTCACCATCTTGGTTGCCAGTAACGCCATTAGTACATACAAGTTCATACAAAACATGGCAGACTTAAATGCAAATTTTGAATTAGGCACAAATCAAGAACTACAGGCTATATTTGACTCTTATCGTAGCTCAAGAGAGTGAAACAAGCAATACTGAACAGTGTGAAAATGACCGCATTTTCCTCACACAGTGCTCTCCTAGGCTGAACTCGCAGACTCAAGTCACACTGAACCAGCTGAATCTCTTCAGCCACAGGGGTCATATCTGACAAGATGGAGGCTCCCAGCCAATCTGCTGAAGTTGTCTGTGAGACAACGAGCATTAAAGGTATATCACATCTTACAGCCAGATACAGCAAAGCAAATGAAAATGAAATCTTAGAACTAGTGGTGGAAAGAAACAAGGCAAACATAAGGAAGCAGACAAAGTGATCACTCAATGTTTTTTATTAACTGGTGTACAGAAACAATATCATAATAGACTTACACACAATTAGTACTACAGATCTAAATGAAGTACTAAGACAGTTTTGTAGCACAGTATGAAATTCAGTGGGTCAGGAATAAAGATTGAGCTGCTGTGTAAGCTTGTGGTCTGGGCTCAACCATCACATCAAATGACACCCCCCCCAATCAGTTGGCCAATAAATCTTATGACCAACACAGATTTCCTCACTTCAAACTGTGTGTTTAAGGGTGTAGTGAAATGTCTGCGCAGACTGGGGAAAGATCATACTGCAGATCACCCCCCCCCCACAGAACAAAAATAAAACTTTCTCAGAGATTTCCCAGCACTATCTCTTAACACAGCCACAAGCGTAGTTAAAAAAATGTGGATGGATATCCAGCTGCAAAATGGGATGACATGGCAATGAGGGAGAAAGGTCATTCACAGCCACTTTGTTTGAAATGAAGACCGTATCAAATGGAGTGTGCTGCATTACAAAAACTTATAATAAGGAAACAACCCCCTCCTAAAAAAAGTCTATGATCTCACCAAAATAAAAAAAAAACCAAGAGGTTTCTTATTCGAACAAGCAGGCAACCCATTTTGCCCTGTAAGTTATGTGAAATACTCATCTGAACTGACATCAACCCCTTCCCTCATTATTTTGCCATCCTAGAAGGCAGCCTCAGAAGTGCTTGAACAAACCAGACAAATAGTGCATGACAGAACCCGTGGAAGTTAATTTTCTAAGCTCCATATTGGCAGGAATCTGCAAGAAGGCAGGATTAGCTACTATATAGCCTTACCACTCATTACGACTACCGCATATGACTCTGTTCAGTGAGGCTGGGTTGGAAATTCATGAAATTATAACCATCACAGGCCATAAAAATGAATCATCTTGCTGATCATACTGGAGAAACAGTTTAGATAAGTGTTACTAGTGGAACTCAATTCTTGCAGGAAATCACCCCCAAATGAATAAAATGGACGAATCAAAACAGTCACACACAAAGCCTTTTTTTTCCACAAAACTTGTGAGAATTGGCCAACAAGCATCACGTATTTTGAAAATATTGTTCTTGCAACCCCTCTGCTGGAATCAAACCTCTGTCTCCATGACCAACTTTGGCTGTAGACAAAAAGAAAACATGCAGCAGAGTCACCCCCAAGATACTGAAACACCTCAGAATCAAATGCTGGACAAAACCTGCAATAAATACAGTATATACCAACCCATTATCTTTGCAAAAACCTCCGCCTGCAAAAAAAAAAAAAAAAAAGCAACATGATGCAAACTTCCAGTAAAGGAAAACACACAGCAAAGTTAACTCAAATGGTGGTTTTCTGTAGCCAGACCCATGATCAGTCCTTCGAACACCAGTGTGACCATGCATTATCTGAGGGCAATGAAAACCTGCAAAATGAAATGGACTTCTATTGTACAAACTTGTTTAAGCAGTTCGCCTCAGAAATAGAAGAATATTTATATATAGATTTGCAAGAACTCCCCAGCTCCATGTTAGATCCTCCAAGCAGCACATCTTCCCACTTCACTTGGACTCCAGAAACTGCAACATGAAATCTCGTGAGAAGAATGGAAAGCACGCCTCCTGCACCCGTGATGCTGCACCTTAGCAAGTTCATTAATCAGGGAACTATAAACTTTTGCATGCATTTCAAATAATATTCTGAGATGTAATGTCTCCATTGCACACATTGTGGCACTCCTTTCATTCTCTGAAGCAATAGTTTGTTTATTGTCACAGTTGCAGAAAGTTATTTAAAAAGAATAATTCATCTGCTAATTTATGAATTTAGATACTTATTCACAAAGAGTTCTGTAGAGTTTTACAAGCTCTTTTATATAAATTAATTCCTTCTGCATTAGCACTAAATGTTGCAATTGTTAAAAAACTATACGGTGGTGTCTTGTGCACTATTATGTAATTGCCAAATGTATCTGGCCATCTTATGCTCTAGTATTAACGGGATTCGCCTTTCCATTGCCTGCATCTCAATTCCCCGCTTCACCAATGCTTCCCGAGCCACTTTTGGTGTCTCATACAGTTCTGTGCCCTCGTTCCAGAACACCTGCAGCCTTGCCAGGTATGGAGTTTGAATCCAGAGCTGTTTGGCTCTTAAGACTTTAATATTGTCCCCGTATGCTAGACGCTGGTGCTGGATGTCTGGGGAGTAGTCGTGATAAAGAAATAAATGGCAGTCCAGGTATTTCAACTCTTTTTTTTTTTTTGCCGCGCTCATAACAATATATCTTCCTTAGTCCTGTAGTTGTTGAATTTGAGGACGATTGATCAAGGGCGTGCTCTATGGTCTTTCGGTTTGGGTAACAGTGGCCTATGGGCCCACTCCATATTTAGATCAGGTCCAAAATATCTTTAAATAAGTCGATGAGAAAATCAACCATGTTATTTGTCTGAGCACTTTCTTTTAGACCTCAGAGCTGCAAATTATCATGATGGGATCTGCTCTCCAAGTCTAAGTATTTATTTTCCAGCTCTGTGGAATGTTGATAGAGAGCCTTGAGCAGCAAGGCTCAAGTATAAGGTCTTCTCTTCAGTGTTGCAGAGACGACCCTCAGCATCCTGGACCCCACCGTTCCACCTGTGACAATTTTATATTTAATTATTTAGATTCTGCTTTGTTTTCCTCCCTCATTTCATGGAGTTATTTCAGCAGCAATTCAAATCTATGTCTAGAGAGTTGCTCAGACTCGTCCTCTGTATCATAGTTGGGCCCCATTTCTGATGTCTGAGATGGGCTAAAACTGCGTGTCAGAGATTCAGTAACAGATCTTTTGTCATCTTATTTTTTGAGGATTGGACTTCGATCTAGTGCTGTGGTCATTCTTGGTACCTCCTCCTAACATTTGATAGCTTTTATTATGAAAAAATTATATATTCAATCATAGAGGTTTGTTGTGGGGTAGATACAGAGCTCAAAATTCAGCTGCTGAGCTGGTCCGTGGCACCACCAGAAGTCTGTAAAACTTAATATTATGTGGCGGGGAACTAACACCTATCTGGTGGTATCAACAACTTATAAAAAGAGGAGTTGCAAGCTTAAGTACTCAGGTACAAAGCCCGCCAGGGTCACTGTGAGTGAATACAAAGGAATATCCAGGTGCACTTACATCAGTGAGATACAGCTGCCAGTCTACCCCCAAATGAAGAAACACCACAGTCCAATAAATAGCCAAAATAGTTCAGATCCCACCTGAGCCAAATACTTAAAAAGTCCTGAAGGAGTTTAATTTTCAGAGCCAGAAAAGCATTCCAAAAAAAAGGGGGAAGGTGTTCAGAGAAAGCTTCAAAAGCACAATCTTGAAAAATCTCCTCGGGGTTGAATGCTGCGTTAAATGGTTCATGATCACAGAAGATTTTTTCAGAGGTCTTCATAGCACAACACCATGCTCTATAGTTGTTTTACAGAGGGATGAAAAATATATATATTAATGAGAGGGCATTGATTTCTAGTTATCCTATGTGGACTAGAACTTAGTTAATAATTTCAAAATTCAATGTACTAGTTATAACAAGAGATTTTATATAAATGTTTCCATATATAATCAACTCTTTTTATATATTACCACTCTTTTAGGGGACACACTTGAGGTGGTGGAAAATTTTAAATACTTGGGTTTCACACTTGACTAGCACCTATCATTCTCACATATTGAAGCTTTGATCAGAAAACTAAAAATGAGACTAGGTTTCTTTTTAAGATACAAATCCTTGTTTTCTTGGGATTCCAGAACAAGGCTACTACAGGCTACTTTTTTGCCCATTTTAGACTATGCCTATATTTTATACAGCAGTTGTGCAATCACAAATCTTCATAAACTTGACTCTCTCTTCCACCATGCCATCTGCATTATAACTAATGCTCCAGTCAGAACTCACCACTGCACCTTGTACAAGGAGGTGGGCTGGACCTCACTGGCAGCCAGGAGACTTACCCACACCTATACGTGGACATACAAAGCACTATTGAATAAGCTGCCCCCCTACATTACCACTGCACTCAATTGATTGCACAGCTCTTATGCACTTAGAAATTGTACATTTATTACCTTGAAAGTACTCAAATTTCGCACCCACTTTGGTAGGGCAGCCATGAGCTATGTCTTCCCCACTGTCTGGAACAAGATCCAAGCCACATTAATATTCCAGACTCTAATCCCACTAAGAGCTTTCAACAGGACTGTCAATGAAATTGCCACTGAGTCCTGCCAATGTTTTTAATATCCCCTCAAAGTGTTTACCCTACCTCTCTTCTCCTTCTCACACTTGCCTGGACTGCTTATCATCAATTACGCACTTATACGCTATCTATTTTTTTTTACCTTGTTTGTTCATTGTTATTTTCCTTTTTATAATACATATGTTATTGTTAATATACGTAGGATTTATGTTTTTACATGAACCACTCTATATTGATTGTTGTACTATGTTTTCTATTGTAGTATGTACATTGTGGAGTATGTTGTATAAGGGACCTCCTTGTAACTGAGCTTGCTCAACAGAACTCATCCCTTCACAATAAACTAAACTGAAAAACTGAACTGAAACAACTATTGCATAGGGAGTTAGGGGTGCCTGAGCTTAGTTATAGATAGCCTGGACAGTTATTACTATTGTGTGCCATACTGAGAGCAGCTCTTTGAGTGTGTAGTATGAAAAAAGAAATCTGGCACTTCCACCATATTCCCTCCACCCCCAGATGCCATGACCCTTCAGCCCAAATCCAGATCCAGCACCACTTCTCATCAGTGAGCCTCTTGTTGGCTTCCACTTCCCATTGGGCTTTGACCTAGCTAATTTCCGGCTGATCAGTACTCTGGAGGGATTGGTACACCACAAGTTTTAAACCCCTCAACCCTTGAAGCATGGCTATCTAGTATAGAAAAGTTTCAAGGTGGGTTATCGCTCACGCACCTTTGCCCAATTGATCCCAGTGGTTAAGAGTGCCATATCTGAAAGAAATCCTGCCATGGGAGCTCATACATTTGCTGGAGCTCTGCAAACTGATGATAATAGGCTCCCTGTATCAAGTATCAAAATCTGGTAAGGGTCAGTCTGTTCCATCTATAGACTCCCTGGTCCCTGTGCTGTGGCAGGAACCTTGGGTCACCTAAATTAATGGTGAAAGGCCCTGTATTGTTCAGGGTCTCCATCACATGCCTCGCGTTATGAATCATGCTGAGGGTGTGTGTAGTTCATGGGCCTGGTGACTTAGAATAGTCAAATAGACCTATTTTGAGGGTCAGTCTTATGCCAATATAGAGGGTCCTGAATTCAGAGGACCCTTTGTCTCTGGATTGTTAAAAGGACTAGAATATTCTGATGGGTTTTGTTACTGAGACTCTGCCTTTTTCTGAGGTCCTGGATAAGGCATTTCCTATGTGGAATGCAATGATGGAAAATAAAACCTTGATTGCTAGCCCGTCCTTTGCCAGTGTGTGTCCGTTGTTAGCCAGCCAAATCCTGAAGTAAAACCTGAAGGGGGACAGTCTGTCGCTCTTTGGAGAGAAAAGTCAATTTTTTCAAGAGGTTGGAAGAGAACCCAACCCCCTCAGAAAGGGATTCTCCTTCTCTAGGAGGAAGGGATAATTATGGGAACCATCAAGGGTCCTAGCATAGGCAGCATGGCAGCCATAGGGGCAACTACAGATGTCACTGGCAGTGGTGTGCGAAGTTGCTGAAATTCACTCTGTGAAAAAAAATCCATGAATTTTGACAAAATTTGCAAAGCTAATGGCCATTTGCCAGGCAGACTGGCCAAATTTATATGGTGAATGATCAGGTTGCAGGCATCTCCAAATGTGAATTGTGTGCTACACCCCCTCCCAAACTGCAACATGATAAAAACCTCCCCCCCCACAAAGGTAAAAACCATGATACCCCACTCCTACCCCCCCATTGTCACCCTCCTCTCCACCGACCCAGTTAAATGCTGCTGCACCTGCTGCTCTGACTGCTCGAAAATGTAATCCCTTCCCTCAACCTGTGTGCCAACCACACTCCACCTGCCCACCTGAGTCCCACTGCCTTTATTAGGCAGTAACCCCAGTTCCCTGACCACCACCTAACCTCCCCTTTGGTCCCACCACCCTTCTCTCCCCACCCTAGCACCCACAAATCAACCTGCAATAAAGAAAATGGTCTCCCGGTGCAAAGCATCTGCTCTGATCAGTGTCCGCAGTGAATGAACGAATGGTGATGTCCTTGCTCCTAGTAAAACTTGACCGGTGGAATTTTCAAACAATCAGATTTTATTACGAGCAAAGATACCATTACTCATTCATTTCTGCCATTACAAGATGGACACTGAAGAAAGTAGATGCTCTGCAAGGGGAGACAGTTTTCTTTTATTCCAGGTTGATTTTGTGCATGCTGGTGGGGGAGGAGGATGGTCAGGATCAAGGGGTTGGGTGGGGGTTGAGGTGAACTAGGTATACTGCTTAATTAAAGACAGTGGGACTCAGGGTGGGTGAGGCAGGTGGAGTGTTTGGCATGCCGTGGGGAAGGGATTACTTTTTCAAGCACAGTCATAAGAGTAACAGATGCAGCTTCATTTCACATGGACTAGGCAAAGGAGGGTGCCAGTAAAGGGGGGGGGGGTGTGAAGTGGGAATGGGTGTCATAGTGTTTATCATTTTTGAGTAGGGGAGGGGTTGTTTTTACAACACAGTGAGTGGAGGAGGTTTTATTAAGGTTTTAACTTAATATAAATCTGCCAGCGAAGTTGGTGCATCTACTGTGTAATTTGTGATTTTCCACAGATTTGCATAAACTTTGCTGGTGGATTAAAAATTTGCAACATCTCTAGTCCTGGTGTCAGGAGGAAGGTTCTGATGACAATGCTGCTCAATTTCAGATTGAAAAGTATACCACATTGCAGAACTAGATGAGTGAAAATAAAACACCTCCTGCACAGCAAGTAGCAAGAAATGCCACTTACCCTGTTGTGCCCCTGGAAGGAACAACACCCTCAGGCACAGACACTGAGGCCCCATCCACACTACACCGCTCTGGCCCGGTAACAGATGCAATCCATTATGGCCGGGGAGTGGTGCAGTACGGCCACACCTCGGTGGTGTCTGTTACTAGACTGGCACTGCCGGTCCACACATCGGGAGGCAGGTGACCGTTATGGCTTTGCCCGATCCCACAATGCAGCTCGTGCTGCACTTTGTTCCCTGCAGGGGACGCTTACCGCCCGTCCACACTACCGCCGGTAACGTTGCAACTGCGGGACCGGTTTCATAACTGTTGTAGAAACCACCTCATATGTGGTTTCAACAACGGTTAGGAAAATGCCTCCTGTAACGTTACAGGTGTAAACGCAAACCGTTGTGGTAACAGTTTGGGAACTCTGTAACGTTACAGAGGCGTAGTGTGGACAGGGCCTTAGAAGCTGAGTAGAAGAAGAAGAAGAAGAAGAATCATATTTATAAAGTGCTTTTCATACATCCAAAGCGCTTTACAAGCAATGCTAGACTGGTAGTGAAGTGACTGAATGTGTGGTGGCGGCCATATCGCACATCATCACCCACACACAGCCTGGATAATTGCATGAACTGGTTTTTATGGGAAGGGGAATGTTGGCCAGGACACCGGGAATGTTCCCTACTCTTTGCGAAGAGTGCCCTGGGTTCTTTTACTTCCACATGGACACCCACCAGGATGGGCAGAAGGGACCTCGGTTTAACGTCTCATCCGAAGGACGGCACACCGCAGCAGTACAGCACCCCCCAATACTGCACTCGGATGCCAGCGATTTTTAGGTGCAAGTCCAATCCCAGTGTGGGATGAGAACCCACAGCCTTCTGGTCCAGAGGCGGATGTGCTACCAACTGAGCCACACTGACACCTAGAGCAGGTAAGGCAGCCCCAGATCTCCTTTACGGCTGAGAACACTTGCTTGAAATGAGGGGTTGCATCAGATACTCTGGTAGGTTTGGGCTTTCTGTAGGCTACCACATCAAACCCTGACCCTTTATTGCTAGGGAGGTTAATCTGTCAAGGTATGGGTGTCGACAGGCCTATTCAGTGTACTTTGCTGAGTACAGTAAAATCTGGAAAATCCAGGGGCAACATAAAACATAGAAACATAGACTTTGATGGCAGATAAGGACTGCTTGGCCCACCCAGTATGCCCATTTCCCCTTCCCATTGAATAAACTGCAGATCCTAGTTAACCAACAGCCTACCTCCTCCTACCCCTCAGTAGAATTGCCTTATTTCTGTCCCATGCATTCTTGAGTTCCCCCACTGTTTTTGACCCCACAACCTCCTCAGGAAGGTTGTTCCATGCATCCACCACCATCTCTGTGAAATAATACTTAATCATGTTGCCCATGAGCCATTCCCCCTTTATCTTCAAATTGTGCCCCCTTGTTCTTGCACACCTCTTTTTCTGAAAGATGCTACCATCTTGAACTTTGTTGAGTCCCTTGAGGTACTTGAAAGTTTCTATCATGTCCCCCCCTCTCCCTCCTTTCCTCAAAGGTATACATGTTAAACTCCTTTAGTCTCTCTTCATATGGCTTCTGGTGCTGACCCGTCACCATTTTAGTTGCCCTCCTCTGGACTGCCTCCATCCTGTCTATGTCCTTACAGAGATGGGGTCTCCAGAACTGGATGCAGTACTCCAGATTGGGTCTCACCAGCTGTTTGTACAGAGGGATAACAACTTCCGGTTTTCTACTGCTGATGCCTCTCCCTATGCATCCCATTATCCCCCAGCCCTCTTTACTGCCTTCTCACATTGCTTGCCTACCTTTAGGTCATCTGATATGACTACCCCCAGGTCCCTTTCCATTTTTGTTGTTGTTAGTGCCCCCCCATTGTGTATTCTTCCCCTGGGTTTTTGTTTCCCATGTGCATTACTTTGCACTTCTTTGCATTGAATCTAAGCTGCCATACTTTTGATCATTCCTCCAACCTTGCCAAGTCCCTTCTCATCCTTTCCATCACCCCTTGTGTATCAGCCTTGGTGCAGATCTTTGTGTCGTCTGCAAAGAGGCATTCTTTTCCTTCCAGTCCCTCCACAATGTCACCTACAAAGACATTAAAGAGGACTGCTCCTAGTACGGAACCCTGCGGTACCCCATTAGTAACCAGCTTTTCTTCGGAGTGGACTCCGTTTACTATTACGTTCTGCATCCTGTTGTCCAGCCAATTTTTTACCCAGATTACCACCCTGGAACCCACTCCCAGGCTGGCTAACTTGTTTATTAATCTTTTATGTGGGACTGTGTCAAATGCCTTTCTATAGTCAAGGTAGGCCATGTCCACATCAGCTCCCTGGTCTACTACTTTGTGTCACCCAGTGAAAGAAATCTGTTAGATTCATCTGACATGACCTTCCTGCTGTGAATCCATACTGCCTTGGGTCCGATGCCCTGCTGGCCTCTAGGTACTTAACAATTCTTTCTTTCAGAAGTGATTCCATCATTTTCCCTACCACTGAGGTCAAACTAACAGGTCTGTAGTTTCCTGCCTCTGCCTTGCTCCCACTTTTGTGAAGGGAAATCACATCTGCCTTCCTATAGTCCTCAGGTACCACACCATCCTCCCATGATTTGTTAAACAGGGTAGTCAGTGGTGTCACTGGTTCTCCCCTTAGTTCTTTTAGAATTCATGGGTGAATCCTATCAGGCCCCATTGCTTTGTCCAGCTTCAGTTTTAGGAGTTCTTTAAGGACCCTTTCTTCTGTGACTGGACTGGTATCGACCCCCTTTTCTAGAATGCTTCTGTTGTTTGGTTTAGGTACTTCTCCCTCTTCTTTTGTGAATACTGAACAGAAAGAAGTATTTATTCAGTATCCCTGCTTTTTCACTGTCGCCCTCTGCCAAACCCATCCCCTTTATTAAGCCTCACTATACCTCCCTTGGTCTTTCTTCACTCCCTAATGTACCTATAAAAGGTTTTATCCCCCTTCTTAACTGAGTTGGCTGTCTTTTCCTCTGTTTGGGCCTTTGGTATTCTGCCTGCCTTCCCCGCTTCCTTCTGCTTTAACTAGTACAGTTCTCTGTCCTGCTCTTTCTGTGTTTCCTTACACTTCCTGAATGCTCTTTTTCTCCCTAACCTTCCCCTCCACCTGTTTTGAGAACCATAGTGTTTTTTTCCTTCATTTTGTTTTGTTTATTTGCTTCACACAAAGGCTTGTTGTGATGGCAGTTTTGATTGGTCCCCATTGTTGCTCCACCCCTCCTTCTTGCCTATTTGCTAGTGCTTTTCTGGGGCACTCTCCCATTTTGCCAAAGTCAGCCCTCCTAAAGTCCAGTACCCCTTTTGTATGGCTTGACTCTACGACTGTGTTTATCATGAACCACACTGTTTGGTGGTTGCTTGTTCTCAGATGGCTACCTACTTATAAATCTGAGATCCTCTCTCCATCCCCATTTGAGAGTACCAGATTGCTCCCTCCCAAGTGGGTTCCAACACTTGCTGTCTGTGACATGCCCCCTGTAGGGCATTGAGAATGACCCTGCTCTTAGATGTGGCTGTAGCAAAGGTGATCCAGTTAACATCTGGCATCTTTAGGTCCTCCATCAACAATATTGCCCCTTTGATTGCTTTGATCCCTTCCCTTACATAGAAAGCTACTCCTCCTCCTCCTCCTTTTTTACCCTCCCTGTCCCTCCTGTAGATTGTGTGCCCTGGTGTGTTGACATCCCAGTCATGGTTCTCTGTGTACCATGTTTCTGTGACTGCCACGATATCCAGGAGTCCTTCTTCCCTCAAGGCCACTTGTTCAGGAAGCATGAGACTCAGGCCGCCAAGGCAACAAACAGCCTGATGTATTTGAAGAATTGTTTTTCCCCTCATTGGATGCTATAGTGTGAGTTTGTGAATGATCTTTGGAAGATGTGTGGGTGCTAAACTTAGAGGCCATGATTGTCTGAGTGACCCGATCAAGTACGTATGCATGAGTGCTGGTGTGAATGGACTTTTATAAGGCTGGCTGCCTTGATGTGGTACAGAAGCTTATTACAATGTATCCTAAACATTGTAACTAAAAGCCAGCTAACTTCTGCCTGATGTGTGTGTTAGATAAAATAACATTTTGTGAATCTATTAGGATCTTTGGCTTACTACATATTGTTGACTGAAGTGGGGGTGGGGCAATGTTTATGTGGCAGGGCAGCACATCTTTTGGTTTGTGTTGATGGGGGTGTGGGGTGGCAATAGTTCCAGCAACTCTCAAGTACAAGTTTAAAATTCCTAGCTAAACCCGTGTCAAGGAAGAAGAAACGGACCATATATCAAAGTGGTTGTGGAAAACGTTTTGCTTTTGTATGTTCTGATAGACATGGGAGCTGAAATCTCACTAGCCTCTTGATCTGTTTTGAATGAACTCCAGCAGTTACTGCCAGGGGGATGTCCAAGTCTTAAAGTAGAACCACAAACCAGCAAAATATTGAGCAATAACAAATCCCAGTGTAAAGACGTTCTCTGGTATTTCAAATTCCCATTATTCTGATGCTCCCCAAAAGGTTTTCAAAGCTATTTATTTGCACAAGTGTTTTTTCAAATATATGAAAGCATTATTAGAATAATGATTTATCCTATTATTTTATGTCCAGCAAAGACTGTATACAGGATGGCAGTGAGGAAATTAGTTCCCACAGTTGCAGCTGCTAGCATCATTAAAGGAGCTTTACGTACATGTCTGTCTGTTACTCTGTTTCTCTTATGTTAAAGTCCTTATCATTCTGAATGTACTTTTGAAATGTTTGAATAGCTTCAGGTAAGTTTTATTTTTTAATTGGGATATTTCACTTACCTTTTTCCTGAGCTGATCACCTCTGGCGCTGCAATTTTGAAGGTAGATGTAATCTAAAGAAGCATGGCAACCCCTATATTTCTTTCTTTTGTTGTATTCGCAATCATAGTCGCAACCCCCTCCTTCAACATCCTGAATGGAACTACTCTGGAAGCTAGCACCTCCTTTAGATACCTCGGGGGTTTGGCTTGACCAGCACCTTGACATTTCTGTGCATGTCGATGCCATCCACAAAAAGCTCCACCCAAGCTGGGTGCCCTATATTGCAACCATGGTTGCATCCCATTGCCTGCCCGTCATGCACTTGTACAGAAAATTATTCTCCCTACTTTTGACTATGGAGACGTAGTCTACAGCACTGCTCCTAAGTCCACCCTGGTCAGACTGGACCCCTCTTCTACTCTTTTAGCTGTTTCATTCTCGATTGTCTACCCTCCACACATCATTGCATTCCCTACCGGACTCTTGACCTCCTCTCACTCCAGGATTGTATCCAGTCCCACTGCATGAGACTCACGGCCAAGTTCTGGTCCCAGTCCTTGCCACCGTACCTCACCTCTGTCATCACAGCCCATACCCCCTCCTGCATACCTTCTTAGGAACTTCAACACACAGCTCCTGGTTGTACCATGCATGTCATCCTCGGCTGGCCAGGCAGCCATCAGACATTGCATGCCCAAACTATGGAACTCCCTCCTCGTGGACATCTGGTGCACACCCTCAACTCAGCACCTCAACTTCCTCATCAAAGTGCATTTCTCCTCTACCTGTGTGTGTGACTAAGTTGAAGTCTACAGTAAGTTTATGCCAAGCATCCTTTGAATGTCCTAGGTTCTATGTTCAAGGGTCCAGTCCACTTCTTGTGACCTTGCTTGATGTTGTTTTTGTTCACTTTTTGTCCTACTATGCTACTGCACCACATGTGCTGTAATGTAATGATCTAATTGCTGGTTCCTTGTATTACTACCTATCTCAGATATGATCACTGGATGTGCTGACCTGCATTTGATGTATTATCTATGTGTATTTCTCCACTGCTCCCCCTCCCCCAGGACACACCTGGAATCAAGCAGTATTCTGCTCAGTGTGCCTTCCTGGTAAAACTCTTAAATAAATAAATAAATATTCCTATAACCATGTTCATATTCATAGTTATATATTGCATCCCATGTATTTTGTCATTATGAATTTGACAATGGGCTGCTGAAACACTAGGGGAAAGTCCTTATGTCTTTAGGGATTTAGATTTATCTGGAAATCACATTGTGTATCCAGAACATTTTTATGAGACCTCAGAAAGATGTTTCTTAGTGGGAATGGTCCTTTTATAGCGGTATAAGGCATGCATATGTTTGTCAGAGGCTGTATTGGGGTCCACTATTATGAAAGCCAAACCTCACCAGGAGATTCCAACCTGGGGGTGGGAAGAAGCCTCTGTGAATACACACTGTGCCCACACCCTGGTTCTCCCAAGAAACTCAAGCCTGGAGGGGGGCCTTGATGCTAAAAATCTCACAACCCTTGTGCCTGAACAATTTTTGAGGAAGGAAATAGTTGTATCACCTCCCATGCCAAATGGGGAAGGATTACCTCCCTATGACAGTGAGGTGAAGCTTAGCCCCCGTTCCAAGGAAGGAAGTTTCACAGCTGTTCCAGCAAATGAAACTACTCAGTAAGAAACCAAATGATCAGACATTTGAGCCAGCTTGGGGGGAAGGGGGCACTTTCACTGCTCATTTTCCCCCTGGAGCTGAGGTCATGGAGGAGGCAATTCCTGAATTTGACCCTCGTCATCCTGGTGAAGCTCCTAGTGGACAATAACCAACAGCTTGTAGACATCAAAACATGGTTTAAAATGAAGATTGATTTATTGTGTAGTTGGTAAGTCAAAGCTGATAACAGCCTAACTGCTTCAGTGACAGTGTAAGGCAGGGAAGTGTGAAAAGCAGATCTTTGTCTGATTTGTGAGAAGACACTAAGTAGTTATTGTTTTCAAACTGTTGGAATGCAGGGACTCTAACTTAATGGTCAAAAGCCATGGTAAACTAGACAGTGCCTTTCTGGGGGATGGTTCACTAAAGCTAAAAGGAACTGTAGCTTTGAATTTCACACAAGACCTTATAGTTTGCCACTATGTCTGTGTAGTGAAAGGAATGAAAAATCCTTATACTTGGGTCATGATTTTTGGAGAGAACTTTCAGTTGAGGTTTTTTGCCAGTGTCTTGACTTCTGACCAACCTGAGCTGCGAACCAGGGTCAAGGGAGTACCTGAACAGTAAGCAGTTACCAGGTCACAAAGAATCACAAGTCAACAATACCACCATAGTTCTCGACCTGCTAGGACCAAAATCAGGGACCCCCCAAAATCAGGGACAAATGTCCAAAATCAGGGACATCATATTTTATTCAGCATGGCAGCACCGCACTGTGCCATTGTATGATTTGTACATCATGCTGAGCCTGAGACAGGGAGATTGAGAAAGCAGTCACAGCTTCCTTGAATCAAGGAGGTTATTTTCTAGACTACACTGAACTGAATTATTACTTTTTGGACCTGTGTAAGTAACTAGTATTGATTTTGTTTTTGGGGTGGACTTTTCTTAGTTTTAACTTTAATTGCCAGGGAGGAACTGTAGCTGGGAGATATTTGCAGTCAGTTGTGAGCAGATCTGTTACTTAGCCTTTGTGAAATAGGTGTCTGAAAGGAAGGAAGGCACTCCCTGGGGTGGAAGGTAAGAGTTGTAGGTGATTGTTTCTTGACAGCATAATTGCCTCTCCACAATTCATTCACCACTCTGGCAAAGCATGGTTCCTCTATGGAGGCACCTGCAGTGGAGACCAAGGAGGATGCTGTGACCCTCCACAATGGAGACCCACAGGAGGGTGGTCCAGGATCCCACAGGGGAAGGAAACAACTCCTGGTGGGGGAACTCATTTGTTAGGGGGGTAGAACTGGGGGAGGGAGGGGAAAGGAAGGTAAGGTGCCTGCCCAGCGCCAAGGCTCGGATGGACAGGAAACGAATCCTCAGGATCGTGGGAGCAGTGTCAAGGGGAAGGGAGCTGGATATCATTGTCCAACTAGGGATGAATGACCTGGCTGAGAATGGGATCAGAGCAGTGCAACAGGAGTTTGTGAAGTTGGGGAGGGGCCTTAGACAAGTAGCACACATGGTAACTTTCTCAGAAGTGCTACCTGTCTGTGGCATGGATGAGGCTAGGGCACTCTGCACCATGGGAGTCAATGACTGGTTGAAAAGCTGGTGCAGAGCTCAGGGATTTGGCTTCATTGGGGACTGGGGCTCCACCTGGAGGGATGCAGGCCATACAGGCATGATGGTCTGCATCTATCCTGGAGGGGAACCAGGATCCTAGGTGATAGGTTTAAATGCTTCAATGGCAAGCATTTAAACTAACCAAAGGGGGAGGCACTGAAGAGGAAAAGGGAAATTCTAGCCCCCCCCAAAAAATCAGGGTAATTAATGAGGTAAACACCAAGATAGAGCAGTCGATAGGGAGAAGGACAGGGGTAAATGGAGAAAAAGACAAAGGCAGTAAGGACAGGGATGGGGCAAAAAAAAATAAAGCCATAAAACATGGAAGGTAATGAGTACCAATGCCCATAGTCTAGGTAAAAAGCTCCCTGAAATGGTGGTTTTGATGGAAGAGGGATGCCTGGATATTGTGGCAGTCACAGAAACATGGTACACAGAGAACCATGACTGGGATGTCAGCATACCAGGGTACACAATCTACAGGAGGGACAGGGAGGGAAGAAGAGGAGGAGGAGGAGAAGTAGCTCTCTATGTAAGGGAAGGGATCAAAGCAACAGAGCTAAAGGGTAAACATGGAGGAGAGGAGGCACTGTGGGTCACCCTGGAGACTGAAAATGGTTCCACAATCTGCACAGGGGCTGTATACAGGCCCCGTCTCAGGGGGAGGAAATGGACAAGGAAATGATAGAAGGCATCCTTGGAATGGCAGAGAAAGGGGAGATATTGCTGATGGGGGACCTGAATATGCCAGATGTTGACTGGAGCACCTTTGCTGCAGCCACATCCAAGAGCAGGGTCATTCTTGATGCCCTAAAGGGGGCATGCTTCAGACAGCTAGTTTTGGAACCCACTCAGGAGAGAGCAATCTTAGACCTGGTGCTCTCAAATGGGGATGGAGAGAGGATCTCTGATCTTGAAGTGGGTTGCCATCTGGGAACAAGTGACCACCAAACAGTGTGGTTCATGATAAACTTAGCTGTAGAGTCAAGCCACACAAAAGTGAAGGTACTGGACTTCAGGAGGGCTGATTTTTGTCAAAATGGGAGAGTGCCTCAGAAAAGCACTAGCAAACAGGCAAGAAGGTGGGGTGGAGCAACAATGGGGAAACATCAAAATTGCCATCACAGAGGCAACAAGCCTTTGTGTGAAGCAAATAAACAAATGAAAATGAAAGAAAAAAATGCTATGGTTCTCAAAAGAAGTGGCGGGGAAGGTAAGGGAGAAAAAGATAGCATTCAGGAAGTATGAGGGAACACAGAAGGAGCAGGATAAAGAACTGTACCAGTTAAAACAGAAGGAAGCGGGTAAGGCAGTAAGAATAGCAAAGGCCCAAACCAAGGAAAAGATAGCCAACTCAGTTAAGAAGGGGGTTAAAACCTTTTATAGGTACATTAGGGAGCAAAGAAAGACTAAGGCAGGGATACTGAGGCTAAACAATGAGGAAGGTGGTTGGGCAGAGAGTGACAGTAAAAAAGCAGAGATACTGAATAAATACTTCTGCTCAGTATTCACAATGGAAAAGCAAGGCAAAATACCTAATCCAGTCAATAGAAGCACTCTGGATAGGGGGGTTGATATTAGTCCTTTCACAGAAGAAAGGGTTCTGAAAGAACTCTTAAAACTGAAGGTAGATAAAGATAAATGGGGCCTGATGGAATTCACCCCAGAATTCTAAAAGAACTAAGGGAAGAACTAGTAACAACACTGACTACCCTTTTTAATAAATCATGGTAGGATGGTGTTGTACCTGAGGACTGGAGGAGGGTGGATGTGATTCCCCTTCACAAAAGTGGGAGCAAAACAGAAGCAGCAAACTACAGACCTGTCAGGTTGACCTCAGTGGTAAGGAAATTGATGGAATCACTTCTGAAGGAAAGAATTGTTGAGTACCTAGAGGCCAGTGGGACACAGGACCCAAGGCAGCATGGATTCACAGTGGGAAGGTCATGCAGACAAATCTAATTGATTTCTTTGACTGGGTGACCAAAGCAGTAGACCAGGGAGGGGCTGTGGACATGGCCTACCTAGACTTTAGCAAGGCATTTGACACAGTCCTGCACAAAAGATTAATAAACAAATTAGCCAGCCTGGGAGTGGGTCCCAGGGTGGTAGCCTGGGGAAAACACTTGTTGGACAACGGGACACAGCGGGTAATATGGAGTCCACAGTGAAGAAAGGAGGGTTACTAGTGGGGTACTGCAGGGTTCATTACTGGGGCCGGTCCTTTTTAATGTCTTTATAAGTGACATTGCAGAGGGACTGGAAGGGAAAGTATGCCTCTTTGCAGATGACGCAAAGATCTGCAACAGGGTTGATACACAAGGTGGGGTGGAAAGGATGAAAAGGGACTTGGCAAGGTTGGAGGAATGGTCAAAGGTATGGCAGCTTAGATTCAGTGCAAAGTAATGCACCAGGGGAAAAAAAACCCAGGGGAAGAGTACACAATTGGGGGATGAGATACTGAGAACAACAAAAATGGAAAGGGACCTGGGGGTAGTCATATCAGATGACCTAAAGGTGGGCCAGAAATGTGAGAAGGCAGTAAGGAGGACTGGTGGATACTGGGATGCATAGGGAGAGGCATCACCAGTAGAAAACAGGAAGTTGTTGGCCCTCTGTACAGACAGTTGGTAAGACCACATCTGGAGTACTGTGTACAGTTCTTTAGACCCCATCTCTGCAAAGACATAGGGTGGAGGCTGTCCAGAGGAGGGCAACCAAAATGATGCAGGTTCTGCATCAGAAGACATATGAAGAAAGACTAAGGGCACTAGGGAGGATATTGAGTTGATCTGATTTTATTATTTATCTTGTGGATGTCATTATTTATTTTATTGAATTTTATAATATGCTATTTGGATGTATTTTAAAGCTTGTTCTGTGCCTTGATTTTTTTGAAAGGCGCAATAAAAATAAAAATTATTATTATTATTTATATTAAAGATGTATAGCCTTGAGGAAAGGAGGGAGAGGGTGGACATGATAGAAACTTTCAAATACCTCAAAGTAATCAACAAAGTCAAAGAGGGTAGCATCTTTCAAAAAAAGAGATGTGCAAAAACAAGGGGGCACAATTTGAAGATAGAGGGGGGATGGCTCAGAGGTAATGTGAGGAAGTATTTCTTCACAGAGAGGGTTGTGGATACA
This sequence comes from Neoceratodus forsteri, assembly GCA_016271365.2. NCBI lineage: Eukaryota > Metazoa > Chordata > Ceratodontiformes > Ceratodontidae > Neoceratodus > Neoceratodus forsteri. Next base: position 360,515,239 of record CM057459.1, on the reverse strand, counting down.
TGGAACAGCTTTCCTGAGGAGGTTGTAGAGTCAAAAACAGTGGGGGAATTCAAGAATGCATGGGACAGACATAAGGCAATTCTAGTGGGGCGTAGGAGGAAGTAGGCTGTTGGTTAACTAGGATCTGCAGTTTATCCGTTATGTAGGGAAATAGGCAGACTAGGTGGGCCAAGCAGTCCTTATCTGCCATCAAATTCTATGTTTCTATGATATCATGGTGCAGCAACAGTACAACATAAAGTATCTTTATTTATGCTTTAGAAGTCAAATTCAGTTGCATGCTACCAAACATATGGTAGGCTTGCATGTGCTCCGCCAAACAAAAGGCATCTAATACATTTTCTGTACATTTTTAGCTCAACAGAGCTCAGTAATGCGAGTTCCTGCATGATTCATTAAATATTAGGTGCTTGCTTAGAATCATTGAAAATGTAGACTGTCTGGCACTGTACCATGTTGCCACTCTGCAGTTGAATCTATTCACTGCTCTTCTGGATAGGTGGAAAACCAGGTGCAGAGGCAGAATATAACAAACTCTGGTCAGAGCCACAATGACTGCTAATATAGTAATATGATAATTGATTTATTTATTTCAAAGATTTTATGAAGAAAGACCTACTGAGCTGGTAACAGCTGTGTCCTGGGGAAAGGGGAAAAGATAACAGATACAACAATACAGAATATAAAGTTCATAGAAATTGAATAAATGTAACAAAGATAAAGAGGACAATTATGTCTTAAGTATAAATTGACAAAAATAAGTTATCAAGCAAAGCAGTTGTGGAACTGACCAAAGAACAAAAATAGCAACTTATCAAAATAAAAACTAGGGAATGACTAATGCGGAAGAAGAGATATAGAACTAATGTGTGACTTAGTTGTATTACTGTGATGTAAAATCTTTCACTGGTCAGGCTGCCTTCTCTTTCTGCTTTCCTAAACTTTAGAACTCTCTCCCCCTAACCATTAATTCCACCTCTTTCAAACGTTCTCTCTCCTCTATGCTTCATGACCACACCACTACCTCCTGTGCCTGTCCTTGAGTCATAGTCCTTCCCCACTCCTCAGTTTACCCTCTTCCTTCTTTCTCCATGACCACACCACTACCTTCTGTGCTGTCCTTGAGTCATAGTCCTTCCCCACTCCTCAGTTTACTCTCTTCCTTCTTTCTCCATGACCACACTGCTTCCTCCTGTGGCTACCCTTTAGTCATAGCCTTCCACGCTCCTCAATTTGCCATCTTCCCCTCTTTCTCCTCCTCCTTGCCCCTCCACACACCTCACCAACCCTTCTCCCTTTCTTGTTTCTCCCTCACTTGTCTGCACTTTTCCATCTTCTCCCCTGTTTGCACTCCTTTCTTCAGCAACCCATCCTCTGGTACCCTCACCATTGAAAAGTACTATTGCTTGTGCCCATGTGACAGATTCCCTGCTGTTTCCTTGTAAACGTTTCCTTTTAATTTGATCTGTCTGATAAACCTCGTTCATTTTGTACTGTTTATTTTATATCTCTGTATGATATTTTATTGTGTAGATTATTGTTCTATGTTGTTCTTGCACCTCTCATCCCCTCCGCCCTCCTGATGCATCTGAGTAGCTATTTTTTGCTCAATATGTCTTTTCTGGTGAAACTTTTGAAATAAATAAATAAATACATACTGTAAATAAATACATACTGTACATAAATAAATACATGCTGTACATAAATACATACTGAAAATAAATACATACTCTGCATAAATAAATACAAAAAATAAATCCGTACTGTACATAAATAAATACATGCTGTACATAAACAAATACATTCTGTAAATAAACACATGCTGTACATAAATAAATACACACTGTAAATAAATACATGCTGTAGATAAATAAATACATACTGTAAATAAATACATGCTGTACATAAATAAATACATACTGTACATACATAAATACATGCTGTACATAAATACGTACTGTAAATAAATACATACTCTACATAAATACATACATACTGTAAATAAATAAATACATACTGTACATAAATTAATACATGCTGTACATAAATAAATACATTCTGTAAATAAACACATGCTGTACATAAATACACACTGTAAATAAATACATGTTGTACATAAATACATACTGTACATAAATACACACTGTAAATAAATACATGCTGTACATAAATACACACTGTAAATAAATACATACTCTACATAAATAAATACATACTGTAAATAAATACATACTGTACATAAATACACACTGTAAATAAATACATGTTGTACATAAATACATACTGTACATAAATACACACTGTAAATAAATACATGCTGTACATAAATACACACTGTAAATAAATACATACTCTACATAAATAAATACATACTGTAAATAAATACATACTGTACATAAATAAATACATTCTGTAAATAAACACATGCTGTACATAAATGCACACTGTAAATAATTACATGCTGTACATAAATAAATACATACTGTAAATACATAAATACATGCTGTACATAAATAAATACATACTGTACATACATAAATACATACTGTAAATAAATACATGCTGTACATAAATAAATACATACTGTAAATAAATACATACTCTACATAAATAAATACTACTGTAAATAAATACATACTGTACATAAATAAATACATACTGTAAATAAATAAATACATGCTGTACATAAATACATACTGTACATAAATAAATACATGCTGTACATAAATACATACTCTACATAAATAAATACATACTGTAAATAAATAAATACATACTGTACATAAATTAATACATGCTGTACATAAATAAATACATTCTGTAAATAAACACATGCTGTACATAAATACACACTGTAAATAAATACATGTACATAAATACATACTGTACATAAATACACACTGTAAATAAATACATGCTGTACATAAATACACACTGTAAATAAATACATACTCTACATAAATAAATACATACTGTAAATAAATACATACTGTACATAAATAAATACATTCTGTAAATAAACACATGCTGTACATAAATACACACTGTAAATAATTACATGCTGTACATAAATAAATACATACTGTAAATACATAAATACATGCTGTACATAAATAAATACATACTGTACATACATAAATACATACTGTAAATAAATACATGCTGTACATAAATAAATACATACTGTAAATAAATACATACTCTACATAAATAAATACTACTGTAAATAAATACATACTGTACATAAATAAATACATACTGTAAATAAATAAATACATGCTGTACATAAATACATACTGTACATAAATAAATACATGCTGTACATAAATACATACTCTACGTAAATAAATATATACTGTACATAAATAAATACATGCTGTACATAAATACGTGGTGTACATAAATACATTCTGTAAATAAATATATACTGTACATAAATAAATACATACTGTACATAAATACATACTGTACCTAAATAAATACACACTGTACATATATAAATACATGCTGTACATAAATAAATAATGTAAAAATCCCGCATTTACATAGTAGAAAAAAATCAAGGTAATGCAGTGAAAAGTGTTTTTGGTTTTGGACGTACACACCCCCTTGAAAATGCACACAACACAAACACACAGACACACAACTGTTACAACAGCTGTGCACACACATAGGGTGTGAGTGTCATTAGTAGTAAAGAGCAGCTACAATATTTCATTTTTGGTGGGGTCCTGCTTTTACACATTTTTCCAGTGTATTTAGTAGAGTTAGCACAGGTAAAATGCAAAATCTAATTTTTACTGGAGTCCCGCTTTTATACATTTTTACAGTGTAGTTACCCAAGATATGTCGGTCAGCATGCAGGATCTCATTTTTAGTGAGGTCCTGATTGTACCTATTGTAACACTAACAGGTCTGGGATGCCCTAAATAAGTTGGCTACATCACAGCCTGTATGTTTTCAGTGACCAGATACTGTTTCTGTCTTTGGACAGCAGGGGGATGTGAATTGTGTTGACTGCATGTTTTAGTGCCTCATTTTTGCTTGGGGGGCTATATTAAAACATGCTTGGGGCAATCGCACTTTGCTCCAAACATGTTTGAGTATAACAAATGTAGTGAAATGTGTTAATTTGCACTGAGGAAGGAGACTTAAGGGGCATCCTGATACCTTTTAATATGGGGCCATTACTCTGTGTAGTTCTGGTTTCCAGTTGTAGGTTTGTCTACCTATTTCTGTTTCAAGTTTTTAGCCACTGACTGAATTGCTTTTAGCCACTGACCGCTATGCCAGCCACCTAGGTTCAAGAATGGACCTGAATCACTTGGGGACTGGCCTGAGAGAGAAAATACCCATCTGTAGGACAGGGAGAGGAATCTATGTAGCAGCGCCATGGGACAGCATGGGAAGGGACCCCACACCTGGATGCCTATAGTGTCTCCATGGAGACTCTGGGCCCATTAGGGGAGGAAATAGGAAGAAATCCCTCTGACTGTAGAACAGTGATGGCCTGCCCTGTAGCAGGCCCCACACTGATGACTATGCACCTTTAATCCAAGGTCCTGTGACAGGACCACCAGAAAAGGTAAATCCCAGAGAAGGTGGGTTTGAGACTGGGAAGACTGGCCCAGTTGGGAGCAAGTCAGGGTACTGAAGAAGATGAGCAGCCTTGTACCATGGACACAGTGGGGCGATATGTCACTCAACATGGCTGTGTACTGCGTACTGGTGAACGGTAAGGGACTGACTGCATGGAGGAGCGATGCTGAGAAGCAGTGCATGAACAGAGTGAAGCGACATGATACCCATCAAGGTGGTGTACTGTGTTGGGGGAAAAGTGAGGTACTGCCTGCTCTGTGGAGTGATGCTCAGAAGAACTGTATAAACAAAGTAAGGTTTGGCAGAGGAAAGTTTAAATATGCTATGCTATGCTATGTGGGGGGTGGGTCGCTAGTATCTTTGGATTGTATGTTGTTTGCCACAACTTAGCAGCACCCCTTAGAAGAAATGTGAATTTCAATTTGAAGTAACATAAAAGGTTTGAGCATGCTATTTTTGGATTTGTCTGAACAAAGTAAGAGACTGCTTGCATGGAAGAGCAATGTTCAGAAGCATTGCATGAACACAGTGGAGCAACATGGCACCAATTATGGTTGTATTCTGTGTGCTGGTGAATGGTGAGAGATTGCCTGCACTGTGTAAAGATGCTCAGAAGCACTGTATGAACACTCTTGTATGACAAGGCACACATCACGATGGTGTACTGCTTGCTGGTCAAACATGTGGGAATGCCTGCATAATGGAGTAATGTCAGAAGCACTGCATGAATCCAGTTGGGTGACATGGCACCCATCAAGGTGTTGTACTGAATGCTGGTGAAAGGTGAGGGATTGCCTGCACTGTGGAGTGATGCTCAGAAGCACAGCTTGAACACAGTGGGGTGACATGGCACCAATCGTGGTAGTATACTGTGTGCAGGTGAAAGGTGAGCGAGTGCCTGCTCTGTGGAGTGATGCTGAGAAGTACTGCATGAATACTGTGGAGTGATATGGCACACATCATGGTGGTATCATATGGACTGGTAAATGTGTAGGGATTGCCTGCATTGAGGAGCAATGCTCAGAAGCACTGCATAAACGCAATGGGGTGCCCTGGCACCCATCCCTGTTGCATACTGTGTGCTGGTGAAAGGTAAGGGACTGCATGTACTGAAAGCAATGCTCAGAAGCACTGCATGAACATTTTAATGGTCACATACTGAATGCAATCACCCTGCCTGTTGAGCACCTTAAATGTGTTTTGTGCAGGTAATCCTTTGTGTTGTTTTTAGTTTTTTCTTTTCCCTGCCACAATGTATTGACTGTGTTTTTTAGAATTCTGTGATATATTGAAAATTCTGCAGTTCTATATTGAAATCCACTGGAAAGGTTAAATTTCTCCACAAGTAGCTCTGATCACGTTTTTCAACTCTGCAGTCACATAGGGTGCAGCTGGAGGGATGTTGTGTGGTTTCCCTTCCAGGCATGCCTCACAATTCCCCAAGACTTTCCGACTGTTGATGCTGCTCCTGCTGCTAGTCTGCAGTAATACTTCCTTACTGTCTCCGACCCCTTCCTGTGGCTTCATGGTGTGTCCATTCCAACTGCCCAGGTAAGTACGTAAGATTTATTTTAATTTTTAGTGATCATTTTCAAAAAATTTTTTTATGTACTATTGATTCTGCTGAATGTCTGTGAGGCAGGTGTTTTTAGTTCAGTTTACATTGTGGGGTGGACAGTACAGTGGCAGAAGTGGTGTACTGTAGTAGCTGCTGTAGGCACAGCAGGCAAGTTGTGCTGAAGGTCAATTACGTCAGTAGAAAGTATGTTCTTGGTTGTTATTCACGACTAACAGGTGTTGTCCATCAGCTGAATAATGTCAGTACATCCTTTTTTTTCGAGCTTTCTATTTTATAATAACCCTATTTATTTTTCACCCAATGACAAGCAAGGCAGGTAATCAGGTAAGCATTTTAGTGGGATTCTTACTGTCATACTACAGAAATGTGTACAGTGTTATTTATGGATAGCAAGGTGGGGGGCACACACAAGGTTGAGGTTGTACTAGGAATGATAGTCGTTGGAGTAGGCAGGCATAGATTGCATTGATACTTAGCACCGTTTCTATAAACATGTCCATAAAGCCTGAAAAGAGGGCACACTATCATCAAGCAAAATTGCTTTTGTTTCTGTACCTATCTCACTCTGACTTATTTTCTTCCCAGGCCTGTCACGTGCTGCTGTTGTCGCTGCCAGGATCATACCTGGCCCCGCCATCCCTGTCGCTTCATGATATGACCATCACAACTGACTTGGTAAGTAATTTTGTGCAAGCTTTGTACTGTAAAATAAAACATTATTTGCATTTTAAGACAAGAAATCATAGGGCAGTTGAATAGGATGGTTCATTAATGGCCTGTGGCTTCCTAGGGATTTTTTAGTGACCAGGTAAGTAGTATTCTTTGTAATGTTTTCTCATTATTTGTAGCTGAGAAAAGTACAGCGTCATAATCTAGTCAGATGTCTGCACGTTGCACAACAGCTCTCTAGGGTTAGGGAGGCTGTCTATGGAAATTGGAAGGATGGTGGAATGTCATTGCTGACGTGGCTGCACATCACTGATATGCTTACTATATAATGCAAGGTTACAGAATGCAAAGAATGCTTTGGTTTTTGCTGATGATGTGATCATCTGCTTGTACTATAATAATCAAGATCTGGTTCCTTTATGTTTACAAATAACATACCATAATGTTTAATTTGTAAGGTCTCCATATAACATGATCCTCCAATGCTGCTGCTGTTCCCATTCCAAAGCTGCCAGCCCCTGGAGACAACCGTTGCCCAACAAGTCTATGGCCTACCTATGTGTCCCTCACAGGTGACTAGGTAAGTACTTGTTACTGTTTCAGATAGTAAAAGATGTAGTTCTTTACGTTTGTCAATTACGGCTGTTCTTAGGTCATGGCATATGTGTAGAATTATACTTAGGTACAGGCTTACTTCAGCTGGTGGGGGTGATGGCCGTGTGTAATGTACAACCAGTGTTCATCAAATGACTGTGTCGATATGATGTGCTTGTGACATGCCCGTTGCATGTGAATTGCACATGCCATTGTTGCTGCATTTTTCCTGGTTGTGTGCAATCATGGTGGACTCTCGCCTTCCCTGATCCTCCCCATGGAGACGCTTGTGACTAAGTAAGACTCAGGAAAGCTCCACTGTGGTTAGCGGCACATAACCCCGATGCAAAAAAAGAATCATGTCTTGCATGGTTTGTCATGTTCTGTGCTTCTACTGTACTTATGATGTACCATTTGCTGTGATTCTTAACAATAGTCTTTTAATAAGAAAGTGCCTGTATGGCGCTTATGGCGCTGAGGCCTCAGCAAAAATAGCAACCAATTGATGTAAGCTTGTCTTCACCTTGACATAAATTAGGTCAACACAACAACAATTTAAAACTTTAAAAATACAATGACATATTAACAATTTACATTGTTAATAACAGTACAAACAAACAAACAACAACAAGAACAGTAATGTAAAAATAGAAGAAATTTAAACTTATTTACAAGAACAGGCAAAAATTAACGGTGTCAGTGGACTATGCCCTGAGGAGTTCACCTACGAGCTCCTCCTGCCTGCCTGTGACAGCGAAACACCTTTAATAATTTTTCATCCCCCCCCCCCTCCATTTTTACAATGTGGTCCTCCAGGGACTTGACCTTTTTTGTAAGATTTTAATTATTTTTACAATCCTGATCCTAGTCCTGCTGTCTGGATGGTGGCGTAGGATGAGCTACATGGTCCACACCTTGCACAGTCCCAGTGCCTGTCACTTGCTGTGCATCTGCTGCCTTCTTCTCCTTTGCTGCCAGCCTTTCGAGCTCCTTCTGAATTTTAAGGATTCAGTTCCTGTGCCTTTGGTTTTTTGGTGGTGTTACTGGTGTCTGCATCTCCTCCTCCTCCTCCTCTTCCTCTGCATGCTGTTCTGCATGTTCAGCTTTGCTTTGTGTCTTCTCCAGTGCTGCAATACCGAAAGAAAGGATTGTGAGGGACTGGGAGATGAGAGTTCATTATAATCTCCTGTCTGAATATATGGTACTGAGGTAAATGACTGTTATACACCAGTAAGATTACAGTCATATATGTTTTACTAGTCAGTGGGACCCTGCACAGCCTCAGTTTGCACCAGTGAATGCCCCCCTCCCACCAAAGACCAGGTACAGTGCTCAATCCATAATACAGACTTCTGTTATCTGCCACCCTCCTCATCTGCCAGCCTGACCTCTTGTACCATTCACGCTGTATGGAAATTGCATTATCCGCCACCCTCACTATCCGCCATCAGCCATCACTTTTTGACGTCCAGGGTGTATCTTCCTAATCTTATTGCCCCAGAAGGAGCTCGAAAGGCTGGCAGCAAAGGAGAAGAAGGCAGCAGATGCACAGCAAGTGACAGGCACTGGGACTGTGCATGGTGTGGACCATGTAGCTCATCTTATGCCAGCATCCAGACACACCCTCCTCTTCCCCTGGTGCTGCCGCCCATCTGCTCCCTGCTGCTAAGAGGTACGGAGGTTCAAGACTTCCAGTTTCAAATGTTGGCACCTTTTGTGCTGTCCTCCTACAGATGTGGAATTTCTGCTTTTGCTAGCCTGGCTGAGCAGCTTAGCACAGCTGCTCCTGTTTAAAGCCTGCTCCGATTTAGCTCTGCTGCTTATTTTTAATTTAATTAGTATTTTGGAAAGACCTTTGAGCATGAGCTCTTTTACAAAGGTTCCACGTCAGGGTGAACAATAAGGCAATACACATATTCAGTGGTTACAGAGGCCTGATCATTAGGCATTGAAGAGCGATTACATGAGAATTAGACAAATAGGAGAAAAACAGAGCAGTTGTAATAGAATACTAAGCTATTTCTAATTGGTTGCTCTAGGTAGCACACCCCTGGAAACCTCCAAATCTGTTGATTGACTATGGCAAAGTAACTGCATAGGGTTTAATGCTATCCCAGATGGTGAGAGGCTGGGTGACAGTGAAACAAGGGGGATTGGATTTGAACCTACACGAAGAGTGTGAGGTGGGGGATAGTGAAACAGGGGGGGCTGTGACAGGAGAGCAGCTCCAGAGGGCTTTGTCAAGTAGGGTGTGTGTGTGGGGGGGTTAGGGAGGGGCAGTACCAAGAGCGTTTGAAGGACTGATAGCTTACTTAATCCCTTGGCTAGGCTGAAATGGAGGCAGAGTTCTCTAGGTAGCCCTGCTGGGTGCTACCTTGGGGGTAGGCCTGTCTATCAAGTGGGACCTGAGAAGCAGGTGCATTTTGAGCTAGACCTTAGGTGCTGTTTGAGGCCTGCTTTGAATTGAGACAGGCTGTTGTTTGTTTGTAATTTCATTGCGAGTTCATTTATCCAGAGGGGGGTCCGATAGGAGAACGTGCGCTGCCCTAATGAGGTTCAGCAAAATGGTATGGACAGTGCTCCATTCTTCCTCCCTCTGGTGATGTGTGATGAGAGAGAAGCCTCAAGCAGGTTTCCTTTATAGGGTGGGGTTTTTCCGAGGAGTGCCTTCTTTCCCAGGAAGCAAGTTTGGTATTTGATCCTGTCCTTTAGGTTAAGCCAGTTTGTACGCTCATACAGGGTGCAAGTATGAGTGTAGTGATTTGCGCACAGGGTGAGGTGGCATGCCTCATTGAGTGCAATTTGGACCCTTTTGAGCACTGTATTAGTAGCAGTTCCACAGGCCACCAGCCCATACTCTATCGTGGAGAGTATGGAGCTGGAGACTGAGATTTGGAGTGCTTCCAGGGTGAGGAATTTCTTATGCCTATAGAGGACCCTGATCTTTGTGTTTATCACTCTGACAAGGGAATCTACATGGTGCGTATAAGTGAGAGAGTCGTCAATGATGACTCCAAGGTACTTGAACAAGTGCACCTGCTCAATCTGCTTACCAGCCTTATTGGTGAATATGAGGGGAGCATGCCTGTGTTTGTTGTAGGGGCTGGATTGTAGCATGGCCTTGGTTTTCTTGTAATTTAGTAGCAGCTGTTGCCTACTGAACCAGTCCTTGAGTTTATTGAAAGAGTTCTGTTTGTAGGGCGACCTGAGAGGTGCTGTTACTCAGCAGCACGGCATCATTCACATGCAGGATAAGTTTGGTGTCACAGGCTGTATGGATAGGTCATTTACAAAGAAGCTGAAAAGCAGGGGCCCTAGAATTGATCCTTGAGGGACTCCTAGGAGTACATCTCTGGAGCTGGATAATGTTTGCCTGATTTTGACTCACTGGCTCCTGTGCATTAGGTAGTCATTGAACCAATTCAGGACGTTAGGTGCCACACCCAATCTTTGGAGCTGGAGTACTAGTAGAAGGTGGTTGATGGTGTCGAAGGCTTTGGTGAGGTCAATGAAGATGGACCCCACCAATTTGCCTTCATCCAGTGCCTTGTGCACATAGTCAGCGTATTCCAGGAGTGCCGTGGTGGTACTGTGTTTTTGCCTGACATCATGTTTGTTTGGGCAGAGCAGATTGTACTTATTGAGGTATTCTGTGAGCTGACTTGCCACAATTTTTTCCAAAGCTTTGGACAGTGGGGAGAGGATAGATATTGGCCTGTAGTTTGACACCAGCGCCTTGTCACCATTCTTATGCACTGGAGTTACCAGGGCTTGCTTCCATACCTCCGGAAATTGAGCTAGAGCCAAGGATGTATTAAATAGCATTGTTATGGGCATGATAAGAACATCAAGGGTGAGAGATAGTAACTTCATGTCTAGCCCATCACTTCCCAATCTGGTTTTGCCTAGGACTTTCCTGACCATCGTTAGGGCCTCCCTCACCATCACCTTCTTAAAGCGGAAGGCTGAGTGGTTAGTTATGGGCAGGTTGGCACAACCTTGGAACTCCACAGGCAGAAGGTAGTCTGGAGGCAGCATTGAGGACAGGTCTGTAAAGGCCTGGTTAAAGGCACCAGCAATGGCTAGCGGATCTGAGGAGGAAGAGTTATTAATGTTGAGCATCTTAGGGTGCTGCTTTTGATCTTTATCAGGGATGTTCTTGATGTTGTCCCAAAACCTCTTTCCATCTCCCCATGCGTTGTTAAGCTGGGTCTTATGGAAATCGGCTTTTGCAAGCCTGATAAGTTTTGTGCACCGATTTCTAGCCATTTTGTAGCACTGTAGGTCATGCTTGCTACCTGAGTTTAAGGCTTTTTCCCAGAGGCAGTCCCTCTTCTTTAGGAGGGAGAGGAGCTTGCCATCAATCCAGCAGTTTACCTCCCCTGAATTTTCCATTTTGTGCATGGTGCATAGATATCACAGATGGAATTGAAGCCCTCAGTGAAAAAACATAGGTGCCTTGTTGATGGGTGACCAGTTGTAGGCAGACAGGGCCAATCTGAGGGATCCAAGTTTGCCTTTCCGCAGAACCCTGCTCTCGATGAGGCGGGATGGGCTTTTAGTAAGTTTAGTGGTCCATATAAAGGAGATTGGGAAGTGGTCACTCAGCACGTCTGGGAGAACCCTGAGTTTGGAGAATTGAGTTGGTGAGCTAGCTGAGACCCAGTCAATGAACGTGCTGGTACCAGCCTTGTAGTTCTGCCTGGTGGGGTGAATTACGAGTTGTGTGAGATTGTTGGAGGTGATTAGGTCTCTGGAGGGTGTTGCCTCCTTACATAACCAGTTAATATTAAAGTCACCGGTCAAGATGAGTTCTGAGTCCTTTTTGAGTGTGCTAATTTCTTCCATAACAAGAGGAAGGCCTTCATTGGCTTTTTTGGGGGGCAGGTAGGTTGTGGTGATGGTAAGGTCTTGCCTTATAGGCTGACTTGTATTTTTACCACTAGTAGCTCATAGTCCTCCACAACTTTGGAGATGGGAAGGACGGAGCAACTCAGTGAGTTTCTGGCATATAAGAGGTAGCCACCGCCTTTCCTGCCTATTCTATCAAGTCAAAACGCATGGAATCCTTCAATGGCCACCTCACCATCTTTGTTTCTACCCGACAGCCAGGTTTCAGTTAGGTGGAGTATGTCAGGGGCATGGATGGTCATCCAAGTCTGGAGCTGGTTGAATTTGGCAGTTAGGCTGCAGATGTTTAGTGATGCTATCTTTAGGCTGTTCACTATATTGGACCCCCCTGCTTCTGAGAGTTGTTGGTCCAGGGTTTAGGTGAACATTGCCAGACAGTAGCAGTAGCAGAAAGATAACCTTTCTGGCAGACAAGGTGATGTTTATCTTCCCTCATGTCTTCCGTCGCCTGCACTTCAGGTGGGGTAGGTGTCTATACGCCTGTGTTAAATTAGGGGGAAGCTAACTGTTAAGGTTACAGTTTGGGAGGTTGGCTTGGCGATAACTGTGTATGGGAGGTGCGGAAGGATAAAGAGCCTATCGTTACCAGAAGTGGTAGTGGCCATGTGTATGCTTTTCTTCCAGCTTGCACCCAGTGAGGATTCAGAGTGGGGAGGTAGGGGTCTGAATTCATATATGGTACCAGCAATGTCAAAAAAGGTAGTGAGTAGCAGTAAGTGGTTGCACCCCATGGTAGTTTGTTTGGTGTTGCTAGCCTGCTTTAACTGCTAGCTGGTTTATAGTTGAAAGGGTATACAGTCGAATTAGGGTGAGGTCCCTAACAATAGGGCAGGTTAGAGCAGTAATTGAGAGGAGTTAATTGGAATGGCTGGAGAAAAAGTTGAGAGCACATGCAAATATTTTGGCCCAAGTTCTGCTTCCTAACTCTTTCACGCCCTCCCACCCACCCATCTTTTATTAAATACACCCCCTGACCGAAGCACCTCCCCAATCAGATGCACACTATTCTCTTAAAGGAATAATCAGACTCACCCTATCTCTTAAAGGGGTAAGAACCTCTGACAAATTAGCTGCTCTTAGGTCAGTAATCCTTCTGGCAAGAAGCAACACACCCTCTCAACTACATTTGTGCTAAGTAGACACTAGGAGCTACTGTAGTACACCCTCCCCCAACCCTTCTCCTTGCCCCTCCAGTTTTTCTCATACTGTACTGTTGTACACCCCCCACCCTCCTCCTTGCTCCTCCAGTTTTTCTCCCTGAGCTTAATTTTTGCTTTTCTGATAGGATGGGTTTACTGAGATGCCTTGTTCCCCTAGCTTTCCTGGTTACAGGTATACCACTCCACTACCAGGTCACCTCCTGGCCAGAACTGATCAGCCTATCACATTCTTGATGGGGCATCCCTGTGGCCTCTACTACTAACAGCGTCCCGCAACACATCCCTGCCTCCCCAACCACTCACATGTTAAACAAATCGAATTTCTTAGCCCCCTCTACCTGTTAACACTGTCCCACCTCTCTCATCACTCCACCCTCTTGTTAATCCACAAACACAGAAATCACAACCCTGTGTCCCTATTTAAGTTTCTCAAATTCCTTATTATTTGGAATTCCCTGCTTCTCCTGCTCATGTCTGGAAACATCCACCCAAATCCTGGTCCAGTGCTGCCTACCCAGACACTCGGCTATAGCCATGATGCCATTAAACTGGCATCAATTAACATTAGAAGTCTTCCACAAAAAATTGATCTCCTACAGGTTTGGGTGATCCAACACAGACTGGATGTCGTAGCTGTTATCAAAACATGGCTCTCCCCAAAGATACCTGATACTACCATTCACCTTGATGGCTACACGCTATACAGAGATGACATTATTGGTAAAAAGGGGAGGAGTCTGACCAATTTACCTTAAAGCCTCCCTCCAAGGGCACTTTCTTCCCAAACTTGAGACTGGCAGTAGCTCCCAAGCACTGGCATTCAAGCTGCTCTTTAGGCGGCATGGAAAAACCATTACCATCATCGCCAGCTATGTCCCCCCATGTGACCACTCCAAAGGCTTCACAGCTATAATCGACAATCTCTCGAAACTCCCCCCATGGTCTGAAGTAGTGCTCTTTGGGGACTTCAATGTAAACTGGCTGGCACCTGAAGCCAACACCTGCAAAGACGCTACCACAGCCATAAATCTGACCCAAGTAGTGACCTCCCTGACCAGACGCAATCCTAGGACTGGTAATTGCACCATGCTTGACCTCATCTTTACAAATCGTCTAGATAGAATTATTGCCACTGAGATTCTCCCTGGCTCCCTTAGTGAACACTGCCCCATCATCTGTCTTTGGTCCAATAAATCTCCTAAGCTACCAAATAAAACTACACACCAGCACATCCTCGAGAAAGGGCAACTATATTGGTTTCAGGCCCATCTCCACTGCCAAGACTGGACACTTCTGGACTCTGCACCCAGTGTGGATCACGCCCTTGATTTCTTTATTGCCTGTTTCAATACTGCCGGTGACATATTTGCCCCTCTAAAAAAACTGAAGTTAAAAGCAGTTAATAGAATAGAATAGCCAGCCTGGGAGTGGGTCCCAAGATGACAGCATGGGTAAAGAATTGGCTGGAGAATAGGACACAGAGAGTAATAGTAAATGGAGTCCACTCAGAAGAAAGGAGGGTTACTAGTGGAGTACCGCAGGGTTCAGTATTAGGACCGGTCCTCTTCAATGTCTTTATAAGCGACATTGCAGAGGGACTGGAAGGAAAAGTATGTCTCTTTGCAGATGACACAAAGATCTGCAACAGAGTTAATGCACAGGTGGGGTGGAAAGGATGAGAAGGGACTTGGCAAGGTTAGAGGAATGGTCAAATGTATGGCAGCTTAGATTCAATGCTAAGAAGTGCAGGTAATGCACCTGGAAACAAAACCAGGGAAGAGTACACAATGGGGGTGAGATACTAACAACAACAAAAATGGAAAGGGACCTGGGGTAGTCATATCAGATGACCTAAAGGTGGGCAAGCAATGTGAGAGGGCAGCAAGGAGGGTTGGGGGGGATACTGGGATGCATAGGGAAAGGCATCACCAGTAGAAAACAGGAAGTTATTATCCCTCTGTACAGACAGCTGGCGAGACCCCATCTAGAGTACTGTGTGCAGTTCTGGAGACCCAATCTCCACAAAGACATAGACAGGATGGAAGCTGTCCAGAGGAGGGCAACTAAAATGGTGCAGGGTCTGCACTGGAAGACATATGAAGAGAGACGAAAGGAGCTTAAAATGTATGGCCTCAAGGAAAGGAGGGAGACGGGAAACATAATAGAAACGTTGAAGTACCTCAAGGGAATCAACAAAGTTCAAGAGGGTAGCATCTTTCAAAATAAGAGGTGTGCAAGAATAAGAGGGCACAATTTGAAGATGGTGGGGGGCAACTCAGAGGTAATTTAAGGAAGTATTTTTTCATAGAGAGGGTTGTGGATGCATGGAACGGCCTTCCAGAGGAGGTTGTGGAGTCAAAATCAGTGGTGGAATTCAAGCATGCATGGGACAGTCATAAGGCCATTCTAGGGGGTGGGGGTAGGAAGAAGTAGGCTGCCGGATAACTAGGATCTGCAGCTTATCCAGTAGGTAGGGAAATGGGCAGACTGGGTGGGCCAAGCGGTCCTTATCTGCCGTCAAATTCTGTTTCTATGTTTCTATAGGGCCCTTCACTCCAACTACTGCTCGATCTCCATCCTTCCTCCACTCTCGAAAACCTTGGATCAGATAGTTGCTGATCAGCTCTCAGAATACCTGACCAAACATAATATCCAGTGCCCAGAGCAGCATGGCTTCAGAAAAAGTCATAGCACCACCTCTGCTCTTCTAGAATATACCAACTTTATCCAAAAATCCCTGGACCATGGTCACTTAGCGGGGTCAGTGTACATTGCCCTCACTAAGGCCTTTAACACAGTAAACCACTCCCTCCTTATCGACTCCCTTTGCACCACTGGGGTCTCTTCTGGGGCTGTGGGTTGATTCAGAAACTACCTAGAGGATAGATCCCAACAGGAAAAAATCAGTGCTGTACTATCCTCCAGTCAACCAGTCCAGTCACGAGTTCCTCAAGGCTCCCTCTTGGGATCCTTACTTTTCAGCCTCCTTTTGAACTCCCTCCCGCAAGCCAGCCCTGGTGACCTTCTCCTTTATGCGGATGACGTGGTGCTATTCTCCAGTCACCCTGACCCACATTGCCAAACTAGCTACCTTCAAGACAATTTCTCGGCTGTTGAGAACTGGTTACTTTGCTTACAAACTTTGTAGCACCACAACAGACCGTCATTCACGGTCCTGACTTAACAACCACAATGTTCCTATTGAACAAGTTTAGACTTTCAAATACCTCGTGGTTACTCTCAACAGTGCGCTGTCAGTCACTGAACACATCAGTGCTGTCTCCAAGGTGGTCAACTACAGATTAGCATTACTGTATAGGCACAGAAAATGCATGACCCAAGAAGCACTCCTAACTGCAGTTACCAGCTCTATACTCCCAATTGTGGACTATGGTCTAAGCATTTATGGTGCTGCTGCGGACTCGATCCTTAAGAGAGTTAGCACTGCCATCAGCAAATCCTGCTGCCTGGTCACGGGTGCCCATAACCAGATGCATACCGGCAGCTTATACTCCATGACAAAATGGTTGAAGCTCAGAGACAGGATCAAGTGTCACGCGTGCTTATATGCAAAGAAAATCACCATGGGCCTAACCCCTCCAAACTCCTGGCTCCTCCTCACAAGTGCCCCCTACTCTCATAGCACAAGGAGTGCATCTAGACATACTTTCCACATCCTTTTCTGGCGTACCATGCAAGCACAATGATCCTTTAGCTTCCAGGCTCCCAGCTGTCTTAACAGTCTCCCACTAGATATACTAGATGTACCTAAGCTTGATCCTTTCAAATTTCTCCTGAGAAAACACCTGGTTGCATGCAGCCACTGTGACTGCCCTGCTCAGCCCACCTTCTGCCCTATCTATGATGATCCCCCTCGTGAAACCAAGGACTGCCCCCTGCTCGACACAACCTTTCTCTGGCTAATCCTCCTAATGACAAAGCCAACCTCAGGCTGCTTGCTTTGCAGACTTGTAGTCCAGCTAGTCTCCCTCATGACTCCCACTGTTTTAGCTCTTACTTATTTGTATTTGTTTATCTTATTTTAGCTTACTGTCTAATGCACCAAATGTCACATGTATGTTTCTAGCAATGTTATATAATCTATTATACATCATTGTGTTGTACATGTTTTTTTGTTCATAAATTTGACGTGGAACCTATATAAAAGAGTCTCTGACTCATAGGTATTGTAATCCAAGTACTCAATAAATAAATAAATCTTATCTGCCATGTCACTGGCACAGATCCCGTGCATACATTATTAAGATTGTGATTTTGTTGTTGTTTGGAATTGAATGTCTTACTAACTCATATTATTCTGTGCACTGCTGATGACAATGTTACGTTACAAAAGGGAGTCGAGGGTTTCAATAACATCATTTATGAAGGGATTCCTGACACTGTCAAGGGTGGAGGAAACTAAGATGTCATATTAGAAGCAATGGTGGATGTTCACATTGCTTTGCTTGTCTGTGGAGCCTGTAGTAATGCAGCTTACTTTCTACTCGTCCATCTCAAGTAATGCATCTTCCATGGCTCCAATTGAAGTTAAAAAAGTCTCCACTTTAGCAGGCTGGCTTGCTGTACTAGTCCACCTGCTAATCTCCTTCACTGTTTGAAATGGCTAGGTAAGTAGGTATGATTAACAGGTCTTTAAGAGCTGTAATTACATGGCACCTAGCAGTGCAGTGTGGTGATCCCACAAAAGACTCAATGTGAGTCATTGTCACCCCATTGTTAGAGTTTCCAATTCCAACTAGTGTTCAAGCTATGATCAGGTTAGGGGTGGAATGATCTTAAATCATTTGCTTCCAGTGTTCTGAGTTTGTGTCTCAATGTGTGTTAATATGCTCGGTGGCCCATATTATTAAAGCCACTGTATTTCATTTGCTTATATTCTTTGAGTACAGCAACACAACATTTTCAGGTGTTGGTTTCTTATCCCAGCAACCTCACATACAATCCTTCTCCTTCTCTCTTACAAATATATTAGCTCTTTCTTGAAGGAATAGCCAAAGCCGAATTGAACCCCTGAACATTGCTGTTACATCTCCCAGATAACAACCACTCATATGTTAGAACACTGGGAACTTGTAGTGTCTTGGCCCTGGAATGCCCCCCTCCCCAAACACCAGGTAAGTGGTAACTGTATCCTGAAGAAACAACCACCGCCGAATTGAACCCCTGAACATTGCCGTTACAGTTCCCAAATAACTTGTGTTACAACACTGAGGAGTTGCACATGAGGATAACGATGCTCAGAGAATCATCAAGAGTAGATAGGTTTTTATGGCCAGGAGGTTGACACCAGCCCATTCAAAGTAACTCTATATCGATATCTTACCACCAGACTATGTCTCCGCTGTGCTGCTGCCTGCTCCCTCAACCTCTCCTGCTGTCACTGTGTTGCTGAACTCTGCTGCAGGTTGTTCGGTACTACCAGTACCAGTAGACTTAGGCTCAGCACCTGTTCAAAATGAAAAGAGGAATACAATACTGTAGTTCAGAGCAGTTGTAGCAATTTTAATAGCCAACACCTGCTGATTCTCACTATAATTTAAATTTGCTATCCTGTGTCATAACTAAGGAGGTATAAACATTATGCTCTGTCATACATTCTACAGTGCCACGACTAAAAGTTGTCAGTTACTGTAGTGGAAAACTTAATATTAAGCATGATTCATCCTGTGTTAACTGCAATACACTGTAACATTTTATAACTGCTTGCTTGCTGCCTGCTGATAACCATATTCTATTTGTTTATCTGATCCTCTGACGATTAAGCTATGTAAGGAGCTTCCAGCTCAAAGTTGTTTATTCAGATAATTCAATTAATAAATAAATATATTGCTATATATATACTACAATTACAACAACGCGGCAAACCATATTCAAACTCAGGCTGGTAAAACAATCATGCAGGACAGCGTCACTGAAAGTATATTTGATGCCAGTTAATTAAAATATTGAAATTAATATACTTGCTATCAGTAGTACTATCATCTGCCACTCTAGACCTCTTCCTTCCAGTGGCTCTGGTGCTGCTGTCTCTAGTGTCTGACTCCTTCACTTCATCATGACTGGCTCCTTTACGCTTCTGCCGTCTCCGTATCTCCTTAAAGGTCACTGTTCCACACAGGGCATCCAACACTTCCGTGTCCCGACGGATATCATCCCACTTGTGCTTGATTTGTCTGATGGTACGGGACACAGCACCATGACCCTCTCTGTCCAGTGTCACCTTGATGCCTTGCCAGACTTTCTCCCTCTCCTTCAAAGGGAGACTATCAGGACCATATAGCTCCTTTAAATGTGTAATTACCTTCCTCGCCATGATTACCACCTCATTGTGGCTGAATGGAGGAGCAAATTTTTCTTATTTTCACCCTCCATGTCCCCACTGGTGGAGGGACCAGCCTGCTGGTCCTCTTGCTGTCCTGCTTGTTCCACCTCCTCCCTCTCTTGAACCTGAGCCTCCACATTATCTCTGCCAGACCCACTGTCCTCCTGCATGCAACCTACTTCTTCAGAGGATGACATATTAACTCCAAACTATCTTTCTCTCTCTTTCTCTAAATGAAAGGCTTGCCTGTAGTTTGGTGGCCATGCAGCCAGCCACTCCCACTTCCTGAGCTATATAAGCAATTCCTCTAAGCCTCACTGTGAAGCATTTTTTCTTTGCAGCTGGAGAATCTTTTGGTTTGTCCTGTGAGTTAGCTGCCCCCCCCGCCTGCTGTTTCTGTGTGTCTCTGCTGGACTACACTGTTTGTTTTCCTGCTTCTGGTTTCTATCTTTCCTCCAGTTGTGTGCTTCCCTGTGTTTTTTGTGTCTTGTTTTTGGGCCTTTCCCTGTTTTCTGTTTTGCTGTGTTTTGGTTTTGTCTCTTTGGGGCTTTGCTTTCTAAGCTCCTAGCATACTGCTACTACAGAGCTCATACTGCTTGCTTTCAGTTACAACTCTCAAATTACTTGCAGTGCAACTACAAACCTACTCAGAGCTCATGCTGCTGCTTTCAGTTACCTACAGTAGCAGACACTGCTGTTTACTTTACTTACTATTGTACCCAGTGCTTGTGTTTTTACACTGTGCTCACCACACTCAAACTACTGCAATGCAATTGCTATTACTATCTGTGTGTTTCAGCTCAACCATAGCTGCTCCTTGTTGCATACTTAATTCTTTTCACCTGACACAGTTTACTCTGACCCTAGCTGTGCTGCTCATTCCTGCTCTCATTCTACCTGAGCTTCATTGCACTGCCTGGCTACACCTGCTTCAAAGCATTTGTCTCCATGTTTCATTACCGTTACAACTCTGAGGTCATCCAACTAAGCTCCTGCTGAGGCTGTTAATATAGCTTGTTATTAAATCTTGCCTCACCTCCTCAGACTGCTTGTCTCCTTGATTTGGCTATTCATGTCTGGCTGGCTTGCCCCCAAATCAGTGCTGTTTAATTGCTATACAGTATGTCATGCAGGTCCACCTACTACTGCTTATTGACCTATCAGGTCCACACTTCCTTACACAACCGTTGCTCCTTGCTTACACAAACCATTGCTTCATACCTACTGCCATCTCCTTGGCTTCAGCCTGGGATTCTGCTGCACTCAATCTGCATTCGACTTTGCAAGGCCTCAGCACTCAATGCTCATTACAATCTCAGCACACCATGCTCATTCAGCTCACCAGCTTTTCAGCTGTCAATTTCTGGGGCATGCTAGCCATTCTATTTTGGTGCAGGGTTCCTGCAGCTGACTGTCTCGCTCTGCTTAAGTCTGCATCTCGAGTGTGTCCAACTTGGGGCTGGATCCTTCTCACCTGGCCCATAGCTGGGAATGACCTTGCCCCGGGCTTGGCGTTAGCTGCCTGCTATGTAACAGCAGCTCCTGGTGTAGAATTTAAGACTAGCAGTAAAGGGTGGTTACGATGATCTCCTTTGGCTCTAGTGTTCCACTATATAGTGTTTCCCTATTGAGGCACCTTCACCGCATCCTCCCTATGACTGCCTCTGGTTCACCTGGTTTGATTTAGGGTGGGTAAGCCAGGTGAGTGCCTCAGCAGTTGTTGCTCTCCTCCTGCACCTTGGATGCATGTATTGTTGCAGAGTTTTCTCACAACCTTCCACGGTGTTCCTGCTAGAGGGTTTGAGAGAGAGCCTTCCTCTAAATTGGAATATTTTCCACCTCCCTTTAATTGGGTTTTCCAAATTGCAGCTGCAGAGCCATCACTAAAACTATCCCAAGCCTGGAGGGAAGGTGACCTAGGCATTGGATCCCTAGAGTTTTCCTCCTCATAGGGTTTTTTTTTTCTCCTCTGTTGCCTCAGGTCATAACACTTGGTTAGCTTAGTTGTTTCCCCTAGTTTCTTTAGGTAGGTTCCGTTGTTGGATGGAGGTGGAAGATGTCCTGCCATTCCCTCTCTCTTTAGGGGATCCCCTACTCTCAAAGCAAACCATCGGTATCATGCTACGCAGACCTGGGCAGTCATTACGACAACTGAGCATCTCATTGCATTATCAAACTGCCTATACTTCTCTACTACTATGTTACAGTTCCTACTCCTATGTCTCAGTTACTGCTTGCTCATATGCTTCATGTTGCCTCCTTTTTGGGGATGACACTACATTTTTTGGGGGGGGATTCCTAAGGTACTTTTAGCCATGGGAACTATCCCATTGCACCTCTACGGGTGGAACCCTCTCCAAGGGTTCCTTGCCTTCATACCCCTACCGGGTGGTAATTCCTTTGGAATAGAGAGCACGAATGACCAAAACCAAACTAACACAGTTGCACTAACATAACACTATACTGGCTGCATAGGCCAGTTAAATGAAAGGTATGCCTGTAGTTCGGTGGCCAAGCAGCTAGCCATTCCCACTTCCTGAGCTATATAAGCAGTTCCTCTAAGCCTCACTGTGAAGCATTTTTTTTTGCCCATCCTCCCCTCCTCCTCCTCCTTCTCCAGTGGCAGCACTTTCTCCTTAGGGGATAACACAGCTGCACAAGCATAACACTATGCTGGCTGCATAGGCCAGTGAACTGTACTCTAGTCTGTCTGCACTCCACAAGTCTCCCTGCTCTCACAATCACAGAAAAAACCCCGGAAACTGTGAATTCCAGTTCTGCTTGTATACACATGGATTTTTTATTATGCAATTTAAAGAAATCCCACAGTTATAATTAGAACTCGGTATAAAACATGTAGAATTCTTTTTATCGCAAGAATACATAGACATAGATTAGATAATGGTACTAGTGGTATTTTTGTTGAGAAACATGGAAATAAATGTAGCCATGTTAAATATCACAGTATTAATAAATAATCCCCGATTTAAAGTGATACTGCACATTTTATTTTCCTCAACTAGTGTGTGGACAATCACATGTTGTGTTTGCAATTTATACTAGTTATACAGCCTGTACAGCAGGAGTTGTTATTAATTATTATTTAAACTTTTTTAATCACATACTTTTTGAACGCACACAAATTGTCCTGTTATGTTACTGCATGGTATTGTCCATGTGAGAGAGTGACAGATGATTTAAATTGTCAAAATTAGATGGGTGTGGCATGGCCTTGGGCAGTGGAGAGGGTGGTAGTGGTGTTGGGAAGCATGTGGGCAAACAGACTGTGGTGTGACATAGACAGCCAGCTCTGAGTGCTGTATCGTTTTGTATTTCTTAAAAATAACAGAAATGTGGTATTGAATTTGTCTGCTGGAAATGCCAGTGCACTTGGAGTGACCTCCCTCACTCACACATCCCCCCACTCACAGATCTCAGTATGTGAGATGACCACACACACAGGAACTTAGATAAAAACAAAATCTAACTCCTGCAAGTCCAAGCTAATTGTAGGGCTAAAAGGCACCTAAAATCAAGGACATCCTGTTTAGCTAGTTCTATTATCAGTAGCTGAGTTGGCAGGAAAGAACATATCCATTTTACAACGTTTGCAGAAAAGGAAAGCAGGGTATTACACTTCTCTGTGAAATTAAAAAGGCTTTGATATCTATGAAGATCAGGAAGACCCTTTTTCATCAAAGAGGTGTCATTTGAGAATTGATGTTATGCTGAGAAAAACAGGACCTTACTGCCTTATAAGGATACTGTTTCCTGTAGAGATATATTTTTAACAATGATATCCTGATAGGGAGAAAGTACAGTGACCTCATCCAAGGGGCTGGATAAAGCAGCTTTTAAGAACTATGATTCTGGTTTCATAGACTGACTTCTTTACCTGACTTTGAAGCAGCAACATTAAGCCTTTAGAATATAAGTTATTTGTGGATAGGAAATATAGTTGCACTTTTACACCTTTTTGTTTAATGACCTGTATATTTTTTGTAATAAGAGTTCTGTATATTACTGTTTACAATTTTACCTTTTGTTTAGTAAAGATATATTTTAAAAACAGAAACTGCCTGGTGTGTCTTGAAACATTTCTTTGGTTTTAAGTGAAGTTAGATGTTTTAAAGCTGACACAGTGTATGAGTTTATGGGTGTACCAAATTGGGAAACAGTTTAAGAGTTTCTCTGGGCCTTACATAGAGTTCTAAAAGGGTTCATTTTGTAATACCTGGTTAGGTGCCCATAGGCAAAGATATCTTCCCCTTCCGAAGACAGAATTATCTGAGCCTGAAAATTGGGTATGCTAACAAGAGGTTAACAAGTTTGAATCCCTCCAGAACTTGGGACTAAGGTGACTCGAATCCACAAAACAGACAAGAAGGCTACCTTGTTCTGTTCACTGTTCACAAGACTAGGCTCAGAGGTTGGCACTTTGGGAGTAGAGGGCTGACCTGCTGAGTGAATCTGTGACATATGGTACCAAAGTTGTAGACACGTTAAATTGCACATTAGGTAACGGGTGCTCACTGCTGGCAGGGATGGAGTATAGGTATTGAGTGGGTGTACAGCATTTTAAGTCCAACTACACATTCACCTTCCCCCATTCCCATTTTTAGTTATGTGTTTGTTGTTTCATGGTTGATTCATACTATATGTTTTTTTTTCCAGGTCTGCAGCTGTAAGGCTTGATGGTGATAATTCTACTCCAAAATACCAGAATATGCCCTGCCAAGGCTGGCAGCCATTCCAGTTGTGATATTTTCAATCAGAAATGAACATGCATGGGTAGGTACTTCACACAATCATTGATGCCGTAAAAACATGCATTGTTCATGTCATTTCCAGAATGTTAATTCGATCAAACTTGGTAGTTACAGATAGATTATGATTCAGTTACAAGCAAGTCAATGGGCATCCGTGGGTTTTGGGGGGGGATGTAATTGTGGATTAACTTGCTGTGGGCTAAGACCATCTTTGAGACAGGTGTTTTGAGTTCAGTTTCCAGTGGGGGGTGGGGTGGACAGTGCAGTGGTACGGTGGCACGGTAGTAGCTGCTGTAGGCGCAGCAGACCATTTGTGCTGAAGGAATATATTAGGCCAAGATAAAGTAGGTTCTTGGTTGTTTTTCACGACTAACAGTTGTTGCTCATCAGCTAAATAATGTCAATCCATGCTTGTCTTGTGTTTCTGTGACTGTCAGTGTGCTTCCCTTTCAGGTCTGTCTCACTATAGCTTTCTGACTGCTACTACTGCTGCTGCTGCTCCTATTGCTGCTGTGATCATCCATGAGTCCGCAAGGCCTGTGGCTTCCTGATGTGTACATCATCACCCAACTACCTAGGTGAGTACTTAAGAATTAAAAAAAAACAACAAATATTTGTATGATAATGACACAGGTGTAGAAGCCGATGGTCTTTGAGACAGACAGTTCGCGGGGAGGAGGTGGGGATGGAGTGTGGACAGTGGTAGTATTAATGGTGGTTTAGCTGCTTAAGTTCTGATGCATGTGGATCATGAAAAGGGAGACTGTTCTGAGTGCATCTTTAGGTCAACAAGGTGTTTTTAACATACTAAACTGACTGTCATCCCTTCCCTTGTGTCTCTGTAACTCAGGGCTGTGATTGCTTTTTCAGATTTACCACTGTAATGCTTTATGGATGCTGATGCAGGTAAAGCTGAGCTGAATGTACCCTGACAACAAGGCCTGCGGCATCATGATTTGTTGATCACAAGTGAACAGGTAAGTATCTTTGGTTCTTAATTTAGTTTGAACTTCTTCATCCCCAAACAGGGCAAAATATATTGTAGTTGGATACATTTATTTATAGTTAGAGACAGGGCTGCAGCTAGGTATTTTAGGGCCCAGGACAAGTCATTTGAAATGAGCCCCTCTTTCCGAAACCAGTTAATGCCAGACATAATGCCAGCTCCTCAAGTGGACCCCCTGAGCTTGGGGCCCAGGACAACATCCCCATTTTCCCTCCAGTACTGCAGCCCTGGTAAGAGAAATAAGGCCGGTGTGGGGGTGGGGTGGGAAAGAGGGGACTGGCACTGTGAACCTCAGTGTCCCTACGCTGTAGGTCAACCCACTTGTGCTTGATTTGACTGATAGAGCAGGGCACAGATCCTTCACCTTCTGTGTCCAGGGTGGATTTAATGGATGGCCACACTTTGTTCCTCTCTTTCAGAGGTACTCTTTTCCGGCCAAATAGCTTGTCAACATTGCTGGTGACCTTCTTCACCAAAACAGCTACCTCCTTGTAACTAAATGGAGGTGCCATATTTCTTTGGGTGACCTGCTCTTTATTGGCCTGGCCCTGCTGTGGCTGGACTGCCCACCCTGGTCCCCACTCTGGACTTCCTGCTCCTGCTGATGTGGTTCCTCCTGGGCCTGGCTGGTGCTGCCCAAAATTAAATCCTCCCCACTAGTGCCATTTGCCGCCATCCTATTAAACATACACAAAGTTAAATCACTTTCTCTCACTTGGTCTCCCCACACTCTACTCCACTATTTATCTTTATCTCTAGTCTTTTCTAAGCCTGTAACAGTGAATTTTCAGATTTCCGTTGGCCATGATTTTTTAAAAATCCTTGTAAGAAGTGCCGGCCTGGTGGCACTGAGGGCTGAGGCGCTGGCGCCTTACCTCGCACTATGCCGGTGACCCGTGTTCGGGAACAAGCACGAGCCATTGGGAGTCGGCAGGGGGAGGAGAAGGATTGAGCGTCCGATGGACTGCTCTTCTTCTCCAGGGAGGAGGGTTCTAACTGGTCGGTGCTTGTTCACTGGAGGACAGAGTGCCATACTACAAGTAGGGGAGGAGCTGGGCCAGACGTCTGGAGGGAGCACATGCGGTCGCGTGTGTGCTCCACTCTGTTGATGTCATGACATGGTTCTGACTCCTGGGAGAATAGGAGAAAAGTTACTGCCATGCAGGATGGTGGAGGGTACCTCGCAGGCTCCGCCCCCGGCTAGCCATGGCACTGGCCACCTAATCCAGTCCTCGGTGGGAGAGTTTGACTCCCCGCCAACCTCACCAGGGGGGGTAAGCCCTGGGGCTAGGTCAGTGTCGGCTGGTGGATGCTGGGGGATGGGGCTGGGGGCACCCTCCTGATGTAAAAAGCTGGTGGTAGGAGGAGAATAAAAAGCAAGAACTGCAAAATAAAATTAAAAAATCCTCATAAGAAATTCGGCAACTCACATAACAGCTGTGGAATTATTTTTCTGTGGGACTGTTTAACATGGAAATGTGTAACATGTGGAAGAACTGCCCACACCCGTGGAATTCTGGGAAAAATTGCACATAATATGCAAATTATTCCGCATCTATACAGAAACGGAACAATTTGGAATTGCAAACTTTTTCCCTGCAAGTAAATAAAAAAGCTGCATCAAATATAAAAAAAAATGCTTGTTTGGCAGAAATTCCACAGAAGTTTTGAAGATTTTTTTTGAACTTTCCTGGAAGCAAAATACTGGCTTCCGCAAAAATCCCTCTGGCGGAATTTTATTTTCACTCACTTCTACAGTGGAGCATCATGGCCCCCATCCCTGTTGAGTACTGCATGCTGTTGAAAGGTAAGGAACTGCCTGCACCGGGGAGCAATGCTCAGAAGCACTGCTTGAACACAGTTGGGTGACAGGGCATCTGGTCAGAGGTGCAGCGTTCAGCCTGAGAGAAATGTCCCACTGTTTTTTCCATCTTCTTCATTTTAAAATTATGTCTGTACTCCTGCTTCCTTGTTGTTTCAGGTACAACACATGGACAGATATTGTTCTTACATACTTTTAATATGCTTATATATAAGATGATTCTATTTAATTTATTGAACTATATGTGTTAGAGGTTTGATTTTAACCGGTGGGTGATGGGGTCATAGACTTTAGTTTCATAAAGCAGACCTGCTGTTTCTAGTACACACACACACGTAGCTGTTACAAAAGTTGTGCACACGCATAGGGTATGAATATCATTAATAGGATAGAGCAGCTAAAATATTTCATTTTCAGTCGGGTCCTGCTTGTACACATTTTTCCAGTGTATTTAGTAGAGTTAGCACAGGTAAAATGCAGAATCTAATTTTTACTGGGGTCCAGCTTTTATACATTTTTATAATGTAGTTATCCAGGATGGGTCAGTTAACATGCAGTATCTCATTTTCAGTGAGGTCCTGATTGTACCTATTGTAAAACTAACAGGTCTGGGATGCACTAAATGAGTTGGCTCCATCATAGCCTGTATTTTTTCTGTGACCAGATACTGTACCACTCTTTGGCCAGCAGGGGGATATAAATTGTGCTGAGTGCACATTTTAGTGTCTAATTTTTGCTTTGGGGAATATACTCAAACATACTTGGGGCACTCACACTTTGCTCCAAACATGTTTGAGTATAGCAAATTTAGTGAACTGTGCTAATTTGCACTAAGGAAAGGGACTTTGCAAGGGGCAACCTGATACCTTTTAATATGGGGCCATTACTCTGTGTAGTTCTGGTTTACAGTTCTATGTTTGTCTGCCTATTTCTATTTTCAGGCTTTTAGCCACTGACAGAATTGCTTTTAGCCACTGACTGTCATGCCAGCAACCCGGGTTCAAGAACAGACCTGGATCACTTAGGACTAGCCTGGGAGGGAGAATGCACATCTGTAGGACAGGGAGAGGAATCTAGGTGGCAGTACCATGGGACACAGAAGGAGCAGGACAGAGAGCTGTACCAGTTAAGGCAGAAGGAAGCAGGGAGGAAAGTCAGAATAGCAAAGGCCCAAACTGAGGAAAAGATAGCCAACTCAGTTAAGAAGGGGGAATAAAACCTTTTATAGGTACATCAGCGAACGTAGAAAGGCAAAGGGAGGGATAGTGAGGCTGAATAGAATGAATGGTGGGTGGGCAGAGGGGGACAGTGAAAAAGCAGGGATACTGAATGAATATTTCTGCTCAGTATTCACAAAAGAGAAGGGGGAAGTGCCTAATCCAATTAACAGAAGCACTCTTGATGGGGGGGTTGATCCCAGTCCTTTCACAGAAGAAAGGGTTCTGCAAGAATTCCTAAAACTGAAGGAGGACAAGGCAATGGGTCCTGATGGAATTCACCCCAGAATTCTAAAAGAATTAAGGGAGGAACTAGTGAAACCACTGGCTACTCTTTTTAATAAATCATGGGAGGATGGTGTGGTACCCGAGGACTGGAGGAAGGCGGATGTGATTCCTCTTCACAAAAGTGGGACCAAGACAGAGGCAGGAAACTACAGACCTGTCAGTCTGACCTCTGTAGTAGGGAAAGTGATGGAGTCACTTCTGAAGGAAAGAATAGTTGAGTACCTAGAGGCCAGTGGAGCACAGGACCCAAGGCAGCATGGGTTCACAGCAGGAAGGTCATGTCAGACGAATCTAATAGATTTCTTTGACTGGGTGACCAAAGTAGTAGACCAGGGAGGGGCTGTGGACATGGCCTACCTAGACTTTAGCAAGGCATTTGACACAGTCCCACACAAAAGATTAATAGTCAAATTAACCAGCCTGGGAGTGGGACCCAGGGTGGTAGCCTGGGTAAAACATTGGCTGCACAACAGGACGCAGAAGGTAATTGTAAATGGAGTCCACTCTGAAGAAAGAGGGGTTACTAGTGGGGTACCGCAGGGTTCAGTATTGGGTCCAGTCCTTTTTAATGTCTTCATCAGTGACATTGCAGAGGGTCTGGAAGAAAGTATGCCTTTTGCAGATGACACAAAGATCTGCAACAGGGTTGATACACAAGGAGGCGTGGAAAGGATGAGAGGGACTTGGCAAGGTTGGAGGAATGGTCAGAAGTATGGCAGCTAGGATTCAATGCAAAGAAGTGCAAAATAATGCACCTGGGAAACAAGGACCCAGGGGAAGAATACACAATAGGGGGGGAGGTAGTAACAACAACAAAAAAGGAAAGGGACCTGGGGGTAATCATATCAGATGACAAGGTAAGCAAGCAATGTGAGAAGGCAGTAGGGAGGGCTGGGGGTATACTGGGATGCATAGGGAGAGGCATCAGCAGCAGAAAACAGGAAGTTGTTATCCCTCTGTACAGACAGTTGGTGAGACCTCATCTAGAGTACTGCGTCCAGTTCTGGAGACCCCATCTCCGCAAGGACGTAGACAGGATAGAGGCAGTCCAGAGGAGGGCAACTAAAATGGTGCAAGGTCTGCAAGAGAAGCCGTATGAGGAGAGACTAAAGGAGCTTAATGTGTATACCCTTGAGGAAAGAAGGGAGAGGGGGGACATGATAGAAACTTTTAAGTACCTCAGTGGAATCAACAAAGTCCAAGATGGTAGCATCTTCCAGAATATGAGGCGTGCAAGAACAAGGGACACAATTTAAAGATAGAAGGGGGCAGTTCAGGGGCAATGTGAGAAATATTATTTCACAGAGAGGTAGTGGATGCATGGAACAGCCTTCCTGAGGAGGTTGTGGGGTCTAAAACTGTGGGAGAATTCAAGAATGCATGGGACAGACATAAGGCAATTCTTGTGGGGGTTAGGAAGAAATAGGCTGTTGGTTAACTAGGATCTGCGGCCTACCCTGTAGGTAGGGAAATGGGCAGACTAGATGGGCCAAGTGGTCCTTATCTGCCGTCAAAGTCTATGTTTCCATGTTTCTATGTTTCTATGTAAGTGACCCCACACCTGGATGCCTGAGATGTCGCCATGGAGACTAAGTACACACATGCCTGGGCCAAACAAAAACGTAGAAACATAGAAACATAGAGTTGATGGCAGATAAGGACCGCAAGACCCATCCAATCTGCCCATTTTTTCTACCTTATGAATGTGCCATAGGCCTTTACTCTGTCAGTGGCATATCTTTTCATACTCATACTCATCTGTATTGCTCCCTTATGCCTATCCCAAGCCTGTCTGAAGCCCTGCACTGTATTCATATCCACCACTTCCTGAGGCAGGTCATTCCATGCATCCACCACCCTTTCTGTGAAAAAGAACTTCCTCACATTACCTTTTAATCGGCCTCCCTCTAATCTCATGCTGTGTCCTCTTGTCCTGCTACTTTTCACCTTGCTAATGCCCTTAAGATGTTTGACTGTGTAACCCCTCACCCCTGCCTTTCTAACAAAACGACAGGTGGCATGCTGTTGAAGCTGACAGCAGTACCTGGTGGGGACCTGGGTTCGGGGAGGATGAGGTTACTTGGCACAGGGGACCTAGGTTTGGCTACTCTGCACAGGGGCACCCAAGTAAATCTGAACACAGGAAGCAATAACTGTAATGTCCAGAACCAGGAATGGGATTCTTCAGTGTGGCTTTTATTCACTTCCAAGCTGAACAAACAAAGCATAGATGGACCCCCATTGGGCTACATTTCCTGGTAATGCAGATCAGAGACAACAAAACACTTTATCACTATTTCCAGCCCCCAGGCTCTAAGCCCACCAGGCACACAGCCCGGACTTGCACGCAGCTTTGGGAACACAGCCCGACTTGTACACACTTGGGTTTTCCCCACTGGCCCGGCTCCCCCGCCAGCCACTTGATCCGCGGTCCATTAGACGAATGAACCAATTATCCTGTTCATGGTCCATTTGGGGGTTTGGTTGCTCATGGGAGGGCCCCGATCCCACAGGCATATATGTATAAATATTTGGGCCTTTGGATTGATAGCTCATTAAGTTGGGATATACATATTAATAATTTGATAAAAAGTGTAAATAAAAGAATAAGGGATCTATATAGGGTTCAATCATCTATGAGTATGGAAGTAAGGAAAAAAGTGGTAAATACGATAGTTATCCCCATGATTGATTATGGGGACATATTTTATTCCTGTGGGAGAAAGCAGGATTTAAGGAAGTTGGAAGTAAGTTATAATAATTTAGCCAGGTTCGTTTTAGGGGCCCCTAGATTAACTCACAGATGTTTGCTTTATGATTAGTTAAAGTGGTCAACGCTTTATGAACGTAACCATGAACACTTGTTAGCTTTTATTTATAAAGGATTGCAGGGGAAGTATCCGCGGTATGTGGTAGAAATCTGATATATAGGGACAAATTGGCCTCACTGAGAAATTGTAAAGTACCTAGTTTGGAACTGCCTAGTTGTAATTTGGGTATAGGATGACAGTCTTTATATTATAGAGGTGCTATGAGTTGGAATGAAATCCCTGAGTCTTTGCTCTTGTCTAATGTAAAACATTTTTGGCCTTTGATTCAACATTGGTGTCAAATCAGTTCACAACAAAAAAGGCAATGCTGTTCTTGTTAAATATGCTATCATTGTTTGTATTTGTGTATTCTATGAAAAATCAGTGTTGTATGTTGTTGTAACATTTTCCTTTTATATATTGTATTTTATTGTGTGGGACCTCGTTGAAAATGAGCTATACTCAATCGAGTTTATCCTTTGTTCATTTTTATGAATAAAAATATTTTACTACTACGTACTTACATTTGAGGAATGAACCAATTATCCTATTCGCGGTCCATTGGACGAATGAACCAATTATCCTGTCGTGGCTCCCCACACTACACTAGAGTCTGCGACTCTTAGAGAGAATTTTCCTTACAACCCCACGTCTGGGCACTTCTCTCATCACTGGCCAAGTGCCTGAGGCAAAGTAGAAATCCACAGAAGAAATCCGTAGAGATGGACCTGCTCACTAAAGATGGGGGGCCACCCGCCTCCAGCTCCCACAGCCCATACCCGGCCATTTCTCTGGAAAACTGAACAATTCCTTTACTGAACTTTTAAATGTAGATTAAGGGTAGATGTCTGTCACATCACCTCTACGTATAATTTGCATCCCAACAAACTCTGGAACTTGAAACTGCTTTTACTTGCTTGGCCCATTTCTCTAGGCTTCCCAATATTTAATAGTTCAATCCCTACATTGTCACACAAGTCACAGGGTGAAAAAACATAGGCCCTTTTAGCCAGAGCAGACACTCACCCTTATGTTGCAGGTGCCCCACAGGCGACTCACAAATCTTCTTTTCTCCCAAATAAATACTGGAAACAAACAAGCAGCTTTTCCTCCACAAGCAGAAACTAAGGGGGTTGCCCCAGGAATCTGCAGGGAATCCTCCTCACCCCCTCCCCGGAGGGAGGGGGCACTGAGACCCGAAACAGCGGTCTCCACAACTTCAGTAATCTTCCTGTGTCTCTCTTTAAGGTGGAGACACACACCCTATTACTGAAAAGTAGCCCTCTGTCAGGGCTGAGGCTCCTAGAGCCTTCACTGAGCTGCTTTACAAGCAAACTCCCAACTTCACACCCTGAAGACAAACTGCAGACTCTCACTTGAAAACTCCCAACGTTCTATCTAACTCCCTTTGCTGCAGATTCCAATGTGGCTCATGCAGCTGTGAAAGTTCTATTGGTGATGTCATCCCTCAGTCTCAGCTGAGACTTAGAACAGAGTGAGACAGTGTGAAACCCATTTAACTGGAGTTTCACAAGCTGCCTACCCTGCCTACCACTAGGGCTTACTGGGAGTCTAGTAACCCCGCGTAACAAGGGGGTTACACTCACCCTTGACCAGGAAAATGACTGTCCGCAGTCATTATTTACCCAGCCTTAGGCCATCCCACCCTATGTGCTACCTGTGGAGGGGGTGATCAGGGCCCCTCCTACCATGTGCAAGCACAGGCAGGCAACGCTAAGGGCCTAGAGGCCTTTAGCTGACATATCAGCCTCTACACTATCCACTTACTATGGATACCTAGTGGCTCTGGTAGAACTATCCAGAGCATAGCCCTGATAGATCAGCACTGCAGTCCCAATGGCCATTCAGGACCACAGCCTGTCTATCTCCCCAACCCTCTAGGGAAAACCTATCTGCTTCTGACCTAATACCCCCAAAACAAAAATGACCCGGGGACCTCCCTGACCTTGGGCGACCTGCAACCCCACATCATTAAAATTCCATATTACTGTACCCTCCCTACCCCCACAACCACACCTGTGGAATGAAAGGGTTAATACAGTAACCATAACAATAACACCACAGTACTTTAAATTTCTACACAATAAAGCACTGACGAGGAACTCCGACGAGCCCCTCCTCCTCTTCTTGCCTTCTCTTCTGTCCTCCCAGGAACACCTGTAAGAAAAAGAAAGACAACACACACTCCTAATCTGCATACACAGCCTACCTAGACCCCTAACATCAAAACACTAAAGAATCCCAAAAATATTTTTAGGAAAAAAAAAGTAGAAAAGCAGTATTTACATTAGAAAACAATGACATTATTTACAATACACATTTGGGGGGATGGAGTGCCCTAAAAGTCCCAACTAGTGACCACAATGCCCAAAGGCTAGTCCAATAAAGAGTCTCTCCTGGGCCGGAGCCTGGTGAAGCACAGTTCTAACAGGCCAAAGTCCCGAAGGGGAGAGTCTTTGAGGACAGTTCACACATTTTGAAGTCTGTTAATGTAGGGTGTGTACTGCAGTGTCATAAAGATAGAAAAGTTTGGACTTACTAGCCACTTGTAGTGCGAAAAATTCTTAACCGACCTGCACCTCTGATGAAGACTCTCCCTGGCAGCATTTCTTCCGATACAGCTGGGCAGACATCTTCCAGGAACCACAGGAGGGCACATCTGGGAACAGCTGGGTTGATGTCATCTCTGGAGATGGAACCTTAGAACAGGAACAAAAAGAAAACAGCCGGTCCGACGTCATCCAATTACCAGACGATGAACAGGATACAGCTGGGCTGGTGTCCTCTCTGCTCTCTGGATCTGAAGTCATCTGGTGGGCCAGTAAATGGTTTCTGGAAAGGCCAGTACACTGTAGACTGATGAATGTGGGGCACCTGAGTCCTGGATGTCCATATTGGCGGATCAATAAAGGCACTTCACAATCTGGTGTGGCAGTATTGAGTACCACTGCTCGGCTCTCCATTTTGTAGGCATGGGCACATTTGCTGAGAGGACCTTGCACTGAGGCCAATAGTACTGGGGATCAGGAGCTTGAATTATTACCCCATCTGGGCGCACATAATTCACACAGTGGGAGATTTCACGTCCCTCTCCATCCACTATTCTCACTCTGTCTATAAACAGTGTCCTGCCTCTCTTCCACTGGGCATACTTTTCGTGGAACAGTCTATTCTTTACATGCTTGTTGGCCCCAGGATGCACACTTTTCATTGCTTCATCCCAGATCCAAGATTTCCTGCAGTTCTCAATCTCCTCCAAGACTTTCCGAGGAAAGGTAGGAAAGGTCATACCATAGATTTCATTTGCCTTTCTACGAATCAGTCTCTCCTCTTTACTTGCTTTGGTCAGTCTGAGACCACTGGCCTGGCTTGGGGGTGGCCAGTCCTGGTTAGGCCAGCTTTGCATCCTTAAAGAAAGTAGAAACGGATCCCTGACTTCTTCCTCCTGCAAAGCCAGGGCAGTGGCAGCACCACTTTCTTCCATACATTCCTCCGAGGCAAGATCTTGAGGCTGTGTACCCGTTCCTTTTTCACAAGGCCACATAGGTTCCCCCTCATCTTCCTCTTCACTGAGGATCTGATCCCAGGAGTGAGCAGTCGTTCTCATTCTCGAGACTATCCACTCATCGCTAGGCACAGAGGTCGACACCTCCCACTCAAAGGCCTCCCGCATCTCATCTTCACGTAAGAGACTTGGGCTAGGCCCCCCCCTCCAGGGGTCTATTGATGCTTTATCCGAACTTTCCTTCTGGGATCCAGCATCCGAAAACTTCAACTTCTGGTTCTGTCTCGAACTCTGCACCCTCTAGCTTTGTGCCACACTCCCCCGAGGGGTCTTCCTCCACAGGCTCCACCTGGTGCTGTGTGCTGCCACCTGCAGATTCCTGAACCTTTGTCCGTGTGGGAGCCAACCGGATTGGAGGTGCTTTATACAAGCCATATTTTTCTAGGCATCCAGCACAGTGAGGAATCATGAAGATGTCCCTTCCAGCTCTCAAGCATATTTGACATACATGCACTGGAAAATTAGGAATCACCACATGAAGAGGCAGTTGCCCTCCATAGCACCACTTTTCAATATCCCTCAGTCTATTCACTGCTGCTGTTACTGCAACCCGGGCATGATCCGAGTAACGAACTGGTCCTGAGGCCATAACTGCAGAAAAGTAAACAAAAGTTCACTGTAACTGAAAGTCCCGACTTTATTGAACACATCTCTTTAGTTGTAAAATGGCTCCTCTGCTGCTGTGTTTACTTTTACTACCCCACCCTGTAATGGCGGCGGCAGCACTCCTATGCATCAACATTCAAAATCTGGGTCAAGCCACTGCGCATCCGATTTACACAAACTACTGATAACTTTTGCTCAAACTGCACAACTTGCCCTGATCTTGCTTTAAACACATTTACAGGATTTTCCACTGTCTTTTTACATGCTGGAAACATTTTTTTTCACAGTCCCTTAAAGCTTCAGGTTTTTAGCACAGGATTGCCTGTATTACTAGTGCTGCACTTTGGCTACAACCCACAGTCTCTCTCTGGCTTCAAACTTTATAAACTGAGGCTAAATTCATTACTATGCCCACAGTCAGTGACTTAACAGACTTGCACTTGCTGGCAGGACTTTACAGTCGTTACTTGCAAACCGACTACACTGCTGCACACACGTTTATATGGCATAGGGCTGAAAATCAGTTTGAGCAGTTTTTAGAATGGTTACTTACTGTTATCAGTAGCAGTTTGCTGCGATGGGGAAAAACGGCCTGCAGCCAGTTCTTGGAGGCCTCAGAACAGAAATGGGCGGGCAGTCCTACCGATCGTCTTTTCAACCACCAAACTTGCAATTCGGACGATCGATTAGCGGGTTGAGCCCAATTTTAAACTAGACAGTCTATTTTTTAACAAGTTTACAGTGATTTTAACACTCCGCGACGCTCCTCCACTGCCAGTACACACACTCCACTCACACTCCCTCTCGAATGCTGGGGCAGTCACTGTAGAGCTGGCTGAGGGGCGGGACTGATTGCAGCCTGACCAACCACACGATGCCATGCAAATGAGCCTCTTTTTCCTCGCGAGGGCTCTTCTCCTCATGGCGATCGTCGAGCAGGCAAATTTAAACTGCAGAAAGCAACTTTTTTTCTTCACCAACTGACCCCACGGCGGGAGCCCATTTCAGCCATTTAACATAGCAATTTACACTGCAGTCTCTCTGTCAATTCAAAAAGCATTTCCAGTGTCCAGGGCACAATTTTCCTGTTGCTACCCTAGTCTTCCAAACTTTTCTTTACCACAGTTCATTTTAAAAACATTTCAAACATCCAGGGCACAATTTACCTGTTGCTACCTCTAGTCTTCCACACTTTTCTTTACCACAGTTATTTTTAAAAGCAGGCAAAAACGCTGTAAACAATTTGATGCAGGACAAGGGCACACTCTTTGACTTTACTGCTCCTTGGTAAACAGTTGGCAATTTTAAACAGCAGCACAAGATCCACAGCACACAGCAACACACTAGGGAAATTGCTTCAGCTTTTTGGGCTACCCTCTGCCAGATAGCCAAAACGCTATCCCCCTTGCCCAAGCACCTTCCTCCCAGAACAAAATCCAAAGCGGTGCCTCCATTTTTGTAACCCCTCACCCCTGCCTTTCTAGCAAAATGACAGGTGGCATGCTGTTGAAACTGACAGCAGTACCTGGTGGGGATCTGGGTTCAGGGACGATGAGATTACTCGGCACAGGGGACCTAGGTTTGGCTACTCTGCAAAGGGGCACCCAAGTAAATCCGAACACATGAAGCAATAACTGTAATGTCCTGAACCAGGAATGGGATTCTTCAGTGTGGCTTTTATTCACTTACAAGTTGAACAAACAAAGCATAGATGGACCCCCAAGGGACTACATTTCCTGGTAATGCAGATTAGAGACAACAGAACACTTTATCACTATTTCCAGCCCTCAGGCTCTAAACCCACCAGGCACACAGCTCGAACTTGCATGCAGCTTTGGGTACACAGCCCGACTTGAACACACTTGGGTTTTCCCCACTGGCCCGGCTCCCCCGCCAGCCACTTGATCCGTGGTCCATTGGACGAATGAACCAATTATCCTGTTCATGGTCCATTTGAGGAATGAACCAATTATCCTATTCGCGATCCATTGGATGAATGAACCAATTATCCTGTCGTGGCTCCCCACACCACACTAGAGTCTGCGACTCTCAGAGAGAATTTTCCTTACAACCCCACATCTGGGTACTTCCCCCATCACTGGCCAAGTGCCTGAGGCAAAGTAGAAATCCACAGAAGAAATCCGTAGAGGTGGACCTGGTCACTAAAGATGGGGGGACCACCCACCTCCAGCTCCCACAGCCCATACCCGCCATTTCTCTGGAAAACTGAACAATTCCTTTACTGAACTTTTAAATGTAGATTAAGGGTAGACGTCTGTCACATCACCTCTACATATTATTTGCATCCCAACAAACTCTGGAACTTGAAACTACTTTTACTTGCTTGGCCCATTTCTCTAGGCTTCCCAATATTTTGTAGTTCAATCCCTACATTGTCACATAAGTCCCAGGGTGAAAAAACATAGGCCCTTTTAGCCAGAGCAGACACTCACCCTTATGTTGCAGGTGCCCCACAGGCGACTCACAAATCTTCTTTCTCCCAAATAAATACTGGAAACAAACAAGCAGCTTTTCCTCCACAAGCAGAAACTAGGGGGGTTGCCCCAGGAATCTGCAGGGAATCCTCCTCACCCCCCAGAGGGAGGGGGCACTGAGACCAGAAACAGCGGTCTCCACCACTTCAGTAATCTTCCTGTGTCTCTCTTTAAGGTGGAGACACACACCCTATTACTGAAAAGTAGCCCTCTGTCAGGGCTGAGGCTCCTAGAGCCTTCACTGAGCTGCTTTACAAGCAAGCTCCCAACTTCCAACTTCACTCACTGAAGACAAACTGCAGACTCTCACTTGAAAACTCCCAATGTTCTATCTAACTCCCTTTGCTGCAGATTCCAATGTGGCTCATGCAGCTGTGAAAGTTCTGTTGGTGATGTCATCCCTCAGTCTCAGCTGAGACTGAGAACAGAGTGAGACAGTGTGAAACCCATTTAACTGGAGTTTCACAAGCTGCCTTCCCTGCCTACCACTAGGTCTTACTGGGATTCTAGTAACCCCGGGTAACAAGGGGGTTACAAATGTTTCAATCATATCACCTCTCTCCCTGCTCTAGGGTATACATATTGAGCTCCGTTAATCTCCCTCATATGTTTTTTGATGCAGTCCCTGCACAATTTTGGTTGCCCTTCTCTGGACTGCCTCCATTTTGTTAATGTCATTGCGCAGTTGCGGCCTCCAGCACTACACACAGTACTCCAGATGGGGCCTAACCAGTGTCTTGCAAAGAGGGATTATTACCTCCCTCTTACGACTTGTGACATCCCTACTAATACATCACAACATCCCCCTAGCCTTACCTACTGCTTTAGTGGTCCACTTGGATGATTTCAGGTCATCTGTGATGATGATGCCCAAGTCTGTTTCTTCCCTTGTGACTGCCAGCAACTCCCCTTCCAACCTATAAGTGGCTTCAGGGTTTCTCTTCCCTATGTGCATGATCTTGCACTTCTCTGCATTAAACCCCAGTTGCCACTCTTCTGACCATTTGCCAGTTATCCAGATCTCTTCTCATTCTGCCCACCCCATCTGGATTATCTACTCTGTTGCAGATCTTGGTGTCATCTGCAAATAGACAAACCTCACCCTCCAGTCATCTGCAATGTCACTGATGAAGATATTGAAGAGGACTGGTCCCAGGACTGATCCCCATGTACCCCACTTGTGACTTGCATCTCTTCTGACTGTATACCGTTTACCACCACTCTCTGTGTTCTGCCCACCAACCAGTTTACCACCCAGTTGACCAACTTCTGACCCACCCTGAGCCTACCCAGCTTATTAATCAATCTTCTATGTGAAACAGCATCGAAAGCTTTGCTGAAATCAAGGTAGGTGACACCATTTGCACCCCCTTGGCCCACCACTCTGGTTACCCAGTCAAAGAAATCTATGAGATTAGCATGACAGGACCTTTCTGTTGTAAACCCATGCTGTCTTGGATCCTATGCTCTTAAGAATTCCAGGTGTTGCACTATCCTTTCCTTAAAGAGTGCCTCCATAATCTTGTCTACTACTGAAGTAAGACTGACTGGTCTGTAGTTCCCTGCCTCCTCCCTGCTACCAGACTTGTGGAGCAGGATCACATGAGCCCTTCTCCAGTCTACTGGGACCTATCCTGTGCTCAGAGACTCACTAAACAGTTCTGATAATTGCTCTGCTAGTTCCACCCTTAGCTCCTTTAGTACCCTGGGATGTATTCCATCAGGTCCCATTGCCTTGTCCACCCTGAGGTTAGCGAGCTCTTGTAGGACCCTTTCTTTTGTGAAGGGACTTGCGCACTCCTCCCTCCCCCTGTGTCCATGGTGCTGAGCTGTGGGCCCTGCCCTACCTTCTCTTCAGTAAATACTGAGCAGAAGTATCTATTTAGGATAGATGCTTTTCTTTGGTCCTCTTCCACACACTCCCCCTTATCCCCTTTGATCTTATCAATGCCCCCTCTGACTTCCTCCTTTCACTAATGTATCTGTAGAAAGTCTTGTCCCCTTCTTTTACTGTTCATGCTAGTGTTTCCTCAGTTTGGGTCTTTGCCTGCCTTACTGCCTTTCCTGCTTCCCTTAGGGAAGTTTGGTATGCCTCCTATCTTTGGCCCGCTGGGTTCCCTTATATTTCCTGAAGGCCAACCTTATGGCTCTGACCTTTTCTGCTACTGTTTCTGAGAACCAAAGTGGTTTCCTCCTTCTTTTGCTCTTGCTTTTCTCCCTAACACAATGGGATGTTGCTTCAAATATTGCATCCTTAATGCTTGCCACTTTGCCTGTACCCCCTCACCTGTATTCCTTCTTGCCAGGGCTAGCTTAACTCTGTTAGCCATCTTATCAAAGTCAGTTCCTCTAAAGTCTCATATTTTTGCCTTGGAATGGGATGATTTAGTTCTAGTGGCCAAATTGAAACATACCATGTGATGGTCACTGGCTCCCAGGTGACCTACCACCTGGAGATCTGTGATCCTTTCCCCATTAGTCAGTACTAGATCTAGGATAGACCTGTCTCTTGTGGGTTGTTGTACCAGTTGTTTGAGGCCCGCCCCCTGCAGGGAATCCACTATGTGTCTAGTTCTGGCAGATGTTCCTGCTGGTATTGACCAATCTGTATCTGGCATCTTGAAGTCTCCCATTATCAGAACCTCCCCTTTAGCTGTCATGTTTTGTATACTTTCTAACAGTAATGTGTCTATGTCCTCCCCCTGGTCTGGAGGCCTGTATGGCTGTCCTGTTTCCTGTTTCCAGAGTGATACACAGTTCTTCGGGCTCCTTATGTGTAGTCTGAATTTCTGTAGCTTTGATATTTTCATTGACATAAGGGGCTACTCCCCCCCCCTTTTTGCACCTCGGTTTCTTCTGAACAGTACATAGCTGGGTACTAAAGTCTCCCAAGTGTGGTTACTGGTGAACCTTGTCTTGCTAATGACTACTATGTCCAGTTTAGCCTCTGTCATTTTTGCCTGCAGGTCTGGGATCTTGTTTCCCAGACTGCGGGCATTTGTGTACATTATTTTCCATTGGCCAGATTTTGGTGTGTTAGCTGTTAGGTGAGGTCTGGTGTTTCCCCCTCACATCATTTGGGGAGCCAGACCCTTTTCCTTACCTGGTGATGCAAATGAACTACAAACATGCTGAACTCTAGTTTGATCACTAGCTGAGTGGGTAGGGGTGTTCTTCTCAGTCGATGTATCGGGTGCTGCACCCCTCTCCCCATTGGCTAGTTTAAATATTCTGCAAAGACATCAAACTTCTGCCCCAATGCACTGACTCCCTCCTTAGTCAGATGCAGTGCATCAAATTTAAAGAACTTTCACTCCCAACACTGTTGCCAGTTACCTACACATTTGTGTCCTTTCTCCTAGCACCAGCCCTTGAGCCACATGTTTAGCTCCCCTATCTCCCCTTCTCTGACCTTCCGTCCATCTACTCCCCTCTCCCAGACCGTCAGGATCTCAGAGAAGGATATGCCAAACGAAATGGATGACAATTTGTCTTCCAGCCTGATCAGGTGTTCCTTGGTCTCCACAACTGACTGGCTGGTGAGATCTTTATTCCCTATGTGTACCAGGACATCAATGTTTTCTCCTGATTCCTGCATGATTTTAGAAATGCGGTCAGTGTCTCTCCATGCCGACGTACCTGGGAGACATCTGACTATTACCCCCGGCTGGAGGTGGGTATCAGCTCCCTGAATTATGGAGTCTCCTGTGATCAGAAGTGTTTTGGATTTCCTTTTTGCTTTTTTTTTGGTTTTGGTCCCTGTTTTGGGTGAGTTTTGTAGCTCTAGCTCCTGTGCTGCAGTGTCCTGCTCTGCAGCATCCTCTACGCCTTTGTTTGATTTTGGAGATAGAGGCAGATAGTTTTTATATGGTTTGTGGAGGTGATACTTTGGAGAGAACTGAGTGATGGGGCACTGGATTTGCCCCTCCTAACCACCTGCCAAACTCCTGGACCAACTATCCTCTGTGGTTGAGGTGCTTCAGTTGGATGTTGGGGAAATGGCCGGTGGCTCTTATAATATATTTCTTCCTGCATATGTGATTTGAGGTGTGCAATCTCTGCCCATGCTGCCTGGAGCTGACCCCTTAGATCTCCAATGGTCCAGCATGTAGGACAGCATCCTAAATCCTGTATAACTGCCCTTTGGAAAAGTGTCCCACAGTGCCTGCAGTTAATAACATCCATTCCAGTTGAGTTGTCAAGTTTATAACCTGGTCAGAGTAATTAGAAGGAGGAAAATGAATGCAAAAGTTAGATTTTTTTGTTGTTGTTATTTTTGTATAACTTGTTATGACAAGTTAAATTACTTGTGCCCCTGTAAGTGAGGTCACTGTGTGGATACCTCTCTGATCCTCCCCTTCCTGCTTTGCTACAGGAAATGTCATGACTGTGCTACTCTATAAAAGGAGTGTAGCATGGGGTGGTTGGGGATGGGGGTGGGTGCCTGGACCCTTCCCCTGCCAAAAAGGAAGAACCACGGATAATAATAATAATATGTTTATATAACACCTTTCAACTATCAAGGCGCTGTACAGCAAGAATAAATAACACAGTAAAATCACAATAAAAAATAAGTACAGAGCTAAAATCAATTTATAAAAGCTTGGCACCATAAGTGGGTCTTTAGGGCCTTCTTAAAGCCCTCCACGGTCGTGCACTCCTGTAACTGATGGGATAGAGAATTTCACAGGGCTGGGGCCGCATACATAAATGCACAGGTCTCCGATGTCTTCAAGGATACTCTGGGAATCTCTAGCAACCCCTCGTCAGCTGAGCAGAGTGGTCGCATGGGGCAGTAGGGGCACAGGAGCTCTTTCAGATAGTCTAGGCCTTGTCCATGTAGGGCTTTATAGGTCAGAAGCCTGACCTTGAAGGTAAGCCACCACTGACTAGGCAGCCAGTGCAGTTTGCGCAACACCGGTGTGATGTGACATACCAAGGGAGTCCCCGTCAACAACCAGACCGCAGTGTTCTGTACTAGCTGCAAGCAGCGGATATCAACCCTAAGTAGCCCTAGGTGCAGGGAGTTGCAGTAATCAAGGCACAAGATCACAAAGGCGTGTGTCAACATAGGGAGGTCACTGGATGTAACTAGGTGCTTGAACCTGGTGATGTTCCTTAGATGGTAAAAAGAGGACTTGATGACTGCCGACACCTGAGACCACAGTGTCAGCCCATCATCAAGAATCACCCCCAGGTCTTGCACTCATTTAGAGGAAAGAAGCTGGGTGCCTCCCAGACAAATTCTGGAAGGCTGACCAGCCCCTAATCCCTCTGTCCGGTGATCCGGATCCACAACCATCACCTCAGTCTTTCCTGAGTTTAACTTCAACCAGCTGGAATTCATTCAGTCCTGGATTTCAGCAAGGCAGTTGTTGAGTACTGAATGCATACTATCCTGGTCGGGTGCAAAAGACAGGTAGAGCTGGTTATCATCAGCATAGCAGTGAAACCTCAGCCCATACCATCTGATAGTGTCTCCAAGGGGCTGCATATAAACCGCGAACAACATGGGTGACAACACTGAGCCCTGGGGGACCCCACATGGCAGAGAGAATGGGTCAGAAGAAAAAATGCCCGACACCACCCTCTGAGTTCTGCCAGTGAGAAAGGACTTAAACCATCTGAGAACTGTACCAGACAGGCCACAGATGAACCTCAGGTGCTCAAGGAGCATCCAATGGTCCATGGTGTCAAAAGCTGTAGAGAGATCAAGAAGTACGAAGACAGAATGGCACCTCTGATCTCACGCCATGAGGAGATCATTGAGCACCCAAACCAGAGCGGTTTCGGTACTATGCCTCTTCCGAAAACTGGATTGGAGAGGTTCGTAAATGTCGTGGATGGTCAAATGGTTCTCCAGTTGTAGTGCCACAACCTTCTCAATCGCCTTCCCAACAAAGGGAAGGTTAGAGATTGGTCTGTAGTTCTCAAGGCAGCCTGGGTCCAGAGCAGCTTTCTTCAGGAGCAGTGTCACCACCACCTCCTTCAGAGAACTGAGAAACTCACCGGACTCAAGGGAGCACCAGATTATCCTTGCAAGGACTGGGCCAACACTGTCACAACAACCCTTAATCAGGAAAGTTGGGCCCAGATCCAAACTACAGCACGTTGGGTGCATACCCTGGACAATCCGCACAACATCCCCGAACTCCAGCTGGTCAAAGGAACTCCAGACAAAATGAGGAGGAGTGATCTTACACCTATCACTAGCAGCTCCCATAGAGTGCGCTGGATGGATCTCCGCCCTGATGCTGGCCACCTTATCCACAAAGAACCGAGCAAGCTCATCACACTCAGTCTGTGAAAATGCTCTTTGAGACTGGAGACAGGCTGGGTTGCACAGCCTGTTCACAGTTTGAAAGAGCTGAGTCGGTCAGTTCTGAGCAGCAGCAATCTTCCCTGACAGGAACTTTGCCTTCTTATAAGTGATTTCTGATTAATAGACTTGATAATGGTCCATCAATCTAAGGTGGTCAGCCTTCAGGGCAGATTTCTGCCAACAATGCTCTAAC
This sequence comes from Neoceratodus forsteri, assembly GCA_016271365.2. Lineage (NCBI taxonomy): Eukaryota > Metazoa > Chordata > Ceratodontiformes > Ceratodontidae > Neoceratodus > Neoceratodus forsteri. The sequence continues at coordinate 360,470,270 of CM057459.1, read as the reverse complement.
TTTTGTCCACATTGCTGCAACTCCCTCAAAGTCCAATCAAACCATGGGGACTGAGGACGAAGGGTAGGATGAACTCGGACAGGAGCGATAGAGTCCAGGGCCATAGTAATGGCCTTATTATAGGCCTGCGCCAGGCTCTCTGGACTCCCGTTTGCCTCCGGAATTACTGATAGGTCAAGTACCGCTGCTAGGCCATCAGGGCTCACATCCTGTAAAGGGCGGTATCTGACCATCTCAACAGGGCCGGCCTATGAGGGAAGGGGGTGCAAAAACTGAACCCCATAGTGTGGTGATCTGACCACCTGACTGGTTCCACCACCAAGTCAGAGGTTTTCGATCCCCAGGAGGAAAACCAAGTCAAGGGAGTGGCCATGCTTATGGGTGGCAGAGGCAACCACCTGTTTAAAGCCCAGTGATATCATCAACCGGAGGAAATCTTGTCCAAATCGCGAGAGTTCATCATCGATCCAGGCACTAAAGTCACCCAGGACCATCAGCCTGGACGACTCAAACACCATGTTGACCATGAAGTCCACTACTTCCTGAAGGAATTGCTTCTCATTCCCAAGTGGATGGTAGAAGAAGAAAAATCAGCATTTATATAGCACTTTTCATACACAGTGTATCCCAAAGCGCTTTACAAGCGGTAGATGACAGCTATCCTACAGCCTTCACCTGTTACCACGGTACATTCGAATGAGTTGGTCTCCTCAACTGGCACATTTGTGAGGTCCAGTTCAGTCTTAAAACAGATCGCTACCCCACCCGTGGTCTGATCTTGAGCGGTGTATCACTGAGTACCCAGCCGGCACCGCAGCCTTCAAAATGGGGCCAGCATTCTCGTACAGCCAGGTCTTGGTGATGCAAGCCAGATCAGATGTCCCAACAAGATCTGCAATTATTGCAGTCTTGTTTTTGATGGATCTAGCATTGAATAACACCCCTCGAGTCAGATGGGATTCCCGAGCCGCCCGAGCTACCTGCCCACTGATGGTGGAGCCCTTGGGTTTGGAAACCAGGCATGGAGGACCATGTTCCAGAGTCCATTTCACCCCAGTGCATCTCCTGGACCTAACCACCCCGATGTGAGAACCCTGCTCATTCATCCTCTGCCGTTCGTGACCCCCCACCCATCCTCCCCTCCGATGGACAATTCCCAGCACCCTATAGCATTGGTAGACTGTAAACTGCAAAGGGGGTTAACAAAAGGGTGGAGGCCGTGAAGTTCGGAGGATGAATAATGCAGACCAGCAACACATCTTCATTCCCCCAAAGATTCGAATAATACACCCAGACACCCGCATCCAACAAATGTTATTACCACAAAATAAACAATAAAATCCAATTCCCAAAATAATTAAATTAAAACACCAGAATTAAATTAAAACAGAGCAATCCCCACTCTCTCTCACAGAGAAGAGAGATAACTCAAAATAAAATGCCTTCCCGCCCTAAAATAATCACAACAAAACCAATATAAGATTCAGTCAATTCAATTAACAACCCTCTCTCACTGGTTGGGGAATCAAATAAAATAAAAAGCAGAAAAAAAACAATTTAAATGGTAGTAAACAGAATTAGAATAACAAAAATCCTTCCCTTCCCCTACCCAACCCTTACTATACCCTTCAATACACTAAAATAATTTCCCACTATTTAGTGGGAACCAATGTAGGAAGGGCTATGGTAGCAATAGCCAGGCAACAATTCAAACCAGAGGCTATATAGTCAGTCACCAGAGTGTCTCCTGAAAAAGTGACCCAGTCCAGGGAGCTCACACCTCCACAGGATAGATGCCACAACAAGGTTCCGAGTGCACCACCTCTCACATAGATGCACTGAATCCCAAAGGTCACCAGTGATGGAAAACTGATCAGCACTCTCACTGCCCGAAAGCTGCAGGTGTCCCACCAGGCACTCTCACTGCCTGAGAGTTCACAACAGGAAACATCACATAATATAGAGACAAAAAAGGAGTTCTGACCATGTCCAAAATCCAAGGTCCCAGCAATCACTCCTCTCCTTCCTCCATATCCAGGGTCCAGTCCACCCAAAAGCTGGCAGGGGCCCCAAAACACTCCACCCACAGAGACCACACCAGAGATATTGCACTACCACAACTTTGGCTTACAGCTTAGTATCGGCCCACCAGCCGACCCCCCTCCCCCGGATGACTGGGAGAACCACAAGCTCATCAGTCGATTCTCTGGCTGACTCAAATCCCAGTCTTCCATGCAGTAGCAAATCCGGCAGCCAGTCACCAGGATGGAGTCGGGCCCTCCCACCGCACCAACTATGGACCCCAGAGACACCTATTCACAAGGCAACGGCATCTGCAATCTCAGACAAATGAAACTGCAGCCAAGACCCAGCAACAATCTTGGTTTCCTGATGTCAGCTCAGGACAACATGGCAGGCAGAAACCTCCTCTTTGAGTCACCACTCTGGTTCATCAGCTCCAGTTCACCAGCGCCTCTTCCCAATTTGTCCCAGCACTTTCACTCCCTGCCACTTCTGCACCTCACAGGAGTAGGGCAACAAACAGTAAGTCCTTTCAAGAGGGAATAGTACCAGGGATATTACAGCGATGGACCAGGTAACAAGGTCCTTATCCTGGGTGGTAGCGGGATGATCAAACCATCCCCAGTGCACACTACAGGGGGTTTCTATTTCCCGATAATGCTCAGGGGAGCTTGCTACCTCACTTTAATCCCTGACTAACCAACGTTGAAACTAAAAATAGGAATAGTCCCACTAAGGACACTAAACTAAACCTACAAGATGGGGCACAATGACAAAGGAATAATACAAGAAACACTAAAATAATGCAAACAAGCATAGAAAGCTCAGCTGCAGCTTACAGCACACACAGCCTGGTGGCCATCTTTTGAATGGATGAAAGAAACAAGGAGGTACGCACAGAAACAATCACCCAACAACAAATGCAGTAGCCCGGAAAGCTTAGCCTAATGATAGATAAAACTGTAAACCCTGTAAGCACCACCTATAACAATTTCACAGAAGCTATACCATGCAAAAAACACTTTGCTACAGAGAAAAATAAAGCAGTAACAGAAGATATACCTTGCAAAAAACAATTTGAATCAGAGAAGATTACAGCAGTAATCTGTAACCACAAAACAGTAACACATCTGTAGGCACACCCTGTATCAGTGCAGCAGAAAGTACACCCTGCAACAGCAGTTTGAGTCAGAGAAGATTACAGCTGTAAAATGTAAGCAAAAAACAGTATAGGGGAGAAAATAGGAGGAAAAGCCCTCTGACTGTAGAACAGTGATGGCCTGCCCTCTAGTAGGCCCCACACTGATGACTAGGTGCCTCTGATCCAAGGTCCTGCAACAGGACAACCAGAAAAGATGTCACAGAAAAGGTGAATGGTGGGGCTGGGAAGTCTGGCCCAGATGGGGGAAGTCAAGCTGCTGAAGGAGATAAACAGCTTTGTCCCATGAACATAGTGGGGTGACATACCACTCATCACGGTTGTGTACTGCTTGCTGGTGAATGGTAAGGGACTGCCTGCTTGGAGGAGCGATGTTGAGAAGCAATGCATGAACACAGTGGGGCAACATGATACCAATCAAGGTGGTGCAGTGTGTGGTGGTGAAATGTGCCTTAAACCACAGTGCCATACTGCCTCCTTTCTTCTTCAGAAACAAAACCCTCTTTTTCTGGACCTCTAGACTAAGATTAGTTCAGGGCACCTTTCTGCCTCTCTTTGATTATGTGGATACCATATATAATAACTGTACAATCAACTACCTTCCCAAATTGGACACATCATACCATTGAGCTGTCCACTTTATCACCAGTGCTCCAGCCAGAACCCATCACTGCACCCTGTATAAAGAGGTGAACTGGACCCCCTGACTACTAGAAGCCTAGTACATACTTACATGTGGGTATATAAAGCTCTCTTAAACAAACTACCTCCTTATATTACTGCTCTCCCCCATCGCTCACATAGCTCGTATGCGCTAAGGAAAAACGCATACATTTCTCTAGAGGTACATAAAATTCGCACACAATATGACAAAGCGGCCAGTAGTTATGTGCTCCCTACAGTCTGGAATAAACTTCAAACAATGCTAAAGTTACAGACCTTAATAACTTTAAAGGCATTCAAAACCCTTATTACCAAAACCACTACAGACATCTGCCATTGCTACTAATCTTGTATCCTACACCCCCTATTTCCTTCCTCTGTCTTACTTTTCATCTGCTATGTTAATGGAATAAACATTTCCGCAACTGTTATGTCTGTATAACTTTATTGCCTGTCTTCCCTGTTGATGCATTGACACAGATGTCATTATTGCACATACTGTAAATACCATATGTTTAGAAATTGCTATTCCTATTATCATACTGATTTATGTATCCTAATTAGCTCAAGTTGTGTATTTTGTACTATGTATTGTCCTGTTGTCATTTCTTGTACAAGGGACCTCCTTGCAAATAAGCTTGCTCAATGGATTTTATTCCTTCACAGTAAACTTGAACTTGAGGTACTGCCTGCACTGTGGAGTGATGCTCAGAAGCACTGCATGAACAAAGTCAGAGACCACTTGAAGGGAGAAGCAATGCTGAGAAGCAATGAATGAACACAGTGGGGCAACATGGCACCCATCACAGTGGTGTAATGCATGCTGGTGCTTTAAAAGATTAACCCTCCTTAAGAAGGAACTACATGGGATTTTAGACCATTCTATAGAACAAAAGCTGCTTTTTCTTAAACAGAGATATTATGAGGGTGGATCGAGAGCCTCACGTTTATTAGCGACCAGGTTACGAATACAGAGAGCCAGGGCCCACATCCCTATGCTAACGCATCCACAGACCCTCAGAACACTGTAGAAGACTCCTGACATAGTAGAAGCCTTTAAAACATACTATGCAGAACTATACTCTGCACCCTCCCCCAGATTACATAACCTTGGAACAATATCTCCAGGGTATCCCCCTACCTAAGATCCCTACCACAGTAGGACAACAACCAACAAAGCCAATCTCCAGAGAGGAACTGAAAGTTGAGATATCCCATCTGAAAACCAATTAAGTGTCTGGGAACGGTTGGATATCCGGTGGAAATATACAAACAATTCCAGGTACAACTCTCCCCCTTTTTACTTAAAGTTTTCAATGAAATAATGACGCCTGAGGGGTGCCTGCCTGAAACATGGTCTCAAGCCATTATTTCAGTCATACCTACGGCAGAAAAAGACCCTAAGCTCTGCCCCTCCTACAGCCCCATCTCCATCCTTAACACTGACTATAAACTGTTTATGGCTATACTTTTCTGCTGGCTACAACTAATCCTACCTAAGTTGATCCATTATGATCAGGCGGGATTTATCCCCGGGCGACAGGCCCAAGACAACCTGTCAAAAACCACCCACATCATAGATCACATTAATGCTTCCCATCAGTCGGTAGTCCTTCTCAGCTTAGATGTTGAGAAGGCTTTTGATAAAGTCTCCTGGGCCTTTCTTCAAGCAGTACTGGATAAATTTCCGGAACAGTTTATTACCTTAATAATGAAAATATATGAAATGCCTAAAGGCTTTATATGAGTAAATGGTCATCACTCTTTAGCCTTCATTTTAGAATGTGGCACCAGACAGGGGTGCCGACTTTCCCCTTTATTATTCACCCTATACTTCAAACCTTTAGCCCAGGGAATCAGGGACAATCCAGCCATAAGTGGAATTCAACTGGGAGACACACAGCAGAAACTGGCCCTCTATGCAGACGACATTCTACTTTATCTGTCCAGCCCAGAGGAATCCATGCCAATGTTATTTCAACATCTCAAAACATTTTCAGTCCTCTCGGGATACACATAAAATGGCACTAAAACAGAGGTTTTAAAATTCAACTTCCACCCAACTTCCCCTGTATTGAGGAACCAGTACCCCACGAGATGGGACTTACCCTCAATGCAATATCTGGGAATCAGATTTGCCACAACAACATCAAAATTATTGTGTCTGAACTATCCCCCTTTAATAAAACAGATAACCGCAGATATACAAAGATGGTCGCTGCTCCCTTTGTCTCTTCACTCCAGAATACAGGCAATCAAAATGAAAGTGTTGCCCCATTTTTTATTTCTTATTCAACGTGTACCATGCCAGATACCACCCAGACAAATAAGAAACTTGCAAAAAATTATTTTAAGTTACATTTGGCTCAATAAGAGACCGAGAATCCGAAAACAAATTCTGTATCTGCCTAAGAAGATGGGAGGGCTAGCCGTAACCCCCTGCTTATGGGATACTGGATAGTGATCCAGAGCAGGATAATACTCCTGCTACAGTACCCAACTTATACAGCTAGATGGAAAGACTTTGATCTTAACACCTCTTTAACCCAGAGCACCACTTTAAACCCTAAGGAGAACTGGAGGGGCACCCCATTTACAGGTACAGAAATCGCCTTACAGGGCTATAGAATGTGTCTCTCTAGGGGAGCAACCCAGATATATATGTGGAAATATATGTGCTGGACCACAGATGTAGATAGGATCCCGGCAGCTACCAATGCCTGGTATAAAAGACAGGAATGTTTGAAGTGCAGAGCTCCATGGCAGCTTCTTAGAGGAGGTAAGGTCATTTCATTTGAAGAAGCTCAGGCCAGGTTTGGATGGGCACCAGGAGACTTGTTATATTATTATCAGATCAGAGACTTTATTGGGGTACAGTTAAATATTTCAGTTCTGAGATCTAAAGGTTCCCCAGATCCAGAAACTTTTGAATTAATTTGGAATTCAGATAGAGGGGACAAAGCAATATCTCCCTTATACCAAAACTACCTTAGGGACCTGCAGCACTCGACAGATTACTTAAGAGCAAAATGGGAACAAGACTTTTCCATTAGAATAAATACAAATGACTGGACCAGAATCTGGCACAATACCTGGTGAACCACCTCCTCACCTGGATGGAATGAATTTGCCTGGAAAATGAGAGCCAGATACTTTAGAGTACTGGTCCAAGTAGCAAAATGGCAGAACACCATTCCCAGTCATTGTTGAAGGAACTGTGGGGAAACAGTCGCCACACATGCACATGTATTCTGGAGCTGCTCCATCTTGGAAAGATTCTGGCAAGAGATAAAGAGAAGTGTTCAGATCCTATTCACTCTCTCGGAACCTCTGGGTCCAGAACATTTGCCTTTAGGGGTGTATCCCTCAGAGCTCAGGGGTAAAGAGGCAAAATACCAATGGAATATTCTAGTAGTGGCAGCTGACAAATCAATAACTAAGAAATAGCTCACCCCCACTCCCCCAACCTTGGAAGACTGGAAAGAGCTGATAGAGAACATTAAACAGTATGAGAAAATCACCTTTTCAGTTAGGCAAACCCTCCCTCAATTTTGGAACAGATGGACAAGGTGGGACCTCACACTTGGAGATGATTAGGGAGAGACAAGTCTTAACTCCATTACAACTAGTCTCGGTCATCTATTGTTGAAGAGTAACTAGTCTTCACCCCCCATCCCCCGACACAGTTTATAGGGACAATAACTCAACTGAAAAAAGAGACAGAGGGCATTATTTTATAGAATATAGAAACTTTATTAATTCACAAAGAGAGAAGGAGGGGCGGTGACATGATCTCCCTCAATATCCCTTCCCTACACTGGTCAAAGCAAGTATGTTAGAGAGAGGCTACAGTTGATTGTAGAGACTTCTTTCAGCAGATCCTGCAATATACAAGAAGGTAGATTAATAGGTAGCAGAGAAAAGAAAAGTAATGACTTTGTAACAGCGTACCGTATTCTGTGCTGATAACCATTAATTTGATGAAGTATTAACTCATTAAGAACATTGATTTTTGCATGATCCAGAAAGTGGCATTCTCATCTTAATGGACATGAGATTACTTTGTATTTATGTTAGTTTGATTAACTTTCTTTTGTTACTCTTTTAGAGTACATAATAGTAGAACATTAGGAATAGTTAGTAGTCATAGTTCAATGTTTTGACTTCATGTAAATAGAAGTTGTGTTACAAATGATTACCAACTCACTATGAATTTCTGTATGTGACCCAAATAAAATTTGAAGTATAAAAAAAAAAATGCACTCTGGTGAACGGGTAGGGTCTCCCTGCACTAAGGAACAATGCTCAGAACCACTACATGAACACAGTGGAATGACATGGCACTAATTAACACAGTTGCATTCTGTGTGCTGGTGAAAGGTGAGGGATCTCCTGCACTGTGTAGCGATGCTCAGAAGCACTCTATGAACACAATGGAGTGACAAGGCACACATCATGGTGGTGTACTGCTTGCTGGTAGAAGATGAGGGAGTGCTGACACAAGGGAGTAATGTCAGAAGCTCTGCATGAACACAGTGGGGTGACATGGCACACATCAAGGTGGTGTACTGCATGCTGGTGAAAGACGAGGGACTTCCTGCACTGTGGAGTAATGTCAGAAGCACAGCTTGAACACAGTGGGGATGACATGTCACCACTCACGATAGTGTACTTTGTGCTGTTGAAAGGTAAGGGAGTGCCTGCTCTGTGGAATGATGCTCAGAAGCACTGCATGAGCACTGTGGAGTGACGTGGTACCCATCACAGTGGTGTAATACAGATTAGTGAATGGATAGGGATTGCCTGCACTGAGGAGCAATGCTGAGAAGCACTGCATGAACATAGTAGGGCATCATAGCACCCATCCCTGTTGTATACTGTGTGCTGGTGAAAGGAAAGGACTGCCTATACTGGGGAGCAATGCTCAGAAGCAATACATAAACACAGAGGGGCAACATGGCACCCATAACAGCTACATACTGCATGCTGGTGAAAGGTGAGGGACTGCCTGCACTGGGGGGAAATGCTCTGAAGCACTGCATTAACACAATGGCATGACCTGGCACCTATTATGGTGGTGTACTGTGTGCTGGTGAAAGGCGAGGGACTGCCTGCACAGGGGAATGATACTCAGAAGCACAGCTTGAACATTGTGGGGCAACATTGCACAAATCACAGCAGTGTGCTGCATGCTGGTGAAAGGAGAGGGACTGCCTGTACTGGGGAGCGATGGTCAGAAGCACTGCATGGACACAGTGGTGCAACATGGCACCAGCATGCTTATGTACTGTCCACTGGTGAAAGGTAACGGACTGCCTGCACTGGGGACCGATGCTCAGAAGCACTGCTTGAACACAGCTGGGTGACATGGCACACGGTCAAAGATGGAGTGATCAGCCTGAGAGAAATGTTGCCCCACTGGTTTTTCAGTCTTCTTAATTTTTTTAACTCATATATTCGTTTATTGGTTGACTTGGATGACAATTCCATTGATATATGCTACAATAATGCAAAGTTTGGAGGAACAGCTGTTCATAATTAATAGTCATGTCACTAAAGTCATTTGCTCAGATACAAAATGGCATAGGAGTCTGATTAAGGAGACTATAAATAATACTTTTGAGTAAGCTCAGTATAGAAAGAAGTCTTCATTTTAATATCATGTCTGTGCTCCTGCTTCCTTCTTCTTGTTTTAGGTACAACACATGGACAGATATCGATCTTACATATTTTTATTATGCTTATGTATAGGATGGTTCTATCTAATTTATTGAACTATATGTGTTAGAGGTTTGATTTTAACTGGTGGGTGAGGAGTTCATAGACTGTAATTTCATACAGCAGACCTGCTGTTTCTAGTAGAGACACACACACACACACTCCCCAACCTACTTGATGTTTACTTCTAAGAAACAGACAAATTGTTATTTTATCTATTGTATTTTGTTGTTTTAGTAATTACTTTCTACTTGTGTAACAAAATATGTGTTAGAGCAGTGAAACAAGTAGGTTTTTGCCTTTACTTTTCACACTGTTAGTAAAAAAGAAATTAATAGAATTCTGGTACTGTTATGTTAGAAACTGCCAGCTAGTTAGTAGCCCAATGTATTTCAACAAGAAACTAAATATATTTTTCTATTTTTTTCAAAATAAATAGATACTTCTGTCAGTAACAGACTTTGCCCTGTATATGTTTGCACTATTGTGGTCCATCTGTATGAATACACATTTTTTAAAGAATAATTTGCTTCTCTTTCTTCTTCTTCCCAAGCAAAATCTGGCTATGAAGAAAATGTCACATGCTAAATTATAACAAAAGATCACAGGTAAAAAAGTTACATATTTCTATTAAATATACAATATTTTCGGTGGTAGACAGTATTATTTCTCCATAAAAATCTGAAAACAGATTTGCAGTTTCCCTTTGAAATACACTGCCAGCCTTGACAGTAAACAGTTTCTGACTTTATAATACAAAGATTCTGTTGTATTCTTTTTTTTACTAGCAGGTGGCAAAATAAAAATAAAATGATGAAAAAGTAAGTAAAGAAACATATAAAAGCAAACTGAATGACTGTAGAGGCAGCAAAACCTTTGTTCTTTAAGGTATGCATCCTTACTAAGCACTTGCTCTTTAATATTAAATAATTTACTGCTGGGACATTCTGTTCTTTGACAATTGAGCCATTCCCTCCTATGGATTTCAGGGATGTTTCCTTATCTCTTTAGTTGTATTTCTTAACTAATTGCTCCTCTAATCTGTCACCCTGGTGTGTAAATGTTTTTTTTTTCTAATATTGCTCTAGGGCTTTAAAAGGCAGCTCTTGTAACATAAAATGAGTAACTCCTGTTTATGAACCAGTTTAGCTCTGCCTGGCAGGCAAGGTGGGGGGGAGAGTGAGAGAGAGATATGAAATAAGAGTCCACATGTAGTGCAGGCAGGCTGACAGGAAATGAAAAAGGCAGACAGAAACAGACCACAGCTTTAAATAAAATAAACTGGACTGAAGCACTGACGTATGTCCACTCTGAAGCACTCAAAGGAAGAACACAGTCAACTTATCCGATCATTCCCCCCCCCCCACTGTCTCCTGTCTCTCTCTCTCTCTCTCCTAGTAATCCCAAAACTCCTGCAGGGCTCCACCCATGCAACCATAAAAATTTGGGTTTATGGCATTCCACCTCCCTTGCCAGATTATTTTCTTAATTTCTACCCCTGCAGTTTTAAAATGTATTCCATGTTAGAGCTAAAGCAGATGGAGTACAGAGCCACTTCTGGGCTGGTAATCAGTTCTGAAACTCTGCATGACCCCTTTACCTGCCACACTGCAGAGACACATGGAAGGTATAAAAGCACACCATATCAGCATTCCAAGATCATCATAAGAAAGGTTTCCATGGCCTCTCCAAAAATCACAGTTATTTATTTTTTTAAGACAAACTGAGACAGAAATGCTATCAGTTGTCTCTATAATAAATGTGTATATAATTGCAACAAAAAACCTAAAGGCCATATCTTCCCTATCCTTTTCACTGCATACATTTGAGATGACATTTACCATGTTATTTTATCTTTTTGGAGTTTCTGTCAATAGCCAACTTTTAGTTTTGAGACCTAGCACACACCTATATATTCAGCTCCCAGAGTTGTTGTTACATTGCTAATGCCTTCAGTTGAAAAAGTGCTCCCGAGCTTCATTCAGGTGTTGCACCATTATATGCACAGTATGACAACATGAGTCTGACAATCAGACAGTGAAAAGGTGCGGATGGTTTTCTACCAGGCTCATACCATTTACAATGTTCATGAGAAATGGAAAAAGACAAGAAAAACATTAGAAAACAGATGTGCGGGGGCATTCTTTTTTTTTTTTGAAATTGTATTTTATTCTCCTCTAGCCTGCCTCCTCCGACCCTTCGGCATTGTCCCGTGGACATCCCGCTACCTGCAACCCAGCTCACACAGTCCACAGGCCCCCATGGAGCCGCGGTTTACCCCCCGGGCGGGGACGAGGTAGGGAGCACTCCCCCGTAACTTACAGTTTCGTCTGCCCCGGTGGACTGTTGGAGTGGGTGCTGGCAAATCACGTCCCAGGCCCGCTTCCTCCCAGACGCAGGCAGGCTTCCATTTTCCCTGTTTTCTCCCTCCCCTTAGCAGATACTCCCCTCTGACGTCATGACGCATACGTCGACGTCTGATCTGCTTGGCGGCCGTCCGACCAATCCCCTGTGCGGGCATGTGCTTCCTCGAGCCTCCGCTCGGGTTCGCACAAGAGCCGGAATATGGCCGATCACCCGGAGTAGGCGAGCTGTCATCGAGCTGTGCAACTCCCCGCCGACCCACTGGCTACCAGTCCGCTCCCAGAACCGGGTCGCCCGGCGTGGAGCGAGGTGCGTTCAACGCCTCAGCCCTCTGTGCCACCGGGCCGACGGGGGCATTCTTGACTGTCAGCACACCTGACACCCTATGTAGATGTGAGTCCACTCTGACTCTAGCATTTTGCTCCCTACTCCACACCCAGAATCTGTTTCAGAAACAGATAGCTTCATACAAGTTTTGCTGGGCTGTTGTTATCACCCACCTGTCAGGGCTATTTGGTGCTGCTGCCACTCCTGGGACTTGGATGCCATTGGGAAGTCCATTAGCACAGGAAATTCCACTGACCACACCTCTGGATCCTGCAGTCTGTCCTTCTCTGCATATGCCACTGGTCAGTCACACAGCCAGTGGATGGTCCTGTAGTCTCTGTGATTTGGTGCGGTGGGGATTTTTACTGTGCCAAAAATTTAGCTCAGTGTTCCTCCCTGCCAAGTGCATTACTGGGAATCTCCCTCACAGCAGCATGTAGGTTGGCTTTGCTTGGCAAAAGTTGCACGCTGCAAGCAGGAAAGACTTAAGCAGCCCCTGCCTTTTTTAAAGTTTGTGTGTCAGTGCATACTAAAGGAGGAGCGCACCTGAATGGCTGTGGGTGCACTCACATGGCATCAGACGCCGATTGGAGCACTAGTGTGTCAAGTTGTAAGTGAACAGAGTGTTGCCATACCAGGCAGGACCTGGGGTGGGGTATCCCTCTGAAATAGAATCTTAAAAAGGGCCAGGGACTATGGCACCCATGGCTCTAGTGGGATGGGGGGGCAGCAGGGGTTGGCAGACACAACCTCATAGAAAAATATAGAATGTCTGGCATTATGGGTACATATCAGTCCAGGTATTAAGATTTGAAGCTTTGACAAGGTCCTGTACTAAAATACTACAATATTAATATCATGGGGGGTACCCTCCACCTGCACCAGAGATCCCTCTCATTAGGTTATAATACGTTCAGTCTGGTATAATGATTTTTCTCTTTATTAGTAGCAAAAGCTTAACATTCACTATATATTATATGGCTAATCAATTGTACGTTTATTTCCTCTAAGACATGTAGTGCACCGAGTTTATTGGTTTCATAGAGCAGTGTTCAATGCCTTTTTACTTTTTTGTCAGTGTTCTATATTTTAGATGCTAATCTACTCAAGAGAAATTATTGCCTAGTGGATACTGTAAGTGGTAATTGAGGAGTTTACGTGTGGAGTAGAAATATTCATTTGTACAGCTCTGCGTGGAGCAGACAGAAGTTTTGCTTCATCTGCTCCTAAAACGGCCAATCATGGCACACTTCCGTTGGACTTTGAAGTATCCTTCTGAAAGTCCAACAGAGCTTGGAGCACTCCACCATGATCGACCGCTATGGAGTAACAGGTAAAACAGCTGCACTATTTTGGCTGTTACTTCCGCATTCTGGGACAGGAACTGCACATGCACACCTCGCGCGCATGTGCAGTTCCACCAGTGCTGCCATCTTGGGAATGGTAGAATGCCATTCATCACAACTACACATGCGCAAGTGTCGCACATGTGTAGTTGCATCACTGCCACCATCTTGGAGATGGCACTTGGCTGCACTCGGTGCAGCCACATCAGCTCTGGCTACAGCTTTTTTTTGTTGGTAACCCTTTGCCTTCCTTTGAGAGGAATGGACCAGAGAGAAACGAATTAGTTGTAATTTGGGGGATTTTTTTGTCTGTACTGCATATTGTTTAAAATCATAAAGAAACAGGGTTATGAAACCTTTGAGTAGCCCTGGTGAAACTGTAGTGTCTGTTCTGACTGTATAAGAGGAGCAACCTGAAAAAGAATAAAGATGTTAGATTTTCTTAACTCGGGGCCCTGCTAGCTAGGTAATGTGTGTGACATAGACAGCCAGTTCTGAGTGCTGTATGATCATTTTTTGTAATAATAAAATTGTGCATGGACTGTCTATCATGACTTCGCTCCCCCCTCCCCCCCCAGGTTTCAGCTGAAAGATGAAAGCCATGAGAAAACCCTGAAACAGCATGTGAGATCACACACACACACACACACACACACACACACACAGGTTTTAGATACCAGGTGTTACATGGCAAGCCAGAAGCTAATTACAGACTTTTCTAAGTTAATTTAGTTAAGAGAGAAATCATAAAAAAAAGTTTATGACATTAGAGGGGGGAAACCAGGTTTAGCAAATTGGTGCGAAGTTGTAAATGTTCCTCTGATGCCTGTGTGAGAGAGGATACTGATTAAGATCAAATAACTGTCATTTGAAGAACATAAGTACGCTGAGGTTGCAGAATTTAATACTTGGAAAAGACATCCTGTTTTTATAAATGTATTTTTTTGATATATTCTGACAGGGAGGAGCTAGGTGACCTCATGCAAATAGGTAGGGAAAACCAGGTTTTAATTATTATTCTGTTTTCCTTCAGAGACTTTCATCTAAACTCTGACAAAGAAACATCTGTGAGCACTTTTAAGCAGGTATTTAGAGAGAGAGAGCCAAATCTAAGTACTGTAAGTAGGAATTGCACTGTATAAAACCTTGTTCTTTTATAAGATTTGTATGTCTTGTGATATAATAATTCTGTATTTTATATGTTACATATTTTTATCTATTTTAGTAAAACTCTTTTTAGAACTTACTTGGTCTGTCTTTGATTTCTTTTCTTTTGCAAGTGGAGTATATATGGTTATAGCAGACACTAGGCATAAGCTTGAATGGTGATACCAAACTGGAAAGAGAAGCATTTTAAATCTGAGGTCTTTATTAAAGTTTTTAAGGGTTCATTTCTGTACACCTGGTTAGTTGCCTGTAGGCAAATATATCTGGCCCCCCTGAAGACAGAATTATCTGAGCCTGTGCATTGGGTACACTAACAAGAGGTTCACAGTTTGAATCCCTCCAAGACTGGAGACCAAAGGTTGATCCAAACTCAGACAACAGACAAGAGGGTTACCTTGTTCTGTTAAACTGTTCATAAGACTATGCTCGGAGGTTGGCACTTTGGGAGTAGAGGGCCTGACCTGCTGAGTGGGTTTATGACAGATTGGTTGGCAGCAGTGAAATAATTTTGGTATTACAAGCTTTTATTGTTCTGTGTCAGCTTAAGGCTGTAAGCTCTCTTGCAAAGAAAGAAAAATGCAGAGTTTTATTTTAAAAAGGAAACAGAACTATATCACTTGGCGTACCGTCCAGTTCCTACCCATTTTATTTGTTTTTCCTAAAGTGCCAGTCAGAGTAGCAGTAGTTAGGAAAGATGACTTCCGATTACAGCAGACACACTGTAGATTACTTGAAGCAGTTGTACGGGGACAGAGGAGTCCCATTCGAGGTGACAGCCAAAAAGCAGAACCTCATAGATGCCTTGATGGTAGCAGATACCCAGAGCAGCGAGTCATGGACCGTGACTGGAAAGGACCAAACTTCGAGTGTGGCTGGGCTAGCGGCCAGTGCAGTGTCCAGGTCCAGTGAGGAGGACAGCAGGGTCACTGTCAGTGAAGGGCCACAGCAGCAGGGAAAGGTCACCAGTATCCTGAATCTGGAAGTATTCTGGCTGCAAATTGAGTTGCGCAGGAGAGGAGGGAGCGAGAGAACAGAGAGGCAGAGAGGGAACAGCAGGAGGCCAACCGTGTGGAGCATGAGCACCAGTGAGCTGCAGAGGAGAAGGCAGAGCGAGAACGCCAAGAGGCAGAGTGACAGCAGAGGGAGGAAGACCGTGAGGAGCAGGAGCACCAGAGGCAACACGAACTGGAGAAGATACGACTCTGACCAGCAGCACCAGAGCAGGTACGTGGCTTGGGTTTAACTGGGACTGCAGGACTGGGTTACAAATTGAACTACAAATTAATAGCCGAGTTTAAAGAGGGGGAAGGTATGGATGCCTTTTTAAATTCTTTTGAAAAAGTTTGTTTTCAGGCTAAAATCCCTAGAGAGTCCTGGAGCTTCCAGCTGTCCCCGCTACTTACCGGGAAAGCTCGGGATGCATTGGGTCAAATGGACAATGAGGACAGTGATGATTACAGCAAACTAAAAGCTGCACTGTGAAAAAAGTTTGAATTAACTGCTGAATCATACAGAGCTAAATTCTGTAAGCTCAGGAGCAGCCCTGATATGAGCTACGAGGAGCTAGCCATGAAACAACGTCAGTTTTTAAAATGTTGGTGGGAAGGAATTGAGGTAAACTCTGTTGATAAAATTGAAAATGTGATTTTATTAGAACAGTTTTATCGGGCATGCCCAGCAGAGCTAAAAACCTGGCTAGAGGACCAAGATCCCAAAACAATGCAAGAGGTTGCTGAACTCTTGGACTGCTGTGTCAAAAGCAGACCTGCTCTGAGAGCAAATGGGGTGGGTGTGACAATGCAGAAAGGGAAAAGTGCGCCTTCAGGGCAGCTAAAACCCTCACTGTCTCCACCGAAACCAGTTAGCCCAAGGTTTCAGAGAAAATATTTCTCTGAGAGAAGAAATGAATGTTGGTTGTGTAAAGAAACTAGGCATATTGCTAGACAGTGTCCCAAAAAGGTGAGCAATAATACACAACAGGGTGCTAGAAAGGAAGTAGGTTGTTTGTGTGTCCCTGGAAGCATGCCAGTGAACATGAGGAAACACATGCACCCAGTCATGGTGAATGGTGTACAGATGCAGGGGTTAAGCGACACAGGGGCATCCCTGACCTTGGTAAAGGGGGATCTGGTAGAGCCTGGTCAGCTTATACCCAATAAATACATCACTGTACAGGACTTTGCGGGCGGGGAGAAAACATTGCCCCTCGCTAGTGTTCTCCTAGACTGGGGTGAAACAGGGGGAACTGTGCAACAGGTGGCTGTAGCCAAAACATTAGCAATGGATATGATCCTGGGTAACAGTCTCCAGCAGGGGATGGTGTGTGCAGTTACCCATAGCCAACTGGCAAGGGAAAATTGTAGTTCTCTGAACCCACAGAAACCATTGTGGAAACCACTGAGAGGCTGGTTCCCCAGCCTGTGTCTCTAGATGGGGAGATTAATGAAAAGGGGGTAGAAATTTGCCCAGTAGCAAGTAACCACACAGCTACAGAGGGTTACTCCAAAGAGGGAGAGGTGACCCGTTGTCAGAGGGTTGGGATTGACAGTGATTCTGAATGCCCTGACGCTAGTGCTAGGGACCCTAGTTTAGCGACTGAAGGGGACCTGTCCCATGCCTTGGGACTGTATGAGGGGTTTGCAGCTGCTCAGAGGAGTGACTCTAGTTTAGAGAAGCTGAGGGCTTGGGCAGACTTGGACAGTGCACAGGGAGGTGACAGCAAACATAAGGTTTATTGGGAAAATGGACTTCTGTATACCCAGGCAGTACAGACGGGGGGGGGGGGGATGCTAGACAGGCAGCTTATCGTTCCCCAGGGGTATCATCGTGAGCAGTTGCTCAAGATTGCACATGATATTCCCTTGTCTGCTTATCTGGGAATCGCGCCCACAATGCAGCGGTTGGCCCAGAATTTCTAATGGCCTAACATCACCCAGCAGGTGAAGGAGTATTGCAGGTCTTGTCACCGGTGCTAAGAAATAGGGAAGGTGGGCAAGAAAACCCAAGCTGCCCTGATTCCCTTACCCATAGTAGAGGAGCCATTCCAGAGGGTGGGAATGGCTATTGTGGGGCCTTTAAATACCCCCAGCTCCTCAGGGAAGAGATTCATCCTGACTGTGGTGGATTATGCCACCTGGTACCCAGAGGCAGTCGCATTATCCTCTCTGAGGACAGACAAAGTGGCAGATGTCTTACTTGGGATTTTCTCCTGTTTCTGGCCCCCTGAAGACAGAATTATCTGAGCCTGTGCATTGGGTACGCTAACAAGAGGTTCACATTTTGAATCCCTCCAAGACTGGAGACCAAAAGTTGAGCCGAACTCACAAAACAGACAAGAGGGTTACCTTGTTCTGTTAAACTGTTCATAAGACTATGCTCGGAGGTTGGCACTTTGGGAGTAGAGGGCCTGACCTGCTGAGTGGGTTTGTGACAATGTGGATCATATGTATTCAAGGGATCAACACATACTTGAGCAGTCATTGCACTACGGGGAGTCCAAAGTCATGAATGTATAACTATTATGTGCAAATGGTTTTCACATCCTCATAGTTGCATACTCGAAGGTAAAGCTGCATTTTGCAATCAAATGGAATGGAGCGGCTCCTGTGAGGTGGCTCCTATGAGGCTGCACTTGGCGGTGCTCCTTCGCCGGTTTCAGAAGCTTACCACAGCCATATTGGCGCTGGCTAGAGTTTGTTTAGGGATTCAAACAAATCCTTTATGATTAAAGTTGAGTTTAAAAAAAGGACAAGGGACTGACCGAGCAGAGAGCCTTTTCCACCCTACCAGATGGTTCTTTGAGTTGGGTTTAATGTGTAGTGGGGAAGATGCAGCTATCTGCTTGATTTTACAGGACTGCTCACCTGATAGCGGATGACCCTGGGGCTGAATCTAGGTCACTAAAGCCACACACTAGTGTTGGTATAGTGTGGGCTCCACTTTCCATGACTTCAGACCCACCATTCTGGTTGCTGGTTGGTTGCCCGGAATAGAAAGGGAGTATGCTACCTTATCCACAGATCAAAAGTGCATCTGGCAAAAGCCTTCCACTGACAAAGCCATGAGTTTGTCTAGGAAATCAGGGATAACTCTTTGGTCTTCTCAGAACTGCTCCCCCTAGAGGAGAAGCAGGGAAGGAAGGAGGGTGCCTCTTTATGATAAGCAGATGCGTCTCTGAGCAGATAGAAGGCAAAGTGGAGATAGGGAAGGTTGAGCCATATCCAGAATTTTCTGAGCAAGCCAGATGGCAGATAGTACTGGCTAGTGCGGTGCCTGGCACCAATAATCCTTAACTGGCCCCAGTCTTCCAGTAGTTTCCCAGTCTATTCTCTAGAGACAGTTTAGATGGTGGGAAACCACCATCCATACTGTCAGGATTGAGACCCTGCCTAACAGCAAACCTGTGTATCTCAGACAATATAGGATACCCTTAGCCGGACAGGAAGCTAGTCAAGAGATTTTAGAATCTCTTGGAAAGAGGCGTAATTAAGGAATGTGCCTGCACTTACAGTGCACTGGTGTTGCCTGTGTTGAAACTAGAGATAATTGGACCAGCTCTGATGCAGATCCAGCTCCTCCTCGTGATAGAGGGGACTCGACCCAAACACGGATGTGAATGTGTAAACCTTGAGAGAGAGATTTTGCTGCTGAGGGGGAGCGGAGAGCATCTCTGAAGTATGCATTGTAAAGGTGTTCACAAAGAGGTGGTTGATGGATTTCTTTTTCATTACTCAGCATTCTGTTCTGTCCCTGAACTGCTTAAGTAGGCCATAGTGCCTCACTAATTTGGGAGGGGGGAGCACATCTCAGATTCTGTGTTCTCCTGCTCTGTACCTGAGTTATTAAGCCATAGTGCCTCACTGGTTTTGGGTGGCGGAGGGTGACATCTTAGACTCTGTGTTCCCTTGCTCTGTGCTTGATGTACCTACTAAACCATAGTGCCTCACTGATTTGGGGGCATGTCTCAGATTCAGTGTTTCCCTGGTCTGTGCCTACATACTAACCCATAGTGCCTCACTGATGGGGGGGACATGTATCAAATTCTGTGTTCCCCTGCTCTGTGCCTAAATTACTAGCCCATAGTGCCTCCCTGATTTGGGGGATGTCATGTATCAGATTCTGTGCTCCCTTGCTATGTGCCTGAACTACTTAAGCCATAGTGCCTCACTGATTTGTGGGGTTGGGGGGGTGACGTCTCATATTCTGTGTTTCCCCTGCTCTGGTGCCTCATACACTAAGCCATAGTACCTCACTGATTGGGGATGGGGTCACATCTCAGATTCTGTGTACCACTGCTCGGTGTCTGAACTACTTGGCCATATTAACTCACTGATTTTTGGGGGGTGACATCTCATATTCTGTGTTCCCCATTCTTTGCTTGAACTACTAGGCCACAGTGCCTCACTGATTGGGGCATATCTTAGATCCTGTAATCTTCTTCAAGGATACCTCATGCAGCAGGTCACACCTTAGGAACTATAGCTGCCAGGCACCAGGACCACACAGTAACATTTTTGCAAGCAGTCTATCTGGGGCCACTCATGAAAATGTCACCACGTGGACATGCCCTATATACCCGTGGGTAGTCCCACGCCCCCTTCTCAGTTCTTTTCCCACCATTGACCATTGCACCTCAGACACCATGGAGCACCGTCACTTCAGTCAACCACCACTTTCTCGAAGTTTCTACCTTTTGTTTTCTCACTATAGCTTTTTAATCACTTTATCCTCTAAAGTGATTTCCCCTTGTCTTTTGTGTTATGTCCGGATCCAATACACTCTTTCGTTGCTGCAGCTGCAGACAGAAGATAATAATAAATAAAATAATAAAATGTTATTTTTATGGTGCCTTTCCAAAACCAAGGTGCCTAACAGAGTTTAAAAACATATCAAATATCACAACAGCTTAGTTAACTAAGACAGAAAGCATCTAAAATTAGAATAAATACATCCAGCCAGTCACACAATGCTTGGTGCCAGAGATGAGTTTTCAAAGCTCATTTAAATCCCTCCACGGTCATGCACTCACGTAACTGGCAGGGTAGAGAATTCCAAAGAGATGGGGCTGCGCGCATAAATGCCCGGGCCCAAGAGGATTTTAAACACACACTTGGAATCTCTAGCAACCCCTTGCCAGCTGAGCGGAGTGTTGAGAGGTCTAAACCTCACTTTCAGATTCTTGACGATATTGGGAATGCAAGTAATCACAAACAAGTTGCATTAGAGTAATAAACAAGTTTATTACTACAAAAGGGATAAATCGCAGTTGCCCTAAGCAGTTCTTACCAATACGAACCAGGAGCCAGTGCTAAGCGTTCTCTACACCTCGAGGTTTCTCTGTAGTCTCTTGGGGTCTCTCGGGTCTCCGAGGTGTAAACCTGTGCATTACATTATATACCTGTGATAATTACTATGGTTACCAAAAGATAGAAACATTTCTAGTTACAGAGATGTGCCCTATTGGCTAAATTAGAGGTGGCTCCACGGTCCAAGATAACATTATACAATTCTGTAAACTGTAGCTTAATGGTTAGAGCGCTGGAACGGCATACCAGAGATCTGAGGTTCAAATCCCAGTAGGCCACACTTTTCCTTTCTCATTTCCATCCTTGATTTAAAAATATGTATACCCTGCAGGGGATAAACTGCACTGAGAGAAAGTGGTATTTCTAACATTGGTTCCTAGTTGCATAATTGCGCAACACTAGAGAAAGGAGTGTGTGTGGTTGTGAGGAAATTCCTCAGATGCTTTGACCAGTGAGCCTGTAGCTTAATGGTTAGAGCGCTGGAACAGCATACCAGAGATCTGAGGTTCAAATCCCAGTAGGCCACACTTTTCCTTTCTCATTTCCATCCTTGATTTAAAAACAATTCTGTAAAGTCATCAGTTTGAGAACAAAAGAGTTCTTATACAGAGTCTTACATAACTAAATGTAGTAGTACAAATCACCAAAAGATGGCAATGCCGTCTTACATATTATAATTGCTTCAAGGACAGGTGTCTTGGCATCTGACAAGTAAGAAACAGACAGAAAATATATGGTAAAATATATGTGTGTTAGCAAGCAAAGTGGATTACAACAATATGCATTCAAATCCTGACATCTACTCTTATACGGTAGATGCCCTTAGCCCTAAATATTAGTATAAGCTATACCTAAACATTAGCTGTCTACGGTGTACCTCTGAGGGTACCAATTAGGGTGCAGGGACCTTGTGTAACAGGAGTGATCACCCAGGGCAGTAAGGTACCAGAAGCTCTTTCAGGTAGTCTACGATAAGGATTTCCATGAGGTCTGCGTTCGCTGCCTAGGCACCAACCATGACGACCAGGCCTGTGAGATCTGCCGTGGCTTCAATCAAGCAACACAGTGTCATTATCAGAAGGAGCTAAAGTCTTTTCTCATGGAACAGAAGGTCACCACCTTGGAGAAGGAGCTTCAGGCTCAGAGTTCCTCCACTTCCTGGGTCCTGTCCTTGGGCACCCATTCGGCCAAGGCCTGGGACATGTCTTCAGGGAAGCATCATCACCAGGAGAAAGACTGTTTCTCCCAGGAGTGTTCTTGTTCGCCGCGCCCTGTACTGACCATTTTGGGTTCATTAACCAGACCAGCGGCAACCCCTGCTGCTGCCTACACCCTCTCTCCTACAGGGTCAGCTTTGACAATGTTCCCCACTGGAGTTACTTAGCCTTGTGGCAGTTCATCATCAGTGGGACATTCCCTTTCTCCTGCTGATGATTCCCACTGCCTCCCTCACCCTATCTGCCATGAGGGTGACTTTGGCAGTGTGGCCAGTTGGCTCCACCGATGCTGGCCCTTTGTCGATGGGACTTCCTCCTTTGCCCCTGCTGATACACCCATCAATGCCGATTTCCACCCCCCTCCTCAGGGGCCATTGTCAGGGAGTGATACCAGCCTTCTGGTGGCTGGCGATGGTCATGCACCGATGGGCGCAAGGCCTCTCCCATCGACACCTCTGGCTGTCCCTACAATGTTGGGGACACAGGGTCCTCAGTGGGTTCCCCAGCCTGCCCCATCACACTGCTGCTCCAGCCCTCATCCTTGATGCCAGAGCCTCAATACCACCTGTCGCTACTACAGGGCATTGAACTGATGACGGTCACTATCTATGTCCATGCACTCTTTTCGTTGGTCCCAGACCTTGTGCAGAAGGTCATTCCACCTCA
Source organism: Neoceratodus forsteri (assembly GCA_016271365.2). Classification (NCBI taxonomy): domain Eukaryota; kingdom Metazoa; phylum Chordata; order Ceratodontiformes; family Ceratodontidae; genus Neoceratodus; species Neoceratodus forsteri. The sequence goes on along the minus strand of CM057459.1, from coordinate 360,447,316 downwards.
TGGTCCATCGCCGGCAGGACCTTCTTGGATGTCAGCGCCATCGCATCAGGCTTCGTTGAGGCCTGCCCCTTCATGTTCATTGATATCCTCAATGCCCCCCTCTGATGATGACGATTACCATCCTGATTTCCTCCTCCCAGATGAGAAAGATGAGGAGGATGAGAATGCTAGAACCTGGACTCCCCCTAGCATCTCCACAGTCTCCTCACCAGTGAGGACTTCTCCAAGTACATCCTGAGGTGTCCTCTAGATGACCCCCTCCTTCATCGCCATAATGTGGCAATTGCAGGCTGCCATGGGGTTTGATGCTGTGGAGCAGGATATTGCTAGGTGGAACCTGGCTCAGTACTTAGGCTTGCCAGATTCTCCCCCTCTGCTCATTCCTCCTGTGATTGATGCCTATGAGGATGCTACCATGGCTGCTTGATACAGACCTAGTATGATCCTCCCTATGCCCAGGAAGGTGGACAAACTGTATCAAGCTCCCTCAGGGAAGCCATTTTTTCACGGGACCCCCTCAGGCAGACACTGTAGTCTTCAATGAGACCCATAATCGGTCCAAGAGACCCTCAACACCTCAGCTCCCTTCCTCCAGGCAAGGAGTCCAGGAAGCTGGACCTCATGAGGAAGAGGGTTTTTGCCTCGTCCATCCTGGCGATAAGGGTCCTTAATTATGTGGGCCACATGCTTAAGTACCAGAAATGACCTCAGAGAGTCAGCCCAGTCTGCTGCCTAGTCCTTCTCTGAGAGTCTCCAAATGCAGGATCTGCTTAGGACCCTTCAGTCTGGTGCTTACATGGGCAGATATCTTTAGAGGGCTGCTTATGATGATTTAGATGCCTCAGTCAGAGTCTCTGTGGTGGGCATTTGCTTGAGGAGGTACTCCTGGCTCAGAGTGGCAGGCTTCACCTCTGATGTCCAGCAGTCCATCCTGAATGCTCCATTCAGGGATTACAAACCCTTTGGGGTAGATATGCAGGATAGTCTAAATGACCTGCAGGCCTCAGGCAGAGTCCTGCTTTCTGGTCACTTCCTCTACCACACCCACCAGAAAAGCGGGCAGAGGGTGTCCTTTTGACATGCCACCCATAGGCCCCGAACTGGTACCAAGCAGCCCAACAAGTGCAGAGCTGCCATGGCCCTGCCTACTCTCTCCTCCACCACTGGAAAGTCCTCAAGAGGTGGTGGAGCAGGCCCGGCCATGGGTTCTGCCTCAGTCTGACTCTTTGCCTGACCCCCTCCATCCAGTTCCCCAGGATGTGGTGGTGGCGGGTTGTTTCCCCCTCCATCTTGTCAGGTGTTGGGAGATCAATCAATCAATCAATCAATCAATCAATCACCATTGAGCAAGTTCATTTGCAAGGTGGACCTGCATCACACAAGCCATAAACAATACACATAGTTACACACAAGTACAGGCATTACGACAGTACATGGGAAGAACAATATAAAAACTAAGTAACAGTAAGATCAGAGAAAAGAAAAAAAAACTGTGCATATGGTTACACATAAGTACAGGCAGTGTGGAAGTACATGTGGATAAACCAGGAAAAAACTAATTAAATAAACAATAGAAATTGTGGTCCATGAGGCACCTGTGGGGTGTATCTATTTTTATACATGACAAGGTGGTGGAATGGGCTAGGGAAGAGAGAACCAGTGGAGTCTCAAAGTCTAGGGTGCAAAGGTAGGGAGGGAGTGGTAGGGGCAAAAAAGTTCTAATTGTGGCACCGAACCGAATACCTTCTTCTACATTGTGGCTAATTGATGTAAGGGTTGGAGGCTTAATGTATCACTGTCGATCCATAAGCCTTGGCTATATGGGATGACTGAGCTGTGGTCACAGCTCTAGGGGAGCTAGGTACGGACAATGTCTTCGAAAACATTGATGACCTGGGTACTGAAGGTGCGTATGACGAAGGCTGGAAAACTGGAGTGTACGCAGTATTAAAGGCGATAATCCTATTATGGCTTCGCAGAAGTGGCTTCTGAGTTGTTGAGCACTGAAGTGGCTTCTGGGTCGACAACCACTGGTGGCCGTATCCTTGGCTACTTGGGATAAGTGTGCTGCAGTCACAGCTCTCAGAAGCGGCATATAGACAATGGATTCGGAGGCGTTGGCACTGTGGGTACATGCAACGTCCTGGCTAGGAGGCTAGAAACATCACAGTACTAAAGGAGCATAATCCTGATTATTGGTTCTCGGGGGTGGCTTCGGGGACTTCGACTGCTGGTGGCCATAGATCATGGGGCGTCTACACTGGGTACTCTGTGGGGTCAATTAGCACTGTGAGAAAGGAGTAGAGGCAAGAAGGAGAAGTGAGGGAAGGAGTGAGTGGAGTAAAGAGCCAATCGGAGTGTGATTGGCTAAGGCGCTCATGCTCCGATAGGTTTTCGGGTTTACCGCACCTCTATGGGGCTTGTGTCCGGACTTGTGGACTCGGGCATCAGCTTCTGGGGCACCACCGCCCGGTAACCACAGAACGAGCGGCGGTAAGGCAGAGAGCCTTTGAGGGATCACAACCGACACCTGGATGCTACAGCTCATACAACAGGGACATACTCTAAAATTTGTGAAGATGCCTCCAGAACTTCTTCCAAGGCCCTCCACCTACCCTCCAGCATATGTGCCCATGTTAAGGGAGGAGATCCAGATGCTGCTGCCAAAAAAGACCATAGACCCACCCCCAAGGACCAACAAAATGCGAAGTTCTACTACCACTTATTCCTCATCCCCAAGTCCATAGGAGACTTGAAGCCCATCCTGGACTTACGAAAACTAAGCTATTACATCCAGTGAAAAAAAAGTGCATGATGGTCACCCTTCTGGGCCTGTTGCCCTTGCTCCAGCAGGGGGACTGGATCTGCTCCCTGGGTATGCAGGTTGCTTACCTGCATATCAAAATCTTCCTTCCCCACAGGAAGTACCTAAGGTTCCTGTTCCAGGGGAAGCACAGCAAGTTTAGAGTTCTCCCTTTCAGCTTGTTTTTGGTGCCTCAGGTCTTCACCAAGTGCCCAGCTGTGGTGGCAGTGGCCCTCAGGAGGGATGGCCTTTATGTCATTCCCTACCTGGATGACTGGTTGCTCAAGGCTCAGTCCAAGAAGCAATTGCTCTTGACCTTGGTGCATACCCTACAATTGTTCAATCAGTTGGGGATTACAGTCAACCTGTCCAAGTCAGTGTTGACTCCTGGCCAGTGTCTTCAGTACATAGGAACCATACTGGTCATGGTCCAGGGCTCTGCCTTCCTGCCTCTGGAACAAGCGGAGTGCTTAATTGTACAAGTCTATCATAGTCGATATGTTGCAGCCAGGATGTACCTCAGACTGCTGGGCCTGATGGCCATAGCCATTGCCACTGTTCCCCTGGTGAGACTGCACATGCACATCCCCCAATGGACTTTGAGGTACAGCAGGACCAGCAGATGGATGACCTGGAGCAGATGGTTCTGCTCTCCTCGTCAGTCAAGAAGGTCCTTCAGTAGTGGATGGAACCCAACCATTTACTCCCAGGGGTTCCTTTCATCATACCCTCTCCTCATTAGATACTCCCCTCGGATGCTTCGTGGATGGGTTGGGGAGCTCATCTGGGTCCCTTCCAAACTCAAGGGAGGTGGACTCCGCTCAAGACTTTGCTGCACATTAGTGTACTCAAGATGTGAGCTATACTATACAACCCACAGACCTTTCAGTTTTACCTATCCCCAGGACCACTGCTAGTGCAGATGGACAATATTAGTGTGGTGCACTACATCAACAAGCAAGGGGGCTCCCACTCTCATCTCCTGTGCAGGGAGGCGATGAGGGTTTGGTACTGAGCTCTGGAACATGGCCTAGAGCTGTCAGTCATCCATGATCCAGGTATCCAAAACATCCTGGCAGACCAGTTAAGTCAATCACAGTCCAGAATGCACAAATGGGAACTGCTTACCTCAGTGGTGGCAGATCTGTTTGACAGGTGGGACCATCTAGATTTGGACCTTTTTGCATCCCCACTTAGTGCAAAACTGTCACTTTTCTGCTCGCTCTATTCTGTGCCTGGAGTTTCCTGGCGAGTTGAATTGTCACTGTCTTGGAAAGGGAGGTTCCTTTACACCTTCCTTCCCTTTCTTCCAATCCAGAGAGTGCTAGTCAAGCTCCAGATGGAGGGCAGCATTCTGATTCTGGTGGCTCCCTTTTGGTCTCTGCAGATTTGGTTTCCACTGTTGCAACAGTTGGCAGTGGAGCCTCCAATGCCTCTCCCCTGTGCCCAGGCTTGCTGTCACAGGAACAAGGGATCATTCTCCATCTGAACCTCTGGTCTCTTCACCTGCATGCCTGGCTCCTGAAGACATAGCCATTGCCAGGTTGGGGTCTGTCCTAAAGTGGCCGACATCCTGGTGACCGCCAGGAAGCCTTCCACCAGGACAACATATTCCATGAAATGGAAGCACTTTATTTTGTGGGTGGCTTCCCCCCATCTGGATCCTTTCACCAACCTGGTGAACCAGATTCTAGAATACTTGCTATACTTGGCAGATGCTGGCCTGAAGTATTCTTCCCTAAAGGTGCACTTGTCCACCATATCAGCCTTCCATGTACCTAGTGAGGGTCGTATAGCAGCCCAGTTGGACATGGCCCATACCTTTCTGAGAGGTGTCCTGCACTAAAGCCTCCCATCTGTAACCCAGTCGCAGCTAACCCAGTCCCAGCCGAGAACTTGAATTTTGTTTTGGAGAAACTTACATTGGCCCCTTTTGAGCCTGCCGTGACTTGTGAGTTGCGCTTTTCTGTTGTGGAAAGTGTTATTTTTAGTTGCTATTATCTCTGCTCATAGGATTTCTGAGCTTCAGGCGCTCATGTGTAAGCAGACCTATTTGATTTTCCACAAAGACAGCGTGTCTTTGTGTACTAACCCTAAGTTTTTGCCAAAGGTGGTGTCTGAGTTTACTTTGAATCAAGCCATCCACCTACCTGTTTATTATCCAGAGCATGCCAATCCAGGGGAAAGCATTGCTCCATACTTTGGATGTACATAGAATACTCCAGTGTTATGTTAATCGCATGAAGGACTGCAGGAAGTCCTTGCAGCTGTTTGTTTCTTTTGCCCCTGGGAAAGAGGGCATACCAATTTTAAAACAGTGTCTGTCCTAATGATTGGCCAACTGTATTCTTTTCTGTTATAGGAAGTCCAGTAAAGAACTTCCTGGGACAGCTAAGGCCACTCTGCCAGAGGCATGGCCGCATCTATTAGAAACACAGAAACATAGACTTTGATGGCAGATAAGGACCGCTAGGCCCATCTAGTCTGCCCATTTCCCTACCTACAGGATAGGCCGCAGATCCTAGTTAACCAACAGCCTATTTCTTCCTACCCCCCACAAGAATTGCCTTATGTCTGTCCCATGCATTTTTGAATTCTCCCACAGTTTTAGACCCCACAACCTCCTCAGGAAGGCTGTTCCATGCATCCACTACCCTCTCTGTGAAATAATACTCTCACATTGCCCTGAACCGCCCTCCTTCTATCTTTAAATTGTGTCCCCTTGTTCTTGCAAGTCTCTTTTTCTGAAAGATGCTACCCTCTTGGACTTTGTTGATTCCACTGAGGTACTTAAAAGTTTCTATCATGTCCCCCCTCTCCCTTCTTTCCTCAGGGGTATACATATTAAGTTCCTTTAGTCCCTCCTCATACAGCTTCTCTTGCAGACCCTGCACCATTTTAGTTGCCCTCCTCTGTACTGCCTCTATCCTGTCTATGTCCTTGCGGAGATGGGGTCTCCAGAACTGGACGCAGTACTCCAGATGGGGTCTCACCAACTGTCTGTACAGAGCGATAACAACTTCCTGTTTTCTGCTGCTGATGCCCCTCCTATACATCCTAGTATACCCCAGCCCTCTCTACTGCCTTCACATTGCTTACAACCTTAAGGTCATCTGATATGATTACCCCGGTCCCTTTCCTTTTTGTTGTTGTTACTACCTCCCCACCCATTGTGTATTCTTCCCTGGGTTCTTGTTTCCCAGGTGCATTATTTGCACTACTTTGCATTGAATCCTAGCTGCCATACTTCTGACCATTCCTCCAACCTTGCCAAGTCCCTTTTCATCCTTTCCACGCCTCCTTGTATCAACCCTGTTGCAGATTTTTGTGTCATCTGCAAAAGGCATACTTTTCTTCCAGTCCCTGTCAATGTCACTGATGAAGACATTAAAAGGACTGGACCCAATACTGAACCCTGCGGTACCCCACTAGTAACCCCTTTCTTCAGAATGGACTCAATTTACAATTACCTTCTGTGTCCTGTTGTCCAGCCAATGTTTTACTCAGGCTACCACCCTGGGTCCCACTCCCAGGCTGGTTAATTTGACTATTATCTCTTGTGTGGGACTGTGTCAAATGCCTTGCTAAAGTCTAGGTAGGCCATGTCCACAGCCCCTCCTGGTCTACTACTTTGGTCACCCAGTCAAAGAAATCTATTAGATTCGCCTGACATGACCTTCCGGCCAGAACCCATGCTGCCTTGGGTCCTGTGCTCCACTGGCCTCTAGGTACTCTACTATTCTTTCCTTCAAAAGTGACTCCATCACTTTCCCTACCACAGAGGTCAGACTGACAGGTCTGTAGTTTCCTGCCTCTGTCTTGGACCCACTTTTGTGAAGGGGAATCACATCCGCCTTCCTCCAGTCCTCTGGTACCACACCATCCTCCCATGATTTATTAAAAAGAGTAGCCAGTGGTTTCACTAGTTCCTCCCTTAATTTTTTTAGAATTCTAGGGTGAATTCCATCAGGACCCATTGCTTTGTCCACCTACAGTTTTAGGAGTTCTTGCAGAACCCTTTCTTCGTGAAAGGACTGGGATCGACCCTATCAAGAGTGCTTCTGTTAATTGGATTAGGCACTTCCCCTCTTTTAGAATACTGAGCAGAAATATTCGTTCAGTATTCCTGCTTTTTCACTGTCCCCTCTGCCCACCCACTGTTCATTCTATTCAGCCTCACTATCCCTCCTTTGTCTTTCACGCCGCTGATGTACCTATAAAAGGTTTTATCCCCTCTTAACTGAGTTGGCTATCTTTTCCTCAGTTTGGGCCTTTGCTATTCTGACTTCCTCCCTGCTTCCTTCTGCCTTAACTGGTACAGCTCTGTCCTGCTCCTTCTGTGTTTCCTTATACTTCCAGAATGCTATCTTTTTCTTCCTGACTTTCACAGCCACCTCTTTTGAGAACCATAGTGGCTTTTTCTTTCATTTTGATTTGTTCATTTGCTTCACACAAAGGCTTGTTGCCTCTGTGATGGCAGTTTTGATAATTCCCATTGTTGCTCCACACCTCCTTCTAGCCTGTTTGCTAGTGCTTTCTGAGGCACTCTCCCATCTTGCAAAGTCAGCCCTCCTAAAGTCCAGTACCTCACTTTTTGTGGCTTGACTCTGTAGCTGAGTTTAACGTGAACCACACTGTTTGATGGTCACTTGTCCCCAGATGGCAACCCACTTCTAGATCTGAGATCCTCTCACTGCCCCATTTGAGAGTACAAGGTCTAAGATTGCTCCCACATGAGTGGGTTCCGAAACTAGCTGTCTAATGCCTGCCACCTGTAGGGCATCAAGAATGGCCCTGCTCTTGGATGTGGCTGCAGCAAATGTGCTCCAGTTAACATCTGGCATATTCAGGTCTCCCATCAACAGTATCTCCCCTTTCTCTGCCATTCTATGAATGCCTTCTATCATATCCTTGTCCATTCCTTCCCCCTGACATGGGGGTCTGTACACAACCCCTGTGCGGATTGTGGTTCCCTTTCCAGTCTCCAAGGTGACCCACAGTGCCTCCTCTCCTCCCTGTTTACTCTTTTGTTCTGTTGCTTTTATGTCTTCCTTTACATAGAGAGCTACTCCTCCCCCTCTTCTCCCCTGCCTATCTCTCCTGTAGGTTATGTACCCTGGTATGTTAACATCCCAGTCATGGTTCTCTGTGTACCATGTTTCTGTGACTGCTACGATATCCAGGCATTCCTCTTCCATTAAGGCCATCAGCTCAGGGAGCTTGTTGCCCAGACTACGGGCATTGGTACTCATTACCCTCCATTTCCTGATGGCCTTACTCCCTTTTACCCCATCCCTGTCCTTCTTGCCTTTGTCACTTTCTTCATTTACCCCTGCCCTTCTCCCTAGCTACACCTCTATGTTGTTGTTTGCTGCATTTACTACCGTGACTATTTGGGGGGGGCTAGGATTTTCCTGCTCCTTTCCAGTTGCCTGTTTCAGAGGCGTGTCAGCTGCAGAAATATGTGCTGCTGCCACTTGAAGTACTGTCCACACTTTCACAAAGCACTACAGTCTGGACATCACCTCTAGAAGGCAGGCAGATTTTGGCCTGGCTGTGTTACAGGGCCTTCTGTCCTAGATTCCCGCTTTCCAGTCTACCATACTGGTCTCCTTTGCAGTACTACTTGGGATTAATTCCTAAGGTGTGACTTGCTGCAAGAGATATCCTCAAAGAAGATAGAACAGCTATGTAAGAATGTACCCTAACAGTAGATCTTAGAGAGAATCTCTTGCAGCAGGTCATGCTGTCCCTCCCTCCTTCCCCCTTAACTCTGAGTTCTCCTCTTCAAGGTGGTAAACGTTCTGTTTGCCATACTCCTTTTAGTGGGGCTCTCCAGCTCTCTCTTTGTTTCCTCGGCAGCATGTCCTTGTTGGAAGATTTCTGGTGGGGACCTGAGGAGGGCATGGGTGGAAATCACTTAAGGGGATAAAGTGATAAAAAAATTAGGATGAGAAAACAAAAGGTAGAAATGTCAAGAAAGTGGCAGTCGACTGAAGTGACAGTGTTCTGTGGAGTCCGAGGTACGATGATCGATGGCTGGAAAAGAACTGAGGAGGGTGTGGGGCCACCCATGGCTATATAGGCAGATGTTGACATATTGACATCACTGAAAAAATGTTTTGGTGTGGTCCTGGTGCCTGGTGGCTGTAGTTCCTAAGGTGTGACTTGCCACAAGAGATTCTCTCAAAGTTCTACTGTTACGGTAAGTTCTTAGGTAACTGTTCTTTCCCCTGCAGTGTGCCTAACATACTAAGCCATGGTGCCTCACTGATTGTTTTGGTGGGCGATGATGTATCAGATTCTGTATTCTCCTGATTTGTGCCTGACGTACTAAGCCATTGTGCCTCATTGATTTTGGTGTGGGATGAGGGTCATGTCTCAGATTCTGTGTAAGCTTGATCTACTGAAATTGTTGAATGAAAAAGTATTTTCAGAAAAGAAACTCGGAAAAAAGGGAAGTTTATTGCTGCTGATATGATTAATGCAACTGATAAAAATCAAACAGAACCAGAAAAATGAAAGAATATTGTGGAATTTTCTGATGAAAGCAGTGCAGCTGCAGCACTGTTAGTATGGCCAGAAAAATCAGATACAACACAAAGCAGCAAAAGCAGAGTTAGAAAGTCAGTGATTAAGGAAAAAGCACTCTCTAGTACCACTAGACATAGTACTCCACGATATGCCACTCATACATATCTGGCTCCTTCATCAGAAAGCAGTGTCTCTGATGAAGAGGTGGCACAAAGATGTATCAGAGTTGTGCTCATCCAGTAAAGGTGATAAATCTGAATGTGATACCAATGAGGTAGAGGATACCACCTAGGTAGCAGAACCCAAACAGAAAAAACCCATACAGTAAGCACTGCCACTAGCCAGTGGTGTGAAAACAAAATCAATCAAAATACTGCACTAGGGATCACCTCATTTTTCTGTGGACACAGTGTGCATGAATCAAGGTCAGAAACACCAGCCACTGAAATTGATGAAGTTCTTGGTATGATGACCAAACGTTCTACCTCAGTTGTGTGGAGCCCCAGAAAATGAATGTTTGGCTGTCTGTACCTTTTGTCATAGGGAAGTAAGCAGTAGTAAAGTGAAGGGCCAGTCTGGTACATCATCACTAAAAAGACTTTTGCAAAGAGCAGATCCAACCCTTGGACAGCAGTTCTGAGAAAGGGTGAAAATATCTGTGATGTAAATCATACAGGCAGTATTGATAGTGAAGAGACAGAGAGACAGGGCGGGAAAAAAGTATGTTCAACTTCTCTAACAAAATTATTCAGAAAAGCTACAGTCCTGCCACTGCCATCTCCTGGCTTTTGTTCCCACTTTAGGAACTGAACAGCAGACTAATAATGCAAAGCTAGAACAAAAGTCTGCATACAGTAGATCACATCAAGTAACACTAAAAATCAGTCTGCTCATTTTTGAGTTTATTGCCAAGGACCTGCAACAATTTTCTGTACTGGAGAATGAGGGTTTTAGAGCCCTTTTAAAATACTTTGCTCGATGTTAGAACATACTAAGTCATAACTATTTTGCCACTGTGTTTCCAAAATGTAAGAATGTCTGCAAAGTAAAATAAAAATGGCTTTTAAAGAGAGCCAAAGTGGTACTATACACTTGACCACAGACACGTGGCTAGTTGTCAAACCACTGATTATATGTGCATCATAGCACATTGGATGTTACAGTTGTCTTCAAACACCACCACATGTAGCAGTCTGCAGCAAGGAATGTAAAGAATTGCAGCGTTTTGTGTCAGTATGTTCAGTTAGCATCTTACCGCTGACCATATTTTAGAAGACATGCAATACAAAATGTGTGAATGATTAGAGCCACTGGGTCTCAATGTTGAGTTTGTTGTTTCTTTTTTCTATTTATTCTTTTTCCGCCCCTGCCTGCTGCCTGATGTATTTATTCAGCCCGGTCACGGGCCATGGGCTTCTACTCCCCAAATTGGCCTTGGGCCCTCTGATACCCGTAACGTGCCCCCCACGGCGGGGCTGTGGCACTCCCCTTGCATGCCGCAGTCTTCAACCAGGTCGGAGGGCTGGCCTGGGGAGCAAATTGAAGCCGGGTAAGCTTCATTAGCGTGGCTGGCAGCAGACTTTATCCCCATTTTCCGGAGGCAGGGTGGTGCAACTGACACCTCGTCCGCCCCGCCTCCTGCTCGTGCCAGTGCCGAAGTAGCTATGTGACTCCTGGCCTCGGCTGGGTCATCAATGCCCGGCACTTCCCCACCCTCCCCCGAGAAGGAGAGCAGTCCCAGATCGCCCATCCTTTCTTCCTGGCCAGCCCTCCAGCGACCCTGGTCTGTTCCCGAACCCGGTCACCGGCGCGCATGCGGAAATCCAACCGCTGCGCCGATGGGCCGGCTGAGTTTGTTGTTTCTGACAGAGACAACAACATTGTGCTTTGAAATATTGTGTTTTTTTTTCATATTCCATGTTATGCATGCTCATCAAATCTATTAGTGCAAGCTTTCCTTTCAAATGACAACAGCACTGTAACAATAGTGGATGCTGCAAAAAAAAATAAATCTGTGGCCATTTCAGGCACTCCATAAAGTAATGCGGTATCTTAGCTGGCCTATAAAAAAAACCAAAAAAAAAACAATTTGCTAATACAGCAGCTAAACAAGATGATCTTCACTGAGGATATCTGCTCCACTGGGCCACACATTTGGAACTGTACTTCATCGGTGTCAGGACCACTCCAAAACTTTGGCTAGCTGGGGGCCACCCCTGATGATGGACCACATCGGTGTCTATAAAATGTGGGTGGCCCTCTTTCTCCTTCTTTCTTTCTTTGGCCATTGGACCTGCAGAGAAACAACATTGTTGCTTCTTAGTTAGTTATTACTGTCTAAGTAAATTTTTCTTCTTGACATTGTCCCTATATGCCGCGCGGTTGAAATAACCTTTGTTTAGGTTTTGTACCTGCAGTTACAAGATCTAGAAGGACAATACTCACGACATATGTGTATGCTGTTTGTATTTGTTACACAGTGTGTGGGTCTACATGATCTGCCAATGATTTTACGAGGCCACAAGGAAATGCCATAAGAAGGATTTAGAAACCTTCATTGTAATTAAGGTTATGAAAACACAAGCGAAGGCAATGGGCTGCAAGCTGACTTCTCCTTCATGACCCTCCATCTCAGGGAAAGAGACACTCTGGTGATCTGTGACTCTATCACTGTTGAGGTCAACAAGGACAATGGAGAACTCCAAAGAAAATGAAAATTCATCGTTTTAACCTTCCTCCTCCTCCATCCAACATAAGCATAGAGGCAAACATGCTTTGCCAGTGAGGTCCAGGTCTTTATCGAAGGAAGGTAAGTCTTCATAGTCATCCATTCCAGCGGCATCGACTACAGCCCCCCCCGGACAGTCACTGAGACATCAAGGTCAGGGCCTGGCTTTGGTGCTGCTGTACCTTCTATGGACAGTGTGCCGCCTCCATCATTAGGTTCTGTTCTGATGACTAAAGCAGTCACAAACCCACAATCAGGCATTGTCGACTCCCAGACTATGCTGGCATCACTTTCAGAAATGTTAACTCACCAGTTCTCAGCACTGACAGCGTTGGTGCCAGTCTCTTTGACAGAACCTCCCCCATTGGCACTGTCATCAGTGATGGGACCTAAATGCATGCCTATAGCACTTTTGGTACAGCCACTGCTTCCATTGCCAGCTCCACAGATTGCTTCTATTGTCATTCAGGATGGCGATGAGGTAGAAAACAGTCCTGACCTTGGGGATGTGGAGGAGGATTTGGAGGAGGAAGAAGGGGAGGACAACTCCTATGAAGGGGGGTTTCCTTGCAGCTCTACTGTCTCCTCTTGCAGTGAAGACTCTGTGGTTTACCACCCCAGATCTCCTCCTGAAGATCCCTCATTTCAAACTTTATTCAAGCAAATACAGGATATAATGGGCTTTGAGAGTGAAGACGAAGACTCTGTGTGATAAGGTAATGAACTGGGTGGCTTTTGGGAACCACTCTGAAAGAGAATGCTCTGGACACAAGTTTAAATTAAATGAAATCTGCTTTACTTTCAGTAACAGCAAAAAGAAATAGATTGCGTTCACCTTAACAAAAACTTCTTGCAGTTCAGTCTCTTTCTGTCTCCACTTACATCTTGCATGAAAAGAAACCTCCTTCTGCTTGTTCACTCTCCTCCCTTTATTTGGCTCAGGAGTTGCTTGTTTGTACCCCTCCTCCCCTAAAAGATAGCCAAAAGGTTAAACATGCAGTGCAGTGAGGTCTTAAAGGGCCAACTTTAAAACAAAAGGGGTTTGGTACAAATCCCACAACAGCCCCATGAAAACTTGTGTCACCTGCGTTGCAGGGTTGTGAAGTGGTTTATGGTTGAAAGGAGCATGGTGGACATACACTCCATCACATATCCTCCCTCTCAGAGTTGTGGCCATGGCACGCTCAGCAAAGACCATCAGAGATCCACCCTCCCGCAAGAAAAAAATCTGCATTGCCATGCTGGATACCTGCCTGACGGTGCACATCAAATGAGAAAGGCTGCAGCACCAAATACCATCTGGTGACAGGGGCATTGGTATCCTGCATAGCATGTGACCACTTGAGGGGGCGTGGTCGGTGACAAGGGTGAACTTCCATAGCATAGGACGACCACTGCCCACTTTACCACCATACACTCTTTTTACAGCATGGCATAACGCTGCTCCCAGGAAAAAGTTTTCGAGATAGATACAGGATTTGGTGAATCCCTTCCTCGAGTTGAAGTCTAGTGATTACACTGCCCCCCAGCACCACTTCAGAGACGTCCTGGTACAAAGTGATGGAATGGTTGAAATCTGGACTTTGTATGACTGGACCCTTACACAGCACATTTTGATGACCTGACATCTGACACTCGGGTGACAAATGGACATTATTTAGGATGTTTTCTTGGTCAGGTCAGTCACTGAAGTAGCAAAAGTTGAGAATTCTGGAATGAACTGGTGGTAATACCCTGTAAGTGAAAGAAATTACCTAACCTGCTTCTTGGTAGTTGGGCCGGGGCAGTCAGCTAGGGCCTTTACTTTGTTGACAACCAGGTGTATGTAGCCATTTCCAACCACATACCCCAAGTATTTTGTCTCCTACTGCTATAGGGCACATTTCATGGCACTGACGGTGAGGTCTGCTTCCCTGAGTGATTCAAGTACCATAGCCACGTCTTGCAGATGGCTGTCCCAATCAGGGCTAAATATAACAACACTGTCCAGGTACACTGCTGCATACAGCCCAGGGGGATGGAGGATGGCCCATCATTCTCTGGAATGTGGCTGGGGCCCATGCAATCCAAAAGGAAGCACAGTAAACTGATATCCACAAAACGGGGTGGCAAGTCCCGTTTAAGGCAAAAGTCAACAAACAGAACCTAGTGGATGCCCTGCTGGTAGCAGATACCCAGAGCACCAAGTTACAGATTGTGACTAAAAAGGACCAGACCTCGAGTGTGGCAAGGCTAGCGGCCAGTGCAGTGTCCAGATCTGATGCAGAGGGCAACAGGGCCACTATCAGTGAAGGGCCACAGCAGCAGGGGAAGGTCACCAATATCCTTGATCCAGAAGTACTCAGGCTGCAAACTGAGTTGTGTAGAATGGAGCTGGATTTCCAGAGGGAGGCAGAGCGAGAACACCGAGAGGAAGAGCATGAACAGAGACGCTGAGCGTGAGGAGCGTGAGCACCAGTGAGCTGCAGAGGAGAAGAGGGAGCGAGAACGCAGAGAGGCAGAGCGAGAACAGAGAGACGTGGACTGTGAGGAGTGTGAGCGCCAGAGGCAACATGAAATGGAGAAGCTACGACTCCAACCAGCAGCACCAGAGCAGGTAAGTGGCTTGGGTTTAACTGGCACTACAGGACTGGGTTACAAATTGAATTCCAAATTAATAGCCGAATTTAAAGAGGGGGAGGACATGGATGCCTTTTTAAATTCCTTTGAAAAAGTTTGTATTCAGGCTAAAATTTCTAGAGAGTCCTGGAGCTTCCAGCTATCCCTGCTACTTACTGGGAAAGCTTGGAATGCATTGGGTCAAATTGACAATGAGGACAGTGATGATTACAGCAAACTTAAAACTGGACTGTTAAAGAAATTTGAATTAACTGCTGCATCATACAGCGCTAAATTCCATAAGCACAGGAGAAGCTCTGACATGAGCTATGAGGAGCTAGCCATGAAACAATGTCAGTTTTTAAAATGTTGGTGGGAAGATATTGAGGCAAACTCTGTTGATAAAATTGAAAATGTGATTTTGTTAGAACAGTTTTATTGGGCATGCCCAGCAGAGCTGAAAACCTGGCTGGAGGACCGAGATCCCAAAACAGTGCAAGAGGCTGCTGAAATCTTGGACTGCTATGCCAAAAGCAGACCTGCTCTGAGAGCGCATGAGGCAGGCGTGGCAGCGCAGAAAGGAAAAGCGTGCCTTCAGGGCAGCTAAACCCTCACTGCCTCCACCAAACCAGTTAGTTCCCAGGTTTCAGAGAAAGATTTCTCTGAAAAGAGAAGTGAATGTTGGTTATATAAAGAAACTGGGCATACTGCCAGACAGTGTCCCAAAAGAATGAGCAATAATACGCAGAATGGTACTAGAAAAGAAGTGGGTTGTTTGTGTGTCCCTGGGAGCATGCCAGTGAACATGAGGGAACACATGCACCCAGTCATGGTGAATGGTGTACAGACACAAGGGTTAAGGGACACAGGAGCATCCTTGACTTTGGTAAAGGGGGATCTGGTAGAGCCTGTTCAGCTTATATCCAATAAATACGTCACTGTACAGGACTTCACTGGTGAGGTGAAAACATTGCTCCTCGCTAGTGTTCTCCTAGACAGGGGTGAAACAGGGGGAACTGTGCAACAGGTGGTTGTAGCCAAAACCTTACCACTGGATGTGATCCTGGGCAACAATCTAAAATGGGATGGTGTGTGCAGTTATCCATAGCCAAGGGGCAAGGGAAAATTGTAGTTCCCTGAACCCCACAGAAACCATTGTGGAAACCACTGAGAGGCTGGTTCCCCAGCCTGTGTCTCTAGATAGGGAGATTAATGAAAAGGGGTAGAAATTTGCCCAGTAGCAAGTAACCACACAGCTACAGAGGGCTACTCTGAAGAGGGAGGGGTGACCCACTGTCAGAGGGTTGGGACCGACAGTGATCCTGAGTGCCCTGACGCTAGTGCTAGGGACCCTGGTTTAGTGACTGAAGGGGACCTGTCCCTTACCTTGAGGAATATGTGAGGGGTTCGCAGCTGCTCAGAGAAGTGACCCTAGTTTAGGGAAGCTGAGGGCTTGGGCAGACTCGGACGGCACACAGGAAGGGGATGGCAGACATAAAGTTTATTGGGAAAATGGACTTCTGTATACTCAGGCAGTACAGACAGAGGGAGGGGTGCTAGGCAGGCAGCTTATCATTCCCCAGGGGTATTGTGAGCAGTTGCTCAAGATTGCACATGATATTCCCTTGTCTGGTCATCTGGGAATCATGTGGATGATGCAGCGGTTGGCCCAGAATTCCTACTGGCCTAACTTCACCCAGCAGTTGAAGGAGTATTGCAGGTCTTGTCACCATTGCCAAGAAATAGGAAAGGCAGGCAAGAAAACCCAAGCCGCCCTGATTCCATTGCCCATAGTGGAGGAGCCATTCCAGAGGGTGAGAATGGATATTGTGGGGCCTTTAAATACCCCCAGCTCCTCAGGGAAGAGAGTCATCCTGACTGTGGTGGATTATGCCACCTGGTACGCAGAGGCAGTCGCCCTATCCTCTCTGAGGACAGACGAAGTGGTGGATGCCTTACTTGGGATTTTCCCCCATGTTCGGTTTCCACAGGAGGTTATCACTGATCGAGGGGGTTCCTTCATGTCGGACCTGATGACATATTTATGGGAGAAGTATGTGGTGGTGCAGAGATGCACGGCACTGTATCATCCACTAGCCAATGGGCTTGTGGAAAGATTCAATGGTAGTCAATGTTCTGGGCGTTTGCTGAACAGCATGGGAGGGACTGGGAGAAATACTTTCCCCACCTGTTGTTTGCATGCAGGGAGGTGCCTTAAGAGTTGACAGGATTTTCCCCCTTCAAACTCTTATATCGACGCTGGTACGTGGGCCACTTGACTTGATCTGGGAGGACTGGGAAGGCAAGCACGCCACCCAGGGAACTCCCATTGTGGATTACATCCTTAGGTTTAGGGAAAGGCAGAAAGAGCTTATGGGGACAGCCCAGAGCAACCTGGCAGCTGCTCAACAGAAACAAAAAGTGTGGTACGATCGCAGAGCCAGAGCTCGCTCATACATGGTGGGTCAGGAAGTCATGGTCCTTATTCCAGTCTGGAAAGACAAGCTGCAAGCTGAGTGAGTGGGACCATACAAAGTGGTTAGGAAGGTAAATGATGTGAACTACATTGTGAAGTTACCTGTCCAAAGACAGACAGAAAGGATGTACCATATCAAAATGATGACGCCATATGCAAATAGTGGTGCATGGTGTTTGCAGTGTGTAGTCCTGGGGAGGGAACGGATGAAGGAGACCCCCTTCTGGACTTGCTAGAAGAAAGTAAGTGGGAGTCCTCTGTTAAGGCAGTAAAATTGTCTCCCCAACTGGCATCGGACCAGATCCGGAAAGTAAGGGAGGTTTTAGCAGACTTTGCCCCATTGTTTAGCACCAAGCCTGGACTAACTCCCTTAGTGACTCATGATGTGGAGACAGGGACATGGACGCTCATATGGTGGACAGCATATCGGGTGTCAGAGGCTGTCCAAAAGGACATTAGGAGGGAAGTGGAGGAGATGTTGGATTTAGGAGTAATCCAGAGATCCCACAGCCCCTGGGCCTCATCCGTAGTCCTTGTGCCCAAGCCAGATGGCTCTACTCATTTCTGTGTGGACTATCATGGACTGAATGCGGTCATGAAGTCAGACGCCCACCCAATGCCCTGGACAGACAAACTCCTGGACAAGTTGGGAGGGGACGACCTACCTTATGACCACTGACCTGACAAAGCAGTATTGGCAGGCAGAGTTGACGGAAAGAGCTAGGGAGAGGTCGGCCTTCATCACTCCGATAGGCTTATTTGAGTTTAAAGTAATGCCTTTTGGAATGAAGAATGCCCCGGACACTTTTCAAAGGTTGGTGAACCAGGTGTTTAAATGGTGCTGAGGAGTATGCAGTGGCGTACCTGGATGACATTGCCATCTTTAGTGCCAGCTGGGAGGAACACCTATCCCACCTTAGGGAAGTGCTGGGCAGGATACAGAGGGCCAGGCTCACTGTCAAAGATGGGAAGTGCCAGGTGGCCATGGGAGAAGTGGCATACCGTGGGCATGAGGTAGGCAGACAGGGGACAGCTCCGTCCTAACCAAATAAAGATAGAAATAATCTAGGTGTGGCCCAGACCAGAAACACAGAAGCCAGTCAGGAGTTTTCTAGGGACAGCAGGGTACTACAGAAAATTTGTACCCAATTACAGTGCCCTGGCTGCTCCCCTGTCTGACCTGACAAAGAAAAAGATGCCAAAGAAAATTACCTGGGGCCCGGCCTGTGAGGAAGCCTTTTCCAAACTAAAGGAGGCACTGTGCAGTGCTCCTGTTTTGACAAGTCCTGACTATAGAAAACCCTTTATAGTTCAGACTGATGCCTCAGATGTGGATATTGGGGCAGTACTGAGTCAGACATCCAGCCAAGGGACAGATCACCCAGTAGTGTATCTGAGTAGGAAGTTACTTCCCAGGGAGCAGGCATACTCCACAGTGGAAAAGGAGTGTCTTGCCATAGTGTGGGCCCTAAAGAAATTAGTGCCATACTTATATGGGCAGCATTTTGTGTTGCAGACTGACCACAACCCCCTGGTTTGGCTGACGCAGTTGGGAAAGAACCATGGTAGATTGCTAAGATGGAGTCTTGCTTTCCAAGGGTATGATATGACAGTTGTACATAGCGCTTGAGCAAGAAACCGGAACTCAGATGGTCTGTCTTACGTGTATGAGGAGTGAACTCATTTGGGAAGCTCATCCCATGCCGGGGACAGAGCCCCCAAATTCAGTTTAGGTGGGGAGGATTGTGACACGTGGACAGCCAGTTCTGAGTACACTATGATTTTTTTTGTAATATATTTGTGTTATGGACTGTCTCTCATGAGAGATGATGAGACAGCATGTGAGACACACACACACACACACACACACACACACACACACAGGTTTTAGATACAAGGTGTTACATGGAAAGCCAGAAGCTAATTACAGACTAGAACAGGCCTTAATCAAGAATCTCCTTTTTTACTAAGTTAAATATAGCTTTAACTGCTAAGAGGGAAATCAGCATCCATTTTGTGACATTTCGAGGAGGAAACCAGGATTGGCACACTGGTGCGAGATCATAAATGCTTTGATGTCTGTTTGAGAGGGGATACTGCTCATAGATGAAAGGAAATTTACAGACTTGATTGGGGAAGTCACATGGGGAAAGGAGTTTCTACTGATTTAACCTTAATTAACTTTCCTTCTAAAATGATAAAACTTCCTGGGTGTATGATTTTTAATAAACAGAGGAGGAGCTAGTTGACCTCTCACACAGGGGTTGGCAAAGACAGTTTTTTTTAAAGAGTATTCTGTTTTACTTCGCTCTGACAAAGAAACATCTTTGTGCACTTTAAGCAAGTATGCAGGTAGAGAGAGACAAGATCTAAGTACTGTAGTAAGAACTGCACTGTTACAACTTTGTTCTTTTAAAAGATTGTATGGTTCTTGCGGTATATGGTTCTGTATTTTATGTTTTACATATTTTTATCTATTTTTGGAGCCTACTTGGTCTGTCTTTGAAGTTCTTTTCTTTAACAAGTGAAGTATATATGGTTAAAGCAGACACTGTGCATAAGCTTGACTGGTGATACCAAACTGGAAAAAGGAAAGAGTAATCTGAAGTCCATACCTCTCAACCTTCTGCCTCATAAATCAGGGGCAGGGCTTAAAAAAGTCTGGGACAAAGGCCCAAAGTCAGGGACACATTTTTAAAATTGGTGCTATCCACTCAGGAAGCTGGCAGAATAAGGGACTCAATGTATAATACATTTTCTGAAGAATAAGAAGTCTGCAACTGTATTGTTTGACATAATTTTATTATTACAATCATCACTGTTTAGTCAGGGGAACACAGATTTTAGGAGGGACAGAGTAAAATTTCGAGGTGAAATCAGGGACATCCCTGAAAATCAGGGACACTTGAGAGTTATGCTGAAGTCTTTATTAGAGTTTTTAAGGGTTCATTTTGTACACCTGGTTAGGTGCCCGTAGGCAAAGATATCTGGCCCCCCGAAGACAGAATTATCTGAGCCTGTACATTGGGTATGCTAACAAGAGGTTCACAGTTTGAATCCCTCCAGAACTGAGACCAAAGGTTGATTTGAACCCACAAAACAGACAGGAGGGTTACCCTGTTTCTGTTAACTGTTCACAGCACTGCACTCAGACGTTGGCACTTTGGGAGTAGAGGGCTGACCTGCTGAGTGGGTTTGTGACACTTGTAACCTCCATCAGGGGATTTAGATCTGCTGCTTATAGTGAAATTATTTTTAGATTTACTGTGCTTAGTGGAACACTTTTCTTGTACTTATAGTAACAGTTATGGGCTCCTGAGAGGAACAATGAACAAATAAAGCAAGCAGAGACTGTGCACTCACCTTGGTGGGTGCCGAAGATTTGGTTTTGAACTGGATGTGCGAAGGTGGTGGATGAGTGCAAGAGAAGTGAGAGAGAGCTGGGAAGAAGGTGGTGGAGAGTTGGCTGGGACAACCATAGTCTGGCTGACCTGAAGAGAGTTGCTCTGAAGAGGCATTAACAAACGGAGATTGGGAGTAGGACCCGAACTGATGCTTTGGACCACAGAGTTTGAGAAAAATTGGATGGTCTATTCATGATGATAAGTGCTGGTGAAAGTGTGTGGCTCAGAAGAGTACGAGTCTGAGTCTGCTGCATAACTGCAGACAGATTTTAGTAACTTTTGTTAACTTTTACCAGACTCTGCAATTATAACTAAAACAGAGAAAAAAGGGCAATTGAAAGTACAGAGGAAAAACAGAGAAAAATGCAGTAGAACACAGGTTGAAAAAAAGTAGAATTATGTGTTTAGGATACATTTGGTATAAGCATTACCCCATAGCAGGATACTTTTTAAATATAATAAATAATTATATAAAATATAATCATAGAGGTTTGGCCATTATATTCTGAAATCAGGGTACATATAGGTCTTACAGATTTATGGTTTAATAGTTTTTTAATAGGCTGTATATTGAATGTTTGAAAATACGACCTTCCCGTTGATCCTCTTTTTTTTTTTTTTTACTTGCTATTTATATCCCCTTCCTGACCCCGTCTGCTCCTTCCCTCAGGGACTCCCTTGGTGACCTACAGGGCTCTGCTGGGTATCTTGGGGAATGCTTTGGTAGACCGGACCCCCATCCAGCCTTGGATGACCCCGTGGGTGGGGTAGGAGGGAGACCCCCTAGATCATCTCCCCCCAGCCAACATCCAGTGTCGGGTGGTCCAACTGAGCCTCTCCCCTGATCCCGGTCATGTGCAGCTAATGGACTGGGGCCTATCTCCAGGAACAGATGTGGGGTGTGTTTCCACTTTTCTGGTCCCTCTACCCCGTAGACAAGGGCATGCTAGGAGACCTGAGGAGACGAGCGCACGTCAAGATGTGCCTCCGCATCGGAACCCGGCTGACATCTAACCCTCCCTGCATTCTGCGTTCCCGATCTGCACCTCCACCTGTGGTCACCCAGGTGGCAATATTACAGTAGGACCCGCAGCCCACCCTCCCCAGAGAGGGAGAGAGCAGCCCCCTGACTGGCCCTCTAGCAAATTGGGCTCACTGCCGAACCTGGTTCGCTGGACATGTGGACTGTGATGTCATATTTTTTATTTATTTACTTTGATGACTGGGTAAGTGCACTGGTGCCAAAATGCCTTTTTCAGGCATGACCTGGGTACAGAAGAGTACACAACAAAGCAGTGGAATAGGTACACGTACATAAGGTATCAAAATACAAAATGAAGTGGTATGGTGCAAAACTAAGGCATTCAGATTGCACATTAAGTCAACAATGTTTTGTAAGGCATGCAAAGCTGGTAGAGACATTCGACTCTTGGAGATGTACTTTCAGCATGGCAGTGAACATTTTAGGGGAAGGGACAGCTCTGATAGCAAAAGGTATGGTGTTCCAGAACAAGGGTGTAGGCAGGCATACTCCAAGCACTCCATGGTGTATAATTTTATTTAAGGGGGGTAGCAAGTAGGCTCTGAACTGCTTCCTTTTTCCATGAAAACTAACAAAGAAAATACTGAACCTTTCTGTAATTTTATTCATAGGAGTCGAAACTAGAAGGACTGGTCACTAATACTCTCTTTGTATCCCAAGGACAATTCCACTTTACAGGCTCTGGGTTGGTATGTGGGTGTCTTAGGAACAATGCATGGCATTTGTATTTACCCATGCATGGCAACAACCATTGTCATGAGATACAAAGTTGTATTTATTGTACCAAATCAGGCAACAGACATGGTTCTGGTGTACATTGTATATTGTCTGGCTACATCCGGGGGTGCAGCTCACACTAACAAGGTGGGGGTAGCAGTGAGTCCACTTGGTGTACAGATCTGAAATCCCTGGCTACACCCCTGTTCCAGAATGATGCTGCTTTGTATCTAACAGAACTCTGGCCCATGCCCATGCACATGAATGGTACTTTCAATAGATTGTTTGCAGAGGAGTGAGAGAAAGGGTTGTCCATGTATGTGAATAGCTTGGGTAGGGATTGGGGAGCACTTCCATGTAGAATTTTGTACACAAAATTTGTTTGGGTTAACTGGGCTCTGGTTTTGGGTTGCAGCCGACCAAATCATTCAACACTGGTGCAGTAATGAGACCATGGGCATGTGTAGATGCAAATCTGGCAACTTTGAGGGTTAAGACTTTTCTTTGCTCAGAGGATCATAAGGGAAGCAGCATCCATAATGATGGAACCATACTCAGTCAGGGGAGTATGCAGCTTTGAGTGATTCTGACTTCAGTGTTGGGTGCCAGGTACTTTGTAATATGATAGAGTAGACCCTATTTTTGATGAGCACGTCTTACAGTGTTGATCATGTGAGCATCAAATGTGAGGTGGGGATTGATGTTAACACTAAGGCATTGGAATTCATTAACTACTTTCACTCCATCTAAGGCCCCCATATTCAAAAGGTTAGCATGGCACTAACCAGGTTTGTGCTGTGCTAACCCTGAATAGCACTGACCCTCTTAGCAGGCCATATTCAAAGGCCCCTGGAGCACTGCACTAACTCTGTAGCGTGATCACGGAAAAAATATCACAGCACCTCTGCAAATGCCAGTTCCCTCATGCATAAAGGGTGCAGCAGTATACTCCTAGTTTTTCACGATGCAAAACAGATGCCAACACAGCTGTGTTTACCGCTACTGAAACCCTGCCCTTTACTGGGCTCTTTGGATATGACCCACCTCCAAATGCTGGTTGGGTGTATTGCAGTCCAAACTCACTGGTAGTCTAGTGGTGCCCCTACCCCGATTGCTTCTGTGTCACTGTTATAATGAATTCCCTGGTGTCTAGTGATCCCCATCCGTGATCACCTCTGTGTCACTGTTATAATGAGTTCCTTGGTGTTTAGTGGACCCACTCTCCCCAATCACCCATGTCCAACATCCATAACCAGTTCTTTGGTGTCTAGCCCAACTGAGTGCTCATCGCATAATGGGCATGCAAATGGCCTGTTAGCACCATGCATGCCCAGTGGGCTCATTTGCATGTTAGGGCTGAATATGGCCCACAGGAGCCCGGTTCCTATCCCATGATGGGTGCGTTATCTCCTACGCGCTATCCTGTGGGCATAGTCAGTCTCCAGCTGAGTCAGCATAGCACTTTGCTCTGCACTGACACAGGCCCATATTCAGACAGTTAGTGCACTCCGTGAGATTGTGCTCTTGGAATATAACTCGGAGCCAGCTGTGTGCTATGTGTCGTGCAGTGCTACTGGCTTGCATGTGCTATCAGCCAACTCTGAATATGAGGGTCAATGACTCCTTGCATGTCAGTTGGAAGATGATGTAAAATGTCACTTGGTATAGAAGCTCAGCATTTAAGTGCAGTAGTCTAATCCCTCACTTGTCTGAAACAACAGGTAAACAACTGCAAAATGTGCATGCAGGTGAAAAATCTGTGAGACAAATATACTGAACAAATGAAAGAAACAGGTAGAAAATGCAGGAACATTCCAGGAGTAGAGTGACTGTACAAAATGCTATGAAATACTTGGGGCCTTACGAAACGATTAAAATGTCTAAAAAATAGTAATAACACAATTGTTTCTATTCTAATTATTGAAACAAGAAACATATTTCTGGACAGTCATTACTGAATGTGTGGCATACAAAAAGAGAAACACATCAAACAGAAAAACTGTCCCAAACTGTAAGACTAAAGTATGGTTTTGACAATAAATGGATACCTAGCATGGTGTTTCACTATGTACAGAAGGAGGATGGAATGCTGCATGCTTCTATGTCAGCACTTCATTGTGTGTGTGTATGCGTGTGTACATGCACACACTTGGATCCCTCACCATTAGTTTCCTGGAGGTGGGATGTTAAAACCAATGCCAGAAGTAAGATAACAGTTGCGGCTCTCTCGTGACCCATGTCCCGCCTACTCATTTTTTATACTGATGGGCACAATGCCATAAACACACTTATGCATGCATGCATGCATCCACAAGTACAGTGGCAGACACACACACACTCTGATGCAGACACATTAATGTACACAGATATGCACACTCTGAAAGTCACAATAATGAACACACAGACAAGAACAGAGACCTCAGCATACACAGATGCAGAGATATTCTAATGCATTCACATTGAGATGCATAAAAACAGAGATAGTAGCTCACACGGTCACAATTACTCAATAATACAGACAGTACATACACACACACACACACACACACACACACACACACACACACACACTACTTCCAGACCGACCCATTACAGTGTTTCATTTTTCCTTAATACTGATAGAGATAAAAAGTTACACGATGGAGGTGTGCCAACAGACCTGAAAGGGTACACAGTGAGCTGCTGTGACCAGTGAGCAGCCATGACCAGTAGCCAAGGTAAAAGGGCTGACTGGAGACACAGTGAGCTGCTGTGACTGACAGGCAAGATAAAACAGAAACAAAGAATTTGTAGACAGAAAAGGACCACTGACCGGATGGTCTCTGCCTGTTTACTAATATTCCCCTATGTCTATCCAATGCATGCCTGAAGCCCCACCTGTGTTTCCTCCACCACATCTGCTGGCAGTCTGTTCCAGGTGTGTACAACTCCTTCAGTGAAGTAGTACTTCCTCACATCCCTCTTAACCCCCAACCCCCTTCCAGCTTCACTGCATGCTCTCTGCTCCTGGTGCTCTTTTTCATTTGAGAGAGACTATCCATCTGCAATTTGTTTACCCTTGTGAGGTACTTGCAGGTCTCTACCATGTCCCCTCTCACTCTCCTCTCTTCTAGGATGTACATGTTGAGATCCCCAGTCTCTCCTCATAGGCTTTTGCTGCATACTCTGCACCATTTAATTTCCCCTCCTCTGTACTGCCTCTCTCTGTCTATGTCCTTTCTGAGGTATGGCCTCCAGAACTGGACACAATACTCCAGGTGGGGTCACACCAGCAAGCGACATAGTGGCAACACCACCTCCTTCCTCCTGCTGGAGATACCTCTCATTGTGCCTTCCAGCATCCCACAGACCCTACCCACTGCTTTGTTACACTGCCCTGCCACTGTGAGGTCATTTAGTGACTGTCAGTACTCCACCCCATCCTACACTGAGCTCCTGGGTTCCTATGCCCTAGGTGCATGATGTTGCACTTTTTGGCATTGAACCCCACCTACCATGTTCTTTACCATTCCTTGAGCTTCCAAAGATCCCTACACATTTTCTCCACTCCCTCCTGAGTGCCCACCCTATTAGAGATTATAGTGTCATTTGTGAAAAAGGCATACCTTACCCTCCATTTCATCTGCAGTTTTGCTTATGAAGACACTGAAGAGGACTGGTCCCAGTACTGAGCCCTACGGCACCCTACTGGTCACTCTGCCCTCATTAGAATGAGCTCCATGAACCACCCCTATATGTTAAGCAGTTTCTAGTCCAGTTCACCACTTTGGATCCCACCCCAAGCTCCTTAATTTATCAGTGTCCTCTGCGGCACAGTGTCAAAGGCCTTGCTAATGCCGAGATAGGCCACATCCACTGGCTTCCCCTGATCTACTTCCTAGTTGCCCAGTCAAAGAAATCAATCAGATCTGTCTGGCATGGCCCCTTCCCCCCCATGAATTCATGCTGCCCGTGGTCTTGCAGCCCATTAGATTTAAGATACTCTACTAACCTTTCCTTTAACAGGGTTTCCATTAATTTCCACAGTGCTAAATTGAGACTGACCAGCCTATTGTTGCTGGCCTCCTCTCTGATGCCACTCTTATGTAGGAGCACCTCATCTGCTCTCCTTCAGGCCTCTGAAGCCATGCTTGTTTCCAGAGAGCTGTTGAATAAGGTCTTCAGTGGGGCAGCTAGCAGCTCCTTGAGCTTCATTAGTACCCTGGGTGTATCCCGTCTGGTCCCATATCTTTGTCCACTTCTAGAGCTGCAAGTCTCTTCAGGACTCTTTCCTCTGAAAATGGACCTATGTCTACAACCCCCACTTTGTTCCTGCTGCTCTCTGGTGGCCCTTCCCCCTCCCCCCACTGTGAAGACTGAGCTGTTTTTTCTTGGTCTTCTGTGCAGCCCCCACACTCCTTATTCTCATTATCCCTGCCCTAGTTTTCCGCTTCTCACTTACGTACCTAAGAAAAATCTTAGTCTCTTTATCTACCCCCTTGGCTATCCTTATATCTGTTTGTGCCTTTGCTTCCTTCACTGCTTTTCCTGCTTCCCTCTGTTTCACTTTGTACTCCTCCCTGTCTTCCTTCCTCTGCATTTCGTTATACCTCCTGAATACCTTTTTTTCCCTTCACCAGTGTGGCCACTACCCTAAAGAACTATAATGGTCTCCCCAATCAAAAAGGACGATTCCCCAATCAGAAGGAATTATCAGGGACACAATAATCTGCTGCAATCAGAGGCCAAGGTAAAATGGCTTATCTGGGACACAGTGAGTTGCTGTGATCTGCAGCAATGGTAAAGTGCTGACTGGACACAGTTGCTGTGACTGGCTGCCAAGGTAACAAAATCTAACCAGAGCCAATATGTCTGAAAAGTGTTATCATTGATGGTAG
Source organism: Neoceratodus forsteri (assembly GCA_016271365.2). Taxonomy (NCBI): domain Eukaryota; kingdom Metazoa; phylum Chordata; order Ceratodontiformes; family Ceratodontidae; genus Neoceratodus; species Neoceratodus forsteri. The sequence continues at coordinate 360,420,137 of CM057459.1, read as the reverse complement.
TGAAAAATGTGTAAGAAAGACGGTATCATAACAAACACATACTGTATGTATTTTTTGAGCAGCAGAAGCATTTGGACATTAATCAAAAGCTTACATCCATGAGACTCTAGTTCCTCCATCCAGATTGTATCCTCTCTTCATAAACTAGTGGTATTATAAAGTGATGAGATTTTCATCATATGATTGATTTGCATATCACAACCTCTTTTTTCCTTTTTTAATATATGTACAGGAGGGAGGGCCCCCCTCCCCCGCAACAATCCAGATTGGCTGAGGACCTGAGGACACCTCAGGATGGAAGCATGGTAGGAGCTTCATGGGGCCTGCTTCTGCTTCCAGTTTTCCATTTTCTGTCCCCATCCCTGCACTGTGGCGTGCAAGCCAGATGTGCATATGTAAAGGTGTGGAATCCTGCAGTTCCCTCCTTTCCCTGCCATCCTCAGACCCACATTACCACCACGCCTCAACCTGGTGGCAGTCATTCAGTGGGAGAGGCAGTCCTCCCTCCCTGGGAAAGGAGAGTAGTCCAGTGGATGCTCAATCCTTTCCTTCCCTGGCCAACCCCCAGCACCCCAGAATTGTTCCTAAATGAGAGTCACTGGCGTGACAAGAGGTAAGATGTCCAGTGCCTCAGACCTGTACACCACTGGGCCAGCTACTAATGTAATTTCTTTGCTGAACTATAATTTAATTACATCAACTATTATGAGCACATAAGCAATTGCAATGGACTAGATAGGTTGGGCAGTGAATATAATTCTCTGGGTGCGCTCCTGAAGAACCTAGAGTAGTATCTGCTTCTGAGCTTATCCTACTGGGTGACTTCAACCTAAACTGGGCCCTTGAGGAGAAGTCTGCCATCAATGGTATATTAAATGACTCCCGCCTCACCCAAGTCATCTCCCTACCGACCAGAATGAACCACGCATCAGGAAAGCACACCATAATCGACTGGGTCCTGGCTTCTACCCCCAGCAATGTAAAAATGGCAGGGACCTTGGCTGATGCCTTGAGCGACCACTCTCGGTATTTGCCATCTGGAAGAACTGTGTGAATAGTCCCGCTTAGGATTATTACCACTAGGGACTTCTAACTTTCTCCCTGACCAATTCATTGGGTACTTAAATGGGATCGACTGGAGCAATATAAGACACCTTCTAACCTGGAGGATGCGCTAAATTTTCCAGACATCCTCACTAGAATAATTGACCTCTTAGCTCCTATGAAAACCCACAGAGTAAAGGGAAGCTGCTATAAGTGGATCTTGCCTCCTCTAAAAGCTCTGATGTCCACCGAGACAAGGCCTGGAAAAGTACAGGAAATCAATGCTACGGGGACTTAGCCAGTTACAGGGCTCTTAGAAACCAATGCAAAAGGCCATAAAGTTAGCTAAAAAGACTATATCACCAACCTTCAAAAACTAGCCTAGGCAATCCCAGGCTCTTCTGGTCGCACATTAATGAACTCCTCAAAGGGAGGAAAAAAACTACACCCAGCCCAATCCTGGCTAATGGGCAATTCATCGATGGGGGATCTCTCATTGCTGAGTCCCTTAACAGTTACTTCCGAACCTGGATGCTTACAAGACGGACCCCCTGACAGGAGGAGTGAGCCGAACGCTCAACAGACCCCTGACCTTGACCGCCCTTTGTTTCACCTGAGGCTGGTCAGGGAAAGGGTTTGACCATCCCTTAAATCCCTACACTCGAGAGGATCTGGGGGCCCCAATGGGATCCAAACCAGAATCCTCAAGGAGGGGGCCCCAGCTTTAGCTAAGCCCCTAACCTGGCTGATAAACCGGTCTATCATGGAGGGGTCTGTACCCAAGCTTTGGAAACAGGCCCTAGTGATTCCTATACACAAGGGAGGGCCAACTGAGCCCATTGAGAACTACAGGCCCATCTCTTTGCTGTGTGTCTTTGCAAAAGTACAGGAGAAGCTAGTCTACTCCCAACTCCGAGAATACCTAGAAATCCACCAGGTAATCTCACCATCACAGCATGGCTTCAGAGCCAAGCATGGGATGGATACTGCGCTAACTAAACTCTCAGCTGATGTCCTGAGCAATAATGACGCAGGGGTCAGCACAGGGGCGGTCTTTATTGACCTATCTAAGGCATTCGACTTGGTAAACCACAACCTCCTACTACAAAAAATGCGCTCACTTGGCCTTGACTCTCATTCACTGGGATGGTTCAAGAGTTATCTCTCTGGACGCACTCAGAGGGTCAAGTGGGAGGATAAAGTCTCCAAGCTAGCTCCACTCAAAGAAGGGGTACCTCAAGGGTCAATCCTCGGCCCCCTTCTCTTTACACTGTTCATAAATGATCTGCACACACACTGCGGGAGCAGTAGCATTATCCAGTACGCGGATGATGCGGTCATTTACAGAGCTTCCCCTACTTTACCCGAGTTGGAGACAGCCCTCCAAGAAGACATCCTTCAGCTGGAGGACTGGCTCACTCTGAACAAAATGGTTCTAAACACCAACAAAACAAAGGTAATGCTCTTTGGTCCTAGATCCCTGGGATCTGAGAGGGCACATCTTCTACAACTCCAGTCCAGGGGGGGTACAAAACTTGAGGTGGTCTCCTCTACCAAATACCTTGGACTTACCCTGGACCAAGGCTTCACACTAAAAAATCACGTAGACCAAATCACCAAAGCCATCCATGGGAAACTTGGAATCCTTTATAGACTAAAGGACCAGATTATCCCTGAAGCTAGGGTAGCCATTGCTGCAAGCGTACTCCTCCCAAAGCTCACCTACGCAGCCTGATTCTCCAGGGCATGGCCGTGACGGAGTTAGGGAGGCTACAGACCTTGTACAACAAAATAGTCCGCTTTGCCACTATGTCACACCCGAGGACTCACCACTGCGAGGCCCAATCTAGGCTCAGGTGGCCGCTCTGGAAGCTCGCCTCCTACTCAACCCTCTGCCTTACATTCAAGCTACTGGGTCCCACACCTCCCCCCAGCCTGAATGGTCTCGTCAGGGTGAAACCCAACCCACGGTGCCTGCGCTCATCAGGCCAAACTCTCCTCGTGGTTCCCAAGACCAGGACAAAAGCCGGGTCCAGGTCCTTTGCATACACCGCCCCTTCCACCTGGAACAACCTCCCCTTGGAAGTACGGGAGGCTGGGTCCGTCACCAGCTTCCGGACAAAGCTCAAGGATCACTTGCTCATCAGGAGCACATGTCTTTGTTACAGGACTTGACCACGTACAGCCATCCGGGTAGCTCATCAGACCCGACCTTGCATAGCCTACTGGAAGCATAACGGACCTCCCCCTAAGACGGGGTGCACTTTGTCCCTCTCATCCCCCTTCCAATATGCCCACAATGAAGCTAACCCCAGGTCTTTAGCTTTTGCTTGTCTACCAGAGCACTTCAACCTAATTCACTAACCTGGGATGAATAACGGTCTCATTATGTGTAACCTCTATGTCCTTACTGCCTGCATGTTGTACACTACCTGCCGCCTGTATACCTATGTATTTCTTACTGTTATACTTTACAATCACATGACTGTACTGATCCGTTACCTGTAATGTTGTTGATTCACCCGGGTCGCCCCTGAAAAAGGGACCTCCGGGGCCCAGTGGGCCTACCCGGTCATCAAAATTCAATAAATAAATAAATAATAAATAAATTAAGCATGTTTTACATTTTTTTACATGTTCTCTCTATTCCCTACCACTACAGTTTGTAAGGCTTGTGTTAATTTGAGCTGCATTATTCATAACCTTACAGTAGGAGGTCATGGAGGTCAGAGGTGAACTGCTATGCTCACATGTTCTAGAAAAAAAAAACTTCTCACTTGATAGAATTATCATCCTGGAATTTAAGCAACCCCAGTTACACTATACAATTTAGATCTGTACCAGTATTAACCACCAAAAGAGATAGTTGTAGAAGTAGCACAAAAACAACTATATCACACATTTCCATTCTATGCCATGCATGTACACTAGCCCCATGACAGAATGTTCTATAATTCTTTAAAAACTGTTTTCTAAATCCATTTCTGTGAACCCCACTAAGGGACAAGGTGACTGCATTGGCTATCGTAAACTAGTAAGAGTGCAAAAGCTCTTCTTTAAGAACTGCACTAACAGGGTCCACAGAACCGAATAAAAAAGGGGGCGATAATGCAACAAGGGCATGGAGTCACATTTTTAATATATTGGGTACTGCAGTTTTGTAAAAATAGTTTAAAAAAAGAAGGTACAAACAAGTGTGGACAGTGATCCTGTTAGTGCAGTTCTTGAAGGAAAATGTTTGTGCTCTTTATTCGTTAATGGTTACCAGTGCTGTCACCTTGCCCCCTAGTGTTCACTGAAATGGATTTAGAAAACAGTTTTTAAAGAATTATAGAACATTTTGACATGGGGTGAGTGTAAATGCATGGCACAGAATGGAAATGTGTAATATACTGTAGTTGTTTCTCACACTGCTTTTGTAAATATTTCATTTTGTGGTTAATATCAATACAGATATAAATTGTACAGTATAACTGTGGTTACTTAAACTGCAGGATGGTAATTCTATCAAGTGAGAATTTTTCTCTAAAACACATGAGCATATCAGTCCCCCTCTGACCTCTGTGACCTCCCAGTGTGAGGAGACAGTGAGGCTGTGAATTATGCAACTCAAATCAACACACAACACTACAAGCTGTAATGGTAGAGATCAGAATGAGTGATAAATGTAATAAGAAAAAGTAAAACATGATTAATTGTATTCACTGCCCAACTTATCTAGTCCATTGCAATTGCTTATGTGCTGTTGATCGTTGATGTAATTCAATTACAGTTCAGTAAAGAAATAAGATTAGTGACATGAGTGGGGAATCCAATCCCTGAATAAATACATAGACTGAGGCTATGATGCAAGGGCCAAAAATATATATAAAAAAAGGGGAAAAGAGGTTGGAATGTGTACATCAATCACATGACAAAATCTAATTACTTTATAATACCACTAGGAGAACAGGCAGACAAACTGGAATGTAAAGGAATGCTGGACTGTGTCAGTCCATGGTAGTAAAGCAAGGCTTAAACACAGTGGTGTGTGTGTGTGTGTGTGTGTGTGTGTGTAAGAAATTTAAAACCTAGGAGGAACAACATGGCAGGGATTGATTGAGCTCAGCACTGTTAACCCTTACTGCCTACAGACAGAACTGGAATGTTATGTAAAGGAATTCTGGACTAATGACTGATATGTCAGTCTGTGGCATAAATAGGAGATGTGGTGCAACTGCAAAGGAAACACACTTTGTTTTTTCTTGTTTCTTGTGAAGGGACTTTGTTGTCCAGCATAGGAGAATGTGCTGCAGCTCCAACATATTCTTCATTGGGAAAGAATGGTTTGAAGTAATGCTGAGTCCCATTTTGAAGTAAAACATCTGCGGGGCTCCGCTCACTGCAGCCATAAATGTACAGGAGAGAGAGGGCCATCCTTCTCCCACCCCACCCCCATTCCCGGTGCAACAATCCGGATTGTCTCTGGATCTGGGGACACCACTGGATGGAAGTGCAGCAGGAGTGTCACAGGGCCTGCTTCTGCTTCCAGTTTTCCATTTTCTGTCCCTATACCTGCACTGGGGCATGCACATTGGATGTGCATACATGGAGGTGTGCACACCCCTGTGGAATCCCACAGTTCCGTTCTTTCCCTGCCATTCTCAGACCCACATTACCACCATAGCTCCACCTGGTGGCAGTTGTTTGGCAGGAGAGGCAGTCCTCCCTTCCTGGGAAAGGAGAGTAGTCCAGTGGATGCTCAATCCTTTCCCTCCCTGGTCAACCCCCAGCACCAAAGGCTCGTTCCTGAACCAGGGTAGATGGCATGACGAGAGGTAAGGCATCCAGTGCCTCAGACCTGTACACCACTGGGCTAGCTACTAATGTTATTTCTTTGCCAAACTGTAGTTTAATTACATCAACAATTACACATACATAAGCAATTGCAATGGACTAGATAGGTGGGGCAGTGAATATAATTATTTATGTTTTTCTTTTTACATGTTCTTTCTGATCCCTATCACTACAGTTTGTAAAGCTCTGTATTAATTTGAGCTCTATTATTCATAACCTCACAGCTTCATCACAGTGGGAGGCCACGGAGGTCAGAGGGGGACTGGTATGCGCATGTCTTTTAGAAAAAAACTTCTCATTTGATAGAATTATCATCCTGGAATTTAAGCAACCCCAGTTACACTATACACTTGATATCTGTACCAGTATATCACACATTTCCATTCCATGCCATGCATGTACACTAGCCCCATGACAGAATGTTCTATAATTCCTTAAAAATATTTTCTAAATCCATTTCAGTGAACTTCACTAAGGGGCAATGTGACTGCACTGGCTACTTTAAACTAGTAAGAGTGCAAAAGTTCTCATTTAGGAACTGCACTAACAGGGTCCACAGAACCCAATAAAAAGGGGGGGGGTAATGCAACAGGGACATTGAATCAAATTATTAATATATTGGGTACTGTGGTTTTGTAAAACTAGTTTAAAATAGAAGGTACTAACAATTGTGGACAATGGCCCTGTTAGTGCAGTTCTTGAAGGAAAACTTTTGTGCCCTTTATTCGTTACTGGTTGCCAATGCTGTCACCTTGCCTCTTAGTGTTCACTGAAATGGATTTAGAAAACAGTTTTTAAACAATTATAGAACATTTTGTCATAGGACGAATGCAAATGCATGGCACGGAATGGAAATGTGTGATATACTGTAGTTTCTTGCTCTACTTTTGTAAATATTTCATTTTGTGGTTAATATCAGTACAGATATAACTGTATAGTATAATTGTGGTTACTTACATTGCAGGATGGTAATTCTATCAAGTGATTTTTTTTTCTAAAACACATGAGCATATCAGTCCCCCTCTGAGCTCTGTGACCTCCCAGTGTGAGGAGACAGTGAGGTTGTGAATTATGCAGCTCAAATTAACACACAGCTCTACAAGCTGTAGTGGTAGAGATCAGAGAGAGAGTGAGAGTGATAAATGTAAAAGGAAAAAGTAAAACATGATTAATTATATTCACGGCCCAGTTTATCTAGTCCATTACAATTGCTTATGTGCTGTTGATTGTTGATGTAATTCAATTACAGTTCAGTAAAAAAATAAGATTAGTGACATGAGTGGGAATCCAATCCCTGAATAAATATATAAACTGAAGTTATGATGCAAGGGCAAAAATACATATAGAAAAGGGAAAAAGAGGTTGGAATGTGTAGATTAACAACATGACAAAAATCTAATGTCTTTATATTACCACTAGGAGAACAGGCAGACAGAACTGGAATGTAAAGGAATGTTGGACTATGTCAGTCCATGGTAGCAAAAGCAAGGCTTAAACACAGTGGAGTGTGTGTGTGTGTGTGTGTGTAATTTAAAACCTAGGAGGAAACAGCATGGCAGTGACTGATTGAGAACAACATTGTTAACTCTTACTGCCTACAGACAGAACCGGGATGTTATGTAAAGGAGTTCTGGAGTAATGACTGACGTGTGACTCTGGCAGAGTAGGAGAGGTGTTGCAACTGCAAAGGAAACACACACTGTTTTTTCTTGTTTTTTTGTGAAGCGACTTTGTTATCTAGCACAGTTATCTTGCGTAGGAGACTGAGCTGCAAGTCCAGCATGTTCTTCGGTGGGAAACAATGCTTTGAAGTAATGCTGAGCCCCTTTTTGAAGCAAGATGTCTGCAGTGCTCTACCCACTGCAGCCATAAAATGTCTGACTCGGGACACAGTGACTTGGTATGCAGGTTACTAGTGCCACATGCTAAAAACAAAGGCCTTACCTTTCGAAGGAAGTAGAAATGCCTACTTTCACAGCTTCTACACATTCAGCAATATGACATGGATAGTGCAGGTTATCACACATTGTCAGCAAAGGCCCAACATATTGCAGTGAGCAGAGATACCTGCTTTCACAACTGCTCCTTCATTCATCAATAGGGAATGGGTACTGTGGATTACCCATGTTACCAGTAAAGGCTCTGCCTGTTTCAGTGCACAGAGATGTCTGCATTCACAACTAATTCTGCACATTTAGCATTATGGCATAGATAGTGCAGGTGCTATCAACCTACTGTGTAGAGAGGAGCAGAGATGCCTGAATTCATAAGTGCTCCTACACATTCTGCAATAAAGCATAGACAGTGCAGGTGCTCTCAGCAAAGGTCTTACCTAAAGCAGGAAGCAGAGCTGCACACTGTAACAACAGCTCCTATGTGTTCAGCAATATTGCAAGGACAGTGTAGGTTACCACATGCTACCAGCAAAGGCCCTGACTATAGTAGGGAGCAGATATGCCAGCTTTCATAACTGCTTCTACTCATTCAGCAGTATGGCATTACTTGTGAAGGTTATCACACGCTACCAGCAAGGGCCATGCCTAGAGCAAGGAACAGAGATACCTGCTTTCACAACTGCCTCTACACATCCGCAATATGGTGTAGATTGAAACACAGAAGCATAGAAGTTGTTGGCAGAAAAGAACCTCTTGGCCCACCTAGTCTGCCTTAAAATTCCCTACCTACTGTGCTACCGCAGACCCTACCTGATCTCCAGCCTTGCCACCGCCCCCCCACCGCCAGCCCTGTTACTGAGGCCTCCTTGTGTCTATCCCATGGATACTTGAATCCTGACACCATTTTAGTACCCACCACCTCTGTTGGGAGGCTGTTCCAGACATCGACCACCCTTTCTGTAAAGAAGTATTTCCTCACATCCCCTCTAAGCCTTCCCCCCTCCAGCCTCATATCATGCCCCCTTGTCCTTGAACATCTTTTTCTATGTAAAATGCCACCCTCCTGTACTTTATTAATACCTTTGAGGTATTTGAACGTTTCTGTCATGTCTGCCCTTTCCTCCTTTTCTCTAGTGAGTACATATTTTATTCCTTGAGTCTTACTCCTTGAGTCTTACCTCATAGGGCTTTTGATGCAGGCCATGCACCATTTTGGTTGCCCTCCTCTGTACCGCCTCCACCCAATCCATGTCTTTCCGGAGAGGGGGGCCTCCAGTACTGGACACATTACTCCAGGTGGGCTGGTGGGGCCTCACCATCGACCAATACAGAGGCAACACTACCTCCCTCTTTCTGCTGGTAATACCCCTCCCTATGCACCCCAGCATTCTACTAGCATTTCCCTCTGCCTTATCACACTATCACACCACTTTGCTACCTTCAGGTCATCAGTTATGATGACCCACAGGTCCCTTTCTTGTTTTGTGGTTGTCACAAGCTCCCAAACCATTTGGTACATTGGCCTTGGGTTTTTGTGCCCAATGGTCATAATTTTGCACTTTTTGATGTTGAAGTTCAGTTGCCAAACCTTTGACCAGTCTTCCAGCTCTTTCAGATTGCTTCTCATTCATTCCACCCCCCCATTGTGTGTCCACTCTGTTGCAGATTTTTATGTCATCTGTGAACAGGCATAACTTCCCTTCTAGTCCATCTGCGATGTTGCTAATAAAGACAGTGAAGAGGACAAATCCCAGTACTGACCCCTGTGGCACCCCACTGGTTATCGTGCCTTTTTCCAAGTGAACCCCATTTACCACCGCCCTCTGACTCCTGTTGCTTAGACAACTACATACCCATTTTACTACCTTTGGACCCACTTCCAGGCTGCCCAGCTTGTTTACCAGCCTTTTGTGTGGAACAGTGATGAAGGCCTTGCTGAAATCTAGATAGGCCACATCTTTTGCTCCTCCCCGATCCATTTCCTTAGTCAGACAGTCAAAGAACTCGATTAGGTTTGTTTGGCAAGATCTCCTCACTGTGAACCTATGCTGCCTTGGATCCTGTAATCCATTGGCCTCCAGGTATTCCCCAATCCTTTCTTTTAGTAGTGTTTCCATAACTTTGCCCACCACCAAAGTCAGGCTTATGGGTCTATAGTTTCCTGCCTCTTCCCTATTCTCACTTTTGTGAAGTGGACCACATCCACCCTCCTCCAGTCCCTTGGGACTTCCCCCCGTATCCAGTGATAGGTTGAACAGGGCTGTCAGAGGTGCAGTGGGCTCCTTCTTGAGCTCCCTCAGTATCCTAGGGTGTACCTTGTTAGGCCCCATTGCCTTGTCTACTTTCAGTTGCCCTAGTTCCCAGAGGACTCTCTCCTCTGTAAAAGGGCTAGTGTCCACCTTCTTTCCTTTAATGCCCCTTTCCCCTATCTGTGGCCCATCACCTACCCCTTCCTTTGAAAATGTTGAACAAAAGTACTTGTTCAATATGTTAGCTTTCTTCTGGTTCTCTTCCACACAATCACTTCCTTCCTCTTTTAGTCTTACTATCCCTGCCTCGTTCTTCCTATTTTCACTTACATACCTTAAGAATGTTTTATCCCCCTTTTTTTACTGACTTGGCAGTGTTCTCCTTCATTTGTGCCTTTGTTCTTCTAACCGCTTTTCCTGCCTCCCCCTTGTTTCTCCTGATACTCCTCCCTATCCTCTTCCTTCTGTGTCAACTTGTAGCTTCTGAGTGCTGGCTTATTTGCCTTTACTTTCTCTGCTACTTCCTCGGAGAACCACAGCAGTTTATTTCTTCAATTGCTCTTTTTAACCTGCCAGACAGAGATTTGTTGCCTTCTCAACGGCCATTCTTATTTTCACTCACTGTTCCTCTATCCCACCCATTTTCCCTATTCCTGCTAGGTCTTCCCCTAGGCATGCTCTCATTTTCTTAAAATCAGCCCTCCTGAAGTCCAGGACCCTCGTTTTAGTGTGGTTTGATTTTGGCCCAGTTTGTACATTGAACCACACCATATGCTGATCACTGGTCCCCAGGTGGCTCCCCATAATGACATCAGTTACACTCTTCCTGTTTGACATTACCAGGTTCAGAATACCCCCCCTCCCCCAATGAGTGGGTTCCTTAGCCAGTTGCCTAAGGAACACCCCTTGCATGGAATCTAGGATTTCACTGCTTCTAGCTGTTGCTGCTGCTGGGAAGCTCCAATCCACATCTGGTAGATTGAAGCCCCCTACCAGCAATACCTCTCCCTTATTATCCATCCCTCAGATTTCTTCCATCATGTCTTTGTCCACCTCCTCCCCCTGTGCTGGAGGTATGTAGATCACCCCATGTTCTAATAGCGGCCCCCTTCCCCGTCTCTAGGGTGACCCACAGTGCCTCTGCTTCTCCCTGGACCCCCTGTATTTCTGTAGCTTTTATGTTTTCCCTCACATAAAGGGCCCCTCCTCCTCTGCCTCCTCCCTTTTTTCCTACCCTGTCCCTCCTGAATAGAGCATACCCTGGTATGGCTACATCCCAATCCTGGTTTTCAGTGTGGGTTGCAACATGCTACCAGCAAAGACACTGCCTATAACGGAACAGAGATGCCTTTCTTTCACAACTACTTCTACTTGTTTGGCAATATGGCATAGGTAGTGTTGGTTACCACACGCTACCAACAAATGTCCTACCTACAGTATGGCACGGGCAGATGTGCCTGCTTCAGAAAAGGCCTTAGCTAAGGAGAAGGGATGCCCCTCTTACAGCTTCCCCTACAGCAGATTGCAATACATAGAATTAACATGCAAGTGAAACTAGAATTAGCTGGTTAACAGCAGTGAAGTGGGGGGTGTCACAAACAGCTGACTGTGGGGGGGCTACAGTGTAAGTCAACAGTTCTGAATTCAGCAAGTGTGAAAAATTCCCATGTTGTGTTTCCCTTACTGTAACACTTAAGTACCAAAAGGGAATTTTTTTTTGCAGGTTTGAAACTGGAAATTTATTCTACTGAATCTTGCCACTATCATTTTATCTGCCTGATCCAAAGGAACAAAACTGTGAACCCTTGTGCTTAACATCTTTTCTTTGTGTCCCTTTCTACTTGACCTTTCCATCCTAAGCATGCATCTTGTAATGAGGCTGCAGGCACTCTGTGTGACCTGTAAAGAGTTTTGAGGATTAGCGTGTGCACTGTATCAAACTAAAGTTCTACCTTCCTGAAGCTACTGTATGTTGTATCAATTTCTGTCCATGGAGCACTGCTGACATCTAGTGACCAAAGTTAGGAAGTTAGATTGAAAATTCCTCCACGAGTTTTGCAACAACCTAGGAACAGATTTTATCTCCTCTTGCAATGTGTAGTTTATTCTTATTGCTTGCTACAAAATATAACCATGCCATAGATAGTGTTCTAAATTGCATTCCATATCAAATGTGAAACAACAGAATGTATTTTGTTCCTGGAATATGTACTTGCACTCTAAAATACAATACTGTCCTGGTGGACATAATAAACAAGGTGCTGGATATTATAGTACAGAATTCGATATGCTATTGTTCTTTCTTAAACTAAGACATTTCAGAAAAGCTGAGATTTTGCACATTTATAAGAGTCAGTTTTGGATGAATACTCCTGACTAAGTTGGGGGTCCCATCCTGAAACAGAGAGTCAGTCACTTGGCAGCAGTTGTAGTCCCGCTGCCACCCCTACAGAGCTGCTTGTTGAAACTTGTGCTCACAGATCCTCTCCCATGCAGAGCTGCTCACCAGCAATTTTAGTCTCACTGCCCCATTACACACAAAAAATGGATTGTTGGCACTTGTAGTCCCAATGTTCCACCCCCCCACAAGATCACAAGGCAACACTTATAGTTTGGTTCCTCCCAGTTCAGAACCCTTCAGTGGTACTTGTACTTCCACAGCCCCCCAAAGTTGCTCTGCAGCACTTGTAGACCAGTCTTCCAACACCACCAGTACAGAGCTACTCAGTGGCGCTTGCCGTCCTTGTCCCACCCCTTAAAACAATACCGCTCCTTAGCTCTCAACAATATGGAATTCACATAGCACTATGAATTTTAGACTTGCATGGCAAAGGTTTATTGCTACTTCTCATAATGTTAGAACTGTTTCTGGACACACTTTCTATTAAAATATTAAACTAATTTGATAGAAACATTACTTACCACTAAATATGTGGGGTCCGCTATTCTTAAACATATTATTCTAAAATAAGAAAGTACAACACGTTCTGGCCATTTGCTCTGGATTTTGAAGGTCAGTGGTATGCATTTTGATGCTGAGAGGTTGAGAGTTATGCGCCACTCTTATATCTCATTCATAGTTGCTCTTGTGTTGCCTTTAGAGCAGGCATTCTTTACTGTCACCTGCAGTGGCTGTTGTGTTGCCCAGCAAGCGAGCATTCTTTGCCCACCTGGAGAGCATTCTTTACTACTGCTTGCGATAGCTCTTTTATTGGTCCCAGAGCAGATATTCTTTGCTGCTGCTCCTGGTGGCTCCTGTATTGCCTGCAGAACAAGTGCTGTTTACTGCACCCCATGGCTGCTGTTTTCTGTCCAGCGGACATTCTGTACTGTTGCTTGTGGCAACTCATCCAGCAAAAGCTGGCTGCTGTTTGTCTAGGGTTTTCTTGTTGCCTTTACTGGAGCTAAGTTAGTAATCTGGTAATACAAAAACAAATGCAAAATAAATATCCTGTTTATCACATCTACCCCCAAGAAAGACACTCTTCTGAGCCCCAGGGCTATATCTCCTGGCCGTCTGTTTCTGTAGTTTCCAGGTACATGCAGGAGCTGAATGGAAGACTGGATGATTTAAAAAAAAAATGGAGATCAGTTTTTCAGGGAGACAGCAAAGACAAGTTTGGGGGGGGGGGGCTTTAAAATAAAAGTGAAAAAGCTAAACTCCAGCTCCTTCATTTGACCAGCTATGCCTGTCACAAGCAGAGCCCCCTGCTCTGGCACGGTTTATCCATGTGCTTGTGTGAGGTACATACAGGGTCCCCACCCCTGCCCTTTTACTAAAACGACAGGTGGCATGCTGTTGGCATTTGGCAGCAATACCTGGTGGGGGACCTGGGTCGGGGAAGGATGAGGTGACCTGGCACAAGGGACCTAGGTTTGACTTCTCTGCACAGGGGCACCCAAATAAATCCAACTACAGGAAGCAATAACTGTAATGTCCAGAATCAGAATTGGGATTTTTCAGTGTGGCTTTATTTATTAACATAAACAAAGCATTGCATGGTCCCCCAAATGGCTACATTACTGTATGTGCAGATTAGAGGTTAACACAGCGGTCCATTTGAGAAATGAACACATTACTACAGATGTCTGGCTTTGGACCCACCAGGCACTCAGCTCGGACTTTGCATGCGCATTGGATACATAGCCCGACTGGCCCGGCTCCCCTGCCGGCCACTCGACTGATGGTCCACTTGACGAATGAACCCAAACTTTACTTGGAAAGACATCCCATCAAACAAGGAGACTCCCAAACTGTGGCTCCCCACACCACTTAGAGTCTGCAACTCCTAGAGAGATTTGTTTTCATACCTCCAATCGAGCTCCCATCAAACAAGGAGTAATTTTCCCATCCTGTGGCTCCCCACACCACTTAGAGTCTGCGACTCCTAGAGAGATTTTCAAGTTGCGACCCACGTCTGGGTACCCACCCCATCACTGGCCAAGTGCATGAGGCAAGTAGCAAAAACACAGAAGAAATCCGTAGAGGTGGACCTGGTTACTAAAGATGGGGAGTTTTCCCGCCTCCAGCTCCCACAGCCCATACCCGGCCATTTATGTAGATTGAACGGTGGATGACCTGAAACACCCCCTCTACAGCGAACTTTAAATCCATTTAAAACTTTAAACTGTTTGACTGCTCTATTTGTTTGTCCTAGTTGACATAGTCTTCCCAAATAGCAGTCCACATTTATTTCCCAACTGAAGAAAACAAGATGTTTGCCCCTTCAAATGGAGCCAAACAGTCACCCATTCGTTGCAGGTGCCTCACAGGCGAAGTACTGTAAACTTTGCTGTTATACAAGAACAGACTGAAATTAAATCAGGCGGCTTCCTTCCATGGTGGGAGAAGGGACTGCCCTGGAACCCACAGAGAACTTTTTCCTACCCCGGAGGGGGGCACTGAGACCGGGAGTGGTCTCACCACTTAAAAAAGGTAAAACACAGGAACACTTCGTTTTTCTTAGTGAGAGATCAAACAGCAGACTGATGCTTCCTTCTTGCTTAAGGACAAACGGAAGACTGACTTTGAATTTCCCAAAGTTCTAAACTTCACTCCCTGAGCTGGAGATTCTAAAGTGGCTCATGCAGCTGCGACAGTTCTATAATGATGTCATCTCTCAAGTCTCAGCTGTGACTGAGGACAGAGTGAGACAGTGTGAAACCCATTTAACTGGAGTCTCACAAGCTGCCTTCCCTGCCTACCACTAGGTCTTACTGGGATTCTAGTAACCCCAGGTAACAAAGGGGTTACACTTGGATGTGAGGTGATGAGGTTTAAAACAAAATCATTGTATTGGTGTTGAATGAAGCAAGCAGAGGCATGGAGAAATTTCAATAACAAATAAAAGTCATTTGTAAACTGTATCCCCTGACAGGCTCTTCTCCCACAAGCAGGAAGACTCTCTGCACATGCTTTACCTCCTGACTGGCTCCTCTTATATTTCCTATTTTTAGGCTCCCTACAGATTTTTTCGTGAGATCAGGTGAAACAAATGTTGGCATCATTGCTGGAGTGTGCCCGCAGAGGCAGGCTTAAGCCTTCTTAGGGGTGCTGGGTCTTGAGCCAGCACAGCCACTGTTTTTAATTTTGGACAGTCTGGAGAAGGAACGATGGAAGGTAGTGTCAAGAAATATCTGATCCTATGGCATGACCGTTTTTGCTGACCCTTGCAAGCATGCATTGGATAGTGTGGAACTGTTTTATCACAAGAACTAACAAAACAGTTCTGCAGGACAGTTGTTTGATTTCTAAATTAAATTAATAAGGATGCATTTTTAAAAAGTTTTGAATTTTGTGTAAGGATTTTCTGAACAGGGAAAGGGTTCTCCATGTATTTAATTTCACTGATGTTACATTTTTAAAATGAGCACAGCGTGGACTGCGGTTCTGAGGATTCTCAGTAGAGGAGGAGAAGCATCCCAGCACAGCCTACTACAAGTAAACCATCAACCTTGGTTTCATTTCACTCAATAAAGTTCACTGCAGATATATGTGCATAGGGCAGTGTATCCCACTACTGGCTGAAGCATATGCAATGTGGCAGACAAAAAATGACAATGTGCACTGCACACACCCTAGGCACAGCTAGGAAGTGAGTCCACATTGTTACTGATGACGATTAACTTGCTAGGGCAGGATTTTCAAAAGTATTAGATTACCTCAAGCCCTGGTGCACCAATGATATGGCACATGGGGCTTGTGGTGATCTAATGGGATTTTCCATCCCATGTGGCAACTGCAGCAAGTTAAATCATCTTCTTCTGGCCTGACCTGCGGCAATTCTGGGTGCCGTTATTACGGAGCTTGCGCCAGATATTTGGTGCAAGCTGTTGTAATCTGCAGAAACTGTCAGGACTGTGCCTGAGACTGTCAAATCAGGTGCAGTTGTGGCAAAGGATTTGGCACACTGCCAAAACCTAAGTGCTGTGGCGCAGGGCTGGACTTTAGCCTTGCGTCAGGGTTGGAGTTTCTGTACATATTTAATATTATAATATTTAATATAAGGGGTAGGTGAGAGAGACCATAAAGGGATGGCTCATCTCTGTATAAGAGTGGGGAGAATTCAGCCTTCATCCCAACTGACTGTGACTACAAAATAACAAAAGTAAGCATCACTCAGAACAAGAAGCACACAAAAGTCAATGACCAAATATTGGTTGGTATGCTTTGATGTAATTTAGCCACAGGTGTCACTATATCCCCTTTTAGCATATGTTCTTGAGTACGAGGCAAGTGAAACAGCAAAAACTGATGTTATTTATATTAAAACAGTAACACAGTATTACTACATTCAGAACAAATAAAGCAACACCTCTGTGTCCAGCTTTTAACAGGTTTCACTATGTTCATACATAGGTCAGTAACTCATAGGTTGTTCTCACACATGATATATCTCTAATTTAGCTGCCCATCTCAAGATTGGATTTTTTTTTTCATTTTTATTCTTTGGTAACCAGGTAAGGTCCACTAGGCACAAGTGCCTGTTTTCAGGGGTGACCTGGGAAACTGGGTGGTTAAGTGACTTGCTCAGAGTCACACATTATGCTGTGGGAATCAAACCCAGGTCAGCTGGATGTACCAAGCTCATTCACAGCTAGTTATTGTAACCTCTAGGCTATACTGCCAGCCCCAGATTCAGAGGATTCATTGGTGTGAAGATTTGTCAACTGGGAATTCTTACCCTGGTGAGCAGTGGGAGGGTGTCTGTAGTTCTGACTGGCTCAGGGTTGGGAGGTGCAAGGGAGGGATGTGAGTGTAAGTCCTGGTGGGGTTGAAGTGTAGGTTTAACTATGGAGTGGATTTGGGGGTTGGAAATGTATGTGTGTCATTCCAGGGGAGGATTCAGACTTGAGAGTGTGTTGAGGTGCAGGTTAGGTTTCATACTTCAGGCCCAGAATATAGCCCATTTCTATACTGGTTCCTTCTACCACAGGTCATAGGCTATAGCCCATTTCTGTAACATTTTCTACTACACTGAGTCATCATAGCCCATTTCTGCACTGGTTTCCACTGCTGCGCTATAGCCCATTTCTGTAACGTTTTCTACTAACCTGGGTCATCATAGCCCATTTCTGCACTGGTTTCCACTGCTGCGCTATAGTCCATTTCTGTAACATTTTCTACAATCCTGGGTCATCATAGCCCATTTCTGTACTGGTTTCCACTGCCATGCTATAGTCCATTTCTGTAACATTTTTGCTATCTTGGGTCATCATAGTCCATTTCTGCACTGGTTTCCACTGCTGCGCTATAGTCCATTTCTGTAACATTTTCTACTAACCTGGGTCATCATAGCCCATTTCTGCACTGGTTTCCACTGCTGCGCTATAGTCCATTTCTGTAACATTTTCTACTACCCTGGGTCATCATAGTCCATTTCTGCACTGCTTTCCACTGCCATGCTATAGTCCATTTCTGTAACATTTTCTACTATCTTGGGTCATCGTAGCCCATTTCTGCACTGGTTTCCACTGCCGTGCTATAGTCCATTTCTGTAACATTTTCTACTATCTTGGGTCATCGTAGCCCATTTCTGCACTGGTTTCCACTGCCATGCTATAGTCCATTTCTGTAACATTTTCTACTATCTTGAGTCATCGTAGCCCATTTCTGCACTGGTTTCCACTGCCGTGCTATAGTCCATTTCTGTAACATTTTCTACTATCTTGGGTCATCGTAGCCCATTTCTGCACTGGTTTCCACTGCTGAGCTATAATCCATTTCTGTGACATTTTCTACTATCCTGGGTCATCATAGCCCATTTCTGCACTGGTTTCCACTGCTGCACTATAGCCCATTTCTGTGACATTTTCTACTATCCTGAGTCATCATAGCCCATTTCTGCACTGGTTTCCACTGCTGCGCTATAGCCCATTTCTGTAACATTTTCTACTATCTTGGGTCATCATAGTCCATTTCTGCACTGGTTTCCACTGCTGCACTATAGTCCATTTCTGTAACATTTTCTATTAACCTGGGTCATCGTAGCCCATTTCTGCACTGGTTTCCACTGCTGCACTATAGTCCATTTCTGTAACATTTTCTATTAACCTGGGTCATCGTAGCCCATTTCTGCACTGGTTTCCACTGCCACGCTATAGCCTATTTCTGTAACATTTTCTACTATCCTGGGTCATCACAGTCCATTTCTGCACTGGTTTCCACTGCCGTGCTATAGTCCATTTCTGTAACATTTTCTACTAACCTGGGTCATCACAGTCCATTTCTGCACTGGTTTCCACTGCTGCACTGTAGTCCATTTCTGTAACATTTTCTACTATCTTGGGTCATCATAGTCCATTTCTGCACTGGTTTCCACTGTCATGCTATAGTCTATTTCTGTAGCATTTTCTACTACCCTAGGTTATCATAGTCCATTTCTGCACTGGTTTCCACTGTCATACTATATTCTATTTCTGTAACATTTTCTACTACCCTGGGTCATCATAGTCCATTTCTGCACTGCTTTCCACTTCCATGCTCTAGTCCATTTCTACAGCATTTTCTTACTGCTGTGGGTTATAGCCAATTTTTGTTTTGATCCTATTTTCCCAGGTTATATTGCCCTTCTTCCTGGGTCACTACTATCCAGCCAATAGCTCTTTTCTACCTGGGTTCCTATTGCCCCAAGCCATAACCCCTTTTTGCCCTGGTTTCAACTGCCCCAACTATTGACCCTCCACATGGCACCATGTCTACATTTTGTGGGACAGGTTCTCAAAAAATAACAGAAGGCAAATAACTTCTCAGCATAAAGCTTTTGCCTGCACTGTGCACCAGAGCAGCAGTTTCTCAGTAACTGAAGGCACGTACAATAACTTCACAGGGCAGAGCTTGGAAGGCACAGTGCACCTATGGAACTGTTTCTGAGTAACTGATGGCGACTGCTCTTCAGTGGGTGTAATGAAGCGTTCCCTTGAATCCTTGCAGTTCAGAACTGTGACAGGGTAAGCTCTGTCATGACACTGGCCATGGGAATGCCAGGAGAAAGTTTAAAACAATAAAAACAATTCTTATATCTAACTATTCTTTTCTCTTCTCTAGCAAGACTGTTGTTGCAGCATGTTCTATGACACAGGACTTGTTTATCCCTCAAGGGCAGCTTGCCCTCTTGCCTTTTAACTCTTATTTCCTCCATTTTTCCTTTTTCTTTTCTTAATTTTGTATTTGTTTCCTTATAAGGGAGGCAGTATAATGCAGTGGTTTAAGGCTCTGAGCTGTAAATCTGGAGACCTGGGTTTGAATCCCACAGCCCCCACTTGCATACTATGTGAACCTGAGCAAGTCACTTAACTTCCCTGTGCTCCCAGGCCACACCTGTAAACAAGTTTTCAGCTTAGTGTGCCACTCCTGGTTAAATAATTGGATATTAAAAAAAATAAAAAATAAAAAAAATAATCCCAAAAGACTAGCCTTAGGAGAATAAGAAACTGAGATGTTTAAATATTCTGTTTATGAGACAATAAAAGGCCCCTAGTATCAGAGGGTATGGGGTCATAATGTCGCATGGCAAAATCACGCAATTTATACCATAAGTCTTTTTTCTGCGGGGGGCTCCACCCCGGACCCCCCCACTAAAGTTTCTGGGACGGGGAATCAAACTTGGTCCCAGACGCAGTGCCTGTGTTCCTACTGCTGTGGCTCAGTCCTGTGAGCCACGGCAGCTGCTCGTCAGAACCCGCTCCCAACAGAGGTCTTATCCTCTGCCTGGTAGAGCACTACTGGTGCAGTACCGCGTACAGTAGTATACACGGTATTGCACCAGTAGCGATAGCATACTGCGCTGTACCGGGTTAACCATAATGTCGTATGCTATTAAGCATGTGACATTATGACCTGGTAGGGTGTTGGCGAAACCATGCTTAATTTTCTAAACCTTGCAAATGCCCCTTTATAAGCCCTTCAATTTGTTATCCAAGTTAATGTACTGAGAATGGCTAGACCTGTAAATAAATAGTGCTTTATATAGGCATTTTTACTCAGTCAAATCTGAAAGAAGCTGCTTGTGTAGTTTGAAAGTAGGACTGAGACTGACACTAAATCGAATGGTAGGTGAGCAGACATGTTTTGTTTGGTGCCGGTGAAGATGGAAGGAGCTGTCCTAATTGCACCAAAATAAAAATGCTATTTGGCCCATTTGGGCTGATTGCTTGGGTACAGCAGTTTTTCAAGCACCCTGCAGTATGATCAAACAGTTCAGAGCACAAAAAATCTTCTTCAAGGATATCTCTTTCATCAGGCCACACATTTGGAACTATACCCACATCAGCACAAGGACAACATGGAAACTTTGCAAGCCAGTGGCCACCCATAATGATGTCATGTGCCAGCATCTACATAAATGTGGGTGGCCCCACCTCTCTTCAGTTCTTTTCCTGCTGTCAATCAGACTTGTCAGACTCACCATTGGAAATGCCGCTGAATAATGTCACTGTTTTCTTTCTTTTTTTCTATATAAAAATAGTAACCACTTTCATAGCAGTTTTTGGTTACCTGCATGCCACTGAAAGAACCATCCATGCTTCTTCAGTATTGCGACTGCAGAGAGAAAATCTACAAGGCTGATGTGCACAAAGTGTGCGTCTTTTGCCTAGCCATCTCTTGCAACATGAAAGCCTGTAGCTGGCCTGGTGGCACTGAGGGTTGAGGTGCTGGACGCCACACCACGTGCCATGCCAGCGACCCACATTCAGGAGTGAGCTCGGGAGTCATGGTTCAGCAGGGGAGGGATCAGATTGAGCACCCAGCGGGCTGCTCTCCTATCAAGGGGGGAGGGCATTGGGATTCCCAGTGCTCCGGCAGCCCTAGTGGAGACTCGATAGTGCCGCAGTAGCATGGGTGGCATGTTTTAGCGTGCCTGGCGATAGCAGAGTTGCCATGCACCAAGCGTTGGGGGGTGCATGCAGAAGGGCCAGAAAAAGAAAAAACCCAGATCGGAGGGATAGATGACTGCACCTATCCTCCATGCCCAGCGCTGGATCTGACTCAGCCGGGGCCTCATCGCTCCTCCACCTGGGCTCTGCCCGCTTGCCAGAGTCTGCCTTACTAAGGAGCCCAAGGAAGGAGTCGGATTACCCTCCCCGGGTGGGTTAAACCAGGGGTGCTGGCAGTGGGGGGTTAGAGAGAAGGCACTAGATGGTAGAGAGGCTCTCAGGTGGGCAGGCACAGGGATGGGATGCCTAAGAGAGTTTTCCCCGATCCGTGACCGGAGGGAAAAAGAGTTGACAAAAAAAAAAACATGAAAGCCTATGAAATCTGCCAGGGATTCAACTGCACTACCAGGCAACACAGGAATGGGGCATTGGAGAAATTCCTCCTTGAAAAGACCTTAGCAGCAATCAATAGTAGCTACAGGGCAAGTTCACATTGCCTACCTCATTGATGAATCGCAGTCGTCGAAGTTCCGGGACAAATCCTCCTTGAGGAGCCAAAAACACAAACACTAGGATAAGGAAAGGGCTTCCCCGGTGAGGCTGAGGTCACCACTGCAAACTGCAGGTATGTCCCAAACTACAGTGCCATCCACTACAGCAACTGCGCACACCACTCCCCTGACTGTTGACCAGACACCAAGGTTGGGGCTTGGCATAGGTACTAGTGGGCCTATTATGGCTGGTACATCACCATTGTTGCCAGAGATTCAACCTCTGCCATCGATTACTGCAGTCACGACTGCTACCCCAAAGTGGCATCAATGCACAGGGAGTGTCCCTATCATTTTCAGACATGATACGTTGCCTACTGCCAGGCCTACCTCTACTTACAGTAGGCCTGTTAATGGAGCTACCACCACAGCTGCCCTGTTGACATCACAATCTAATATACTGTGGAATAGGCCTCCTTAGCCACTGCTGATGTCGCTGGTGCTGTTCTCCATTCCCATCAATGAAAGATACGATGACGAATGTGATTATAGTCCTGACCTCATAATGAAGGAGGAGGAGGAAGACTGCTGAGGCACCAGCTCAATAGTCTTCTCCTGCAGTGAGGACTCTGTAGTGAATATTCCTGGGTCACCTCCAGAGGATCCCTCCTATCTTCTTTGAGGATATCTCTTGCAGCAGGTCACTCCTTAGGAACTATAGCCGTCAGGCACAAGGACCACACAGAAAAAGGTTTTTTTTTGTTAGCAGTCTATCTGGAGCCACTCACAGTGATGTCACCATGTTGGGGTCCCCCTATATAGTCGTGGGCGGCCCCACGGCCTCCCCAGTTCTTTTTCCGCCATTAAACATTGCACCTCGGACTCCACAGAGCACCGTCACTTCAGTCGACTGCAATTTTTTTTTCGATCTTTCTGCTTTTATTTCTCACCCTAGTTTTTCTATTACTTTATGTGGAGCTTGGTTTCAACTTACAGTTATGTCACATTTTTGCATGTCTTTACTCCAAGTGGGTTTTGACTCATAATTGGGCTATACAGCTCTATGCTCGAGAGATGTTGTCATCTTACTCTGAAGGTATCTCTAAGTCATTTTAATTTATGTGCAGTGTACTCCCTGCATGTTTTTATGCTCTAAGCACATCTGACCTTCAGGCCCTTTCAGCTGAAGCTGAGCTGGTACTTTTTAGCTTCTCTGATGCGTCTTGTATTATTTTTTAAATGAGTATTTTAAACCAATGGGAATTTTTTCATTTTTTTTTCTACATGATCTGGGTGTTAAAAGTATGGGATTTTCTAAATAACTGTCATTAAGCTTCTGAGGAAGGACTGGGTTGGTCCAAAAGCTAAAGCATTTTGTTCTTTTTGTTACATCTATGTTGGTCCAATAAAAGGTATCAAATCGTCTGCTTCTGGATCTGTTCTTACAAGGACCAATACAGCAAAGACTAAACCTTTATTCCATAAAGTGATTCCCCTTTTTTCTTTTCATTTACACCCAGATCTGATGATCTTTTTCATTGCTGCAGTGGCAGATAGAAGATCTACAATAAAGATTTCCACAAGGCCTGTGTCCACTGCCTCGGCACCAACCATGACATCCTGACCTGCGAGATCTGCCACGGCTTCAATCAAGCTACCCAGCAGCATTTCCAAAAGGAGCAGAAATCTTTCCTCTTGGAACAGAAGGTTGCCACCTTGGAGAAGGAGCATCAGGTTAGGAGCTCCTCCATTTCTCCGGCCCCATCCTTGGGCTCTCATTCTACTAAGGCCCAGGACAAGTCATCGGGGAAGCATTGCCATTGAGAGAAAGACCAGTCCTCCCAGAAGCGTTCTCTGTTGCCACACCCTGTGCTGGCCTTTTCAGGGTTGTTGACCAGACCAGCAGTGACCCCCACTGTCATCCACACCTTCTTGCATACAGGGTCAGCCTTGGCCACCCTCTCCACCAGGACTCCTCAGCCAAGTAGTAGTTCATCATCAATGGGCCTCTCCCTTCTCCCACCGATGACTCCCACTGCCACCCTCACCCTGTCTGCTACAGGGGGGACTTTGGCAGTGTGTCCTGTCAGTTCTGCCAATGCTGGCCCTTCATCACTGGGGTTTCCTTCTTTGCCCCTGCAGATGCACCCACCCCTGCCGAATGCCCCCACCTTGTCAGAGGCCACAGTCAGGGAGTGATGCTGGTCTACTTGTGGCTAGTGATGGTCATGCATCATCTGTCATCAGGCTTCTTTATTTGATGCTTCTGACTATCCCTGCAATGTTGGGGATGCAGGTCTCTCAACCTGCCCCCATCTCGTTGCTGCTTCAGCCCTTCCTCCCGATGCCTCAATACTCCCATTGCTGCCACAGGGTGCTCTACTGATGCTGGTGACCATTGATGTCCATCCTCTGTTCTCTTCCATCCTGGACCTTGTGCAGAAGGTTGTTCCACCTCAGGCCCCGTCGCCGACGAAGCCGTCTTGGCTGGCTTCAGCAACATTGTATCAGGCATCGTCGAGACCTCCTCCCTCCCACTTATCAATGTCCTCAGCGCCCGTCTCTGAGCCAGAGGATGATGATGATTATCACCCTGACTTTCTCCTCCCAGATGAGGAGGATTAGGAAGACAAAGATGCCGGGGCCAGGACTTCCTTTAGCTTCACCTTCCTGCCCCCAGACAGGATGGAACTCCAAATAGTGCAGACCCAGGAACTCCACAACAGCTGCTATGTCACAGCCAGGACATATCTCCAGCTGCTGGACCTGATGGGAGTGGCCATTGCCATGGTTCCCCTGGTGCGACTGCACATATATATCCCTCAATGGACTTTGAGGGTTCAGTGGGATCAGCAAACCAATGATTTAGAGCAGAAGGTCCTGGTCTCATTGCTGGCAAAGAAGGTTCTCCTGTGGTGGATGTAACCCAGCTATTTACTCAACGGGGTTCCTTCTCTCTTTCCCTCCCCTCACTAGATCCTCACAACGGATGCCTCAGGGACTGTTGGCAGTCCGTGTTCTAGGTATCCAAAATGCCTTGGCAGACAGGCTCAGCAGGTTGCCATCCCGGATGTACGAGTGGGAACTGCTTGCCTTGGTTGCAGAAGACTTGTTTGACAGGTGGGGGTATCCAGAGCTGGACCTTTTTGTATCCCCACACAACACAAAACTGCCACATTTCTGCTTGCTCCATCCAGGGCCTGGAGTTTTCTGGCAAGCCGCATTGTTCCTCTCTTGGAAAGGGAGGTTCCTCTATGCCTTCCCTCCCTTTCCTCTGATTCAAAGAGTGCTAATCAAGCTCCAGATGGAGGGTGCAACTCTTATTCTGGTGGCTTCAATTTGACCTCATCAGATTTGGTTTCCACTCTTGCAGCAGTTAGCAGTGGAGCCTCTGGTGGTCCTTTCCCTGTGCCTGGACTTGCTGTTACAGGATCAGGGAACCCTCGTCTTTCTGAACCTTCAGTCTCTTCACCTGCATGCCTAGCTCCTGAAGACATAGCCATTGCCATGTTTGGTGTCTCCCCTAAAGTGGCTGACATCCTGGCAGCCACCAGAAAACCCTCCACCACGGCAACTTATTCCATGAAGTGGAAGCGTTTTGCTTTGTGGGCAGCTTCCCATCACCTGGACCCGTTCACCTGCCCGGTGAACCAGATTCTAGAGTACTTACTCTCTTTGTTTAATGCAGGACTGAAATACTCTTCCCTAAAGGTGCACTTGTCTGCCATATCTACCTTCCATGTGCCCGTGGAGGGTTATACGGTGTCCCAGTTGGATGTGGCAACTACATTTCTGAGAGGCATCCTGCACTTGAAGCCTTCCATCTGAAACTCTGTCCTGGCATGGGACTTGAATTTTGTTTTAGAAAAGCTTACTTTGGCTCTTTTGAGCCAGCCACGATTTGCAAGCTACTCTTTCTGCCATGGAAAGCATTATTTTTAGTTACTATTACTTCTATTCAAAGGATTTCCAAGCTACAGACACTCATGTGTGAGCAGCCTTATTTGATTTTTGATGTTCTCGAGTATCCCAGCATGCATTGGGCATCCGCGGGACTGCCGCAAGTATGCCTGGAAACTCCGAGGGGCATCCTCCAAAGAAAGCTGCAGTGTGGACGGAGGGACAACCATTCTGAAAACCGTTATACAAAATGGTTTTCAAAACGGTTTCCAAAAGCGCTGATAGTGTGCACAGGGCCAGACCCTAAGTTCTTACCAAAGGTGGTGACTGAGTTTACCCTGAATTAAGCAATCCACCTGCCTGTTTATTACATGGAGCATGCCAATCCAGGGGAAGCATCGCTCCATACTTTGGATGTACATAGAATTCTTAGATAGTATGTTCACTGCACGAGGGACTGCAGGAAGTCCTCTCAGCTGTTTCTTTCATTCGCTCCTAGGAAAGAGGGTGGGCCAGTTTCTAAACAGTGTCTGTCCAAATGGTTGGCAAACTGTAGTATTTTCTGTTACAGGAGGTACAGTAAGGAATTTCCTGGGGCTCTTAACGGCCACTCAACCAGAGGCGTGGCCACTTCCACTGCCTGTTTCAGACGGGTTTACTCTGCTGGGATCTGTGCTGCTGCCACCTGGAGTACTGTCTCCACTTTCTCTAGGCACCACAGTCTGGATA
The DNA here is from genome assembly GCA_016271365.2 of Neoceratodus forsteri. Classification (NCBI taxonomy): domain Eukaryota; kingdom Metazoa; phylum Chordata; order Ceratodontiformes; family Ceratodontidae; genus Neoceratodus; species Neoceratodus forsteri. Next base: position 360,393,617 of record CM057459.1, on the reverse strand, counting down.
TCACCTCTAGAAGGCGGGCAAATTTCAGCCTAGCTGTTTTACAGGACCTTCTTTCATAGGTGCCTGCTTTCCAGCCACCCAATCTGGTCTCCTCTGCAGTACTGCTTGGGACTCATTCCTAAGGTGGCCTACTGCAAAAGATATCCGCAAAGAAGATAGAACAGTTATGTAAGAACTTAGAGTAACAGTAGATCTTCAAAAGAATCTCTTCCAGCAGGTCGTGCCATTCCTCCCACCTTCCCCCTTCATTCAGAGTCTCCTTTTTTCCTGTTCTCCCTTCTCCAGGATGGTCAACCTTCTGGTTCCCATGCTTCTTCTGGGGAGTCTCTTTGGCTCTCTCTTGGGAGCATGTCCTTGCTGGTTGGTCTGTGGTGGGGAACTGAGAAGGGCATGTGGCCACTCACGGCTATACAGGGTGATGCCAACTTAGTGACATCGCTGTGGGTGGACTCAGATAGACTGCTAGCAAAAAGTGTTTCTGTGTGGTGCTGGTGCCTGATGGCTGTAGTTCTTAAGATGTGACCTGCTGCAAGAGATTCTCTTGAAGATCTACTGCTATGGTAAATACTTATGTAACTCTTCTTTCTACATGATGCAGCAAATGCAGGATGCCAGGGACTTTATCTTGGAGGAGCAGGATTCCACTAAAAAGTATCTGCTGGAGTTTCTGGAGATGTCAGAATCTCTTTTCTGCTATTGTTCTTCCCCTTCAACCAGCATTAGAGGATGCTACTTATGCAGCCTGATGTAGGCCAAACAGCTTACCAGTTCTTCCCCGAAAGGATGATAAAATGTGCTCTAATCCTTCTGATAAACCTCATTATGCTAATCAGCCTGAGACTAATTCAGTGGTGATCACAGCTGCTCATGATAGATCCAGTACACCTAGACACCTGAGTTCCCCCTCTTCTGATAAGGAATCCAGGAGGCTGGATGTACTGGGCAAACATACCTATGTCTGTGCCTCTCTGAGCATGTGTACTACCAGTTACTGGGCCATATGATAAAATATCAGAATACCCTGTGGCGAAAGGCTAAGGCTGCTGCACAGGCTTTGCCTGAGGGTATTGCCAAATAAGAGTTAATCAAAACCCTTGCTGCTGGTGCAGATGCAGATGCAGGTAAACACAGCATATGATGTTTCTGATGGTTCTGAAAGGGCTGCAGCCTCTGGCATCTGTCTAAGATGCTGCTCCTGGCTTAGAGTAACAGGTTTTGCCACAGATGTGCTGCAGACAGTTCGCAATACTCCATTTAGGGGACAGTAACTGCTTGGCCATGATGTTGAAGAAGCTTTGAAAAACCTTCAGTCATCTGGCAAGACTCTGAGGTCAGTGAAATCCCTGTACCCATACCCAAGGTTGAGAAAAAGGGCAGGAGTAATTTTCACCAATCTGCTGTCAGAGGCAACCATCAGGCCTACAGACAGCAGGGTAGAGGTAGAGCTGCAGGGTCCTTGCCAGTCCCCTCCCACCTCCAGGTGTACATAAAAAATCACCTAGAGGTGGTGGAGCCAGTGGCTCTGCCCCCCCTGCTCAGCATGACTTCTCATACACCCCCCAACCACCATTACCTCGAAGGGTTGTTGTAGGGGGTCGCCTCTCCCTCCATCTGGATCAGTGGAGAGCAGTTACTACAGACAAATGGGTTCTAGAGATTATAGAGAACGGTCATGCTCTAAAGCTTATGGACAACCCTTCAGACAATCTACCAGTTGTGATAACATATCCACCAGGACATATGTCCGTGTTTCAAGAGGAAGTCTAGACCCTGCTTCAAAAATGAAGCCATAGAACCTGTGCCTCCCAGACAGAAGCACAAAGGGTTTTATTCCAGATACTTCCTAGTTCCTAAGTGAACAAGAAATCTGAGGCCTATTTTAGATCTCAGGGACCTTAGCTTCTTCATGAAATACAAGAAGTTTTAGATGGTCTCTTTGCAGGGTCTCCTTCCCCTGCTGCAAACAGAGGATTGAATATGCTCCCTGATGTGAAGGATGCCTATCTCCATATCAAAATCAGGAAACCTCACAAGAAATATCTGAGGTTCCTGTTCCAGGGGAGCATTGCCAGTTCAGAGTGTTACCCTTTGACTTGTCTTCTACACAATGGGTCTTTGCCAAGTGCTTGGCTGTAGTGACAGCAGCTCTTTGTTGAGAAGGCCTGTTTGTCTTTCCTTACCTGGACTACTGGCTATTAAAAGCCCACTCCAGGGACCAACTGCTGCAGACTATAGCTCAATTCAGACAGATGTTCAGTGCCCTGCAGGTGACAGCATACCAAAGTCTGTACTGACACCCTCTCAACACATGCAGTACATAGGGGCAGTCTTGGATATGTCCAAGGGCTCTGCGTTTCTGCTGCTGAACAGAGCAGAATGACTGACTGCACAAGCACAGCTGGTACATGACAGCCTTTGTGTCTCAGCAAGGACTTTTCTACACATTCTAGACATTTTGATGGCAGCCATTGTCACAGACCACTGGCTGGACTGCACAGTGGACTTTGAGGGTCAAGTGGGACTAATTAACAGATGATCCAGAACAAATGGTTCTGGTAATGTATCCCTTGCATAAAATGTTAAAGTGGTGAATAGATATAGCAATCTGCTTAAGGGTATCCCATTCCTGATTCCTACCTCACATCAGATCCTCACTATGGCTGCCTCAGGATCCAGGTGGGGAGCCCACTTGGGGCCTCTTCAGGCACAAGGTATAGGGTGGATTGCGCTTTGCATATCAATGTCCTGGAAATGAGAACAGTGCTATACAGGCTCCAGCATTTCACCCAGGTCCTCTGTTAATACAAACGGACAATGTCAGTATGATGCGTTTCATCAACAAAAAAGGGGGAATAATTCTTCCTTGCTGTGCAGGGAAGCAATGAAGGTTTGGTACTGGGTTCTGAAACACAATCTAGAATTATCAGTGGTGCGGTACTGGGTTCTGAAACACAATCTAGAACTATCAGTGGTGCGGTACTGGGTTCTGAAACACAATCTAGAACTATCAGTGGTGCGGTACTGGGTTCTGAAACACAATCTAGAACTATCAGTGGTGCGGTACTGGGTTCTGAAACACAATCTAGAACTATCAGTGGTGCGGTACTAGGTTCTGAAACACAATCTAGAACTATCAGTGGTGCATGTTCCAGGTGTACAAAACATCTTGGCAGACAAGCTAAGCAAGTCACAATCCAGGGTGCACTAATGGGAACTGCTGACCTGGGTGGTAGATGACCTATTCACAAGATGGGGTCATCCAGAGTTGGACCTCTTTGTGCCCCCACAGAAGGCAAAACTGCTGCATTTTTACTCACTTGCTTCAGGGCCTGGAGTTTTCTGTGAGGTGCCTTGTCCCTCTCCTGGAACAGGAGGTTTATGTATCCCCCCCTTTCAGTCATTCAGATTGCTCAAGCTGAAGATGGAGGAGTCAACTCTAATACCCATTGCTCCCCTTTGGCCTCGACAGATATGGTATCCCCTGCTGCAACAGCTGGCAGTGGAACTCCAGTACCTCTGCCCTTGTGCAAAGGTCTGCTAATTCAGGAACAGGGAATCCTAGTCCATCCTGACCTGAAGTCCCTACATCTGTATGCACAGCTCATGAAGACCTAGCTATGGCTTGCTTTGGGGTATCACACAAAGTGGCTGATGTTCTGGTGGCTGTCAGAAAACCATCCACTAGACATACCTATTCTGTGAAATGGAAGTGGTTTGCTTTGTGGGCCACTTTACATAAATTGGATCTATTTACCTGCCTGGTCAATCAGGTTCTAGAATTCCTCAATCAAGGTGAACTTGGCTGCTACATCAGCCTTCATGTGCCTCTGGGTGGCCATACAGTTGCTTAACTGGAGGTAGCCTGTACATTTTCAGAGGAATTGTACATATAAACCTCACATTTAAAATCCAGTCCTGTCTTGGGATCTGAATTTTATTTTGCAAAAGCTGACTTTGGCTCCTTTTGAACCAGCAGCGAGTTGTGGCTTACACTTTCTCTTTTGGAAAGCGATATTTTTAGTTGAACTAACTTCTGCTGGAAGGATTTCAGAGTTGCAGGATCTCATGTGTGAGCCTCCTTATTTGATTTTCCACAAAGACAGAGTGTCTTTGCGTGCTAATCCTAAGTTTCTCCCAAAAGTGGTGTCTGAGGTTATTTTATATCAAACCATTCACCTACCAGTGTATTATCTGGAGCATGCCAATCCAGGGGAAGCATTGTTTCATACCTTAGATGTGCATAGAATACTCAGATACTACACACACTGTACAAAGGACTGCAGAAAGTCCTTGCAGCTTTTTGTTTCATTCACCCCTGAGAAAGAGGGCACCCAGTTTCTAAGCAGTACTTGCCAAAATGGCTCTGTTATATGAAGTACAGTAAGGAACTTCCTGGTGTGGTTCCTGGCCATTCTACAAGAGTCATGGCCATCTTTTACAGCTGCAGTGGGTGGAGCCTGCAGCTGTCTTGTGAGAGCTCTAAAAACGAGCCATTCGATTGACATCGAAGAAGAATTTTGGAGTTGCAGTACAATCATTCCACAACTCCAAAACACTCTGCTCACTCCTCCCCCCCCCCCGGCACACTGTTGCTGTCACCCGCCGTGCTCAAGATGGCTGCTGATGCTCATTGCACATGTGTGAGTAGTTGCGCATGTGCGACTTCACCATACATCGCACTAAGCATTCAGCGGCTATCTTGGGCATGGCGGACTGTTCCACTGTGAGTTCAGTAAGTGCGGCTGCAGCTATGTTGGCTCTGGCCAGAGTTTGTTGTAGCTTGTTTTTTGGAATGTTTTTGCTGCAGAAATTTGGGCAACTGCCACATGGAGTGCTGTCCACACCTTCACTAAGCATTACAGTCTGGACATTGTCTCTCATACATGAGTTGGGTTTGGCTTAGCTGTGCTGCAAGGCCTACTATTGTAATATTAAAGGTTTAGCAAGCTCAACCGTGGCCAATACATAAAGATTTTATTACATTTATAATGCATCTTAAATTTTTTAACATTTATAGGGGTGCACCTGGTGTGTGTGACCAAGGAAAAGCAAACAGTTACAATATCAGTGCTCTCCCTCCCCCCAAAACGCTGCTTTAAAGCTTGCAATTCATTCAAATCAATTCAGTTTCCTTACTTGCTTTTTTATCATTTTAACATGTTAGAAGGGTTCTTGGTCTCATCATTCAGCTTATCTGTGATCAGCCTGACCACCAACGACAAGGTGACCCACTCGTCGGTCAAGAAAATCTTCATATTTTAAATTTTAAATTTTACCATGCCATATATGAGCTGAGGTCCCCCTCTACCGTGCGGGGAAATCACTCTCTGGCTTCGTTTCCTACATAGTGTTTTCTGTGCTCTGGCCAATAAGAGGCTCACGGATGATCATTGGGGAGTTCGCTGATTAGGAGAAGGCCACAATTCTCCCACTTGCAATTCCGTATTAAAGGTTTGGCAAGCTCAACCCTGGCCAATATATAAAGATTTTTATCACATTTATAATGCATCTTACATTTTTTTTAATATTTACAGGGGTGCACCTGGTGTGTGACCAAACAAAAGCAAACAGTTATAATACCAGTGCAACTATTATAAGCCTATAGGCTCCATCTGCCTGGACTGTTAGCTTGTGGTGCTGCTTGAGATGCATTCCAAAGGTGTGGCCTGATGAAAGAGATATCTTGAAGAAGATAGAATGGTTACGTAAGAACTTACCATAACAGTAGCTCTTCGAGAGAATCTCTTTCATCAAGCCATGCTGTCCCACCTTCCTTCCCCCTTAGGGTTATGACAACAGGCTGTTGTCTTGCTGCTTCATTACTGTCTTCTCCAGCACTCAGCCTTGCCTTGTATGCGGTGTGCTGGGGTCTCTCCTAGTTCCCTAGAGGGAGGTCCTCCAAGACTTTAGCAAGGCATTTGACACAGTCCCGCACAAAAGATTAATCATCAAGTTAGCCAGCCTGGGAGTGGGTCCCAGGGTGGTAGCCTGGGTAGGAAACTGGCTGCACAACAGGACACAGAAGGTAATAGTGAATGGAACACATTCCGAAGAAAGGGGAGTTACTAGTGGAGTACCTCAGGGCTAAGTAATGGGTCCAGTCCTCTTTAACATCTTTATAGGTGACATTGCAGAGGGTCTGGAGGGAAAGGTATGCCTCTTTGCAGATGACACAAAGATCTGTAACACAGTTGATACACAAGGGGGGTAGAAAGAATGAGAAGGGACTTGGCAAGGTTGGAGGAATGGTCAGACATATGGCAACTTAAATTCAGTACAAAGAAGTGCAAAGTAATGCACCTGGGAAACAAAAACCCAGGAGAAGAGCACACAATAGCAGGGGAGGTACTAACAACAAAAAAAATGGAAAGGTACCTGGGGGTAGTCATATCAGATGATCTAAATGTTGGTAAGCAATGTGAGAAGTCATTAAGTAGAGCCAGGAGGATACTGGGATGCACAGGATGGGGCATTACAAGTAGAAAAAGGGAAGTGGTTATCCCTCAGTACAGACAGTTGGTGAAACCCCATCTATAGTACTGTGTGCAGTTTTGGAGACCTCATCTATGCAAAGACATAGACAGGATGGAAGCAGTCCAGAGGAGGGCGACTAAAATGGTGCAGGGTCTGTATCAGAAACCATATGAAGAGAGACTGAGAGAGCTTAATATGTTTACCCTTGATGAAAGGAGGGATGGGGGGACATGATAAAAACTTTCAAGTACCTCAAGGGAATCAGCAAAGTCCAGAAGGGTAGCATCTTTCAGAAAAAGAGATGTGTAAGAACAAGGGGGTGCAATTTAAAGATAGAGGGGGGATCGCTCAAGGGTAATGTGAGGACATTTTTTTTCACGGAGAGAGTGATGGATGCATGGAACCGCCTTCCTGGGGAGGTTGTAGGGTCTAAAGCAGTGATGGAATTCAAACATGCATGGGACAGACATAAGGCAATTGTAGTGGGGGGTGGCAGGAAGTAGGCTGTTGGTTAACTAGAATCTGCAGCTTATCCAGTAGGTAGGGAAAAGGGCAGACTGGGTGAGCCAAGTGGTCCTTATCTGCTGTCAAAGTCTATGTTTCTATGTTTCTGTGATCTCCAGCGGGGAACTGAGGAGAGGTGGGTCTGCCCATGTTTAAGTAGATGCTGTCGCATGAAGTCATTGTGGGTGGCCTCTGGCTTGCACAGTTTCTGTGTCGTTCTACCACTGGTATGGGTGTAGTTCCAAAGGTGTGGCCCGATGAAAGAGATTCTCCTGAAGATCTACTGTTATGGTAAGTTCTTATATATTGTTCTTTATTTGTTAGTGTCAGTCCTTTTCCCATTCATCCAATGACCCTGCAGAGTGCCCAGCACACAGGGCAAGAGACAGGAGCGGCTGCTTCTTGCTGTCTGGCTGCAAGCTTTATTCAAAGCTTACCCTAAAATATGAATATGTACTGTATGAAGGAGTTTAAATGCATACAGTAGCATACAAAGTTGCCCTGCTACTGCTCCAGGGGCATACATAAAAGATGAGATTTGGAAATGTCACCTAATGTCCTGTGATAAAGATGAGCCCCGCCCCGTATTAAAATGAAATACCCACATATTATTTTTACCTACTTACAGTACCACAAGCATTAATGACATTAAGACATGTGTTTACGCTCCTATGTCGTTAGCTCTTTTTCATACAAAACATGAGTATATACTGTTTAAATAAGATTTGCTACCAAATGTTACTGAATGAATATCAACAGAAATGTTTCTGTGTTAACATACAAATGTGCACATTTTTAGCCCATTATAAATGACTGGATGGTCTGATCCCCCTAAAATACACATAAAGAAAAAGAGGGAATACAATCTTTAGCTGTAGGAAATGTAAAATGTTGCACTATTACAAAGTAATACAATGTACAGTACTTACCTGGAGCTGGTGCTGTTCCTTGGGTGAAGGTCATCCAGACTAGATGCATTTGAAAGCTGGTTGAGGGAAGATACAAAGGTGAGAGATACTGAGACACCAGGGGGGCTCCACTAAGAAGCAGAGATACAGCATCTCATTTTCAGTAGGGTCCTGCTCCAACCAGTTTGAGAGCTGAGAGGACAGGAGGACAAGGAGATCAAGTGTTGTGATGATGCCTGCCAAGGCTGGCTTTAACCATTCTGGGGCCATATATAAAACCCTCTTAGGGGCCCCCCTCCATTCCAAGTAACCTCCTGTCCTTTGCGCCTCTACCCCCACCGCAGTTTTGCACTATGTCAAGTTAAGACAGATCTTTAAATGCTACAATTGTCTTTTACACTGAAAGCAGGAAACCATTGCAGTATGTTGCTGAGCCAATCGTAGTGACTGAGCACACCACCTATAATAAAGAAGGGGGAGTGGTGCTTTATGTAAAATAAAATATAAAAGTGACAGAAGTACAGGGTATTGTGGGTCATCCTGGAATCAGGAAATGGAACTGTCATCCACGCAGGAATTATCTATAGGCCTCCAACACAGGGGGAGGACTTAGATAAAGAAATGTTGGGGGCAGTTGACAAAATGGCTAAAAAAGGGGAGCTGGTGCTGATAGGGGACTTTAATCTGTTGGATGTAGATTGGATCCTCCCTGCTGCAGTGTCAGCTAGAAGCAGGGACATTCTACACTCCCAGCAGGGTGCATTCCCCAAGCAACTAGTCAGTGAGCCCACTCGGGATGGGGCAGTACTGGCCCTCATCCTTACTAGCAGAGGCAGTGTTACAGACATCAGGGTGGGAAGTCACCTGGAGACCAGTGATCAGCGTGCTGTGTGGTTTAATATAAGAACAGCAGTGGAATCCAACTGCACAGGGGTGAGGGTACTGGACTCAGAATGGCTGACTATACTAAGATGGGATAATCCCTCTGAAAGGAACTGGCAAGAGGAGATATCCTGGATGGGCTGGAAGAAAATGGGCTAAACTAAAAGAGGGCATACAAAGGGCAACAAACTTGTGCTTCAAACAGGTGAGCAAGAGCAGGAGGAAAAGGAGACCGTTATGGTTCTGGAAGGAGGTGGCAGTAAAGGTCAAAGCAAAAGGAGTAGCATTCAGAAGGTATAAGGAGACCCAGAGAGAGAGAGAGAGGATGATAGGGAACTTTGTCTGAAAAAACAGAGCAAGTGTGAAACAGAGTCAGTATTTTCACTCCAGGACCAAAAAGGCAAAATGTGAGTCAGGCAAGCAGTAAGAAATTTTGAGTCGAAGCACTGGTGATAGCCAGCATAGTGCCTTGCTGTAGACCATTGGTCTGATGTTTTGTTATTTTGTGTGAATAAACACTTTATTGTTTATTGCTTGCCTGACTTGCATTTTGCCTTTTTGGTTCTGGAGTGCAACCACTGACTCTGTTTCATTATTATAGCCAGGTCCGGCCACCCATTGTGCGTTTGCAGTGTGTTTGTGTTACCTTGTATCGCAGGTTGCAGTACTGCTTTCTGGAACTGCTAAAACAGAAGGAGTCAGGCAAAGCAGTAAAGAGCACTAAGGCACAACCCGAGAAAAGAATAGCCTAGGAAGTATCAAAAGGGGACAAGACATTTTTTAGATACAGGAGTAAAAAAAGTAAAGCAAAGGGGGGATTGCAAGACTGAAGGTGTGGTGGGGGGTGGACTGTACGGAGACAGAGAGACCAGAAAAAGGCAAACATCCTAAATGAACACTTCTGATCAGTGTTTACAGTATAAGAGGATGGGGAGGGACTGCAAATAGACACAAGGAGCTTTGGGGGGTCAGGGAAATGGAAATCAGTCCCTTCTCAGAGGAGAAGGTGAAGAAATCACATCATAATCTGAGGATGGACAAAGCCATGGGGCCAGACAGGATGCATCCTAGGGAACTGAGGGAACTTTGGGAGGTGCTGACTGCACCTCTGGCAGACTTGTTTAACAGGTCACTGGAGATGGGTGAGGTCCTGGAGGACTGTAGAGTAGCAGACAAAGTCACACGTCACAAAAGCGGGAGCAAGGAGGAGGCAGGCAATTATAGGCCTGTCAGCCTGACGTCTGTGATGGAGAAAGTAATGGAAACACTATTAAAGGAAAGAACTGTGGATTACCTGGAATCCAGTGGATTACAGGATCCAAGGCAGCATGGTTTCACAGAGGAAAGGTCATGTCAAACAAATCTCATATACTTTTTTGACCATGGGTGACCTGGTGTTGGACCAGGGAGCAGCGGTAGATATGGCTTACCTAGATTTCAGCAAGGCCTTTGACACCGTACCATATGGGAGACTGGTAAAAAAAAATTAAGAAGCATAGGGTGGGCAATAAGGAGGTAACCTGGGTAAGAAACTGTTTGGGAGATAGGAGGCAGAGGGTGGTGATAAATGGAATACACTACGAAGAGGGAAGAGTGACCAGTGGGGTACCTCCAGGATCAGTGCTGGGGCTGATCCTCTTTAATGTCTTTATTAGTGACATAGCAAAGGGTTGGAAGGGAGGGTCTGCCTGTTTGTGGATGACACCATGATCTGCAACAGAGTGGACACGCTGTGTGTGTGTGTGTGTGTAAAGAATGGAAAACTACTTGAAAAGGCTGGAGGAATAGTCAAAAAGTTGGCAGCTTCCGGATTTGATGCAAAAGTGCAAAATAACCTGGGGCGAGTACAAAAATGGAGGGAGATACTGGCAGTGTCCAAGCAGGAAAGGGCCCTGGGGAGGTTATCATTTCAGATTACCTAAAGGTGGCCAGACAGTGTAACAGGGCAATGGGGGGGTGAGCTACTGGGAAGCTGGGGTGCATAGGAAAGTGCATCACCAGCAGAAAGAGGGAAGTGGTGTTGCCCCATATAGGTCACTGGTAAGACACCACCTGGAGTACTGTGTCCAGTTCTGGAGGCCAAATCTCAGGAAAGATATAGACAGGGTAGAGGCAGTCCAGCAGAGGGCTAGCAAGATGGTGCAGGGCCAGCATGAAAAATCTTACGAGGAGAGGCTAACAGAGCTCAGTATGGATACCCTAGAGGAGGAGGGAGGGAGGGAGGGGATATGACTGAGACCTTTAAATACCTCATGGGGGTAACTAAAGTACAGGTTGGTGAACTTTTCAAAGGAAAAGGAGCTCTGGTACAAGGGGGCGTGCTATGAAGGGGGTACATTCAGGAGAGATGTGAGGAAGTACTTCTTCACAGAAAGGGTGGTGGATGCCTAGAACAGCCTTCTAGCAGAAGCAGTGGGGGTGAAAACAGTGGAGGGGTCTAAAAAGGCCTGGGATAGGCACAAGGGAACAACTGTGGTAAGAAAGGAGGGTGGATATGATAGTGCTGTAGATCAAGCAGTATCTACAGTGTAAGCAATAAGTATAAAAATGGGCAGACTGGATAGGCCGAGTGGCCCTCATCTGCCATCAGTTTCTCATGTTTCAATGTTAACAAGTTCTTAGGGAAATAAAAACAAGCATTTGTCAATGCCGAATGTTGCTTGCTTCTATGTGCAGTTTAGGTATTTGGAAGTCATTGGAGTGCAAATATTGAAAATTTGCGAACTTTCGAGCGTGCGTAGGAACTGCACAACGCACACGCGTAAAACAGTCATTGTTAGGAAATTTTTTAGGGAATGTTCAACATAGCCATTTTAAGACCTCTGCTCATGAACAGTGTCAGTGTGTGATTTTGTTAATGTGTCCCATACATTGAGTTTGCACACCGACTGCGCCATTATGTAGCTACATGGTAGGCTGCGTTTTGGGCAGGATGTGAAAATGACATCTGTACTGCTCATAAGGAGGTGTGGTAAAATGGCAATGTTGAAAATCTGGAGTGGAAATATTGAAATTCGCAAACCCACGAGACGCATGGGAACTGTGCAACACTCCGAAAACAGTCATTTTTAGGAATTCTTTCACCAAATTTTCAACATTGCCATTTTAAGATCTCTGCTCATGAACAGTGACACTGTGGTTTCTTAATGTGTCCCATACACTGAGTTCGCGACACCGACTGCGCCATTGTGCGCTACATGGGTGGAAACATGTTTGGGCAGGATGTGAAAATGACAGCTGTACTGCTCATGAGGAGGTGTGGTAAAATGGCAATGTTGAAAATCTGGAGTAGAAAATATTGAAAATTTGTGACTACAGAACCTGGAACTAGCATGCTTGCGCTCGTCAAACAGTCATTTTAGGAATTTTTTCACCAAATTTTCAACATAGCCATTTTAAGACCTCTGCTCATGAACAGTGTCACTGTGATTTTCTTAATTTGTCCCGTACATTGATTTTGCACACCGACTGCGCCATTCTGCGCTACAAGGGTGGAAACACATTTTGGGTGAGATGTTAAAAATGACAGCTGTCCTGCTCATAAGAAGGTGTGGTAAAATGGCAATGTTGAAAATCTAGAGTGAAAATATTGAAATTTCGCGAACTTACGAGCCTGCGTAGGAACTGCGCAACGCACTCTCGTAAAACAGTCATTTTTTGGAATTTTTGGACCAAATTTTCAACATGGGGTTTTGGGACCCCTTCTCATGAATGATGTCACTGTCATGGTGGTATTCAGGCCCTGAAGTGTGATTCCGCAGTCACTGCGGCGAAATCACCCTTGACCAGTGCGCCATGACAGTGACATCATTCATGAAGAGGTCTAAACCCCATGTTGGAATTAAGTGCAAAATTCCCAAAAATGCCTGAGATATGCAATAAAGTTGAACCCCCATCTAGCCCATTATACAGCTTACACGGCATTTCCTCAGTTCGCGGTCGGCTTTGAAGAGTGCAGGCGTGTTCCCAGTCCACCAAGATCGTCAGCGCCGGAGTCGGAGGTAAGTATGGGGTGAGGGGTGTGGGGGAGGCTGGAGTGCGCAGTGGGTGGAGTGCGAGTTGTGGGAGGGTTGGGAGGCGGCGCCCGGCGAGCCGTTTTGTTTTATAGCTTTAAAAAAAAAAAGGCGTCGTGGGACGTTTGCCACGCTGGGGTGGGTTCCCAGCGTGGCACAAGGACGAGGGCTGTTCAGCCGGCGGAGATTGGGCAGCCCGTCGGCCAAGGACATGATTGCCACGCTGGGGTGGGCTCCCAGCGTGGCACCAACTCTGAGGGGAGGCGGCGCAGCTCAGCCCGGCGGGATTGGGCACCCCGTCGGCTACAATCGCGTGCGGGCGCGCACACCTGCATGTGGGGGAGCTACGCTCTTATCGGTGCTCACTGAAGCGTAGCTCCCCCTTTCAACTGTATGCCACTGCATTTTGAAGCGTGTCATAGACAGCTCCAAAATGCATTGGCTTACAGGGGCCGCGCCTGCCAGCTCACTGACTGAATTGGAGGAGGAGGTGACACACCTCCGAAATCTCCGATGATGGCACTATGTTTCTTGCACATGCGTGCAAGCAACATAATGACATAGTTGTATCACTTACATCAGCCCCCCACCCCCACACACTTCTTAAGAGGTGATTGAAAAAGATAAGTAAAGTCATAAATACTACAACACACATTACTATGGACAGTTACTTTGCTTAATGGTCAAGAAAGCATAACAGTTTGTCATACCACTGTTACTACACAATGTTTTAGACACAGTGTTTAGTTATTGCACTAATCGTCATTCCAGAAATAAGTCTTTAATTTTTGTTATTGCACTGTAAATAACATGTTTTAGTTTATTGCACTCAAGAGCTATTAAAGATTGTATGAATCTGTTGTAAACATCAATACACATTTAAACAAATTTACAAATATGGGCAATATTTACAAAATGCTAACATAGTACAAGGGTATTTTCACTAACTTTGAAGCTTCACACTGTATATTAGTTACTAGAACATTCATTACTATTTACAAACATGGGCAGTATTTTTTTTTAAGTAGGAGTAACAGAGGGAGTAACAGAGGGGTGAAGTGGTAGCCAGGGAATGAACTTTGTGTTGCCAGAGAGCGAGAGCAGCACTCAGCGCCAAGTCCTACAGCAGCACTGGGAAGAAGGAGGGCCGAGTCTGAGAGCTGGTGAAGGGTCCTGGGCAATGAAGGGAAGACAACAGCTGGTGCATGCATGGAATGAGGTGTGTTCGCCGTTATAACCAGTTGGTTATAATGGCGAATTATAACCAGGTTTCCCTATGGGAAAAAACACTTCCCGGTTATTATAACATTACACACTTCTGCAAAACTGGAAGTTACAAGAAATGAATCCTTCTAGACTTCTCTCTGCAGACTCCTTAATTATGTCCTCCTAATTAAGTTTCCTGTCTTCGTCCCTTTCTACAGAAAGGGTGGCTAATCTGGTAAGCCTCTCCTGATACACTTGTAACCCCTTACCCCTGCTTTTTTGTCAAACGACAGGTGGCATGCTGTTGAAGCTGACAGCAGTACCTGGTGGGGACTGGGTTCTGGGAGGATGTGGTTACTCAGCACAGGGGGACCTAGGTTTGACTACTCTGCACAGGGGCACCCAAGTAAATCTGAACACAGGAAGCAATAACTGTAACATCCAGAACCAGGAATGGGATTCTTCAGTGTGGCTTTTATTCACATACTAGCTGAACAAACAAAGCATAGATGGACCCCCATGGGGCTACATTTCCTGGTAATGCAGATTAGAGACTACAAAACACTTATTCACCATTTTCAGCCCTCAGGCTCTGAACCCAGCAGGCATACAACCCAGACTTGCACACAGCTTTGGGTACACAGCCCGACTTGTACACACTTGGGTTTTCCCCACGGGCCAGGCTCCCCCACTGGCCACTTGATCCCGTGGTCCATTGGAAGAATGAACCAATTATCCTGTCTTGGCTCCCCACACCACACTAGAGTCTGCGACTCCTAGAGAGAATTTTCCTTACAATGTCACGTCTGGGTACTTCCCTCATCACTGGCCAAGTGCCTGAGGCAAAGTAGAAAACCACAGAAGAAATCCGTAGAGGTGGACCTGGTCACTAAAGATGGGGGGCCACCTGCCTCCAGCTCCCACAGCCCATACCTGGCCATTTCCCTGGGAAAACTGAACCATTCCTTTGCTGAACTTCTAAATGTAGGTTAAAGGGTAGATGATCTGGTGCATCTCCTCTATATATTATTAGCATCTCACAAAACTCTGGGATTTGACACTACTTTTACTTGCTTGGCCCATTTCTCTAGGCTTCCCAATATGTAGTTAAATCCCTAGATTTTCACACAAGTCCCAGGGTGAAGAAAACAATTTGCCCTTTTAGCCAGAGCAGACACTCACCCTTAAGTTGCAGGTGCCCCACAGGTGACTCACAAATCTTCCATCTTCCAAAATAAATCCTGGACTAAACAGGTAGCTTTTCCTCCACTTAGCAGAATTAAGGGGATTGCTCCAGGAATCTGCTGGGAATCTTTACATCCCCTGCCCCGGAGGGAGGGGGCACTGAGACCCGAAAACAGCGGTCTCCACCACTTGAGTACAAATTCACTCCTTCAAGCCAAACTGCAGACAAACTGGATGCTGACTACTACCCTTTGAAAACTCCCAACGTTCTATCTAACTCCCTCTGTGCAGATTCCAATGTGGCTTATGCAGCTGCAAAAGTTCTATTGGTGATGTCATCCCTCAGTCTCAGCTGAGACTGAGAACAGAGTAAGACAGTGTGAAACCCATTTAACTGGAGTTTCACAAGCTGCCTTCCCTGCCTACCACTAGGTCTTACTGGGATTCTAGTAACCCTGGGTAACAAGGGGGTTATACTCACCCTTGAACAGGGAAATGACTGTCCGCAGTCATTATTTACCTGGCCTTAGGCCATCCCACCCTATGTGCTACCTGCGGAAGGGGGTGATCAGGCCCCATCCTACCATGTGCAAGCACAGGCAGGCAACACTAAGGGCCTAGAGGCCTTTAGCTGACATATCAGCCTCTACACTATTCACTTACTATGGACACCCAGTGGCTCTGGTAGAACCATCCAGAGCATAGCCCTGATAGATCAGCACTGAGGTCCCTACTGCAGGTCAGGGCCACAGCCTGTCTATCCCCCTAACCTCTAGGGAAAACCTATCTGCCTTTATCCTAATACCCCCAAAACAAAAACAACCCGGGGACCTCCCCGACCTTGGGCAACCTGCAACCACACACCATTAAAATACCACATTACTGCCTCCTTCCTACCCCCACAACCACACCTGTGGAAGGAAAGGGTTAATACAGCAATAACAACCATAACACCACAGTACTTTAAATTTATACACACTAAAGTACTGATGAGGAACTCTGATGAGCACCTCCTCCTCTTCTTGTCTTCTCTTTTGTCTTCCCAGGAACACCTGTAAGAAAAAGAAAGACAACACATGCTCCTAATCTGCATACACAGTCTACCTAAACCCCTACCATCAAAACACTGCAGAATCCTAAAAAGATTTTTTTAGAAAAAAGGTAGAAAAACAGTATTTACATTAGAAAACAACGACATTATTTACAATACACATTTGGGGGGATGGAGTACCCTAAAAGTCCCAACTAGTGACCACAAGGCCCGAAGGCTAGTCCAATAAAGAGTCTCTCCTGGGCTAGAGCCCGGTGAAGCACAGTTCTAACATGCCAAAGTCCCGAAGGGGAGAGTGTTTGGTGACAGTTCACACATTTTGAAGTCTGTTAGTGTAGGGTGTGTACTGCAATGTCATAAAGATAGAAAAGTTCGACTTACCAGCCACTTGTAGTATGAGATTCGCACCAACCTGCACCTCTGATGAAGACTCTCCCTGTAGCATTTCTTCTGATACAGCTGGGCGGACATCTTCCGGGAACCACAGGAGGGCACATCTGGGAACAGCTGGGTTGATGTCATCTCTGGAGACGGAACCTTACAACAGGAACAAAAAGGAAACAGCTGGTCCGACGTCATCCGATTACCAGGTGATGAACAGGATACAGCTGGGCTGGTGTCCTCTCTGGATCTGAAGTCATCTGGTGGGCCAGTCGATGGATGCTGCACAGGACAGTACACTGTAGACTGATGAATGTGGGGCACCTGAGTCCTGGATATTCATATTGGCGGATCAATAAAGGCACTTCACAGTCTGGTGTGGCAGTATTGACTACCACTGCTCGGCTCTCCATTTTGTAGGCACGGGCACATTTGCTGAGAGGTCCTTGCACTGAGGCCAATAGTACCGGGGGTCAGGGGCTTAGAAACATAGAAACATAGATTTTGATAGTAGATAAGGACCGCTTGGTCCACCCAGTCTGCTTGAATTATTACCCTGTCTGGGCGCACATAATTCACACAGTGGGAGATTTCACATCCCTCTCCATCCACCACTCTCACTCTGTCTATAAACAGTGTCCTGCCTCTCTTCCACTGGGTATACTTTTCGTGGAACAGTCTATTCTTTACATGCTTGTTGGCCCCAGGATGCACACTTTTCATGGCTTCATCCCAGATCCAGGATTTTCTGCAGTTCTCAATCTCCTCCCAGACTTTTCGAGGAAAGGTAGGAAAGGTCATACCATAGATCTCATTTGCCTTTCTTCGAACCAGTCTCTCCTCTTTACTTGCTTTGGACAATCTGAGACTGCTGGCCTGGCTTGGGGGTGGCCAGTTCTGGTTCTGCCAGCTATGCATCCTTAAAGAAAGTAGAAACAGATCTCTGACTTCTTCCTCCTGTAAAGCCTGGGCAGTGGCATCACAACTTTCTTCCATACATTCCTCCAAGGCAAGATCTTGAGGCTGTGTACCCGTTCCTTTTTCACAAGGCCACATAGGTTCCCCCTCATCTTCCTCTTCACTAAGGATCTGAGCCCAGGAGTGAGCAGTCGTCCTCACTCTTGAGACTATCCACTCATCACTAGGCGCGGAGGTCGACACCTCCCACTCAAAAGCCTCCCGCATCTCATCTTCACCTAAGAGACTTGGGCTAGGTCCCCCCTTCCAGGGGTCTATTGATCCTTTATCCAAACTTTCCTTCTGGGATCCAGCATCCAAAACTTCAACTTCTGGTTCTGTCTCTAACTCTGCACCCTCTAGCTTTGTGCCACACTCCCCTGAGGGACCTTCCTCCACAGGCTCTGCCTGGTGCTGTGTGCTGCCAACTGCAGATTCCTGAATTTTTGTCCATGTGGGAGCCAAACGAATTTGAGGTGCTTTATACAATTCATATTTTTCTAGGCATCCAGCACAGTGAGGAATCATGAAGACGTCCCTTCCAGCTCCCAAGCATATTTGACATACAAGCACTGGATAATTAGGAATCGCCACCTGAGGAGGCAGTTGCCCTCCACAGCACCACTTTTCAATATCCCTCAGTCTATTTACTGCTGCTGTTACTGCAACCCGGGCATGATCCGGGTAACGAGCTGGTCCTGAGGCAATAACTGCAGAAAAACAAGCACAAGTTCATTGTAACTGAAAGTCCCACTTTATTGAACACACTCTTTGGCTGTAAAATGGCTCCTCTGCTACTGTGTTTACTTTACTACCCCACCCTGTAATGGCGGCGGCAGCACTCCTGTGTATCAACATTTAGAATCTGGGTCAAGCCACTGCGCTCCCGATTTACACAAGCTACTGACAACTTTTTTTCAAACTGCACAAGTTGCTCTGTTCTGGCTTTAAACACATTTACAGGATTTTCCATGGACTTCTCACATGCCGGTATCATTTATTTTATTCACAGTCCCTTAAAGCTTCAGGTTTTTAGCACAGGATTGCCTGTATTTGTAGTGCTGCACTTTGCTGCAACCCACAGTCTCTCTCTGGCTGCAAACTTTAAACTGAGGCTAAATTCATTACTATGCACACAGACAATGGCTTAACAGACTTGCACTTGCTGGCAGGACTTAACACAGTCGCTACTTGCAAAGCGACTACACTGCTGCACACATATTTTATATGGCATAGGCTGAAAATCACTGTTTGAGCAGTTTTAAGGATGGTTACTTACTATTATCAGTAGCAATTTCCTGTGATGGGGAAAAACGGCCTGCAGCCAGTTCTTCAAGGCCTTGGTACACAAACGGGCGGGCATTCTTAGCGATCGTCTTTTTAAACACCAAACTTGCAATTTGGATGATTGATTAGCGGGTTGAGCCCGATTTTAAACTATAAAGTCTATTTTTGTACTGTTTACAAAGCTTTGAACACTCTGTGACACTCCTCCACTGCCAGTACACGCACTCCACTCTCACTCCCTCTCGAATGCTGGGGCAGTCTCTGTAGAGCTGGCTGAGGGGCAGGACTAATTGCAGCCTGACCAACCACATGACGCCATGCAAATGAGCCTCTTCTTCCTTGCAAGGGCTCTTCTCCTCATGGCGACCGTCAAGCAGGCAAATTTAAACTGCAGAATGCAACTTTTTTTCTTTTCCAACTGATTCCACGACGGGAGCCCATTTCAGCCATTTAACATAGCCATTTACTCTGCAGTCTCTTAGACATTTCAAAAAGCATTTCCAATGTCCAGGGCACAAGTTTCCTGTTGCTACCTCTAGTCTTCCACACTTTTCTTCACAAAAGTTCATTTTAAAGCAGGCAAAAACGCTGTAAACAATTTTTTGATGGGCACACTCTTTGGCTTTAATGCTCCTTGGTAAACAGTTGGCATTTTTAAACAGCAGCACAAGATTCACAGCACACAGCAACACACTAGGGAAATTGCTTCAGCTTTTTGGGCTACCCACTGCCAGATAGCCAAAACGCTAGCCCCCCTTGAACAAGCACCTTCCTCCCAGAACAAAATCCAAAGCGGTGCCTCCATTTTTGTAACCCCTCACCCCTGCCTTTTTGCCAAATGACAGGTGGCATGCTGTTGAAGCTGACAGCAGTACCTGGTGGGGACTGGGTTCGGGGAGGATGAGATTACTTGGCACAGGGGACCTAGGTTTGACTACTCTGCACAGGGGCACCTAAGTAAATCTGAACACAGGAAGCAATAACTGTAATGTCCTGAACCAGGAATGGGATTTTTCAGTGTGGCTTTTATTCACATACAGTACTAGCTGAACAAACAAAGCATAGATGGACCCCCATGGGGCTACATTTCCTGGTAATGTAGATTAGAGACTACAGAACACTTATTCACCATTTTCAGCCCTCAGGCTCTGAACCCACCAGGCACACAGCCCGGACTTGCACGCAGCTTTGGTTACACAGCCGACTTGTACACACTTGGGTTTTCCCCACGGGCCAGGCTCCCCCTCCGGCCACTTGATCCGCGGTCCATTGGAAGAATGAACCAATTATCTCATTCACGGTCCATTGGAAGAATGAACCAATTATCCTGTCTTGGCTCCCCACACCACACCACACTAGAGTCTGCGACTCCTAGAGAGAATTTTCCTTACAATCCCACGTCTGGGTACTTCCCCCATCACTGGCCAGGTGCCTGAGGCAACGTAGAAAACTACAGAAGAAACCCGTAGAGGTGGACCTGGTCACTAAAGATGGGGGGCTACCCACCTCCAGCTCCCACAGCCCATACCTGGCCATTCCCTGGGAAAACTGAACAATTCCTTTGCTGAACTTCTAAATGTAGGTTAAAGGTAGATGATCTGCATCCTCTACATATTATTAGCATCTCACAAATCTCTGGATTTGACACTACTTTACTTGCTTGGCCCATTTCTCTAGGGCTTCCCAATATGGGTTAAACTCAAGATTTTCACACAAGTCCCAGGATGAAGAAAACAATTTGCCCTTTTAGCCAGAGCAGACACTCACCCTGTTGCAGGTACCCCACAGGTGACTCACAAATCTTCCATCTTCCAAAATAAATCCTGGACTAAACAGGCAGCTTTTCCTCCACTTAGCAGAATTAAGGGGATTGCTCCAGGAATCTGCTGGGAATCTTTACATCCCCCTCCGGAGGGAGTGGGCACTGAGACCTGAAAACAGCAGTCTCCACCACTTGAGTAGAACTTCACTCCTTCAAGCCAAACTGCAGACAAACTGGACACTGACTACTACCCTTTGAAAACTCCCAACGTTCTATCTAACTCCCTCTGCTGCAGATTCCAATGTGGCTTATGCAGCTGCAAAAGTTCTATTGGTGATGTCATCCCTCAGTCTCAGCTGAGACTGAGAACAGAGTAAGACAGTGAGAAACCCATTTAACTGGAGTTTCACAAGCTGCCTTCCCTGCCTACCACTAGGTCTTACTGGGATTCTAGTAACCCCGGGTAACAAGGGGTTTACACACTGAATTGTGAAGGTGGGTTTTGATAAGTTTTAATTCTGAGAAATGCCATTCTGCTGATGCAACAGTCATTGATAAAGTCAATAAAATATGAGATACAGTGAAAGCAATTGAATAGAGTTAAATCATTTTGCTGTTTTCAATGTTTGTTAATATCTGAGAAGCAGACAGATTCTGTTCAAACATTCTAGCTAAGGAATGAAACTCACTTGCTATGGCATCTGCATTATTCCCATCATCTCCAGTTAAGCATATCGGCAAGTATTTGCATTGATTAAGAAGTGTGTCTTTCTCCATTTTTTTATGTTATAGGTGCTGAAGAGAAATCCAGTGGGAGGGCTAAAGCGCGTGGTTCAATGTGGGGGAATAGCTCCTCCCCCACTTCAAATATACGCCTGCCCTCTCGAAACTCTACACACAGCATTTTTTGTTTTTGTGCACCTGGCGGCTGGGTGGCTTGTGGGCTGCTTTTTCTCTCCCTGCCTCCTCACTCTGTGCCCCCTCATCTCCCTCCTGCCTCCCCCTTGTGTTCTCTGTCTCCTGTGCTTCTGTTCCATCTCTTGTTTGGTGTGCTTTGCGCCCCACCTTGCTCTTTGTTGTTTTTGTTTTCTCCCTTCTGCAGTTTGCATCCCATCTGCATTGTGGTTCCCCTCCTCCTCCACCATTCTGTCTTCCTTACGGTGTTTATCCCCGCCTTCCCCACTCCTTCCCCTTGTACCTTGGTTTTTCCCCTACTTCCATCATCTGTCAAGCTGCTGTCCCTTCTCATCTGTTTGTTTTGCTTTTTGGGCTTTCTCCTTACTCCCTTCCTGGAGCCATTTTCCCATTTTGTCCATAGAGCCATGTTTGCTCCTTTGGAGCCTTCAATGCTTCTGAGTTTTCGATGCAAACTGCACCATCCCAGTTACCAGCTGCTATACCAGCCTTGCACTGACTACCCTCAGCATTTTCTCATAGCAGCCATCAGTGCTGCATTCATTGCCTGAAGGGGATCAGCCAGGAGATATCTCACTCAAGGGAACTGTTTAGGGGTGAATGGGGTCTCAGCGTGACTTCCTCATCTGTTGAAATAGTAATTCACCCTATCTCTGCCACAGGACCAGTGCCAGTTCCTTGTTCATTTTCTCTAAGCTGACCCCAAACTTGACTTCTGGGAGTTTCTTTTAATGTGGATGCTATGCTGAGCGCTAATCTGGTTCTCACATTTATGAATGCATTATCTGGTGGGAGTCATTTATTCTGCACTAGCTCTACTGACTGTCTGAAATGAGTGGGCCAAAATCCAAGGAAAACTTGGAGCAGTGGATGGGGAAGTATCAGTTATACTCCCCATGAGATATAGATTGTCCTGCTATTCACAGCATGATTATGACAGAATTGCACCTGTAACTCATAGATATGTCATTCCGTGCACACCTGCATGATTACGGCACAATGCATTAAGTTTACCATTAAAGCTACAGCTGCTTCATTCAGTTTCTGCACCCTTTCGGTGGAAATCCACTTCTGCCATTTCCAGTGGACCTCTCTTGTGGTCTGCCAATCATTGTATCATCACTGATACTTACTTTTTTAACACATCTGGCTCATCTTGCATTGTTTATCAGAGCAAGCCTGTATATGCAGTATTCAGTTTGCAGTATACTGCTCCACCTCTGTTTAGCTCTTCTATGCTGTGTTCAACAATATCTCACAGTGGTGAATCATCAGTCTAAGGCACAGTTCTAACCTGTCACTTCGTGTCTTTCATAATTAATTCAATGCCGGATACTACGGACCATACACCATGGCACCAATATTGCTGTCTAGGGTCATGACCTACTCTCTGGTATCTTCTGTATCTGCCCTTCACTCAGCAAGCTTCAACCAATGACAGTGATATGTTTATTTCTGCAGCAGACTATTTCTATATATTTTACCTTCTGACCTTATTTTGTGCTTTAAACCCTACTGTTTCATCACAAATCTCAACTTTTGTAGGACAGAGATATTGCAATACAATCAGGGTCATCCCTGCTCACCTGGACCAGTTCAAAGGTCTGCTACATCGGACAAAATAGTATTCCTTTCATGTAGACCTACCCCGCCTTAGTTAATCTTCTCATTTCCTCGAGCTAACCAAGTTCCCATGTGCCTTCATACTTGTAGCACATCCTCTTTTATCCAGTTGTGATCCTGGTGGGCACGTTCCTGTTCACCCATAAGATTTTCAAGGCCGGCTCCTAATCCCCTGAGTACACCATTCCACATGCAGTTTCAGCTTACTTCCAGCATCATCTTAGAGGCACTGAAAATCTTCTATGGTTTCATAACTCGAGCTCCTGACAAAACTTTTCTTTAGAATGCAACCTTAGGCACTTCATTGTCAGCTCCAGCAGGTGGCATGCATATCATCTCCTGATCCGCTAAGGATCTCCTCCACACTGGCTACTAAAGACCTCACAGGAATGCCAACCTAGCATCACCATAATATTATCGGGTTCAACATGTGTCTCTCTCATGTCACTCACATTTCCTCTAGGTCATGGAAAAGGGCTCTAGCTTGCACATCTCTACATCAATGATGACATTCAGATTGCCTCATTTGGAAACCATGTTCTTAACCCTCTCTCCTAGGGTTCTTCACATCATCAGCAGCCTAAACTCTGACTGACTTTGTGCAATAACACTGTAGCAGCTTTCTGTTTTTCTTCCTTTCTTTCCTAAGCCCATACCAACAGTCCTCAGGGCACCCTCTATCTAGCTCGTTCCTTCAGGAGGTCTACGAGTGTGGATAGGTATCCTCTGTCTACCAGGATGGGATTCTCAGCTTTCCCTTCTTACGCTCATCAATTGAAGAAGGTCTTTAGGGGGTTTTCCAGACTTCTTTTCAATCGCTCAAGCACCACCTCTCTAAGTCGTTCCTTTTGGAGGCTATGAGTGTGGGTAGGCATCCTCCGTCTGCCAGAATGGGAGTCTCAGCTTTCACTTCATACACTCATCAATTGAAGAAGGTCTTCAGTATGTTCCCTGGACTTCTTCTCATTTGAACTCTAGAACGGTCTCTAGGGTACTCCCCTTGGACATCTTCCTTCATAATGCATCTCGATGCTGGTCTTCAGGGATGCACCTAGGACAACTTTCTGCACTTTTCACCTCAAAGTCAGTCAACCAGAGTCCTTGGATATCTTCTTCTAGTTATGTTCTCTGCTGAAGTTTCCCAGCCATGCTCCTTCTGGTTCTTCTCTCTGCTTGATTTCTCCTATCTGATTGATTCAGACCAGAATGCCATTGGACTTCATCTGCTATGCACCAGCTGCAGGAACCTCTATTGCCTCACTCTATCAAGCATCGGATAGCTCCTGGTCTACCCTACAAGTTGTGACACTTTTGGAGTCCCACAGAGGTCTTTAGACAGTCATCCTTGTCCTTCTCACTGCACCAGTGTTCTCCATCTCATGTTTGCTCGCAGTAGCATGCCTCAGTATCGAGCTGCATCTCCAGTGTGGAAATCTGCATATCTAAGTAACTGACATCTCTCTATAT
This sequence comes from Neoceratodus forsteri, assembly GCA_016271365.2. Classification (NCBI taxonomy): domain Eukaryota; kingdom Metazoa; phylum Chordata; order Ceratodontiformes; family Ceratodontidae; genus Neoceratodus; species Neoceratodus forsteri. The sequence goes on along the minus strand of CM057459.1, from coordinate 360,369,002 downwards.
ATCTAGTAAGTAGTAAAAAATTTTTATTCATACAAAAAATGAATATGGATATCTCCTCTGAGCCGAAGCTCCTTTACAGTGAGATCCAGGTGTCAGTTCCAGTTACTCTTATAAGTTAACAATATGTAACAGACAAAGGCACAAATACACTATAATTATACATCAATAAATATAACACAATTCCAAATCATTCACAAACTAACACTACAAAGGCATGTAACAAAACAAAAATATAATTCACAATATACATTTAATACAATTTACAGTCTACCATCCTAAAATTCAAACTAGTCCCCATCATAATTAGTATTTTCAATAAGCCATCAATTAATCTGGTGCAACTGAAAATTTCTCTCAAGGGGTCTAAGCTTCCCAGGCAATTTATTCCATATAGATGGTCCAATATTTAAGAAATGCTTATCCCCACAGGCCGTTCTGCGACTTGGAACAAAACAATCCAAGCTATTTGCAGAGTGCAGGCCCTCGATTGATCTTTTTATATTAATGGTCTCAGACATATATTTAGGGACTTTTCCTGAAATACATTTTAGCATTAACATAATTGTACTAAAAACCCACCTTTGAGATAAGGTATGCCAGTCCAATTCTTTATACATATCTACTCTATGTGCCCTCTTTGTTGCACCCAGTATAAATCTGGCTAATTTATTGTTCATAACGTCAAGCTTATATGTCTGCTCTTTAGACGCACCCATATATATCAAGTTACCATACTCCAGTATGGGTAGTACAACAACAGTTACAACTAATTTTCTAATTTCCAAGGACATGCTATTTCTTACTCTATATAATGAACCCAAGCACTTACCAACTTTTGTCAGGGTGCTATCTATATGGCTGTCCCATTTGAATTTTGTATCTAAATACACCCCCAGGTATTTATATCTAACAACTTGTTGCAAAATTCTTCCAGAAAATGTTTTAATTTGTAATCCTCTTGTTCAATTTTAGACCTGTGACTCCTATGGAATACATTACTTGAGATTTTTTCATTCAAAACCAATTTAGAGCTAAGCAAAATTCTGTAAATGATCAAAAGCCTGTTGTAATACTAATTGAATAGTTCTCACTGATGAATCAGCAGAATATACAATTGTGTCATCAGCATAAAGATGGTATTGTACCTCCGGTTGTTCAAACCCCAAATCGTTCATGTATAAATTATATAGTATGGGACCCAAAATGGATCTTTGTGGGACTCCTGACACAATTTATTTCAGGTCAGATGACCACTCTCTAATAGTCATATTCTAATAGTCTGATATCTGGGATCCCCATCTACTTGACTCAGTTTTGCTCTATTCCCACTTCAGTCTCTGTGCATCATCAGGCTCAGCATTTCCATGTATCACTCATACCAGAAATATGATAAACATATAAACATATACTATCACAGTTGCTTGCTCCGTACCTCAACTTTGGATGCTCAGTTCTGCTGCTTTCCACATGTCTGCTCCAGTTTTAAATTGCTTGCCATACATAGCACTCCTTCTATGTTTAGAACCACAAAAGCATCAGACTTCAGCTATGTACTGTGTCATTCTCTTCACACTATCCATCCATTTGTCTCTTCAAATCCCAACTATGAAAATCTATTCCACATGGAAAAACTTGATACTACAAACCATCCTGAATGCAGGCAACTCCCTGCTCTGGGCTGCCACTATTCTCCACCAGCAAGGAGGTTATATATCCTTCCACTTCAATCCAGTAAGTGTTCTCAGCCATCTCCATTAGAAATGTCAAGTAACATGGCATTCTTTATCCAGCTCTCCTGGCAGTAGCTTCCATGGTGACTCCTGCCTAAAGCCCTGCTTCCTTGTTCCGACTCCATGGGGTACCATATTTCATCATCAAGCATCAGAGTTCATCCTATACAAGGTCAATCACTCTAAATTGTTTTCACTCTATGAACTAGCACTCCATGGTCCAGAACAATAGATGACTTGTTCTTAGTGCTGCTGCACAGCTGTGTTCAGACCTAATGTCAGCGATTCTTCTTATCATCCATCGAAGCCACTGCCTCGAAGACTTCTGCAGCCTGTGACTTTGTCCATCTCTTTGTCATTCAACCACCCTCATACAACATCTATCAGTCAAAGTTTATTGCATTTTATTCCATTATAGCTACAAGAAAGCCTATTTCATCCTCTAACTTAAGCCTTTCACTCGTTTTTACAAATCTAACTGAAGAATCAGCTGTCTTCATCCCTCAGCACTAATCTGGGATATCATTCACTTATCATATCGGCCTCTATTGTGACTTCTCCTACTTGAGTCTCCAACTCCTTCAGTTCAATTTAGAAGGTCATCTCGTGGGCCGTCAATGATGCCTTATAAGCTCGGACTTAGCCATCTCCGATCAGAAGTTATTCCATTCAGTCACATCATTTTGTTAATCAGAGAAGATCTTCCACAGTTTATCATCATCAAGCTCCTTCAACACCCTAATACCAACTTGCTTAAATCCTCACCATGCCTTCTAACCATCGTTGAGTAATCATCTGCCTAAGCACCCGGCAACTTTCCTGCAAACTGCTCCTCAATGTTGTTGTTCTCCAGTTGAAGCAGTAGCTACAAAATGACATCCTACTCCTTCATGAAGATGAAAGACTGAACATGAAGCATCATCGCTATATCGGGAACTAGGAAATTAATTAGGCACTAAGGTTATCTCCTGTTAGTATGCCTAGAGGACAGGTAGGTCAGTAACCATGGGTCCTCAGAGGTTTCTTCCACAGGGGGGCTTTCCTCACCTGCATACTACTGTCCACACTCTCTGTGAGATGGAGGAGGTTATCTCTTTTTGGACCTTCTCTTTCCTAAACACTGCCTGGCTACTGAGGGTGGGAAAAGAGAAAGGCCAAAAGTTAAAGTATACACAGGCACTAAAACCTATTCACCAAACACTGAATGGGAGGACTAAGACCCATGGTTCAGTGTGGGGGAATAGCTCCTCCCCCACTCCAAATATAAGTCAGCCCTCTTAAAACTCTACGAACAGTGTTTTTTTTGTTTCACACCATCCCCCCCAGCCTCCTCCTTCTCCTCCGGCACTCTACTCACCCTTGGTGCTGGGCCTTCTCGTTCCTAAATACCACCCAGCTCTGCTACTGAGGGTGGGAAAAGAGAAAGGCCAAAAGTTAACTTATACACAAGCACTAAGTAAGCAATAATACCCAACAGGGTGGGTGTTATTGGGATATAACGGACCATCCAGGGGTGTAATGAGGCCTGATGCCACAGGGAGGGCCTTATAGCTCCTAGAAGGTCCATTATATCCCATAATGCCCACCCTGGAGGGTATTATTGCACTTAGAAAATGGGCATGTGTGTTAATTTAAATTAAATAATGGAATAACACAGGAAATCACCTTTAATCTTTAAAAAACAACTTTTTTTGTAAAGTAGTCCCTACATTTGTGTGCTGTTCCATTTGCCATCTACCCCCTTCCCACAGAGGTCCCAATCATTCTGTTTTACTAACTCCCCCCAATACTATTCCCCAAATTTACAAATTGTCCTGTGTTATACAGTGTTCCCTTAGCAGTGTATTGCCATCCTTGCTTGTGGTGACAAAGCAGTTGCTATATTATTATTTTTTTTTTTTGGTGATTGGAAGAGGCTGCTATCAGGCACGTGACCTTGCACAATCCGTTACGTTAATCCAGGAAGTGGAGACTGGGATATACGATTCCGGATAGCAGTGCTGTAAATTAATGTTTTGTTTGTTTGTTTGTTTATGTTTAACTGAGCCACCGTTTTTCTTTTATTTGTCTGATAATTAACAAGGTGAGGAGACAGCTCTATTTGCTGGTTCCTTCCTTGCAGGTTTGTTGTGTTTGCTGGTCAATCACTAGTGGGGAATGGCATGTGTGTGACCAAGAAGGAAGAAATGCTGGCAGTTATTATTGAGTCACTCATTGGTTGTGGGTGATTGCCTACTCTTTCCAAAGAGTACAGTTTTCTAAAATAAACAAGCCTGACAGAGAGGGGGCACTTGGCTGGCCACCAACTCACCCACCAAATGAGTGGGAGAAAAATGGCGGCTGGCTTGTTTTGAAATTTGGGGTGGCCCAAGGATCATCTAAGTAATGGGGCACCCTGAATTGGTACTTGATTTTTACTCGGCATTGTTACAAAATAACAGCTTGAGTGCAAGGGTGTTTCAGCCAGTCAGAATGCAGCTTTTGCAGTGCTCATTTTCTAAAACCTATTCACTAAACATTGAAATTATGTTTTAATGCATCTCCTGCAATGCACTTACAGCTACATCAAGCAGGCAGTAGAAAAAGTCTGTCTTATGGTGATGCTGGCTGTCCTCAACGGATTCATCCTCACATTCATAATCAAACTGGCATTTAACTTTCTGGCTACGTTTTTGTGGAAACACAGCCATCTGACCAGCAAGTTCTGCTGCAGTCTTCAGTGCCTGTTCAAACCCATTTTCACTGAAGAGCAATTAGTTGGTCCCTGGTACTGTCATTAAGCCAATCTCAATGAGCCTTATAACTGTGTCTGGCTGCATCTTTTGATGCTGCCTCATTTTGCTTACACAGTTTACAATGGTCAGTATATCATACCACAGCACAAGATGGACAAGAGAAACAAAACTGCTCACCTCTTTTTCAAGACTTTGGGTTTTTCTAGTGGTCCTGCTATCCTTTTCTTTAGCTGAAGCCTTGATTTTGCAGAGCGCTTCACAAACTTCTGCGGTCTGGAACCACATAGTTTTGACTGCATTGACTTTGTATTCCCATCGAGTTTCACATAGGGCTTTGACAGTCACCTAAGGATATTACACCAATGGGTTGATGAAGAGCACAATACACACATTCTTTAGAAAACATCAAAAAAGGATATTGCACTGATGGATAAATTTGTAGCATCTGCAGCAACAAGGTTAAGGTAATGACAGCCACAAGGCAGAGAAAATGCACTAGGAATCATTTGGAGAATTCTGGCCTGCACTCCCATTTGATGACCTTATATATTACAGCCATTGTCATATCCTTGACCATGACAATTATCTAGAATAAGGCCATTCTTATTTATAGTGTGAAGCAGTTTCAGCAAGTCCTTGTTCTGTGGTATCTTCCACGTTCAAAACCTCGATAAAATGTTCAGAAACCTTGACTTCCCCATTCTCCGTGATTTCAACAAATTGCAGTACCATAGTCAGCTGTTCCTGAAGACTAATATCAAGAGTACAGTCTAAAAATTACAGCATAATACTTTGCAACCTTAGTATTGTCTATGATTTTCTTAGAAATATTTTGAGACATGATATTTGTCAATTCATTTTTATAGTTTTCTCCAGATAGTGGTCATAAATTTATTTTTTTTGTACATGTGGTTATGTCCCACCATTACTGGATCAAATTTCACCATAAGTTCAGCTTGCTGTTAACAATTTCCATTGCTCTCCACATAGAGTTGATCCACATTTCCTTGTACAGCCATATTGCATTCAGCAAGGTGCTGAATAATGGCTATTAAATGTTTAGGGACAGCACACTTCTCACTCACAATCTGTTGTTGATTATAGTCATCGACAGTTTTATTTGCCTTAAGATGAAGATCCAGTTCCTTCCACTGTGTCATACATCTTATATTGTCTGGTGACATTTTATAACATCTCAGATGCTGTGTCACAAGTTGCCATGATCTAAAACCATACTGTGTTAGACACATACGTACAGTGCTAAGCAGCTTGCAACAGAAGCAAAACAAATGATATTTCAGCTTGGAATAAAGAAACCATGTCCTTTCAATCTTCTCTCCATTTGGTCGTTTTTGTAAATAGTTTTCAGTTGTAAATCTTCACCAGCTTTGATCAGCAGGGTACTATGACAGACTTATTCTACTAGGTCCTTTCTTATCCAGTTCAACATGCACATGATCATTCACCTTCTCAGGCCAAGTACCAGGATCATTACTGCTAAAAACATGTTCTAAACTGTAATCATGTGCTTCAGATGTAGATGCTGGTGTGAGAATCTGCAGCTGTAAACCCATCTTCTTCCTCTTCATCCTCAACAGCAGCTGAAAATGCATTTGAAATTTGTAGCTCCTGTCTAGATTCCTGACTGGTAAAATCACTCTCTTAATGTACCAACTGTATTAAGGCTGTTGAATCACCACTGGTAATGTGTTCAGTCAGGCGAGGTGGAGCAATGTTGTCACCTTGGTCCTCCTTAATTAATTTTTCATTGGAACCCTTCAAATGCTTAACTGATTTCATCTTCCTGCTTTTTCAGTTTTCTCTTTGTTGCAGAAGAGAGGCATGTTCTTTGCTCCATTATCAATTATCTCATGTGGTCAACACTAAAACAGATGGGATATTGAGATATTGCTTAGTGATCATCAAGGAAAAGGATTATAAAATAAAAACAAGCATCTGAAGGCAGAAACAACCCCTTGCTCAGGTGTTAGCATTTTTCAATGGCACTTGGAGACGAACAACAATCATGTATTCTCATAGGGTCTACGTCTTCAGTAAGCACTCAGAGTGAGGTGGTAAAAGTATGGTCCCATGGTCTGACACTTGGACATAAATGCAGTCTTCTGTTCTCCTTGAATTAATGCTTTTAGTAGCACTCAGAGATGGTGAATATATAGAAAGTGTTTGTCAGTTGTCTAAGGCTGACTTAAAAATCACATATGAAATCTGAGTCGCCATTTTGTGCAGCAAAAGCTGCACGTGAACTGATGGAAGGTCATGTAATTCAAACATTTGTGGGAGTTTTTTGTAACACAGCTAGCTGATGCCAATGGTAACTTTTCTTTGCTGGCAATTGGAAAGATCTCTGCTCTGTTTGTTTGGTGTGCCAGAAGCACCATGAAGCAGCTGTCTCTGCCCTACAGTGTATTTTTCAGAATACTGCACCCTGCTGTTGTGTCCTTACCTCGTGGGCTGGGGCAAAATCACCACACTGCAATTTTGCATCATTGCCACAGAGGTGGATTGGTGACAGTATCTGGCTTTGCATACTCGCTAATCATTTAGTGAAGTATTTTTTGAATAGTAAGCAGAATGCAGAGGTGGCATGGGGGTGCATGATTGATGTACCCTCTCTGCTGTTGTGGAGCAGGGTGCATATAGTCTGTCCAGAAGCACCAATATGTGGGTTAATTGTCCAAGTTTCAGTGTAGGTATCCTGCTAGGGATGTCATATCAAAATTTTAGTATAATGATATTTGTATAAAAGAATATCACAATATATTGCTTATCATGATAATCTGCAGCATTTCTAATTTTAGGAAAAATAGTTAAAATCTGATTGGAGGATGGTGGGGATTTGGGAATCATGACTGCATCCAGAGAGGACATGGTGCTGGATCAGCAAGTTAAGACACTTTATATTGCTGTATATCATGCTGCATGATAATTGCGATATTGTTTTTTACAACAATAAATTATTGTCAGTGGTAATTATCTCGACATATCACCATATTGGGTTATCGTGACCCGTTAGTGTACAGCAGAGTGCATATAGTCTGTCCAGAGACATTTATACATAAGTTAATCATCCAAGACCCACTGTAGCTATTTTACTTCTAACCACAACTGATATAATGCTCCACCTCCATACGGATTGTTGTTCTTTTAATATTTTCCTTTTATTCAAATTATATTGTGTTGGTAAATGGTGTAGTGATACCTGACGGCTTAACCACAAACTTGAACTTGATGTTGGTACTGTTGGTATTCTGCTGCTAATTGTAACCAAAAATATATGGTTCAGGTGCCTGTTCTTGTTATTGTCTCAATGCATTCACTTGTTCTCAGGTTGATGGATGGTGTGCTATAATAAAGTGGAATTTATTTATGAACTGTGTGTTTCTGTGATTTATTTTTTCACATGCTAGGTATCCAGGTACAATGCCAAATAGTCCTCCAATAATTGTTTTTGTGTGTCAGTTTCCATAGGCAGTCAAGTGGGCCAAAATATTTCCCCTGGTGTTTCTGTATTGGGGCTCGTTGTGATCCTTATGCTATGCACCTCTGCTTTTTATCTTGGGTACTGTGCTGCTACTGCACCAAATGTTTATGTTGTCTCTTCTGACTGTACAGATTTATATTCTGCACCTTGTTATTATTTGTTTGTAACCAACTACTGTTATTGATGTTATTTTATGTACTGTAATTCATCTGTTTGTACTATTCCTTACTGTAACCTTTTGTGTTGTACCTGAAAATAGTCATTTAATTGTTTAGTGTACTTACCTGGTCAACAAAAATGAACTAACTAAATAAATAATATAGTCCCATCATCTTTTGTGTTAACATCTACAGCCAAGAGTTAGACCTAAATCTGAAAATGTATTTGTCCTCATGATCACTGTAAGGAACAGTCATTGCCAGTGCAAGGCTTGAAGAGCTAGTGTGCTACTTAAAACTAATATGAACATATGAATCTGTCAGCAGAAACAGACTTTATGGCCTATCAAGTTAGTCTGCTAGAATGCACAGCTAGCACCCTTATATTGCAGCTGCCCCCACTCCTCCTCCCCTCACCTTTACCCTCCTCGCACCCTGTCCCATGCCCTTTTAAAACTGCCCACTGTGCTACAGAATACCACCTCGGGTAGAGTGTTCCATTTCTCCACCACCCTCTCTGTGAAAAAATGCCTCCTCATCTGTCTCCGATATCTTCCACCCTCCAACATGAGACCATGCCCTCTGGTGTCCCTCCCTCTCCTTAGCTTAAATACCCCTTCTGTGCCCATTTTGTTAATCCCCTTCAAATATTTGAAGGTCCCAATCATATCCCCACAATCCCTCCTCTCCTCCAGGATGTACATATTCAACTAAATCAGCCTATCCTCATAGGTTTTGAACTCCAGCCCCTGGATCATCTTAATTGCCCTGTGCTGCACCCCCTCCAACAATCTGATATCCTTCTTCAGAAAGGGATGCCAGAACTGCATGTAGTACTCCAAATGTGGCCTGACTAGTGACCTGTGCAATGGCAGGATCACATCCCTATTTCTGGATGAGATTCCTCTCGCAATACACCCCAGCATCTTGTTGGCCTTAGCTGTCACCTTCCTGCACTATGCTGAGTTGTTCATGTTACCCGTTATGATCACTCCTTGGTCCTTCTTCTCCTCTGTGACCTCTAGCTGAACCCTTCCCAACTGGTAGCTCCTCCCTGTGTTCCTTGCTCTGAAGTGCAAAACCTTGCACTTCTTCACATTGAAGCTCAATTGCCACTTTTCCAACCACTCCTCCAGTTTGATCAGTTCCTCCTGCAGCCCCTACCAACCCTCTATGTCATCCACCACATCTCTTATCTTGGTATTGTCTACAGACAGACTGCTCTTGCTCCTAACGCCATGTGAGATATCCGATATGAATAACCCAAACAACATCGGACCCAGGACTAAGCCCTGTGGCACCCTTCTTGTCACTGCCCTTGGGGAAGAGAGTGCCCTCCTCCACCACCTGTTGCTGCCTCCCCTTCAGCCAGTTCACAATCCAGTTTATCATCTTTGTCCCTGCTCCCACATATTGCAACTTACCCCCAGCCTCCCATGAGGCACTGAATCAAAGGCCTTGCTGAAGTCTAAATACAGCACATCCACTGCATGACCTTTATCCAGTTCCCTTATTACTCAGTCGTAGTATTCAATTAGGTTGGTCTGGCAGGATCTTCCAGAGACGAATCCATGCTGCTGACTGTTCTGGAATCCATTTTCCTCCAAAAAGGTCACCAGCCTCTCTTTCAGGATTGCTTCCATAAGTTTTCCTACAATGGATGTGAGGCTTACAGGTCTGTAATTGCCTGCTTCATCCTTTGGGCCACTGTTGTGGAGGGGCACCACGTGAGCCATCCTCCAATCCTGTGGCATGCAACTTGTGTTCAGGGAGGTATTGAACAGGTCTGCCAGCGGCCCTGCCAATACCCCCACCAGTTCTTTCAGCACCCTGGGATGAATGCCATCCGGACCTGGTGCGTTATCCACCCTTAGTGCAGTCAGACCTTCCAGCACCCTGCCCTCCATAATTACCCCATCTGTCACCCCTTTCTCCCCTTGCCCACCTTCCCCATCCCCTGAGGTAGCGTCCACCCTTCTTCTTCATGAACACAGAACAGAAGTACTCATTTAGGGCTTCTGTCTGTTCTGCCCCCTTCTCCACCCACTCTGCGTCCTTCCTAATCCTCATTATCTGGTCCCTGCAGCTCCTTCTCTCCCTTATGTATCTGAAAAAGTCTTTCTCCCCTTCCCTGATGTCCTGTGCCAACCACAGCTTCCTGGAAGCCTTGGCTACCCTGACCAATCTGGTTACCTCCTTGGACTTCTTCGCATACAATTCTCTGTCCTCTCCCTCCCGGACATCTTGAACCTCCGAAAAGCTGCTTTTTTTTCCCCTTACCCTTTCCAAAACCTCCTTATTCAGCCAGCTTGGCTTCTTAGCCATACTCTTCTTGCTCAGCGTCTTGGTACATGACCCAGTAGTCTCCATCAGCCCAAGTTTGATAATATCCCACTTCTGATTTACATCCATATCAGGCCTATTTCCAACCAGGTGCCTTCCCAGAATTTCCCCCATCTTGATAAAGTCTGGCTTCCTGACGTTACCCACCCTGGTTCCTGAACCTACAGTCTCCCTGCCCATGCTGAGTGTGAACCACAATGATTGATGGTCACTCCCAGCTAGCTGGTCCTCCACCCTCAGATCCCTCACAGCCTCCCCATTAGTTAGCATGAGGTCCAGAGTGTTTTCCAGCCGAGTTGGGCCACTGACCATCTGCACCAGGAAGCTATCCTGGAATGCATCCAGTAACACCTGCTCCCTTGCTCTTAAGGTGACTAGGGTTCCCCAATCCACTCCTGGTAGGTTGCAGTCCCCCATGATCACCGTGTTCCCTTTCCTGCATTCCCTTCTAATCTGCTCCACTAACTCCTTGTCCAAGTCATCTGTCTGAGCTGGTGGTCTGTACACCACCCCCATCCACAGTATCCTACTTTTATAATCAAGGAACTGCATCCATAATGCCTCTGTTTTACCCTCCTCCCCCTCCTCCCTTGTACACCTTATCCTTTCTCTAATGTAAATTGCCACTCTTCCCTCTCTCCCCAGGTCTCTGTGTTTTCTATATGTTCTATACACTGGGATCATCAGATCCCAGTCCTGGTATTGTGTTAGTTTTTAAAAGCAGTCAACAATGTATTACCTTTTACATCTGAGGTACTTTTTCTTTTCACGTTGGTTAATTAGAAGATTGTTTACCTGATGTTAGTAGGTGTGGAGTTGGGGGGGGGGGACAGCACTCTGCCAGCAGCTGGCATAGCTATCAGTATACTCCCACACTACATCATCAGCATTGTTACCTCACTGACTGTGACATCATTGCTGCTCAGGAACAGCCACTCAGTAGCTGCCAGGTCAGTCACTTGTGATGTCACTGTCAGTAAGATCACAATGTTGGTGATGCAGTGGGGAAAACTGAGATAGATATGTCAGCTGCCAGGCTGAGAGCTGGTCCACACATTCAGCACAATATAATCATATAGAAAACTTTCCAATGAGCAAGAGGAAAAAGAAAAATACTTAAAAATAAAAAGTTACAACTGACAGCTTTTTAAAATTTGTATTATTTGACTGTCTGCCTGTTCTGGTTTCACTAGCACTTTAACAGCATGTAACATTCAACAGTTCTGATATTGTTCAGCAGGCATGGGGAAGGTCCTTGCCATGGCTCTGTTGTGCATAATCCTTTGTTTGTGCTAACACTTTCCCAGGTTTAATTTGTAAAAAAGAACAAGTTAATACACCTTAAACAATATTCTCTTGCTTCAAGTGGCAATTTGCCCTATTGTTTGAGCCCTTTAAAATAAGAACTGCATTTTACGGCGATACCAGATGATTAAGGGTCCCCTGTGTGTGAAAAAACTATTTTACCTCAATATGGTAGTGACTGGGCTACCAACATCATGCACACTCATCCACAGACTGAAGTGGCATACAAAGACACACCCAACATTGTCAGCTTAGCAAAAGGCTATTTATTGCACACAGTCTAGTCACACAACTTGAAAAAGTATGAAACGCATTATTGCACAAGCTCAAAAAGGTCTAAACAAAACAGACAGCGATTCAGCATTGTATTAGTCTCTGTAAAATATTTATCCCAAGGCGCGGGCAGAAGCTGTAGCTGGTAATGAAGTGAGTCTCTGTTAACTTTTCTTGTTTCCGTGGTCTGATAGATCTCAAAATCTTACTGCAAACAATTTCATAGGTTTGCTAAGTTGTCAGAGAAGGATGAAAATTGGTCTATTGTAATCTGTGAAATAACACCTTATGTGGGGGGCGCTCCACCCCCCCATGCCCCCTGGGTGCACCAATGAAGTATTTGTGCAGTCAAACATTATTGTAATAGTTTTTTGTATTTGGGGGACTCAGTCCCCACACCCCTCATTATTTATTTTGGTTTATATTGCGCTGCAATATGTGTGCCCGCTCTGCCCCATTACATATTTTATTTGCTTTAAATTTCAGTAAAATATTTGTATTAAGCAGTGGAGTATTAGTCCAGGTGAAATATTTGTATCTGGCGACCTCTGTTGTGATGGTGGGCGGAGCAACGGCATCTGAAAGTGCCATAATTATCTGTGAGCACAAGAGGGGTCTTTAGTCCTCCGGTGTTGTCCATTTTACTTGGAAGCCATTTATTCTGTAGAAGCTGTTTTCAACAGTAGTTTGCATTCTAGTATTCTTCTCTCTCTATTGGCCTTTTAGTAAACCCAGTGTTTTTTTTCCTGATTAACACATTGGCGGGAAGACACTATATTAGAATTGTATGATGTCATTTATGTCCTTGCCTATCTACTCTGGTCATAGTTCAGTTATTTATGCTACACTTTGTGGTTGAAAGTGTAGGGAAACAGCTTGCTATTGTCATTATTGTTCATTCAGTGTATGCATTCGTTATTACTTTATTATTGCACATATAGCTTAGGCATTTATTATTGTTATTGTTAGGGTTCTGTGCTTATTAGTAGTCATGTATTCTCACTGAGTATGCATAGTGCTTATTAGTAATTGTATTTTCTGTAATCCAAAGGCCTTCTCTGGGTAGATGAAGTGCAAGGGGATATAGCAGCCTGCCTAAGTACAAATTAGCTATGCTGCGACACTGATTCATGGCCAACTAAAAAGCATATTAATGTGGATGTTTACCACATTGCAAACTGTTACTGTCTTTGGGGAAAGAAGCAGAGTCTGAACATTACTGATAAGGGGTAGTGCTGATACTTGTGAAAATTACTTTGCATGCAAGGCTGCATAGAAATATTTTCTCATATCCTTCTTAACCCCCCCCCCCCCCAGCTTCATCACATATCCCCTGGTCCTGGGGCTCATTCTCATTTGCTACTCTCCCCTGCACCTTATTTAGCCCTGTGAGATACTTGTAGGCCTCTATACTGTCTCCAGATGCCCTCTTGTCTTCCAGGGTATATATGTTGAAATTCCTCAGGCTCCCCACATAGGGCTTCTCATGATAAACTGCATCATTTTAGTTGCACTCCTCTGGACTGTCTCCACCATGTCTATATCCTTTGTAAGGTGTGGTCCCCAAAACTGAACACAGTAGTCCAGGTGGGGTCTCAATAGGAAATGATACAATGGCAACACCACCTCCCTCCTCCTGTTGGAGATACCCCTCCCTATGCACCCCAGCATCTCACTAACCCTATGCACTATTTTGTCTCACTGTCCTGTCACTTTGAGGTCCTCTGATATGATAACTGCTACATCTCTTTCCTGTTTAGTGACTGTCAATACCTCCCTTCATCCTATCCTCAGGTCCTGGGTGCCTATATCCGAGGTGCGTAATATTGTATTGTTTGACATTGAACCCCACCTGCCATGCCTTTCACTACTCTTTGAGTTTCTTCAGATCCCTATGCATTCTCTCTATCCCCTTCTGAATGTCCACCCTAATGCTGAGTTTGGTGTCATCTGCAAAAAGGCATATCTTCCCTTCCCTTCCCTTCCCTTCCCTTCCTTCCCCTTCCTTTCCCTTCCTGTTCTATTGCAATGTCACTTATGAAGACACTGAAGAGGACTGGGCCCCAATGAGCCATGTGGTATCCTGCTGGTCACTGTCCCATCATTAGAGTGCATGCCGTTAACCACCTGCCTCTGTCTTTTAGCATGTAACCTGTTTCTAACCCAGTTCACCACTTTGGATCCCACCCCCCAGGCCATTCAATTCCTTATCAGCCTCCTGTGCAGCACAGTGTCAGAAGCCTTGCTGAACTACAGATAGGACATGCCCACTGCCCTCCCCTGATCTAGTTCCCTGGTCAACCAGTCAAAAAAATGTATCATATTAATTTAGCATGACCTTCCCCTGTGTATCCATGCTGCCTGTGGTCTTGCAGCTAATTGGGTTCAATAGACAGACAGACAGAGACAGACAGATAGACTTCTGTGCCCTTGTACTTGAAACTTATGGAAAATCAGTCTCTGTTGTACTCTGCTACTTTCTCTACTTAGCTGTGCCTTTTTGTGGCCATATTTAGGAATAAGTAATATTTTCATTATATTTACTGAATTTACCTGCGAAGTGTTAGACAACTGAGGAAACTGTATGACTGCTAGAGGACAAAATGTCATATTGTAGAGATCACACACATCTACAGTCATCATTTTTCATTATTATGTATTATTCTTTCTGCAGCAATCCTTTATGTATGATTTTATTAACTTTACAGGAACTCTACCTGAAGGGCATGCTATAGCCTAGGAGATTGTCTTGAATTTGGTCACACTAGACAATATTTTAAACTAGAAAGAAAATGACAGCATGACATAATGAAAGCTATGACTGATCTTTTCGTTGTTTGCTAAACTATTAACATAATAACAGTGCATGTTCTTTCTGCATTATTTACAGAATAATATATTCCTTTGACATTTCTAATAAAATGATTATACAAGGTGGACCCACTTCTTATGTCCTAAATACATGATGAAATGTGATAGCTGGGAAAAAATGTCATAATATTTTATTGTTAGATGCCTTATTTTGTTCTTTTGACCCTTGGGTATTGTATGTGCATATGGAAAAAAATTTGGAACATAATTTAGTTATATTTGTATTAATTGAAAACCTTGGGGATATTTTCAATAAAAAAAGTCTTTCAAATGCAACCAGAAGGCCCTATCTCCACAATCAGCTTTTGAAATTGGGAAAAAAGGCAAACACTTTACCCTTCAGTACAATGCAATCCTTGGCAATGTGATATTTGTTATATATAAACCAAAAGGGGAAAGCAAAGTGCAACTGTACCGAGTTACTGTTTATATTGCCTAATGTGTATGTGTCTGCAGGATACCAAAGCCATCTCATCAAAGGCAAGATTCACTTCAACATGTGGAAAGTTTGTGAAAAAACCACAGTATGTGCTTAAATATTTTCTCCTAAGGTTATTTTCTGCAGTAGGTTTTTCTTACTTAAAGAGGAATTGCTTAATATTGATGCATATCTTAAAGAATGAAGGTTTGGGGACTTTAGATGCCTTGGTAGTTAGTTTGCTTTTATTTTATTTATTTAAACATTTGGTAACTGGGAAAGACACACTAAGCCGAGGCTTGTTTCCAGGTGCGACGTGGGGACAGGGGTTACAGGGAAATATAAGAACACAAAAATGCATAAAAAGATACATAAACACAAAGAAAATAAATCCAAATACAGGTTTGTATTATACAGAGAAATGTAAACAGACAGAACATTTTGTACACTGGTTCATAATGAGGCCAATTAGAGAATGACTGGAGAGTGCAGTAATAGCGAGGCAAAACACATTTCAGTTGGATGCACATAATTCAGGATATATGAAATACAGAAGGTTGGTTATGTTCCCCTGTTATATTGTGGGTGTTGAGGATGTACGTCAGGGGAAAACTAGGAGCAGGTGCAGGTAGGGGGTATAAGTTGATGGATTTGATATTTGATGGAGTTGTGAGAGAGTGAATTTCTTAGGAGAGGTGGTTGTTTGTTCCATACTGAGAGGAGCCTGTTGGAGAAAATGGATTTGCCAGTGGATGAGGAAGGTTTGGGGAGGGAGAAGGAATGAAAGTCCCTTGAGTGCAGTGTGTATGGTAATGCGGCTGCTGGGGCAAGACTCTCTGACAGGTAAGAGGGGAGCAGGTTAAACAAGAATTTGAAGTAGATTAAGTGGGTGAAATGACTGTGGGATAGGGGTAGTATATCGAGGGTAGAGAGGAGAGTGCAGTGTTGGGTTCTTGGGGGGGAGTTTGTGGCAAAGTGACAGAAGGGGTAGAGAAGGGAGTCAAGCCTGTTTAGTAAAAGGGGGGCAGTGCAATACACAGTGTCAGCATAGTCGAATATGGGAGTGATCATTTTGGTTAATAAGATATGTCTTACTGATGGAGGGAGGGAGTCTCTTAATCTGTATAGCAATCCAAGCTTATTGCATTTTTATCATTTTATTTGTATTTTGCCAACTACTAGTAAAAAAGAATACAATGGAATTTTTGTATTATGATGGCAGAAAAGTTTTACTGGTAAGGCTGGCAGTGTATTTCAATGGGAAACTACAAACCTGTTTTTAGATTTTTATATAGAAATGCCACTTTCTACCACCAAAATGGGACAGATGTTTTAAGCCCAGAGTGCGCCAATGAAATGGTGTACTGGGCTTGCGGCGATCTAATGGGATTTTACATCCTGTGTGACAGTTGCCACAAGTTAGATCATCTTTTGTGGTCTAGCTTGCAGTGATCCCAGGGACCCTTTAATGGAGTGTGTGCTAGGTATTTGGCACAAGCTGCCATAAATCAGTTAAACTGTCTCAACGGCACCCGACCTACTAAAATCAAATGCCGTTGTAGCAAACCCATTTGGCACACTGCCAGAAACAAAGTGTGGTGGCATGGGACTTGACGTAAGCCCTGCACCACCCATGGAAATCTGACCCTATATCTTATTAATTGAAATATGTGAGTTTTTTGATAATATGTGATCTTTTGTTATAATTTAGCAGGTGACATTTTCTTCATAACCAAATTTTACTTGGGAAGAAGGAAAGAGAAATTGGTTACTGTTTTAAACATTGTAAAAAAAATTAAAAACAATAAAGAATGATAAAATTGTACAGATGTACCACAATAGTGCAAACATTAAAAAGACAATTTTTTTTTGCAGAAAGAGGTATCTAATTCTTCTGAAAAAGATAAAAATGTGTACAATGTATGTAGGGATTCCACTGTTTAAATAAATGCATTATTTTCCCAACATTCTGACCCAAGTGAAAGATAAAAAATGTTGTTCACCCAATGGGAAAATAACACTGTTTATTTTTCACTTGCCTACATCTCAGTCAACTTGATTGACAGCCCATTCTGCCAATCCCACTATGAATCTGCCTTTAATTGTCACACAGAACACAGACATTGTATGCACAGAACATACAATGAACTGTGTTGAAACATGCCATTCATTTCCATTCATAGTTTTTCATTTAAATACACTGGGTGCATAAGTAGTTGGCAGTTTCTGACACCACAATACCAAAATTCTACTAAATTCAGTTTTACTAGCAGTGTGACAAACAAACATCAAAATGCAATAAATAAAATAATTGTCTGTGTTTTAGAAGTAAACACCTCCTCTTTAAGAAAATCAAGAAGCAATTTCTGATGAAGGTCTATAAAAATACAACTGTTTATTTCAGTTTATGTGTCTGATCCCATTTATACTTTGTGGGCATCCTTCAGGCAGTTAAACCAGTTTACCTGGCAGAATAAAAAACTATTGTTAACCATTAGCTACCTGAGTAATTATCTAAGCTACCTGTTGATGGCCCTGGATGCTTCCATATAAGCAATACTTTTTCAAGGAACATATTGTTAAATGTTTATTTGAGCAAAAATGTGAACCAGAACAATTAGACTCCCAAATGTAAACATTGCAAAGTGTAGTTGGCTTAACAAAAATTGGCGGAATTCTGAATCCCTGGATATAAGATGTCACAGCAAAGGAAACATGTGCCCACATAGGAAAATAAGGAAATGTAAACCAGTAAAAATTATCATTTGACCTTTATCTGCTCAGTATACAATAGGAGAATGACAAAAGGTTATGATTATAGTTGGCTGATGTGGAGAAAAAAAATTGTTAAGCCAAAAGCAATACTGCATGAAGGGACTCTTATTGTATAGCCCTTCATGTTATAACTGAAAGTGAAGTGAGCACTTCAGCTGGCAGAGACTCTACAAAGTTTATCTATGCTGGTAAAGTGCTGCACCTGGCAAAGTGGGTACTTTGCTCAGTTCATGAAGAGGCACTTTGCATAGTCTTTAAAGTTTCAGAAAAAATATTTCCCTCATCTCATGCTCATAGTACTCCTATCCCATCCTTTTACCCCAGTCCTAAGCAGTTAAACACACAACTGCCTTTCCACACCTCTGTTAGCACCCAGTACCACCTTCCTTCCCCCAGCCCCGGCCAGTGCAGAGATCTACTAATTAATTACCTATGGTTTATAGCAGGCTCAGCTGAGCCATTCAAAATACTTCAGACAATCCCTTACTCCACCCTAATAACAGTTCAAAGCTCATTGTCATCCCCCAGCCCAGATCAGTTAATATAAGTTATCACCTTCCCCATCTCACAGCACCCATTCCCACCTTATACCATTCTACCACTGAGAATCATGGTTGAGTGAGAATACAGTGACCAGCGCAGCTCTTCCTCTCACCAGACCAGCCAAGATGGTGAGTATTCATAGGATTCATAGGAAGTGTACAAGTCAAGAGCTTTCGCCATAGAGACTCGACCATTGTTCATTGGTTGATGCTATTACCTAAATGACTATCTATTGCAGCCTTAAATTATGTCATAGTAGGGCTATTTACAATTGTCTCATGGAGTGCATTCCAAATATTCACTACATGCTGGTTAAACCACCTTCCTCTTTTTATAGTTTTATATATTTCCCTTTTCAATTTTAGTTTGTGGGTTCTTAGCTCTCTAATGGTGGTATTAATCTGTAGCCCCAAGCACTCTCAAAGATCCAGATTTCTAAAAACCCTATATACTAAGCAAAGATCGCCTCTGGTGCATCTGTATTTAAGTGAAAAAGATTTAACTCATCCAGTCTTTGTTTGTACTGTAAATGGGAGATGTTGTTAATATTTTTTGTTGCCCTTCTTTGTACCCTTTCAAGTGGTTGTATGTCCTGTGCTTTATAAGGAGCCCAGAACTGGGCACAGTACTCGACCTGTGTTGGGTATGTGCTAGTCACTATCTCTTTTCTTTACGTGTCTTAGTGTCCCTCCCTCATACTAGATATCAGTATGGTTCAGTTGGCAGGACATCTCTACCTCTGAGACAGAAAGTCATGGTTCCTAGGCCCAAAAGGGACATGGGCTCATACCCCAAATGCTGGCACTTCAGTACAATACTAATAGGTGCTTTCCCTTGAGTACTAAGGGGTGCTCTACTGCCAGGCTGTTTCATACTTAAGATGACACATTAAACTGAGGTTCCTGCTACCAATCTCTGGTGCTGTTGAGATGGATGTTCAGGTTGAAGTAAAAGAATCCAAGGCTTTTCAGAAGAATGGGGTATTTTTATTTTAAAAAATATGATCAGTAAACGAAAAAAAGAAATAATATGAAAAATATTACAATAGAAAAGAAAACAAAAGTGACTAGACATTGTAGTTCTAGTAATATAACTGGTAAGACATGTACAGTACAGATATGCAGAGAAAAAAAATTGTGAAACCACAAAACTCTATAAATTTAAATGAAAATATGCATATATTGTGAAATTCAATCCCAACGCTTATAAACAAATTCATTGTCCTATTATATGTCTGTAAGTACTTATACAATATTATCATCACAAAGTGGAAATACACAAAGCCTCTGTTCTGTTTTCCTGTTAATGCTGAAAATTACAGTTTTTCCATAGCTTCCTAACCTTTTGTTCAGCATATTGTTTGGCCTCTCTCTCCTGCACCTATTCCTTTCTTATTCCTGGTAACTGGTAAGTTTTTGTTGTATGACCCATGCTTACCATGCCTGCCAGATATAAAATTTAAACAGCATTTATGACTTTCAAAGTTTCTGGATGATACTTATTCCAAGTATTAATAGATAAGCTGAAAACTAGTTCACAATATGTTAATGACAAAAATTAAGGTTCCTTCCAGGTTGCAGCTATATGTTTCCAAAAAGGCATTATATACTTACATTCAAAAAAGAGGTGCTCTTGTGTTTCCAGCATCCCTGTGCAACTAGCCCTTGTTCAAAATCTCTCAGACATCTGTTTATGAGGATACTGCATCAATGGTAGAGAACTGTGTATGTAATAATGTGCTAAGGCTTTGGGAAGAGCCAGCAGGATGCTGGGGTGCATAGGGAGAGGTATCACCAGCAGAAGGAAGGAGGTGGTGATACCACTGTACAGATAATTGGTGAGGCCTCATTTGGAATACAGTGTCCAGTTCTGGAGGCCACATTTCTGTAAGGACATAGACAGGATGGAGGCAGTTCAAAGAAGAGCAACAAAGATGGTGCAGGGTCTGCACCAAAAGTCTTATGAGGAGAGGCTGGGAGACCTCAATATGTACACCCCAAAGGAGAGAAGACAGAGGGGAGATATGATAGAAACCTACAAATATCTAAAAGGCATAAATAGGGTACCAGAGGGTATCATCTTTCAGAAAAGGAGATGTCCAGGAACGAGGGGACATGACATGAGGTTGGAAGGAGGTAGACTAAGGGGTAGTGTGAGGAAGTATTTCTTCACTGAAAGGGTGATGGATGCATGGAATAGACTCCCAGCAGAGGTGGTGGGGACAAACACATTGGGGGAATGCAAGCATTCATGGCACAGGCATAGGGGAGCCCTGGCAATAGGAATGAGGAGGTAAAGCTGGAGATCAAGTATGGTCTGAGGCTTTTACAATAGACAGCGAAATTGGGCAGATTAGGTGGGCCTAGCAGTCCATATCTGGTATCATTTTCTATGTTTTTGTGTTTATGATCATTTTAACTCCTAGCCATCCGTGACAACTAAGCCATAGTATGTCCCAAGCAAATTTTGGTACTCTTTTTTTTTTTTTTTATGTTACATTTTTTATTGAAAGTTTTTCAACAATACAACATGGGAGATTGTTATACATTAGAAACATAGAATTTGACAGCAGATAAGGACCGCTTGGCCCACCCAGTCTGCCCATTTCCCTACCTGATGGATAAGCTGCAGATCCTAGTTAACCAGCAGCCTACTTCTTCCTACCCCCACCCCCTAGAATTGCCTTATGACTGTCCCATGCATGCTTGAATTCTACCACTGTTTTTGATTCCACAACTTCCTCTGGAAGGCCGTTCCATACATCCACAACCCTCTCTGTGAAAAATACTTCCTTAAATTACCTCTGAGCCGCCCCCCTTCTATCTTCAAATTGTGCCCCCTTGTTCTTGCACACCTCTTTTTTTGAAAGATGCTACCCTCTTGGACTTTGTTGATTCCCTTGAGGTACTTGAAAGTTTCTATCATGTCCCCCCTCTCCCTCCTTTCCTCGAGGCTATACATATTAAGCTCCTTAAGTCTCTCTTCATATGTCTTCCAGTGCAGACCCTGCACCATTTTAGTTGCCCTCCTCTGGACAGCTTCCATCCTGTCTATGTCTTTGTGGAGACTGGATCTCCAGAACTGCACGCAGTACTCCAGATGTGGTCTCACTAGCTGTCTGTACAGAGGGATAATAACTTCCTGTTTTCTACTGGTGATGCCTCTCCCTATGCATCCCAGTATCTCCCCAGCCCTCCTTGCTGCCCTCTCACATTGCTTGCCCACCTTTAGGTCATCTGATATGACTACCCCCAGGTCCCTTTTCATTTTTGTTGTTGTTAGTATCTCACCCCCCATTGTGTACTCTTCCCCTGGGTTTTTGTTTCCCGGGTGCATTACCTTGCACTTCTTAGCATTGAATCTAAGCTGCCATACATTTGACCATTCCTCTAACCTTGCCAAGTCCCTTCTCATCCTTTCCACTCCACCTTGTGCATCAACTCTGTTGCAGATCTTTGTGTCATCTGCAAAGAGAAATACTTTTCCTTCTAGTCCCTCTGCAATGTAGCTTATAAAGACATTGAAGAGGACCGGTCCTGATACTGAACCCTGTGGTACCCCACTACTAACCCCCCTTTTTTCAGAGTGGACTCCATTTACTATTACTCTCTGTGTCCTATTCTCCAGCCAATTCTTCACCCAGGCTGTCATCTTGGGACCCACTCCCAGGCTGGCTAACTTGTATACTAATCTTTTGTGTGGGACTGTGTCAAATGCCTTGCTAAAGTCTAGGTAGGCCACGTCCACAGCCCCTCCCTGATCAACTACTTTGGTCACCCAGTCAAAGAAATCTATCAGATTTGTCTGGCATGACCTTCCCGCTGTGAATCCATGCTGCCTTTGGTCCTGTGCCCCTCTGACCTCTAGATACTCAACAATTCTTTCCTTCAGAAGTGATTCCATCATTTTCCCTACCACTGAGGTTAAACTAACAGGTCTGTAGTTTCCTGCTTCTGCCTTACTCCCACTTTTGTGAAGGGGAATCACATCTGCCCTCCTCCAGTCCTCAGGTACCACCCCATCCTCCCATGATTTGTTAAAGAGGGTAGTCAGTGGTGTCACTACTTCTACCCTTAGTTCTTTTAGAATTCTGGGATGAATCCCATCAGGTCTCATTGCTTTGTCCACCTTCAGTTTTAAGAGTTCTTTCAGAACCCTTTCTTCTGTAAATGGGCTGGTATCAACTTCTGTATCCAGAGTGTTTCTACTGTTTGTTTTAGGTACCTCCTCCTCTTCCTTTGTAAATACTGAGCAAAAATATTTGTTTAGTATCTCTGCCTTTTCACAGTCACCCTCTGCCCACCTCCCTCCCCTTTATTAAGCCTCACTATTCCTCCCTTGGTCTTCCTTCGCTCCTGATGTACCTATAAAGGTTTTATCCCCCTTCCTAACTGAGTTGGCTATCTTTTCCTCAGTTTGGGCCTTTTCTGTTCTGACTGCATTCCCAGCTTCCTTTTGCTTTAACTGATACAGTTCTCTGTCCTGTTCCTTCTGTGATTCCTTGTACTTCCTGAATGCTTTCTTTTTCTCTTGAACCTTCATTGCCACTTCTTTTGAGAACCATAGTGGTTTCTTACCTTGTTTCATTTTGTTTATTTGCTTTACACAAAAGGCTTGTTACCTCTGTGATGGCAGTTTTTATTATTCCCCATTGTTCTTCCACCCCTCCTTTCTGCCCATTTGCTAGTGCATTCCTTAGGCACTCACCCATTTTGACAAAGTCAGCCCTCCTAAAATCCAGTACCTTTGTCTTTGTATGGCATGACTCTATTGCTGTGTTTATTGTGACCCATACTGTTCGATGGTTGCTAGTTCCCAGATGGCTACCCACTTCTACATCTGTGATCCTCTCTTCATCTCCATTTGAGAGAACCAGGTCTAAGATTGCTCCCTCTTGAGTGGGCACCAATACTAGTTGTCTAAGGCATGCCCCCTGTAGGGCATCTAGAATAACCCCACTCTTAGAAGTGGCTGCTGCAACTGCACTCCAGTTAACATCTGGCATATTCAGATCACCCATCAGCAATATCGCCCCTTTTTCTGCCATTCTAAGTATACTTTCTATCATTTCCTTGTCCATTTCCTCCCCCTGAGAAGGGGGTCTGTATACAACCCCTCTGCGGATTGTGGTGCCATTGCCGGTCTCCAAATTTACCCACAGTGCTTCTTCTCCTCCCTGTTTACCCTTTTGTTCTGTTGCTTTGATTCCTTCCCTTGTTTGAAGAGCTACTCCTCCTCCTCTTTTACCCTCCCTGTCCCTTCTGTAGATAGTGTATCCTGGTATGTTTACATCCCAGTCATGGTTTTGTGTGTACCATGTTTCTGTGACTGCCGCGATATTAGAAACAATGTACAGGTATTCACATGGTACATACACTGATTCAAAATGAGGAACATGATATACACATTTTTGGGCATGAAAGTTGCTATGTTTAGCAGACATATAAATATCCAGATACATTTTAGCACCCAGAGACTGGTGCAATTGTCTATATTCAGCAGAGGACATAAGGACCTCAGGTTATCCATTTGGATCTTGGAGTTGTAAAAGGGGCCCCATATGTCTTTGTATGTTTTTGTTCTACCTATGATGATATGCGAGAGATTTTCTAGCATGGCTAATTAATTGATGGACTGTAGCCATTCATTGAATGTGGGCACCTCTGTTGATCACCATCTCCTAAGCAGGAGTCACTTTGCTGCTATCATGGCACTTATCCCCAGAGTATTAGGTGGGGTGGCCCAGTTGAGGAGGTCTAACTAAACCTAGAACAGCAAAAGGTTCATCCATGACATAGGATGGGGGCATCAGTTATTGACAGTACTGTTAGATCCAGTTCCAGAATAGTCGGATCAAAGGGCAGGACCATAGTATGTGGGCTAGAGAGCTGGGGCCGTTATTGTCCCTCCAACAGTTTTTGTCTAAGTGGATCCCCTGCTGGTGTAAGAACAATGGGGTTCTGTACCAGTGATGCAGTATCTTCAGCTGGATTAGTTGGGCTTTAGTATCTCTACAAGAAATGTGGGCTTTTGACCAACATTCCTGTCAGTCAGTGTCCTGAATGGTGATGTTTAGTTCCTTTTCCCATTTTTCTTACATTGGGTGGTGGCTGCAGGATCATTGTCCCTAAGACATCTGTATATATGCCCGGTTCTGCCTTTCTTGTGCTTGACCCATGATTGTGGATCATCCACAGGGGGTCCTGTTGTGGTTGTGGGCATGTGTCTCATATGTGCTAGCAAAGTTGAGATGGCAGACCTAACCTGGAGGTATCTCCAGGAGTCTGTGTGTGGGAGTTGGAATTCATGGCATAGGTCCTGAAATGATCTAAGTGTTGAGGTGCTAGGAATACAGAGATCTTGTACCATTTGGATACCAGCATTTTGCCATGTAGTCCAGTAGATTGGGGATTGGTCCACTGCGACTATCAGGTTATTCCATAGGGGGGAGCTAGGATAGGTGACACAGCATTGATACCTAGGGCCCGTTTTACTTTCCACCAGTAGAGAAGAGTTATGGTGATGGTTGGAATTCTGGAAATGTTTGGTGATGGTTTTGTGTATAGGAGGGACCTGGGGGTTTCAGCCCCTACAGGGTGTCCTTCTATAGATACCCATTGGGGTGTGTTTGCACCCCTTGCTGGGAGCCATTGCAAAACCTGGGTTACCACAAAGGAGATGTGGTAGTCCACAAAATTGGGCAGGCCCCACCCACCCACCTTCCAGTGTCCCTTAGTTTGGATCTACTGATACACAGGGATTTCCCCTCCCACAGGAACTGCCCAATAAGTTTGTTAAGGAGAGCAAACCACTTATCTGGTATACAGATAGGAAGGTGAGCCAAGAGATAGAGCACTTTAGGTGCAAACATCATTTTCAGACCAGCAATCCATCTAGTGAGGGAAAGCTGCAATGCTCACCATCTGTGGATGTCCACTGCAAGGGTAGTTAACAGGGGGGAGAAATTTGCTTTGCAGTGGTCTGAGACAGCTGGAGTAATGTGGATGCCCAAATAAGTGATGTCTGCTCTGGCCCATTTCCAGCTAGTATGTTGGAACTATGCAGCAGTACAGTGGATGTTAAGTGTCAAGACTTCTGATTTACTATGGTTGACCTTGAGGCCAGACATACTCATGAATGTGTCAATGGTATGGCATAGTGAGGCAATTGCCTTGGGGGCATCACTGATGTAGACTTGGATGCCCTACTATTCCTCATGGAGACTACCTTCAGTTTACAGTATAAGGGAACGTAGCATTATAATGTAGTGTTTTGCTTATGGTTTTAGCATGCCACTTACTAATATTAGCTAATTTGCAAAGCTTAGCATTCTATACTGAAAAGCGCTATTGTTATCCAAAAGTAGTGTTAGTCAGCAATACTGCTTATCTATGTGTCTGTGCAAAAAGCTATATTTGTGGGTGCCAGATGCCTACTAATCCACCAATCAGAGCTGTGCACTGCTTGGCAAATAAGCCGTTACTTAGGTAACAGAGTTTCTTATCTATACTATACTATATAACATAATGTAAGTCCTTTGTACCAAACTCCCAGCTATTTAGGTAAGTTGTATTTTGTGTGTACCAAAGAATAAACCTTATAGTCTGCAACAGCTGTCTCTGTGTAGTGTTTTGCCATCAGGTCAGAATATTCTGCCAAAGCTAGCTAACAAAGTGGTGAACCTGATTGGACAGAATTGAACCATAACAATTAAAAGGTGTTCAAAAGAAAAGGCAGGGGATAATGTAGGTGAGAGAACCTGTGCCCCATCATTCAAACACTGTATAGAATAATTTTAATGCACTTCCAAGCCAGGATGGATCTGGGATTGTGGAAGATGAGAGAGTCTATGCCCCCTTATTCTACAGTGGAAAGGGGTCTGAGGGATTCTTTATAGCGATCACATGACTGCCTTATTTGGGACATAAAGTGCATTGATATGCTTTGTGTTCTCTGTTAGTGCAGGGAAAAAATGGACCTTCTTCAAATATGGCCATCAACGCACAGCTGAAACTAGATGTCTCAAATGTCCTAGCCTCTCATGGGGGTTGGGGCGATTTCACACTGGACGCAAAATTGCATGGGCATCCAATACAGTATGTGTGCACCCTGTATTAGAAAACCCAAAATATGGTTAAAAAGCATGACCAGAAGTGTCTAATGGTAGCTGCCCTATTCTCTGCCTTACAAGCAGTGGAGACAGAGATCTTGACTTTGAAAAAGGAGTTGGAATTTAAAATGCGTGAAATGGGTGAGCTGCAGACCAGTTTGACACAAAAAATCCAGCGGGTTTGCATTGACGCTCAAAGTGAACTGCATTGTACTGTACAGGATTATGAAAAAGTTTTGCAGGATAAAAAGCGTGGGTTACAAATGAATGATTTGTTGACTGGGATGAATGATACATTGAAGAGTGAAAATGATGAGTTGCATGATGAGTTAGGAAAGTGTCAGGAAGCATTGGACAGGGAAATCAGGGAAAATCACAAGGTCAGCACTGCGTACAGAATTTTGCAAGAGCAGGTAGCTAAGGGACAGTTCAAAGCCAGGGATAGCAGGGTGAATAACTCACAATGTAGAGCCAAGATGGCAAAGTTATGCCAGATGCTGATGATCCTGAAAGGTCATGTGCGAGCTATGCCATATCCTCCACCCATCAACCTGACATCATTGGAAGATGACAATGGGGGGAATCCAAGATGGTAGTCCTTGGAACTCCAGTGGATGGCAGCCTCAGCCTTCACCAGTTGCTGCTTTGAATAAGCAGGATAAGAAAGAAGTAGAAACAATGATCGAGTTATTGATCACAAAGGCCAAAATGTCTGAGGCACAGTACGCAGCAGTACAGCAGGCCATGACCAACATGCTTAAAAAGGAGGCAGAGAAACAAACCCTCATGCAGGGCGTGGCCACCACCACAGCAGAAGCTGTTGCCAAAACCATAACATATGAGCGGGAGGGGCATTCTCCAAATGCTCTACAGTCTGCACAGGCCACCTAAACAATAGTGGACAAAGTGGGCCCGCATGGGTCATAATGACAATTTGTGCTGTCATTTGGAAAAAGTGAAAAGTCACTGCAAAATGCTTAGCCTTCCACCGGAGCATAAAGTTCAGGTCTTTAACCAAACAGTCGATCTGACGCTTTGGGCTAAATTGCCCAAAATGATCCTGTTGAACAATGAAGCTAGATTTGAAGCTGTCGCAGCCGCCCTGCTGGCAGCTAACAAGCCCAATCTCATTGGTGTAATGCTGGCCCATCCAGCCAAGCAGTGCACCAAATAAACACCATCCCAATATTACAGCCAACTGTGGCAGGCCTACCAAACCAGCAACACTATGGCTGGGAAGGATTCAAATCAAAACCCATTTGAGTACAAAAGTTTGTTTTTGAAAAATCTACAACCAAGTCTCCAAGAAAAAGTGGAACTGCTGGTATATGGGGTTGTCATCTCTGATGACCTCAAGGTAGGGAAACAGTGTGACAAGGCAGCAGGTAAAGCAAATAGGATGCTGGGATGTATAGGCAGGGTCATCACCAGCAGGAAAAGGGAGGTCATAATTCCGCTATACAAGACACTAGTGAGGCCCCACCTGGAGTACAGTGTACAGTTCTGGAGATCATACCTACGTAAGGACATAGACAGGGTAGAGAAGGTTCAGAGGAGGGCAACAAAGATGGTGCATGGATTGCATCACAAGTCCTATGAAGACAGGTTGAAGGAACTGAACATGTACTCCCTGGAGGAGAAGAGGGAGAGAGGGGATATGATAGAGACATACAAGTATCTTACAGGGAGGAACAGGGTGCAGGAAAACACAATTTTTAAGAGAAAAAGATGTTCCAGGACTAGAGGGCATGGGATGAAGTTGGAGGGAGGATGATACAGAGGAAACATGAGAAAGAATTTCTTCACAGAACGGGTGGTGGACAAGTGGAACACCCTGCCAGAGGAAGTGGTGGGGGCTGAAACAATCACGGGATTTAAGAATGCATGGGATAGACATAAAGGAATTCTGGAGGTCAGGGGTAAGGGGCAACAGACTTCTAGGAAAACAAACTGAACTTACAAGCTCAAATGGGCAGACTGGGTGGGCCATAGGCCCTTATCTGCCGACACTGTCTATGTATCTATGTATCCAGGGAGAGACCACTTCCACAATATAATGAATAGGGTGAAAAGGACCTTCCAAATTTGGATTCAGGACCTGAATTCAAAGGCCAAAGTGGCCGTGGTGCAGCCTAGCACCAAACCTTCCACCCACTATGTGGTGGAAAAAAAGTCTAAAGAGTACCATTAGAACAAGGCCTCCAATCAGGAGGGGGGTGGGCAAAATAAGAACGACAAAATGTATAGGTCCAAACAAAATCAACAAGGCCAAAAGGTACACAAAGTGCAGAGGCCCAGCCCTTCCTACAAGGAACTGGCTAATGAAAACAATTGGTTCCAAAAATTTATGGCAAAAATTCAATAGGTAGCAACAAAGCTACCAACATTGCCGTCATGGACTGCGGCCACAATTCCATCTGCTCCTCTAGCAAAGGAGATGCCTGATGAGACTGAGAGGCCCCAAAAGCAGAAATCTCCCTACGTAGAGGTACGGCAGATGCTCAATGAGATGAGCCCCGTGGGTGATCAAAGCCAAGAAAAGTCAAACTAACAGTGTCAGGCCCTGGTCCAAATAGTCACTATCATAGTGACTAATGAGTTTGGACGTCCTTATGTAAAAGTGCTGGTTCGGGGCCGCCAGATTGAACTATCTCCAGACACAGACACTGCAGTTTCTGTGTTACATCAAGATAAGCCACAGTCATCTCCCTGGTCAAAAGGAAAATCCACATCTGCTCAAACATTTGAGTGGACTGTAATAACAACTTACAGATCCAAGCCAATACCAGTGGTTGTAGACACCTTAAAAGTCAAACACTGTTTTGACCTAATGGTGTTATGTCATCACCAGAGTATCTTGGGAGTGGATTTCCTTGCACGCTATTAATGTATGGTGGAACTAGCTAACTGGCTACTGCTCCAAATGCCAGGCCGGTGTTCAACACTATTTATCCCTGACTCTCATAGAGTAGCTGCAGTGAAACCAAATAATGCAAAATA
Organism: Neoceratodus forsteri; assembly: GCA_016271365.2. NCBI lineage: Eukaryota > Metazoa > Chordata > Ceratodontiformes > Ceratodontidae > Neoceratodus > Neoceratodus forsteri. The sequence continues at coordinate 360,339,239 of CM057459.1, read as the reverse complement.
TGCTGTCACAGTCATGCTGCAAAACCATGAGCTGTTCCCTAAGCTCAAATCAATTGTGCAAAAGCATCAAAAAGCTTCTGTAAAACAAAGACATAATTGTGGTAGAATAAATACCCTCATCCAAGTGGCTGGTGATGAGCCACTCAGACAAAAACCATATCCATTTCCTGTAGAGGCAATACCCTTCCTGAGGGCAACCGTTGATTCCCTTCTGAAACAAGATGTCATTAGGCCTTGTGTGTCCACAGTTAACTCTCCCATCTGGCCAGAGAAAAAGCCCAGTAACGGCTGGAGACTCACCATCAACTACAAAAGACTTAACTAAGTCTGGCATCTGCCTCAGATGTGCTCAAATTGCTCAAGCCTAAACACCAGTGGTTCAGTGCTTTGGACATCTCCAGTGGTTTCTGGTCTCTTCCATTGGCCCCGGAGAGCCAATACAAGTTTGCTTTCACCTTTAAAGAAAGACAGTTCACGTGAAATTGCCTCCCACAGGGGTTCCAAACTCACCATCCCTCCTTCATATTCATATGAGAGAGGCTATCCAAGACTTCTCAACATACCTCTCAACCTTTTGTCCCCCAAATGTGGAACATTGCCTGTCAAAATGTGGAACAAATGGACAAAATGTGGAACACTTAGTCAAATCTCTCCCTAAGAAGCTCAAAACACTGTTAACATGTTGCATTTACGGTCAGAAAGTCTGTTAATAATTGAATAATATATTTTTTGCATCATTTACTATGGATTTTTGCTTTAAAATGTTGACTTTGAATGTGGAACAAGTCCTCACAATGTGGAACAGGGAGCTTTTGTGAAGTAAAATGAGGAACGTTCCTCGTAATGTGGTACAGTTGAGAGGTATGCTTCTCAACACCACAAAGCCTCTTGCAGTATGTGGATGGCCTCGTCCTGACAACCAAAACTCTGGAGAACCATTTGGAGGCCCTGAACAAGCTCTTAGACCTACTGAAGAAAGCAGGCCTCAAGTGCAACCCTGCAAAGGTGCAGTTATGTCAACCAGAAGTTTCCTTCTTAAGCCTGCGCATAACCACTAACGGCAAAAGAGCTGTCCTGGATAAGGTTCAGGGTGTCCAAAATATGTGACTCCCTACCAGTGTGGCCACTTTGAGATGTTTCCTGAGTACAGTTAATTATTCCAGGGACTTCGGTTGTGGTTTTTCACAAAAGGCTGCACTTCTGCATGAGTTACTCAAAAAGGATGTACCCTGACATTGGGGACCTAAACACACATCTGCTGGGTCACTACATTGAAAAAGGCACTGGCCTCAGCTCCAGCTTTGGCCAACACAAACCCAGACCTGCCTTTCCATCTAAAAACTGCCACTTCTAAAACAGGCATGTCAGCAGTTTTGGCACAAAAGGCAGATGGAACCCTCAGGACCATTGCCTATGCCTCTCAAGTACCCTCCCCAGTGGAACAAAAGTGCTCTCTGTGCAAAAGAAATCTATTGGCAACCTATTGGGCTGTCAAACACTTCACCTACATTGTATGGTTTTCCCCTATTGTGTTACACACCAATCACACCCCCACCAACTTTTTGCTTAACAACAGCAACACAGATAAAAATGTGTCTAACACCAAACTCACCCATTGGGCACTCCTGCTGCAAAATCGTGTCATCACCGTCCTTCCCTCCCAAATGCCATCCATTTTGGCACATGGTCTCCTATACCCTGGAGAACCACACAAGTGTGGCCTAAAGCCACCTCAATTGCCAGGCCCAGGCCCATTTCTGCCAGCCACAAAGGGGATCCTTACAGGTCCCACATTTTGCCACACCTTTACAGATAGGTTGTTCTCATATTTTGAGGGAGAGCAAATTGCAGGGTTTGAAGTCCTGGTGTTGACCTCAGCAGGAGACACTATTAAAGTATCCAAAAAGAGTGCCATTCAATCCTCACAGTATGCCAAATTGGCAGCTATTGCCTGTGCACTAAAGGAAGTGCAAACAGAAAAAAAAAATACTATCATATTTTCTGATTCCTCCTGCGTGTGTAACTCCTAACTAAATTTCTTCATTTTGGAGAATGCATGATTTTGCCTCCTTGGATGGTATTCCTGCAAAGTACAAAGATCTGTTCATCTACATTGTCAGTATGGCTGAACAATTCCTGTTCAGGCTTACATTCACAAGGTAAAGGCCCATTCAAAGGCAAAACCTTTTCATAATCAAATTAACCAAGCAGACACCTTGGCTAAGCATGAAGCTTGCGGGGGGGGGGTATAGATAACGCCCCCCTCCCACAGAGGCACACATTGTAGCTGCCAACAAGAAGAACAATGTGGTCCGTCTGGACCTCAATGCAGTACAAAAAGCAAACCCCAAAACCAAAGAGATATTCAATTACCTATCCAAAGACACAAAAATGGGAATGTCTACAAACAATCCGTTCAAAAAAATGCAGATCACCGTCATCTCTCTGCAAACCAGCAACTGGTATTCTACCAGTCCAAAAATTTAATAACCAAAAACTTTGGATTATACCCAAAGTTCTTAGGCTGGAGTTTATACACCAGGTCCGTGATACCCTTACAGGTGGACACCAAGGGGTAGACAAAACCCTGCAAAAATTGAGAACTGTTAATTGGTGGCCAAGGATGACAGTAAATGTCCAGCACTAGATGGGCAACTGCATACCTTGTGCACAAAACAATTCAATTCCTGGAAAAAAAGCTACATTATTGCCCCAAAGGCAATCAGGTCCTTGAAATGCAATGCAAATTAATTTAATTGGACCCCTGACCACTACTGTCAAAAACAACAAGTATGCACTTGTAATCACAGACCTCTTTGTCAAACAAACGAAGCAACCCTCCCCCCCCAAAAAAACGCTAAAATCCTGGTGAAACAGGTGTTCACCAGGTGGGGCTTACCTCTCTAGGTAGAATTTGACAAAGAAACCAGTTTCACAGCTCAGTTAATGTAAGAATGTTTAAATTTACTAGGAGTCAGACAAAAATTCCACATTGCCTACCATCCTCAATCATCAGGACAGGTAGAAAAAGCTAACAGACAGATCAAGCTCATGTTATGTAAATTTGCAGGTTGCTATCCCTCATGGAGACTGCCTTCAGTTCGCAGTATAAGGGAACATAGCATTATGATGTAGTGTTTTACTTGTGGTCTTAGTGCACCACCTACTGACATTAGCTAATGTGCAAAGCTTAGCATTATACACTAAAAAGCTCTATTGTTAGCCAAAAGTAGTGTTAACATACTAACATACTATTTGCCAGCAGATTAGGCCTTACGGTCTATTGAGTCTGCTCGAACCTCAGATCCCTAGTTGTGTGCCGAGGCCCACCCCTCCCTTGTGTTCCAGAAACCCCTATCATCCATCCCAACCCCCCAGGGACAGGCCATCATCTGATACATTCACTTTCTGTGTCTGTCCCACCCTCTCTTGAAGCCCTCCACTGTGGATCTCTGAACCAGCTCTCCAGGCAGTGAATTCCAAGGGTCCACCACCCTTTCAGTGAAAAACCTCCTCCTCTTCCCCCCACCCTTCCTCCTTCCAACTTCAAACCATGCTCTCTGGTAATACCTCCCTGTTTTAGTCTAAAGATCCCCTCCATGTTTACCCTATTTATTCCCTTGAGGTACTTGAAGACCTCAATCATGTCCCCCCTGTCTCTCCTCTCCTCCAATGAAAACAGGCAGAGCTCCTCAAGTCTGTCCTCATACGTCAAATCCCTTAGCCCTTGTATCATCTTAGTTGCCCTCCTCTGTACCCTCTCTAGGAGCTGTATGTCCCTCTTCAAGTGCGGTCTCCAGTACTGCACACAGTACTCAAGGTGTGGTCTAACCAGTCCATTGTACAGCGGCAAAATCACTTCCTTGCTCCTAGAGGTGATCCCCCTTACGATGCATCCCAACATCCTGTTTGCCTTGCTAGCCGCTCTCCTGCACTGCTCAGAGTTATTCATACATGCATCCACCATGACCCCTAGGACTTTTTCCCCTATTGAGGCCTCCAGCACCTCCCCTCCTAGGGTGTACCTGTGTTTAGGGTTTCCCTGCCCAAGATGCAACACCTTGCACTTGGTAGTATTGAAATTTAATTTCCATGTGTGAGCCCAGCTTTCCAGGGTGTCCAGGTCCCCTTGCAGGGCTATCCTCTCCTCTTCTCCCTCAACTACTGCTCCCATCTTGGAGTCATCAGTGAAGAGACTCATTTCACACCCTATACCCTCTCTGATGTCAGATATGTATGCATTAAACAGGATCGGACCCAGGACTGAGCCCTGCGGTACCCCACTACCAACCTCTCTAGGGTTTGAGGCTCCCACAGACCACTACTCTCTGGAGTGCGTCCAGCTAGCTAGTTTTCAATCCATCTGACCATCAAAGGGCCTACTCTAACCCCATCAGTTTCTCCAACCAGACCATTGTGGGGAACAGAGTCAACGCCTTGCTGAAGTCCAAGAATAATACATCCACAGGCTTTCCCTGTCCAGTTCTGATGTTACCCATTCGTAGAACTCCACAAGATTGGTTTGACATGATCTCCTGGCACAAACCCATGCTGCCGACTATCCAGACCTCCCACCTCCTCCAAGTACACCTCAATCGTTCCTTTAGTATACTCTCATTAATTTTCTCCACCACTGAGGTCAAACTGATGGGTCCTGTAGTTACCTGGTGCTTCCCTCGACCCCCTTTGTGGATTGGCACCACATGTGCCTCTCGCCAGCCCTAGGTACCCTCCCTGTCTCCAAGTGACCTGTTGAAGAGCTCTGCCAGGGTGCAGCCAGTATGTCCCCAATTCCCATAGTACTCTCAGTTGAATGCCATCCGGCCAGGAGATTTGTCTTTCTTTGGGGCCTTGAGGCTAACCCACCCTTTTGTGTGAGATAGCATCATCCGTCCCCTCCACCTTACTGGCCTTTTTATCCTTGTCCAGATGTGACACCCCTGGGGTACCTCTCCCTTCCTCTTGCTCCATTTCTGTTGCTCCCCTGATCCCACTCACTGCCGCTTCTATCCCCATCATGCCTTGCTTTGTAGATATCCCATCCCCCTCCCTAGTGAACACAGATGCAAAGTACTCGTTAAATACCTCTGCCTGGTCCCTCGCCTCTTCCACCCACCCTCCTTCTGATCTCAATCTGCTGAGATGGCCCTTAGATTTTCTCCTCTCTCCAATGTACCGGAAGAACCCCTTTTCCCCTCCATGTATCCCCTGTGCCAGCCGCTGCTCTTTACTGGACTTTGCTCCCTCACTATCCGGGTGACTTTTCTAGATGCAAGATGGTACATTTCCTTATCCCTATCCCCTCTTGTTGTTTTATATTTTTTGTAGGCTGCCTTCTTTTCTCTGACCACTACCTGTACCTCACTGGACCACCAGCATGGTTTATGTGACCTTGCTCCCTTACGTTTCAACTTAGCACAGATCCTGATTGCCTCATGAAGTCCCCGTTTTATGACCTCCCATCTCCTTTCCACACTTGTCATTGATGTAATCCCCTTCAAGTGATCCTGAGAATATTTCCCATGCCCACAAGTCTGCCCCTTGAAGTCCACTGCCAGTGTCCCAGATCTCAGCCCCCCTCCCCATGCTTATTTGAAACCAGACAGTATTGTGGTGGCTCCCAGTCAGGGGTCCTCTACAACCAGGTCCCTTACCAGATCCCCATCTGCAGAACCACGTCCAGGACATGCCCTCCCTTGTGGGCTCCATCACATGCTGTATTAAGACACATCCTGGAAGCCGTCCAGCAGCCTCTGCTCCTTGGCCACCTTAGAGACATGGTTCCCAGTTAGTACCTGGCATATTTAGGTCCCCATCAACACCATTCCTTCCCTTTTGGTCCACACTGGGCAATGATGTTGTCCAGCAAACCATCCTCTAGAACATCACTCATCCTGGGAGCCTATATACTACACCCAGCTGACCTTATCTCCTGCTGAGGATTGTAGGTGACCCATAAGGCCTCCACGTTTCCCTCTGCCTCTTCTACCCTAGCAATTTCTATGTCATCTCTAATGAACATAGCCACTCCACCCCCTCTGCCCTCCTTTCTATCCTTCCTAAGCATAGTGTACCCCCGCATGTTTAGGTCCCAGTCATGGTTTTTGTTGGTCTACGTCTCCGTGACTGCCGCCACATCCACCCCCCAACCCCCGAACAACATAGCCTGGAACTCTGGCAACTTGTTTCCCAATCTCCTGGCATTTACTAACACCAACCCCAACCCCTTATCCCTGATCCCCTTTGTGAACCCCCAGGTTCCTTATGCTTCCATCCTCCCTCTGCTACTCCTGAAACCTCCACCCCAGTCTGTTTCCCCCTCGCCCGTTGGGTTTGAAGACTACTCCCTCATCTGGGGAAGAGGGCTTCTGGTCAGCCCCTCCCTTATCCCTTCCCCCCCTCACAAGTTTAAACCCCACTTTTCTTGAATGTAGTCTGCCATCCTCTGTTTAAGGACTTCCTTCCCTAATGGGGTAAGATGAAGCCTGTCCTTGGCATACAGTCCCTTATCCTCCCAAACTCCTTTCCAGTTCCTTAACACCCCCAACCCACTCTCACCCCTTCCTGAGCCAGTCATTAATCTCTGTGATCTTCATTTTTTCTCCACTGAGGCCTTTGGTACTGGCAATATCTCTGAAAAGAAATGTTGCATCCATTATCCCGACAGACTCTGGCAAGTTCTTGGAACCTTGCTTGGATTTCCAAGCGCTATTTCCTCTAGATCGTTAGTTCCCAAATGCACCAGGAAATCGGTTTCCTCCACATTCCTAACCAGTTCATACACCATGAACTTTGCTCTGTGCACTGTCAGCCCAGAGATACTCACTACCTTCACCTGGCTATGGCATCCACCCACCTGTCCCTCCACTGGATACCCTAATCATGAGTCTCCCAATAACAGAACCTTAACACCGCCATCAACCTTATGGTTACCTCCACTATGCCCTCTCAGCACCCATCCCCCTTTATTCATGATCTCAATTCCATGGAGTCTTCCTGCCTTATTAGAGACTCCCTTGTCACCCTCCCCTTTCTGCCTCCCTTGTTATTTTGCCCACTTAACTCAGACCCCCCTCTGTATAGGTGTCCCCTTAACCTCTCATCCGAACCATTTATCCTGCTCCTGATGGTTTCCCCTTCCCCCACGCCATCATCCTCCCCCCTTGTAATAGTACCCCTGCCTCCAGAGGCTCTCTGTGGGTCCCCTTTAACTAGGGCCCCATCCTTGGTACTGATCCCCCTGCTGAAGGGGGGCTCCTCTCCCACCTCCTTGTCTCCCAGTTTCTCTCCAGTCATGCTCTCCTCCCTCATGTCTGCAATATGCTGCATCTCCCCCCTCTGCTTAACATTTATGTTTCCCCTTCTCCCTCTGGGACTATTTCTATCCTTTCCATTGCGGTCTATGATGCCCTATGGGTATCAGACTCCCTCCCAACCTCTGTATCAGTTTCCTCATTTCCACCAACCCCTTCCTCCCCTCTAGGTTTGTAGTAGCTCAAATTTGTTGTGACACTCTATGTCAGCCTCCATCAAGTAACCCGAGTTTCCCCTGACTGCACCTCTAAACTGCCCCTCTTCTTCCCCTCTTGCTCTGTTCTCCTTAGGAGCTCTGTTCCCACAGTCTGCTGTTTTAGGCTTCCCCACAACAGCCCCTCCTGACTCTTTCCCCTCCACTCTCTTTGTATTCGGAATGTTTATCCCGTATGCTTTCCCCTTAGCATCAACATCCCTATCTAAGGGTCCTCTGTCCCTAATACCCCCTCCTGCTTGCTGTAACATAACGTCCTGTAATTTCAGAGTGTTGCCCCAGCCTCCCCTCAGATCCACCCTTCTGCTGCCCATATCCACACCCCTTATCCTTGGACACCCCCAGCTCCCCCAGCTTACTCCTTAACCAATATACCTCACTCCTGATACAAGATAGCTGTCTACAGAGCGGGCAGCCTCCCTTTCTCCAGGCCCAATTGAGAATTATTGCCATCCCACAGCCTGTGCAGCCTACAACCCTTCCAAAGATGCCTGCCATGGTGGAATATGGCCATCCTGTTTGTCCTCCTCTGTTTATAATGGCACACCCCCTTTTCTCAGTCCCTTCCCCCTGGAATACAGTTTCTCTCTATACTGACTGCACTTATTTACAAACCCAATTTCAACCCCACCAATAAAGTTCCCAGGTCTCACAAGCACATACAGTCTAGTGTGTGTCCAGTCCCACTAACAGTGTGTGTATGCAGACATCAGGTACCGTATGATGTCACATGCCCACCAGTTCCTGTTGCTTCGAATTTCAGTCCCAAACAGAAATACACAGCCCTTCAATCCCAACCCCCAGTGGCTTTTCAGTATTTAAGAAAGCCTACAACACAGGGTGGATGGGAGGGCTCTTACCAACACCAGGCAAACATCACATTTAAATTACACTCCAATTATCACTGCCAAACAAGTGTTCCCAAGCCTCAAAAGTTACAATATCACAGCCCAAGTAACAGTTCTAACTCAAAGTAGTAATTTTTAACACATAGAACTAATTTCATGTACAAAACTATTCAAATATTTCAGTTCAAACAGAATGTAACCCCAGACCTCTGTCCTTACCAGCCTCCTGCTTATGTTCCCAAGTGAACAATGAAAGACAAGGTGATTTCTGCAAATTTTTCCTCCCCCTAACACCAGGCAAACATCACATTTAAATTACACTCTAATTATCACTGCCAAACAAGTGTTCCCAAGCCTCAAAAGTTACAATATCACAGCCCAAGTAACAGTTCTAACTCAAAGTAGTAATTTTTAACACATAGAACTAATTTCATGTACAAAACTATTCAAATATTTCAGTTAAAACAGAATATAACCCCAGACCTCTGTCCTTACCAGCCTCCTGCTTATGTTCCCAAGTGAACAATCAGTTCAGTGTTAGTCAGCAATATTGCTCATCTATGTGTACATGCAAGAATTTTACTTTTGGGTGCCAGACACCCACCTGATCCACCAATCAGAGCCATGCACTGCTCGGCAAATAAGACGTTACTTAGGTAACGGACTTTCTTATCTATACTATATAACATAATGTAAGTTCTTTGATTACTACGTTTTCTGCATGATCACCTGGGTGTTTGAAAAAGTACCAAACTCCCAGCTATTTAGGTAAGTTGTATTTTGTGTTACCAAAAAATTAACCTTATAGTCTGCAACACCTGCCTCTGCATAGTGTTTTGCCATCAGGTCAAAATATTCTGCCAAAACTAGCTAACACTGAGAACAATTTCTAAATAGATTGCACTCTAAAGAAGAGGACCATGTACAGGAATTTCCCAACAATAATTGTTGTTTATTTGTACACCGCTTGTGAAAGTCCCTTGCGCCTCGGCAAAGTGCTTTCAAGGGGGCCCCCTTGAAGGCACTTTGCCGAGATGCTAGGGACTTCCACAAGGGGTGTACAAATAAACAACAATTATTGTTGGGAAATTCCTGTATGTGGTCTTCTTCTTCTTTAGAGTGCAATCTATTTAGAAATTGTGTGTGTATCTAAGGGCTGTCTCCCCTACGATTGCGAACCACTCATAGCTTGAGCACAGTTGTTTGACTTTGGACTGTGTTAGTAATTAACACTGAAAACAACAAGGAGATTGTTGGAGCATGAGAGTGACTTATATTCCTGTGTTCTAACCCGAATACCAGCGATGTCCGAGTTGGCTCTCAGTGTGGCAGTGAGGGGCTCGATGGCTACTAGGAACAGGAGTGGGGACAGTGGAAAGCCCTTTCTAATGTGTTGTGTTAATGGAAAGGGGTGGAGAGAGCACTGTCTTATGAGGACTTTTGCTGTGGGCATTGCATAAAGCATTTGTACGCAGCTGAGGAAGAATGGGCCAATAGCCCGCTGATGTAGGACCTTGAAAATGTATTCACATTCTACAGAATCAAAGGCCTTTTCCAAGTCGATTATGAGTGCTGCTGCAGGAGTGAGGAATGATTTTGCCTCCTGACTAAGGTTTCAGATGATCCTAAGGTGGTTGGAGCTCAGCCTCCCCCACAGAAAGCCAATCTTGGAAGGGTGAATGGTGTTGGGAAACACTTTTTCTTATCTGGAAGCAAGTATTTTAACCAGCACTTTGTCATTGGCATTTATCAATGAAATGGCCAGTAGTTTGCCGGTTGTAGGGGATCTTTACTTTTTTTTTTTTTTGGTAGGATTGTAACTATCATCTCCTTCATGGTATGAGGTTGTGTGTTGGCAGTTATTGCATGGATATATATACTCTGAAGAAGGGGAGCTAGTTTGCTATGCAGGAGATGGTAAAATTCTGTGGGGAAGCCGTCTCCACCGGGGGATTTGTTTTTGTTCAGGCCAAGGAAGGCAGTTTTTATTTCTTCTAATGTGATGGCTTTATCCAGCTCCTGCATCTGAGTGAGGGATATTTGGGGTAGTTCAATGGTGGTGAGGAACTGGGCTGTATTCTTACATTGTGGGGAAGGGGGTAGTGTGTGTGGAGGTGTATAGCTCAGAGTAAAAAGTGGACATTATCGTTGCTATGTCTCCCTGGAAGGTTCGTACTTGCCCTTGGAGGTCAACAGGGTCTGGAATGTGTCCTTCTGATCTCTGCTTTCTTAGTCTGTAGGATTATATCTTACTAGACTTTTCCCTGCCTTCGCAGAAAGCATGTTTAAGGTGTAGTAATACAAGTTCAGCTTTTCTGGCATACAGAGCATTGAGCTTAACTGGAGTGTTGAGCAATTCACTAGGATCAGATGTTGGATTGGCCTTATGCTTGCAGTCTAACAATTTGTTTACTTTCTAGGTTGGCAGCTTTTTGCTCCCTAGCATGCCTTCTATGGATTGCATACCCTATGAGTCTCCCTCTCAGGTATGCTTTGAGGGTCTCCCAAAAGATACTAACTGAGATATTTCAATCATTGTTGTATGTCAAGAATTCAGTGATTTTCTACCTCATCCACGGCATGAAGCCTGGGTCTTTTAACAGCAGGGGGTCCAGTTGCCAGTTGGCAGATTTGGCTTGGGGAGGGTCCCCAGTTGAGAAGGACTGAAACTGGAGCATGGTCTGAAATGACAGTAGGATGGATTACGGAGTCGGCAACAGCTGGAGTGGTCTGAGGGTTGGATAACCAATCATCAAGTCTACTGTTGATGACGTGTGCCCTCCCGACTGGATGGTGTAGTCCCTTACCCTAGGGTGTAACAGGTACCACACATCTCTGAACGCATGTTCAGACATTAGTTGTGTCACTGCAGCCTCAGCTTGGTTGTGTGGTTCCTTGGCATTAGAGGACCTGTTCATACTGGGGTGCTGGGTTAGGTTGAAGTCACCTGCTACCAGTATGAGCAAGTGCTGTGAGGTAGGTGTGGACAGGGCTTCGTAGATTTTCACCATGACCCATCTGCCCTCCTTGTCAGTTTATGTGTCAATTGGGGGATCAGGGTAACAATTTGTGTATCAGTATCAACACTCCCCTCTTAGCAGCAGTGTGAGTGCTGTGCACTTCAATCCCTACCCATTCCCTCTTTAGTTTACATGCTTCTACATGTGAGAGCTTTGTCTCCTGGAGGAAGGCCACCCTTGTGTGGAGCTTCTTTAGGTGGGACAATGTTTGTTCACATTTGATGGGGGAATTGAGCCCCCTTATGTTCCATTATTTGAAGATTAGATCAGCCATCTTTTGGGATAGGGGTTTGTAATGCTTTGTTGGTCACCTTGGGTGGCATTCCTCCAGGTGGCAAGACCATGCTCAAATATACATATACGTGGCCGGAGTTTCTGTTCAACAAATACAATTGTGATACTGCACCTTTTAACAATAATAAACACGGGGCCCAACAGGAACAACTATTTACAATAAACATTACATCACTTCTATGATGATACTGTAGATAACTGTACTGTACACATCTTTTGGAATCAGGCATCATTTTCCTCAGTGTCACTGACTGGCACAATGTGAAGAAACCTGTTTGTGCATGACAATCCCTTCCCCTCTGGAAGGTTGTTTAGGTAGTACCAGTATAGTATCCTGCAACCCTTGAATAGCCCTGAATGGATGAAAAAGGGGTCTTCCATAATATGAAGCCCCCCCTGCTGTCAGGGTCATAATATACCTCAATGGATACTGTTATCACATGGTAGTGTATACTGAGTATGAGACTATAGTGGCTGACACGTTGCGCTGCCCTTACCCTTACCCCCTCCCATAAGCAGTCATCTTGTGTACAGGTGGGTGAGCTGTTCATAAGGAGGAGGGGAATAAAAATGATACACCCCCACCAATGATGGCACATTTCTGGACAGCAGATATTTCCATCTGAGATCTCATATCCTGGCAACATTATAAAGAGGGGCACCTGGTACTACTATGCATTGGGGAGGAGTACTACCCCCTGTGCGAGTTTGAAAACTGGGGGGAGGTGCAAAGCAGACTTCTCCCTTATTTATGTTAAGACTGTGTTGTGACTTAAATGGCCCTGTGTCTGTCACTATGATAGAGGCTAGCTAGAAGCAGTGTGGTGAGCAGTGAACTTGTCTATGCCTCCAAGTATATTTATTAGCACTGCTGTAGGTTGGTCTGCCCCAGCTTGCCAAAATATGGGGCATGGTCTGAGGCTAGCATATGGGCACAGCTAGAACTAGAGCTTGGTGCACATGTAAAAACTTAGCCCCTAATGGGGGGCTTCCAGGGACATTGAACTCTGTCTAGTGGATGGGTTGCCTTTTAACTGAGGCTCCCATAAGCTTATTTGTGATCATGTCAACCTTTATTTGAATTAACTTCCCTAAAGCAAGGGAGTAACATGGTGCTTATACTAAATGGACAAGTGCTCCTTTAAGGCTCTCGGTAGGCATGGCTGACGTTCTAATTAAACATGCTAGCCTAGTCCTATTACGAGCCAACAAAGCCATACAAAATACATACCGAGGCAGAGACCCCTAAGTGCTGAAGTGCTGCATCAACCAGCACCAGAGTCCGTGGTCGTGACCATTCTTGTTGAGGGGGCCGAGGCAACGGCCGCATAGGAGGATGGCTGCTCAGTTCCATCTGAGGAGAGGTTGAAAGAGATAGCCATCTGAAGGACATCTTCACTCTGAGTGTGCACCTTGCCAGCGAGGTCAGTGGTGCATTGTCTTTATGGCTTAGGGTGCAGGGCTGCTGCTGGATTGGTGAGTTGTAGTGGAGCATAGCAGTTTTGATTGGACTCACCCTCTGAGCTCCCAGTGGAGGTTTTTATACTTCTGCTGTGGCTTGGATATGATGGCCCTTTGGGATTGGGGGATTCCATATTTTCCCCTGTGTTTCATTCCTCCTCTGCCCCTGTTCCATGCAGCAGGGAGCCAGTTTCCCTCTGTGTTGCTCAGCAGAGGCCTCAGGTCTGGGTTTGCATGCCATGGAGATGTGGGCCTGCCACTGGGTTCGGGTGCAATGTGCATGTGCTCAAGGCCCTTGTGTCTGCCTAGACCTAGGATTTGGGCCTCTGGCCATGAATGATGGATGAAGGTTTCTGGGGCATGAAGGTAATTGAAGGAGTGGGAGACACAATTTTTTTGTGATCTGGAGCACAGCTGGATATTAGAGGCTGCATGGTGTTTGGAGGGACATGAGAGCATGCCCCTTGTGGCCATGAATTACCTGCAGCATTCAGATAATGCCAGGGAGTAATCTGGAAAGATCTATATGCGGTGCTCCTGCCGAAGGGGACTGCATTCTCTGGTCAGTTCCATTATGCGTTCTTCATGGTGAAAGTTAAGAAACTTGGCTAGAAGAGACTGGGGCATTGTTCAGGTCTAGGAGGGGGTGCTAGTGACTGGTGGGCCCTCTCAATTTCCAGGGGCACCGGCCATTGGTTTTTCAGCAAAACAGGGAGCACCTGTTGTAGAAATGAGATTGTGTCCTGGCCCTCCAACACCTCGGGAAATCCCAAAAGATGAAGATTGTTTCACTGCCCCCGATTTTCCAGATCCTCTACCTTGTCTACCAGCTGATTGAGGGCCCAGTCCTGTTCTTGCATGTGGATGCATAGACGATCTGTTGTGTCACCTTGAAAGGATAATTGTCTCTCATTGTCAGAAACTCTTTGAGAGATTGAGATGACACCCTATTTTGTTTGTGAGTTTTGTTGCTTAAGGTCTCCAATTTCATTTAGTAGCTGGGCAGACATCTCCCTAATTTCTTGCAGGTCTCTGGGAGTATTGCTGCAGGAAGTGCCCATGCTGGCTGCCATACTGTCCTGTGGATCCTCTTTTCCTGCTGCTAGTGGCATCACATTGAATCTGCAGTGCAGGTGAGACAGACTATTCAGTATCAAAATAAGCAGTTCATAGGATGCCTTCAGTCTCAGGCTGCAGTTAGATGTATATAGGATGCTGCAGGATAAGTAGATGGTGAAGAGAGCAGATAAATCAGGCAGTTTCAATCTTGGCTTCCAAGCCATGATCCAAATTTTGATACTCTTAAGTTCGTCAGTTGCATTGATGCTATTCTAGTTTGTGTGACTGAACACTGTGAAAAACGTAACTCCCCTCAAGAGTCATTTGTTAAAATCAAATCATGTATTTTCCCCCTTTGTTACAGTTAACACAGGATTATATGTTGTTTGTGATTTTAAAATCTTTTGATAAACTACTGTTGCATCTACTGGTTCATCTCTTATTCAATGGTTTACAGTTACCCACTTTCCATACTTCTGTACATGATTCCAACCACCTGTTCACAACAAATGTCCACAATTTCGCCCCCATTCTAAGTGCCAGGCAAGTTGTCATATATAAAAATGCCATAATAAAATGCTAACAGATTTAGGATGTGTCCCCCCCTTCTTTAATGTTTTTTTTTTTATTTACTGTACTTTTTGCCACAGACTGCCATTAGCAGTTTAGCTCCACCGACCCAGTCCTCCTTTGCCCCCTGGACTTACCTCCCTTCTAGCTGATACCTCCTGGATTGTCCCCAGGGTGGGGCCACCTCCCTGTCATGAGTCTGTGATGATGGAATAAGGATGCCGGCAGGGGCGCCAACTGGCATTGCCTCCCTGGCTTGTGCCCGGTGTGGGACGTGGAGTCAACTGGATACGGCAGATGGCAGAATAGGTTGTCTATCCGGGAGTGCCACAGTGGACATTTGGGGCCAGGAGAAGTGGGGCATCATAGATGATGGCCACTATTTTTGTGTTAGGTGTTCCTTGAAGGAGGCGTGATGTGCAATGATGCTAGCATCCACACACCTCTGAAGGAATGTAGGCACCGATGGCTGCAAGACCCCCAGTCTCCGCTAGGGATCTGACATGCGCTGGACACACAGCCCTCTCCCTCCTGGAGAAGGAGAGCCGTTCCTAGGATGCTCAATCCTTCTCCCCTCCTCCCAGCCCTCTGACTTCCCGTGCCTGTTCCTGAACCTGGGATGTTGGTGTTGGAGATGGACACCATTCTGCTGCACCGGCAGGCTGGCCAGCTTTAATGGGTTTATAAGCAACTTCTCTTTCTACCAGGTTTAATCTCTTTCCCCAGAAGGCTTGAAAGAAAACACTATAAAGCCTGGCATCTGATTTCTGTGGTATGGGAAAAATATAACTTATAAACAAACTGGTAGAAGCAAAGTTTTTATTAACTGTACCCTTTTCTATTTTTAAAGTGATTTTCCTCTCCAGCTTTCTGAAATTCTGTTTGTTTTCTGTAGTTGTATTTCCCAGTTTAGGATAGCCATGTCCCCGTTACACTCAATAATTTTAGGGTTTCTTCAGAAATATCAGTGTTTGCCAATTTTCCAGTATATGGAATTGTTGCAGGAGCTAGCGTGATACCTCTGCACTTTTTATAATTAATTTTTGATTCAGATGCTCATGAGAAAGTACTTAGCTGCTCTGTTACTGCTGTTTCTGAAGTTTTCTGTGCTAGGGTCAATACTATATAATCTGCATAGGCCAAAAATTCTAAGGTCTGCTGTCCTGGATTTATTGGAATTTCCTCTATTCTCTGATCCAAAGTTATCCTTCTAAGTAGAATATCTATAATAAACACATACAATAAAGGGATCATAGAGCACCCTTTTCTGACCCCACTGTTCACTGGAATACCTTTTACTAACCAGCCATTTACCACTGGGATTAGAGTTGCCTTGTCATAAAAAGTTTGTACCCATCTAACAAGTTTTCCTGGAATCCCATGTGCCTGAAGGGTATCAAATAAATACTACTGTGATAATGAATCAAAGGCTTTTTCCTGATCCAGGCTTAGAATGTACCCACCAATTCCCCTGCCTTCCCTTTCAGAAAAACTTCTCTCAGTAAGATCAAACTGTTCTGAATTCTTTGGGTTGGGATTGAACATGTTTGATACTGACTAATTAAATTGTCTGCTAGTTTGGACAACCTAGAGGTCAGAATCTCGTTTTACCATCTGAGGAATATCCGCTCAGGTGAAACACTTGGACCCTCCCAATGATCTTCGAACATTGGTCCATGCCTTCATGACCTCTCATCTTGACTACACATGCCCTACATGCCCTGTACAAAGGGGCTACTGGGGGTTGATATCTGCTGCCTACAGCTAGTGCAGAATGCAGCAGCCAGGCTGGTGACTGGTACTTCTAGGACCAATCACATTACACCTGTGCTCCATGGACTGCACTGGCTGCCAGTACAGTGGCGGATCACCTTCAAGGTCATCTTGCTGACCTATAAAGCCCTATGTGAACAGGGACCCCGCTACCTGCAAGATCTCCTTTGTCCCTACTGCCTCTCCTGCCCACTCTGATCCACCGACAAGGGATTGCAAGAGATTCCCAGGGTGTGCTTGAAGACATCTGGGGCCCGATCCTTTGTGTTTGCTGCCCCTACCCTGTGGAATTCTCTACCTTGTCAGGTAAGAGAGTGTCTGACTGTCCAGAGCTTTAAATCAGCCCTCAGAACTTATTTGTTTAGTCTAGTGTTCCTGGATGAGCTCTGTTGATGGGATATTTTTACTATATAATGTAAGGGGAGCATTTATTATGCGCAGCTATCTATCCTTTTTTTAATCTTGTAATCTCATTGTTCTGACGTCAAAGCTGTAAATCTTTCTTGCCTATGTCAGACCAGTGAGATTACAAGATAGAACTGAAGTTACCGTCAACATTCTTTTTTCAGAATGGAGCTTTAGCATGCAGCCGCTTTCAAACTTCATCCCGTTGCGGCAGTTTAAGCTGGACTCCTAAACCGTAAACAATGGCCAGCCAGCAGTAATCTTCATTTTATCCCTCCTTTCTGGGTTTCTTACTTGAATCACTGTGCCTGCCATCAGCTTGCTTCCCACAATCCCTCAGGCTGATGTAACTAACGTGACCTATACTATGAAAAACACATGATTGCGGCTGACCAACCACATTTTCAATCTGTAGCGGCCTCCCTATAATGATTTCCATGAAAACAAGCAATTAATTTGTTTCAATAATCAATAGTTTAAATAAATTGAAGTTATTCTTGTTGTTCTCTGTATTTTGATGTGGTGCCAAGAAAATAAATCAACTTGTTCATTGAAAATGCTGTGTCACAACTTGCTTTGTAAGGTAAGGGTAAAAAATGGATTGGTGGCATCAAGGTGTGCTCACATTGGGATGGATGTCTGTCTCAAAAACCAAGGTTACTTACCCCAGGCATTATAAAAGATAATGGCTGAGGTGTGGTTGTTAACCGCATTGCAATCACCTCTCGTGGTTGCCATGGCGACCGTAAACCTCTCGAGTTACGCTCTCGAGGTTTACATGGTTCGCATGGCAACTACTCGAGGTGATTACAACATGGTTAACAACCACACTTCAGCCATTATCTTCTATATAGTGCTGCTGTAACTTATAAATGTATGATTTTATGAATTCTGATTTTAATATGTTTGTTATGTTTATTTATGTGTTTGTATAGCGTCTTGATCTTTGAAAGGTGCTCTTATAAATAAAATTGATTTGATTTGATCTTACCCAGTATTTTAAAGTCTGTATTTAATATGCTCAACAGTCTCCAGTTTTTCAAATTTGCCTCATCACCCTTCTTGTATATTAATATTAGTAATGCTTCTGGCATAATCAGTGGTAAGGAATTTGTGTGAAGAATAAAATTATACAATACTGTTAAATTTGGCACCAGTTCAGTTCTGAAAGTTTTATAAAATTCAAACCCTAGCCCATCAGTCCCAGGTGCTGTACTACTTCTTAATGATGAAATAGCTTCCGCTACCTCTTCCTGATTTCTAAGTAGGTTTTCCGCTTCTAATCCTGAAGGCTACAGCAGGTTCAAACCTTTTAAAAAGCCTGAGGACAGACTTCCATCTGCTTGTGTGCCAAGCACCTTTTACACAAAATGTTCTACTTCATGCAGCATGCCTGAAGATGTAAATGTTATATGCCCATCTTCAGACCTAACTTGTTGCAAAATGCTATGTTCCCCCCTCTTTTTGCAGTCTTTAAAAGGGTCATATGACTACTTTTCATTTTGGGAGCCAAAATGCATTTCTTGTGACAAAGTTTTGGCTCGATTATATTGAAAATTGTACATCTTTTGTTTTAGTTTTCCAGTTTGGGTATGATAATCATGTCTTTCAGTTTCTGTTTTAGATGTCAGTTCTTGCAATTGTGCCCTAAGTTTTAGATATTGTAAATAATCGTTTGCAGCATTGTTTCCAGACCATTCTTGGAAACAAGTTTTAAAAAACCTGCTTTGTGCCTTCCCGCCATTGTAGAATGCTATCATATAAGCAGAAAACCAGTATTCTGGCTGCCCGAATGATTTTCCATTTATTTAATACTCTTCCTTGTTTTAGTAAAGAGCTGTTTAGTTACCATTCACTTTTTTTTACATACTGGTGCATTCTCCCTTCGCCCCCTCGATTGCCCCCACTTTCTGCCGAGGTCGATAGGCACTGTCGTGTCATGGGGATTGCGAGGAGGTTTCAGAAGGGTGGGGGCTCAGGTGGGGGAGAGGAGTGGGGGGGTGAATTGGGGTGGTAGGGTCAAGGAGATACCCTGGGGTGAAATGGGCCCAGGATAGGAGTCCACCCTGCCTGGTGCCCATACCCAAGGGCTCCACTTTTAGTGGGCAGGTAGCCTGGTCAACCTCGTCTACTCATCCAGTCCATGTGGTGTTATGCAATGCCAGGCTGATTCGATACAAGACAGTAGTAATTGCTGATCTTGTTGGGTCATCTGACTTGGCTTGCATCACCGAGACCTGGCTGGATGAAAATGCTGGTCCCATTTTTGAGTCAGCTTTTCTGGCTGGGTACTCGGTCATACACCGGCAGAGGTTGGATTGTAGGGGTGGGGAGGGGGTTAGCCATCTGCTTTAAGATAGAGCTGGGCCTGGTAGAAGTGCCAGTTGGGACCACTAGATCCTTTGAATTTATTGAGGGTGCAGGTGTGGGTTGTAGGATACTTCTCGTTTATCATCCACCCGGGAACAAGAAGGAGTTCCTGTAGGAGGTCGCAGACTTCGTTGTTGAGATGGTATTGGAGGCCCCCAGGTGGTTGGCACTGGGGGACTTCAATGCCTGGGTCAATGATAAACTCTCACAATTTGGACAAGACTTTCTCCAATTGATGACGTCGTTGGGGCTCACACAGGTTATTACCTCTGTGACCTACATACAAGGTCATTCACTGGATCTGGTGTTCCTGCTGGGGATGGAGATCTCTGACGTGGTGGTGGAACCCGTCGGATGGTCCTATCACCACACTATTGGGTTCAGCTTTGCGCTCCCCCAGTAGACCTGCCTCTATGGAGATGGTCCAGTACCGCCCATTATGGGTAGTAACCACAGCTGGTCTGATGGTGGTTCTGGACATACCGGGCAGTGCGAGTGTTAGCAAAAATCCAGAGAGTCTACTACGAGCCTATACTAAGGCAGTGGGAGAGGCCCTGGATGTCATTGTTCCGGTCCGTGTTCACCTGCTCACCTTGTGTCATCGGTTCCCGTAGTTCGATGGGACCTTGAGGGAGCTGAGGAGAGTGGGTTGGAGAAGGTTGGAGCATTGCTGGTGGAAATCAGGCCCGAATGAGGACAAACTTAGATTGATATCCCATTATAAGGTATATCAATCTGTGATCTCCCGTAAGAAGGCAGAATTCCTCTCCGGGGAGATTGCAGCTGCGCGAAATCAACCAGCCCAGCTCTTCCATACTGTGGACAGGTTGTGCAGTCTAGCCTGTCTTCAGAACTGGAGAGCCCTTTCACAAGAGAAGTGTGAGGAGTTTGCTTGATTTTTCACAGATAAGATTGTAACCATCAGGTCAGAGATCAGCGCAGCTTGCTCAAATGGGCAGAGCGGTGATCAGTGTGGGAGCACTAGCACCCTGTTTGTCTGGACGGACTTTGCCTGGTTGGTGATCGATGATGTCATGATGTTGGTCCAGGGTTTGCGACTGGCTTACTGTAGTTTGGATCCAGGTCCAACACACCTCCTTGTGGAGTGCATGGAGGCAACAGGACCGGTCCTGGCTGAGATAGTTAGGTGTTCTTTAGAGACCGGGGTGTTTCTGGACACCATGAAGGAGGTGGTGGTTCACCTCCTCCTGAAAAAATCTTGTCTGGACCCAGACTGACTCGCAAACTACAGGCCAGTCTCTAACCTGCCTTTTATAGGTAAGGTTATTGAGAAGGCAGTTGCGTTGCAGCACAAGGGTCATCTGACCACCCACAATATCTACGATCCTCTCCAGTCCGGTTTCAGGAAGAGACAGACATAGTAATGAGATGGCATTGGTCTGGGTACTTAATGATCTCCCAGTAGCGAGGAATCAGAGGAGCCACACCATCTTGGTCCTCTTTGATATCTCTGCAGCATTTGATACCGTGGATCATGGCGTGTTGCTGGAGCACCTGTGGCTTTTCTGTGGACTGAGTGGCACAGTTCTCAGATGGTTTCATTCATTCCTTCCTCACTGGCAGGACACAGAGAGTGGATTTCAGGGTGTTTTCCTTGGCCCCTGTCTCCCTGCCATGTGGGGTACCACAGGGCTCTGTGCTTTCCCCCATGTTGTTCGCTGTATATATGCTGCCATTGGGAGATATTATTAGGTGGTACATGTTGAGTTTTCACTGTTATGCAGATGATACTCAACTGTATCTGTCCCTTGTGCCTGGACAATATGATGCTGTTACAGTATTTAACAACTGTCTCACTGAGATCCAGGAGTGGATGAGTGCCAGCTGGCTCAGGCTGAATCCAGCTAAGACTGAGGTGTTGGTTGTGGACCCAGGTCATTAAGTGGAGGGATCTTCAGCAGGTCAGCCATCTGGGCTGGGTGGTAACCAGCTGAGGACCTCTGACCAGGTGCGAAATCTGGGTGTCATGCTTGATAGCAGACTGACACGTACTGTAAGACTCAGGAGTCAGTCATTGTCAAGCCCTCTTTTTATCATCTGAGGAATGTCACCCGGATAAAGCACCTGGTACCACCTGAGGACCTTCCAACACTAGTCCATGCCTTGGTGACCTCGTGCCTTGATTACTGCAATGTCCCATACCTAGGGCTACCGGGGGTGGACCTCCGTCACTTACAGCTGGTGCAGAATGCAGCTGTCAGGTTGTTGACAGGTTTATGTAGATCTGACCATGTCACTCCTGTGCTCTGCGCTCTGCACTGGCTGCTGGTGCAGTGAAGAATCATATTCAAGGTCGGATTACTGACCTATAAGGCCCTACACGGACAGGGACTGGGGTACCTGCAAGAGCTCCTTTGCCCCTACTGCCCCCTTCGCCCTCTCTACTCTGCCAACGAGGGATTGCTGGAGATTCCCAGGGTCTGTTTGACACACCAGGAGCTAGGTCATTTTCTTTTATGGCTTCAACCCTGTGGAATTCTCTACCTCGTCAGATAAGGGATTGCCCATCCGTTGAGGCCTTTAAATCTGCCCTGAAAACTCATTTATTTGAGTTAGCATATGATGAGATTTAGACTCCTGCTTTGTTTTAAATATTCTGCTGTATATTTTAAAAATGTTGATTATATTTTATTTTAAACTTTTTTAAAACGCTATGATCTATGGTGGAATAGTGTTGAAAAAGTAAAGTTTGGTTGGTTGGTTGGTAATAACCACTTGAACTGATTTATGATCTGTAAATTCATATGCTGCAAGTTTTAGCAGTCTGTATAGCTACCAGCCTGGACACAAAAAGGAAGACTATACAGGTAGAATACATAACCTAAAATAAATATTCCCATCTGTGGCATTAGTACATCTGCTGTATATGCATCCTTTAGATTTGCTGTTGATGTGATTATCCCTTAATCCGTTTGTGTCACAGAAAAGTTTATCAGTCTTTAGACCTCTATCTGTATGCAACATCCCACAATTAAAATCACACCCCCATATTACTATTTGTGAGATGTACAAATAAAGTTGTATTTTCATAAACAAGTCAGCTCATTGAGCCTTAGTTTGAGGTGTGTAAGTATTTATTAAGCGTAACCTGCTAGTTAACTGGGCTATATCTAGCAATAGGGCCCTCCCCAGATGAATATCTACTAATTTGGTTACCTTAAGTACAGGATTAGTGAAAAGAATTCCAACTCCGTCACAGGTAGTAACTCCTGTTGATCAGAAGGTGGTGCTCCTCGCCCACATTTGAGCAACCTGGGGAAATGCATACTGAGTTTTCAACCTAGTATCCTGCAAACAAATAAAGTCACACTCACATGAATTCAGAGTAGAAAGTACTATTAGTCTTTTTCTATGACCTTTTATACTATTTACATTTATAGTACATATCTTTAAAGTGGAAATTTTTTTAATAGTAGGTGAGAAGGCAAATTATAACTAAATGCTTGTCTTATGTAACCTGTGACCTAGTCTTCCATTTTTCTTTTGCTTATTTCTTTGTAGTACCTCCTTGGCTGGGGGGGTGTACCTATGGTTCCCCTCTATCCAGCACGGTCTCCTCTGCCCCCACCCCGGCTGCAGTCAGAGCTCTAATCCCCTCACCCTCCCTTCCCCTCCCCAGGCCACTTCATAGTGGGTATTTACCCTGCATACTGGGGAAACCTGGAGGCCAGGCTTGGGGGGGAGCTGATTTGTGTGTGTCCATTACGACGCCATTGGAGCTGGCCTTCATGAGCATGCTGGTGGATTGTTTCTCCTGAGATTGCCCCCCACAGAGCAGGCATGCAATGATGCCAGGGATGCTGCCATGCATGCTTCTGTGCACTGCACATCCGACGTCAGCCTGCGCCGACTCACATTGGACCCCAAGCACGCACCAGCCCTCAACCGCTGCCAGGAGCCAGTACCTCAGTGGTTGACCCTTCCCACTCTCCCCAGAGGAGGAGAGCAGTCCATGGGGTGCTCAATCCTCCTCCCCCTGGCTGACCCTCTGACACCCAAGGTTGCTCCCGACCCTGAGTCCTCGGCGTGGTAAAAGGTAAGATGCCAGTCCTGCAGCCCTCTACACCACTAGGCCAGCCCTAGTCTTCCATTTTAATCTTTTTATTGCAGAAGATTCAGTCTGTGATTCCTCTTAATCTGAGGAGAGAGATCTTTTGCTGATGATTAAAATGAAGGGGCCTCTGAATCCTCACCTTCCCCCACTGTGTCACCACATTGTTTACTTGATGCTAGTACTGTAAACTTGTTTGCCTTAGAAATTATATTGTCAACCTTTACAGATTTCTCTTTTACATTTTTACTGTCTTTGCCTTTTAGTTTGCCTGTTCCTGTGCCTCTTTTTCTTACTTATTGTTTGATAAACCACTTCTTCAGGCAGGGGTTGAGGGCATATCCAGGGTAGCTGTGTCTCCTTCTAACTCAGGAGGCATGATACCAGTAGGGAGAACTTTGTCTGTATCACTGGGCTCTGTTATTGTGGCTAGTCTGATCTGTGGAACCTCACGTGTCTGCATATCAGAGTTCATTGGTGTGGGTTCCATTTTCCTCTCCTCATCGGGGTAGAAGATTTGAGTGTAACCTAATTCATATTTCCTACCACCTCTTTTTGAAAGGCCTTCATGCAGCTCTCAGATGCCTGTGCAGCACTCTGCTGCTGCGCTCTAGTGTTTAAAACCTCTTGTGATGGGCAGACTTCTCTATTATGTGATGCCTAAGGACAATACACATATGAACGGCCCATGCCCTTGCACAGATTACAGCAAAACACATTTGTAAATGCTGGGACAAAGTGCTCATATTCAAGACATTGGGTTCACCTAGGGGAGTCACATACTGTGACCAAAATCCCACACCACTGTTACCAATTGTGACAAAACTGTCCCTTGGGCCCCTTGCTTACAGGGCAGTTCTCTGTCAGGGACTTCAAACTCTTTGCCACCACCTGATTTTTACCTGGAGCCAGAAAACCACCCTTTTGCCTCCTTTTCTCAAATTCATGACGGTCGATACAATAACTATTGGTAGAGTACCCTTCAGAGACGGATTACAAATAGAGTCCAGCAGAAACAGTAAAATTACCTTTTTAAATAAACACACAGTCACTGGTTCTATCAAAATGGATTCTTTACTAGAAGAACTACAAGTATTTGTAAACAGGATCTATTTACAGTCAGTCAAAAGGTTTATATGTTTACCTGGAAATAGAAAATAAAGCAAGTTACACAGACAGTTGATGTATAGAAAAATCGGAACTCTCCTTAACTAAAACCTATTTACTTACTGCTAGTACAGAAGACACTTTCCTTAAACTGTACTTCTACCTGAAGCAGGGCTCCCCTTTCATCAGATGTTGAGTGTTCCAGAGAGGGATGGAGGGGGAGAGAGAGAGAGAGAGAGAGATAGTGTGAGCTGGCTTTCAACACCCCAATGTATACCCTTTTTGATTGTTGGGAGTGGCCTCACCCCATTGAGTGACAGTTCCCCACTGTTCCCTACCCTGCATGAATGAGTGTGTGTGTGTTTGTGACATCATCTGAGCCAACTGGCCTACTTCACACCTAGAACATTCTTTGTCCAGCTTTACAACCTTGTTTTGCAGGGCATCTAAGGTGTTTGAAATTGTAGCCTCACATTTGCCAGGATCTACAGCTTAGATGAGTTTGTGGGAACTTTACACTGAACCAATATTTTCCATAAGACCTGCCTGGTCATGTGACCTGGGAGTCATGTTTGATTCCACTTCCAAATAATAGAAATTATAAAAAAAAAACATAACTACACTAACAAAAGAAATTAATACATCAGTCTGGTCACATGTCCATCACATCTTCCCCCCAGGAAATGAAGGTGTATCTCTTTTGGGCAACCTCCAAGAGACAATGTTAATCATGTAGGGACTGGGGAGCACCTAAAGGAACATGTTATGCACTTATCATTGCCTTGACAGTCCATCTGCATTGGCATTCTGTGCACCACTCCAGTGATGAATGGTCATGTTGTAAGACTGTAGTATCAAACTCCTGTGCATGTTTTGTGTTTTGTCCATTAGTCCTATGAAGCTATGTCAGGGGATTATGATCCGTGACCACAGTGAATTCCCTACCATACAAATACAGCTGCAGCTTCTGAAGGGTCCACACAAACCTCAGACACTCCATCTCAATTGTGGTGTATGCCTCCTTCCAGGCAGAAGCATTCTGCTCAGCTACTGTACACTATGGGGTGCTCTTCCCCTTGGGGTGCAGCTTGGCTCAGGACAGTGCCCAGCCCATGGTCTGAGGCATCCACATGCACTATGAACCTTAGGTCATAACTGGGCTAGCAAGCATGGGTGAACCACATAATGCCTCCTTCAACTTTCTGAAGGCAGACTCACAGTTCTCTGTCCAGAGAACTTTCTCTGGCATTTTTCTTTTTCATCAGGTCTATCAGGGGCTTAGCTACATCACTATAGTGAGGGACAAACCTCCTGTAGTACCGGGCTGTCCTCAGAAATGCCCTTACCCATTTCTTTGTGGCAGGGGTGGGCCAGGCCTGGATGGCATCAACCTTCACAGGCTCTGGATGAATGCATTCACTGTCCACCCAGTGCCCAAGGTAGGACACTTTGGGCATACCTACTTGGCATTTTTGTGCCTTAACTGTTAGCCCTGCAGCTTTCAGTCAGCAGAACACCTCTCTCATGTGCTTGACATGATCTTCCCATGTCTGGCTGTAAATGGCAATGTCATCCATGTACAACAGTGCATATTCACCTGCCCCAGCCAAAATGCGATCCACAAGCTGCTTGAAGGTTGCAGATGCTTTCTTCATTTTAAATGGCATTACTCGGAATTCAAATAGGCCAAATGTGGTGGCAAAAGCAGACCTCTTCCTGGCTGCTGGGGTTAGGGGTACCTGCCAGTAGCCCTTCCTCAGGTCTATCATGGTCCAGAACTGGGCTCCCCCCAACTGTTCCAAGGTCTCGTCTGTTCTGGGCATGGGTTAGGCATATGACTCTGTTCAGCTGTTGAGCTTCCAGTAGTCAACACAGAACTGTGTGTTACCATCCTTTTTGGGAATGAGGACCATGGGCGAGGTCCAGGGGCTACTGGACTCCTGGATATCTCCAAGGGCCAGCATCTCCCTGAGTTCCTCTTGAATGGTCTGCTTAACCCCCTCTGTTACCCTGTAGGGGGACTGCCTCAGCAGCACTTGGGTCCCAATGTCCACATGGTGTTCAGCTATCGTGGTGTACCCTGGTTTCCCCATGAACATGTCCCCAAATGCTTGCAGTACCCCCTCATCTCCTCTGCCTCAGCCAGAGTCAGCTGCCCTGGGAGGGTGAAGTTATCCACTGAGGATTTCTTCCATGCTTCCCCAAGGAGGTCCATCATGGGATCCACCTAATTTTCCTCTTCTGGCATGCTGCACACAGCAAGGACCATTTCCTCCTTATCATAGTAGGGCTTCATCATGTTCACATGATATACCCTCTGTCTGCACCTTCTGTCAGACAGCCGTACTACCTAATTAACCTCACTCAGCTTCCTGATTATGGAGAATTGGCCCACCCATGCTGCCTGCAGTTTACTGTGTTGGACTGGGACAAGTACCATCACTCGCTGTCTGACTTCGTACTCCTAGGCTCTGGCCCCACAGTTGTTCAAGGTTTTCTGCTGCTGTCGTGCAGTGGCTAGGTGCTCCTGGGCAAGCCCCATGAGCTCCTTAAGCCAGGCCCTGAAATTCAGGATGTTCTCCACAACAAACTCCCATTCAGAGACAAGGTCACCTGCCCATTCATCCCTGACTAGATCTAGGCGCTCCCCTCACCCTGTGACCAAACAGGAACTTGAAAGGTGAGAACCCTTTGGACTCCTGTGGACTTCCCTATACACAAACAGGAGGTGGGGCAAACATTTGTCCCACTCCCTTTTGTGCTGGTCAGCAAACATCCTGAGCAGTAGTTTTGAGGGTCCCTTTGAACTGCTCAACCAGGCCATTTGTCACAGGGTGATAGGGTGCAGCATGGAGCTGTTTCACCCCACACTTCTCCCATAAACTAGTCATTAGGGATGACATGAAATTCATCCCCTGGTCTGACAGAATCTCCGGGGGAAATCCCACTCGGCTGAAGATTCCCAGGACCTCATCAACCACTTTCTCTGCCTCAGTGGAAGACATGGCCACTGCCTTGGAGTACCTGGTTGCATAGTCCACGACAGCCATTATGTATCTTTGGCCTGTGTGACTTGGCATGCTCAGGGGTCCCACTATGTTCATGGCTACCCTCTTAAAGGGTTTATCAGTATTAGGCAGGAGCACCAAAGCCTCCTTAGCTTTGTCCCCTACCATTCCCACTCTCTGGCACTATGGACAAGTCCTAAAGTAATTTGCCACACCTGTGTAAGTGCTCAGCCAAAATAAGTTGTTGGTGAGCCACCTTTTTGTGCAGTTAATACCCAGGTGGCCTGAAAAAGGGATGACATGGGCAAGGACCAAAAGCTGCTTGTGATAGTCCCGGGGACTACCAGCTGATGGAATACCTCTCCCTCTAGCCCCCCCAACAACCCATTCTCCCAGTAAACCAACTTTCTGCTCCCCTGAGAGTCCTCAGCACTATCTGCTATCTCTCTCAGTTTCTGGAGGGTAGGATCAGCCACCTAAGCTCTGTCCAACTCCTCCCATCTGACCCTCCCCAACTCCCCTTCAAGAGGAAATCTGCCCCTGACTGAGACCTCATCTGTTTGTAGCTGGGGCTCAGGGCTGCTACTCTTAGCTAGCCCCTCACCCACACTAGCTGCTCTGTCTGCTGCTGAGGGAGGGGCTAGCATCAGCTATGTCACCCCCTTCTCACCCTCAGAACCTTCCCTTTTGTCTGACTACGGGTAGTAACACACACTAGGTTATCCCTGTGGTCAAAATCATTCCTCATGATCACATCCACATGGAGATCAGGTATGACTCCCACCGCCTGTACCCCATGGCCACTTTCCTAGCTCAGCAAGACCTAAGCTATTGGCACTAGGACCACTGGACCCATGAACTCCTGAATCTTAGAAAACTGGCCTGGCAGAATCTGCTCTGCATGGATCAGATCCTACCTCACCATGGAGATGGAGGTGCCAGTGTCCCTCAATCCCTGTGTTACTGTCTCACTGACTCGAATAGGGTGCATATGCATGGTGGAGTTTGGTGGCACTACAGTGTGTGTGTGTGTGTGTGTGTGTGCAGGCTGTCAACTGCTGAGTACTGTCTTGGTCACCTCCTCTCCCAGGCTTTTGCTTTTTACTCTGGTTTTTAGGGTAGTCATAAGATAGATGCCCCACTTTCTGGCAATCCAGCATGTCTCTGCCCCTGGCTCCTTGTTCCCCTTAGAACTGGGTGTGGTGAGCATCTTGGCTGCTTGCCATTATTTGTAGATATTATTCTTTTGTATATATGTTTTTTTAATGTAATTTTATGTGCATGCCAGTGTCAGCATGAAGGCACATAGGGAAAAGACTAGATTTTTTTAAAGGCTTGACCTTCTTTTGACCTGAAGGCAGCTGTTTGCCAGGAACTGAAATGGCATTCCGGTTTTTTTTAACAGAGATACTGTATGTCAAAATCCAGTTGTATGTCATAAAGCCATGCACTCAGGAGCAGAATGCTTTGGTCTAAGAAATCTGTTATAATATGCTACATTTTATGAGATAACAGGAGAGGAACATGCTTCCTCAATAACCTGTATGAATTTTATGCTATTGGTGCCAATGGTCTACAGGGGACTTCAAAGAGCTTAACTCTGAAATATCATATCAACGTTAATTTTAGGTCTCAGAATCTGATTCTTAATATACTTGGAAATTCTGGAAACAGCACAACAGTTCCATCTTCTGGCCTAACAGAGACATCTCCTGTCCCAATTGAGTAGTTGCTCTGAACTGGGAATTAATCACACTGCAAAATTACAGAAGGGTAGTTAAACCCCCAGCTCAGGGCATTTGGACACACTATCTCATATGGACTCCTCCTGACACACAGAAGCCATTCTGTTTGGAGTCTTTCCCCTGACCACAAGGCTGCTACAGAAAGACTGCAGTATTTTGCAAACCAGCAATTATCTGTACTTTGAAATTTTCATACCCTAAATAGACTTAGCTAACATGTTTTAATGTGGTTTTCTGTATAGTTTCCCATTCTGTTGCTTATACTGTAACCTAAATTAGTATATGTTCTCTTTTACTTGTAACTGCATTTATTTAAGTATTTTAGTAAAAAACCTTTGTTTGTCTAAAGAAGTTCTGCCTGAGTGAGACTTTCTGTATTTGTGTGTGAATTGTGAAAACAGTATTAATAATCTATGAAAACTGTTATTGCCAAAAGTGGTCACACCATAAGCAACCAAATTGAAAAGGGTCTATAAGGGACATCTGGAAGGATAGGGAGAATAATAGAGTCTACAAAGATTTTGAACCAGGCTGTTGCATGTCCTGTAGGGAGAAAGGCTGAATCAGGTGTCACATTACAACCCTGAAGAGAGTGTGATGCCTGGGTCTTCCTCCTTTGTGTAATAGCCAAGGAAAGGTTCATATTTGGCCATAAGACTCCAGACTGGTATTGCGCCCTTATCCAGAGTTAGAAGGACACCCTGGATCCTTGTGACAGAGGTGCAGTCATGACCTCGGTGAGCATTCTAAAGGACGATGAGGATATCCCTATTCCCCCATCACAGATTGCACTTAAGGGTGGACACTGTGAGCTCAGCAGGCCTGATGCCCAGGAGTTGGTTCATGACACTGGTGGGTTCTGTTTTGGGCTCAGGTGCAGGCTGGTTCACTTTAGGGTGCCCCCCACCAGGATCCCTTTAAAACCATGTGCTGCCCCACCCTCATTGTTCTTACAATGCATGTGGGGTCTGCTGGCTACATACAAATCAGCACTTTCTGCTGCCTCCTTCATGGATTTGCATGCCCAGTCCAATAGCCATATGTGCAGATCATCGGGTACAATTTTAAAAAGTGTTCCCTTACAATTAAATCATTTATTTGTTCTACAGTCCTAACTTTAGCCCCATCTACCCAGTGGTCTAGATAGGCACACATTTGGACATGCAGTTCTACACAGCTGTCTTCTGGGATCTTTCTTAATCCTCTGAATTTTCACCTACTGTATATGCCTTAGTAGTCAGTTCAAAACATTTCAATAACACCCTTTTTACTTTATCATAGTCCATACGGTCATTATCGTCCATTCTGGCAAATGCAAGCAAAGCACAGCCAGTAAGCAATTTTGTAAGGTGAGTCACCTACGGAGCCCTATCCAATTTAAACTGCACACATACCCTCTCAAATGATTTTAAAAACAAATCCAGATCACCTTCCTCCTGGTATTGAGGAAACATTTTGCAGTTAACTGTGGCGTTGTGGGTTGGGCCCCCAATGCCATTACTAATGGTTTGCTGCAATGATTGCTGTCACAATTTCACCATCTCTTTCTTGTGCTGTTGCCTCTGGGTCTTGTGCTGTCACTCTTCCTTTCTTAGTCCTGCATCAGGATTTCATGCTTGTGAGCCTTCTTTCTTTCCTGTTGCACCAGGATTTCATGCTGGCAAGCCTCCTCTCTTTCCTCTGCCTCCAGCCTTACTCTTTCCTCCTGCATCAGGATTTCATGCTGCTGAGCCCTCTCTCTTTCTCAGCCTTCAGCCTTGCTCTCTCTTCAGTGCAAGCTCCATCCTCAGAATCTCAAGCTGTGCTTGAGCACTTTCTGCACCAGCTTTCAGCTCAGATTTGGGCTGTACTGCTTCACCAGCTCGTGGCTCCCCTCTGACCCAGCTGCTGTGACCCCAGTCTTGCTATCTTGGTCATTTTCCTCAGTGAACCCCTGCTGCACAGCTGTTTGGTCATGCACCTCTGAGATCGCTTGCCCCCCCCTTGCATTTGGACAGGGTTTCCATGAGTCCATTCTTTGCCTGACTCTAATAGACAATCCCTCCATCTGTGCACAGCTCATGAAGCTGCTGTACATTAAATTTGTCACAGGTTGAGGAGCTCATCTTTTCTAAATATGCTGCACTAAGCTGTCTAGAAACAAACTGAAAAAAAAAACAGTAGTAAACAATGTAACCTTTTGTATTTTTGTGACTGTTAAGGTATATATCTGCTGGCACTCTGTCATCCTGTGTGCTAGGTAAGGCTTTTACCTCTCTTCCAGAGATCCAGCCTCATAGGAAAGCACACTGTGCACATATTCTGGCCTTAAATCGGTGCACTGATCCGCACTGTACTGCCACCAGTTGTGACAGAGATCCCACACCACTGTTACCAGTTGTGACAAAACTGATCCTTGAGCCCCTCACTTATAGGGCAGTACTCTGTTGGGGACTTTTAATCCTTTGACACCACCTGATTTTTATGTGGAACCAGGAAACAACCCTTTTACCTCCTTTGCTGAAGGTCTGGAATGTCAACACACTAACTATTGGTAGAGTGCCCTTCTGAGATGGACTGCAAACAGAATCCAACAGAAATAGTAAAATTAACCTTTTTAAATAAAGAAGCAGTCACTGGTTCTATCAAAAATGGATTGTTTACTAGAAGGACTACAAGTATTTACAAACAGGATATTATTTACAGTCAGATAAAAGGTTTACAAATTTACTAGGAAATAGAAAATAAAGCAAGTTACACAGACAGTTGCTGTATAGATAAATCAGAACTCTCCTTACCTAAAACCTATTTCCCTACTGCTAGCTATAGAAGACACTTTCCCTAAGCTGTACTTCTACCTGTAGCAGGGCTCCCCTTTCATCAGATGTTGAGTGTTTCAGAGAGAGAGTGCTGGCTTTCAGCACCCCAATGTATACCCTTTTTGGCTGTGGGGAGTGGCCTCACCCCTCTGAGTGACTGTCCCCTACCCCACATGAATGAATGAGTGTGTGTGTGTGTGTGAGACATCATCCAAGCCAACTGGCCTACTTCACACCTAGAAAATTCTTTGTCCAGCTTTATGACCTTGTTTTCCAGGATGTCTGAGGTGCTCAAAATCACACCCTCACAGCTGCCAGGATCTGCAGCTTAGATGAGTTTTTGGGAACTTTACACTGAGCCAGTATTTCCTATAAGACCTGCCTGGACATGTGACCTGGGAGCCATGTTTGAGTCCACTTAAAAATAACAGAACTTAGAAATAAAACTGCACTAACAAGAGAACTTAATAGATTAATCTTGTCACATGTCCGTCACATCACACATACAGTACATTACTCAAATGTAGCCTAGATCCATGTTTGTGACATAACTTCAGCTGCCTCTGGTAAAATAAAGATCCTCTGTCCCTTCCTAAGAAAAAAACTGCTAGGAAGGTGTACCACTTCTGCATTAGACATGTACAATTTACTTTTATTCTCTATCCCCCATCCATATCTGCTTGCTAGCAATTATTAGTATAGGGTTATCAAGTATGTCACTTCTTTTCTTAATCTAAAATACTACATCCGAGATATTGACACCTTCATTTCTGAATAAAGCAGTTACTGTCTTTATAGCTGTTTTTATGTTGGCTCGTGCTTTCGCGCCAGCCAACATATTGCATTAATAGCAGATTTGGAAGCGCGGTCACTGTTGGGCAAATGCAGAGCACGCATCAGTAGGTGTGTCCCTCATTCCCCAATAAGCCTGCATGCCAGCACCACACCAGGAATACATAATGTGGTGAGCACATCTAAGGAAAAGTCCTCTACAATGTGAGCAAAGCTCATCATACGCAGCGACACCTCCTGACATGCTTTCCCTGGTAAACATCAGCTTCAACATGGCGGCACACTGCCTGTCACAAGCCCACAATGCTGACTTCAGGGGTGCCCAATCCCCCTGTCAGCATGCCCTGACCCAATGTATGTGCTAATGGGGGAGCCCACTCCACATCAGCATAATGCATTCCCCCATTTGTTATGTGCCGAGGTGGGTGCCCAATCCCCCTCTGCTCTTGCCCCCCCACTTTCATTGTGTGCAGATGGGGGTGCCCAGTCCCCTGTCGGCTGAAGCATCCCCCCCAAAATACTTAGGTGGCACGCTGAGCCACCCCAGTGTACCAAAACCCTGAAAAAGAAAACATTCCGCATGTTTTTTAACCCTGTGAAAGAAGAAAACGGTCCTCATGCTCTTCCTGCCCTTCCCACAACTCGTGCCCACCCTCTGCACACCCTGCCTCCCCACACCCTCTCACCCCATACTTACCTCCGGAGTCCAGCGTGCGATCTTCGGTGGACCAGGAACATGTCTGCACTCTTCAAAGCCGATCGCAAACTGAAGAAACGCTGGTAAGCTGTATAATGGCATAAATAGGGTTTTTTCAACTTTGGAGCATATCTCGGGCATCTTTTGGAATTATTGCACCAAATCTTCAACATGGGGTTATTGGGACCCCTCCTCATGAATTCAGTCACTGTCATGGCGTTATTTGGTCCCAAAAGGTGATTTCTTGGTCACTGCATGGAATCACCTTTCAGGACTGAGTAATGAAACAGTAGTGCCACTGTTCATGAGGGGGGCTCTCAAAAAGCCTGTGTTGCAAATTTGGTGAAAAAACTCCCAAAAATGGTTGTTTTACGAGTGTGTGTTATGCTGTTTCCACGCACGCTTGTAACTTTGTGAATTTGTAATATTTTCACTCCAGATTTTCAAAATTGGCATTTTTCCACACCTCATTATAAATAGTACAGCTGTCATTTTACATATCCTGGCTGAAATGTGTTTTCGCATGCCCAGCGCAGAATTGCGCGGTCGCTGTGCGAAATCAGTTTTCAGGACAGTTTGAGAAAACGACAGTGACACTGTTCATGAGCAGAGGTCCTAAAATGCCTATGTTAAAAATTTGGTGTTGAAAATCCATAAAATGACTGTTACACGTGTGCATTGCACAGTTTCCACGCACCCTTGTAACTTTGCAAATTTGCAATATTTTCATGCCAGATTTTCAACACTGGCATTTTTTCACACCTCCTTATCAACAGTACAGCTGTCATTTTTTACAGCCTGACCAAAATATGTTTCCACACCTGTGGCGCACAATGGTATGGTCGATGTGGGAAATCAACTTTGGGACAGGTTAACAAAATCACAGTGCCACTGCTCATGAGGGGAGGTCCCAAAATGCCTACATTGAAAATGTGGCTAAATAACTCCCAAAAATAATTGGGTTACAGACGTGTGTTGTGCAGTTTCTATGCATGCTCATGACTTCACCAATTTTTCATATTTTTGCTCCAGATTTTCAGCGTTGCAATTTTTTTATGCCTCCTCATGAACAATACAGTTGTCATTTTCCACATCCTGCCCACAATGTGTTTTCGTCCCTGTGTTGCCAAATGGCATAGCCACTATGCAAAACCACCTTTCAGCTAACAAACTGTTGTGCTGTTCTTCATGAGGTGGGGTCACAAAAAGCCTATGTTGAGAATTTAGAGTGAAAATACCAACAAACGCCTACAATGTTAGGGTTTCCAACTGTAACACCCCACCCCATTGAGACTGCCAGGCATCAGGGGTGTGACTTGGGATCACTGGCTGTAAGCTCACGCCATTCCACCCCCACTCCCACCCTGCAGTCAGTGACAGGCATCGAGGTGTGCCTTGGAGTGCTCAGCCCTAATGTTCACCCCATTCTCCTATACTGCACCCATCTCAGCGTATTTCCTTATGGAATGGGGTAAGTATAAGGCCCAAAGACCCCAAAGCACACCACAACACTTATCATTCTATACAGGGTAGGATGAGGCTCATTCTCCTATACTGCACCCATCTCAGCATATGTCCTTATGGAATGGGGTAAGTATAAGGCCCAAAGGCCCCAAAGAACACCATGACACTTGTCAGTGTCTACAGGGTAGGGTGAGGTAAAATGATATGAGCGATATAGCTGACTTCCCAAATGCACACATCGGCACCTGTCAATCTCTGCAGGGTGGGAGTGGGGTTGGCATCAGTTCCATACTTCACTGCCATTCCTATTATTCATCTCTAACTCCTGCACTACCAATGCCAATGCCAGCGGGACAACATTCGGCATTGACAAATGCTTGTTTTCAAAGGTACTGTTAAAAATGGAATCCATAAAGGAGTGTCTTTTGATGTATTGTGCTTGACCCAAAAGTGATCTAAACTGGTTACAGTTTTAAAACTGATGTCATAATTAGAATCTCCAGTATGTGTAAAAGCAAATATTTCAGAGGCAAATAATTTAACCAAGTCTTTTAACAAAGTTCTTGCTATGTAAACTCTGTCTGGAGCTACTTCCAAGCCTTCTTTGTACAATAATCTCAATGCATTCTTTGTAGGAGCTGGCTCTCCCCTGTCTGAAAGTTTAAACAAAGGTTTCAAAGACTCTTTTTTTGCAGCATCTTGTAAATCCTCAGTAACAGGACCAAATCTCATAGGGTTCTGAAGATAAAGTACTTTAAAAGGCCCAGAAGTACCTTCCAGAATGGATTCAGTATTAGCCTGTATTGGAGCTGTAAGCTCAGCATCTCTGACTTCAGTGCTCTCAGAGTTAACAGTACTTTTTACTTTATCTCCCCTCCCCCTTTCCTTAGTTTCATTTAAATTTATGTCTGTACTAGGCCCTTCTATTTAAACATTATTTATAGTAACAAGGTTACTGCTTGACTAACCCATTTAGCACCCCTCTCCCGCAAGTTCAGAAAGACTGTCTTCTTTTGTTTCAGTCACTGTTGTGATCACTGTGTTCTTCACTGGCTTGTCTTTGTAGTTGGTTGCTGGAATTTGTCCACTGCAGGGTCTGATGGATCCAGTATCCATACCCCTGCAATGTTTTGGATCCAGCTGCTTGTTTGTGTGTTGTAGGGACCAAGGTGCAGAGTCCTCTTCAAATTCAGCTTTATTCATTTTCCCCGATAGCTGACTTTACTTCTAACTCTTTCAGCTACAGCATTTCAGTGTCTGGTATATCTCAGAATTTCAGGCTTCCCGTAGGGTTGCCACCTGTCTGGTTTTAGACTGGATAATTTGTTTTTTTTAGGGTTCTTATCTGGTCATCCAGTTTTGCTTAAATGCAGTCCTTTTTTTGGCAATTTAGAGTGCTCACATACTCTTAAAATTGACTGTATAAAACCATTCACTGTTTTGGCTACATGTCTAGGTTACAAGGAAGTTTTGATGTCATTCAGACCTTTGTTTGTAAAACCAGTCAGCATGGTGTTAAGCACTGTCATTAAAATGATTATCAGCAAATCAACCTGATCTTTTCCACTCTGAATTTTAAGTATGATCTTTTACTGCTGTGATAGGAAACAGTTGTTATACCTTTGAGTACTCTCCTGTGTTCCTTTTTGTTTGTCCAATAATCTAAGTTAGACCCATTTTTGTTGAATTAATCATCTCATTTTTATTGCCTTTGTCACAACACGGATTCCCTCTCACCTGAGTCCTCAGCAGCTACTGCTCTCATTTTTCATACTGCCAGGGTATTCCGTGTCATTAGTTACGCCATTACAGGTAATTTAAAGGAACAGCATGAATTGTGTGTCTAATTGTGTGGAATGTCTTAGAAACATAAAAAGAAACAGCAGTAGCTACTGGAGTAAAGGGAACACAATGCAGAATTGAGGGTACCACAAAAATAATGATCAAAAACAGGTTAAAGTATACTGGAATACATGACTGGCATGGAAAGGGAAAAGGAAGGGTGTTTAGTAGAAGTTAAAGCAATGAGCTGTGAACAAGCTTGGTATATCCTGCAGAACTGGTTTTGATTCCCGCTGCCTCCACTTGTGTACTGTGTGACCTGGCCAAGTCACTTAACCTCCCCGTGGTTCTGTGTCACACCTGTAAATGGCCCTTGTGCACAGTGGGCCTTACTTGGGTACCAAAGAATAAAAATAAAATTAAAAAAAATAGCAGTGTACCATAACATGAGTTCCTATCACCTTTAAAGTCTTATCTGTCATTACATATGGCTTTGGAGGAGGTGCAATATACTTGTCAGTCATAAAAAAAGGAGTGGAGCCAGGGATGGAGTTTGGAGTGTGGTTTAATATCCGATTTTCACCTCATCCAAAGGTCACAACCCTAAGGCTTTCCTATTCTTAGTGATTTCCTTGTTGGACGTAATGGCTCAGCTGTCTCAGCTGGGATTGACAGATTTACGTCTGTCTGTTGAACTGCTGCTCCATCCGTAACCACAGTGGAAGGCTACTTACTACAGAGACACTTATGGTCTGTCTGGTATCTGACTTCTTCATTGGCAAGCATTGTAAGTAGTTTTCTCTTTTTCATCTCTGTAGCATTTTTCAGTAACAGCTGCTCTGCACTTAGCTCAGCATCTGTTTTCATTTGCTGTATAGCAGTTCTGGCCTCTGACTATGTGGCTACAGTCTCATCTTCTGCAGTATCAATTTCCATCTCATTTTCAGTATTTAGCAGCACTGCATCCTTGACCTTGTAGGTAACCATGACAGGAGTTGAGGGTGGGTCTCCCGGCTCTTCTCCTCTTCACCTCCTCCTCCACTGCTGGCATCTGCCATTTGCTGGCAAGCAGCAAGGCAGCTCATGCAGTGCCCCCCACGAAGAGTAGGGGAATTGTTTAATCAATACAATTTCTCAAAAAGAAATTCAGAAAAAAGGCACCATACAAGAAGTACTGAAGATATAAAACAATCTGTGCAATCACTATAGAAAAGGTACAAATACTGTCAAATCCAATAGACATGTTTCCAATATTCATGAAACAAACGAACAGTCAAATGACGTAATTCAAATTCTTTCTGAGTCTGTAATGCTGATTTGATGTGGTGGAGGACAACGGCAGGTAAAGTATCAGTATGCTGTAAGGAAAATAAGCATCTTGTCTGCCACATATAGAACTTAACACAAGCAAAAATCACAGTAAGGGTGCTTGGATGATATCTGGAAAGAAAACCCGAATAATCCCCAAGAACCAAACATTCATATGAGACATGACAAGAAGAACCCCATCCCCACTTGGTAAGCAAAACAGAACAAAATTGACGGGCATAATGACATGTAAGATAAAAATGAGTCATAGTTTCTTCCATGCCAGCACATTCAACACGAATACATTGCCTCTCAGAAACAGCCTTATGCTTCAAATTCCCCTTGACCCCTAATCTCCCATGGCAACTATGCCCTGTCACATCTCACATCTGGTCAGGAATTCTCCTATCAGCAAGAACCTTTAAAGCTAAATGAACTTTAGTAGGAAAACACCTAGGAAAATCAACCTGAACTAAAAAATGAGTGGACATTATTTTAATATATAAACCTTTTCGGGAAAGCCAATGAACCTCACTTTGAGCAAGGTGCCACTGACGTAACTTAACGGCCACTAAATGAAGAAATGAAGGTGCCCCATAATTAGATTTAATAATAGGCGCCTCAGTTGAC
This sequence comes from Neoceratodus forsteri, assembly GCA_016271365.2. Classification (NCBI taxonomy): domain Eukaryota; kingdom Metazoa; phylum Chordata; order Ceratodontiformes; family Ceratodontidae; genus Neoceratodus; species Neoceratodus forsteri. Next base: position 360,300,508 of record CM057459.1, on the reverse strand, counting down.
CATTGCGTCAAATAATCCTTAATCTGAAAAAATGTCCGTAAGTCCCAAGGATGGGACTGACACTGTGTGAATTATTTAAATGTAGATTTAATAAAAAAAGAGAAATAAAAAACTAACAGGTTTATCATACCAAGACCGCCAGCCTTAATCTGTAAATACGTAAAATCACGCTTAACCAGGTTCAATCGGCTCCCCCATAACATCTGAAAAAAAAATACTATAAAGACAAGTTTCATAATGTCTAGGCAAAGGAAACACAGAACTAAAATATAAAAACAAAGGTAGGAGAAATTTCTTAATAATCAAAACACATTTCTTTTTAGAAAAAATCCAGGACTTCCATAACTGAACCTTACCCTCGCCTAATTCAATGCGTGGTTTCCAGTTAAGGTCAGCCAGATCACCAGTACCAAAAATACAACCCAATATTTTAATAGGGCCTAATGAAATAGCTACCTGCCCAATAGTGGGTTCAAAAGGTCCCTCCCCAAAATAATTCTGGCACTTTTGTCATAATTTACTGAAGTCCCCAAAATAGAACCAAACTGTGCTAATACATTCAAAGCTAAAAGGCCCGAAGCTGAATTACGTAACATAAGACACATGTCATCAGCATAAACAGCCAAAACCTGAGGAGGAACATCAAAGGCTGGCATCAGACCCATTATATGCGGATGATGAAGAAGTTCCCGAATTAAAGGGTCCAACACAAAGGTGTATAGTAAAGGGCTAAGCGGACATCCCTGACGTACCCCCCTACAAAACTCAATCCCATCCCCCAATAGTCCATTAACTAGAGGAAAGTTTCGAGTGTCATTACACAAAAGCCCCACCCAAGTTCTAAGTTTGTCTGAAAACCCATATATCTGAAGAACTTGAAATAAAAAAAAAATTGGGAAACCTTGTCAAAAGCCTTAGCCTGATCCAAGGAGAGTAAATATCCCGTAAGCTTCCCCAGTCGTCTACATTCACAAATATTCCTCAGTAGGATCAAATTCTGGTGAACGTATCTACCTGGACTAGAACATGTTTGGACAGGATGTATCAGAGATGAAGCAAGACATTGGAGCCTATGACACAAAATGGCAGAAAAGATCTTATAATCCATATTTGATAAACAAATCGGTCTCCAATTCCCAATGACGTGTTTATTACCTTTTTTAAACAAAAAAATTATCAAGGCATCTGAGAATCCCTGAGGCAGTGTAGTAGTAGTAAGGATTTAGTTAAAAACCTGTGTCAAAATAATGCTTACATCGTCCAAAAAAAATGTATACAATTCATTTATAAGGCCATCTGGACCAGGTGATATTCCAGTTTTCAAATGGCTGATTTCCAACCTGACTTCATCCTGGGTTGTAGACATATCTATATTTTGAGAATCAGTAAGTGACACTGTAGGCGGCTGAAAGGAAAACAGTTCTTCCCAAATACTTGTGGGTTGAAAAGCCTGACCATGTTGAGCCGTCAAAAAATGTTGAACAATGTGCAACACCTCTATGTCAGTAGTTTTCAGAACACCTGTAATATCATGAAGGCCATCCATAAGCTTTTTATCTAAAGCTTGTTTGCAGGCCGAGAAAGGGTCAGAAACAGGTGATGACTTCAGTCCATAAGACAAGTCATCATGTATGTGGCAAGCTTTCCCATAATGAAATTGTCTCATTTGATTTCGAAGTATAGCAATTTGTTCTTGGATCCGAACATCGGAAGAAGTGGAAAGGGACATTAATTAATTTATAAAACTGGGTCTGATGGCCTAAATAGGAAATATATTCTTCTGATTGAGAATGTTTGTTAAAGAGAGTGGAAATCTGTTTAAACTCAAGCTTGGTTTCCATCCACCAATATCCCCAGGAGTCACAGCCTGGCAACCGATCGCTGTCTATCAAGTGTCTGAGACAGAATAGATTGAAACCGCTCTTGAGTCAGTAAAATAGGATTCAGCTTCCACCTTACAGGAAGGGCAGGAAAACAAGGTGCGATACAGGAAAGAGAAAGACATACCTTTAACAGCATGTGATCTGAAAATTCACAAGGGTTCAACCTAAAAGAAAATGGTAGTAAATGTTTCGAAGCCAAAACAAAGTCAATCCTTGTAGCAAAACTGCTACGTTTGTAAGTAGGCCCAGGGTCAGAATGACACACTCTATAAACATCTGTTAAAGAGGCTTTCAGAATTATGTTTTGTAAAGCATGGGAATCACTATATACTTTTTGTTGTAACCAGTCCTTAAATTTCAGCTCCAGGCCGCAGTTAAAGTCGCCCCCCATATAATGTGTCTAGGGGAAAAAATATAGTGCTCGACCTCACGAAAAAGATCTATCCTGGCCGATTTAACCTGGGGAGCATAAATGTTTATGAGACAAAGGGGGTAACCTTTGCAAAGGCAGTCCAGGAGCAAAGCTCTACCAGGAACTAGATCTACCAGTCTGAGAACCTGTACATTAGTATGATGAAAAAGTATCCCAACCCCATCCACAGCATTGGAACCACAGGACCAGAATGAAGGCCCATGGATCTACAATTTCTTCGTATAATCAACACTAAACAAGGAAGTAAAGCATGTCTCCTGCAGTAACAGAATGTCTGCAGTTAGAGACTTACAAAAATGTAAAAGCCCAATACGCTTCCTTGAATTCTTTATACGACAAGTATTTAGGGAAACTACAATCAGAGAAGCCAGACTAAAGTTTGTCCTTTTCACGCTTTCAGCCTGACTTTTTCTTTGACTCCAATAAGTCAGGTCCCCCTTCATCATCGCATTCCATACCAGACAAAGCCCCAGATTTGACTGACATATCAGACTCAGAATCCCCATCCTGATCCTGCAGCACCTGGAAAGAGTTGTGTGTAGGAGGGGTGGCCATTTTACCAAGCGTCTTAGTATGAGACCTTGTCACTCATCTTGGATGAAGTTTCTGGAACTCTAGGTCTGGGGGAGCGGGGGTGGAAAAGAGTGTACTGGGATTTGAAAGCCCTGAAGCCACAGCAAGCTGCTGAACATGTAACTTTTCAGTGTCAGAAGGCTCATCAGTGGGCTTAGGCACACCACCACCAGGAGGAGCCGCAGTGGAAGGGCCTGAGCCAGAAGGGTCTGAATCAGGAAGATCAGTATCCTCAGCACTAGGCCTAAACTGGCCTTGAGCTTCAGAGATCAGGGTTTCCTTATCAAGGCCCCCTGAATTATTTTGGCCAGCATAAGGACACTGATGGTATGCATGACCCTGGGCATCACAGAGGTTGCAGCGGAAAACATTACAACAGGTTCCACTGTCATGGTCCAGCTCTCCACATAATGCGCATTTAATCTTGTCACATTCACTACTTAAATGATGAGTGCTATTGCACTTATAACATGCTTTGGGCTGACCAGGGTAAGAACACACTCCCCTATCCTTGCCCAAAAAGAAGCTGTTAGGAACATGTTGGACCATATCCCCTATAATACGCAGTTTAATCTTAAACTTCCAGATTCCAGTCCAGAGCCTCAATAATAGGCTCTGGAGGCCCCAACACAGTGCACTAACTCTCCAACCAGTACAAGATATCCCCCACATTAACCCCCTCATTATGAAAATAATGTGGATAATGTTAAACAAGGGCTTAGTAATGGGAATAGCCCAAAATGGAGTCCAAAAAGGAGTGGATTTCAGAGATTTATATTTTTGTCAGAAATTGTCTAGGCCAGCAAAGGACCTAAAACTAACATCAAAAGTGTCCTCTTCTTGAATGCTTTTGAGGGCATATATGTCTGAGGCTTGGAAATTCATGGAGTTCTTAAGCAGCCGTTGAACTACACAGAATCGATCAGGGTGTTCCTGGAGACCCCCCTGTACCTGAGTCATACAGCACTGCATCTAGGAGCCTGATCTAGTCGATTGTTCCGAAAAAGATCAGAAAAGTGGGGGCCAGTATGAAACTGTTCCTGAAGGGGGGGGAGCATTTGGCATCTCAGTGTCAGGCTCCTCAATAGCAACCGGGTCAGAGGAAATCAAAGTCTTACTGCCAGTAGCCAAGGAACAGGAATCCAAAGGCTGTCGATCCGCGGACTGAACAGTCGCAGTGATCCCAGAAACAGATGTCTCCTTCGGTGTGAATGAAACCCAGTCTGAATCAGGTAGCCAGCACTGATCCTGAAGTGTCTAGCCAGTGTCTAACAGGGCCAACTCCTTACTCCAGTCCTTAGTAGGAAAAGAGCCATCAGACGGATTCAACTTCCACATTCCTGGACGCGGAGACTCTGACACATGAGTCAGTGCTGTCTCTGTACTTCGCGGCTAATCAAGCAAGCCTCTATCTCAGCTGACAGGTCTGCAAGCAAGGCATCATCGTGCAACATCACAGATCGAGCAGTCAGCACCGCTAAGGAAGCCGAGGGAATTTCTCCTGTCAGCAGATCTTGTGAATCCATTGCCATAAAAACTCCCTCTGCACGGATCACACCATGCACATCTCCAGGCAGCTCCGAAGGCACATCACCCGAAGTATTCCCATCTTGGGACTGATCCTGCTCAGGCATCACACTAGAGCTCTCCATACTAGCAGCAGGTAAGACATCCATCTCCGTTGAAAGGTCAGCACAGTCTGCCATTCTGTAGAGCAGTACCGGCAGCTCCCTCTACCACTAGCAATGCAGTAGGGGAGTTTTTATTGTCAAGAAAAAATAAAGAAAAACACAACATTAAATTAGACAAATAAATATAAAAGAAAATACAGTGTACAGTTTTACTAATATCATGAAAAATACACTTGCACTATGAACAAACTCTCAAAAGTATAAATTCTACTTGTATTTAATAAAGGTATGGAAACCTTTCCACCATCTAATAATTTGTTTTGAAGAAGAAAAACTACAATCTCTGGAATGTATCTTCCCCATCTCATGTACAATTATTGTGCAAAAAACATTATAATCCATCTTTTTCTGCCAAAGGACCCACTGACATCGTGCCTGCCATAGATAAAAACAAACACAGCAAAAGAAAATAGACAAAGTCTCATTATGAAAATGTAATAGACTTTTAGGGTATTTACCAATTATTAAGATATCATAGGTTAGGAATGCCAACCACTTAAAGTTCAATTTTTTTGCCAAAAAATACCCACAAATTTCTGGAATAGGGACAGTACAAAAGAAAATGTTCTGTGGATTCTTCTAAATTAATACAGTCCATATACGGACAGTTTCTTTCTTCCCAGGCTTTATACTTAGCATTACCTCATACGTTTAATCTTCCATACATAAGTAACCAGAGGGTTTCCCACATATGAGGGGAAGTCTTTTTACTATTAAGTTGAGATAAAATGAAATGATTATCTCCTTCAGGAATTTTTTTAAAGACTGGGGCTGTGGGGTAAGTATTACTCATTATAGATCTGTAAATGGTTTTTCCAGTACCTTGTAGTAGCATTTCCTTCAATATGTCTCATTTGTATATTTTCTGTGCAGCGGGTTTAAAGTATAATGGAAAATATAAATATTTACTACAACTAGGAAGAACATTTTTCCAAGCCACTATAAATTTATTTAGAACCAAATGTACCCATCTGTTACCACCCTTTGTAACTTCTAATAGTCCACTGTGAACCGTTACTGAAAAAAATAATGAAAACAGAACACCACTGGATCAATCATTCCAATGCCTCCCTTAGTTTTATCCAAATAAGTGAAATGTCTCTTAATAGGATTAAGTCTGTTCCCCCACAACATTTGGAAAAATAAACTATAAACCTTGGTTTCTAATATTGTAGGTAATGGAACAATCATTGCAACATGTTGTAGGCAGGGCAAAAGAAATTTCTTAGAAATCTGGATTCTTTTCTGCTTTGTAAGTTTCCACTGCTTCCACCTCATTACTTTAGATTGATTTTTTTAAGAGCTTTATCCCAGTTTTCTAAAGGCAAATTTTGTGGGCCAAATAAAATACCTAAAATGTTAATAGGTTCAGTGGAAAATTTAATTCCATTATCCCTAACCCGTAAATTACTTCCTGTACCTATGAGTAAGCCTCGTGTTTTTGTTAGATTTAATTTAGCATTTGAAACACTCGCATAGGTTGTAAATTCTGATAAGAATTTTCTTAAACAGGTATGGTGTGAAAAAAAAACCCAACAAACATCATCAGCATATGATTGTGCCACCAATTGCCGTTGTATCCCTATACCTGTAATTCCTTTCCATTTAGGAATATCTATTAGCTTTCTCAACAAAGGGTCTAAAGAAAAAATATATAGAAAAAGGGCTCAAAGGACAGCCCTGTCTTACTTCTGTATGAATTGAAAACCCTGGTGCAAGTTGGCCATGTATAACTGGGAATATTTGAGAAGACTGGTATAAGAGCTTAATATTTTTTATAACTTGAATTGGAACATGATAAACTTCCAAAACTTGAAATAAAAAAGGCCTATAAACCCTATCAAGACCTTTTTCCAAGTCAGCCGCCACTATACAATTAGATACCCCCAAAACTGTAGAGTGTTCAATAACATCTCTAATAGTCATCAGAGCTGACTGCATTGTTCTGTCAGGAAGGCTGCAGAATTGTTGTGGGGAAATTACTTTAGCTGCATATCTCTGCAATCAATTATTGATCAGAATTGTTAAAATTTTATAATCTGAATTTAATAAAGTGATAGGTCTCCAATTTTTAATATCAGTTCTATTCCCTGTTTTAAATAAAAAAAATCATTAAACCCTTTGAGAAGGAGGGATAGATAGTATTAGTATGAAAGAAAAATAATCAAAAACCAATTTTAAACAAAGTGCTACAATATTTGAAAAGGATTTATAAAATTTATTAGTAAGCCCATCATTCCCTGGTGATGAATCATTAATCAATTGTTTTATAGCAGCTTCAATTTCAGTCACAGTTATTGGTTCTTGTAAAACAGAAATCTTACTTGGAAAACCCAGGACTGGAATATTATGTAAAAATTTTGTATTATTCTCCTGTGAAATAGGAGTTTTAGGAGCCAAGGAGCAATTTATTAATTCCTTCTACTGTATCTATACAGTTTCCATCAGAATCTACTAAATGATCAATATTGGTAGACACTTTAATGGTTTAATACCCCTCATAAGGATCACCTATGGGTGATTTCTGGGTCCCACTATACATCAAAGCCTGAATTGTTCGAGCTCTGTCATATTGATAGGACTTCATTTCTGTTTTTAATTGTGCAATTTGGCTTGTATAATCAAATTTAGATGTATATGAAAAAGTATAACGTTTTTGTAATTGCTGTCTAAGCGAGAGATATTTTACATTTTTTTTAATTTCCTGTTCTTTTCCCATATTTTATAAACCAAATTTTTAAATCAGCTTTGGTGGTTATCCACTAGTCCCCTATATTAGGATATAGAAAAACTACCGATAATCTAGCTATGAGAAGATTTGAAATAGTATGATGAAGATATGGATTTGGTAAGATAGAAGAATTAAGTTTCCATCTATTCAATTTTGGCAGACTTCGTGCTCCTAGGAGGATTGTGCAATATAAAATGAAATGGTCTGAGAATTCTACTGGACATGATTTAAAATTTATGATGGGTACATTAGAAGAGGTAAATAAATAATCTATTGTGGTATGTAATTTACTTCGAGTATACGTAAAGTTAGGTCCTGAAATCTGATATTTCATACAGTTTATAAGATCTGCAGTTTTAACCAAGTGCTCCAATGCCTTGGAATCACAATAAATTTTCTTTTTGGCCTGGGGATCAGAATCATCCTGTTTCAAATGCAAGGTACAATTAAAATCACCTCCGAAAAGAACTAGATAAGTGGTAACCAGGAAAGGTTGGATAGCTTTCAAAAGAGCTACCCTCTCAGCTTTAGTTTGGGGGTTGTAAATAGTAATAAAATAACGTACTTCATCCCACAACCCATCCAATATCAACACCCTCCCTGCAGTCAAATCTATTAATTTCTGTATAGTAAATTTGTAAGAATTAAAAAGAATCCCAATTCTGTCTGCCTTATCTGGTCCAAATGACCAATAAGAAGGACCCCATTGCCAGTCCTTTTTAAACGCTACCACTTGATCTGCAGAATGCATCCAGGTTTCTTGTAAAAAAACAGACATCAATTTGTAAGTCATGCATATATTGAAAGACAGCCTGACATTTAACATAATTAAGAATATATGCATATTGAAGGAACCCCAAGTGCATACAGTCTTATGTTAAATGTTCACAGTGTGTAAATTATTTTTTTCTTTTTTCCCCCTTGTAATCTCCAGTATTCTGAGAAGGAGATTCTAAGGTAGAGGCCTGAGAATCAGAATCCCCTTGATCCATTTCAGTATCACCCCAGAAAAGTGCTGCATATGAATTACCCATCTCCAGAGATTCTGGGGAAAGGGGTGGGGTTAGTTTGTTTTTTGAGAATCTAGTGGACCGCCTTCTAGAAGGTGGCAAGGCTGCAGGAGGTACGAAGGAAGGCTCTTCTGAACCATTAGAATCTTTATAACACACAGGCAGTAACAAACTTGTATCAGGACTAGAGACTTTGTCTGACTCTAGGACAGAATCCTGAGTAATTAAAACTAAATCTGCCACTGGAATGGGGGTTGGAGTTTTTCCTGTGCAAATGTAGTCTTTTCAGTGATCTCAGAAATTGGAAGAGAGGAGCGAAGCTGGGGGGTGGGGGTTGGGAGGATTTTCAGGAAAGGGGTTGGGGGAGGGTTTTCAGCAGAGGGAGCTGCTGCATCCTGGGCTTGTTTTATAAGTACTTCAGGACTAACACATGAAGCTTTATTTTTTGCTGCCCAAGGGCAATCTCCTAAATTGTGCCCATACTCTTCAAATAAGTCACACTTTGTGTGATTAGCACACTACTTGGTGACATGGCCTGTTTCTCCACAATTGTTACAATGTGATTTGTCACAGGTACTTGACAAATGGATATGGGCACCACACTTATAACAAGTTCTCGGCTGTCCCCCATAAAAACAAACCCCTCTATCCCTCCCCAAATGAAATGAATTAGGGATATGTTCTATTCCTAAATAAGTCTGTCTAAGCTTAACTTTGTATTTCCAGCCCCCCATCCAAAAGTTTTCTAAATCTAGAATTGCTTCTGGAGCACTGAGCACATCACATTTTTGATTCAACCAATAAGTTATATCTTCCACATGGACCTCCTCATTCCGAAACATTACCGTAACATATTTTATAAGTGGCTTAGTAAGTGGAATTACTAAAAAGGGGGTCCATATGGGGGAGAACTTAACTTGTCCATAACGTTCCCAAAATAAATACAGTGCATGTGCTGTCCTGAAGCTGACATCGAAGTTGTCTTCTCCTGATATATTAATAACAGCAAAAACATCAGTATGTGAAAAATGTAATGAATCATTTAACAAAGTCCTGCCTACCTAATAGCGGACAGGTCTCTCCGCTAAACCCCCTTTATATCTAATGTGTACTGCATTCCTTCTAGGGGCTGCTTCTTTTTTTGCATGGGAAAACAAGTCCAACATTCATGGTTTTTGGGTAGTGACTTCGGGGTCTTTTTTTTTCTGATTTGAATTTTCGTCACCATTACTTTTTGGTGTTTTGAGATGTCTAAATTAACTGAAGATTCATTTTGTTGTAAACCCCCTTGTTCTTTAATAGTTTCCATAGAAGGTACAGGCAGTTTCTGTCAATTTACAGGACTATTTAAAGGTCGTACATTAGGTCCTGGTTTGCAGTCTGGTGTGGCCTGCGAAAAATCAAATGTAGAATCCCATGCTGGATCAGGGAGCCAGTTACCCCCTGACATTTTCTTTCATCCAGCCTTGAGAAGTGCTTTCTGTGGTGACCAAGAAGTGCAAGGGAGAACAGGCCCTTCCGAGGGTATAGTATTAGTGGTGGAACAGGCAGGTGTAACAGTCTGAACAATCATTTGCTGCCCAGCTAAGTTCACAAGTTTTTCATGCTGCAACACATCTCTGTCTGCAACTGGTGGTTTTTGCATAATGGTGGTGTCTTTAAAGGAAAAAACTGTAGCTGTAGATTGTTGATTGTGTGTTGTTTGATATCTAACTGGGCTTTTTAGCAACGTTTCAGAAGTCTCAGGGTGTTTGAAAACAAAACCAGCCTTCTAAGAAAGCTGGGGATTTGGCTCACAGTTCAGTTTTGTTGTTTGCAATCTGTTACTAGGTTTAAATCCTATAGACTGCAGATTGGAATTAAGAGGACTTTGTTTCAAAATTTGGGAAACTGAAGGTACAGGCCTCAGGCACACATCTACCTCAGTAGTGTTTGGACTGCCAACCTTTAGATCAGTTAAATCAATTACTGCAGAAAAAAAGGTAACAGGAGAAGATGACTCACCTGACCCCGGTGAAGCCTTTGATGCTACTGCGTCAGACGCCAGACTGACAGGCGGAAGAAGCTGAATGACAGCAGATCCTTCTTGCAGCTCGGAAATGAAAGCCAACTGACTCGCTAACTTTTTTTCAATGGATGTATCATTTCCAGAAATATTAGTAGTCGATTTAGTCATCGTACCCTCCAAGCAATCATTTGTCTGGTTATTGCTTTGTTTTTGAAGAACCAAAATATCCTCTGCCGAGGCATAAATATCCGTAACATTGTCGTCTTTTTCACAAACAATCTCCATATCATTTTTTCCATTCTCAGCCTCTGGTACAACAATAGAGGAGGAGGAGGAGGCTAACTCTTCTACTTGAAATGCATCCTCAAACCATGATGCCACACTCCAAGTGGCCATCTCGAAGAAACAGATGGCCAAAACTCCCCCTACTGACAGCAGTTCAGTAGGGAATTTTCTCTGGTGTCCTGGTTAACATTTCTCTTCTACGAAATGGGTTCAGGCAATTGCCCATGGCTGTGTGTGGGTGTTGATGAGTGAATTGGCTGCCACTAGAAGACTTGGTTTGCTGGCCAAGGCACTTAGCTTCACCTGAGCTCTTTCTTTCTAAGACTGCTTGAAAGGCAGAGTAGAGAAACTTACCAGAGCAAGGGAAAAGGATTAAGACTTATTTTGGCTAAGCAGATTTACTGTGTGGTGTTGTTTTTATGTTTTACTCACAGGGATTGCTACTGTTTGTTCGTAACATTTCATTGCTTTATTTTTCTCTGTAGCAAAGTGTTTCTTACAGCGTATATCTTCTCTGAAATTATTACAGGTGGTGCTTTACAGGTTTTACAGTTTTATCTAACATTAGGATAAGCTTTCAGGGTTACTGCATTTGTTGTTGACTAATTGTTTCTGCTCTTACCTCCTTGTTCTTTCGTCCGTGGTTCTTCTTTTTCAGCAGGGGAAGGTCCCAGCCACCCACCCCCATCCCCAACCACCCACACTACACTTTTTATAGGGTACCACAGTTGTGACATTTCCTGTGGCAGAGCAGGAAGGGTGGATCAGTGGGCCTCCACAAGGTGAGCTCATTTACAGGGGCACTAGTAATTTAACTTGTTATAACAAGTTAAACAAAACACAATCAAACCATTACTTGCATTTTTATTCCTTTTTTTCCCCCTTCTAATTACTTTGACTAGGTTATAAACCCAGCAACTTATCTGGAATGGATATCATTAACTGCAGGTACTGTGGAACAATGTTCAGAAGGACAGCCTTACAGGATTTAGGACACTGTCCTACATGCTGAGCCTTTGGAGATCTTAGGGCTCGGCTCTGGGCAGCATGGCCAGAGATTGCACACCTCAAATTTCATATTCAAGAGGAAATATATTATAAGAACCACCCGCCATTTCCCCAGCATCCAACGGAAAAACCTCGACCACAGAGGGTAATTGGTCCAGGAGGTTGCAGGTGGTTAGGAGGGGAAAATCATGTGCCCCATCATTCTCTGCTCTCCAACATATTATCTCCAAAAACCATATAAACACTACAAACATGTATCTGCCTCTATCTCTGAAATCAAACAAAGAGGCAGAAGACACTGCAGAGCAGGACACGGCAGCACAGGAGCTAGCACAACAAAACTCACCCAAATCAGGAACCAAAACAAAAAAAGCAAAAAGGAAATCAAAAAACTTCTGATCATAGGAGACTCCATGATTCGGGGAGTTGATACCCATCTCCAGCCAAGGGTAATGGTCAGATGTCTCCCAGGTACATCAGCACGGAGAGACACTGACTGCATTGCTAAAATTGTTCACAAAGCAGGAGAAAACATTGATGTCCTAATACACATAGGGACTAATGATCTCACCAGCTGGTCAGTTGTGGAGACCAAGGAACACCTGACCAGGCTGGGTGACAAACTATCATCTATTTCGTCTGGCATCTCCTTCTCTGAGATCCTGCCAGTCTGGGAGAGGGGAGCAGATGGACGGAAGGTCAGAGAAGGGGAGATAGGGAGTTAAACACGTGGCTCAAGGGCTGGTGCCAGGAAAAGGACACAGATTTGTAGGAACTGGCAACAGTTCTGGGAGCGAAAGTTCTTTAAATTTGATGGACTGCATCTGACTAAGGAGAGTTCAGTGCATTGGGGCAGAAGTTTGACATCTTTGCAGAATATTTAAACTAGCAAATGGGAGAGGGTTGCAACATCCATCACGTCAAATGGGAAGAACACCCTCCCCTCAAGCTAGTGGTCAAACAGGGATTCAGCATGTTTGCAGTTCATTTGCATCACCAGGTAAGAAAGAAGGTTTGTCTCCCCATACGACTTAGGGGTAATGCCAAACCTCACCCAACAACTAACACACCAAAATCTGGCCAATGGAAAATCATGTACACAAATGCTCACAGCCTGGAAAATAAGATCCCAGACCTGAAGGCAATAATGTCAGAGGCTAAACTGGACATAGTAGCAATTAGTGAGACGTGGTTTACCAGTAACCACACTTGGGAGACTTCAGTACCTGGCTATGTATTGTTCAGAAGATACCGAGGTGCAAAAAGGGGGGGAGGGAGGAGTGGCCCTGTATGTCAATGAAAATATCAAAGCTACAGAAATTCAGAATACACATAAGGAGCCAGAAGAACTGTGGGTCACCCTGAAAACAGGAAATGGGACAGTCATAAGAACTGGGGTTGTCTACAGGCCCCTAGACCAGGGGGAGGACATAGACACATTACTGTTAGAAGATATACAAAACATGACAGCTAAAGGGGAGGTTCTGATAATGGGAGACTTCAACATGCCAGATATAGATTGGTCAATACCAGCAGGAACATCTGCCAGAACTAGACACATAGTGGATTCCTGCAGGGGAGGGCCTCAAACAACTGGTACAGCAACCCACAAGAGACAGGGCTATCCTAGATCTAGTACTGACTAACAAGGAAGGGATCACAGATCTCCAGGTAGAAGGTCACCTGGGGGCCAGTGACCATCACATGGTATGGTTCAATTTGGCTAATACATCTAAATCATCCCATTCCAAGGCAAAAATATGGGACTTCAGAGGAGCTGACTTTGATAAGATGGCCAACAGAGTTAAGCTAGCCCTGGCAAAAAGAAACACAGGTGAGGGGGTACAGGCAAAGTGGGCAAGCATTAAGGATGCAATACTTGAAGCAACATCCATTATGTTAGACAGAAAGGAAGTGCAAAGAAGAAGGAAACCACTTTGGTTCTCAAATACAGTAGCAGAAAAGGTCAGAGCCAAAAGGCTGACCTTCAGGAAATATAAGGAATACAGCGGGATGAAGATAGGGAGGCTTACCAAACTGCCCTAAGGGAAGCAGAGGCAGTAAGGCAGGCAAAGTCCCAAACTGAGGAAATACTAGCACGAACAGTAAAAGAAGGTGACAAGACTTTCTATAGATACATTAGTGAAAGAAGAAAGTCCAGAAGGGTGTGCTAAGCTAATGGAGAAAAGGGAGCATGTGAGGAGGAGGACCCTGTAAAGGCATCTATCCTAAATAGATACTTTTCTCAGTATTTACTGAAGAGAAGGTAGGCAGGGCCCACAGCTCAGCATCATGGACACAGGGGGAGGGAGGAGGAGCACTACTCCCTTCACAAAGAAAGGTCCTACAAGAGCTAAGCTCAGGTGGATAAGGCAATGGGACCTGATGGCATACATCCCAGGGTACTTAAGGAGCTAAAGGTGGAACTAGCAGAGCCATTAGCAGAACTGTTTAGTGAGTCTCTGAGCACAGGAGAGGTCCCAGAAGACTGGAGAAGAGCTCATGTGATCCCGTCCCACAAGAGTGGTAGCAGGAGGAGGCAGGGAACTACAGACCAGTCAGTCTTACCTCAGTAGTGGGCAAGATTATGAGGCACTCCTTAAGGAAAGGATAGTGCAACACCTGCAATCCATAGGGGCACAGGATCCAAGACAGCATGGGTTTACAAAAGGAAGGTCTTGTCAAACTAATCTCATAGATTTCTTTGATTGGATAACCAGAGTGGTGGACCAAGGGGGAGCAGTTGATTTCACCTACCTTGACTTCAGCAAAGCTTTTGACACTGTTCCACATAGAAGATTGATAAATAAGCTGGGTAGGCTCGGGGTGGGTCAGAAGTTGGTCAACTGGGTGGCAAACTGGTTGACGGGCAGAAAACAGAGAGTGGTGGTAAATGGTATACAGTCAGAAGAGATGCAAGTCACAAGTGGGGTACCTCAGGGATCAGTCCTGGGGCCAGTCCTCTTCAACATCTTCATTATTTATTTATTTATACATCAGTTTACAACCTTTGAGCCAGAGGCTTGTTTACAAAGGTACCTCGTCGCAAAGAGGACAAAACACAGTACAACATTTAGTTACATCATTGTAGATAACAGCTTTTTTTTTTACATCATAGCGGGCAACAGTTTAGGCAGATATATGCAGTAATTACTTTGTTTACAATAACAGTGTAACAGGTTAGGTATTGACAGGTTATTACAGTTATTCGGATAAGATTGAGAGGTAAGCATACATTGGTTAAGAAGACAATTAAGTCTTGAGCAGGTACTGCTAGGTTAGTAAAAACAGGTGGCTATGGGACAGGGTAGGTGATAGGTTAGGGAGGCAAGCCACTCTGGGAGTTTTGTCAGTTGTTAATTGTGAAGCTACTCAGAGAGTTTTGTTGGGTACAATGAGCTTGAACACCTACGGCTGGGGACAAGCACAGCTACGCTTGTTAAATAGCTGACTTTGAAGTGCAGTTTTGAAGCTGGAGATTGTACGGGTATCAGTGATGGAGCTGGGGAGAGTATTGTACCAGGAGGAGGCTCTGTAATAGAAGGACCGTTGACCATGTGTGGTCCTGGTTCTTGGGAAAGACAGGGTGGCCTTGGAGGAGCTACGAGTTTGGACTAAGGGTTGAGCTAGGTGGATAGAGGCTGTCAGGCCGGGAGGGGATAGTCCAAGGAGTGTTTTTTTAGTTATGAGGCAGGTTTGGTATCTGAGCCATTCGTCCAGGTTGAGCAGCTTAGCAAAGTCATATAACTGGCAGGTATGGGTTAATCTGGTGGCTCCCGTAATTAACCTACAGGCCTTGTTCAAGGTGTGTCGGATTTTATTGAGGGCGGTCCTGTCCGCGGCACCATAGACAGGCAGGCCATAGTCCACAAGGGACATGATTGAGGAGGTGGCTGCTAGTCGGAGGGCATAGGGGGGGAGGCAGTGCTTGCAGTGATAAAGGATACCTAGCCGTGTATTTGTAGCTGAGGCTAGAGTATCAATGTGGTCATGGAAAGTGAGGGCAGAGTCAAAGGAGACCCCGAGGTACTTGTACAGGCGGACTTGCTCGAGAGGATGCTTAGAGCCAGGGAGGATACGGAGTGGGAAATTACTGAGTTTGTTTTGAGGATGGGCAAACAGCATGGATTTGTTTTTTTTAGATTGACTACAAGTCTATGCTCTTCGAACCAGGCTTCAGCATTATTGAAGGCTAGTTGCAAGGTGTCTTGAAGGGAGATGGGGTTTCGGTGGGTGGCAAAGATGACGGTATCATCTGCGTACAGCAGGATTTTACCCGTGCAAGCTCTGGGCATGGTGTTGAGGTATAGTGAGAAGAGAAGTGGACCTAGGATGGAACCCTGGGGGACACCGGATCGAATGGGACATGTATTGGAGAGGGTCCCATTAATTTTAACACGCTGAGAGTGGTCCAACAAGTAGCTGGAGCACCAAGAGACCAGGCCGGTGGCAAAGCCGGTGCGGTTGAGGGCATCCAACAGGAGGGGTTGGGAGACAGTGTTGAAAGCCTTTGAGAGGTCAATAAACACTGCCCCTGCTAGTGAGCCCGAGTCTAGGGAGGAATGAAGAAAATTTGAGAACTCAATAAGAGCAACGCTGGTACTGTGACCTGCATGGAATCTGTGCTGTTCATGGCACAGGATGTTGTATTTGGTCAGGTAATCTGTGATTTGGGTAGCCACCAGTTTTTCAAGGGCTTTGGAGAGGGGTGGAAGGATGGAGATAGGCCGGTAGTTCCCGGCTGAGGACCTGTCACCTCCTTTGTGTATGGGCGTGACTGTGGCTGTTTTCCAGGCTGAAGGGAATTTCCCCAGGCAGAGGGACTTGTTGAGCAGGGTAGTTAGGGGGGCAAGGACCTGATCCAGGACCCGGTGGAGGATACTGGGGTCCAGGGAGTCGCTGCCAATATTATTGCTCTTTAGAGCTTGAAGCAGGTGTGGCCTAGCCTCCTGGGGAGTCACCCTGCGTAAGTGGAAGCTAGGATATTGAAAGTCAGGGGTGAGTAGGGTTGAAGGAGGGTCAAAGAAGTCTCTGGGGAGGACCGAACTAAGGTCTGCGAATGATGTGTTGAGGAAGTTGGCTATGTGGGCAGGGTTGGTGGAGACAGAGCCTTCGATGGTGATCTGAGAAGGGGGAGGAGAGCGCACACTCCCATTTAGTTGTTTAATGTTGTCCCAAAACGTTCTGCCGCTCCCCCAGGAGGAGATAAGCGCAGCCTGATAGTGATCGGCTTTTGCTTTCCTGATGGCCCATGTGCATTTGTTTCTAGCGGCATTGTAGGCCTGTCTGTCTGCAGCACAGCCTGTTTCAGTGGCCAGGTGCCACAGGTTATCCCGGTGTTTGAGTAGTTGCAGCAGGGACGGGGTAATCCAGGGGGCATTACGAACTTTGGTGCGGACTGCTGTCATGGGAGTGAAAACGTCGCAGGCATTGTTGAAGGTTTGGGTGAAGAAGGTAAGGGTGGAGTCAACATAAGGGGCATGGTGTATGGGAGACCAGTTAATTTGGGCAAGATGTAGCTTAAGGCCTTTTAGCCCACCTGGTCTGAGGCGCTGACGTAGAGTGGGATGAGCCATGGGTTTGGGAGTGGGGGTGGCCCAGTGGAAAATGATAGGAGAGTGGTCACTAATAGAGTCCGGAAGGACCTGGGTATCATGGATTTGTAGAGGGTGGTTGGTGATGACCACATCTAGCAGTGTGCTGGTACCTTTCTTTGTGTTAATTCTGGTGGGTTGGGAGACTAGTTGGGACATGTCAATGGCTGCGAAAGAGTCACGGGTGGTGTTGAAGGATGAGCTGAGCCAGTTAACATTCAGGTCACCCACAAGGACTTGGTCAGCTGTGTGAGGTAGAGTTGAAAGATAATCAGTTAGCGAAGCCAGTGCCAAAGTTTGGTTTTGGGGGGGAATGTAGGCAGCAGTGAGATAGAGGGACTGAGAGTGGGAGTCAGTTTGAGGGTTAGGGCCTCGCCCATGGGCGAGAACAGGGGCAGGGAGTGTCAGTCCAGTGAGAGATTCCCTGGTGTATATTGCACAACCCCCCCCCTTCTACCTACACGACATTAGTGACCTTGCAGATGGACTAGAGGGTAAGGCTTGTCTGTTTGCAGATGACACCAAGATCTGCAACAGAGTAGATGATCCAGATGGGGTGGGCAGAATGAGAAGAGATCTGGATAAACTAGCAAAATGGTCAGAAGAGTGGCAACTGGGATTTAATGCAAAGAAGTGCAAATCATGCACATAGGGAAGAGAAACCCTGAAGCCACCTATAGGCTTGTAGGGGAGTTGCTAGCAGTCACAAAGGAAGAAAGAGACTTGGGCATCATCATCACTGATGACCTGAAATCATCCAAACAGACCTCTAAAGCAGTAGGTAAGGCTAGGAGGGTGTTAGGGTGTATTAGTAGGGGTATCACAAGTCGTAAGAGGGAGGTAATAATCCCTCTTTACAAGACACTGGTTAGGCCCCATCTGGAGTACTGTGTGCAGTATTGGAGGCCACACCTTCACAAGGACATTAACCAAATTAAGGCAGTCCAGAGAAGGGCAACCAAAACGGTGCAGGGACTGCATCAGAAGACATATGAGGACAGATTAACAGAGCTCAATATGTATGCCCTTGAGCAAAGGAGGAAGAGAGGTGATATGATCGAGGCATTCAAACACCTTAAGGGCATTAACAAGGTGAAAGAGTTTAACATGTTTAAATATAAGAAAAATAGCAGGACAAGAGGACACAGCATGAGATTAGAGGGGGGCCAATTAATGGGGAATGTGAGGAAATTCTTTTTCACAGAAAGGGTGGTGGATGCATGGAATGGCTTACCACAAGAAGTGGTGGCTATGAATACAGGAAGGGCTTCAAACAGGCATGGATAGGCATAAGGAGCAATACAAATGACTATGAATAGATAGGCTACTGACAGAGCAAAGGCCGATTGCACATTTATAAGGCTGAGGGAGGGAGGGAGGGAGGGATTGGGTGCTTCGAGAGTGGGGGAAGGGGTGTGTGTGTGTGTGTGTTTAACTGATCAGGAATAGGGAAAGAAGGTGGTGTCAGGTGGTATGAGGGTGTGAGAATGGAAAGCATTTTGAAGAACAGGTATCCAGTAATGCCAATAATATTGCATTCAGTTACTGCAGTTTACTAAAGAACACATATTTTCAGTTATACTTATGTTTCCAAGGTTTTACAGCATGTGATTGTTAGCTTGTACATGAAGTTTGTATAACAAGCCTTCATCAAGATTTTCTGAATTCAAAGTGCACTCGTTACGACATACAAGCTTTTATCATGACAGCAGATTATGGTGTCAAAATACAGCAACAGTGAAATCAGTTAGCGGCAGTCAGAAGTTTCTGAAACAGACAAGTAGAATATGCACGTGTTAATGAGAAATAGCTAAAAAAACTGATAATGGGATGAAGTTAAATTCTTAGAAGACATTTTAAATAAATGAAATTGCTGTAAACAGAATGGTTTTAGACAGTTTATTTTGGTAGATACCTGTTCGTTATAGTTAAAGATTACAAAAGGGCCTTTTCCCTGGGGAAAGTGCCACTTCACGGGACCATGCACTAAGCAAAGTACTTACTTTGCTAGAGAAAAGCACACTTCACTAGTAAAGTGCCACTACATGGAGTATTAGCCTTCCTTCCTTCCTTCCTTCCTGCCTTCCTTCCTTCCTTCCTTCCTGCCTTCCTGCCTTCCTTCCTTCCTTCCTTCCTTCCTGCCTTCCTGCCTTCCTTCCTTCCTTCCTTCCTTCCTTCCTTCATTATTAGGTTGCTCAGATATAAAGTACAAATGTAACGTTCTGAAGAAATCCCTTCTTATATAGGCCAATTAGCTGTTAGGCAAACATTTCCATTGATTGTTTTAACATGGCATAACTTTTTTTAAGTTTATTAAACTCTGAATTTAATGTTAGAGAACTTTTTATTTCTGATTATAATCAGAGACTATTATTTTATTTCCTTTGTTGTTGTTTTTAACTTTTGTTTATTGATTTAATGTGACAAAACATTTGCATCAAAAACACAGGAAGGCAGTTATACATGCAGAAGGCAGTCTTTGTCGTTAGGCTAGTGGACAGAGGTTTCTCAGACATAACAACAATGGAGAGATAATACAACTGATCAGAAATACAGAAGACAGGGCCCTTAGTTCCCCATGGCACTTTAGTCCTGATTTCAGCAGCAGGGCTGTTAGACTTCTGCAGCAGCATGCGTTCATTCCTGGGTCATGATCAATTTATTTTTGTTGCAGAATGTAGTCCCCCCATTGGCTATAATATGTTGTGATGTCATCAATGACATTATATGCTGAGCATCGGGAAGAGGCTTTTGGATAAACAAGGAGAGGAAGTGAGCCCGGTACTGTGGAAAAACTATATTTGAATGAAAATTCACCAACAGCAATGAATCCTATGGCACTACATATATTATGTGGCATGCTGCACATTCTGTGGAAACATAAGCAGCCATGGAATTGCAGAGTTCTAGGGGCCTTGGGAAAAGATAATATAAATATGCTAATAATAACCATAGAACTTAAGTTGCCTATGGGATTGAGGATGTGATGTAGAGGATTTCCTTTTACAAACCTGACCCAATGCTCAGAATAGGCACCAGACATATTACAGCCTGAAAATGAATTATCATCACATAAGAAATACCATAGCAGTATAGAACTACTGTACAGTGTAAAAAAATTTCACTTCTAATAAATCTCAGCACTTGCTGCAGATTCTGAAAATACATACACCACAATGCCCATATACAGTTCTGAAAGGCTTATAAGGTATAAGAGTTATAGTTTTGGGAAATTTAAACAGACCAAATAAAGCCCCTCATTAATATAACAGCAGCACCTTTATATCCTCCAACCAAATGTAGAGCACAGGGAAAAACTCCCATGGAGTGCCATAAATCTTGTTAATACCCTGTGGATGTGATGATGTACTGTTGTGCGTTTCAGTAAATTATTCAACAGTTATTAACAACTTAGCCCAAATAAACACTTAAGGCAAACAAATGGCAAAATAGTACAGTAAATACATTAAATAAGGTATTTTATTAGACCACCAGGGGAGCCAGATCAATTTAGTTTACCTACAACCTACTGAACAACTTCAAATCAACTTATAGGTTCTGCAAGGTTTTTCACTCCCTTCTTGATGTCTGTCTGCAGTCTGCCTCCTCCATCTTCAAACTGGGAAATTCCCCTGCCTCTGACCCAACTGAGGTTGCAAACACCTTTAACAATGTCTACTTTCTGTGCCCTCTCCTTAGTTCTCCTCCCTCTGTTCACCCCCTCCTGCCTGCCATGTCTCTCCCCAAATGTCCTTCATCCCCCTACCTCAACCCCAGCATCTTCTACCTTCTCACAAGTCTCCACAGAGACCACCCTTTTTGTTCTACTCACTCTCTTGATTCCTCTAAAGGCACATCCCTAGTCTGGATACTAAACGTCTCCATTTCTTTGCGCCAGACATCACTGTACTCTTGCATCCCTTTTTAGTCATTCTTTCCAACTTGGATCCTTTCCCCTAGTCCTGGAAGCAGGCTAAAGCACCCACCTGCTTCCCCAAGCAATTACTGGCCCATCTTGCTCCTCCATGCCCCAATTAAGGTGCAGGAAAAACATCAGTTATCCACCTACCTTGACTTCTCTTCTTTCCTCTTCCTTTTTTCAGTCTGGCTTCCACATAAACCACTCCACCATCTCCTCTCTCCTGTGATCCACTGACTCTATGCTGTAAGACATGGGACAGGGCCTGTTCACTGCAACCATATTTATAGACCTTGCAGAGGCCTTCAATACTGTGGCCTACCGCCTTTTCTTGGATACGTTATGTGCTGTAGGCCTTTCTGACCTGGCAGTTGGGTGGTTCTGCTCCTAGATCTTGGATCAGCTCCAGCTGATCCAAGTTAGTGATATCCTATCCAGTCCCCTGTTCATCAATTCCAGTGTTCCCCAGGGTTCCGTCCTTGGCCCAATCCTTTTTTTCCAGCTTCTTAAGTGACCTTCCACCTGTGTCTCTTCCAAAAAACACATGTATGCAGATGACACTGTTTGTTTTAGGTGTTTCAGTCCCTGTGCTGGAATTATCCCTGCAGTGAAACTTTGACAGTGTCCAACGTTAGTTCCATTCAACCCTGCTCTGACTTAAAGACAAAAAAAAAAAATTGTATTTCTTACATTTGACACTAGACAGAGATTAGCAAAGCTCTAACATGCACCTGTCTTCACAACTCTAGCTGGCAACCTGCTGCAAAAGGTACCCCATTTCAGGTACTTAGGGGTCTGGCTGTATCAGAATCTCACCTTTTCAAGAATGCATTTAACAGACATAAGGCAATTCTTGTAGAAGGTAGGAAGAAATAGACTATTGGTTAACTAGGATCTGCAGCTTATCCAGTAGGTAAGAAAATGGGAAAACTAAGTGGGCCAAGCAGTCCTTATCTACCGTCAAAGTCTATGTTTCTATGTTTCACCCACATTGTTGCAATGCACAATAAACTTCACCCTAAACTTGGTGTGCTGTACTGAAACAAATCTTGCCTTCCTCCCCCGTCCACAGAGAGATCATCCTTAAGTTTATCTTTACCACTGTTTAACTATGAAGATGTAGTCTGCAGTACTGCCATAAAGTCTGCATTTGCAAGGCTGGACCCCCTTTTTTGCAGCTGCATGGGTGGAGCCCTGCAGTCATTTTGGGATCACATATCACGTTTTGGGATTTAAACAGGCCCTAAAGACCCATTTGTATCACCGAGCCTACTCTGTATGATGAATCTTTATTTGAATTTTAAGAAACCCTGTAGTTTATTGTTTTATTGCATCCTTTTTATTTTATTCTTATTGTAAAGGTGCTTTGATTCCTAGAAAGGTGCATTATAAATAAATATCATCTCTGTAGAAGAAAAGCGGAACTGATGTCTGTGTTCTCCTACAGTGATGCAGTCTCCTGTTCACAGTGCTGAAGTCACTTGTGGTGTGCAGTATCTCCTCTTCCCCAGCCCTCCACAGACAAAGCTCCCCTTTATGGTGTTCGCCCCCCCCCCGGCGCATTATGTTCTGCAACTATGGAAGTGACAACCCCGCCACAAATTGTGCATGCTTTAGTATCATGCATGTCCCAATCTGTCAGAGCTGTCATTGTCAGCATGGCAGGATCCGGTGAGACGAGAGCTCTGATTATGGTGTTATTCTCTCTTGCCACACAAAAGCACCACAGTTGCTCTGGGCAGCCATATCAGCTCTGACCAGAATTTGTTTAGAGCTTTGTTTTTGTCACTTTGCCCTTAGTCCTCTATCTCTCACCCACCACTGCTTTCTGTATGCTAATCTCTCTCTCTCTCTCTCCCCCCCTCCTTTGAGACCCAGTGTCTCTCACACTTTTCCTCCTCCATGATGAGATACTGACTTGCCACTATTTCAACTTACCTCTTCTCTCTCCTTAACCCTGCTAACCGTCCTTCTACTCCCTCCATTCATCCACTGCTTGTTCCTTTCATGTCCCTTATGGCAAATCTGTAGCAGGCCAGTCTGCATTTTGTACACGCTCCAAAACTCTGTGGAACAGCGTCGCTCTTCCAATCTGTTTCTCTCTCTCCCTGTATTCTCTCAAACCACTATTACTGACACACTGCACAGAAGAATTAACTTCCTGCTAGGTGTCCTCCTCTTTTTTTTTTATAGACCTTCTTTATCTCTGGTGGTCCAGGGCTTCTCTTCAGGGTACCCTTGGGACTGCCACCTCTATTGCCAACCTGAAACCTCCTCATATGGGTTCTCTCCCCGGTCCCCATGGCATGTCCAGCCCCCCCCGGGATCCCCCCCAGGAGAGGGTCTGCCCACCATGGGATTAGAGGGACAGCTGCTAGACTGGGGCAGGAGATGGGAGATCCCATTGAGACAGGTCCGGTACTGGAATGTGGGTGGGTCACTGGAGCCTCCTTTACCTCCACAGGCTCACCAGGGATGTTTTCAGCTTGAGTTCCCTTGGATTGTGATCATGCAATGGTGTCCAGGTACTACGTACCAATGCCCGCCGCCACTCCATCCCACGTTGTGGCACCACATTTTCCTTGCAATGCCTCTGATCTCTATCAGGGCCCACTAAGGAGTGGCCCACGGCCCATGATCCCTCCCCAGGAAGGGAGAGCAGACCACCAGACTCTCAATCCCTTCCCTCCCCTGCTGACCCCTGGCGGCCCGAGTCCGTTCCCAAATCCCGGTCACCTGCATGGTGCGAGGTGTGGCATCCAGCACCTCAACTCTCAGTGCCACTGGGCTGGACAGGATTCTTCCTCTTCTCTGCTCATTACAACAACTCACGCCCAAGCCTCCCCCCCTTGGCTATTTTATCCATTTTATTTTTGGCTTTTGCTCTGTTGTATAGCGTACAACTCAGTGTACTCTGCAATTTGAATTGTATGCCACTATGTTTTTATACAAATATCTTCCCAAGTGTTGGCAGCATGCTCCCTTAACTTTCATCCTGTCTACCCCATGATCAGTGTACATGTACACTGTTTACATTTTTTATTCCTTTGAAATTCATTAACTGTATTATGGTTTTATTGCTCATGTAATGCAGTTATTTCTTGCCACTTTACTGATGTTTCACTGCCTGCTGTATACCCACACTGGGTTGCCCCTAGTAACAAGCCCTGGCTCAGTGTGCCTTTTTCCATCACAAACTATTAAATACAATTAACTAACTAACTAAATGCAGGAGCTTCAGAAACCAAAGTTATTTTAACTCTGAGAAGGGGGCAAATGTATTGTACTGTAGGTCTGCAAGTGGATGGCGTGGGACAGTGGGAAAGAGGCCAGTCATCATGTGGTGCTGATCACCATTTTTAATCCAGTCACAAAGTACAGTTAACTCCCAAATGTCTTTAGAACATAAAGTTTAGGCAAATGCTTGCCCCTAGTATATCTCCCAACCAAACTCCAAAGTACTTACAGCTCCACTGAACTAAAAAGTCATCAGTTTCCTTTACCCAAATCATCTGACGCTCCTTCTTGCCAACTACTCCTTGCCTTCAGCTTTTTGGTACTGAATAATGCAGCATCCTTTGGTTCACTAAATACAAACATATCCTCCCAATCTTTCCCAACTAGTTTTGC
The DNA here is from genome assembly GCA_016271365.2 of Neoceratodus forsteri. Classification (NCBI taxonomy): domain Eukaryota; kingdom Metazoa; phylum Chordata; order Ceratodontiformes; family Ceratodontidae; genus Neoceratodus; species Neoceratodus forsteri. The sequence continues at coordinate 360,275,743 of CM057459.1, read as the reverse complement.
TGGCATCAAAAGTTGATGGTGAATCTTACATTCCCTGAGCTCCTGGTGAAAATAATCAAACTGCTTGTACTGTATTCATGTGACGTAGGAGAGGTGTGAGAAGATTGCAGCCCTCTCTTCTTCATAGAAGATCCTTTGCTGTCGTTTCACTGCTTTAAGGATCCACTCCTTAATGCCAACACCTGCACACACCACAGCAGTGTTGTTGGCCTTGCCACTACTGCAGTCACCCTGTTAGGGGTCATGTGGTACACTTTTTTATAGCATAGTTCACCTCCTCATCAGCCATATTAAGTACTTGACCAAGCCATGTTTCAATGAACTTTTTCAGATTGTCTTCTTTTGTCTATTAAGGTAGGCCCACAAATCATAAGTTGCAGGCATGCTACTAATTTTCCATAGCTTTTAGCCACTGTTGAAGGAGCTGATTCTCTTGCACTAACTTTGCTGCAGTATCTAGAACTTTGCTAGTGATGCCACCAGCCTTCTCAGCCATTGTTACCTGACAGTATTCTTTGACTGGATAACAAGGGCAGTGGATAAATGACAAGTGGAAGATTTACTCTAATTCTGTTTCAGCAATACACTTAGCTCGGTGCCACACAGAAGGTTGCTTAAGAAGTTAGAGGATCTGGGAGCAGGGCAGGACCTATTCAGAAGGGTAGGAAATTGGATAGGGGGAGACAGCAGAGAGTACTTGTTTACAAGATCTAATGTGGTCATCAGAAACCTAGGAGAAGGAATGCAGGGCAAAATGTGACCCTTTGCAGATGACAATAAGGTCTGTGGCAGAATAGACAGTGAGGAAGGAGTAAGGGAGTCACACAGGGATCTGCAAAGGTTAGAAAGGTGGTCCAAGGTTTGGCAGGCTGAAACTTGTTGCCAAAAAGTGTGAGGTGATGAGCATAGTGAACAAGAACCCCCACAACAGAATACTGGATGGGAGGGTTTAAGCTGGGTACTACTTTGGAAGAAAGGGACCTTGGAGTCATCGTAAGCGATTCCATGAAACAAACTAGTCTATGCAATAAGGCATATACCAAGACAGCCAGAACGCAGGGGTGCATTGGGAAGGATTTTGAATTCAATAGCAGAGTGAAGGAGATAATATTACCTCTCTATAGCTCATGGGTGATACCTCATGTGGAACGTGTGCCAAATTCTGCAGCTCCCACTTGTGGAAAGACAGAGATAGACTGCAGATGATGCAGCATAGGGCAAACAAAATTATTCAGGGACAACAGGGCAGAGCCTATGCAGATCACCTTTGAGCATTGAGTATGTATTTGCTGGAGGCATGAAGGGGTGGTGGAATTATAGAGTCCTTCAAGTTTCTGGAAGGAATAAACAAGGCAAACTGTGAGGAACTATTGGGCAGGCTAGGTGGATCCAGGGGGCATCAGTGGAAGTTGGTGGGGGAGAGATGCAGGAGAAATGTGAGAAGGATTAACTTTACTGAGTGAGTGGCTGAGCTGTGGAAAAGATTACTGTCCGAGATGGTGGGTGCAAAACCATTAATGGATTCAAGCATGGTTGGGACAGAGTAAGGGGCTTAATAGATATTTGTAAGGATAGCAGTAAGGCAAGAAGCAAGATGGTGCCGGGGGAAAAAAAAACAGTCTAGACAAGAGGTCAAAAATTGCCTAATAGCATTAGTTCTTAAGGCTTAATTCCATGAGTCTTTGTGAAAATTGTGGAATTTCATGATAATTACATTGTGAAATTCAGCAGGTTCTACTCCTGATGGCAAAGCACAACATAGAAAGCAGGTACTCACAGAGTAAAGTTTTATTCCCAAATATCTGATACATGCATGCATGCAGAAAAGTCAGCTTATTGTCAGCTGGGAGTTTGCAATCCCCACCATAGGGATGTCATTTCAGAAAAACTCAGTGAGCTTACAGTAAACAATCATACTTACTGTAAGATAAGATCCAGTCCTATTGCTATGGCAATGGGCTCATGTATGCACAGAGTGCGTATTCTACATTATCATGATTAGCTAATTTGGTGGGTGGTATAGCTGTTATCAAGGTGCCCTTTTGGGTGCAACATCTAAAATGTTGCAGGTTTGTTGTGTCCTTACATGTTACAACTAGAACAATGGCTTAGTCACAAATACACTGACTTATTATTATTATCTGCTGATTTCAGCAGTGTGCATCCTGGCTGTAGAGGGTGCTCTAGAATTACAAATATATCACACGCATTCTATAGCATTATGGTTATAGTCTTATAGCAGCAGGTGGCACTGCAGACCACAAATGTGTAAACATAGTCCATCACTACATTCTCAGTACTTTTTCCTCTCCATGATCACTCTGTCTGGAAAGGTGTACTTTTGGTGATAGCATTTCATAGCAGAATTACATCTAGACAAGCAAATAACTAAGCATAAGCAGAAATATATATGGAAACATATCTAGTATATTCTACACTAATTCCTGACCATACATGACATTTCTAACTAAGCATAAAATCATACGTAAGGTACTAAACTATGACGTCACATTAGTCCATGTAAGGGACTGCAGGTCAGGCAGGTCTGCAAGTATACCATATGCTAAGTATAGGACTATGTGGATGGCCTGGGCCAACAATATGGAAGCCATATCCATGAATTGTTCGGTCATACACCTGACCTGCCATGCAGGAGAACTAAAAATGAGTAGTTAGAGAGTGTGGTAATCAGGCTGGATTCAGTGGGGGCTCGTAAAAGCAGGATGGTTGGATAGACATTGCAGACTCTTTATGCTAATACAGGTGAGGTGATTTGCCAGGCTGCAATGCAGGTCAAATGAATGTGACCCCTAGCTAAGCACTGCATTTACAGGGAGTAACTCACTGTTGTGTACATTGTGCTAGAGTGTACAAGTCCTAAGGACAAGGATGCAACTTACTTACTGAGTAATGTTCCTAAAGGTAAATGCTGTCCAAGGCTCTCATGGTTCTGGAACTGTGAGGAATGACACTGTGATCAATTAGATAAGCTATATTGTTCTGAGATTCGGCTGAAAGAGAAGGGTCTTCTTTTTCTGGCAAGTTAGAGAGCATTCTGATTCAAGGAATGCTGGCATATTAAGAATGTGCTGCAGTTGTGCCGGAGCGGGGGTTATGATAATAATAATAATGGACATGATGTCTGGGGGAATTCAAATAAAAAAATTTGTTGGAGGCAACTAGTGCGGGGTGTTACCTGTTGTATGAGTTAGATGCATGGTTTCACTAAAAAACAGACAGCTGAGCTGGGCAGTACATGAATAGCAGTCCCCACAGTTAGAGCAAAGAAGCATAGAGTGTCAGCAGTTTCAACTTATATGCAGGTTATATGACAAAGAAAAACATCTACTTTACCTTGAGGCCTTCTGGATTGATCAGTTCAGGACATTGGATCCTAAGTACGGTATTAACGAGGAACTAGACTGCATCATGTTATTCTGAACATTTACGAACATTGTGTTACAAGTGATGATATATATTGTAGGTCTATATTATGTCTTTCTAAGTTTGCTGACTGTGGTATGATAATAATAACCATTCTCTGCATTTTTGTCAGGTTTTTAATTAATAATATTGCTGTTCCATATTTAGGATCATAATTGTCCATTCCTATCATTCACCTCATAGTCGATCTTCACCCTAGATTCTTTCTACCTAACAGTAAGTGACCTAAGTCACTTTTATCTGGCATTACTTGGTATTACTTGGTATGAAAGAACAGAAGAAGGCCAGAACCCATCGAGACTGTTCCCCACACTATGTGGGACATTATTTATCTATTATCCCTCAACCAAACATCTAATTTGTTTTTAAAGACAGTGGCACTAGTTGCCTCTACCAATTCTTGTGGCAAGGTGTTCCATACAATGGATGCTCTTATCGGAAAAAAGTTTCCCCTTTTGCTGGTTTTATAAGTTTTACTTCAAGCTGTTTATTATGCAGTCTCGGAACATGTCTCCTTTTGGAGAGTGTTAGACCAAATTTTTCCATTAGATCTGGTGAATTTATTAAATTAAAAATCATAAGCATATCACCTCTTAATCTTCTAGTTTGAAGAGAGAAGAGACCAGTAACTTTTAATCTGTTCTGATAATCCAAGTTTATTAATCTTGGAATCATTCTAGTTACTCTCCTTTGAACCCGTTCAAGAATTGCTATGTCTTTTTTTTGGTTTGGATTCCAGAAAGGGGAGCCATACTCTAGATACAGTCTAATGTATGCCTATACAATGGAATAAGGCATTGTTCAGTGCGATTGACAAAAGTCCGTTTTATTTGCCTCAAAAGTCTATTGGTCATGCAAGCAGTTCTAACACAGTGATCGTTTGATGTAAGTTTATTATTAACATATATTCCTAAATCTTTTTCACAATTTGATGAGTGAAGTGGTAGTCCGTTTATATAATATATCGTTTTTGGATTATTTACACCGAAATGCACTACTAAACATTTGTCTTGATTAAACTGCATATGATTTTCATTTGCCCAAAGTGTTAATTTTTCCAAATCCTTCTTTAATGCAGAAATATTTTCTTGATTATTAACCTTGCCCCCAATTTAGTATCATCTGCAAATTTAACCATGAAGTTATTTGGCCCTGTTTGTAAATCACTGATAAAGAGATTAAACAATGTTGGTCCCAAGACCAACCCCTGTGGTACACCACTTGTCACACTACCCGAATCAGACAAGATATCATTAATTCTGACTCTCTGAGAATGATTTGTCAACCAGTTTAAAGTCCAGTTGACAATATCAGGTGACAAACCTAGATTGTGCATTTTAGTAATGAGTTTTTCATGTGAGACTTTATCAAAAGCTCTACTAAAGTCCAAAAGAATTACATCAGTAGGGATACCCACATCTAGTAGAGTACTTATATTATTGTAAAAAGATATCAGATTGGTGGTGCAAGAATACTTGGGAGTAAACCCATGCTGATTTGAATAATAAATTCCTAATTTTTTACAATCTTGATCTATTAGAAACTTTATTACTCATTCCATTAATTTACCAGCCACTGAGGTCAGGCTAATTGGATGATAATTTTGCACAGAACATCTATTGCCTTTTTTAAATATGGGAATAACTATTGCTGAACGCCATTCATTTGGTACAATGCTTTCTTGTAAGGATTTGTTGAAGATAATTGACAAAGGTATTGAAATATTTATAGAGGTTTCGATCAGAAACTATGGATGAATACCGTCTGGGCCCGGACTAGTATTTTTTTTTAGTTTTTTGATAACCTGTATAATGTCAGTTGGATAGAACCTATCATAATCTACATGGTGAACTGTAAATGTACTAATAGGTGATTTTTGAGAGAAGACAGAACAAAAGTACTTATTAAAGAGATGCGAGGTTTCTATATCAGATAGAGAAGAGCCACTGGTTATAATGGGACCAATGATCCTTGATACACCCTTTTTACTATTTATATAGGAGAAAAGAGATTTGTGACAGTCTTTTGTGTGAGCTAGCTTAAATTTTAGCTTATTTTTTGCCAATTTAATAGAATCTTTTACGTTTTTCACATATAGTCTATATTTATGTAATAGAGTAGTTTTAAATGGAACAGAACTATTCTTAAGTTTCCTAAAAAGTTTAATTTTTATTTTAATCTGATTTTTAATTGTCTTGTTGAACCAAGGGGGAATTTTTCCTTTATTATTAAATTTCCCCTTAGATGGAATAAAGGTATTTTCCAAATAATGTACAATGTTTTTAAAAAAGTCCCAAGCTTGTTGTGTTGTACAATTAAGAAGATTAGATTTCCAGTTTATGTTTTGTAAGTATTCATTGATTTTAGAAAAATTTGCTCTATTATAGTTTTTTACACACTATAACTTCCTTTGTGTAGTTTTAAACTGTTGAATTTCAAAAAGAATAGATGAATGATCACTGGTCCCAAGTGGATCCCAAATTTGTAAATTGCTAATTTGTTGCTCTATGTTAGTAAATAATAGATCCAAAATATTAGGACCTTGAGTGGGTTCAGTAACAAGTTGTTGTAATCCAGTACTAACTACCACCTATATTAGTCCTTTCTCGGCATAGGACTGTCCTGAGAATGAATCCCAGTTAATATGAGGGAGGTTAAAGTCACCAAATATTACAGTATCTTGAGATTCTGAAAAATGTGTAATTTCTTTAAACATATCAGTTGTGTAATCTGAATTTGCAGATGGAGATCAATAGATGTTACCAATAGTTATATAGGACTGCTCCTTCAATAAGATGTTAACCCATATACTTTCCAAAGGAAAGGGAGAACACACTTCAAAAGAAGGAATATCATTTCGTATGTACATACAAACTCCACCGCCTTGCTTATCTAATCTGTTTTTATGATATAACTTATAACCTGGAATTTCTCTGGACCAAATTGAGGATGCATCCCACCAAGTTTCAGTTACTCCCACCACACCTATATTTAAAGTTTTACATTTGGCTTCGAGCTCTGCTAATTTGAGTTGGTTTAAAGATCTTGCATTCAAAGCTAGGAATTGACATTTAGTTGTAATAATATTTTGGTAAGTATTTAGAGACTTGGGAATAGACCCATTCTCCCCTATTGTTTTTAGTTTAAACAATGATTTATGATTTTAGTGATACTTTTTCCCATAATTGTACTACCCCTACGACTGAGATGTAAACCGTCCCAGCAAAACAAGGAAGAACAATCTGAAAATGATTCCCAGTGGGTAATACAGGGTATATCTTGCTTAAAACACCACTTTCTCAGTCATTCATTTAGGGCTTTAATTTTCTGCATCATGGTAGATGTTGCTTTCGGGACAGGTAGAATTTCAGATATACATACACAGCATCCCCTATCAAGTAACAGGTTACATAACGCCACATAGTCCTGTTGTAATTGATTAAATGGGGTGTTGTTTATATCATTAACACCAGCATGTATGATAACCAGTGGATTTTCCCCCGCATTTTGTAAAATTTTAGGCATCATGGAGGTAATGTCAGATACCCTGGCCCCACGGAAGCAAGAACAAGTGCGGTTGCTCTTGTCACTATTGCATACCGCCCTGTCAATGTGCTTAATGATTGAATCTCCCAGGACTAACACTTGTTTTGAGGCAGTAGGGGGTACAAGAATCAGAAACAGGTGATTGTTTAACACACTCTGGAGTGATTAACTTAATAGGTATTGATTTGGTAGCTTGAGCCTTACTAGGACAAATATTCATGGGCATTAACTCCTGATTGAAAAGTGTTTTAAACCATTATTAGCAACAGAGGGTGATGCACAGGATAAATCATGTAGCACTACATTATTTGATACCGTCAATTGCTCAAACCTATTACGAGTTTCAATAGGGGCACTATTGTGTATTTGACCACCCCTCCTTTTTTTAAGAGGCTTTGTGACAATGGTCCAGTCATCATTATCATGAGAAGAGGGCGGATAATCATCCCCCTTATAAGAGGGGGCAGAGGCAACAAGTGTACTAGTACTAGTTGTTACAGTTGTCTCCTCATCAGGAGGCATAGAAATGCTACCTAAATCGGAAAGAAATTGTTCATTAGAATGAAGTTGTTCATCCATAAGATTAATGTAACTTTCCAATTCCCTAATATCAGTAGAAAGTGGTTTAATATTAAGCAGAAATGCTATCTCTGCTGCAAGATTAGTAATCAGATGGCAATTAGCACATACATACTCGCTCCCATACTTTCCCTCACTATACATCAAACATTGCATACACTTACTAAGTCCTTTCTCCATTATTAACAGTGTATATTTACTTAGTAGAAGATATGAGAAAATTATCTTATCCAAGTTTGTCTAATGCCAGCAGTTTCAGTGTGCCCAGCGGACACAGCAGACACGCGCAGACGGGTGTGTCTCTGCACACGTCTCCAAGTGTGGCCCCATGTACACTCACCCCGCTCACTAGAGGGGCAGGTTTTAAGCCAAAAAACTGGAAGTAAGTGTCCGTTTCTCTTCCAGTTTTGGCGCGAAGTAAAAATAACAATATTTACTTAAATTCAGCAAGATTCTGTGAGTGAAGGTTTACAAGCCCTTAAAAGGGCAAGAGAACCACCAGGCAACAGTGCTTTTAACAGAGAGATGTTGTTTTGGGGTAGGAGGTATACTAGCCTATTGCTAGTCCTCCAGGTTCCCACAATGCTCTGCTATTCACTGAAGAGTCAGTTACAAGCAAATGGTACCACACAGGGTTGACAAAACCAATGTTTCTCTATGATCCTTCCGTCCTACTGCCAAACAGGAAGTTCCTGTTGACAGTCAAATCCAGTGGCTATAAAAGTAGAACTGGCTTAGGGTGGGTAGGTGGAGGGGTGGGATGGAGGGCAATTAGTAAGAAAAAAGGCTAGCAACAGGAAGTTGTAATTTGATTCACCTGCTTTTATAGTGTTTAAGCCACACCCCCAATTAAGCTCTCTCTCCTACTGGTTAAGCAAAGTAAATTGATACAGTACCCTTTACAGCACAGAACACACACTGACTTTCTTTCTTTCTTTTTTAACCCTAAATAAGACCCTTTCTACTTCTAATAAAGTATCTGTCTGCTTAATCTCAACAGACCCTGACTCCTGCAGAGATATATGTTAAATTAATAAGAAAATGTAACTTCTTTTAGTTAGCTGCTTTCTACTCTACAAGCAAGGCTAGCAACAGGCATCATGGTTTCATATTTGTAAAGTATATACAAATATGCCTATTGACTTGATTCAAACCTTTATATCATTCCAACTATTTACATCCTCATTTCATCTTCATTCATCATTGTTCATTTTTGTATTCGTGGTATCAACATTGGAGCCTCATAGTGATGTCTGCCCCCCCCACTATCCTTTCAGTTGGTATGTTTTTTTTCAGAAAGGTCCAGGTAGGGGGCATGCATTTTTTACTACTGACCCTTTTCTCTTGGGTCAAACCCTACCCTGGTCCATATGGACAACACCACCATCGTAACTTAGAAATGAGATGTTAGTGTTCTCATGAAATTTTATCTTAAATGACTAATATTGTCAAAGTCACAAGCAAGCAGTAGGCTTTATTTTACATGCTATACTGGTTGCAATGCCTTACACTTTTCTTTTCCATGATCTAGGGTATCATAAGGGGCCCCTGATAGTCAGTTTATATAACTTCATAATTTGTGGCTTAGGTCACAAACTAAAACAGGAACCGCTCAGTTCTGTTGAATTGTGCATTATGTCAGTTTAAGCGGTTATTTTGAGAGAGTACACACATGTGTTTTGAGCCAGGTTCAGAGTCCAGCTAGCTGTGGGACTGTAGCTTGCCGCTGACAACAGTATTTACTGTTGCAAGGCAATGACTCCCATTTCAGTGACCAAATAGCACTGAAGATCACTGCACTATTCAACTTACTGAGTGCAGGGTCTCCTTAGTGAAACACATTCTCAAGGTTTCCCTGTTTAATACAAGCTTAAAATTAAAAAGGTTGATGTCTTTGATTTTTAAAGCTAATTAATGAATAGTGCTAACTAGCACAAAAATGTCATCATGTACACATTACAGTGATGATGTCACCAACATTGGGATGCTCCCTATATCTGGGTCTGCTCCCTGTGACTAGTATATAAGGAAGTTTGAATGGAGGCAGCTGTCACCTGTGATCCTGCATGCAGAGCATTTTACTGCCCCCCAGCTACCTCCCTGACAAGCTCTATGCTGAATGAAACTGGTTTTAACACTATACTCAGTCATTAATGATTTGTATAGTAAACAAATAATTTTTGACAAGGCAGCTTGTTTTGAGAGTAACCAGCAACTCTTACATTCTGTGAGGCTATGCAGGACAAACATGCTTAAGAGTAGGCAAAGGTAAAATGATTCTCCTGTTTCAGTGTTTAAAAGATTTAAGGACTACAAATCACTGCTGCTTGTCTGTTAAAAGTCCTCAGATATACTAGTCATATGTAGTGTGATGTTGTGGTACGTGACTGATGAAGTTTTTGTAGCAGAGCCACAGCCTGCTAGCCTATGTTTTCATACATTAGACTTATGAATTCATGGTAATCACAGTGAAAATCTGTTATAATTTGAAGTTGGTTAAGAATTCTTTGAGTCAAAGTTCATAATTAGATAAGATTAGTACAAATTGTATATGAAGCAGGGTTTGTTTTGACCTTTTAAAGTTAATTTTCTTCACTACAAGGGATTTATTTATGAAGCACTTTGAGAATATTCAGCTTTTGGAAGCAGCAGCTAGCAGCTGAAAGAGAGCTAGCCTTTACTTTTGCTTCAACTTTTAGAAGCAGCAGCTAGCATCTGAAAGGGAGCTAACATTTACTTTTAAAAGCACCTCAGTTTGGAGAGGGAAGCTAGCAACTAAAAGGGAGCTAGCATTTGCTTTTAAGAGTACCTCATTTTGGAGAGGAAGAGGAGAATTGGCTAAATCCCCCCCCCCATCACTTAACAGCTAAGAGCTACTGCTAAGGGGTAATAATATTACTACCACCCTCCCACCCCTCTCCCAATCACCCAGTTTCTTTCTACATTTATAGAAGCTCAAAAGAACTTCCTGCAGGGCTCCCAAAGGAAGACACCAGTGAGAACAGGAAGACAGGATAGAGAATACGCAGTGAAGGGAGAAAGAAACAATGACACTTACAGGTCAGGAGGAAAACAGACATGGACATCCAGATCTGCCAGAACTGCAGAGGGCTGGTAGCGAGGCAGACACTCTGGAGACTGGGGTGCCTGTTCTGCAGGACAGTTGTGGAACTACGGAGGGAGCTATGGCAGAGACGAGAAGAGAAGAGATCACAAGGCTGCAGAGGAAACTGGATTGGGAATGCCCACCACCCCCCTTACCCACCCACTCCCACAAAGGCCCATTGGTCTTGGGGGATGGAGGATGGTGAGAGGGGGCAGCGGGGCACCTAGAGCTAGGATGGGGCACTGCCAGCCACACACTACCCACACACAGAATCATTTCACCTCCCCTGGCCAGGGGACAGAAACCAGGTGAGGAAAAAGGAAGAATTGTGCAGGACAAACCTGATACAAGAAAGCAGGAAGGAGGTACAAGGAAGGAGAGGAAGAATACACAGAGCAACAGGAGGATTCTGGTCATGGGAGATTCTATGTTGCAAGAAGTGAAGGCACAGTCCATCAGTGCAAAAGGAGCTGAAACCACGGTGAAATGCATGCCAGGAGCATCTGCAAGGAGAGCTAAGGACAGAATCGGATGGCTGGTGAGAAGAGATCAAGATTTCGCAGGGATCATTGTCCACCTTGGGACAAATTACATAGCAAATAGGACTGTGGAAGAAGCCAAGGCAGACATGAAGACCCTAGGAGAGAGCCTAAAGGAGTACACAACACATCTGGCCTTCTCAGAGGTGATGCCGGTTTGCAGGAAGGGCAGAAGTGAGGACAAGATCAGGAATGGAGAGATCAGGGAAATCAACTAGTGGCTCCAGGGTTGGTGTGCAGACAACGGGATGCACTACATTGGAAACTGGGGGACCTTCTGGGACAGGAAGCTCTTCAAACATGATGGTCTGCATCTCACTGGAGAAGGAGTGAGAGCACTAAGGCAGAAGTTGGAGGTCTTCTTGGAGGGTTTAAACTGGGAGGTCTCCAGCATGGAAAAGAAGACCTAAATGAGGACACAGCAGAAAGGTACAAAGGTAAGGGGATCGGCCAATGGAAGGGAACCCCCCCCCAACATCAGACTAAAGGAAACAGGCATGGCCATGAGCAAGGAGTGGCCATAGGTATAAAAGGAGGGACCTCATGTAAAGCACAGGAGAGGCAGCCACAGAAAAGGGGGGATGGTACTGAGGTTATTGCAGAGGTGGAGGCCATGACTGGAAGGCTAAGGCGACAGCTCACACCACCCCCATCGGTGGGCTTGTCACCACTCCCTGTAAATCCAAAAAAGCATATACATGACCAGAAAGAGAAATGCAGAACCTGGGCATCTCAACCACAGAGGTCTCGATTAGCATTCTGCAAAAAAATGGCAACCTCAAAAATCACTCGGGCACAAACAGCAAGTTGGCACCGTCCAAGAAGAGGGTGCAACCCCATACTAAAGGGGGTGCACATTCCTGGAAGGTGATGGTTGCAAACACTAGAAGCCTTGCAACCAAACTACCCAAACTTGCAACCATCATGGTAGTAGAAAGATTGGACTGGGTCGCTGTGACAGAAACGTGGTTCACGGAAAACCATGGATGGGACACAACTATACCCAGATACAACTGGCTCAGAAAGGATAAGCAGGGGCAAAGAGGGGGAGGAGTAGCCATTTACATTTGAGAAGACATACAAGCCACAGAGGTGCAGAGTTACCTTAGGGACACTGAGTCACTGTGGCCTACTATAGACACAGGAAAAGGAATAACCTTCAGGATCGGCATCGTTTACAGACCTCCAGATCAGGGACAGAAAGGGGACAAAGACCTGATAGAAGAAACACAAAATGACTCAGAGAGAAGAGGTGATACTGGTGGGGGACTTCAACCTTCCAGATATAAACTGGAGTACACTAATGGCGACAACAAGAAGAAGCAGGGATTTCTTATTGGCACTACAGGGAGCAGGACTAAGTCAACTGATCAAAACACCAACAAGAGGAGATGCCATACTTGACCTGGTCCTCACAAACACTGAGAGGGTCAAAGAACGCAACGTGGGATGCCATATGGGTAACAGTGACCATCACATGGTTAGCTTCAAGGTGAACATAACTGAGGACACACGCTACTCAAAAATAAAAAGTTCTAGATTTTAAAAAGGTGAACTTCAACCAAATGAGGGCCAACATAAGAAATCACTCGATTGATCTACAAGTGAATGAGGTCAGAGTTATGCGGGGGAAACTTAAGAAAGCAATCCAGACAGCCACTGACCAATATGCCAGAAGGGTTACCAAAGTGAAAAGTAAACAAAACCCTTCATGGTTTTCAAAGGAAGTGGCTAAAATAGTGAAAGAAAAACAGAAGGTGTTCAAGCTATACCAGGGAATAAACAAGGAAGAAGACTGGGTGTTGTACAAGGAGAAAATGAAAGAAGCCAGCAAAAAAATAAGGCAGGCAAAAGTGCAGACAGAAACAAGTATAGCAGAGAGGGCAAAGAAAGGAGACAAATCCTTCTTTAGATACATCTGGGAAAGAAGGAAGACAAAAAGGGGTATAGTCAAGATTGCGACTCAGGAATAGAAAACAACAGAAAACCAAATCCCTGAAGAGTGGGGAGGTACCCTGAAGATTGGAAAAGGGCAATTGTGGTCCCACTCCACAAATCGGGCAGCAGGGAGGACTCTGGAAATTACAGGCCAGTAAGCCTCACATCCATAGTGGGGAAGTTAATGGAGACACTACTCAAACAGAGGATCATGGTTTCTCAGAGGCTAGCAGCCATCAGGACCCCAAGCAGCATGGTTTCACAGCAGGTAGGTCATACCAGACAAACATGATTGAGTTTTTTCACTGTATTACAAAGGTTATAGATGACAGTGGTGTGGTAGATGTGGTTTGCTTAGACTTTAGCAAGGCCTTCAACTCAGTTCCTTACAGAAGGCAGGTAAAGAAGCTAGACCACACAGGAGTTGGATCAGAAGTAGTTAGATGGGTTAAAAACTAGTTACAGGGCAGAACCCAGAAAGTGCACGTAAATGGAGCACTGTCATCAGAAGGTAGGGTAACCAGCGATGTACCCCAGGGTTCAGTACTGAGGTCCCTGCTCTTAAATATTTTCATATCAGATAAAGCTAATGGACTTCAGGGAAAGGTGTGTCTATTCACAGACAACACCAAAACATGCAACAGGGTTGACACCCAGCAGGGAGTGGACAAGATAGAAGCTGACCACAAGAAACTGGAAGAATGGTCTGGAGCATGGCAGTTGAGATTCAACACCAAAAAGTGCAAAGTCATGCACATAGGAAAAAGAAATCCAAATAAGGCATATTATCTTGGAGGGGAAGACTAGCTGCCTCCACCCAAGAGCACGATTTGGGAATCATTATCTCAGACAACTTGAAGGTAGGTAAACAGTGCGAGGAGGCAGCATTAAAGGCCTGCAGTATGCTGGGATGCATTGGGAGAGGAATCACTAGCAGGAAGAGGGAAGTGATCCTGCCGCTGTACAGATCACTGGTTAGGCCTCGCCTGGACTACAGCGTCCAGTTCTGGAGGCCCCACCTCAAAAAGGACAGTGACCAAGTGGAGATGGTGCGAAGAAGGGCAATAAAAATGATTCAGGGACTGCACTAGATGTCCTACAGTGATAGACTGAAAGAACTGAACATGTATTCCCTGGAACAGAGAAGAGAGAGGGCTGACATGATTGAAACATTCAAGTACATAAAAGGCATAAACCAGGTGCAGACAGACAATCTCTTCCAATTTAAGAAGGGCAGCAGAACCATGGAACATGAACTAAGGTTGCAAGGAGGGCAGTTCTCCACCAACACCAGGAAGTTTTTCTTCACAGAAAGAGTGGTGGATGCCTGGAACAGCCTGCCTGCAGAAGTGGTAGGGGCAAGCACAGTGGTAGGTTTCAAGAATGCTTGGGACAGATACAAGGGACGTCAAACCCAAGGGCAGTTATCAATCAAAATCTTTATTTATCCAGGCGGGCACCATTGAGCAAGGCTCATTTGCAAGGTGGACCTGGTCATGAATACATCAAAGTACAGTTCAGAAGCAGGTATACAAAAAGCAATAATATACAAGGAAGAAAAAGTATATACAGTGTATACAGTACAGTACAAGGTTGAAATAAATAAAAAAAAAACAGCATTATTTTACAATTGAAGAAGTCAGCAGATGTACAATCAACCATAGGCATACAGGGTTATAAGCAGAGATCTTTTGAGTGAGGCAGCCAGCAACTACATATAGGGGAAAGAGGCGTGCATGGGGTGGCAGGTTAGAGAGGTAAAGAAGAGGAGGGATATAGTACCGATGACAGGGGGAAAAATTGAGCTAAAACCACAGAAAGTGACGATGGCTGTCGTGTACTTGTTTATTATGATAATGATGGAGGAGGGGTAGATAATTGGGACACTACTATGGATGGGGTGGGACTTTAGCCAGGCTCAAGTGGACAGGGAAGGGTGGGTGCAGCAGGAAGAGTTAATAGAGAAAGAGTGAGAGCCGGGGTAGAAACATGACGGGCGTTAGGATGGAAAGGGAGAGTTACAGAATTAGTGGGTTAGCAGTGAGGAAAACATTTGCAAGGTGCTTTTATGTAGTGATTGTAGAGCGCCTTGAAGATATTCAGGCTAACAGAGCAGCTCAGCTTTAAGTCCCTTTGTAAACCATTCCACAATATGGGTAAAGAGAAGCTTAGAGCAGCTTTGCCGAAATGAGTTTTGACCCTTGGAACTTGGAGGGCAATTAGGGAATAGCTCCTTAGAGCGTAGGTGCCTAACACACTCTGGGGAATACAATCTGAGACATATGAGGGGAGTTTGTTGGTCACTGCTCTGGTGGCCCATAGGGTGGCATTTCTATTCCTTCTATAGTGAAGGGAAGTCCAGCCTAACGATGAGTACAGGGAGCAGTGGTGTGTGGAAAGTGGAAGGCCAGTAATGAACCTGATAGCTCTGTGGTAGAGGGTGTCCAACTTAACCAGTGCAGAGGCAGTGCAGTGGCTGTAGAGCAGGTCCGCGTAATCTAGTAAAGATAGGAAGGTAGCTTGAACCAGTTGAATCTTGGCCTCCTTTGTGAGCAGGTGGTTAATTCTGTAGAACAGTCCTAATCTTTGCCTTAGTTTCTTCTGTAGTTCTTCGAGATGGTTGGCGAAGGAAAGTTTATGATCGAGCCAAACTCCCAGATATTTGAATTTAGCTACATACTCTAGTGTTTCTCCAAGAACAGTGGTAATTTGTGGGATAGCACCCCCCCAAGCAGAAACTGCCGCATGCAAGGAGGGGGAGAAGAGCATGGCTCTTGTCTTTTTCACATTGAGCAAAAGCTTTTTGTTTATGAGCTGGTATTGTAGAAGGTTAAATTCAGCTTGGAGGTCTTCACAGGCTGCTTCCAGTGTGGGACGACTCAAGTACAGTACAGTGTCATCCTCGAATAAATGGATGTTGTATTTTTTGATGGGGTCATTGATGTTGTTAATGTAGACTGCAAAGAGAGTGGACCAAGGATACAGCCCTGGGGCATGCCCCTCAGCATAGGTTTTAATGGAGAAAGATCACCTTCAGCTTTAACCTGCTGTTTCTGTTCTCCGAGGTAGTCTGCAAACCAGCATATATATTTATGGTCCAGGCCTAAGGTGGTTAAGGAGGAAAGAAGCAAGCTGTGATCGACTGTGTCAAATGCCTTACTAAGATCCAAAAAAACAGCACAGACATGCTTCTTGTTGTCAAGGTCTAGGAGCCAATCATTGGTCACCTTAGCTAGGGCTATTATGGTGCTGTGCTTTGCTCTGAATCCAGACTCAAACGGGTTTAATAGGCTTCTGGATTCTAAGTATACCCCTAGCTGGCTACACACTATTTTTTCTAGTAATTTAGACAGGATGGGGAGGAGGGAGATCGGTCTGTAATTATTTAGATCGGGTCACCTGCTTTTAATAGAGGGATGACATGGGCTATTTTCCATTGAGGCTACCCTGGGAGAGTGGCGTATTGAATAGGTGGGTGATTGGCACACCGCAAGCACATGGTAGGCACAATTTCAGATATTATGGCTCTATAGTAGGGCCTGCTCCCTTCCTGGTGTCCAGTTGTAGCAGTAGGTCTTCCACGTCTTTTAGAGAGACAGGTAGGGAGGAAAGGCCTCCTCGGTGAGAGACTCGTGGGTTTAGTGGGCCTGAGCTGTGCGGAGGTCATTGGCAGGAGAAGTATCAAATGCTAGCCCTGCCATTGCAAAATGGTTATTGAGGGCTTCCAATATCTCTGATCGGTTAGAGATAATGCTGCCACGGACTTAATTTTGCTGGAATGGAATTACCAGGTGCATGTCCAGACATGTCTTTTAATGTTTTCCAGAGCTTTGAAGGATTTCTTGGGGCAGAGGCTAGCTCCGAACAATAGTAGGTGGCCTTGGCTGCTGTGACCAACTTGGTGCACTTGTTACGTGCTCTCTTAAAAAGACACCAATCTGAGTCGTTCTTGCTTCTTCTGGCTTTTTTCCATGAAGTATCCCTTTCTGACAGTGAAGCTTTGAGCTCAGGTGAGAACCAATGGCAGGTGCTGCTCCTGACCCACACCTTAACCAAGGGTGCATGCTTACTTAAAGTCTCACTTAAAAAATCATAAAAAATATGCCCTGTTAACCATTTTGGCTAGGAAGAATTCCTGCCATCGCGGTGAATGTTTCAAGTCATGGACATAAGCAAACAAATCAAAGTTGCGTTTGCACCTCTTGATAGAGAACTTTGCCACAAACTGTGGGTTGTGCATGGATCTAATGGTGGTGATTATACAATGATCGCTAATGTCTGAGAAAATGTTCGACATGAGAGAACAGGTGTGGCTTGCTAACCAAAATTACATCTAAGAGGGAACTGTTGTTAAGGTTCTTTTATTTGGTCGAGTAGGCTAGCCAATAGAGTTACACCAGCTCTAGAGTGTCACAAAAGGATTTCAAGGGAGCTGATGCACTTGATAGCCAATCGTAGTTCAGGTCACCAAGAATAATGGTTTCCAAGGAACTGAGCCCCAGTACGGAACTGAGGTGAGACAGGAGATGAGGCCCAGCAGAAGGGGGCCTGTAGCAGCCTATTACACAGAGTGCACTGGAAGGAGAAAGTTTGATCTTTAGGGTTAAGAACTTGAATTCTTTGGGGGAGGATGATGCATCTATGCATGTGGCTGAGTATTTGTCCCTTTCATAAGTTGCCACCCCACCTCCTCTTGATTGCCTATCTGCTCGGAAAAGTAAATAATTTGGGATATTGATTTCATTGTCTGGGGTGGCTGGCCTAAGCCAGGTCTCAGTGATCACTAGGACATCAGGTAGGGTGTGGCTCGCCCAAGCCTGGATAAGGGTGAACTTTTTCAGCAAACTACAGGCATTAAGATGCATCAAAGACATTCCTTTGATACTTGCCAGGTCTGATGGAGAAGCAAGGGTGTCTAATGGTCCTGGGTTGAGTTCGACATTGCCTGAGCACAATAGCAAAAGAAGCAGGATTCTTTTTAAGGCAGAAAACTGTAATTTGTAAACACTATTTTTTGGGTGATAGGGGAGGCGGTGTTGATGGGTAGGCCTCTGCCCACTCCTGGTGTTATACTGGCCTACTGTTGCAGCCACTAGTGTCCTGGCAGAAATTTGCCATGAGTAGGCAGTCTCAAGTCTGGATGGGGGAGTAATCTGCAGAGGCAGCTCAGGAGATGTCCCACTCCCCAGCAGAGACAGCTGAGAAGCCCAATAGTCCAGAATGGCTACCTGAAAGGAGCTGTTGGATGCAGGACAGGGAGAAGCGCAAGGGTCATTCCACCTTAGGGAGGGATGGAGGTTCTGAAGAATTGAGCTGAGTGCTAGTAAAGCTAGTGACACACCGAGGAACCAGCTGCAATTTTTCCGTGGTAGATCTAAACACCACAACAGCCGGCAGTAAAAGCCACTAGAAGCCTAGACCAATCGTCGATCAGGTGTCATAAGTTCAAAATCCTTTTGTTGGTTGAGAGGCGGTTTTGGCGCTGAACGTACCTGTGGAGCAACTCTTTGCAGCTGAGTCAGTGACGTGGTTCAAGGCTACAATCCAGTGTGGCAAGATTGGTCTGTAGCTTTCGTTTCTGTTTCTGGCCCTGCTCCACCAATACAGAATGGAAGTGGGGACAAGCATTCAAGTCTTGCAGCCTTAGTAGATGAGCATGGTTCGGCCTGAGAAACAGGCAGAAAAACCCCAGGGATGGTCCTCAGAAAGAGAGATATCTCAGGTCCACTAGAGCAGAAGAGGAAGTAGAAAATATAATGTGTTTCCTCTTTAACAGAAAAGACAGCTGTTGTAGCCCTCTAGTGGCTATGTAGTACAATTTGCAAATGAGAAAGTAGAAAAAAACAAAACAAAAAAAACAAATGAAATTCTTGCTTTACAAAAAAGGATAGTCTCCCAGGGTCAGCAGGGCTGATAACCGTCTCTAATGAAGCAAATTAAAATGGAGACCAGCAGGAAGAAGTCAGTGAGGCTGAGCTCCCCCAATCAGAGTGTTGGTGCTGACAATTCAGAATGTCCAAAGACGCCAAATACCAACGTACCTGAGGGGGTATACAGCTTTTGGCTGTTTCTGTAGATTTCTGGGCCCTGCAACAAACCGGAGTTCTGAGGATCCCGAGCGGCAGTTTCAACAGGGGAAGAAAGCCTCAGGGTCTGCTAATTTGCAGTAGCAGAATTGTGGGTTGCTTCCCAGGACAGGCTTGTAGCTTTTCCTCTGGCGGCGAGGTGCGAGCCCCAGGAGGGCATGCCACATCTGAGGAGGAGATGAAAGGAGATGGATTAAGTAGGGGCAGGCAGGGGAGGTGTGTTAACTCAAACAAAGAAACAGGGTGGTCACTATTATTTGGAAGGAGGAGGCTAAACTACAAAGTGGGTAATAGAAACAGGGAGGAGACGTAAGTGGGTTAGAGGGCAGACAGGTGGCAAAGCGAGAGGCAAGGATTGGGCTTCAAATTTAGAATGCTAGGCAGTACACTGAAAAGTCTGGTCAATTTAAAACTACAGCTTTACACAGAAATTAATTCTAAAAAGGATTCAACTGTTGGCTTAGAATAATAGTGCAGTACAGGTCTAATAATCTTAAGACTCTACAGTTTTACACTCAGAATTAATAACAAAAAGGATTAGGCTGTAGTTTTAGGGTATTAAGGCGTACATAAAAAGGTCAACTTAAAACTCGTCAGCCTTTCGTAGAGAATTAATTCTAAAGAAGAATGTAATCACAGTGCATTCAGAGCAGGTAAATCGCTTTAAACAATGGCAGTGTAACACTGAATGGCCTAAACTGGATTGATAGATGAGGAGAGAAACAGTTGGGGGGGGGGGGTAGGTCTTTCATGCCATTCTAGCTTTACAAAAAAGAACAATTTATTTACAAAAAAAACAAATGAAATTCTTGCTTTACAAAAAAGGATAGTCTCCCAGGGTCAGCAGTGCTGATAAACGTCTCTAAGAAGCAAGGTAAAATGGACACCAGCAGGAAGAAGTCAATGAGGCTGAGATCCTCCATCCAATCAGAGTGCTGGTGCTGAAAATTCAGAATGTCCAAAGGCGCCAAATACCAACGTACCTGAGGGGGTATACGGCTTTTGGCTGTTTCTGTAGATTTCTGGGCCTTGAAACGAACCGGAGTTCAGAGGATCCCAGGCGGCAGTTTCAACAGGGGAAGAAAGCCTCAGGGTCTGCTAATTTGCAGTAGCAGAATCGTGGATTGCTTCCCAGGACAGGCTTGTAACTTTTCCTCTGGCGAGTGCACGAGCCCCAGGAGGGCATGGCACATCGAAGGGGGTATACGGCGTTTGGCTGTTTCTGTAGATTTCTGGGCCCTGCAATGAACCGGAGTTCTGAGGATCCCTAGGCGGCAGTTACAACAGGGGAAGAAAGCCTCTGGGTCTGCTAATTTGCAGTAGGCTAGGCTAAAAGACAATGGGTAGACTAGATGGACCTGGTGGTCTCCTTCTGCCATCAAATTCTATGTTTCTATGTCTAATATGTGAGCATACTGGGTTTCTGGCTGAGCTGCTGATGGAGCAGCAGCTGAATTTGGGAGCTCTGAGCCATGAGCCCGCTAAAAGCCTCACAGTACAAAATAAACAGCCTAATTTATCAAATCAGTGATCGGAGGTGCTTTATATATATGGGTGGCTCAAAGCACAAGAAAAAATATTTGCAAAATCAGGACACTAACCTGCAGCATAAATTAAGATAATCGGGCGGCCCTCACTTGTCTTTGTGCAGCCTGGTGTTGTCCCCAAGTGGCAGTACTCACAGTGAAACATCAGACCCTACCATTATCCACTTCCTGATGGAATTATGTGCTTTTCGGGCAGAATTAAAGGACCAAGTTATTACTTTGGCTCAAACTCGGCAGCGGTTCAGAAAGAGCAAAAAGAAATGCAGGGAGCGCTCACTGAAATTACAGTGCACTCCGACCAAATGGTTGACTTCCTCCTGGATTTGTACAGCAAGTAGCTGCAATTAGGGAAATAAGCTTGTGATCTTGAGGGGTATTGGTGCCTTAAAATTATTTGCATATTTGACCTCCCCGGAGAGAGAGGAAGGACAGAACATCTCACAATATATAGATGGCCTCTTGTATGAATCCCTGAGCCTCCCTACATATTTGGTTCTTAAAACTGAAAGGTTGCACTGAGCTCTAGGCCCACAGCCAGCACTGAACCAGCACCCAAGGTTGGTAGTCATGCAGTTCATGATTTACAGGGTAAAGGAGACAGTACCGTAAGCAGCATGGATAAAGGGAACGGTAAGGTGGAGACCTACCTGCCTTTACTTTGATCAAGATTATGGCCCTCAGATTCAAGCAAAACGCATGGCATATTTACCATACTTAAAAGCCCTCACACAATCAGGCATAACATTTCAAATGCCTTTTCCAGTGAGGCAGAGAGTGAATTTTGCAGAAGGTGCCACCCTCTATCATTCAGTCGAGGAGGGCAAATTAGATTTTGAGTGGTGTGGGAGACAGGGACAGGGACAGGGACAGAGACAGAGACAGAGACATATATGAGGGCTGCAGCACCAGACAGAGCCCAAAGTGTAGTGCAATCAGAGAGAGCAGAATCGGAACTTAGCAACACAAGGGTAATAGGGCCACTATGGTGGAGCCTCCTGGAAGGAGGTGGGGTGGCCATCACTGATACTAACTGTAACCATGCCTCACCTTGCTTATTTTACTTAGACAATTTTACCAAGTATTAAACCACAAGCAGTTTAAGCAAGTAAAGAGGAAGAGGGATGGACTGGAGGTAATGGCAGGCATTTCCTTTTCCTTTTAGCTAAGGAGTCTTAAATTTGACTGGCTAGGGCAACCCCAGAGGTGAGACCAGTTCAGGGTGATGGGGGTGCCCACTGTGCCCTTGGGTGGCTGGCCATGCATGACTATTAGTAAGGGCAGACTTTGAAAAAAACAGGGCGCTGCTGCTATTTAGACTTGTTACATTTTTTTTTCACTTCTGATGTTTCTCAGATTGTTTAAGCAAAGCCCCCCCAGCACTCGCAAACTCCAGTAAAAAAACATGAGCTCAGTATTTTAGAGATTTGGTTCTCTCTATCACACTACACCCCCCCCACCCCCTGAGTAGCTACCCCAGAGTTGCAGTTATCGTGTTTTTTGGGGGGGGTTCTGTTTTGTTGCGAATTCAATCACAAAAGGAATGGGAAGTTTCAAAACAAGCTAGCTGCTTGCTGACAATTCTCTTCTACCTCCCTATCCTGGAATTGCAGTGAGTGTTTCTTTTTTTCTTAAGCCACTGTATAGTTTGTGAGCACTGTGCATAGTTCTAAACATGTGCTTATGCTCCAAAGGAAACCAATCAACACTGGGGAAAAAGTGAGTTAGTTTGTGCAGTGTGTTATAAATTTTATTGGGCAGCAGTGATGAGTACTAACAAGGAAGAAAGCCGGCAACTCATCACCACAAATTAACTCACTCCTTTTGCTACAGAAATTGATTTCAATTTGCTGTTCTAAGCAAGTTGATAGTGTAGGCATGCTGGTGCTTCTGTTTTACACTCTAAAAAAGGTGCCTTTTTTCTTTTTCAAATGCGTGTTTCGGTGCGGGAAATGCTGGTGGCCAGTTTTCTATTTATTTTTATACTGTGCCGTGGTGGTTCACTTGAGCCTTTTGTTAATCCAGTTCTGTGGGAGATTATGTTTGGTTCATTCAGTGTGGTGCACACCTCTATTGGCATCGGTTAGCATGGCTTGTAGCTGCAGCCTTTCCCAAGAGAAAGAGCCAAGGGCAACGGATAAGGAGGAGCTTGAGCGGGGCTGCCATGTGTAACATAAAAAGAGAGAGCTGGGTGGGGTAACAAATCTGAAGCCTTCTACATCCTTAACATCGGGAAAGTGTGTATGTGTGTGTGTGTGTTGGGGGGGGGGTCATGGTAATTGGCTGGAGAAGAGAGGAGTGAGAGTGCGGTTGGCTCTCCTAGAAGTGCACTATGGAGAATCACGGCCATGGGGCAAGAAGGCACTGTAAATAAAATAAAAATTAAAAGAAAGGAATAACAAAACCCCAAATGTAGTGAGAAATGAGCCCAGGGGAGGTTGATGTGTGGTTTTGTCAGGCAGCTGTCACTGAACTAGGAAGTGTGGATGGGGGGAAGTATCTCTCGGTAAGCGAGAGAAAAAAAAGGGCGATGATTTCAAATTCGGTGGGGTGGTTTCCACCAATGAGCTAGCAGGGTGGGCACAAGGGCATAAGGATACTTGGGTGTGTGAAAGAGCATTTTGGCTGGTACTTTTTATTTCGTGGGCATCTATTGTAAGTTGATGCACCCCCCTGGCAAGGGTACCAGCCAATCAGATGCCAGGAAATAAAAAGCCTATTTTCTAACATGGGGTTCTCCATCTTTCAGATCATATCCCAATCACTGCCTGATTCCTCCTCCGAAAAGTGAGGAAGACAATGTTTTGGAGCCTCCATCTGGGGCTACTAACAGATGAGGCACTGATACAAACCCTGGAGTAATGTATACCTCAGATTATACAGGAAAATTTAACACAGGAGGTAACCTCTGGAATTTTGTGGGACAGCCTGAAAGTGGTACGGCAAGTGACTTAATAGCCTACAGTATATGGTTGACCTTTGTTCTGTATAAAAATCAACCTGCTCAAAAACCTTATAGTGTATAGTGGAATGCTGTTATGCATGAAATTCCATGCCTGGAATATGCTTGTTCTGCTGCAGTAGTGATGTCACTACTGCAGCAGAACCACTTGGAATGCTGCCACATTGCTGCTTTCCTCTCTTTAATTATGTAGTGACAGTATTCTAGAACCTCTAGAGACTTTTCAAGTCAGTTTCATTACGAAAAAGAGAGAAAAAAAAACATACAAAGCACACATTTCACATAATACTACTATACACTATAAAAAATACAGGATGAGCAACTTTATGCACAACCTGTGTGTTCTGTCACCTCGGGGTTCTGATTCCCATGGACCTCTTGAGCTTCACTCTCGAGGTCAGAGGGAATCAGAACCCCTCTGTGGCAGAACACACTGGTTGTGCATAGTTGCCCATCCAGCATTCTCTATATAGTGTATGGTGGAATGCTGTTATGCATGGAATTCCATGCTTGGAATATGCTTGTTCGGCTGCAGTAGTGACATCATTATGTTGTTCTGCTGCAGTAGTGATGTCACTACTACAGCAGAACAACTTGGAATGCTGCCACATTGCGTTCCTCTATCCAGTTAAGCTGGAAGTTGTTTTTTTTTTTCACTTGAACTTGCAGAGACATCTGCAGCACACTGTGTCAGTTAAAAAAAAGAAGAAAATGTTAACATTTCTATTCTCAATTGTCTTCACTGGCTGGTTTTTGTGTGATTTTCTTTACTGTGACTGCCCATACACTACAAAAGATTATGTATACGCAGTCATACACAAACAAGGATATTCTTGTATCTCGAGGTTCCCTTGGCAAAAGAGCACCTCTTGAGCTGCGCTCTCGTGGTCATCTATTACCAAGGAAACCTCTCGATACAAGAATATCCTGGTTGTGTATGACTGCTCATACACAATCCTCTATATGCTTCATAGCAGAAGGGGGAACGGAGCGGACGCTACAGGACCTACAGTGTACATTGTCTACACTACAACTGTTTCACATGCAGAGGGACACCTCTCTCTAGCAGTAGATGATGGCAGAGGACAGGACCTCTTTGTAATTAGTAACTGTTTATACTGTTCCTGTTTTCAGAAGTGATAGTCATACCTTTAAATGATCCATGTGTAACTGTACCTGAAAATAAGCAATGTGAAAAACTATATTTTGCATTGTTATCTTTTCATGAGCAGCATTATGTTACAGTTCTTTTCATGGAACCAGTGAGTTGGAGTTATAACTATGTCACAGTTTCTGTACAGAACTCTGAGCACAGTTCTTATAGGTCAACAACTCATGCTTAACATTCTGTACACAAACCCTGACATGGTAAAAACTCAACTGCTTGTTCCTTGAAGAGAACTGTAACAGAATGCTGCCCATAAAAAGAATACAATTGGAAACAGTTTTCACATCAGTATTTATTCAGTTATACTTCAAAGGACACAATCAACCCTTTTTGCGTCATACTATTTCTAGTTAAAAGCACTGTTCATGGTTTATGGTGTTACTGAACTGGTGGGCATCCAGTGTGTGGGGTGGTTCGTAGGGGAGTGGGGAGGTACAGCATCCCAGGGGGCTGTGCCAGCCAGTCACCTGGCCCACTTCTAATTCTCTCTGAGTGGAGGCACCATGCTCTTTTTATTATTTTTGGGATAGAACACCCGATCACCACCGTAACCGGACCCAGGCTCCTTAACCTGTTAGAGGGTCAACAGGCAGGGGTAGTAGCCTACTGGCACACGATGCCTGGGCTACATAATGATGGTAAAACCACAATCATGATAATGAGTCTGATCACCTTTGCCAGCTTATAATATATTCTATAGCATCACCCAAGCCTCAGTTGTCAAAGTGCCATTCCAGAATTTCATTAAGCTTCCCAAATGAGCAAGAGATGGCCCTTTATGTCTCCCTCCCTTCATCAGCAGAGATATCTGCCATTCTGCCTCGCTTTCTTATTTATTTTTTGTTTTGTTTTTAGCCAGAGGATGTGTGGTCATTTCATTCAAGCTACACAGGTTTAAGATTCTGTATTTTACTATTGTTCAATTTTTAAATAGTTTTCTGATGGCATAGTTAGTTTTTTTTTTATTTAAGTGTGATTATCCTCCATTTTTATTTTTGTACCTATTCTGACGACAGAACAGGAAGCATATTTTGAAAGAAGTAGGTCATGTAAAAAATGTTTTTACTGAGCAATTGAAAACTATCCCCTGAATTTTACTTCTATTACTTATAATTTTGCTGATGAATGTTTGCTTTCAGTTCTTTTATTTTAAAGAATTCTTTTTAACTACACAAATAAATCCTATTGGCTACAACATCGCTCTGTGTGTTCATTTCTTAATCAAAAAGCTGGATGGATTGTTTATCATTAGATTACTTAAGGACTCATGACCAAGCCTGGAAGGCCCATAAGCAGTTTTTGTCCCGTGCCACCTATCAAAAATACCACCAATTTCGAAATATATGCACAAGATTAGTACGTTAAGACAAATCTGCATACTTCGCTAATACCTTCCAGTCCAATATAAGTCACCCGTCAAAATTTTGGAAGATGGTACACACCCTTTTCTCTTCCCCTACTAATACCCATTCCCTCACCACTTTCATGGAGGATGCCACTCTAACTGATCCTCCCACTGTAGCTGAAGCATTTAACACCCACTTTACTTCATGTGCCTCTTCCCTTCTATCTACATTTCACACGGTTCCCGCTTCTTTACCTAGACCACTTGTGCCTCCTAAACTCCACTTCCATTTCTCTCCCATCTCCCCGTTAGATGCTCTCAAGGCTCTCATTCATGGCACTAAACCCATCCAAAGGCAAAAGTCTGGATGACCTTGATGCAAAACTCTTATACCTGTTTGCCCCTGCCATTGCACAACCCACTGCAGATCTACTAAACCACTCCTTTAAACTTGCCTCTGTCCCAGCTTTCTGGAAGCAGGCCACCATCATCCCACTCCACAAAGGAGGCAATCCCTCAACAACTGGTAACTCCCATGCCATCTCCCTTCTGCCAGTTCTTTCCAAGCTACAAGAACATGTTGTACTCTCTCAGCTCACTCCCTTTCTTGATTCCTCCTCCTTTTTCACCCCTTACCAGTCTGGCTTCCAAAAAAAAAACATTCCAGATCCACCTCCCTCCTCCAGCTCACTGACTCCATCCTTACTGGTATGGATCAGGGACAAATAACCTCTGCCATCTTTGTTGACTTAGCCAAGGCTTTCACTGCTGTCTCTCACTCCATCCTATTGGACACTCTTTCAATGGCTGGGTTGTCTCCTCCAGCCACAAACTGGTTAAAATCCTACCCAGTGGGCAGGTCACAATCAGTCAGGATCGGTGACTCCCTCTCCCCGCCCCTCCCCATCCACACAGGAATACCTCAAGGTTCAGTCCCTGGCCCAGTTCTGTTCTCCATTTTTCTTAACGATCTCCCCTTGGTTTGCCAATCTGCATCCATTCACATGTATGCGAATGACACTGTACTGTATGCTTAAGGTTCCTCCACCCAATCGGTGGTGTCCACTCTTCCACTGGACTTTGATAATGTTCAGCTGTGGCTGTGTGCACACAAACTGTTTCTAAAGCCAAGAAGACAGTCCACATGACCTTTGGCACAAGGCAGATACTATCTAGGCTCCCCTCTGTCCCCTCCTTCCACACTCTTGATGGAACCTTGTTGGAAAATACTGCCTCCTTCAGATACCTTGG
Source organism: Neoceratodus forsteri (assembly GCA_016271365.2). Classification (NCBI taxonomy): domain Eukaryota; kingdom Metazoa; phylum Chordata; order Ceratodontiformes; family Ceratodontidae; genus Neoceratodus; species Neoceratodus forsteri. The sequence goes on along the minus strand of CM057459.1, from coordinate 360,248,235 downwards.
TGTCTGGCTCAGTAAACACCTTGACGTCTCTAGTCATGTGGATGCAATCCATGAAAAACTGCTCCCCAAGCTGGGTGCCCTTTACTAGAATCGTGATTGTGTCCCCTATCTTCTCATAGAGAACTTCTTTTGAGAATGGTACTTCCAACTTTCGACTACAGTGATGTAGTTTACAGTGCCGCACCTAAATCCACCCTAGCCAGACTGGATACCCTCTTCCACTCCTTCTGTTGTTTCACCCTTGGCTGCCCTCCCCACACTCACCACTGTTCCCTATACCAATCTTTAGGACTCCCCTTCCTCTCTGATCACCATCTTGTTCATTGCATTAATTTTATTGGCAAGTTTTGGCTAGGAACGATCCCCTCATATTTAGCAGCTTTACTTTCACTACCAGCAACCTCTTGCACCTTGAGGAGCAGTGCTGCCCGAACCCTTGCTATCCTATCCCGGACCACCACTGCTGGTCAGTCCTCCTTCTCTTACTGATTATCTAAGCTATGGAACTCCCTTCCCATCAATATTCAAAATGCCCCATCAACCTATGTTCTCTGGTCTCTCATGCATCTGCACATAACCCCTACTTGCAAGTGCCCCTAACTGACAGGCAATCCATTTGATATGACCTGGAAACTACATCCAATCTCATCTTCTGACCCTTCTCTCGTCTTTCTCTAACTTCACTTGTCTTACCACCCAACGCTATTGTGTCAAGTCATCTGATTGCTTACTTGAATTGCACATAAGTTATACATAATGTTGCCCGTTTAACATGCACTGTTGTATATTATGATGTCTATTTACTATGTATTTTGTATTGTTGCACTTGTTGCACTTGTTTTTGGCTGTGTACCTGAATTGTTATTACCTGCTGTATTTTCCCTATATTCTCCCCCAAGTCACATCTGGAAACTAGCAACCTTGCTCAGTATGTATTCCTGGTAAAACAATTCAATAAATACATTTTAGGCAACTGCAGCCTACACTCCCTTACCTATTTTTCACTTTTTTAAACAATTAGTCAGATGATCCCCTTTCCACTTCTCAGCCTCTTTATTGTTTTCTTGTCGCACACAGATTCTTTCTTCCCAGATACAGAACTGTGAATGAGTCTCCCTCACATGGAGGGAGTCACTCTCCTTCATTTCTAGTCAACCCCCCTGGATTTTTCCTTAAAGTAGCATCAAATGTTCATTAGTAGGATGTTTCTCCTTCTAAAGAGTCTGATATTCTGCTGCTAATACCCTCAAAACCTCCCTCATAAGCTATACAGATGCTGAAACCAGCTTCTCTCATAACTTTGCCACATTCTTGATCTTATGTAGCTTGCCACTACCACAGCACTAGAAAAGATACAGTAATCTTAAAAACCATGAGAACACTAACTGTAGTCTATTTGTATGATCCAAAACAAAGTCTTACTCTTACCTTTTATTCCTCAGTAAGATTGAGAACAACCAAGATCAAATCTAGATTAATTTGTCCTTTTTCACAAAGAAGCAGGTATTCCTTGGCAGGCAGCTCCAGAGAAGAATTCAATTCTCTGTAGATTCCATCTGTATAGCCAGCCCACTGGCACAGTGGCAAGGCAACTGCTTGCAATGTCAACACTCCGAGTTTGGGAATGGACCTGGGAGTTGGAGGGCTGGCCAGGCGGAGAAGGGTAGAGCATTCGAGGGGCATCTCTCCTTCTCTGTGGGGGAAAGGTTAGTGTTTGGCCAGTTGGTGACCTCTGGTGGAGCCTGGGGGAATTGCAGAGAATGGACAGTGCCTAGTTGTGTGGGAGGTGGGACAGATGCTGGTGTCACTGCACGCCCCGCCTCCCTGAGGGTCATCATTAAAAAAAAAATCTGTCCCCCAGGCATGATGCCCTGCTCTACCACCACCTCTGCTGCCTCCACTGCCCACTGGGGGATCCTGCTCCTGTGGCCCCACCCTGGGGGGTAAGCCAGGGCATGCTTCCATGTGACCATTGAGGGGGTGCTTGCCCAGTGGCCCTGCCCAGGAGGGTAAGCCTGTGCATAGTGGAGATGGTGCATGGGGCAGGGGCAGAGTTCCCATCAAGGGGGGATTGAGGGCAGAGCCAAAAATAATAATAATAATAAAAAAAGAACCCATCTGTGTGGCAGCAGCTGCTGTCTAAAACCCGGTGGAACTGGCCCCTATTTCATGCACCCAACCAACAATAGGCTGGCACAGTGGCTGTCAGCCCCAGGGCAGTCAGGAATTGGGGAATACCAGAAGCCTAGTTTTCAAGTTAGGAGTCTACATGGTGGTGGCAAGTGCAGGCAGGTGAAAGGTGGTTCTCCCACAGCAGCTTGCACTGAGTCAGCTTCTCCATGGGTGGCAATGGGGCAGAAGGCAGGACAGGTCCAGAATCAAAAGGGACATGGTCTACACCAGAGGACACTAAATTTTGTCTTGGTTGTGACTTTCAGTCCTGAGTTCACTGCTGCTGACTCCGTGCTCTAAAGCAATGTACTAAAGGATACAGCAGCACATTTAGCCTTCTGGCTGAGATACCAGCAAGTCCACGACAAATCAGTTATGAACCTTTTGTTTGGGTGGGAGGGGGATCTTACAGTGCTGCTAGGGTGCATAGGGAGAGGTATCTGCTGAAACTTTTTGTTTTGGTGTGGGGGGAAAAATATGCCAAAAGAAAAAATATTTTAAAAGATACATTTTATTACATTTTAACAAATGGAGAACAAGTAACAGTCCAGACACAATTTACTCTGTTGCATTTGAAAGCTGTTTTAGTCTACTGAATATATGTCAAGCTTCCCATATTTCAATAGACTAAATAAGGAATAATGTATAGGTGACCATACACAATGAGCCTGTGTTTCCATCCAGGGGTTGAGATATCAGCGTATGGACCTCAAGGGCAAAGCTTGAGAGGTCCATGCTGGTGTCTCAACCTCAACTGATATTACTCTCCTGATCGGTATTTCTCTGCAGTCCATTTTTTTCTTTTTGTTTTGACAGAAGTATTGTTCTGACTTCTGTGAGGTACTTAGAAGTGCCATGAAGAAAATAACCAGAGAGGTTGGCAGGAGTCGGCCGAGCTATGGGGGGAGGGGTGGATTTGCATATGGAATATACACAACAAGGGGGTGATTTGTGTATGGAACGTGCACAGTAAGGATTGCTTTGCATATAAAGCACGCAGAATAAGCCCTTGACAAGGACCCTGATAGGGTTATTGACTTGTGCGATTTCAGTGCACAGTAAGTCCAAACAATACTCTTACAGTATATTAGATTTAAAATGCATCAGAGTAAATCAGAGTGTGTTTGAAATAAATCAAGAGTTGGAACTAGAAACCTACCAATGCTAGTTCTTTTTCATTTCATTTTTTATTTTTCACCCTTATCAGACTGAAGAGCAAACTGCTCGTTTTCACAGGCGACAACCTGGGTTACAAAAAACAAACAAAATACATAATAAACAACAAATGACATTTAACAATATCAATAAAATGCATGCAACACAATAAAGATTTAAACAAAATCTATTTACAAATACATTTCTGTAAATTTCTAATGTGCATGAAAAGTTTGTGCTTGAAATTACAGATTAAGTTCTGCTTTGTGCTTTGGTACTGTACAGGTAATGAATTTGTATGAGACAGGGTTTTCTTTTCCTCCATATAGTATTTGAAATCAGCTGTGGGTTTTGACAGTAGCTATTTAATTTATTTGTGTATTCAGTTTTTAAGTTTGTTTCCAAGTGGTTGAGGTTACCAAACTCCCTTTTGCCCTGGTCTGCTGACCCTGTGTGAACAAACTCACTTTTGCCAGCCCTACCACAGTCACTGGTTTCACAGAAATGTAAACATGCGCTGGACATCAGTACAGCTGCACCCCCCCAACACAGGGATGGGAAGATCAAGAGGTTATGCGTCTGGTTAAAAAATGCATATGCTATATTATGGTCTCGGTTTCTATGCCCAGCTTAGTGACCCACACCCACCACCATGCACATTTATAACCTGAGACAGCCAGGTTCAATACCGAGAGGAATAAAGTGTTTCTTTCCACAAACCTCACATGCCCCACTCCCCCGTGCAGGTATGGAACAGGACTAGGAGTCTTATTCAAGTCGGCTGCTTGATTCTGTAACTAAACCTTTGCTGTCAGCCTGGTGATAAAAGGCATTTCTGAAATATGTTTCCCTTCCTGGTACTTCAGTAAGATTGAGCACCCCAATGAAGATTCAGGAACTTTGGGGTGGGATTCTGGTTTGAGCCAGGGCTGGCACAGGTTTACTATCAGGAGGGTGGTTTATTTATTTTTATACTTCTTTTATTGATTTTCTTGGTTTATCTTATACATTTTGCATATCTTTACAATTACATTATTGCCTGCTGAACAGTCATTAACTACACTGTCATAGTACTTATATGATCTATGTTATATCACTCTTTTGAATCCATGAAATAAAGAACAAAGAGGAAAAGAACAAATACATTCTCTCATTATTCAACTAGTTAATACTAATATTAACTACAACAGCTGGGCCTTCTATGTACAAAAGCACAACGACTATTAAAACAAGTATTTCCCATTCCTTCATCTTCACTTTCTCAATTCTATTCTTAAGATATTACTTATTAGGTCAATTGCTTATTTGTCAATAGATTTCTTTCAGGTTTCTTGTTTAACCAGTTAATGACCATGCCCTTTAATAAGATTAGGAGGTATGTCTTAGTTTCCACCTGTCCAAGTTATACTCCTGGACCCGGATATTCAAAGGGGTTGCACCTGGTGCAACAGAGTTGCACCAGAGCAACCCCGCATTGCGCACCGGTGGGGTATTGAGACGCTGCTTGGTACAGCACAAATCCCGATGCGCTGGGGTGCAAGGATAATGTATGTGGTGCAGATGCAGGGGGCGTGCCCATGCATGTGCGGCATATCCCGATATTCAGCCCAGGATGTGCGGTGCATATGCCGGTGCACCCTACGCCGCGCATAGGGGGACTCAAAGTTGAGCCCATGCAGAGTAGGAGCAAATCCCAGCCACCCACAGGTGGGCTGCTGTATTGCAGGGTGCAACACAGAAGCCAACTGTGGGTGGCCACCGCCTGCCCAGAACACCATCCGCAAGCACACACAACCCTGGTGGTCTAGTGGAACCCCCCCCCGCCTGTAGCCACAATCACATGGTATATGTGTCTAATGATAGCCCTGGTAGTCTAGTGGCCCCCCCAGTCCCAGGTGCCCTGATGTGTATGAAACATGACCATCCCTGGTGGTCTAGTAGTCCCCCTCCCACCCGAGTCCCCTATTCCCTGATAAATGACATTAAGACAACCCTGATGGTCTAGTGGAACACCTGCCTGTTGCTGTGATCGCAGTAAACTCCGTATTAAATGCCCTGGTGATCCAGTGGCACCCCACCCCACCTCACCACACAGAGACCCTTGCCCACCCCCTCCCCCATCATCGGCAGGCAGCTGCATCTGCCAGTACACCACCCTGGCCACCTGCCGAATGACAGGTACAGTATTGGACCAATGTGCTTGCAGGGCATACTGTACTAGACAGTCCATATCTGTGAATGGCCCCATTCACATATTTGGGACTGTCTAGTACATGGACCAATGGGCTTACAGCCCATACTGTACCTGTCATTCAGTGCGTGGAGGTGTGTCGAGCAGGATGCAGCCACCAGCATGATGATGGGGGAGAGAGGTGGCAAGGGGTTCTGATGGGTGGTGGGTGGGAAGTACCACTGGATCACCAGGGCATTTCAAAATGGATGTACTGCTATCGTGGCAATGGGTGGGAGGGGTTCCACTAGGCCACTAGGGTCATTTTAATGTCTTATATCAGGGAATTGGGAACTCAGTTAGGAGGGAGAATCATTACACCACCAGAGATGGTCGTGTTTCATACACATCAGGGCATCGGGGACTGGGGGGGCCACTAGACTACCAGGGCTATCTTTAATAACATATGCCACATGACCACAGCTACGGGGCAGGGGATGCCCCTGGATCCCCACAGCACATCATGCTGTACAGGGCACCAGGTGCAAGTCACCTGCCTGCCCTGCGCAAGGCATCCAAATGGGGCCATAATGACATGCAAATGGCTCCATTTTCGCCCTGTATATATTGTGGCCTCATTTGCATGCCCCCTGCTGAATATCGTAGGTGATGCACCTAGCGCAACTGCACTTACACTGGCACATCCCCATGCTCCCTATCAGTAGCTTGCGCCGGCACAGTGCCACTGCACCATGCGCGGTTCGTGTGCTGCCCATGCCATATTCAGCATTGCTGTGCCATGGTGCAGCACCATTGAATATCACCTGGACCTAGTCCTGGCACATTACAGTTGCGCTGTGCCCAGGCTTGCACCATTGCCTGGTGTAGTCTGAATATCCTGGTCCTGGAGTCCATGCAGAAATTCAAGAGGTTATCCAATCAATATACAAGTCACTATTTTTGCCTAAGGTATAATCAAGCCATATATAACCTTACATTCAAATAGAATAGACATAGAGCCTGTATATATGGGGTTTTTTTATGTATAGAAAACTATTACGCTAAGTCTTTCTCATTTATATTAAGAGCCAAAACCTGCTAATTCCCATCTAGTCCATCGGCTGATAAACTTTTCTGGTTTTTGTTGTAACTCATAGGAGACTTTCTCACAGTCCTTTATATACTGCACTATTTGCGACCAGTCCTCCTTTGTAGGGGGATCTATCTTTAACCATTTTCTAGTAATGGCTTTGAAGTCCGTTATCTGTAATGTGGCCCAAAGGTACAGGGTATCCCCTCCCTTAACAGAATGGGGTGGAAGGCCTATCATCACTGCTTCTAGGTCCATACGGTCTGAAATGTTTAATGAAATATCAATGTGCTCATGAATTTCTTTCCAATAGTTACCTAGTTTAGAACATAGTATAAATATACGTGCATATGAGGCCCTGTCCACTCCACATTCACTCCAACATCCCGAGGAGCTTCCCAGAGACCATCTGGGTAAAAAATTAGGAACCAAAAAAAGTGTCCTAATCTTCCTGGAATATTTCCTCCAGATGGGTGAGGAAGTGGCTGACCATGTCACTCTGCATGCCTTTTGCCATTGCTGCTCAGTAAATGTCTTACCTAAATCCCTCTCCCATCTAGAGTGTAACATTTCAATTTTCTGAGTCTTCTGTTCTATCAGGGATTGATATAACTTGGTTATAGCATGCTCTCCTCCCTTGGATGTCCAAATGGGCATCAAAGGTAGCTCCTCCATACTGAGATATGTTTGGGTATTGATATTTCTTATTTGCCCATTAATATAATCTCTCATCTGAAAATAATGCAATTGATCATACAGTTCCCATCTAAACTGTCTGACTTGTTCAAATGTGATCACAGTCTCCATACTCAGGAGTTGCCATGGGGCATAAAACCCCCTTTCCACTTGTCTGTAGTACCACCTGTCGACTTTTGCCAGTGCAAAACTCGGTTCATATATCCACCATCTGTACCTCCACATATGTGATTTGATGGGTTTATATATGGTGCTCCTTCTCCAGCCCTCTAATATATCCCAGTCTCCGCAGGGACCTGCTCTTTTATTTCTAGGAAGTGTTGTGGGTTGAATATCACTGCCTATAAAGGCCTTGATGTTGATCTATCCAAATCTATTGTTTTCCAATTGGCTGCATAGTTGACATTTTCCCCATAATGCTGCAAGCTTCATCTGGGCTGCTGTCCAAAAGAAAGGGAGATATGGAAAAGCAAGGCCTCTGACTTTCTTTGGTAAAATTAAAAGATCCTGTCGCACTCTGGGTCTGTTATATTGCCATATATATTTTACTAATAAGGACTGCCACATTAAAATTTCCCTTGTTGTAACTAAACATGGTACTGTCTGAAATAGATATAAAAGCCTAGGTTGTGCATTCATCTTTACAGACAGTATTCTGTGGTATAAAGACAACGGCAACAAGTGCCAGCATCTTAGATCCGCCTCGAATTTTGGAATCAGTGGGAGGTAATTTAAGTGAAACAGTTGTTTAGGATTTGAGGCCACCTTTATACCTAGGTAATTAATTGCTTGTGTCCCACTTCATGGGAAATTTATTCCTTATTTCTGGTGGACCCACATAGTGAAATAACTAATATTTCTGTTTTGGATCTATTTAAGGTGTACCCAGATAGAGTGGCGAATTGTTCTAATTGTTGGAATAAGGTGTCCAGGGAAGTGTCCAGGTTAATCAAGTAAACTAACACATCATCGGCATAAAGAGCCAGTTGATGTACTGTACCGGCAAGCCCAATCCCTGTAATTCCTCTATGCTGCCTAATACTTTGTGCTAGGGGTTCTATGTACAGGGCTAACAGCAATGGTGAAAGTGGGGAACCCTGACGCGTCCCTTTCTGTAATTCAAAGTTTTCAGAAACATGACCGTTTGCCATCCTTACGTACCCCTGGGGTTTACTATAAATTTTAAACAACAGGTGCAGAAAAGGAGTGGAGAAACTGAAGCTGGCAAGGACATGCTTCAGAGAAACCCAAAGACCTTATCAAAGGTTTTCTCTACATCTAAACTTAATGACAAGCTAGGAATCTTTAATTTATTAATATGATTAATTAGACAGGCCGTCCATTGGATATTATCTTGGGCCTGCCTCCCAGGGACAAATCCTGTTTTGTCTAAATGTATTAAACCTGGGATTATCTGTTGTAAGTGCCTTGCCTGCATAATAATAATAATCTTTATTTATAATGTGCCTTTCAAAATCAAGGCACAGTACATATTTAAAATAAATTCACAATAAAACATCATGATAAAATAGCTAAAACAGGTTCAATCAATCCATGTCCATGTTATGGCCATAAATAAGTTATAGTCTGTGTTGAAGATCGATATTAGGCAATAGGAGACGCAATTCATGGGGTCCCTGCCCAACTTCGGTATGACCAAAATTATTGCATAATTCCAGGAGGGGGGGATGACACTCTCTGAGGACGTTATAAAATTAAATACCTAATGTAATAATGGATTCAGTTCTTGTCTAAATAGTTTGTAGATTTCCCCGGGGAAACCGTCCGAACCCAGACACTTCCGTGTCTTCACCCTCCCCAGCTCCTTGTTTATCTCTTCTACCGATTTTGGGGCAGTCAACCACTCTCTCTGTTAGTGCGTTAGGGTCAGTAGGTTTAAGTTTTTTTAAAAATGATCTATCTTTTTCCTATCAACCTTGTCAATGACCATATATAAGTCTCTATAATAGATTCTAAAGGCATTGGATATGACTAAAATAGTACTGCGGGATGTTTGTTGGGAATGTTGCCTTATGAAAGTAATGGTTGACCTAGCTCTTTGTATCCTAAGTCTCCCTGTTATTACTTCTAGGGATTTAGGGCTACCATCATAATTTGTTTGACGGAGGTATATCAATTTTTGCTCCACAAAATAATCCAGTAAATTATTTAGTTCCAGCTTCAGTCATTTTAAATCTTTTGTCCGTTGCCTCTCTGTTTTCAATTTTTGTAATTGTTTTAGTTGTGTTTTTTTGTGTCAATGCTACTCTTTTAGCTTCTCTGTCTGTCTTTCTTCTGACTGAAATTTCTATAAATTTACCTCTAAGTAAAGCCTTCAGTGTGTCCCACAACATCGAGAGGTTGGTGTCCTCATTATCATTTCATAATAGTGCCTGTTTTATAAAATATTTTGACTTTTCCACTACCTCTGGGTCCCTTAATATAGAAAGGTTCATTCTTCAGACCATATTCTTTAAAAAAAAAAACACTTTTATCCTTAAGAAAACTGGAGCATGGTCGGATAATTCCATGTCCCACATCCAGGTTGCATGGGCACTATTTACTGTTTCTTGTGAGGCCAGTAAATAATCCAATCTAGACTATATAGCATGGACTGAGGAATTGTAGGTATAGTTTTTCTGTGTTCCATTAAATGCTCTCCATGTATCTATATAGCCCATTTCTTTAAGCAACTTTGCTATTTGTCTGGCAGTTTTATGATCTTGGGAGGAGGAGCCCAGCACTGGGTAAAAAATCATATTCAGGTCCCCTCTGCATATCACCTGTCCCTCTCCCCACTGCGCTAAAGTGAGGAAGATGGAGCGGTACAATGAGTAAGGGGAGCCTGGGGGGATGTATTTTGAAGCTATGGTTACTATGACCCCATTTAGCCTTCCTTTTAAAAATGCATACCTCCCTTCCTTATCAGTTAACTGATTTAGATATTCAAACTGTAATTTCTTTGGTATTAGAATTGCTATGCCTATTCTCCCTCCATTTTTGTAAGACGAAGTAATCACTTGAGAGTAGCCAAATTTACCTAATTTTTCATGTTCTATGTTTGACAGATGAGTTTCCTGAAGTAAAATAATGTCTGTACCTGACCTCCTTATATATGAAAGAATTTTACATAGTTTGATAGGGTTTGCCAAACCATGGACATTATAAGTGCATACTGTATAGCCATTATTTGCCATATTTTGGGTTATAATTCTCTCCAATTTTTAAGCTCTGTATTTTTGTTCCTCCTTTCTGACATATAAGCACTGACAATCTAAAAGATTTTTCCACAAAACATTCCTTGTCTTTGTTTTATGGCCCAGTAATTTTTTAAAACAATGTAACCGGTAACTAAATTTATTTACACTCAAGTTCCACTTCCAAGGTAGGAGGTCACATTCTCGTGACCTCTGTGCCTTCCCATCTAAAATAGAGAGGCAGAAGACAATTAAAAACATCCCCTTTAAGGAGATTCCTCTTCCAGAGCCAGGATGGCAGTTGGCTCTCATGTTGTTGGGTGCATAAACACCTTCGTGACAGCTTTCTATGCATTCCACCTTCATCTTTCATATCTCCCCAGACCCACGAGAGTATTACTTTATATAACTCTTTGAAGGGAGAACCTATGGTGGGGGAGGGCAGGCGAATCCTGTAATTCGGCTCAAGAGCTCCAATGAACTGATTTATTTTTAGTACAGACCCCTTATAAAAAGAAAAACAAATCTGCTAGTTAAACAACTTTGCCATATGAAAAACTGTGAGAATCTTAATAACTCAACTCATCCTGTAGATGGCAGCAGCGTGAAGGACCTGGAGAAAACATCATTCCACCCTGTTCTCTGAAAAGCAGATAGCATTTTCTTAAAAAAAAAGAAAAGGTTTATTCGGTAGCTGGAGCTAAAACAAGAAGGAAAAATTACATCCAGTTCTCTCTATACTTGACAGAAATGGAAAGAAAGTCTCTTAAGTGAGCCCAGCATGAGCAGAAGCTGAAAGTCACTTTTATAACACTTTTCTTGATCTTTTGTAGCTGAGAATTATTTCTCATGAACTTTTCCATAAAAAACTAAATAAGCCTCTTGATCTAACGGTGAGATGCTAGGGAGAGTAATAACAAACTTATGTCTCTTTGCAATGATGCTTTCTCGTCTCTGTTAATAATCACAAGCCAGCTAGTGTGCAGCTTTATACAAAGTCTCTCCATCCCTTTCTATGCCGAAGCCCACCGTACCACATTGTGGGGTCAAGTCACTCTTCCCTTGCATTTAAATTACTCACAGTCAGTGTTTATTTTGTTGAGATGGAGTTGCTTTCCTGTTCAGTAACTCTTGGATCTGTTTATGCGCATCTGCTGGTGTCAATGTATTTCCTCCCTGTCTCTTCCTGGAAAACATCTGCTGCCACTGAGGTTCACTTTGTTTAAACTTTTAGTTCCTGCTTCCCTTGGTACTGGGTACTGGAAGGCCTTTCTTCTTGAAAGCATCGCAGGCATTTGCTACTGATGAAAACATCTTTACTTCTTCTCAGAACACCTATAATTTGGCTGGATATGGTGTATGGAAGTGGGTATTCTTCTCTTTTAAGATCTTTAAGAGAGGAACATATTCCTGACACAGTTGTTGAATCTCTGGTGGATAATCATGATCTAGATACAGCTTGGCAGTCAGTTATGTTAGGCCTTTCTTTGCCCATGCTCTGCAAAGTGTGTCTTCCTTTACTTTATACAGACTGGCCGGGATATTCAAAGCAGTTGTACATGGTGCAACTGAGTTGTGCCAGCACAGGTGCGGACTTGAGCCAAGGGGCGATATTCAGCAGGAGCCATTGCGCAGCACAAATCCCATTGCACCAATGCACAACTATAATGAATGCATTCACAAGAGCAGGGGGGGTGTGCCCATGAATATTGGCGCAGTGCGATATTCAACCATGGAACCATGGCGCAAGTGCGGAGCAAAATCTGGATGCACCGAGCAGACTTGAGCCTATAAATACAGGGTGCAAGCACACAGACAGCACTTGCTCCAGAGGGGGGAGAGAGAGAGAGAGAGAGAGAGAGAGAGAGAGAGAGAGAGAGTGGCAAGAGACGGTGGAGAGACAGAGAAAGAGACCGAGCAACGGAGACAGAGCCAGTGAGGGACAGAGTGACTGTCACAGGCAGCCATGGGGTAGAGGGACAGAGGTGGCAGTGGAGAGTGAGCCAGGGGCTGAGAGGGACAGGCAGGCACAGTGTCATGCAGTGCACCAGGGTGGCATACAGCCCACAGCAGCCGACCACCCGGGGGAGACAGGATATCAGGGGCCATGGATAGTGCACCCTTCTTAATGGAGGCCGTAATGAGGGGTGTGAGGGGGCAGGAAGAACGGCGACATGGCCGTGGAAGGGCCCATCGGCGGTACACCTGGAACAGGTGGTACCGTGCCCGCACCACCTTTGAGAATTAAATAGATACGGAGATTGTGGGATGGTATTGCCTGAACAGGGCCATTCTGAGGCAGCTCTGTGAGCTGTGCAGTGAGGAAATGCAGGCACCCACAAGATGGAGCCATGCAATGTCTGTGGAGACAAAGATGACAGCAGTCATGTGCCTGCTCTTCACGGGCACCTTCCAGAGACCAACAGGGGACACCTCAGGCATAACCCAGTCGGCCACATCACACCTCCTCACACAGTTCCTCAACACCCTGCTGCCACATGCTTCAGAATACATCCATTTCCCCAGCACACAGGCAGAGTATACAGCAACCATGCAGGACTTCCACAGGGTAGCACGCATGCCTGGCATGCTTGGGGCCATTGACTGCACCCACTTGGGCATCCACATGCCACCTGGCCCTGAGGGTGTGGCCTTTGTGAACAGGAATGGGTTCCCAAGTGTGAACTGCCAGGTGGTGTGCAATGCCAAGGGGTGCATCACCAATGTCTGTGCCACACACCCTGGGAGTGCACATGATGCGTTCATCTGGCACAGCTCTGCACTGTGCCACAGGTTCGAGCATGGGGACATCTGCATGGGCCACCCAGTGGGTGAGTATGGGATGGGCAAGGGGTGCCAGGCAGAGCAGGCCATGGGATGGGGAGGGCAGGGTGGGTGTGCTGATGAGGGCACCAGGGACAGGCAAGGGCACAGCAACAGAGGGACAAAGGGCTAACCATGTCATTATCCACACAGGAGACAGCGCCTATCCACTGAGGCCCTGGCTGCTCACCCCCTATCGGTGCCCGTCATTCCCAGCAGAGGAAGGCTACAATGAGGCACATGGCAGCACATGAAACTTCATTGAGCATGTATTTGGGATGCTGAAGGCATGGTTCCATTGCCTAGACAGGTCTGGCGGTGCCCTACAATACAGCCCATCAAAAGCCTGTGGCCTATTCCTGGCCTGCTGCATACTGCACAACATGGCCATTGACCATGGGATAGCTCTTGAGGCTGATGAGGGTGACAGTAGTGGGGAAGATGAGGGCAATGGGCCGGAGGGTGGTGGACAGCCCCCCCGGACAGAGGGATCCCCGGCTACAGAGGATGACACGGCAGCATTGGGACACCATCACACAGGAGCACTATGGTGCACACAGGTAGGTGGCGCCACACCCACGCACCGGCCACACACATAGGTACAGCACACAGGCAGGGGCATGCATGGCAATGGGCATGTACACACAGAGGGGTGGTGCAGGGGTGGGGGAGTCAGTGGCACACATCCACACACAACTGCACACAGCAGCGAACAGCAATACACACACACCCACATGCCCAGGCGCTGGCTAGTGGTGTGGATCAGATGCATTGCACCGGTGCATAGGCACAACTAGTGCAGAACTGCCCTCATCATACCCACACCACATGGGCCAGTGGCCAGGCAGGCATGCACACAGGCAGCATGCACACAGGTGCCACACTGTGGTATGCACACACATGCACACACACCACTCATGTGCGCACAGGGCAGCGGCAGAAGACTGCGGTCAGGGCAGCACGCACATCAGGTCCGCCACGTGGAACCATGGCCACTGCGGCCATGAGGGTGGCCACGCTGGGGCCGATCAGCAGCCACAGGCTGCTCATTGACCACAGGGGGTGTTTGCAACAGTCCCCAAGGGGTTGTACTGCAGGACCCTGACTGGGTCCTCACAGGGGTGTGTAGGCGACCAAACAGACCTGCCCCAGGCGTGCCTGGGATGCCAACAGCAGAGCCTGGCATCGACAGGGAGGGTGTCGCCTGACACTGGGATCGTGGGGTGGACAGTGCATTACGTGGTGTCCATGGTGGCCGGACATGCCCTATGGCTGCCAGCAGTACAAGGCCATCCGTGATCGCACTGGCTATGCGATCCGGGGATGTGGTCATGTCCTCCTGCAAGCACTGTATAGGTGCCAGGAGCTGTGCAGTGTCCCTCTCTCGCTGCTTGGCCACCTGGTGCACCTCTGTGTACAGTGCATGCACCCTGGTGGCAAGCACCTGTTACTCCATGGAGGCCCACGGCAACTGGGTGTGTTCTGCCAATGGGTCGGCACCCAGGGAAACCTGGGTGGGGCACCGACCCTCCTGTGGTGAACGACCACACTGCACAGCTCCCCACTCAGGTGGATGCTGCACAGTGGGGTCCCCACGGGGTAAGTCACTATCAGGCGCCCTGGCAGTGGACCTCACATCCGGCTGCCCTGTGGCCCCTGCTGCCTGCTGCTGCTGCCCATCTGGCCGCTGAATGCTGCCCAGCACCTGCGCAGCCTCACCACCACCACCACATGTCACTGCTGTGGCAGTGTACACAGCAGCACCTGCAGTTGTGGTGGGCAGCTGTCCCACCGCTGCCAGGCCGCTGAGTGCACTGCCTGTGATGGTATCTGGTATGGGTGTCTCCCCCACAGCACCACCCATGCTGTCCAGGATCATGGTCAGGTCATTATCCAAGTCAGACTCCGCCTCGATCTGTGTCTCCATGCAGAGGATGCCAAGACTGGCATCCTGTAGAAACACATCCAGGGCCTCGTCCGACCCCATGCCCAGGATATCCGTCTGGACAGTGGTGGTGTGCTGCAGCCGATCAGGCCTCTGGATGCCCATGGAGGTGGATGGCTGGTCTTCCCGGGCTGGACCAGCCTCCACGGCTGCTGCTGGTGCCCCATCCTCTGCATGCAGGCATGCTGGTGCTGAAAGAGAGAAGCAGATGTGTCAGTGATGCAAGGCCCCATTCCCCCGGACCCCAACCCCCAACACAGCCACTATATGCTGTGCATGCCCAACATATGTACCATGCAGTGATGGGCTACCACCTGTCTGAAATCCTCCACCTGGCACACCCTCCACAGGGGTGCATGTTGGCTGCCACCAATTCCTCCTGCGCCATGAGCTGTGGCACATCAGCAGGCCCCCTCTGGTGGCTGTCTGGGCTGCAAGGAAGGCCGCCACCTTCTCTTTGATGTGCCTCTTATCGGTACCCACCTTCTTGTGGCACTCCTGCACTGACCGTTGGTGGCTGCCCTGCTGGTTGACACATTCTGCCACCTCCTCCCAGGCCCCAGCCCTGGCCTGTGGTGTGCCCGTGGCACCACTCACCAGTGGCTCCCTGTCAAGGTAGGCCTCAAACAGGCCTCTGCCTTTGTGAAGTTGGGCCTGCGTTTGAGAGCAGGCCTACGCTCCTCACCCTCCTCATGTTCTGACATGTTGTTACCTGTGGACATGGACAGCAAAGTGTGCAAGTGTGAGTAGCACCCTACTCTGTCCCCCCTGCTGTGCTGGCTGGGCTCAGCAGCATGCGCAACTTACCTCAGATGGTTGCAATACTGGTCCATGGCCTGTGCCGGTCCGTGGTGCTTTTATAGAACAATGCATGCAAATGAGCATTGGCACAATGGTAATGACATGCTGATTTCCCCAGTGCGCCATGCATTGACTGATGAGCTCATTTGCATGCGGTGGCTGAATATCGCGAAGCTGCTCCATGTGCAATGGGATTACTCCAGAGCAAGTCACAGCGCAATGCCCAGGTATGCGCACTGTGCAGGACCGCAGTGCGCATGCACCAGTCGGTGTGCTCCCACCTATTGCGCACAGTGCACTCACTGCACAATAGAGACCATGACACATGGTGCACCATGCCTGCTATTTCGCACTGGCGCACTGTGCGGCAGCTGACCCCTGGTGTGAGCCCCTGACCCCTTGTCACTCCCCTGCCATGTGCCAGTCTGGCCATGCCCATGTCATGCATCTCTGGCATTGCGTGATGAGTGGACACAGCGCATGTATCCTCGAAGCGCGCATCTGGTGCACATTGTGCACATGTGCGCCTCTGGCTGCCATATTGCTTCACCACATTGTGGTGGGCACTGTGGCACAGCATGGAGTTTGCCAGGTGTGGAACTGGTCACAAGTGGAACTTGTGAATCTGGTGGCATGTGTGCAGCCCCACAGCCCACAGCTCTTTGGTCAGCAGCCACGGACTGATGTCCAGCAGGAGATTGCTGCCAGGCTGCAGCAATGCACTGGGGTGGCTAGAACTGGGGAACAATGCTGCCACAGGTATGGTTACCTCATGTGGCAGGACCTGGAGCACCTGCGATGGTTGCACGTGCCCAGCAAGGGGCCGTGCCATGACCAGGTAAGTCAGCCCATTCTGCATGTGTGCCCTAGTGCTGTACTGTGGTGTTGGCTTGGCTGCCTGGCATGCCCTGCAGAGGGGTACACTGTCATCATGTGCATTGTGGTGTGGCATTGCCAGATGCAGCTTGTGTTGCGATACAGCCATGCAGGACATGTCGGGCAGGGGCACACCCTGTGCATAGGGGTGGGGATGGTGGGCACATGCTGTGGATGATTCCTGATGTGTACCTGTTTTTGTTCCATTCCTAGGACCTGAGGATCACCACTGAGCGAGGGTAGCAGGAGCAGTGGGGACAGCCCAGCAGGCCGCAGAAGGCCATGGTGGTGGTGCGGAAACAGGACCAGCACCAGTGGGTCTGCAGAGGGCAGGTAGGCACTGTTTTGGTCCTGTGCACTTTACAGGAGGGTCGGCAGGGGAGTGGGTGTGGGCATGGCCACCTGTGCCATGTGCCATGGCAGCTGTGTGTGTCACACTGTGTGTGGTGTATGCCACTGTGGGGTGGCCATTGTACACATGTGCCAGCTGTTGGTGGGATGGGTGTGCACCCAGCTGCCACTGGTGTTGCTGTGGTGCTGCTGGTGCCCTGTGCCATGTGACTGTCATTGTGCAGTCGGTTGGCCATTGGGTGGTGATGACGACCTCTGAGCATTGTCATGGTGTGCCGGGTTGCTGGCAGGCATTGGCCCACCCCACCCCACTGTGGGTGGCCAGGGCAGCCACTCCAGGGGTGTGTGTTACCACTGCCCATTGTGCACAGTGGGTGGGCATGGTACCTTGGGACATTGCACTGATCACCTGTCCTGTCCCTTGTCATAGGTATCCGGCGGGAGGAGGCGGATGCCATTGTACTGCAGGCTGCTCTGCCAGATCATCTTGATCATGTCCACCACCATGGAGGCGGTCATGCAGGTGCGCCGACTTTTGATGGCAGACCAGAGACGGAGAAGGCACCAAGGAGCAGCATGGCATGGCCACCATTAGTTCATGCCCCAGCATTCCCCTGTTTCCCCTGCTGTACCTCCCCCATCTGTCCCTCTTCCCACTGTACAGTTCCTGTTCCCTGTCCCCTTCCCTCGCTTTCCTACCCTTTCCCACCCTCTTGATCTTGTAAATAGTTCTCCTGTTCAATATATATTTTTTGACTTACCTGCCTGTGTTGGTGTCTGCTTTGCAGCTAGCGTGAGGAGCCATGCTGCAGTGGCACGGTGTATGTCCATGTGGTGTGCTTGTATCAGTGCATGTGTCATACATGCGGTGCACTGCTGTGTGCTGTGGTGTGTCCCACTGTGGTGGTGTCCTGCCCCTTGATCGGTGGCTGTGTCTTGGGGTGCCCATGGGGTGGCTGTCAGGAGTGTGTGGCATGTGTGTGCTTGGCTGCATGGTCCTGGGTGTGGCTTGCTGGGGTCTGGGTTGGTGGGGGCACAGCATGTGGCCTGTGGGGGGGACTCCATTAGTGGCCCACTGTTGCCCATTGGCGCCACCTGCTGCCTGCTTTCTGTGCCACTGTTGTGTTCTGGGGTGTCTGGGCACCTGTGTGTGCCCTGCTGGTGGTGGCCACCTGTGGTCTGACACTGTGCTTCCCTGGCACTGTCTCTGGGTCTGTTCCTGTGCCGTGCCCCCCCCATTGCTCTGCTGCTGTGCTCCCATGGTTGCCTGGGGCATCTTTTTCTGCGCCATGGTGCAGGTCTTTTTGCATCATGGCACAGGTCTGTTTGTGCCATAGCGCAAGTCTGGTTGTGCCATGGTGCATCTCTGCCATATTCAGCTGGGTTGCACTGGCACAGTTCAACATGCACATCCTCTGAATATGGCACTCGTTGCACCATCGCACATCAGTTTTGCGCTGCGTCAGACTTGCGCTGGCCTTTGGCACATTTCTGAATATCTGGCCCACTGAGTTTAAATACAATAGGTCATGGATGAACCTTAGGGTCAGTGGGTTTAGGAACCAATGAACGATGTGTTCTCTCCACAGAGAGCTCATAGGTGGCAGAGAGGTCTTATATATCTCAAAGTAGATTTTCCACAAAAGCATGAGTAGGAGATGTCTCTGCTCCTTCTGAGATGCCATAAAGCCTTAGGTTTTTCCAACAGGATCTCCCCTCCAAATCCATACTTTTTTCTTTTAGTTCTGTAGATTGCATCAGGAGCAGTTCCACCACGTGGGTGAGTTGTTGAGCACCATCTTCCACCTCCACTAGTCTTTCCTCCATTGTGTCCAGTTGGGATTCCAGTTTAGTTAACTTTTGCTGAATTATTTTAAACTCTGTTTTGTTTTCTGAGTGAGAAGCCTGTTTTTCTCTCAGGATGGCCTCGAATCGCGAGTGAGTTAATTGTTCTGACTCCCCGTCCGTATCATACTCCGTAGTGTGCGAGCTGGCAGGCGAGTGGCTTCTACTGCAATCTGAGGAGTCTTGTCTCAATCTGTTGACATCTGCTGCTTTATTTCGGCCTCTTGTCACCATTCTTGCTCTCCCATGCTCTCCTTAACCCCCGCCTGGCATGTTTATCTTTTTTATCTATAATTCATATTTATAGGGGTTATTTTATTTTATGTTTTTACCTTTGTTTTACCAGGAGAGACACACAAAGCTGAAAGCTGTTTTACAGGTGCAACCTGGGAGCACAAGACAGTTAAGTGACTTGCTCAGGGTCACACAGTGTGCAAGTGAGGGCTGTGGGATTCAAACCCAGGTCTCCAGGTTTGCAGCTCAGAGCCTTAAACCACTGTGCTGTACTGCCAGTGGTTTAAGTCTGTTGGGTCTGGGAGCTGTCAGATTCAGTGACCTGCTAGAGCCGTCACTGGAAGTCAGAAGGGAGGTTTACATGAAAAGAAACAGTGCACAATATTTAATTTCCAATGCTGAATATTAAATTGAGCAAATTCAGGGGAAAAGCCCCCATAAAGCAAAATAGCCTGCCGGACCGCCAGTACTCACATAATCATCTGAAAAGGCCCACTGTATATTGGAAATAAATGATTGTGCATATTTTTTTCATTTAAATCTCCCTCCTGGTATTAAACCTGCTAGCCCAGACTTGAATCGGACTCCTGTCCCTAAGCTCCCAAATCTGCCTGGGGATGAAATGTTCAAACTTAGTACTAGGAATTTGGGCGATACATTTCTAAAAATGTGTACATCATACAAACAAACTGCAAGCAAGGATTAGTTACAGTTGGTCTTTGCAGGGAAAAGGAATGTTTTTGGAACTGCTGCGAAGTTTGACTTGCTCCGGCAGGTAGCCTGTCCCCAGTGTTAATCAGCCCCAACACTCCTTCCTGCCATTTATACAGATGTGGGCAGAGCCTACAGCTGTTTTGGGATCAATTGTAACTTACAAAAATGGCTAATCGTGGAACCTTCCTTTGGACTTTTGGAACTATCCTTCTGAAAGTCCAATGGAGCTTGAAGCAGTCCACCATGATCGGCTGCTGTGGAATAACAGCTGCACTATTTCGGCTGTTACTTCCACATTCCAGGGCAAGAACTGTGCATGCATGACTCGTGCTCATGTGCATTTCCACTGGTGCTGCAATGTTGTGAATGGCAACATGCCATTCACTCCAACTATGCATGCATGAGTGCCGTGCATGCGCAGTTGCATCATCTCCACCATCTTTCAGATGGCACTTCTCCTGCACCCTTCCACTGCTCCTGTACTCCCTACTCCCTCCCAGCACCAGCAGCAAAGAACACTCTCCCGCACCATCCCACTGCTGCTGTCCTCCCAGCTCCCTCTGTTCCCCATCCTGGTGCTGACATCAGGGTGCCCAATCCCTATGCTGGCATTATGTAGCCCTCCCAGTTCATGTGGCACACTGAGAGCCCACCCCAGTGTGCCCAAATGTATGTGGTTTCTGTACCAACATTGGGATGCCCAATCCCTGTGTCACCATTATGTGCCCCCCCAACTCATGTGGCACACTGAGAGCCCACCCCAGTGTGCCCAAATGTATGTGGTTTCTGTACCAACATTGGGATGCCCAATCCCTGTATCGCCATTATGGGCCCCCCAACTCATGTGGCACACTGGGAGCCCACCCCAGTGTGCCCAAATATATGCTTTTTCCTTTTTTCCTGTGCTGACATCAGGGTGCCCAGTCCCCGTGTTGGCTTCTCCCCCCCACAACTCATGTGACACACTGGGAGCCCACCACAGTGTGCCCAAATGTATGCTTTCTTTTCAGTAAATAAAAACCATGCCCTGATGTGTTTTGTTTTCCTGTAAAAAGAAAATGGTCCTTGTCATCACCCCAGTCCTCCTCCCCATCCCCACCCTCCCACTGTCCCACTGAGCACCCGCCTCCCTTACCCTCCCTTACTCCATGCTTACCTTCAGAGGTTGGTGCTGTCATCTTCTCTGGACCAGGATATGTCTGCACTCTTCAAAGCCGAACTTGGAACTGAAGAATCAAAGGTAAGCACCGTATAATGGCAATCAAGGGGGGTTTCAACTTACATTGATAAATCAGCCATTTTTTGGAATTTTGGCTCCAAAATTGCAACATGGGGTTCTTGGGACCCCACCTCATGTGAACTGTCACTGTCATTTTGTTACTCAGTCCCAAAAGGTGATTTTGTGGTTTCTGCACGGAATCACCTTCAGGACTGATTAATGAAATGACAGTGCCATTGTACATGAGATGGGGTCCCAAAAAGTCCATGTTGTAAATCTGGTGAAAAATTCCCCAAAATGACTGTGATACAAACATGCATTGTGCAGTTTCTACGCACACTCCTAACTTCGCCAATTTTTAATAATTTCACTTCAGATTTTCAACATTGCCATTTTTGCACACCTCCTTATTAACAGTACAGCTGTCATTTTTCACATCCTGCCCAAAATGTGTTTTCGCATCTGTGGCACAGAATGGTGCGGTCACTCTGCAAAGTCACCTTTCGGGACAAGTGAACAAAATGACACTGGCACTCTTCGTGAGGTGAGGTCCCAAAAAGGCCATGTTGAACATTTGGTGCAACACCTCCAACAAATGGCCAAGTTACACCCAGGCATTCAATATTTTGTACACACATGTATACCTTTGGTCATTTGGCAGTTCGTCACAGCCATATAAGCTCTGGCTAGAACTTGTTTAGATAGGGACAGTTGTTACCCAAGTCTCTCACTCTCATCTGAAGCGTAGCTAGATGCTTACCATTAGTATAGCTGAGGGCAGAGCGTTCTGTATTCTGCAGGTGAAAAGACAAATGGTTTCTTCTGGTCTCTGTGGCGAGAAGTGTGGGGAAGGGGATGCAAAGTGTCAGATTAGCTAATTGACTGCAGTTTATACTCCTGGTTGGTGGCACGGGCATGGGGTGGGGTGTGGTGCCTAAAAAGATTGCTATTATTAAGTTTTTATTACCAAGAGTAGCCCTGCTGTTCACAATTGTTTGCTAATGTATGCGAGTGAGTTGCTGAAAAGCTGGTGGTGCACTAGCACTACAGCATTGAGTGGCACCTTCCTGAGCACTGTGCAGCCATACAAGTGCACAGCTTACAGGGAACATAGGATGGGAGGCTGGTGTATTAGAGTCAAGTTGAATTATAGAACTTCATGAGTGATACACTTACAGTATCTAATAGTTTCTATTTGGGTCACGATACGGGCATACTTTTCTACATATGACAACTGAAGGCTTGGTACAGGTGTAGATCAAAATCTCATTTAAGCAGTGCCAGCGACCAGGTTAAATATGGGCTGTGTGTAGCACTGGCTCATACAAGTAGTGCTTGCAGAATGGGAGTAAGAACAAGAGGGGTATGGAGGAAAGACATGGGCATAGGAGGGGAGTCATTAGGAGAGGAGACAGTAAAAATTGGAAGGTCATGCGTACAAATGCCCGCAGTCTGGCAAACAAAATTCTGGACCTAGTGGTCCTGATGGCTGAGGCAGACCTGGACATTGTCGCTGTTACTAAGACATGGTTCACGGGGAATCATGACTGGGATATGACAATACCAGGTTACACTCTATTCAGGAGGGACAGGGTGGGTAAAATGGGAGGAGGAGTAGTCATCTATATCAGGGAAGGAATTAAGGCAACTGAGGTACAGGGAATGCAGGGAGAGGCAGAGGCACTGTGGATCACCATGGAGACAAGAAATGGCACAGCCATTCACACTGGTGTGATCTACAGACCTCCCACACAAGGGGAAAAGCTGCACAGGGTACTTGTAAAAGCCATCCACAGAATGACAGTTAAAAAGGAGGTGCTGCTGGTAGGAGACTTCAGTCTGCCGAATGTAGATTGGAGCAACCAGGCTTTAGCCTCAGCCAGGAACAGAGACATCCTGGAAACCCTGAAGTGGGCATGCCTAAGACAGATAGTGATGGAGCCCACCTAAGAGGTAGTGACTTTGAACCTGGTACTCACCAACGGGGACAGAATTACGGATGTAAAAGTGGGAAGCCATCTGGGATCACGCGATCACAGTACAGTGTGGTTCAATGTGAGAACAGCAGAAGAATCAAACCACATGAAAGCAAGGGCCCTGGATTTCAGGTGGGCCTACTTAGCAAAGATGGGGGAATGTCTTAGGAAATCACTGGCAGAGAAGGAGAAAAGGGGGAGGGGTGGAGGAACAATGGGAGAATCTTAAAGGAGCCATAGTGGAGGCAACAAGCCATTGCATTAGGCAAGTAAGCAAAACAAAGAGAAAGAAAAAACACTATAGTTCTCAAGAAGTGGCTGAGAAGGTAAGGGTGAAAAGGATGGCATTCAGGAGGTACAAGGAAACACAGAGGGAAGATGACAGGGAACTGTATCTGGAAAAGCAGAGGGAAGCAGGGAAAGCAGTCAGGAGCACAATGGCACAAACAGAAGAAAAAATAGCCCAGGCAATAACAAAAGGGGGCAAGAACTTTTCCAGGTATGTTAGTGAAAGAAAAAATGACTAAGAGTGAGATTGTGAGACTGAAAAAAGGGAAGAAGGAAAGTATGCAGAGGGGTACCAAGAAAAAGCAGAAATCCTGAACAAGTATTTTTGTCCAGTGTTCACAGAAGAAGGGGAAAGGAAGGGAGGGACAAAAGTTAGGTGATGGAAGCACCACTTTGAACGAGGTGACACCAGTCCATTTAAGGAGGAGAGAGTCTTAAAGGAACTCGTTAATCTGAAAGTGGGCAAGGCAATGGGTCCGCATGGAATACATCCCAGAGTATTAAGAGAACTCAGGGTGGTGCTAGCAACACCACTGACAGCCCTGTTCAACAGTTTGCTGGAAACAGGCATGGTATCAAAGGACTGGAGGGCATGTGTAGTCCCTCTCCACAAAAGTGGGAGCAGGGAGGAAACTGGCAATTACAGGCCAGTCAGCCTGACCTCGGTGGTGGGGAAACTAATGGAATCACTACTAAAAGAAAGTCTTGTGATATATCTTGAATCCAGTGGAGCACAGGATCTGATGCAGCATGAGTTCACAGCAGGAAGATCTTGTCAAACAAATCTGATAGATTTCTTTGACTGGGTGACTGTGGCAGTGGATCAGAGAGGGGCAGTGGATGTGGCCTACCTGGATATCAGCAAGGCCTTCAACACTGTTCCACAAAGAAGGCTAGTAAGCAAGCTGGGCAGCCTTGGAGTGGGTCCCAGGGTGGTAAACTGGGTCAAAAATTATCTGAGCGATAGGACACAGAGGGTGGTGGTGAACAGAGTTCAACCAAAGAGAGGGGGGTGACCAGCGGAGTCCCGCAAGGATTAGTGCTTGGACCAGTCCTCTTTAACATCTTCATAAGCGACATTGCAGAGGGACTAGAAGGGAAGGTGTGTCACTTTGCAGATGACACGAAGATCTGCAACTGGGTTGATACTCCAGGAGGGTTAGAGAAAATGAGAAGGGACTTATGCAAGCTTGAGGTGTGGTCAAGGGTGTGGCAGCTAAGATTCGATGCAAAGAAGTGCAAGATCATGCACTTGGGGCACAGCAATAAAGAGGAGTAGTACATGATGGGGGGGGTACTGATGGCTACTAAACAGAAAAGGGACATGGGAGTAATCATATCCGATGATCTAACGGTTACCAAACAATGTGAAAAGGCTGTGAGGAGAGTGAGTGGAATGCTGGGGTGCATAGGGAGAGGTATCTCCAGCAGAAGGAAGGAAGTAGTGATGCCACTGTATAGAACATTGGTGAGACCTCATTTAGAGTACTGTGTCCAGTTCTGGAGGCTACATCTCCAGAAGGACATAGACAGAGTAGAAGTGGTTCAGAGAAGGGCAAGAAAAATAGTGCAGCGTCTACACCAAATGTCATATGAGGGGAGACTGGATGATCTCAATATTCCCTGGGGGGGGGTATGATAGAGACTTTCAAATACCTTAAGGGTATAAATAAGGTAAAAGAGGGTAGTATATTTAAAAAAATAGATGTTCAAGAACAAGGGGCCATGATATGAAGATAGAGGGGGGTAAACTTAGGGGTAACATGAGAAAGTATTTTTTCATGGAAAGGGTGGTGTATCCATGGAACAGCCTCCCTGCAGAAGTTGGAGGGGCAAAAGAAGTTGGGGAATTCAAAAACTCATGGGAAAGACATAAAGGAACTCTAGCGATAGGAAAGAGAGGGTAAGCTGCAGATCATTTAGGATCTGCGATATATGAATCAGGTAGGGAAAATTGGCAGGCTAGGTGGGCCAAGCGGTCCTTATCTGCCATCAAATTATGTGTTTCTGTTTGTAAGTGCAATATATGTGATGAAGAAGGTCACTGTTTTTGTGCTTGCCCTTGAGCATCCTACAATAGGGGGGATCAAATGGGCCTACCAGAACTTTATGCTAACACTGCACAAGAATCTGGTCCACAAAGAAATATTTGACAAAAATATATAGGGAGAATAGAACAAAGTAATTTAAGACAACAAGACAATCCTTACCATTCTCTTAGTAGAGACCCAGTGCCAAGACAGTCAGAAACAATTAAAGGCCTGTCTGGGGCACAAAAAAATTGGATCAAGGACTGCCCTTATAAGACACTGCCCTTCCACAAAATTAACAGGATATGGAGATAGTAGAAGAGGCACCTATGGACATAGTACCAGAGAATCAGAGGGACTGTGAAGAAATTCAGAAGCAAGACTCTCCTTTGGTGGACACTGAGCCTCCAAAAGTGCCCCACTCCCTCAATGCCAGATACTAGGGGCTTCGCTAGTGATACAAGAAGGTCCTCACAGAAAAAGCCACCCCCTAAAGAACCACAGTTTGAGTCACTAGAACATGACAATCCCTAATGAAGTTTTAAATACGTATAAAGAGTGTGTGTGGGAAGGGGGGACAGAGGAGGACTTGAATGTATCATCCATTTGGTCTTCCCAGCAGGATCAATCCTCGGAAACAGAAGATGTTACATAGAAACATAGAAATTGATGGCAGATAAGGACCGCTTGGCCCACCTAGTCTGCCCATTTTCCCTACCTACTGTAACACTGTAGACCCTATTTGATCTCCGGCTTTTCCTCGCCACTAATGTTCCCTTAAGGCTATCCCTTGCCTTCTTGAATCTTACTACAGTTTTTGCCCCACCAACTCTGCTGGGAGGCTGTTAAAGGCATCCACCACTCTTTCTGTGAAGAAGTATTTCCTTAGTTCTCCCCTGAGCCTACCCCCCCAACCTCATAGCATGACCCCTTGTTCTTGAGCATGTTACTCTCTAAAAAGGGTTCCCTCTAGAATCTTATTTATACCTGTTAGGTAATTGAAGGTCTCTATTATATCCCCCCCTTTCCCATCTTTCCTCCAGGGTGTACATATTGAGGTCCTTCAGTCTCTCCTCATAGGGCTTTTGATGCAGACCCTGCACCATTTTAGTTGCCCTCCTCTGGATCCCCTCTACTCTGTTTATGTCTTTCCGGAGAAGTGGTCTCCAGAACTAGATACAGTACTCTAGGTGCGGTCTCACCAGTGATTTATACAGTTGTATCACCACTTCCCTCGCCTGCTGGTAATAGCCCTCCTTATGCAACTTAGTATCCCACTGGCTCGTCCCACTGCCTTGTGACACTGTTTGGCCACCTTTAGGTCATAAGTTATGATTTCCATCAGGTCCTTTTCTTGTTTGGTGGTCACCAGTATTACTCCCTCCATTTTGTACTCTGCCTCTGGGTTTCTGTGCTCCAAGTCCATCATTTTGCACTTTTTCCCATTGAAACGTAGTTGCCACACTCTTGACAACACCTCAGGCTTTATTAGATCCCTATTCTCTCCCCCCCACCTCCGGAGTGTGTACCCTATTGCAGATCTTAATGTCATCTGCAAAAAGGCATATCTTTCCTTCTAGTCCTTCTGTAGTGTTGCTAATAAAGATATTAAAGAAGACTGGTCCTAGTACTGATCCTGGCTCCCCACTGGTCACCCTCCCTCAGAGTGAACTCTGTTTACCACCACCCTCTGCCTCCCATCCCCCAACCAATTTCTTACCCAGTTTACCACCTTTGGACTCACTGCAAGGCTGCCCAGCTTGTTTATGAATCTCCTATGCAGAAGAGTGTCGAAGGCCTTATTGAAATCTAGGTAGGTCACATCCACTGTTCCACCCTGATCTAATTCCCTGGTCACCCAATCAAAGAAATCTATCAGATTTGTTTGAAATGACCTCCCCCAGTGAAACCATGCTGCCTCAGATCTTGTAAGTCACTGGATTCAAGATATTCCACAATCCTTTTCTTGGCCTGTAGTTGCCAGCCTCATCCCTGCTCCCACTTCTTTGAAGTGGAACTACATCTGCCCTCCTCCAGTCTTCTGGGAGCACTCCCATCTCCAGTGAGTGGTTGAATAGGACTATCAGAGGAGCAGCCAGCACCTTTCTGAGCTCCCTCAATATCCTTGGGTATATCCCCTCAGGCCTCATTGCCTTGTCCACTTTCAGATTTGCGAGTGCCTTCAGGACTCTGTCCTCTATAAATGGACTAGTGTCCACCTGCCTTCCTTCAGTGCCTCTGACACTTATCTGTGGTTCCCTCTTTTCCTGTCCTCCGTAAACACTGAATAAAAGTATTGGTTCAGGATGTCTGCTTTTCCCTTGTCCCCTTCCACACACTCCCCCTCTTCCCTTTTTAGTCTTCAATTCCTCACCTCCATTCGCTTACATAGCTGAAAAATGTCTTATCCCCTTTCTTTATTGCCTGAGCTATTTTCTCCTCCGTTTGCACCTTTGTGCTCCTGACTGCTTTCCCTGTCTCCTCCTGATTCTTCTGATGCACTTTCCTAGCCTCCTCCCTCAAAGAGTTCTCATACCTCCTGAATGCTAACTTTTTTGCCCTTACCTTCCCAGCCACCTCTTTTTAGAACCATAGAGGTCTCTTTTTCCTCTTGCTTTTGCTTACTTGCCTGACGCAGAGGTTTGTTGCCCTCACTATTTTCACTTTTAGTTTTGCCCACTGTTCCTCCATGCCACCCAAGTCTTCTTCCCCTCAGGCCATCCCTGAGGCATTTCCCCATCTCTGTAAAATTGACCATCCTGAAGTTCAGGACCCTCACATTTGTGTGGTTCACTTCTGCTCCAGTTCTCATGTTAAACCACACTGTATGTTGATCACTGGTCCCCAGGTGTCCACCCACCATGACATCTGTAACACTGTCCCTGTTAGTGAGTACAAGGTCTAATATTGCTCCCTCATGGGTGGGCTCCTTTACTAGTTGCCTGAGGAATGCCCCCTGTAGAGGGTCCAAGATATTTCTACTCCTAGCTGAGGCTGCAGCTAGGATGCTCCGATCTACATCTGGAAGACTGAAGTCCCCAACAGCAGCAACTCCCTCTTATTTGCCATATTTTGGATGGCTTCCACCAGATCCTTATCCATCTCTCCCCCCCCCCCCGTGCTGGAGGTCTGTAGATCACGGCAGTGTGAATAGTGGCTCCGTTCCCCATCTCTAGGGTGATCCACAGTACCTCTACCCCTTCCCTGTGTTCCCTGTATCTCTGTGGCTTTTATGCTGTCCCTCATGTAAACAGTCACTCCTCCCCCTTTCTTTTCCACCCTGTCCTTCTTGAACATAGTATAGCCTGGTATGGCTATGTCCTTGTCATGGTTCTGATTACACCATGACTTGGTACTGGTGATAATGTCCAGGTCAGCCTCTGTAATAATGGCCACTAGGTCTTGGATTTTGTTTCCCAAACTTTGAGCATTTGTGCACATGGCCTTCCAGATTCTGCTACCACCCTGCTTGTCAGCACCCCCTTTTCCCTTTTGTCTGCTCTCCTTGCCCTCTCTGCTCTCATTCCTATTTCTCATCATATCTACCATTTTGTTTTTCTTGTTATTAGGTACCCTTGGGAATTTGTCTCCCTTTGGGTTCTCCCTATTGACTACCTCAGCTTGCGGGGAGGAGCAGTTTATATCTCCCTGAATCCTACCGCCACCCCCACCTTGGCTAGTTAAATGCTTGCCAATGTAACATTTAAAACACTCGCTGAGGATCTGGTTTTCCCTTCTGCATGGATGTAGGCCATTTCCCATGTATAGGCCTTTATCCTTCCAGGTGGGACCCCAGTCCCCAGTGTAGTTGAATATCTCCCCTCTGCACCACTCCTTCAACCATTGGTTGAAGTCCCTGGTACGGAGTATCCTATCCTCCCTTCTATTGTAGACAGACAGTAATTCAGAAAATGTCACTGAACATGCTACCTGCCTAAGACTCCTCACCAACTACCTGAACTCCTCCTGCACTACCCTAACCTCATCTGTAGCCAGGTCATTAGTTGCTAGGTGGACAATGACATCCAGCTCCCTTCCCCTCCCATCCTGCTGTCCTAGCAATCCTCAGGATCTACTTTCCATCCCTCTGAGCTGTGGTGCCAGGTAGGCACCTAACCTTCCTCCCTCTCCTCCTCCCTTCCTGTCCCCAGCTCTATCCCTCTTACAATGGAGTCCCACACCAAGAGTTGCTTCCTCCTCCTCTGGGGTCCTCTGACACCCTCCCTGGGGACTCCACCATGGAGGTCCTCCACATCCTCCCTGGCCACTACTAAGGGTGCCTCCTTAGAACAGTCCCACTCCATCAGGGTGGTGTAGGAATTGTGTAGCGATACTGTAGGGGGGATGTGCCTCTGACTCACCACTTCACCATTCCTGAGCCCACTGTAGTCCAGCCACTCCTCCTCCTCCTCCTCCTTTGCACCCTTTGAGGCAGAAGTGGCAGACTTGGTGGTTCTTGGGTGGGGAAGGAGGCCCCCAAATCCTGGCCTGCTCATCTTGGAATCTTGTAACCTCTTCCCTCAGCCCAGAGAGGTGCACGCAGATGGGGCAGCACTGCAGTCTGCAGAAAGTCT
The DNA here is from genome assembly GCA_016271365.2 of Neoceratodus forsteri. Taxonomy (NCBI): domain Eukaryota; kingdom Metazoa; phylum Chordata; order Ceratodontiformes; family Ceratodontidae; genus Neoceratodus; species Neoceratodus forsteri. The sequence continues at coordinate 360,218,079 of CM057459.1, read as the reverse complement.
ACCTGAAAACTGCCACCTCAAAACCACTGCACTGCACCACTCGCAGCACAACTATTTATTACCCTGCCTCTTTTTGTTCACTTGTTTACTCTAAATCCTTTTTACCCCTACCATAGATAGGGCGTATCACCAATTCCCAACTTTATGTGTAGCCTTTACTTACTTTAAACCCTTTTAATCTTTACTTACTTTAAACCCTTTTAACCTTTACTCACTTTAAGCCTGTTTCACCCACTCCTTAATTTTTGTGTGCCCCTAACTTTCCTCACTCTTGTGCAGTATGAGCTACTACATTTGTTTTAATAGGACACTTACCACGATTGTTAGACTGAACTTCCTAGTCCCTCTTTTCTTCCTGCCAATTCCTGCTGTGGCCAGGCCCTTGCTTCACTCTGTCAGTGTTCTGCTGTCTCCCTGTTGCAGTGCAGGGTGTCCATCTGCCGGCTGCCTCTTTGGGTTGACTCCAGTTAGCTGACTCCGCTGTCCTTGTCACATGGGTCCTTAGTGCAGGGGTCTGCAGTGCAGGGGGATGCTTGGTATGTGATTTGTTAAATAGGGAATGACAGGAAAAAAGGGCTGAGCTGTGCGGCACCTGGCTGGCCCATCTGAAGGACTGTAGGCACAGCCTGACTTGTGACTGGTGGTGTAGTTGAGCCCTTTCTTGAGTTCTCAAGTTCTGTCTAATGGAGTGATTTCAGCATTTTGGGGTTTTTGTGCTCTGAGATATGTTCGGGGGGGGGGGGCTTCTAGCTTTTGCACCAAGCCTGCAGTTCCCAGTGTCATTCCAGCTTCTGTTGATTCCCGCTAGTGTCTGCTGTGGTTTTCAAGCCCTGTAGAACAAAGTGCTGACCTGTGCAGCACCAAACTGTCCCATTTGAAGGACTGTGGGCGCTGCCTGACTTGTAATTAGTGGTGTAGTCAAGCCTTTTTGTGAGCTCTCAAGCTCTGTCTAATGGAATGGTTTCAGCATTTCAGCATTTTGTTGTCTGAGATCTGTTCAGTGGGGCTTCTAGCTCCTGTGCCAAACCTTCAGATCTCCTGTGCCACTGTGGCTTCTGCTGATTCCTGCTGGCATCTGCTGTGGTTTTCAAGACCTGCAGAACCAAGGGCTGAGCTGTGCGGCACCTGACTGGCCCATCTGAAGGGCTGTGGGCACGTTCTTACCTGTGATTAGTGATGTAATCAAGCCCTTTCCTGAGTTCTCAAGCTCTGTCTAATAGAGAGGTTTCAGTGTTTCAGCATTTTTCGCATCAAGAACTGTCCGGTGGGGGGGCTCCTAACTTCTGCACCAAGCCCACAGATCCCCTGTGTTACTCCTGCTTCTGCTGATTCTCACTGGCATCTGCTGTGGTTTTCAATCCCTGTGCAACAAAGGGTTGAGCTGTGCAGCACCCGATTGGCCCATCTGAAGGACTGTGGGTGCAGCCTCACTTGTGATTGGTGGTGTAGTTGAAGCCTTACCTGAGCTCTCAAACTCTGTCTAATGGAATGGTTTCAGTGTTTTGGCATTTTGTACTCTGAGATCTGTATGGGGGGGACTTCTGGCTCCTGCACTAAGCCTGCAGATCCCAGTGTTACTCCAGCTTCTGCTGATTCCTGCTAGCGTCTGCTGTGGTTTTTAAGCCCTGTGAAACAAAGGGCTGACCTGTGCGGCACACAGCTGTTCCATCTGAAGGACTGTGGGTGCTGCCTGACTTGTGATTAGTAGTGTAGATGAGCCTTTTTATGAGCTCTCAAGCTCTGTCTAATGGGGCGGTTTCAGCATTTTGGCATTTTGTGCTCCAAGATCTGTTCAGGGGGCATCTAGCTCCTGCGCTGATCCCACAGATCCCCAGTGTCACTTCAGCTTCTGTTACCTCTGAACAGCGAACAACTTTACTTCAAAAAAAAAGGAAGGGTTCTGGAAAATTGTCTGGGATGAAAGGGTGGGGAAAATAACAAAAAAAAAGTTGTACTTAATTTGTTTTTCTAATTATGAGTCATCTAAAAGAGCATGCTTTCTTGGTAGTCTCCTTCAGTGGAAATTGTAATTATAATAGGACAAATGGTTGGCTACTTTCTCTCTTTTACATAGTTTGCAGTATGCCATTATTTATATTGCAAGATACAAGCTTTTACTCTTTAAGAGATATAAATAGTACAAAAAGTTTGGCTTTGGGGATCTACATTTTGGTCTGTAGGGGAAGAAAAAAGTTCTGGGTTAGGAATACTTTTTCCTTGTATAATGTGACTGTTAAAACCCTTGTAGATCTGATTCCTGGAAGAGTTTTAATTATGAATGTTCTATTTCAGAAAATTGAATTACGATTAATCAATGTGTATGCTCCAAAAAACAAAACAAAACAACAAAAACAAAACAAATAGAAGTAATGTAGCAATAAAAATTAATAATTTCAAATGAAACTAGTGTTAGATTAATGCATTAGCAGCTGTTTTGGCTCTGACCAGAGTTTGTTCTGCTTCCGGGCACTAACCATAATTTTACTCAATACAAACGATTGCCAATAAATATGAAATCACAAATACAGTATTACATGTTTGTAAAAGTAGACTTCAAAGATACTTGAGAGTGCCGCTGTGCTGGCAAAGCAGCTTAAGGTGCTTCAAAGTACTTCTAGGCAAAATTAAGAGCAACATGTTCAAGTTCAGCTCACATTCCAGTCCACACTGCGAGTGGTAAAATGTACAGTCTCAAAGTCCAAGCTGGTCTCCCTGACTTCTGCTGGGTTGGTCAATTGCTCCAGGCACATCACTGACTAGATTCTGGATGGCACTCAGTAAAGCAGGCTGTAAACCAGCCGGATCCCTCACACATAAAAATGAAAATAAATATGCAGTCTTGCAGGGTTACTTTACTAAAGAGTGCCAGACAGACAGCAGCAACCTAGGAAATGAGTCACTTACAAACACTATCCATTATCACCACTCTTAATTAAATATAGAATAAAATATGGAGTGGTGTGTGTAATGAGAAGTTTATGCTCCCAAGGTGTTAGATGCTACATAAACCCCAACAGCAAAGCTCAAGGGGTTTATTAAAGCACTTAACCCTGAGGGTGTGTGTAAATGTCGAGTTTACACACACCACCCCATATTTTATTTTATATAATTGCTGGGTTTGCCTTTTTTGCCACAGCAATTATATAAAATAAACAGTCATTCCTGTGTGACTGTGGTCTGGTTAGTTTTCAGCATGCTGTCCACGTTTACCTTTATTTCTGTAAACATTTTTATTTGTTCCTTTCTGTCAGCAGGTGAAACTTATGTTTTTTTCCCCTCTCTGTTGGTAGATTTGTCTTTTAAGAAATCACTTACCACCAAGTCCTGTCCAAGTGGCAGTTAAGTCTTTGGGGACATGACCTTCCAGCGAGCGGTCTGAAGGGGAGAGCTGCGGCGGGCACATGCACAGAGCGGGAAAAACTGTGTGTGTGTCTGCCGTAGTAAACACTCCTTTATTATGACAAATTACACCACAGTTTCCCCTATGGGAAAAAGGTGAACCCAGTTATTATACAAAAATAACATAGTACTAAAAACTCCCCTAACAAACACATTTCTCAAGCACTAAAATTCTTAAAATACTGACCAGCTCTGATATTCAGAAACTGCTGTAATCTAATTACAATCTTACTCAAGATGCTCACACTTGCTCTCAGTTCAGCTCACCAAATTCCTGCAGTCTTAAAGGATTTCTGCTAAGTTAGTACAAAATCAAAAATGTTTCTTTGCCTGACTCTAAAAAAAGCACTATTGCAGGTATTGTGACAGCTCTTGCTGTGGGACTCTCAATTTTTCAAGCAACTCTAGAAAGAGGGCATCTGACATCAGTATTTATCCTGACTAGGGGTTGTGTGTCTTAAAGCTCTCAAAAAGCAGGTTCAAAATACAAATACATTTAAAAAAATTGAACAGTGGTGATTGGGGGTAAATACTATTATGTGGTCACAGAAATAAAAACCTATTCATTTCAACACAGTGGCTCTCATATACTGAGTGTTTTATCTATACAAAATAATACTGTGTGGAATAACAAAAGAGAGGCCTCTCAATGTCCAGAAAAAGCAAACCCAGCATCTTTATGCCATTTGAAACTAGTTGTATTTTGTGCTCCATGTTATTGTTTCTACCAGCAAAAACAGACTCAGACCTGGACAACAGCTATAGCTTCAATTTAGGGAGAATGATGCAACTCACCTGCTGTACTACACAGTTCTGTGAGAGACCACATGTTACACCATGGCAGGGAGAGGAACTGGAGACAGCTGACCCAGGCAAGGAAACATGATGGGCAACAGTATTCCTCCTTACCTGACCAAATCCAGAAATGAATCCATGACCTCCTTGCTCTGGGACAGCCCTGAATCCTTGTCTGTCAGATCAGGTTTCACTCCGGCTCCCACCCCAGGCTGGATGGTGAATGCCACAGTCATCTTGGTAGCTGATGCAGTCAGAGTGGTGACCAGGAAGAAGAGCATTGCCCAGCCACCAAGCTTACCCAGGGCTTTGGGGTCGAAGCTGGCAGTGCCAGACACAAGACTGTGCACCACCAGTGGGATAATGATCATTTTGAGGAGCGGGATGAACAACTTGCCTAGGAAGGAGAAGTAGATGATGTTGGTGAAGGAGAGCTCCAGGATTTGCATGGCAAGTCTGATCAGCGGGAAAGCTCCAGGTTTCCCATGGTGATACCTTAGCACCCTGATGATGACCCTGGCCATGGTGAGTCCATAACACCCCGATGATGACCCTGGCCATGGTGAGTCTATAACACCCCGATGATGACCCTGGCCATGGTGAGGCCATAACACCCCGATGATGACCCTGGCCATGGTGAGGATGATCTGCACATTTCCCCACAGGCACCCTTTCACTTTATCTGCCTTGCTCATGGAGCTGCTGCTGGGCTCCGCAGTGAGCGCATTGGTGCCATTCATGACTTTGGGGATGAGAGAAGGCATACTGATTCATGCAAACTGTTTGTGATTCAGCTCCACTGGGTGGGAATGCGGAGCAAACAAAATGCTACGCATTCAGTGTCTGGCCACAACCATGCCCTTAAACAACAGCCACACCTCCACATGATAAGATTGCTGATCAAGCTTTACTGCTTTCTGTTGGGGAGCACAGTAGTCACTGTTAGATTGCCTTATGTTGTATAATTGTTTTACATTGTTTTATTTTGTAATGCAGTATGGCCATTCTGAGAAACATGAGGGGAAGGAGGGGAATAGAAAGCAATGCTCTCACATCCCCTTTTAAGCAATACTTCAGCAATTTGTCAGCATAGCTCTGATGCTATGCATCCATAAAAATGGCAAGTGTACATTTTTAAGGGCTCCTTGGCTACAAGAATTGATCATATTTTTATTTCTCCCTGGTTACAAACAAACTCTGCTGAAGTCCTACCAGTAGAAACCTCAGATTATGCAGTTGTTAGTCTTAATTTTGGAGCAAATTCTGCCTGGGGGGGGGGGGGTTCATAGACAAGGTCATTGAGGTTTAATGCCTCTCTTTTAGAAAATAATACTGTGAAAACCAAAATCCAACAATTTATTAGAAATAAGCAGACCTTGTTAGATATGTATGACTCTGTAGTAGAGTGGTGTACTTATTTTTTTATTTATTTTACTTGTTACGCACAAGATCCTTTAGGCAGAGCCTATTTTCAAAGGGTCTAGGGTCATTTACAAAAAAAACAGTGACACAATAATAAACAATGACACAATAATATTGCATATTTTCAGCAGTAAATGATGAGTCCGTACATTTGTACAGTGAATAGTTGACTTGACACATCACACCTGAGCTACACAGCATGATAGTAATTGACAGCAAAGTGAGCAACATGTGAGTATAGGATCTGGTAGGTAAAGAAACACAAATTGTGCATTTTACAGACGAGAGCAGCCAGTGATATAGTGCAGATTTCAAAAGAGAACTGTGAGATATTCTGCAAAAATGGTCTAAGAAACAAAAAAGTCAGGCATATTTGAAATACCTTGATTTAAGATTCCAGCTACAAAAAATAATAGGACTTCAAATGGAAACTGGATTACATTATTATAGATAAATTTCATATGTTAAGCAACAAATGGGAACACATTTCAATACCATAGCATGAATACTGTAATTCAAGATCAAACATTTCGTACACAAGGGAGGTCAGGGAGAGTTAACCCATTTGAAACATGTCTGGAGAGAGTTCAGCACAGAGTGATGTCTGCTTCAATAGATAATCAAGGTGACCTATGTAATAAAAAGGAACAAAAAATACATATTGTGAATGAATATATTGCACAGTGGTTTGGCAGAGTGACTGAACAGAATCCTGTAGATTGCTCTTTTTTGAATACTTCCAAATTCCAACCATCTCTATAGAGATGAAGCATGTGTTACAGAAAGATATCTCTACAGAAGAAGTTGTTGCAGCTATTAAATCCATTCATAATGCAATAGGTCCAGGGGAAGATGGTTTGCCAGGTGAAATTTATAAATTATATGAGGAAGATATGGGTAACATATTAAGGTAGGTTTATAATAATCTACTAAAAGATAGTACAGGTAGTGAAGAATTACTTAAAGGACTTATGTTTTTCATTTATAAATTTGGGGAGAAAAATAACTTAAATAACTGCAAGCCACTTACATTTCTAAACACAGATATTACAATTTTAGCTAAAATTCTAGGTAAGAGACTGGCTTTGGCAGCACGTGACCCAGTGATTCCTTCACAAACGTATGCAGTTCCGGGTAGAAAAATTGTGGACAATTTATTATTAATGTGTGAGCTATTTGAGAGCAGTCAACAGACTAGAACAGAATACAATGGAGGGACCGCTGCTGTCCCTTGATCAGGGGAAAGCGTGTGATAAAGTACAGCATGCCTTTTTCTTCCAGGTGTTCAAAGAATATGGAATCCCTAAAAAAATGTGTGGATTTTGTTAAAGTGCGTTATGCTAATGCCACTGTTAGTTCTTTAGTGAATGGTACAATAGGGAATAGGTGTCACCTCTCTATTGGGGTCAGGCAGGGCTACCCTTTGAGCCCTATTTTAAATGTATTTTGCATTGACCCTGTTCTCAGCACATAGAACAGGATAAAACTATTAACTCAGTTATGGAAGACTCTCAGTTGCTTTTTAGTAACACATCAGCCTAAGCAGATGATATATGTATTTTTGTTAATGAGCCAGCGGATGGTAGTACAGCATTATTACATTTTCAGAAGTATAGTATGGTAGCAGGACAAAACTAAATAAAGATATAAGTAAAGGTATTTGGATTAATGGTAATAAAACTAACTCAGTTTCATAAATTGATGAGATTAAAATAAGCAAGGAACCTCTTAAAATTTTGGGGGTATGGTTTGGAGGTTCAGAGATGGCCCTATATAATTGGGAAAAGAAACTGACTATAGCTGAGGCCAGGGTGACTTGCTGGTGTAGGTGGTCCATGTAAAAAAAGAGGGTACATATGATAAAGACATTCTTAATTCATGTTTTTTTATATATTAGTTTTGTATACCCACCACCAGGATCATTGGAGCCAAAGATTTATAATGTAGTCTTCAGGACATTTTGGGGCAGCAGGCTTAACCCTGTTAAAAGGAGACATGTATAGGGATATGAAAGAAGGTGGTCTTTTAATAGTAAATCCTGTGGTTTTCTTTTTTGTGCGTCTTTTTTAATTTCAACTTTCGACCGCTGCTGCAAGATGTGGGAACTTTGGGTGTTTCACTTTGTAAACAGGTAAGCATGCCATTATATACAGACAGGATAAATGTAAAATTAAAGACTATTAAGAGGAAAGGCAAAGCAAAAGTAGGGTATGTACAAGACAGTTTAAGAAAATTTAGACAGTGGCACATTGAGAAAAATTGCATCCTGGCAAATTCAGGATGGAAGTTATATAAGAAAGTGACTATGGAATTTTTTGTACTGTACATCCTGCATTTCCTGATGCAAGGGGAATTGACGAGAAAGTTATTGCAGAACAACTGGTTAATACACAGATCCCTAGCAACACGTGGATTGTCACGTGGCCACGTGGCTGTGTGCTTGTGGTAAACTTCCATGTTAAAGGTAATGCAATGCACAAACAAAAAGAAGAAAGACATTGCATTCACTCAGAATGTGAATCTCAAGAAGAAAGTATGTTACACTTATTTTTTCAGTACAATTATATCTCCACTTTGTTGAGGTCTTTAGCTCTGCGATGGCAGGTACCTGTTTTAGAGAGAAAATGTCCTATGAAGTTCATGTCTTGGGAGTCAGAGCGAGTCCTTGGGACTTTTGGCATGAAAGCACAATAGATGTTGTATGTGCCTGTCTTGATGTGCTGGATATGGCAATCAAGGTACCAATATACATTGCAAAGTAAAAATACTCTATTACAAACTGTAATTAAGTTGTTAGAAAATGAAATACAAGAAATCAGAGAGAGGGAATACAAGTGCTCACCAGTATCTGTGTTTACTGAATATTGAAGGAATGTACCTTGTTTTTCAGTTTAAGGCCTCTATGCTAAGATGCCAAATAGGTTTCCATGTTTTTTTTCCTTCTGTTTTTCTTGTTTGAGTCCTTTCTCTCAGGCAGGAGGAAATGGGTGGTGATGGGGAATTTTTCCTCCTTCCCCCTACCTCTGGCATATGGAGTCCTTCAAGGCTTGATCTTGTCACTGACATTGTTCTCAGGATACATGCTGCCCCGGGGAGGACCATCAGACAATACAGTGTGAGTTTTCAATGCTATGCAGATGATACTCAACTGTATATGTCCTTTGTACAAGGGACAAGTGGTGCTGTTAAAGTGTTGACCAAATACTTTGCTGAGATCCAGGACTGGATGAACTCTAACTGGATGAACTCTAACTGGCTGAGACTTAACCCTAGCAAAACGGAGATATTAGTGATTGAGCCTGGCCATAGGTGGATTGAGGGCTCCTCTGGGATGACAACAGGCTTAGTCCTGGGGTCAACTCCATTGATGGCATCCCCTAGGGTGTGTAATCTGGGTGTGATCTTTGATGACAGGCTGACATTTGAGGAGTAGATGTCAGCTGTCATCAGAAATAGTTTTTACCATCTGAGGAACATTGCTCGGATTAAGCCCCTAATTCCGCCTGAAGATCTGCCATCGCTGGTGCGTGCTTTTGTAACATCGAGGCTCGACTGCTGTTATGCTCTATATCTCGGGGTCAGTGGGGGGAACCTCTGCTGACTACAGCTGGTGCAGAACACAGCAGCCAGGTTGCCGATGGGATTACCTAGATCCTGTCATGTGACCTTGGTCCTGTGGGGTCTGCACTGGCTGCTGGTCAGGTAGTGGGTTCTCTTCAAGGTGGGCTTGCTCACTTATAAGGCCCTATATAGATCGGGCCCTGGCTACTTGTCAGACCTCCTTACTCCAGCCATTCCGACTCGCTCCCTTTGTTCCTCCACCCAGGGCTTCCTTGGGTTCTGAGGACCAGGCTGAAAACCTCGGGTGATCGTTCATTCGGGGTGGCTGGCCCAGTCCTCTGAGATTCGCTTCCAAGACCATTGAGGGAGGCTCCTACAGTGGATGCTTTCAGGAGGGGCCTGAAAACTCATTTATTTAAGCTGGCATATCCCGAAGAGACACTGTAATTATAATGCAATTTGATTTTTCTGTCCTTATTATGCTCTCTGTAATTTTATTGTTGATTTTATTATGACTTCTAGTTTTATGTATGGCACCCAAAGCCTCCTGGATTAGGTGCCTAAAAAATAAACAATTACTTACTTATTTGTTATTTTTGTACTGATTTGTGAATGCTGTCTGTCTTGATTATTGATTAATGATGTTTTCGGTTTGACATTACCTTAATAAAAAATTCCCCATCTCTTGCAAAAAGTGCCATATTTCCAAGACACCCACCAGGTCAGCACCAGAGATGGGTAGAAGGGATTTAAGTTTAATGTCTCATCTAAAGGATGGCACACCCTGACAGTACCTCATTCCCCTAGTACTGCACTCATGTGCAAGCGCTGATGGTATGAACCCAATCCAGCGTGGGACTAGAACCCACAACCTTCTGGCCCAGAGGTGAATTTGCTACCAACTGGGCCACACTGACTCATGTACAAAACTGAAAACGTCAATAAATATCAATTATAAATAACAGTATATGTGAGAATGCCTGTTGAGTATATAATGTTTACAGTGCTCCAAAGGTGTGTTTATTGCATTGTGTTAGCTATATTATTTGTTATTGCAGACCAAGGATTTATTATGAAAGGAATATTATTACAGTATTTTCAATAATATTTCTGAACTTCATTTTGCCTGAGAACCAAACACTTATGAGATATGTTGCACTTAATTGTTGCATAATATACAGAATAATTAATATAATAATTGTTATGAACCATATGTATTCCTGATGATCTAAATGGTAATTGTACAGAATTTTGACAAATTTCTATGGGAAATGTGTTGGTCATATAGCTGGGCTAATGTTGATGGCACTGATGTTCCATTTAAACATGAACATTTCTTTTAGAGCTATTATTCTTTAAAAAAAATATTTTAACAGTTCTTCTGCTTAGCCCAGAGGAAGAGGCTATGCCTCAAAACATTGGTGTACTATAAGTAGGCTCTTAAGATTTTGTTGGTCATTATGAAAAATAAATAAAAGACCTACATATATTATATTAGTTTGGTGTGTGAGTCATCTTTTCTAACCTGGAATAATTATATGCACGACTTGTTAGATGTGTCCTGCGGGGTAAGGAGAGTAGATATAGCAAGAGTACATGGAACAGTTGACATAAATGTACAGAATCCAAAAGCAATATACAGATACAATATACAATACAATATACAGTAACAACTGGGGCTGAGCAAATAAAGCAGGTACTAGAACTGACATCAAGTGCAAATAGGAGTTGGGCAACAGATGCAGCAATGAACCTAAGGGACAGTTGCATTAAATAGCGAATGTGGGGGGCCAAAGATAGTAGGGAAGGGACTGTTAAATTAATTTGGGGGAGGAGGAGAAGAAGTTGGTGTATGTAGACAGCTGCAGGAGGAGGTATTGAGGTTGTGGAGGAGTGAGGAGATGGCAGGAAGGGAGGGGGCGTTACGGATTGTGGTGGGGAGGGAGTTCCAGAGACTGGGGCAGTGATGGGAGAAGGCAGCTTGACCAACGGAGGTGGCCCTGGAGGGGGCAGCCACACTGTGGGGGTTAGTGTTATGAAGGGAGTAGGCACTCCCACTCTCTTTTCTTTTTTTCGCAGAGGTGGACAGACTAGTACTTTGTTTCCTATATAAGAATCACATCTAGTAAAACTGATTATCCTGAGACCCTGATATATTTGCCAGTCTAGGACTTGGAGGTACTCAAAATGATGTAGTGTGTTAAGAAAACATCTAGGGCACCAAAAAGAATGAATTATGTCTCTTCCAATGGGGAGAGGTCTAATATAACTAACTAGCAAAAGCCAATACAGCTGCAAAATAATGGTATTGTGGGCAGTGAGAAATGTGTAAACTGGCAATTTTTGAACTAACCACTGGGCCACCTAACTGTACTTTCTAATTGTTATGATACACACAGGAGGCAGTATAGCGCAGTGGTCTAAGGCTCTGAGCTGAAAATTTGGTGACATCCAGCAGACCTGACCTGGGTTTGAATCCCACAGCTTCCACTTGCATACTGTATGACCCTGAGCAAGTCACTTAACCTCCTTGTGCTCCCAGGTTGCTCCTGTAAAAAAGCTTTCAGCTTAGTGTGCTATACCTGGTTAAACAACTAAATAACACACACACACCCTAATTGCAATAGGGTGGAGAATACATACATATTCCAGTGTGACATAGCAGTGCACTGTCTACATACATTTTTACAGATTTAAAAAAAAGATATCAAGGGGCTGTTTTCCTTTTTTCAGGCTCCAAGGGACATTGGAGGGTGGGGAGTTGCCACTAGACAACTCGTTTAAATCAGCAATGACATGCATAAGACTGAAACCGATCTAGATAGTGGGGGAATTTAGACTAGCAATTTTTGCACTAATCACTGAGCCACCTAACTGCACCTTCTAATTGTTGTGATACACACACACACTGACTAATACATATACGCATATATATATTCCAGTAAAATATAGCAGTGCACTGCCTACACACAGACAGCATGCCACACACACATTAACACACATACACTGCCTTATATGGCGTTTATTTACTTATACATCTAACCCTAACTTTTACTGTATTTAGGATAAGCACTTTGTTTTGCACTAACTCATTATACTAATCTTTGGTATGACTGGGTAACTAAGGTAGTGGACCAGGGAGGTGCGGTGGAAGTGGCCTATCTGGACCTCAGAAAGGCATTTGACACTGTCCCTTATAGAAGGCTGATTAACAAACTGCATAGCCTAGGGGTGTATCCTAAAATAGTTCTGTGGGTGGAGAACTGGCTGAATGGCAGGAGTCAGAGGGCAGACTGGATGGGCCTTGCGGTCCTTATCTGCCGTCAACTTCTATGTTTCTATGTTTCTAAGAGGGTTGTGCTAAACAGGGAGTATTCTGTAGAGGGAGAGGTGACGAGTAGGTTGCCGCAGGGATCAGTGTTGGTGCCAGTCCTCTTCAATGTCTTTATTGGGGACATTGCAGAGGAACTGGAGGGAAAGGTATGCCTCTTCACAGATGATACAAAGGTTTGCAATAGGGTGGACACTCTGGGGGTGTTGAAAGAATGAGGAAAGGCCTTAGAAAGCTGGAAAAATGATCTAATGAATGGTAGCTGGGATTCAATGCAAAGAAGTGCAGGATCATGCACATAGGGCAGAAGAACCCAGGGGCAAAGTACAAACTAGGTGGGGAGGTACTGACAGTCACAAAACAGGAAAGGGACCTGGGAGTTATTATCTGAGAGGACCTAAGAGAAACTAGGTGGTTCAATAAGGCAGCTGGAAAGGCAAGCCAGATGTTTGTATACATAAGGAGGGGTATGATGAGTAGAAAGAGGGCAGTCATCTTGCCCCTGTATAAGACACTCATGAGACCACACCTGGAATACTGCATCCAGTTCTGGTGGCCACATCTGAGAAAGAACATAGACAGGTGGAGGCGGTGCAGTGGAGGGCAAGTAACATTGTGCGGGGCCTGCAGGATAAGACCTATGAGAAAAGACTAAAGGAGTTAAATATGTTTTCCCTGGAGGAAAGGAGGGAGGGGGGAACATGACTGTAACATACAAATACATCACCGGTATAAATAGAGCACAAGAAGGAAGCATCTTCCAAAGTAAGAGATGCTCCAAGTCAAGGGGGCACAAAGTGAAGTTGGGGAGAGAGGCTCAGGGCAAATGTGAGAAAATATTTTTTCATGGAGAGGATGGTAGATGCCTGAAATAGCCCACCAGAGGGGGTGATAGGGGCTAAATTGGTCAAATAATTTAAGAAGGAGTGGTATATACACAAGGGTATCCTGGAGGTAAGGATGGGGCTCCAGAGTTCAGTTTGGGCATAGGGCCTCACACTAGATAGAGATTATTAGGGAAGACTGGGTGGTGATGTGACTCCCAGTCCCCCAGCCAGACCTCCCACTAAGCACCCACCACCCCCATCCCCCAGACTTCCCCACACACCCTCACTCAACTGAACAGGCCCCAGTGTGAAGATCCACACTTCCATCGAAGACACGTCTTGCTGCTGGAACTGGGGACTGCTATATGAGAAATAAGGTAAGTGCAGTTCAATGTATTTCAATGGGTTTTCAACTGCACTTACCTTTTTTCTCATATAGGAGTCGCCAGTTCCAGCAGCAAGACGTGTCTTCCATGGGACAGTGGATCTTCACAATGGGATTTGTTCAGGTGAGTGAGGGTGTGTGAGAAGCTTTGGGGGGTGTGGGGTGGCAGGTGCTCAGTGGGAGGTCGGGCTGGGGGTGCGGGGTTGCATCAGTGATGGACCTCCTTTTTTACAGATTAAAAAAGACATAGAGGGACCATGTTCTTCTTTTCGGGCTCTGAAAGATATTGGAGGGTGGGGAGGGGGGTTGCCAATAGACACCTCATTTAAATCAGCAATGACATTCATAAGGCTGAAACTGATCTAGATAGTGGGGGAATCTAGACTAGCAATTTTTGCACTAACCGCTGAGCCACTTAACTGCACTTTCTAATTGTGACACACACACACACACACACACACACACACAGACTGACTAATAATATACACATACACATACATGCATATATATTCCATTATAACATACAGTACAAGTCACATTAAAATATCCCTCTAATTCACTGGTTTAGCATTTTCCAGTGAATTGCTTAATATGTGCACTGCTCACTGCAATGAATTAATAAAATTTTCCTAATGGTTTGTTTCTAGCCGCTATTCAGTTTCAGCTTACTGTACTTTGCAGCTCTCTGGAAACTTCTATCAATGCAGTGCATGAGCAGTGCATGCATTAAAGGGACACTGTCAGCATTCAGCAGCTATGCTGAACTTGTGAGACCTGTGTGCCTGTAATCACATCTGTGGCAAAATAAACTATTCATGTTCCACAGTATGAGTAACAGTAAGATCTGTTACCTAAATTTTAAAAATATATACTTTAGCTCTAACCAAGCACATTACCATAGTGCTTGGCCGATCTTCTGCTACCAGATGCCTCTTCTGAATGTGAACACACATTGCGTATGTGCGAATTTCCTGAACAAGTGTAAGTGATACTTAAGGCTAAAAGTACAAGCTCTTCTGAGCACGGGGATCTTTGTAAGAATAATGAAGAGCATTGCAAGTCGTACTTTTACCACTGTGAAAAACAGGACCGTGATCCTGAGCGTGCGTGTCACGTCAATGGCAACATCACGCTCATGCTCCGGATCACGGTCTTGTTTTTTGAAGTGGTAAAAGACTTGCAATGTTCTTTTTCTATTCTTACAAAGATCCCCATGCTCAGAAGAGCATGTACGTTTAGCCCCAACTATCACTTACACTTGTTCAGGAAATTCACACACGCACAATGCATGTTCACACTGAGAAGAGGCATCTGGTGGCAGAAGATCGGCTGAGCACTAACGTAATGTGCTTGGTCTGAGCTAAAGTATATATGTTTCAAATTTAGATAACACATCCTACTGTTACTCATACTGGGACACATGAATGATTTATTTTGCCATAAATGTTATTACAGGCACACTGGTCACACAAGTTTAGTACAGCTGCTGAAAGCTCTCTTTAGCAACCTATAAAACCAGGCAAAGAAATGTATTGGATTTGCCTCAAAAACACTCCTTTTGTATTACACAGGACTACTGCTCTTCATCAAATTCGGCCAATACAGCATTCACCTCGCAGCAGCATAAACAAGCTAGTGCAGTGTCCATGATAGCACAGTGATTACAGGACCCTCAGTATACACAAAAAAAGATTATGGAAAAAGAAGTTAACATCCTGTTAAAGTACACACAGAAGCAAAACCAACAACCACAAAGAATATATATAACAATATGTGAAGCAACAAAAGTGATGTGCATCGGTCATGTCCTTATGAAATTGCTTTTTTCACAATTTCTTTTTGCTACAGTCTCACCCTAATTCCACAAGCTTCTGTTTAGTCGTACCCAATGAGGATTGGGGAAACATGACTGCCCCAATGATGTGGGGAACCTTGGAGAAGACTAGTTGACAGGTAGGTGCCATTGTACATCAGGATATCAGGACTGTGGCATTCTACAGATGTGGGGCCATCTGGTAAGGGAGAATAAAAAAGAATTAAGAGGAACAACAACCAACAGCCACACAACATCCTTGTGCATACCTGATGCACCCAGGCTGCAACAGGTAACAATAAAACATCAACTTCTCATGCTGATCCCAGCACCACCACATGTGGTCACCAAGGTGATGGCACAGAAATGAACAGCCCAGCCAGCACAACATGGATCTGGAGTACATTGTACTCTGTATATATATATATATATATATATATATATATATATATATACACTCTCTCTACAGCCTGTCATGATCCCCAGAGGGGGGCCCACCATACTGGTTATGGCTGCCTCCCATCAAGTGGCAGGGGGTCAATGTGTCTGGGGACCAGGGGGCAGAGACCAGCCAGCTAGGGGAGAATAAATAGAATAAAAAAAAGAAATAGCTCATCTCATGCTGATCCATGCAGGAGTCAAATTAAGTTTTGCAGCCACTAGCCAGCAGATTAGTGACTTGGAAAACCTACTAGCCCCACAGACTTTTCTACTGGACCAGCTGATGCACTTACTGAAATATTACCTTTTCCAGTACAAGCCCTCAGGGTTACTTATAAAGATTTTTGTCTATCCCAAAACAATATATAACAACATTTGGCTAGTGGGGCTGGTGCCAGTTTCGACCTCTGTCCATGAACATCCACATGTGGTCACACAGATGACAGTACAGGAACAGTCAGGGCCACCCTTGGCAATACACACACACACACACACACACGTATGTCAGAATAGGTAACATATGCAATGAGAAAAAAAATGCACAAACATACTTGTACTGCAACACAAGATGAAATCATATCCAAACACAGCCCCTAATAAACTAATATAAAACACCATCAAATTATGATAACAATGGGTGCGCATGGGCACCTCTGCAGAGCCCCCGCCCCCCCCACACACACATGTGATATAGTTCAAAACGGATGAGTACAAAGACATATTAAAATATATAGCTATACAATTTGTGATGCAGCATAGGTCAGTGAGTTGCTATACAATATAGCGGGGGGCTATCACGGCTGATATGAAGGACTGTAATACCTTTGTGTTGCAAAATAGAGCAGCTATGGGGTGAGAGCCTTGTGCTGCTTTTACTGTGACTGTGTTTAATATGTCTATCTCTTTTGTAACTGCTGCTCATGGAACCTGCTGTTGCCCAGTGATTACACAGTGTTTGAGGGGTACTCTCTGTGAGAGAGGAGAGTGTTCCTCTGATATTGCAGTTTTAAAGACTTGAACTGATATTTGTTGGGAAGACTGCTGCACAGATTCTTGGACTCCTCTAATTGTGTTGTTGTTTGAGTTTTATTGTTTCAGAGGGTATTGTGTGGGAGGGTTAGAGTGGTGAAGTGATTGATTGAGGGGTGAGAGTGTGATAAAGTATGTGGAGTGTGTTTGAGTGTGAGTGTGTGGAGGGTGTGAGAGTGTTAATTTTTATTGTTAAGATGGGTTAGCTGAGTATTTACAGTAGCTAGTGGATATATATTT
The DNA here is from genome assembly GCA_016271365.2 of Neoceratodus forsteri. Lineage (NCBI taxonomy): Eukaryota > Metazoa > Chordata > Ceratodontiformes > Ceratodontidae > Neoceratodus > Neoceratodus forsteri. Next base: position 360,200,836 of record CM057459.1, on the reverse strand, counting down.
AATTGGTGTAGCAGTGATAGCAATTGGTTGAGGCCTTAATATGTGTTGGATGACAGCTTCCTGAACAAGCTATTATTCCCCCTCAAGACTCCACAACCTCCATCCCTTCAACTGTCAATGTGGCCGGCTAAAGTCTATAGATAATGCAGGGCTCTGGGGATAGCTCGTGGGGGAAGGAAATGGAGGTCAGTGGGATCTATTGTGGGGAATGAAGTTGGGGGGTGGATTGGGGTGGTGGGAATCAGGAGGCACCCTAGGGTGAAATGGGTCCATGAAAGGGGTCCTTCCTGTCTTGTATACATACCTAAGGGCTCGACGGTTAGTGGGCAGGTATATCAAACACCCTTATCTGCCTATCCTTCTCAGGCAGTGATGTGCAATGCCAGATCCATTAAGAACAAGATGGCAATTATTGCTGATATTGTCTCAACATCTGATCTGGCTTGTATCACTGAGACCTGATTGGATGAAAATGTCGTCCCAATTTTGGAATCAGCAATTCCAGCTTGGTACTCAGTGGTTCACTGCCTGAGAAAGGATCATAGGGGTGGTAGTATGGCAATTTGTTTTAAATCAGACCTGAACCATCCGGCCCTTCCAGTAGGAACAACAAGGTCCTTTGAGTGTGTGACTTCTTAATGGGCTGCAGGTGTAGGTTGAAAGATCGTTCTCATGTACTATCCTCCAGGTGGTGGGAAGGAATTCTTGTAGGAAGTTATGGACTTCATCACTGAATGGGTGTTGAAGTCATCCAGATGGATTATTTTGGGTGACTTCAATGCCTGGGTTGATGACGAACTCTTGGAGTTTGGTCAGGACTTCCTCCAACCGATGTGTTTGTTGGGCCTTACACAGGTTGTTACCTCTGCAACCCATGTACATGGCCACTCATTGGATGTTGTCTTCTTGCTGGGAATGGAGGTCACTGACCTTATGGTGGAACTGGTCATTTGGTCGGACCACCATACCATGAGGTTCTTGTTAGAAGCCCCCCAATAGACCTTCCCCTACAGAGATGGTCCTGTACTGCCCTTTAAGGGGTTTGGCTCTACAGAGTCTGATGGCAGTGCTGGACCTATCAGGTATGATGAGTGCATGAGAGGAACTGGGGGAGTTGCTTCTAGCCTATAACAGGGCTGTTACTGAAGCCCTTGACTCCATCACACCTGTAAATGTTCAAACCCTTACTTCACACCAGAGATCCCCCTGGTTTGATGGAATATTCAGGGAGATGAAGATGAGGGGTCGAAAGTTGGAATGGTGCTGGCGGAGATCCTGATCTGGGGAGGACAAACTTACATTGATGTCCCATTATATGAGTTATCAATTAGCACTCTCCTGTAAGAAGGCAGAATTCCTGACCAAGGAGATTGCTGCAGCAACTAACAGACCGGCTCAGCTCTTCCTTACTGTTGACAGGTTGTGTAATCCTGCCTGTTTTCAGTCTGGGGGAGCCTTTTCACAATTAAAGTGTGATGAGTTTGCTCAGTTTCTTTGCTGATAAGGTTGCCACCATCAGGTCAGAGATCCAGTCAGCACCCTCTAAAGGAGCATGCAGTGATCATCTGGAAGTCACGGACAGTCAATCTGTCTGGTCCGACTTTGACCAGCTAGCAGTCATGGACATAATGAAAGTCATCCAGGAGATGAGGCCAATCCACTGTAATTTGGATCTGGGACTAACATGCCTCCTAGTGGGGTGTGTTGATGCCATTGTCCCAGTCCTAGCCAGAATAGTCTGGTGCTCGTTAGTGACAGGGGTCTTCCCTGAGTCCTTAAAGGAGGTGGTGGCAAAACCCCTTTAGAAGAAAGATTCACTGGACCCGGACTGCCAGGCCAGCTACAGACCTGTCGTCAACCTTCCCTTCGCGAGTAAGGTTATTGAGAAGGTGGTGGCCCATCAACTGGAGACCTATTTAACAACTCACGACATGTATGACCTTCTCCACTCAGGTTTCAGGAAGGAGCGTAACAGCAAGATTGCCCTTGTTCAGGTGCTAAATGATCTCCTGGTGGCAAGGGATCATGGAAGTTATTTCATTCTTATTCTCCTCAATCTCTTAGCTGCATTTGACATGGTGGACCATTGGGTACTTTTGGATAACCTGCAGGTTTGTTGTGGACTGGCTGGTACAGTTCTCAACTGGTTTCAATCTTTCTTCACTGACAGGATGCAGAGGGTGGTGTCGGGGATTTTTTCCTTGGCACTCCTGCCTTTGCCACGTGGGGTTCTGCAGGGCTCTGTTTTGTCTCCAATGTTGTTCACGGTGTATATGCTGCCACTAGGGGACATTATAAGATGGTATGGGCTGAGTTTTCACTGCTATGCAGATGCCACTCAGCTATTCCTGTCTTTTGTGCCCAAGCAGCAGGAGGCAGTGTTGGTGTTTAATCAGTGCCTTGTCAAGATCCAAGACTAAATGAAAGCCAACTGGTTGTGGTTGCATCCGGATAAGACTGAGGCAGTAGTGGTGGAACCTGGTCACTCAGGGGTGAAGGTGCAATCTGGTCGAGTCTCCAGGTTGATGCTTGGGGACTCCCAGTTGCTACCTCAGCTGGAGCAAAGAATCTTGGTGTTGTTTTGGACTGCAGCTTGACACTTAAATTACAGGTGTTGGCTGTGGTCCAAAGTGTGTACTACCATCTAAGAAACATCACCAGGATCAAACATCTGATTCCCCTTGGTTATCTGCCATTCCTGGTCCATGTCTTTGTGACTTCGCAGCTAGATTATTGCAATGCTGTCTACCTGGAGCTATCAGAAGTTGATCTTTACTGCCTGCAGCTAGTGCTGAATGCGGCGGCCAGGTTGTTGACTGGTCTTTAGAGATCTTGTCATATTACACCTGTGCTGTGCTGTGCTCTCTGCACTGGCTGCCAATTAGGTGGTGGATCACCTTCAAGGTCGGTTTGCTGACCTATAAGGCACTGCATGGTCAGGGGCCTGGTAACCTACAAGACCTCCTGTGTCCCTGCTGCTCTATTCATCCCTTCCACTCTACAGATGAGGGTTTCCTGGAGATTCCCAGGGTGCATCTTAAGACATCGGGCACTTGTGTATTTTCTTTTGGTGTATCAACCCTATGGAACTCCCTCGCTTGTCATGTACGAGAGTGTCAGCCTCTAGAAATTTTTAAACAGGAGCTGAAAACCTTTTTTGTTCAGTCAGGCTTTTTTAGCTGATTAGTTTAGCTGGCCCTTCATGTTTATGGTATGTTTTTATTGTTTTTATGAATTTTATCTTTGTAAAGTGCCTTGAGTCCCAATTGATAAAGTGTGCTACACTAAATAAAGAATGATGAGCAGCACACAAGAGGGGGTCAGAAAGGATGAGACAGGACTTGGCAAAGTTGGAGGGATGGTCAAAAGTATGGCAGCTTAGATTTAATGCAAAGAAGTGCAAAGTAATGCACCTGGGAAACAAAACCCAAGGGAAGAGTACACAATGGTCGGGGGAGAGATATCAATGACAAAAAAATTGAAAGGGACCCGGGGTAGTCATATCAGATGACATACAGGTAGGCAAGCAATGTGAGAAGGCAATAAGGAGGGCTGGGGGAATACTGGGATGCAGAGGGAGAGGCATCACCAGTAGAAAGCAGGAAGTTGTTATCCCTCTGTATGGACAGCTGGTGAGACCGCATCTGGAGTATTGTGTTGCAGTTCTGGAAACCCCATCTCTGCAAGGACATAGACAGGATAGAGGCAGTCCAGAGGAGGGCAACTAAAATGGTGCAGGGTCTGTACCAGAAGCCATATAAAGAGAGAGACTAAAAGCGCTTAATAAGTATACCCCTGAGGAAAGGAGGAAGATGGGGGACATGATAGAAACTTTCAAGTACCTCAAGGGAATCAACAAAGTGGGTATCATCTTTCAAAAAAAGAGATGTGCAAGAACAAGGGGGCACAATTTGAAGATAGAGGGAGGACGACCAGAGGCAATGTGAGGAAGTATTTTTTCATGGAGAGGGTGGTGGACACATGGAACAGCCTTTTTGAGGAGGTTATGGAGTCAAAAACAGTGGAAGAATTTAAGAATGCATGGGACAGACATAAGGCAATTCTAGTGGGAGGTAGGAGGAAGTAGGCTGTTGATAAAACTAGGATATGCAGCTCATCCAATAGGTAGGGACGTGGGCAGACTGGGTGGGCCAATCAGTCCTTATCGGTCATCAAAGTCTATGTTTCCATGATGATGATGGTGGTGATGAAATAAAACAGACAAGAACCCCTAGCTTACAGATAAACAATGATTAGTTATTAATAATTAGAAATACTTACCTATCCAAGGCAAGTCTCCAGTTTGTGTCTTCTGAATCAGAACTGTCAGCCTTTGTGTAAGAATCAGATGTAGCTTGTGCTCCCTCACACTGATTAGCACTGGATACTGTGGGCTCAAATGCATAAGGTTGGATACCAATATCAAAGTTTAAATGCATGTACTCAACATCTTTATATTCCTCTACCTCAAACATGATGAACAGTGAGCACAGGCACAGTAAAGATTATTGAAATCCAAAGATAAAAAACACGCTTCCTGTAAAACCACTTAGCACAGCATGGACACAATGGAATGCTGTCTGGCAAGTCTGTCATCATCAGAATGCAGCGGGGATGGGACTGATCTAAGTTTTCAGGAAGAAGGCACATAACTAGCGCAGACTAGAAAAGTCCTTTTTCAATACTTCAGCAATAGAATTTCAACAGCATAGTAAGTTTTAAGATGAAAAAGTGCATATGAACAGTCCATTTCAAACCTCCACTGTAAAAAAATTTAACTTAAATGAACTTTGTTTAGTTGCTGTTTAACTTATTTTCAGTGAGAGTTGTAACATTAGATGATTCACAGTACTACATAAACATTCCATTCTGTGACATTTGACTTACTCACTGCTATAGTCCCAGGGTTGTCTGCTTATCTCCTTTTATAGCTGGGAAAGGCTGACTGAGCTGACATGTTTATGAGCTATGAATCTTTCTTGAAAGAGAGTTCTACCCAGATTGAAGCTTAGCACACAAAATTGTGCTTTGAAATACTGCTCAGCTGAGTGAAAGTGGAGTAATAGCACAAAGTTACCAAGTGTATCTAGTCCATTAGGAATCAGGAGAGCTTCCTTTTTTTACTGTAATAGCAAAACATCTGTAGGGCTCTGCCCACTGCAGCCATAAAAATAAGCAGATGACTCTTTTTAAGGGGGTATTTCCCTGTAAAGAACAAGGAGGATATCAAGGGCCCACTAGATCCACAGAGTCCATCTGACTGAGCTAAGATAAAAAAAAAAAATAGGGCAAAGTAGTCACCCAGGGAGGAACTACAGGAAAGCAAACAGCTCAGCTCAGCTTACCAGATGCAGTAATGATTAGTCATGTTTGATATAGGCAAACTTAACTTCCCAAATTAATTCACAAAGTTTTGCTAACTTCACAAAGTGTGAAGTGCTGACTTTGTAAAATGTTAGGCAGGCAAAATAGCATATTTTCAAACAAATGCATGCTAGTTCATTTGCCAAGTTTCTACTTTGTGATGACTTTGCCTGAAAACTCATTTGTGAAGTGCTAAGTTTCAGCAAAGTGGGAACTTTGGGAAGTGATTCACAAAGGTGAATTTCACCACATAGCTGAGAATTTACTAGTGAAGTAAAACTTCGCAACATCTGTAGTAGTGACATGAGTTTTATGAATATTAAAATCCACAAGTTGACTTTATTTATTTATTTATTTACAAGATTTACCAGGAAAGCATACTGAGCTAAAAGCTCGATTCCAGATGTGACTCTACCCATTGTGCTACCATAAATATTTGAGAAAATGTTGCCAATAAGTTTTTGTAGTTCCACTATAAATTTAAAATGGTGAAATCATTTTTTCCCAGTTTTGTTAGCTACACAGATATACAGAAATTAGATATGCATGAGAAATATCTGATTGTACCTGCAAGAGCAGAGACAGAAGGTAAGGAAAAAGGTCCGGCTCCCCATACGATGCACAGGGGAAATGCCAGACCCTGCCCAACAACTAACACACTGAAATCTGGGCAGTGGAAAATCACGTACACAAATGCTCACAGTCTGGGAAACAAGATCCCAGACCTGCAGACAATAATGACAGAGGCTAAACTGGACATAGTAGCCATTAGCGAGACATGGTTTATCAGTAACCACACTTGGGAAACTTCAGTACCTGGCTATGTACTGTTCAGAAGAGACCAAGGTGCAAAAAGGGGAGGTGGAGTGGCCCTTTATGTCAATAAAAATATCAAAGCTACAGAAATTCAGAATACACATAAGGAGCCAGAAGAACTGTGGGTCACCCTGGAAACAGGAAATGGGACAGCCATATAAACTGGGGTTGTCTACAGGCCTCCAGACCAACGGGAGGACATAGACACATTACTGTTGGAAGATATACAAAACATGACAGCTAAAGGGGAGGTTCTGATAATGGGAGACTGCAACATCCCAGATACAGATTGGTCAATACCAGCAGAAACATCTGCCAGAACTAGATACATGGTGGATTCCCTGCAGGGGGAGGGCCTCAAACAACTGGTACAACAACCCACAAGAGACAGGGCTATCCTAGATCTACTACTGAATAACAGGGAAAGGATCACAGATCTCCAGGTAGAAGGTCACCTGGGGGCCAGTGACCATCACATGGTGTGGTTCAATTTGGCCACTAGAACTAAATCATCCCATTCCAAGGCAAAAATATGGCACTTCAGAGGAGCTGACTTTGACAGGATGGCCAACAGAGTTAAGCTAGCCCTGGCAAAAAGAAATACAGGTGAGGGGGTACAGGCAAAGTGGGCAAGCATTAAGGATGCAATACTTGAAGCAACATCCCATTGTGTTAGAGAGAAAAGGAAGTGCAAAAGAAGAAGGAAACCACTTTGGTTCTCAAAAACAGTAGCAGAAAAGGTCAGAGCCAAAAGGTTGGCCTTCAGGAAATATAAGGGAACACAGCAGGATGAAGATAGGGAGGCATACCAACCTACCCTAAGGGTAGCAGGGAAGGTAGTAAGGCAGGCAAAGGCCAAAACCAAGGAAACACTAGCATAAACAGTAAAAGAAGGTGACAAGACTTTCTATAGATACACTAGTGAAAGGAGAAAGTCCAGAGGGAGTATTGCTAAGATCAAAGGGGATAAGGCGGCATGTGAGAAGGAGGACCATGTAAAAGCATCTATCCTAAATAGATACTTCTGCTCAGTATTTACTGAAGAGAAGGTAAGGCAGGGACCACAGCTCAGCATCATGGACACAGGGGGGAGGGAGGTGTGCACTAGTCCCTTCACAACAGAAAGGATCCAACAACAGCTCGATAAGCTCAGGATGGACAAGGCAATGGGACCTGATGGCATACATCCCAGGGCACTAAAGGAACTAAGGGTGGAACTACCACAGCAATTATCAGAACTGTCTAGTGAGTCTCTGAGCACAGGAGAGGTCCTGGAAGACTGGAGAAGGGCTCATGTGATCCTGCTCCACAAGAGTGGTAGCAGGTAGGAGGCAGGGAACTACAGACCAGTCAGTCTTATCTCAGTAGTGGGCAAGATTATGGAGGCACTCCTTAATGAAAGGATAGTGCAATACCTGGAATCCATAGGAGCACAGGATCCAAGACAGCATGGGTTTACAAATGAAAGGTCCTGTCAAACTAATCTCATAGATTTCTTTAACTGGGTAACCAGAGGTGTGGACCAAGGGTGGAGCAGTTGATGTCACCTACCTTGACTTCAGCAAAGCTTTCGATACTGTTCCACATAGAAGATTGATAAATAAGCTGGGTAGGCTCGGGGCTGGTCAGAAGTTGATCAACTTGGTGGCAAATTGGTTGACGGGCAGAAAACAGAGAGTGGTGGTAAACAGCATACAGTCAGAAGAGATGCAAGTCACAAGTGGGGTACCTCAGGGATCAGTCCTGGGGCCAGTCCTCTTCAATATCTTCATCAGTGACATTGCAGATGGACTAAAGGGTAAGGTTTGTCTGTTTGCAGATGACACCAAGATCTGCAACAGAGTAGATGATCCAGATGGGATGGGCAGAATGAGAAGGGATGTGGATAAAGTAGCAAAATGGTTGGAAGAGTGGCAACTAGGGTTTAATGCAAAGAAGTGCAAGATCATGAACACAGGGAAGAGAAACCCTGAAGCCACCTATAGGCAGGAAGGGGAGTTGCTGGCAGTCACAAAGAAAGAAAGAGACTTGGGCATCATCATCATCACTGATGACTTGAAATCATCCAAGCAGACCACTAAAGCAGTAGGTAAGGTTAGGGGGATTTTGGGGTGTATTAGAAGTGGTATCACAAGTCGGAAGAGGGAGGTAATAATCCCTCTTTACAAGACACTGGTTAGGTCCAGTCTGGAGTACTGCATGCAGTACTGGAAGCTGCACCTTTACAAGGACATTAACCAGATTAAGGCAGTCTAGAGAAGGGCAACCAAAATGATGCAGGAACTGCATCAGAAAACATATCAGAACAGATTAACGGAGCTCAATATGTATACCCTAGAGCAAAGGAGGGAGAGAGGTGATGTGATCGAAACATTCAAACACCTTAAGGGCATTATCAAGATGAAAGAGTCTAACATGTTTCAATATAAGAAAAATAGTAGGACAAGAGGACACAGCATGAGATTAGAGGGAGGCCAATTAAGGGGTAATGTGAGGAAGTTCTTTTTCACAGAAAGGGTGGTGAATGCATGGAACAGCCTACCTCAGGAAGTGGTGGATATGAATACAGTGCAGGGCTTCAAACAGGCATGGGATAGGTATAAGGGAGCAATACAGATGAGAATGAATAAATAGGTCCTTGACAGAGCAAAGGCCAATGGCACATTCATAAGGTAGAAAAAGAAATGGGCAGACTGGATGGGTTTTGCTGTCCTTAGCTGCCGTCATCTTCTATGTTTCTCTGTTTCTATGACATGACAAACATCCATATTTTTAGAATGTTTTCACACAATTTCAGTAATAACTACATAGTGGAATTTTGAGCATAAAAATTTCCACACCAAATTTCTCCATATTTAGTCAGTGTGATAATCCTTACAAAAAAATGATGCATACTATGTTTCACATTTCTGGCTCCAAAGGTGGCTGAGTTATAAGTAGATAAAAAATGGTCATGAAATTTCCCTCTCAAAAATAAAATGCCAGATTTTGAGTCCCTATTAGACACTTTCGAACGTCATAATATTTGGCTTGCCTTTAGGGCAAGTTTTAATAAGTAATTATGTAATTTCTTCAGGGACCCCATATTCAGCAAGCAGCATGTGTGCTAGCGCTTTGATAGCCCTAACACCAGTACATGGCCACCGGGATATTCAGACGAATTGCCCCAGTGCTAACAGCTTTCAGTATTGGGTTGTACACGTGCAGCGCAAATGCATAGCTTTTTTAGTTTTTGTTGACTGGGTAAGTGCAGTTGACTAGACAAATTCTGCCTATTTTCAGGCACAACCCGGGGAAGGGGGATACAGATGAATGCCAACTGACCTTCAACCAGATGAAACTGTTGGTGGTATTTTTTTTTTTTTTAGTGAATGAAGGAAATTTGGCCAGTACATCGGGGAAATTCCCCTACTCTTTTAGTGGGGTGGGTGGGGAGTGATTATCTTGGCAGTGATTGTATGATGTAATACTTTTTTCAGTTTTTGATTTTCTTTGTTATGAGTTGAATGATGTAATACCGTTTTGTATTATTATTTGTTTCAATAAAAAAATTCCCCTACTCTTTTCGATAAGTGCCATGGAATCTTTAACTTCCACCTGAACTACCACTAATCTAGGCAGATGGGACCTCGGTTTAATGACTCATCCAAAAGACGGCACCTCAGAAGAGCAGTACCCCTCTCATGCTGCACTACAGTGTCAATACTGGGATATTGACCCAAGTGCCAGATGTGGGAACTGAACCCACAACCCTCCGATCTCCCGGCCTCAAAGGTGAGTGTGTTACCTACTGAGCCACTGACACTACATCACAATACACTTGTGCAGCACTGAATATAGCACTAAGTATAACACTGAACACAGGGGTGAGGCCATTAAAAAGTACTACAACAATATAATAATAATAACAGTAACAACAATACTAGAAAAAAAAGGCAACTGCTCGTGTTGGGGGGATAAAAGAAAATGGCAACTTCATGTGTATCGCCTGTATAAATGGGGGGGCAAAAGAAATAGGGCAACTGCCTGCATAATAGGGTAGGGGGAACAAAACAAAAAGGGCAACCACTCATATAATGGGGAGATATAAAAGAAAAAGGGCAGCCCGCCAATGAAAACAAAAAAATGGGCAGCCCACCCACTAAAACAAAAAAGTGCAACCTGCCCACGAAAACAGAACTTAAGCCTATGCACCGATGAAAAAAAGTCCAGCCCATCAATGAAAATGACACTAAAACCCACCCACCCATGAAGAAAAAAACAAAGGGCAACCCGCTCATGAAAAACAATAAATGGGCACACTCTTGTTAACAGTCCTTAAACTTTAATAATTCTTGAAGTTCAATAGTCCTCTTATGGGGCTGCAGGCGGTGATGGTGGTGTTGTCTGCTGGCACTGTTCCTGCACCAGTGCTCCTGGCAGTCCCTCAATCACATGGATGCAATCTGTAACTGTGAAGGTGAGTTTCCCAACCCACCACAGTAGCAAGCTTAGCAGGTGGACCTGACATCGTAGGAGATCATCCCAGCTCTCAACTAGGGCTGCATCCATCCAACCCCTTGTGGCTCCATCATCCCTCTGGGCACCTGTGGAAAGAAATACACCAAACTCTGCCAGTTGTACACATAAGATAGGGGACACAGCAGTGATATAATGTGCATAGAAGATGTACAACCAGCCAGCACATGGGCCACCATGCCACACATAAATGGAGGGAGTCAAACAGCCTCAATGGAATGTATGAAGTATACCAGTGACAGCCTTGTGGACCCAAACAGTAGAAGACTGCACATACAGTGAGTGTGCCATGCTGCATTGGAATATGACTGAGCCATGCAAGAGACACATGACACCCGCAGGCATGTCTGATGTGGCAATGCAGCACAAGTGACAGCAGTGCCAGGCCAGAGCATGATAGGCCATATAATGTCCCATGGGGCTTTGATCAATGCCCAAACACCCTGCATCCTACACACCAGCCATCCAGCAAACACAGGTGTGCGGGACAACAGACTTCCATGAACCATCCTGGTCAGCCGCAGGGGCAGACCCAGGCCTATGCTCAAGCATGTATGTGGGCCTCACAGCACATCTGTATATGAACAGCACCATCATGCAGCTCTGTGTGCAGCAGCCTAGATAAAACACAATACAGTGGTGTAGTAAGTGGGTAGGCACCTTACACATTGTACCTCATCAACACAACACTGGTGTGAAATGCAGAGCCGCCTGGAAGCACACCCCATCACAACAGATGCTGATCCCACCACAGATACAGAGATTTCACTCATAAAGAACCAGTGCAGGACAGTGGCGCTGCAAAGATCAAATTGTGTCTGAATGTATGCCTGGCCCTTCCCATGTACTACGGAATAATCATACTCTGGCATCACTGTGTTGGTTAGACACTACTGACAAAGCATCATGATGTCAATCACATATGGCAAGGTACATGCAATGCCCACCAATGCTCCCCATGCTGTTGACCCCATGCCGCATAAGCCCAGCTCTGTTGCAATGCAATGGCATGACACCCAGTGCATATGGCACTGGAGATGGCACAGATGTGGGCTGACTGCCATGGTCACTGAGTGACAGGGTCAGAGCCCTGTCTGAATTTGTGCTGTATTTTCTTTCACACTATCCTGTTCTTGTAAGTTTACTGTTCTAATTACAAGCTGAAATCTGGCCACTTTCAGTCTTGTAGTCTCCCCCCACTCTTCTCCCAAGTAGGTAAGTTGCTTGCCTTCTCCTGTGCTATACTGCAGGTAGACACAGAGGGAATGTAAGTAATGAAAAAGAATTGAAACACAGAGCCTTGCACTCTGTGTTTTATTCTGTGTAAACTGCTTTGGGCTTGCAAGAAGCCAAAAACAAAACATTCTTCCCTAGGTGATGCAGAGGTGTGTAAAGCTCAGATGAGTCAGCCTGTCTGTGTTTATTTAGGATGAGTCAGCCTGCCTGTGTTTACTTAGAAATTGTGAGTCAGACAGCTCACATGGTGCTGATATGATCAGTAGGCAGGGATAAAAGCCTACCTCCTGAGATACAAAACAGATGAGTCAGATGAGTCAGTCAGTAGGAACCTGACTGTTGTGGAGGAAGCAGCTCATAGTACATGCACGTTTCCATGTGTTAGGAATCTATTTGGCTGGAACGAAGCCTGGAAGTTGTGCACTGAGGGAATTGTGCACTGTTTCTCATAGTACAGTACATGCAAGTTTTCATGTGCTAGGAATTTATTTTGCCTGGAATGAAGCCTGGAAGTTGTGCACTGAGGGAACTGTGCACTGTTTTTGTAGAACTGAAGGACTAATTATCCATTTCCTTTCTGTATGTTTATTATTTTATTTTGGAAAATAAATATCCCAAAGTGTGTTCTATTCCTTTTACCTGAGTCTGTGCATCTGTCTCACCCACTAACCTTCACATCTGGTGTAAGAAGTGGGATACTGGTGCATCTATGGAAGAGAGATGTTTCCAAGGGATATCACCCTGATATCCAGGCAGATGTCATAGGAAGAACCACAGCAGCACGGCAAATGTGTGGTTTACAGATCACCTGTCCTGACCATGGCAATGGCAGAAAAACTGGGTATGCCATTATTTCCTGGACTAGAGCTGGTACTTCTGTCCAAGTTGAAGCTTGATGGGGCCTCTGTGGAGCAGTTTCAGGCTATGTTGACAAGCCTGCTGCAATCTGCCAGTACCAGTGATAAGCACCCAGTGAAACAGACAGATGTCCTGACTGTGGTATTCCAAGTGATAGAGGCCTTGATGATGTGGCAGATCTGAAAGTGGCTAGAGGCAGAGTGGCTTTGCTTGAAGGCAGAGAACAAAGTGTTGGATATTGAGAAGAGTTTGAGTACAGGTGCTGCTCACTTTGAGGAAAAGAGAAACAGAGCCTGCCATGTGTACTTTTTCAGGACTTGAGTCCAGGAGTCCAGAAGGGGCATGGAAGCTCTACATGAGGCAGCACTGAAGAGGTCTAGTTAAGACCAGAAGGGACTAAATCATTGTTTCATAGGGTGATTCCCTGTGATGAGATGGACTTGGGTAAAATGCAAACTAATGAGGTGAAAATCAGGAAACTGTATGCCTATGTCTAAACAATTGATAGTGTTCCTGTCTGTAAGGACAATGAAATGGAGAAATGTTGCTGTTGTTAAGTCTGTATACTTATTGAAATATGTGAATACTCCTGAAAGATCTGGGAATGTGAGTTAAAAGTAAATCTGAAAATCTATGGCAGCTGAAATTTAAACGAAGTCAGGTATGGTTTTCTTAGAAATGAGTAAAAAGGTTGGAAAAAAGTCTGACTAAGCAAGAAAAAAAAATAGCGAACACTGGTTCCCTTTTAAAGAGGTGGTTATGTGACAGGGTCAGAGCCCCTGTCTGAATTTGTGCTGTATTTTCTTTTATACTGTCCTGTTCTTGTAAGTTTACTCTTCTAGCTACAGGCTGAAATCTGGACACTTTCAGTCTTGTAGTCTCCCCCCCTTCTCCCACGTACATAAGTTGCTTGCCTTCTGTGCTGTACTGTAGGCAGACACAGAGGAAATGTAAGTAATGAAAAAGATTTGAAACACAGAGCCTTGCACTCTGTAAACCGCTTTGGGTTTGCAAGAAGCCAAAAACAAAACATTCTTTCCTAGGTGAAGCTGAGGTGTGTAAAGGTCAGATGAGTCAGCCTGTCTGTGTTTATTCAGGATGAGTGAGCCTGCCTGTGTTTACTTAGAGAATTGTGAGTCAGATAGTTCACATGGTGCTGACATCATCAGTAGGCAGGGATAAAAGCCTACCTCCTGAGATGCAAAACAGATGAGTCAGTCAGTAGATACCTGGCTGTTGTGGAGGAAGCAGCTCATAGTACATGCAAGTTTTCATGCGCTAGGAATCTATTTGGCTAGAATGAAGCCTGGAAGTTGTGCACTGAGGGAACTGTGCACTGTTTTTGCAGAAGTGAAGGACTAATTACCCATTTCTTTTCTGTATGTTTATTATTTTATTTTGGAAAATAAATATTGCAAAGTGCGTCCTACACCTTTTACCTGAGTCTGTGCATCTGTCTCACCCACTAATCTTCACACACTGTATGATGCATACAGTATGCCACAGTTGTGTGCTGGTACAGCAGTGGCCCGAGCTTACATCTACCAGACTGATATGCACAACACATTTGACTGACAATGGCAGGTGTACTGACTGGAGTTGTGAGCATTATTGCAAATGTCCTGGTGTACCAGGTTGGCAGCACAGGGGGCATGCCACCTCACACTGTAATACATGCCAAGGCACAGTACATACACAGGGCAGCATACCTGCCACAAGGAGGTGCACAACAGTAGACTGCACAGACTCTGACACACTACAGTGTCAGTGGTGGGACAATGCCCCAAGGGTCAGATGTGTGTCCCCAAACGCAACTGCATGGGTGCTTCTTCCGCAGCCACATATGGAAATCCCCCTTCCACAATAGAAGCATGCAGCATAATGTAGACATACAGCCCAGATGGGGAAACACACAATGCAGTGTACTTACATGGATGTGCTTCTACAGATCATCACTCTGTGAGCTGACCACACTTGGCTTTGCCATGGCCTAGTGTCCCCTCACAACACCACTGGTCCTGGTGGCCCTACTTGATCTCCCTGACTCTGGCTCTGGCTTTGCCCTGCTGGTCCCTGGTGTCTCTGGAGGAGGACAGAGGAGACATGATCAATAGCCTGCAGTGGAAAACATGGCACAGTATCATAAACACTAAATAGTACACATGCCTATGTATCAGTGCTATACACCAACAGCCTGATATGCATGGTGCGGAAGGACGGAACTGTGCAGGACCATATCTCATCATTGTGCACAGCCATGGCAACCCACAAAGACAGGTGTACCAGGGCTCAGGCACAGCCGGAATGCTACATCCTACTGTTGTGGCTATGTCCTAGCATGGTCTATGCAAGTTTTTGTAATGCCCATATCCAGCTGTCCTCACCACCCCTGTCTAACATGCCCATACATGTCAGCTACAGGCCATGTACACCTCATAGTATGCAGCAAGATGCATGTAGCCCCAGGTCTCATAAAACAGGCACTTAGAAAGCATACTTGTGTAACAATAGAGGATGATATTGGACTGTAGGTGTAGCCCAACACAATGGCCAGTCCAAGAGTGACAAATCCTGTGCAACAAGTTTATGGGTCCAGTTGGAGGGTCTCTCATGGATCTAAGAGTGTCACTTCGTAGGTTTTTAGGAGCAGAGGACTGTGAACTGATGGTGAGCAGTTCTGTGGTCCTACGGATGCAAGAGGTGACACTCTTAGATCCATAGGAGGCCCTCTAAATGGACCCATTAAATTATTATAGATAGCTAACTTTATTAGTAAAAAACTTTCTTTATTTAAAATACTGACTGCATGAGTAGTCAGTGCAAAGCCTGTTACAGTGGCTCAGCACATCAGGTACTCTTATGGTAATAAGAGTATCTCATGCTCAACTGAAAGAAGTGCTGTGATTGGCTGGGGATACTCCTACAATCTATAGTATATAATAGTATGCCATGCATTACATGGCATATGCATACCAGTACCTATGTTACAGAACATGGACAGTGTACACTGAACAGATGGTAACCTTTGTGAAATGTCATTGGGTACACCTGCTACCATGGCTACATGTAGACCACATGTCACAAGACAAAATCATCCATTCTGACACCACAACTGTCACTCTGTAACCACATATCCTTGCTGTCATGGCAGGTGCATGTCTCAGCAATCCAAAGTGGGTCCTGTAATGTACAGGGCAGTGGGACATCTATTGAAACAGTGGTCCCATACATCTGCATTGTAAGATCAGGCTATACGATGGATCAGGTCCCATAAGACAGAGGTGTACACAACAGGGACACACAAGTACAATGCACATTCCCTCAGGGACAGTAACCCAGAGCTATATTAGCATTACTGCACACAGGACACAACCCAAAACATACATAGAGCCTTCTGTACTCACCTGTCCGTGACACAGTGCCACTCTCCACCATTGCTCTCAGCTGCTGCAGGAAGCGTGGTTCACTTCAGGTCAAATAATTATACCAGTGTCTACATTGGTCCCTGGTGTGGGTGACCCCTGTGTGGTGTGTAAGGCACCTCACCACAGAGGCCCACATCTCACATGTGGGCCTGACAGCCTCAGTCCCCTCACCCAGTAGCTGGTCCTCCCTTGCTATCACCAGGTCAGCGAGGATTGTTAGCTTTATTGCAGACCACCTAGTGTACCTCTGCATGACTGCCCTCCTCTTTCTGTCGGCCATTATTGCAGTGTCCCTAGTCCCAGCCCTCTCACCAAGCTAGGGAAAAGTTCCTGGCTCTATGGGCATGGCCTTCTGTTTGTGGAACGTGTTTTGGTGTTTGCACAGTACTAATGTTGATTAGTGCAATGTTATGTGTGTTTCCATTTGGGGAGGCTGTCTGCATGTGGCAGGCATGGGGTGGCACATGCGCATGGTGTGCATGCACAGGCCAGTGCTGCACATGCATAATGCCAAGTGCAACATTATAGCATGCACACCAATGCTGTATCATGATGTCATCCACAATGTGTTATGTAATATTTGCACCAGATATGGATACAGCGCAAGTGTATTGTTAGTGTTAGCCCAAATGTGATAGCACTAGAGCAAACCTGCAATATTCAAACATTGTATGCAGATACACTAATTTTGCAGTCGGAGGGCAAATTCAACATTTGCATGTCATTAGTGGAATGTATTCATTCATTTGCATACCTCATTGTGCCTGGAGCATATAAAAGGAGCAAAGTGCACCACACAGAATCCACAGAGGAACTGCAGGTGTCTAGCAGTACTGTAAGTGTATCGTGGAATGGTCTACAATAGGGATATGAGTGATCTGATTGTAGCACTTTGTTTATGCTGTATCTGGACTAGACTGTTGCTGTATCTGCACATGGCCAAGGGCTGTGTTAGGCAAGCAACTTGCTGCATGCTGGGACCAGCAATGCAGGAACACATATGTGTCTTGGCCAAGGGACAGTGAGGCCTGCACGCCACTGTACCTTTGCACTGTACTCTGCTGTGGGTATGCAGTATTCAGTGCTGCTTTCCTTCCAGTTTCCAACAGGAACAAAGGATATCTCAGAATGAAAACAAAAGAGGAAGCTGAGTGAGGAGGAGTTATAGCCTTGGCCCAGTCCTGTGTGGTTCATGAGGGCCTCATAGCCCAAAAGAGGGGGTCCAAGGCTGAAATCCAGACAGCCTGGGGTGAGATAATGGAGGCTTTGAATGCAGTCAGGAGGAGACCCCCTACGGTATAGGGCATCCATAGGAGGCATGCTGAGACTTAAGGACCACAGGTAGTGGCCAATGAACAGCTGTTCCCCTTGCTCCCACATAGGAGGTGATAACAGTCACAACCCTGACAGCTGTGGAGGTGCCCAGTGTGCCAAGAGATGGCTATGACAGCCAGATCAGACCAGTACAGCTATGTGAGTGACTGCATTTGCACCATCACATTGGGCTTGTGTGTGTGCGTGTGTGTACAACAGTAGTGTTGGGGTGTGTGTGTGTGTGTGGAGTCCGGTGGTCTTAGACAGACTGGCGCAGTGTAAAGGAATGGGATGTAACGCACAAATTTGTGTTATGTGTACCCATCCAACCATGGGCATAGTCACGTATCCTGCATGGCCCATGGAACAACACACATGTGGGTCATTACTGCTGCATGCGCTTTCTGTAATGGTATACCTGTTTGCAGTGTTAAACAGGCCCACCAGGAAGCTGTGATCAGTCCATAGTATATTTCTGAGTAACACACGGAGTTAGACATCATATTTAAATGTAGTATTCACATGCATGTGTCTGCCTGGTCCCTTCCCTATTGATATCCTATGACCGTTGAATGTGTTACATTATGGGTGTAGGCTATATGCTGGTATCTAGGCTCCTGGTGGGGTTGCCATCTGTGGGGTAATCCATTACTGTGCCACATGTATGTCCTCACCTGTGTAATCACTGGTGATGGGTTTGTGATGTGTACAGCATGGGGCGGTGTTTGGGCACTGCACTGCACTGCAAAGGTGGCGTGGGTGTCAATGCACACTACAGTGGGCATGCATGCTGCCATAGTCAGCACACAGGTATGCACATTACTCTGCAATACGTTAGCCTTCTGTTCTTTTGACAGCACACTCCATTGTCATGGACACCATCCCTGTGGTTGGCCCAGGACCTTCTTGGCAGTGACTGTCCTTGCTGCCCACCCATGCTGGAGTCAAATCAGACTCCAGTGAGGGGGAGGAGGACAACGATAAAGATGAAACCTTTGTGGAGGAGTGGAGGAGAGAGAGAGAGGTCAGGCTCAAACCAGGAGGGTTACCTGCTCCTACTAGAACCCTTACCAATGGGGCCCAGCCACCTCCAGCATGGCCCCCCTCCAGCATGGACATCACCATGCTGTTCCCTTCCACTGCCCCTGGCACAGCCACCACTGTGCCAACCCAGGATTCCACCACTGGCACGGCCACTACCCTGACCCCAGCTGGTCCCACTGGTCCAGGCAGTGCTGTGCCATCCCACTGACACAGCCGCTGCCCTGCCCCCCAGGCCAATCCCACCAGCCCAGCCACCACTGTGTCACCCTGGCCATCACAACAGTGCACAGCACCAACCACAGTGCAACCCCCAATTTCCCTCTCACCTCATCTACTCCCTTGCTACCTTTCTCCCCATCTGCCATCCCTCACATCCCTCTCATCCCTTCTACCTCCTTACTAGATATCTCCTTTGCCATCTCCTATTATGTCCCCTGTCCCTCTCCTCTAGTCGATTCATGTCGACACCAGATGATCTGTTAGCCAGTTACTATTGTGACCTATCACCAACTCGTACTTATCCAACTGATTGATTGTATAATATGTGGTAGATCAGGGGTCTGCAACCTTTTTGGGCCTGGGAGCCGCATGGCCAATGACCAAAAAATGGCCAACCTCAAAAGAGCCATTCAAAAATGTGGTCGTGACTAACATGCACATATACGTGCCAGACATTCTCAAAACATGTCATTTTATGCAAAAATGTTATGCTACTTTGTTAAAAGAACAACGCAGACTGCTATATTAAGATCCAGAAGCAAATGATTTGATACCTTTTAATGGACCAACATAGATGTAACAACAAGAACAAAGTGCTCTAGCTTTCAGACCAACCAGTCCTTCTTCAGAAGCTGAGCTTCTGAAGAAGGACTGGTTGGTCCGAAAGCTAGAGCACTTTGTTCTTGTTGTTACATCTATGTTGGTCCATTAAAAGGTATCAAATCATTTGCTTCTGGATCTATTCTTGCAAGGACCAATACGGCAACTACTAAATCTAGATTGCTATATTAAGAGGAATTTAGTTTTTATTGAATACATTTTCTGTGCAAATGAGTTCACTGTTTCTTGAGCAATAAATAAATTCTGTGCAAACGAATGTGCTGTGTTTATTGAATACATACATCTGCTGTGCAAATGAATTAGCCGTTTCTGGGGAATAAATACATTCTGTGCAAATGAATTCACTGTTTCTTGAGCAATAAATAAATTCTGTGCAAATGAATGTGCTGTGTATATTGAATACATACATTTGCTGTGCAAATGAATTAGCCATTTCTGGTGAATAAATACATTCTGTACAAATGTAGCAACCTCTTGTTTTAAATCCCATTTACCAAAATACAATAAGGTTCATGCCCACTATCTGTGCCAGAACCTAAACTGCAGGTTATTCAAGATCCCTGTTTCCAAAACGGACAGTACTGCTTAGGCACCATGTTTCTGTGGCAATGCATGAACTGCTGAACCCTCTTCCCATGATCAGACCAGTACTGTTCAGGTACCAGGTCTGTATTTTGGCAAGAGGGAGTTTGAATAACCAGAATTCACCTCTGTGCCCATGCACAAGCTGCTGGTTATTGAACATCCCTCTTACCAAAGTACAACCAGTATTGCTCAGCCACCAGTTCTCTGTACCAATGCATGAACTGCTGTCTGCAAGAAAATTCCCTCTCTGCAGTACTTGTCAAGTCACCTCTTTTCTGTTCCATTGCACAAACTGCATGCTATTACAAAAGCATCTTCTTAAGACACATCCAGTACTGCTCTGTCACCACTTTTCAGTGCCAATTAATGAAAGGCAGGCTCCCCCCCCAAAAAAAAACAAAAAAACACACCTTTTCCCCAAAATACAGACATCACTGTTCAATTCAGTACTTATTAGTGCGATTTCTGGCCTTGCATCCCTTTGCTCAGCTTTTCTATATTTGGCTCATAGCTGGTTAGTTTTAATCTAGTACAGACATCCAATGATCCATCAGTGAGCTGAGAGCGGAATTTGTTTTTAATACAGTTCATGTGAGAGAACACTTGTTCGCACAGATAGGTGGAGACAAAAACTAACAGCATGCCAAAAGCGAGGCGCTTCATTGTCTTGAAATTATCAGGGAGTGCCATCCAAACTTGGAAGATGAGCCCATCTGTCTTTGGCAGCCTTTCCATCTCAGCCCACTTGTGTGCTGCCGCTAGCTCTGCCCTTTGTCTTTCCAGATGTTCTAGCTCTGCATTTAGCAGTCTAAATTTATCCGTCCAAATGTGCAACTCTTCGAATTCAATCACTTCCATCTCCAAGTCAGCAATGGGGATGTTAAAATGGTCCAGCCGCATTTCTTCAAGATTTGACTGATACGGCTGGGTCATAAACCGGAAGGTTGGTACATATTTTCTGAAGTAATTAAATCTGTGACCGAAGTTTCTGATCAGCCCATTCATGGCTTCCTCAAGCACTGCAGTGCTCATAGTGAAGCTGAGTTCTCGTGTCTCGTTGTCCATTTTAAATTTATGAAGGTATTCAAAGTGATATAATGTTCCTCTTTTTAAGTCATTCTGAAACACTTTCAGTTTTGACAAGAATGTCAGGACCTGTTTGCACAGGGAGAACACAGTATTGCCGTTTCCTTGCAGCCCAATATTCAGTCTGTTCAAGTGTCCAGTCAGATCAACCAGGAAGTAAAACTTCTGGAGCCAAACGCTGTTTGACAGTTCTTCTTGCACAATGCCTTTTTCATGTAAAAACTGCTTAATTTCAGTCAAACAGTCTGCAAACCGTTTCAGGACCTTACCCCAGGATTGCCAACGAACATTGTTGTATATCAGTAGGTCAGAATATTGTGAATCCAGCTCTTCCAGAAGGTGTCTGAACTGATGATGGTTCAGAGCCCTGGCAAGAATAATGTTTACAATTTTCACGACCAGTGCCATAACATCTGCCATCTCCTTTCCAAGGGACTGGGCACACAGTGACTCCTGGTGAAGAATGCAATGAAAAATAATAATTGACCATTGCAGTTTCTCCTCGAGCAGCTTTACAAGTCCTTTGTGACATCCAGCCATGCTGGGGGCTCCATCAGTACAAATACTCACTATTTTGTCAAGGGGCAGGTTCTCCTTCTGGAAATACTCACAGAGAGCATTGAAGAGGTCCTCTTCTCTGGTTTGTTGCTTCAGGGGGAAAATGCTCACTAGTTCCTCTTTTACTCCGGACCCACAAACAAAACGAACTATTATTGCCAGTTGTGCTGTGTCCTTGACGTCTGGGGATTTATCAAGTGCTAAAGAAAAATATGAAGATGATACGATATCTTTCACTACCTGAGAATCCACATCCTGCATCATTTTGTGTGCATGATCCTTCACTGTCTTGGCAGACATTGGCAAATCTTGAATCTGGCGAACAATTTTGTCTTTTTCCCGGAATTCTTCAAACAAATACGGAGCCATTTCAAGAAACGTGTCTTTCAAAAATTCTCCATCCATGAAAGGCTTCCCTGTGTGAACCACCTGCAAAGCTCCAATGAAGCTGGCTGCTGTGAGATGATTTGCAGATGACGACCATGATGTCAGCACAGTTTGCTCCTTCCCCAGTTTCTTTTCCAGCTCCTCAAAGACCTTCCTTCGTGCTTGTCTTTCAGGGTATTTAGTTGCAAATGCTGCATGTTTTGTCGTGAAGTGACACTGTACATTCGATTTCTTATTTCCGGCAAGACACTCTTGACAAATCATGCAGAATGGCAGTCCCTTCCTGCCGATGAAGCCATAATCAAACCAGTCATCTTGAAATGTCTGGTTCTCATAAGCAATCTTTCTTTTTTTAGTCGGATGCGCCATGTTTCTTTGCAGTGTACACCAACTGTGATACTTTCTGAATAGTGGCTCTGAATAGTGGCTGCAAAAAAACAAAAAGAAAGAAGTGAAAAAAATCTAGAAATGTGATTAGCAGCAATAAGATCATTAAAATGGCACACCACAGCTTTGAGACACTTGAGGGAACAAGAAAAAACAGAATGAAAAAGTTCTGTTGCACGAAGTATGTGAACAGAAAAAATAAGAGCGCCACAACTGGAAACACATTGAGGAACGGGAACAACATAATACTCAGTCTCTTTAAGAAATCCATGTGGCAGAAGTGCGCACAAAAGGAGTTCTACAACTTGCTAATATGCAGTCCAGATGAAGGAAAAGATCATGCCACAGACACAAGTGGGATCCAGAATTATATGTAGTCACAGGCATTGGATGACTGCAAGATCCAGAAACGAAATGTTTATGCGAGACATTACTAAAGGGCACAACAATCAATATCAGCAGAGAAGCACTGTTTTAGGATGCAGAACCAATGAATGCAGCACAGCAGAAGCCCCCCCATATACACTCACCCCAAACAAGGCAGCACAACACAGCATCTTATTTATTAAACACACAGAAGTGACAATGCAGTGGCCAGAAGCCAGAGATAGGCCCAACTGTAAACACAGTGTCACGTCACCCCAGCCTACCCCACCAATAAAGGCAGTTTGCAAGAAAACTGATATTAACACCAATAAAGCAACACAGCAATCCAAACAACCTCCCATCCCTCCAACACAACAAACAGGCAAAGTGAAATCTTTGGTTTGGGTGTTTTGGGGGGTGAGGATATAGGCTTGCTATATATATGACCACAGCTGATGTTTGTATGTATATGAGTGGTGTTTCACACAAATTATGCCATAATAAGGTACGTCAGGGGTTGAAACCAACTTCTTCAGCCACCAGCCCACAGGGCTAATGGCGAAAAAAATCCACTGGCCCACCATGATTTTCACTAGCCCGGCACCACAGAAAACAAAAGCAAATAAGGAAAATTGCACACACAAACTGGTTTTAAAAATAAATGTTTTATTGCCAGGGAGTCCCACAATGGGACTCCCATCCCCTCTTGAAGCCCTCCATGGTATTCATTTCCACCACCTATATGGGTGAGCCATTCCACCCACCCCCAACTCTTTTCATGAAGAAAAGTGTTCACATCCTTTCTGACCCCCACCCCCATCCCCATCAGCTTTGTACCATTTTGTCCTCTTGTGGTGGACCCCTTGCAACACCTGAAGAGCTGCTGGCAGTCACACCCTGTTCATCTCTGAGAAACTTGAATGTTTCTATAATGTTACCCTGCTCCCTCTTGGTCTTTAGCGAGTGGGTCAGATGGAATCAGAACCGGGATTGGTATGGCACAGATTTGTTACCCAGAAATTACAAAATGGTTGCCAAACAATAATCATTTGCAGAAAAACAGCAGGGGAAACTATTAACTAAACTGGATTAGCTAGTACACAGATCCACAGAAGGACAGATTAACGTTTGTATCCTGAGGCACTCCTGCTTAAAATGGTTATTGGTGATTTAGACTGCTAAATAGAGAAATCATTGTAAACAGTAGCAGGGGTGACCCAAGGTACAGACGTTAATTTGGCCCTTCTAGGACGGTCTTTACACAGTGGACTGCAGCCTCCATCATGAACTGGGAAAATTAAACACAAGCTGCTCCCCCCCTCCCAAACACTAACATGACGCTTTTAATAGCATGTCTCACTCTGAGGCAGACTTCAAACAAATTCAAATGTTAGTCATTAGCTCACAGTTCTGCCAAATTGTACTGGATGACATTCTGTCAGGCATGAATTGCCAAGTGTTGACATTTGTCTTAATCCCTTCACAATTGATCTGTGATGAACTTACATGACAAAGTCAGAGACACTGATTACTCTGCAATTAGGATAACTTGAGACACAAACACAAAATTAGGCAGTACTTGACCACCTTAAATCTTTTGAATTTAAACTGAAGTGTTACAGGCAGGATACCCCCCCCACCAAAAAAAAAACTAAAGTCACTGTGCTCTTCAGTGTTTCTCCCCAGCAGATTGAAACCGCAGTGGGGGGGGGAGGAAAGGAGCATAATAGCAACAGGCCTCTCCCCTTCAGCAGTTAAAAAAAAAATCAGCACCAACACAAAATGATATACTGCCTTTATTTAAATGTAGATTTACTTAAGGCAGACCACATTACAACCATGAAAATTACAAACTTTTACTGCCACATAGTGTACCTGGCCATTCTGTCATGCAGGATTGCCAATATCATTCTAACAACAAAAACAACAAGCAAATACTGCCTAATTTTGCACAAACTAAATGTAGTGGCAGATGAAACATTTTAAATAGTGAAGTACAGTTACCAGCAACACCCTCCCCCCAAAAAAACACAGAAATAACTGCAGGAGTGTCCCTGGATAAAAAAAAATCAATACTCACTGATCTCTGTACCCTGCTGTGTTTATTTCCCCAGCAAACTGCAGCCTCCCTTCATTAACTGCTTGGGAAAGGAACATGCCCCCCCCCCAAAAAGGAAAAAAAGCAATTGTGCAAGCTTTAACAAACAAGATGGAAGCCAGGGCAACAAAACCATGCATGTGCTGTTCCATTATCAGAGTTGAATGCAGCCCAGTAAGCCCCATTGATTTGTTCTTTGTGGTCTAAATAAGTTTGACAATGATCATCATGTCATTCTGTGGTGGTTGTCCTCCCTGACAGCATTTGTATTTAATCTGACATAAGTATCATTCTTTTTGTGCACTGCCTCATTTTGCAAATGAATATTACTCATGTCAGATTAAATACAAACAAATTGCCAGCAACCCTCCCCCAGCAATCCCACCCCATCCCAATAGAACACAAACTAGCAACCAGATCAGTGGCTGAAAATGCTGTTAGGGAGAAAAGCCACCACAAAGTGACATGCCCAGTAATTTTCTAAAAAGGGCAGCTCCCTCCTTGTCCTGTGCAGACTATGCTAGACTGAACTTTCAGCTGGCAACAATAATGGGGTTAAAAGCTGCAGTTTTGTTCAGTACCACAGTAGTTTGCTTACCAAAGTGCAGCTCCCTGTAACAACAGTCCTATTCACACTGCCTGCAAAAACATTGTGGTCCCTGCTAGCTAGACTGGCAACCCTAAGGTACTGATAAGAAGGGATCACATACCTTACTTAGCACTAGCGATCCCCTTCGATTTGCCAGCCGAGTGACAGAAGTTTTGGCTTCGATGTACTGCCAGGCTCTGTGGACTTAATTGAACCGCTGTCTGTTGAACCATCTGACGGCAACACTGGACAGAGGGGCTCTTCAGCAGACGCAGCACAACAACAGCTTCTCCTTCTTCTGATCACTGCAGGGCTGACGTTCCAGGGTCTCGGGGTAAAACGAACTTCACCCGCGGACAGTACGGCAAGATGATCCTGAGACTCCGAGGCTCTCTGCTGCTCTTTGTTGCGGACTCAGTGATAGACAGTTCTTCTATAAGTGAGCAGCAGTTGAGGAAATAGTAAGAAATGTGCTCGGAATTTAAATGCAGCACAGCAACGAAGTAACGCCCCCAACCTGATGTCACAGTCTATCCTGAGCATTATTTAGCCAGCAGACCTGATTGATCTCTTTCTCCTGAAGCACCTTTCCCCGCCCACTTCCTGAGGCAAAAAAAGGAAAAATGCACCAACATTTAAAAATAGTGCTGGTAACCATGCAGTTTGGCGTTTTTTTTCTGCAAGGGACATACTTTCACCTGGGCACGCAGGGGAGCCGCAGCTTAGGGCAGGGAGAGCTGCATGCGGCTCGCGAGCTGCGGGTTGCCGACCTTTGTGGTAGATGAATTATGGTGTTTGTAATAATTGTATTGATATGTATTTTCCTATTGTATGTGATTGATGTTGCACAGTGTTCTTTATGTCTATACTGCTATGTATCATGATTGTACCCTGTTTGTTATTGTCTGCCCTTTTTTTCCCATTGTTATTCTGTAAATCTGTGTACCCCAGGACCACCTTGTAAATGAGTCCTCTCAGTGGTGTTTTTCTCCTGGTAAAATAAAGAGTGATTGATTGATTGATTGATGGAAATCCAGGCTACTCAACAGCCCCGGGGTGCAGCCTGTCCCTGTCCCCCAGGACAGGTCATGATGACAGCAGGAGGTGAATAACAGACAGCTGCTCCTGTCAGCTGTGGGGCACAGGATGACTTGCAGGCTAAACTGGCATGCATATGCCACATCCTGAAGGACAATGAGTAGCCTGCAGAGGCCCACCTTGCAGAGCACATGGCAGCCTTGGTTGAACTGTGGCAGTCCCTGTCTGCCATCGTGGATGCTGGCTTCAGTAGACTGGATGCTGCTGTGCTGGACACTGCAGTCACAGTTTCAATCACCATGTGGATGGCCAAAGAACCAGCCATTCCAGTGGGGATAATGTCACCCCATGGTGAACACCTTAATGTACCGCCACTCCCTGCAGTGCACATATCCGGACACCCAGCACACCCAGGACAACCTGGTCACCTCACATCCCTGGCCATAGCTTGCTCCTTGGTGGGTTCAGTACCCCATGAGGCTGTGGCCATGGGCAGCTAACACTGTTCTCACACTTGTACCCTATTGTGGAGATGATGACTCCTCTCTGCCATTCCAGATACAGCTTTCCTGCAGCGATTATTTCTTTTTTGGAATGTTTCACCAGGAAAGCACACTGAACAACAAGTTGCTAATCTCCTGGTGTGACCTGGGGGATGGGGTACAGAGTGGATAAACAATTACATTCATGGTACTCGAGATGACAGATTAAGTAGCTATATATGCAAAATCTGGTATACCTGTATCCTGTATTGCTGCAACCTCTATGCCCAAGGAATTTGAATGCCTATCCCTAAAAGTCTCTCCCCCCAATACAACAGCTTTTCAGCTAGTCGGATGCTACAGACCCCCCTCTGCTGACCTCAAGCTCTTATCCCACCTGGGGAATCTGCTTAAGCCCAGCTCTGAAGAAGTCATTATTCTAGGTGACCTGAATTTTAACTGGCTTACCCAGGCAGCTGCACCTCTGGTATCATTCTGTGATACATAAGGGTTCACACAGCTAATTAATGAGCCAACAAGAATTAATGCAAGGAATAGTAATAACAGCACACTACTCGATATCATGCCAGTAAATAAACCACATCTATTCACACATGCTGGAGTGCTTCTCTGCGACATAAGTGATCACTGCCCCATTGCAGGGGTAAGATCTACCAACAAAACAACAACCCCTGCAAAATTCCTCATGAGGAGATCCAAGAAAAAACATCAATATTGAAGGATATTTGCATGATCTAGCTCACTCTCCAAACTGGCAAGAGTTTTACCTTGCCCATTCTGTGGAGAAAGCACAGCAGTTACTAAATAGCATTATAATAAATGCCCTTAACATCCATGCCCCAATATCTAGTATCCGAATAAAAAAACAAATCCTGTCGTTGGTTTTCAGCTGACCTCAAAGCTGCACTGCTGGAGAGAGACAAACTCTGGAAAATGGCAAGAAAAACCAAGAATGCAAATGACTGGATGATCTTTAGGAAAGCAAGGAATAGATGCACCAAGAAAGTTAGGGATGCAAAGGCTGCCTTCTACTTGGCTGAGCTCGACTCCTCCTATCATAATCCTGCTAGGCTTTGGGGTACCATCAAGGGTATGGTGGGACAGGATGCTAGTACCTCCCTTCCAACTCAATTACACCACAGTGATGGCCCTATCACTGGCAAAATGGAAATTCTGGACGCCTTCAATAACCACTTCACAACGGCTGGCCTTGCCTTTGACACCTCCCCAGCTAACCTGCTGAGGGAACAATTAAGCTCCCAGCACACTGGTGTTCAGAGAGCTGACTCTTCCTAGAGCTTCAAATCTGTACTGTTGAAGCAAATAGAGGACCTATTATGGCAGCTGGATACCAAAAAAAGCGCAGGGGCAGACTCTCTGGACCCCTACTTTCTAAAGATTGCATCCCACGTACTTGCAGTCCCCCTAACTCATCTCTTTAACCTATCTCTAAACTCTGGTTCTATTCCCACACTGTGGAAGACAGCCCAAGTGGTTCCCCTTCTAAAATCAGGGGATCCTATGGAACTTAATAATTACAGGCCCATTTCCATTCTACCAGTGCTATCCAAGATGCTGGAGAAATTAGTGAGTAACCAGTTAAGGGAGTATCTTGACAATGCTAACCTCTTGAATCCAGCTCATTCTGGATTCAGGGCCAAGCATAGCACTATCACTGCACTAGCCAAGGTCGCAAATGACTGGCAAACTGAATTAGATAAAAAGAATAATGTCTGTGCAGTATTTCTGGACCTGAGCAAAGCATTCGATACTGTGGACCACGAGCTTCTACTAACATCCTTGCACTCCCTTGGCCTAGATCCACCCTCCCTTAAGTGGTTCGGGTGTTATCTCACCGGTAGGTCACAGCAGGTAAAAGCTGAAGGTGATCTATCCCCATTAAAACCACTGTTAAGAGGAGTCCCCCAAGGTTCTATCCTGGGTCCTATCCTATCCAAGCATAGCACTATCACTGCACTAGCCAAGGTCGCAAATGACTGGCAAACCGAATTAGATAAAAAGAATAATGTCTGTGCAGTATTTCTGGACCTGAGCAAAGCATTCGATACTGTGGACCACGAGCTTCTACTAACATCCTTGCACTCCCTTGGCCTAGATCCACCCTCCCTTAAGTGGTTCGGGTGTTATCTCACCGGTAGGTCACAGCAGGTAAAAGCTGAAGGTGATCTATCCACATTAAAACCACTGTTAAGAGGAGTCCCCCAAGGTTCTATCCTGGGTCCTATCCTTTTTGCCATTTATATAAATAACATTGATTCAACCCTCACCAATTCCTCTGTACACCTCTTTGCTGATGACACTGTTTTGTATGTCAGCAACAGGGTCGGACTGGAGTACAGAGGGCCTACCTGGAAAGAAGATACAAGGGCCCACCTGGAAAATCAATAAAGCAGGGCCCAGGTTGACACACTCATATCAATATTCCACTTCAATCTGATACACTAGCTCTGTGTTTGCATCTTACATTTATCAACAGTGTCCCAGATACCCCATTTAATTAGAAAAAAGAAGATAAATGCAAAGATTTTCAGAGTTCAGAAGGTAACCACTTATCCAAATAAGGGGGGGCCCACCTGGAAATTTCCAGGTATCCAGGTAGGCCAGTCCGACCCTGGTCAGCAACCCTTCATCTGCAGCTGCTCGTGAAATCCTACAAACAGAATTCTCCTTGTTACAATATCAGCTACTTGAGAAAAAGCTTCTGTTGAATACAAAGAAAACTAAAGCAATGATGTTCACAAATGAAAGCTCTACCAGCACCTCCTCTTCAATCATTCTCCCCCAGCTATGCACTATACTTGGAGAAAACCTGGAGTATGTAGAAAATTTAAAATACCTAGGTGTGTGGATTGACAACAGACTCGACTTCATTCATCATTTAGAAGAACTGCTAAAAAAGCTTCGCCAAAGGCTTGGTCTTCTCTGTAGATTAAAACCCTTCCTAAACAGAGATTCAAAGATGAGGTTAGTCCAGGCCATTTTTCTCTCAGTTGTTGACTATGCAGACTTCCTTTATACTAGTCACTGCCCCACCTCCTACCTATACAAGTTGGATACCTTATACCACAGAGCAATAAGATTCATTACAGATCTGCCATCTAATACCCATCACTGCTCTCTTTATGCTGCAGTTGGATGGGTTTCTCTTCACCTCAGAAGGAACAGAAATACAGCCCTACGGATTTACAGAGTGTTATCAAAAAAACTTCCGAACTATATTCTGGACTGCTTCACCCAGACCATTCCTAGCTCCTATGCCCTAAGAAGCAACAACATCATCATCCTGTTTAAATTGCCCAAATTCAACACCCGGCTAGGGAGGGCAGCAATCAGCTATTCTCTAGCTATAGCATGGAACACCCTACAAAAATCCCTAAAACTGTCCAACATTATTCCAATTGCATCCTTTAAACAGCGTTGTACAGTTTTCTTCACAGAGAAATGCAGTTGTTACAGCTAGAGCTAGCTTTGTCATCTCACAATCTCCCTCCCAAAAATTAACCATATATGGCATAATCTTTGTTCTTCAGTTCTCCCTCCCAGGCAGACACCCCATCTTATGGCACCCAGTAATACCCTCACCATCCTAGTATTACATTATGCTGTTTGTTTGCCATGGCCCCTCTACTGGGATATGTATATACTGTAAATATTAGCTTAACTCTCCTATAACCCATTTTTATCATGTGAGTTTTACTGTACATCACTGTGTTTATAAAAATTTTTCCCCTGTATGTATAACTGTTTTATATAAGTGTATCTGTTATGTATCAACTGTTGAACCTTGACCTTATCAGGTCCATCTTGTAAATGAGCCTTGCTCAATGATGTTCGTCTGAATAAATAAAGATTTGATGATTGATGATGATGATGATACAGTGAGGAATGCAGTAGGCAATTAATTATACATTCTAGATATAAAAGGTCACAATTACATATAGAGAATAGATCAGTAGTCAAATTAATGGATAGCAATATAGAGTAAGTGGGGGGAGGTAGCACAGGTGAGAGTTTAAGTAGATGAGAACAACTAGTAGTAAGGGGACAATTTGGTAGAAACAAAGTAGAGAAGATTAGAAAGAAAAGGTAACTGCATTTGCTTTAGGTGAAAGTTTGTAAAGTGCCAGGGGTAAAAGGGGGGATTGGGAAGAGGAGTGGGAGGATTGGGGGTGGTGGGTGGGGTAAGCAGTACCTGGGCCCTCCAGAATGCTGAGAACCTGCAAGGAGGCAAGGTATGCCAGTAGAGGTGGGAAATACCCAAGGAGAACCAGAGTTTTTTGGAAGGGAAAGGTAATTAAGTGCAAAGAGTAATAAAGTATGATGTGTGAGAAAGACCTAAAATTGAAAGGAGGGAGTGGAGGGGGAAAAAGCAGTTCCATTCATTTCAATTCATTTGTCTCCATGAAGATAGTACAGGACACACCTAGGGTGCATATTGCCCCCCAGCCCTATCCGATATGAGCCACCTCATACCCCCCTTACATTACCCATTTTGTCCCCCCCAGAATGGCATATTATTTTATTTCCCATCCCCTTTATCCCCACCCTGCCAGGATGGCCTAATATTTTGTTCAGCCCCCTTTATAACCCCCCTGCTGGGATGGCGTATTATTTTGTTTCAGTCCCTGCCCCTGCCTGGATGGCTTGTTATTTGTGTTTTGTTTCCTGAACATCATAATACATTTTTTGAACACATTACAGTCTCCTGTGTGGTGTGTTTTCTCCATCTGCATCTGAAGAGGTCTGTGATGAGGTGGGCTCTATACTCTGTGACCTCATGACCATCCTGGGCTGGGGTCATGCCTGTTGAGCTCCTCCTACATCCCTGGTCCACTGGCTCTGCATCAGCTGCAGTGTTTCACTCTGGGGCTGGCAAGCATATCCCACAGTTGTCTGCCATGTTGTGTAGTATGCAACAGGCAAGCAATATGGCAGAGGCCTTGTTAGGGGTGTATTGGAGGGCACAACCAGAATGGGCAAGGTACCTGAACTGCATCTTGAGCATGCCAAATACCCAGTCGATGACACTGCATGCAGCAATGCGTTCCATGCTGTACCTGTCCTCTGCAATGTATGGGGGTCTTAGGATAGGTGTTAGGAGCTAGGCATGCAGAGCAAATGCACGGTCCCCTTTGTAGGTAGAGGGCACTGGTTAGGGACATCACTGGCACCAAGGAAGGGAGAGGGGCCTTGGGCATATACTCAATGATGAGGTGCCACTAGGGATATTCCTGCCTTCAAATTTCTGTCACAGAATGGAATTGTGCTAGATTTTTTAATTTTTTTTATTTATTGAAATAATCAGTTTTACAACCTTTGAGTCAGGGACTCGTTTACAAAGGTACCTCGTCAATGGAGGGGGGAGACAACAATTAAGTGAGGTTTAAGACAGAGGTTACATACAGGTGAGATACATAAATACACCGTAGAGTCGCAGGCAACAATTATACAGGTACAAGCATATGTTGGGTTACACGCATCATTGTATAACATCATACACATCGGTATATCATACACATCGGTGTATAGCATCATTGTTACGGTCTGTTCAATTGTACCAGCATCCAGGTGTCTATGGGACCCAAGGGGCATAGAGCTAAGCGAGACAGGGTTTTGTTCCACTACAGGCAATTACAACATCGGCTGTCAATAATGTGTTGGCGGAGGGCAATTTTGAACCGGCCAATCCCAGGGATCTTAGTGATAGCCTCAGGAATGGAGTTAAACCAGGCCGGAGCTTTATGATGAAAGGATCTTTGGCAGCGAGAGGTCCTTGCCCTGGGAACAATGAAGGTGGCTGCAGTGGAGTTACGGGTTGGTAAGGGCCGGACAGCCAGCTGCAGGGATGAGGAGACCCCTGGTGGGCAAAGCCCTGATATGGATTTTTTTGGCCAGTAGGCAGGTATGATATTTCAGTCTTTCCTCAAGAGTGAGTATGTTAGCAGCGGAGTATAGCAGGCAGGTGTGGGTTCTCCTGTGGGCACCAGTGAGGAGCCTGCAGGCTTTGTTAATAGAGGTCTGGACTTTTGTTAAGGAGGAGGGGTCAGCCGCTGCGTAAATTGGAAGTCCGTAGTCGGCCAGTGACAACACAGATGAGGTAATGGCTAGTTTTAAAGCAGATTCTGGGAGGCAATCTTTATGGCGGTAGAGGAGCCCGATCCTGGAGTTCATGGCTGATGACAGGGCTTTTAGGTGGGCGTGGAAAGTAAGGCCGAAGTCAAAAGTGATGCCCAGGTACTTATATGTTGTTACCTGTTCTAGTGTGAGGAGCATGCTGGTGGTGATGTGAAGGGGGAGTGTCCTTGGCGCTGTTTTGCCGATGTGAGAACAGCATGGACTTTGTTTTTTTCAGGTTCAGGACTAGTCGATGGTTACTGAACCATTTTTCGGCTTGGAGGAAGGCGCTTTGCAGCGTGCCTTGGAGTAGGAGTGGGTCAGAGTGCGATGCTAGGATTACTGCATCATCAGCATAGAGCAGTATTTTGTTGGAGCAGGAGCTTGGGAGGGTGTTAAGGAATAGACTGAAGAGGGTGGGTCCAAGGATGGAGCCTTGCGGGACCCCTGAGAGTACTGGTAGATTGGAGGAGAGGGTCCCATTTAGCTTAACCTTTTGGGACCTGTTGTGCAGGTAGCTTGAGAACCAGTTCAGGGGGCCGGAAGAGAATCCCAGTTGGTTTAGGGAGTTTAACAGCAAGGGGTGGCACACAGTGTCAAATGCCTTGGATAGGTCCATGAAAACTGCCCCTGCAAGTTGACCCTTGTCAAGCGCAGAGTGTATGTGGTGGGAGAATTCCAGGAGGGCGGTGGACGTGCTGTGGCCAGGATGAAACCCATGTTGCTCAGGACATAGAAGGTCGTATTTAGCTAGGTATTCTGTGAGCTGTGAGGTTACTATTTTTTCTAAAGCTTTGGAGGAGGATGGAGATGGGCCTGTAGTTATTTGGTAGTATACGGTCCCCAGACTTATGGATGGGGGTTACTTCAGCCTGCTTCCAAGCATCTGGAAATTGGCCTAAGCCTAAGGATTTATTTATGATGAGCGTGAGGGGGATAAGCATGACATCCAGCGTGAGGCGGAGCATCCTGGAGTCAAGAGGGTCATTACTTGGGTTATGAGAGGCGAGGGACTTTAGAAGAAAAGGTTTGGCATCCTGGGGTGAGATCATCCGGAAATGGAATTGCGGCCTGGAAGTGTGAGTGTAGGTGGGCGTGGAAACTGGGTCAAAAAAATGGTCAGGGAGAACTGCACTTAAGTCCGTGAAGGTTTTATTAAGGCAGTCTGCAATACATGTTGGGTCCGTTGAGACTGCCCCATTAATGACAATCTGAGACGGAGGGGGGGAGCGGGTCTTACCATTCAGTTCTTTAATGTTGTCCCAGAAGGCTCTGGATGAACCCCAGGAGGATGTCAAAGCAGCCTGATAGTATATAGCTTTTGCCTGCTTGATGGCCCAGGTGCATTGGTTGCAGGCTGCCCTATAGGCTTGCCTGTCTGCCACCCTACTAGAGTCATTTGCTATGTGCCAAAGATTATCTCTCTTTTTTAGTTGCTGGATCAGTGCAGGCGATATCCATGCAGAGGTCCGTTTTTTGTCGAGATGTGGTGATGGGGCAAACAGGTCGAGGCGTGGTTGAAGGCCTAGTGAGGTAGGTTAGGTGAGCTTATGTCAGATGCATGGGCCACTGGAGTCCAATTGACTTGTGTGAGGTGACGCTTTGAGGTTATCTAGACCTCTGGGGAGAAGTCTGCGCCGAGGGTGTTGCTGTACGAGGGCTGAGTGTGGGGAGGACCAAAAGCAGATGATAGGGGAGTGGTCACTAAGTGAGTCCGCAAGAACTTGTACAGATGCCAATTTATGTGGCCGGTTACAGAGGACTACGTCCAGGAGTGAGCTGGTTCCCGTTGCTTTGTTAAGTCTAGTGGGCTGAGTGACCATTTGAGATAGGTCAAGGGCTGCAAGCTCATCCTTTATATTATCAGATGAGGGGCTGAGCCAGTTGGTGTTTAAATCTCCCAATATTAGTTGTTCAGCCTTCTGGGGTAGGGTGGAGAGGTAGTCAAGGAGGGAGGTGATCGCTAGATTTTTTGTACTCGGGGATATGTAAGCCGTGGTTAGGTATAGGGGGCCACGACCAGGGTAAGGTGTGATTTTGAGAGTAATGGCTTGCGCCCCATGGTTGAGCTCAGGGGTAGGGAGGGCATGACCCAGAACCGAGTCGCGCAGGCAGATTACCCCCCACGCCTGCCCGCCCTATCAGCCCTGAACAGGGAAAAACCTGGTAGAGAGATGGCTGAGTCAGGCGTGAGTAGGAGAAGCCAGGTTTCTGCTAGCATGAGAATGTCAGGGAATATTGGTGACCCAGCATTGGAGAGCTGCAGTCTTCTTAGGGAGACTACATATGTTCATGAAAGCAATTCATAGACCTTTGCCACAGGTGGGCTGGGGCATGGCAGAGCTGCGGGCCCAGGGTTTGGGTGCACATTGCCTGAGAGCAGGAGCAGTAGAAAATTAGAGCGCCTCACAGGGTAGTAGTTGTTGAGGGAGGGGTGCATATGAAGCTGCCGAGACCCTCAGAAGTGGTGCATGGGACGGAAGAGAAAAAGAATTGGAGACACTAGTGAGGAGAGTGACCATTTGTGATAGAATCGAGATACTGAGGGTTGCGCTTTGGCGGTGGGTGGTGGGGGCAGGTGGTAGTCCAGGGTTCGGGATGGATTTGGGGGATGGACTGAGAGGTAGGTGTGCAATAAGCTGAGAGAAAAACAGGGTATTGAGTGTGGGGGATTGTGGTTTGGTCAGGGGCAGGTCAGTGGGGATATAAAGGGGTTGAGGGTGAGCAGTGGGTGCTGTGGTAGGGAGAAGTACAAGTAAAGCAAGGATCATGTTTGTGAGAGATATATCAGTAGGAGGAGTAGAAATTGAGTGCGGCGCCCTCTAGTTCTGGAAGGATATAACCAGCAAATGGGAAAGTCGACTGATTGGTTCTGGCACTTACGTGAGTATGCATATATAAGGAGAGCCGACCAAGGGTGGTGGTGGGGTGGGGAGCGAGCGCGTAGCGTCGTGAGAGCAGAGTCACTTCCAGACAAAGGAGCCACTGGCAATGCAGCCAGCTTGTCCTGGTATGTACCTGGGAGGTCCCATGGTGCTGGCCCTCGCTGGCAACGGAGGGAGGGGAGGACTCCTGGGTTCAGTCCTCACGACCGCCTGGAGGAGAGAGGAGAAAAAACAGGCTGATTAAGTAGGGTTGGAGGGCTACCTAGTTGCTGGGGGCGGGGTAGGGATTCAAAGCAATCGCAACAGTAATCAAGCAGGGAAGGCAAGAAACGCTTCTAGGTAGCAGTTTATAATTAAATGCAGAAACGGTTTCACCGGGGAGGCTATGCACAATTCACTTAAGCAGTAGTTTGGACACAGTGGAAATAATAAAAGAAAGATGCTTTTCAAGAGGATTTTTTTTTTTTTTTAAATGGGAGGCTATACACAGCAGAGAAAGTATCATGGGTGCTGCTGGGGTACTATGCCATGACATTGGTGATGCACCCTATTACATCACACACCATCTGGCAGTTGAAGGAATGGAAGCCCTTTCTATTCATGTAGGCCTCCACTCCATCACTTGTGGCTGCCCAGACAGCAACATGGGTGCAGTCAATGGTACCCAGTATAGCCAGTAGGTATGCAACTCAATAGAATTGCTTTGCTCTGCTGGTGTGTGGGGAATACGATGAACTCCCTAGCATGGGCTGGCAGGGCATCTAAGGCCTGTCCAAACAGGTGCCAGGTGGCAGACTGTGAGATACCGGTGGTGTTCCACAGTGATGTTTTGGTGGTCAGGAACCACAGTGCTGTTGTCACCTTGAGCTCATCAGACATTATATGACTGTGTTGAGTGTCTGTCTGGAGCTGGTCATGAAGCAGCTCACACAGCTGCATGATCATGGGCCTGCTGAGTCTGTACCGGCCATGATTTTTTTGTCACTGAGGTTTTCGAATGCGACTCATTAACAGCACTGTCTTGCGGCACAGTGCCTCCATGGCCTGTGCTTGGGCCCAGGTGGGTAGGGGCATTTGCCTGCTCCTCATCCTGCATGCCTATCTACATCAGGTACACAAGGTGTGCCATTGGAGTTTGCCCCAGGTTTAGACCTGTTTTTATAGTCATTATTTGTGCTGTACAAATGCTGCTGCACTATTCCATTAGTGCAGCACTAATGCCTTGAATATAGTGTTGTGCCTAATATGCATGTCACTGCCCTTCCCCCATTTGGACACTGCATACATTAATTTTGCACTCGACCAGTACTGCTAATGAAAGGCACAACACTACCGGCTGAATATGACACACTGGTGCTAAATAGGAGAAGTGTCAGCACCATTCATTCGTGCCAGTCGCAAACCATTTGAATATGGGGGCCCTGGTCTCTAGCTTAGTAGACAGTAGAGTTATGGCTAAATAAATTTAAAACATTCCCCAAAATTCCATGAATTCAGTACTTTCTAATTCTGCACAGCCCTAGTCATGGGGTAGGAAAGGGTAAAACACTGCAGACAAGATGGACCAATGGTATTTTTTCTCTAACATTTTTTATGTTTCTATGTTCGTTTGTACTGCATTAGAGGCAGTATAGCATAGCAGTTAAGAGCACTGAGCTGCAAACCTGAAGACCTGGGTTTGACTCCCATTAGCCCCCACTTGTAAACCTTGTGACCCTGAGCAAGTCACTAAACTTCCTTGTGCTCTGAGGTCACACCTGGAAACAAACTCTGGCTTTGTGTGCCTTTCCTGGTTAAATAATCTCACCTTCCTGCATCCACCTGGTGTTCTGAACTGGTAATATTACCTGGTAGTCTGTCCATTTTTTTGTCCATTTCCTGGACCAAGCTGCGTAACTGAGTCAGGATCTGGTTGACTGTCATCAATGTTAACTTACCCTCCAACAATGTCTGTTGCAAAGATGGGAGATTGACAGTTTGCTTTCTTGTGGAGGGAGGATTTTCTTAGGGCTTGAAAAAAATCTGATTGGGGTGCTGTTCCCTTTGGATGACCCATATTTCAATGCACAGCAAATTCAGTTATGTGGCAGATTTATGCTAAGAGTTGAAATCTTGGAGAAGTACATCAGCTGCACTTGGGTGCCTAGCCACAACCCTCTTTCATTATTTTTAATATTTGATTTTACTTATAAGATAATTGCTTCCAAAGAATTCAAGTATGTTTTATCTACTAATTTTGGTTTACATCCACTTTCACACACAAGACATAGAATTATTGCATTTTTTTGTAAGCAATCTTCTCATCATATACAGACTTACAATTCTTTTAAATAATTAATTTATTTAATTGACCTCAAAATGGAAGAAAAAACATCTTCGAGATTAACAGTGCTCCTAAACTCTTTGAAAAAAATTATATGGGAAACCTTTAAAGTGTATATTAGAGAAAGAATGATCAGATGTTCAGCATTTCTCAAAATACTGAAAATACCACCCTTAAAGGGGAACAGTTTACAAAGGGCCCCAACGTTCAAGTGTGGGACTGGTCTCAGCGTGCACTTTGCGTGCAAAAACATTTTGGTTTATTTACTCTTTACTGAAGTATAGTAGATTGTATCAGAACAATTTTGTTTAGTTCTAGGCTGACATCATTTGTTACTACAAATCCCAAAATGTCCTGCAGCTGACATCAGAGCAGTAGGCAGCAGTGGGAAATTAAATAGCCTTGAAACTGGCAGAAATACCATAATGGCAGCATTAGATGTAAAATCACTCTACACTAATATCCAACATTCTGATGAACTAGCTGCATTAGAACACTAGCTGGATAAGAGGAATGATGCCTTGAACCCTCAACTTCTTTTTTAATTGATCTATCATAAATATCAATAAAACAAAACAATGTCCTGTTTAACACAGGATACTATTTACAGGTCAAAGGTACCAACTGTGGGTACTACCTTTGCACCAAAGTTCACTAATTTATTTCTTGATAGATGGGAGGAGGCCATGATCTATAACTCTGAAAATTACACTTTTTATGAAAAAATCAAACTGTATCATTGAAACATTGCCAATCTGTCTTGTGGCGGGGTGCTAAAGATGGATTAATCCAGTCTAGAATCTTTTTGGAGAATAGTGACCCGAGTTTGAGATTTACATTAAAATAGAGTAAAACTGAGATCAGCTGTCTGAAAATCAATGTTATTAAAGAAGAACAAGGAGAGATTATTACAGATTTATATAGAAAAGCGAGGACAGAAATACACCCATGAGAGCAGAAACCTGTCAACCTAAACATGTAATACAAAGTCTACTAAAAGAGCACTGAATGTTTGTTTCAAAAAAGGTCAGATGAACTTATAGCTTGGTTGAAAGCAAAAGGTTATAAAGACTGCTACATCCAAAATGGCAAACAAACAGCAAAACAGGGTACAAAAGAACAACTGTTACAGTAGTACCAAGATGGAAAATAGAAAAAGACAGAGGTTTGGCATTTATCACTGCTTTCTCACCAAGAAGTTGGGAGGTTATCAAGGTTATTGAACAAAGCTGGGAAATTCTCAAATGAGAACCAAGGCTGCAACAAATAACTACTAAAGGTTCACAGTTTACATACTGGAGGGAAAGACGCACTGGAGACTCTATTAGAACAAACAACAATCTGACTGGGAAGAAGCTTCTAAGGGAATGCATAAATGTGGGCATTGCAATCGGTACAATGTATCAAAAACTACAAAATCCTTCCTGAGTTCTAAAGCAGGAAAAGAGTGGTACATCTAAATCTATTTTCTTTAGAGACCTGAAGAATTAGAGGTGACTTACTTTTACTTTATCAAATTTTGAAGGATAAGGCATAAATGGAACAGTGTAATATAAAAAGTATTCAGAAGAAAGTTAATTTAAGGTCAAATGATAGACACATATTTATACATAGGGCTCAATCCACTAGACATAAAAATTTCTATAACATATGTACTCCAT
The DNA here is from genome assembly GCA_016271365.2 of Neoceratodus forsteri. Lineage (NCBI taxonomy): Eukaryota > Metazoa > Chordata > Ceratodontiformes > Ceratodontidae > Neoceratodus > Neoceratodus forsteri. The sequence goes on along the minus strand of CM057459.1, from coordinate 360,160,820 downwards.
TGATTTGGAATAGTCTTCCTGGGACTATAGTGGAGTCCTTTGTCGTTAGACATTTTCAAAAGAAGGCTAGATGAATATTTGCTATATAAAACAATTAATAAATAAACCCACTATGAGTGGGAGACAATTAAATGGGCAACCAGCCTACTTTGTCTATTTTCACCAAGTTGACCAAGTTAAGTTAATCTGTAACTTCATTAAATGTGGCACCCAAAGTGTGATTTTTTTTATACAATGTGAATATGGAGTATTATAGTATATAGGAAGAACTCAAAGGGGAGTGAAAATTATGCATAGTGGAGTTATGTCAGAGCAATTCATAACAATAATCAAACATATTTTTGGTAGATCAAGGTGGTGACTGCAGGTGCAGGACAGTGAGAGTTGCTGCAGGAGCCAACTCCTGAAAAAAGCTCTCTGTTACTTCTGGAACACATTGATAATGTTCCCAATCAAGAATATGGATACGTGAACACAACCTGCATCCTCAGGTTGACTTTAACTAACTTGAAATTGCTCTGAATTCTGCTTTCTCCTACCCGAGACACTCTATACTTAATATCAAAGTACATGTATAATACAAACTCAGTGTGGTTACAAACCGATAGTACCTACATTTGAGAAACTCCACAAACTATTTGGTACCTTTGGCATTTTGAGCAATTTTCTCTGTGATTTTGTGAATTTTATTCTTCATAAAACCACAAATGCACTTCACAACTTAACAACGTGTGGGAAGACTGTCGGGGGGGGGGGGTGGTTCTTTCGGGAGGTGCCCAGCATTTATTCAGTTTTCGTTGGCAGCCCATTTTTATGTAAAGTAATTTACGGAAGGAAGTTACAATTTACAGTTTACTGGCTACTGGCTACCCACCACAGTTAGAGGTATTCCAAGCGGCTGTCGTCACTGTAGTTTCATGTCTGAAAATCTATGGGTTCAGAAACTGGGAGCTGCTAAAAGAAAATCCCCTTACATATGCCGCCAAAGAATAAAACAAAGTGCTACAGTAAGATGCTGTTAATGTTGGTGACAGAAACTGTTAAAACTGTTGCCACCTCATCAGATTTCTCAGAGCAAAGTTCCGTAGAGGGAACAGTAGCGCTGGATAAAGTTCTTTCTTCTAAGGAAGCAGAAAGAAACACCCTATCTGAGAACTTTACTTCACTACCTAAAATTCTTGCTCCAGTTAAAACTCCTACGATTTCCACAGAGAATAAAAAGGTGCTTAATCAAGGGTAGAATTCCATATATGCACCTACTACTAAACTTTTACAAAATTGAAACCTGCATTAAAGATCTGTGTCACCTAACATAATATTTTTAGTGGCAGGGCTGAAAAAGATTAACAGATTTGTCTACTAAAATGGCAATGCCGGTGGAAATGCCATCTGAAGCTCCTAAGCCAGGGACTAAACACAAAACAATTTTGGCTTTACCTAGAAATAAAGCACAAATCTCAGAACCTAATGCTCCTACTCCTTTAATATTGAAAGATGGTGTAAGGGCTCAAACATTAAGCTCTGCTGTTTTGAATCAATGTGAAATACCACATAAGCAGAAAGAACAACCAAGACGTTACTATAGATCCCTCTGTATTAATAAGATCTGAGTTTGTATTTAAGGAGTCTGGACTGACAGAAACAGGCACAAAGCACAGATGAAGCTATATGGTATGATATTTTTCTTCCACCGATGACAACAGATAGAACACCTACACTTGTACAAAACCTGGTAAAGCAGTAACACGTTGTATTGACAACTGAGAATGAACTAACTGCACTGCTGTACCAAAAATGTGGTGACCCATGCAGACCAACTAACAACCCTTACAAAAGATAAAGGGAACCTAAGGAATCCTTTAACACTGGACTTGACTGTAGAACAAGAAATACTTCAAACAAAGGGAAGCTTATTAGATTCTACAATGCGATCAGGGGCTGCAATTTTACTTCCTCTGAGTTTAACCAAAGAGACAAACTCAAGTCCACAGACTGTGGACACGTCTAATAAAACCACTAAACAAATTCCACAAGTACCATCTCCTGATCCCAAAATTGCTTTGAACTCAGTCATCTTAACAACAAATACAAATACAGATGAAGAACAAGACTAGAGTAATGAGCAAGAAATAAACAGAGAAAACATCAAGGTGACCAACATCAGGAAGAGCATTAACCAGAGTGGGCTTTGCAGTTACTTCAAGAATTAATTTCAACACACTCTGCAGTTGTCCCCATAAATGAGCTAAAGGAACAAGTACACATGTGGAATGGCCAAATGACGGTATGACTACAGTACAACTACACAACTACACAATTCCTACACTGTCCTGGTGGTGAGGGACTGTCTCAGGGAGGCACCCATACTAGTGATAAAGGGGGATGTGGGGGACCTCAGTAACAGAGTCCCCAGGGAGGGTGGCTGAGGATCCCATAGGATGAGGAAGCAACTCCTGGTGGGGGACTCCAATGTGAGGAGGGGGGACAGATTTGGGGGGAAGAAGGGAGTGGGAGAGAGAGGTTAAGTGCCTGCCTGGCACCTTGGCTTAGAGTTATGGAAAGTGAATCCTGATAATTGCTAGTGCAGCGGGAGGGAGAGCTGGATGTCATTGTCCGGCTAGGGACTGATGATCTGGCTGGGAACGAGATTAGGATAGTGCAGGAGGAGTTCAGGGAGTTGGGGAGAAGTCTTAGGCAGGTAGCACTCTTAGTGACCTTTTCCGAGGTACTACCTGTCTACGATGGGGGGTGGATAGGGTAAGCCATACCAGGAGCTTTAATCAATGGTTAAAGGAGTGGTGCAGATGGGAGGGATTCAACTACATTGGAGACTGGGGTACTACTTGGAGAGATAAAAACCTATACAAAGTAAATAGCCTGCATCCATCTGGAAGGGGAACAAAAGTCCTCAGTGAGTGGTTTAAATATTACATAGGTGAACATTTGAACTAGCGGGGGGTAGCAGAAGAAGCAGGAAGACTGCCCCCCCCGCTAGCCGAAGTAGTCAGTAGGGAAAACCATAAGGGTAGCAAATCCCCAAGAATGTCTGATAACAAAACGGTAGGTATGAATAGGGATGAACATGAGGGCAGAGTGGGTAAGGAAAGAAGGAAAAAGGGAAAGGGGGGGGTTGGCAAGCAGGGTGGTAGCAGTATGTGAAACGCCATGTGAGCAAACGCTAGAAGTCTGGGGAATAAGATCCCTGACCTAGTGGCCATTGTGACTGAGGCTGATCTAGACATTGTCACCATTACTGAGTCATGTTGCAATGATAACCATGACTGGGATTTAGCCATACCAGGATATACGTTGTTCAGGAAGGACAAGGTGGGTAAGAAAGGTGGAGGAGTTGCTTTTTACGTAAGGGATAGCATACAAGCAACAGAGATGCAGGGACCACAGGGAGGGATGGAAATTCTGTGGGTCACCCCAGAAAAGGGAAATGGAGCTGCTATTCACACTGGAGTGATCTATAGACTGCCAGTACAGGGGGAGGAGATGGATAAGGTTCTGACAGAAGCCACCCAAAAGATAGCTAATAAAAGGGAAACACTGCTGGTGGGGAACTTCAATATGCCTGATGTAGATTGGAGCATCTCAGCTGCAACTTCAAGTAGGAGCAGGGACATTCTGGACTCCTGGATTTAAACATTGTCACCATTACTGAGTCATGGTATAATGAGAACCATGATTGGGATTTAGCCATACCAGAATATACGCTATTCAGTAGGGACATGGTGGGTGGGAAAGGGGGAGGAGTTGCTCTTTACATAAGGGATAGCATTAAAGCAACAGAGATGCAGGGAACACGGAGGAATGGAAATTCTGTGGTTCACCCTAGAAAAGGGGAATGGAGCTACTATTTGCACTGGAGTGATCTATAGACCTCTGACACAGTGGGAGGAGATGGACAAGGTTCTGGCAGAAACCATCCAAAAGATGGCTAGTAAAGGGGAGGTGCCGCTGTTGGGGGACTTCCATATGCCTGATGCAGACTGGAGCATCCCCGCTGGAGCTTCAGGTAGGAGCAGGGATATCCTGGAGTCCCTGCAGGGGGCATTCCTCAGGCAACTAGTAGAGGAGTACACTCATGAGGGAGCAATATTGGACCTTGTGCTCACCAATATGGACAGTATTGCAGATGTCAAGGTGGGTGGCCACCTGGGGAGCAGTGATTGCTGTACGGTGTGGTTCAATATAAGAACTGTGTCAGAAGTGAATCATACAAAGACAAGGGTCCTGGGTTTCAGGATCGCCAATTACACAATGATAGAAGAATGCCTCAGGGATGCCTTGGCAGTGTGGGAGGACTTGGGAGGAGTAGAGGAACAGTGGGGGAAGCTAAAAGGGGCCATATTGAAGGCAACAAACCTCTGCATCAGGCAGGTAAGCAAAAGGAAAAGGAGACCACTCTGGTTCTCAAAAGAGTTGGCTGGGAAGGTAAGGACAAACAAGCTTGCATTCAGGAGGTATAAGGAGACACAAAGGGAGGAGGATAGAGAGGCGTATCAAGAGAAGCAGAGGGAGGCAGGGCAAGCAGTCAAGAGTGCAAAGGTGCAAACAGAGGAGACTATAGCACAGACAGTAAAGAAAGAGGACAAGACATTTTTCAGGTATGTTAGCAAAAGGAGAAAGACCAGGGGAGGGTTTATAAGGCTAAGGAGGGAAGGGGTGATTGTGTGGAAGGGGGCAAGGAAAAATCAGACATCCTGAACAATTATTTTTGTTCAGTTTTCACAAATGAATGGAAGAATGAGGGACCATAGATCTGTGTCAGGGCTATCAAAGGAAAGAGAGAGTCCTGAAAGATCTTGCAAATCGTAAGATGGACAAGGCAATAGGGCCAGATAGGATACATCCAAGGTTTTTGAGGGATCTCAGAGAGGTGCTGACTACACCTCTGACAGTCCTAATCAACCACTCACTGGAAGTGGGAGTGATCCCAGAGGACTGGAGGAGGGCACATGTAGTACCACTTTACAAAAGTGGGAGCAGGGAGGAGGCTGGTAATTACAGGCCAATCAGCATGACTTTGGCGGTGGGAAAATTAATTGAATTGCTACTGAAAGAAAGGATTGTGCAATATCTTGAATCCAGTGGCTTACAAGATCCAAGGCAGCATGAATTCACCAGGGGGAGGTCACATCAAACTAATCTTATAAATTTCTTTGACTGGGTAACCAGGAAAGTAGATCAGGGTGGAGCGGTGGATGTGGCCTACCTAAATTTCTGTAAGGCCTTCAACACTGTTCCACATAGGAGACTCATAAGCAAGCTGGGCAGCCTAGGAGTGGGACTAAAAGTGGTAAACTGGGTAAGAAATCAGTTGGAGGATAGGTGACAGAGGGTAGTGGTAAATGGAGTTCTCTCCAAGGATGGGGTGGGTGACTAGCAGAGTGCCACAGGATCAGTACTGGGACCAGTCCTATTTAATATCTTTATAAGCGGACTTCTGGTGATGTCATGACCCAGGAAGCATCATAGAAAGGGAGCTCCGCCTCAACCTGCATTAAAACAACATCAAACTCATGATTCCTGTCAACAAAACTTGGATTTTTTGCTATACAACAATAAATAATGCCTAGAAGGAGGGGCAGCTCCCTACATCTCCAGAAGGCTCAGTGGATGGGGACCAATATCAATTGGATAGTGAGGACTCTCGCTCTCCCAGCAGAGGCAGGCCTGCCAGATTGAGCAGTCCTGGACATGGAGCCCTAGGAAAAACAGATGGCTCTGATTCTAAAAGAGCTTCAGGACTTCTGAAATGAAATGAGGCTCACCACCGCAGCCCTCCGCACCGATGTGGACAAACTGACTAAACTACAAGACACCTCAGAGGAACAGCTAACCACCACAGACTCCTGACTTGACTCCACCGAGAGGGCCTTGGTTCAGCTACACCATGCAATCAGGGATCTTCAAGAGTGTGTGGAGGATGCGGAGATCCGAAACAGATGAAACAACCTTCGCATCACAGGAATCCCTGAAGGAGAGGAGGGATCGGACATGATTAACTTTCTGAAGCAATTTATATAGACAGAACTAGAGAGCCCTCCCTCCCTCCTGCACCTTAGAAATGGAGCGTGCCCACTGTGCAATCAGACCAAAGCCTACATAAGCTGACTCCAGACCACTCTTGATAGTTACCAAGTTCCTGAGATATCAGGAAAAAGAACTAGTGCTGCACAAAGCATGGCAAAAGGGGGTAGTGCAGTACAAATCAACTTGCATATTCTTTGATAATGACTACCCCCCTGCCATTGCAGCCTGCAGAAGAGCCTATGTACCAGCGATGAAGGTTCTGAAACAACACATCATAAAATTCTGCACTCCATACCCCTCTAAACCAGTGGTATTCTTTGGAGATGGCACCTGAACCTTCAAGACTGTGGAGGAAGCAGCAGCAGACCTCAAGAAAAGGAAAATAGCACTACTTCCTCCACAAGTCCCTAACCAGGCAGGACCCTCCTCATTAGCCTCAAAACTATCTCAGAAACTGTGGCAGAATGCAATCCCCAAGCAGCAAAGGAGAAGACAGGGTACAGCAGATTTGAAAAAATGGTAGCATCCCTCCAGAACAAGGCGAACAACCAGCTCGCTCCTGCCCAGTCACCACAAGAAGACACCTGAAGGAAGCTGAAAGTGATTATCCAGAGGTAAGGCCGGTAAGTTCCCTTACAAGGTTGCCTTGCCCTGTAGAATATCCTGGCCCTATACCCTCCCAGAACAGCTGTTAGATAGTTTTTACAAACAGTAATATAGTTACTCAGGATTATATTGTGTCAGACATTTAAAATGATGCAGACTGGTAGACTTCCCTCTCCCCTTCTGAATGATAATAGATTTGGTCTGGTTGTCAGATTTAGAATCCCCCCTCTCCCCTGGACTACCTTACATTCACTGACCTCACTAGTTTTGAGTCCTGAACTCCTGGGGTGTGCTGGTGGGGCCAACGGCAAGGGTCTCTCTTTATGGCATTTCCAAATTGGCATCTGTTAAATGGGCCTCAGCAGAAACACCACTCTGAAACAGTGCTTCCCATGAGAGGCTCGTTAGACCCATCGCAGTGCGGTGGGGAAATGCTGCAAATAGACTATCACTGTATCTAACTTCTGAGTCATTGGGAGAGCACAGTTTAAACCTAATCCTTCCCCTTGCAGCAGCAACACCCTACAATGGCCCCCCAACACTGTGTTTGAGGGACTCTTCAAGGGAATCCTAACTATAACACCCACAGCAATCAGTACCAATAGGAGCAATTGATCAATACACAATGAAACATTTTAGCAGGAGGCACTAATTTAGGGGGGCTGTTGGACAGAAGGATGAAGATACTCTCAGCAGTGCACATCTACGTTTTGACTGTTATTGTATTACTGTTTAGTGGTTTATCAACATGTAGACTTTACTGTTTCAGGGAAATACTGATGCATTCCTTAATTACATTGCATGAAAGGCAGTGAGCAGAGGGGTGAGTGGGAGGTGATGGTGGGGGTTCACACACCCCTCTCAGGTTGGGTTTAACCATTTGGGCAGAGTTAGTGGGCATAGTTTACACAGTCCCAGTCATGCATATTGACCTTTGAGCCACCTAATTGATAGTGAACCATACGACCCAGCGTGGGGTGCAACTCCTGAGACTCCTTGGGAAAACTGGTCCACAACTATAGTCACAACCTGGTACTTACTGGGCAGGTGAGAGTTTAATGAGGCAGAGTCATGTGACTTGTATAAACATCAGCTCAAGATAAGGTTTAGTGAGTGGCGGGAGTCGCGTGGTGCTGCCACTGGATAACACCTGGGCACTAGATGATAGCTTGTGAGATTTCTGACCAAATTTCTGTCTATAAATATGTTAGTATATGTTGATTAGCAGCCCTAGTATGAACTGGATGCGGGTGCGTGGTGGGTGTGCGAGGGTGCTGGGGAGGACATGGCTCCTGAGATGGTCTCATATGTGGGGTCTCTATATATTGCCAAGATGAAGCACAAGGTATAACTGAATTGCCCTGCTAATGTTGGTGTTTACTGATGAAGTAGGGAGTTGCACCCTGAGGCAAGAAATCTCCTGAGACACTGAAATGTGCCTCTGAGACCCCCCATGTCTCCCTCCCGTGTCCTAGGTTCCCCTGCCCCCATGCCACCTTGGATTCCCCTCCTCCTACAGATACAGGATACTGCAAGGAATCATGCAGCAGGTACAAGGAAGTTACCATAAGGCTGAGGTTGAGACAACTAATGACGTCCCAAAAACCCCCTCCCCATTTCTGAGACATTGAACTTATGTCCATTGGGTCCCAATAGGAACCCCCATCCCCAGACAAGGTTAATACCATGCCGTCCAGTCCCCCCCAGTGGGCACTTGGACATGGAAGCCTGCAGTTACCCTTTTGCCTTGGCGGCAGCCCAGTTGGCATGCCCAAAGGTAGTTAACCCTTTGCAGGTTGCAGTGTTTATTTACCACCTAGTTAAGCCCTAAGTTTTAAATGTTGTATTCGTATGTTTGAAACAAGGTCAGCAAAACCAATTACACAGTGTGGGTCATAGCATTATTGGTTCACCCAGGAGACAACGGGGGCTGGGAGCAGAGACCCAATGATTATAAATGATGGCATAACATATGCATCTACTCCCTTACTGTTAATGGCCTAACAAGCCCCATCAAGCACCCCGAATAATGTCCCTCCTCAAAAAATCTCATTCAGACTTAGTGTTCTTACAGGAGACCCACTTGTCCAAACTTGAACATAGCAAGCTGGCCAAATTTGAGTACCAGGCTGTACATTCCTCCTCATTTTGGAATGGTCGGAAAAGGGGGGTGGCAATTTGGATACCACACCACACCCCCTTCCAATTCTCCAGTTTTTGGTCATACCCAGAGGGTAGGCTGGTCCTTGCTTAGGGAAGATTTTATGATGTTGAGGTTACTCTCGCTAACATGTACCTTCTCCCAGGCTCCAGTTCTAAAGTAATAAAACACTTACTGGACAAGGTGGTCACCCATACAAAGGGGCTGTTATCTTAGCCAGAGACTTTAACATCACTCCACAGCCGAGTGGGGATTCTACTAATACCACATATAGACAACAACCTGCTTCACATAAGACCTTTAAGCAGTTTGTGGGAGAAGTGGGTTGGGTTGATGTACAGTGGTCACTGCATCCCCGCATGAGGGGTTACACCTACTATCCATCAGTACACAGGACATGTTCACGCATCGACCAATGCTACACCCAACTGGAAAATCTCTCCCACCTAGTGGAATGCAGGTTGGGAGATATCCTGCACTCAGACCATGCTCCAGTAATTACAAAATGGAGCATAGGGCAGAAGTGCCACTCCACCAGATAGCGTCTAAACCCATACTACCTTAAGGGTGAGGAAGTTCGACAGTACCTCAAAGAAAAAACAAAAGAGATACTTCAGGAGAATGACTCCCCAGAAATCTCCAGGTCAGTCCTCTGTGATACACTGAAAACAGTATTAAGAGGCCACATTATACAATATATCTTGGCTCAAACTAAACTTCGAAAAGAGAGGCAACAGAGGTTAGAGGATACCCTGCACTTCTTACAACTAGCACATCAACAGGGAGACACATCAGTACTGCAGCAAATAAAATATGTCAAGGCTGATCTAGATGCTCTCTGCTTACAGCAGATGGAGATAGCCCTGACCTTTTTGCAGCAGAAATACTATGAGGTGGGACCGAGGGCTTCTTGGCTTTTGGCATACCAACTACAAAAGCAGAAGCATGCCTTGGTGATTACTCAGATCAAACATCCAACAACGGGAACCCCACAGACTAGATTACATGACATAGCCAACGCATTCAAAGATTGCTACAAATCCTTATATACCCCAGAACACCCAGAATCAACTAAAGCTATAGATAAGTTTCTTGCAAGGATCACTCTGCCTTCTCTGACCGAAGACCAAAAAAGAGCTTGGTGGGACCAATTCACCAGGAAGAACTTGTGGCAGCAATTGCCCACTCAAAGACCATGAAAGCTACAGCTTCTGATGGGTATGGAGCTGAATTTTATAAGGCTAGTGAAGATTATACACTGACAATGCTTCTATAGGACCTAAATGAGGTACAGGATGAAGACTCCCCCCCCCCCCCGAGCTGGACACAAACTATGATCTCTGTGATTTTAAAGCCAAGCAAAAATGCACAGCTCTGTCCCCCTTACTGCCCTATCTCAGTGTTAAACATTGACTGTAAATACCATATGTCAATATTAGCCCTTAGAATAGAAGATATGCTGCCCTCCATAATTGCACTTGATCAGACCGGATTTGTGCAAAAATGAACCACAACTGATAACACCAAAAGTGCACTATACTTGATACAGAAATGCACACTCATCAATCCCCATCTGTGCTGCTCAGCCTAGATGCTGAAAAAGCATTTGATAGGGTTTCTTGGCAATTTCTATACTCCACAATGGAAAAATTTGTCTTCTGGGGCCTGATTATAAAAATCTTACAAAGTCTCTATGCAGGCCCCTGAGCATGTGTTAAGATCTCGGGACACCACTCTGAGGACTTTGCACTTCGTTGGGGCACTAGACAGGGCTGTCCACTGTCCTCATTCTTGTTTACACTGTGTATTGAACCCCTTGTGCAAGCTATAAGAGAATCCAGGGAGATCACTGGGATCTGGGTCAGGGGAGAAGAATACAGAATTGCCTTACATGCAGACAATGTATTACTATATCTAGATAACTCCATTTCCTCTTTACCAGAAGCTTTTAACATTATAGAGGAGTATGGGTCAATATCAGGCTACAAGATTAATACTACTAAAACTGAAGCTCTTACTTTTCTGTTCCCTCCACCACCTGAGCTCACAGAGCTCTATCCCTTCTGCTGGGACGTAGACAAACAAAATATCTTGGAATTTACCTAGCACACTCCCCGAACAAAGCATACCAAAGTAACTATACCTCCTTCATTACACAGACTACAGAAGACCTCACAAGATGGGGTATGTTACCTCTCGGCCTCTCTAAAAGAATTGACGTCATACGCATGGTGATACTTCCCAGGGCACTTTATTTATTTCAAAATATCCCTATAGTTCTATCCTCACATTTCTTCAAACAATTGAATAAGATAATATCTCGGTTCATCTGTGCTGGGCAATGCCCTCGGGTTAAGTTTCTCTCCTTAAAATATCAAATCAAATCAAATTAAAAAAAATCAAAGAAGAACAATAGGTCCACATAACAATTTAGTTCAAACACAGTTGTTTACCTGATCATTAATACGTTATGTGTGCAAGAATATAATCGATTGTACGGGTCAGTAATTAATTCGTGTAATATTAATAGAAGTGATTAGATGAGATAACATATATTGTAGTTGACTAAGATATTGCATAACTTAACTGAGTAATGCTTTTTCTGTAATTGTTTGCTCTTATTTAAAAGAATAAACATTTTAATGATAAAAAAAAAGTTTCTGTCCTTATGTATGCAAGGGTAAAGGGCGGCCTCGCTTTGCCACACCTTAAACGAAATTACTGGACATCCTATATAAGATTTATAGTACTACGACAATTGGACATCCCCCACTCACTATGGGTGGAGATGAAACAAGCATCTCTCCCACCTATGAAATTATTTAATGGATTCTATAATTTGACCCAACATACGAGGCTGGGAGACACACTGTCTCCCTGGACACTGAGCCAACTGAGAACCTGGGTTTCAATAAGAAAGGCCCTGAATCTTGGTCCCTTTTTAGCCCTGGTGTGTCCAATCCCCCACTCAGAGGATTTCCCTCCTGTTCAGACAGATTTAGCTTTCAGACAGTGGACATGGTATTCCCTTGAATATCTTACCCAATTCACAACTGGGCCTCTGTTTAACACTTTTTTGGAGGTGCATCAAATGTTTGGGCTTCAACAGAGTGACTTCTATCGATATCTACAAATGTGACACTTTTTGAACTCCCTGCCAGTGGGAGCCCTTCAACCTGAGTCTCACCCAGCATTGAACACTGCCTTTGGTAACATACTAAGGGTTGGGATAACTGAACATCTTATCTACAACCTTTATAGAGCCTTGTTAGACTTGGTGGATGACCCCTTTACCCAAACATTACAAACCTGGCAGGAGGAACTAGACTGCCAAATAACAGCAGAACAATGGAGCAGGTCCTGTAGAATATCCTCAGGGTTACCAGTTCAGCTCAGTGGAGGGAGTATTCCTGGAAACACCTGATAAGATTTTTCATGACCCCAGTTATTACAGCTCACTACCAACCCAGAAGTGGGTTGCATTGTTGGAGGAACTGTGGAGAGCTTAGGGCTCACCTCACAAATGTTATATGGACTTGCCCAGCTCTACAAACCTTTTTTCAGGCTCTGCAGCTCGAGCTGGAGGAGCTCTATAGTGAACCCATATACCTTACAGCAGAAATGTTCCTATTACTGAATCTACCAAAGGGGTTCAGCAGGCCGCTCCACCGTTACCTGCTGGGCATCCTGCTGATGGCAGCAAAAAAAGCTGTTACCTGGGCCTGGCTAACTACACTGGTCCTCACCACTGAGAACTGGAGAACAATAGTAAACCAGATATATAAGATGGCGAGGATAACTCATTCATTAAATGATAGAAGTGAGCTGTATTCCTTGAAATGGAATGGATAGATCCTGTATGTGATGGCTAAAGATCCTGATTTTGTGCCCTGAGGTCCCCGGCCCCCAAGAAATAGTAAGCAGCCTACATCACTCCGGGACCCTGGAAGGAGCTGTGGTAAGGGGTGAAGATGTGTCTGCTCTGGTCCCCCCAATCCCATAGTCTGATTGGCTGGCTATCCGACCTCTGCAGTACAATTAGTTGAGGGACATGACCCTTCCCCTTTCCCTAGTTGGGTCTCTGGCCTTTGGTCTCTCTTGTCCCTTCCAACCCTCCCCCTTACACTGCCTCCTGCCCCCCATCATATCAAGTTGGGTGGGCACAACCCCTTTTAAGGGAAACATTTTAAGAAAATGTTGCACTAAGGCTAGCCCAGATGCTGGAGCAAAGTGATCTTAACTAGCAATCACCCTCCCCACCGGGACATGGGGGTGATGGCACAGCTGATACAGGATTCAGACAGAGTGCAGGTCCTTTATGAAATGCAATGACATGATTTCTCACTGTTTTGCTTGTATGTACAATGAATTTTTACTGCTTCGGTGATGTATGACCTGAAAAGTTCTCTAAGAAAAATATATTTAAAAAAAAAAATATATATATATATATCTTTATAAGCAACACTGCAGAGGGGCTAGAAGGAAAGATATGTCTTTTTGCAGATGACACAAAAATCTGCAATAGAGTGGACACTCCAGCGGTGTAGAAAAAATGAATAGGGATCTAGGTAAGCTTGAGGAGTGATCTAGAAAGTGGCAACCAAGTTTCAATGTAAAAACATGCAAAATCTTGTACTTGGGGTGAAGAAACCCAGGGTCAGAGTACAAAATGGGGAGCGTGGTACCGATAACCACCAAATAGGAAAGAGACCTGGGTTTTACCATATCTGATGACCTAAAGGTGGCCAAACAGTGTGACAAAGCAATGGGATGCTAGGGTGAATAGTGAGGTGGTATCACCAGCAGAAAGAGAGAGGTGGTGATACCTCTGTATCAGTCTCTAGTGAGATCTCACCTAGAGTACTGTGTCCAGTTCTGGAGTCTTCGTCTCCGAAAGCACATAGACAGAGCTGAGGCAGTCCAGAGGAAGGCAACTGAAATGGTGCAGGATCTGCATCAAAAGCCCTATGAGGAGAGAATGAAGGACCTCAATATGTGCAGACTGGAGGAAAGGGAAGGGGGATATGATAGAGACTTTCAAATACCTCAAGGGTATAAATAAGGTTTAAGAGGGAGGCCTTTTTCAGTGAAAAGGATGCACAAGAACAAGGGGCCATCTGATGAAGCTGGAGTGGGGTAGAATCAGGGGAACTGTAAGGAAACACTTCTTCACAGAAAGTGTGGTGGATGCCTGGAACAGCCTCCCTGAGGAGGTGATGGGAACAAAAACTGTAATGGGATTTAAGAAGGCATGGGATAGGTATAAGTGAACCTTCGAATCAAGGAAGGGGGGTGGTAAGCCACAGATCAAGTAGTGTCTACGGTGTGACATTAGGTAGGGAGCATGGGAAGACTAGGTGCACCAACTGATCATTATCTGCCATCAGATTTTATGTTTCTATGTTTCTGTGGTTAGTAACATCAAAGAAATTAATGTATGGTCACAAAAAATTGAGGAAAGAATTGCAAGTGGAAGATGGTGCATTAGTAGCAAAAAGGAAAATTTCAAATTAAGACAAAGAAATAAAGCTACTTCATGAAAAACTAATGTTGAAGATCGTGCCAGATGTAAAAATAGTTGTATCGTTGGCATGCCAGAATCTTGGGATAATTTGTCCCCACTTAAAAATACAATGGCTAAGATATTTTGTGAATTTTTTGGAACTCAGATCACATCTAGATCTTCTTGAACTTGACCGTGTACCTAGAGCACTAAGATCAAAACTGTTGGATAATAACCCTCTAAGAGCAGTGACTGCCAAGTTCTTAAAGTCATCTGAAAAAGAACTTCTGATGCAAGCTGCTTACAAAAAGAAAAAAACAGATCAAGAGGAAAACTGTTTCTATAGTTCATGATTTGCCGCATGAGATTGTTCTTGCAAGAAACAAAATGCCTGGATATTTGAACATTAATATGTAAAAGTAACTTTAAATCAACTATGCTTTGTCCTGCAAGGGTTAGGATGAATTTGAATGATCAAATACTGACTTCTGCATCAGCAGTGGAAGCAGAGCAAGAATTAAGAATAAGAGCCCCACAGATGTTCTTCACATGATTAAAATTTTAGAATTATTTTCTTATCTCTTCCTTGTAGATACAAACAAGCCACTTCTTAGTCCTTCATACAATATATTAGTACTTTAAATAAGATTTAGTAGGGGAATGAAAGAGGATCTGAAAATGTAATACCTTTAGCAAACTGTGGATTAATTATTAAAGCAGCAGTGCAATGAAACTGGACAAAAATGACCTTATCCTTTTTTCATTCTGTAGAATTCCTGGTACTTCCAATTTTATTTGGTGAAGAAATGTTTTACTTCTACCAAAATCTGAGTGTTCTGTGGATGTTTTGGTTTAGTTTTTTTCACGGGGAAAAACATAACTGCTACATTTCACTTAGAGGTGACGTTGTGAACCTGGTGGGGGTTAGGACTGAGAGACTGAGGAAGGTTCATGGTTCACAGTATAGAAGGTACCTGGAGGATTAGATTTGTCAGGTATGCTAATATATTTGCTACTTGTGGTTGAAACTAGCTGTTTGTAAAAAATATTTTTCATTGCACTGCTGTTTTAACCAGTAAGATAACTTGGAATTCACTTTTTTTTTTCTTAAGGAATGTTACAGTATGTTCAGGTACCTTTGACATATGTAAGCATTAATCACCAACAGAGAAGGGCTCTACCAGTGGATTAATGCCTGGCTGGGGGGGGGGTTGGTACATGAGGCCGAGGCGAGTGCTTCCAACTGCCAGCAGGCGTCGGTGAAACTTGACGCTGGAAACCCGGTAATGCCAATATGGGCTCGACACAGGAGTGGTGTGCTTGTGTTACAGGTGTCTCCTGATCAGAAAGGCAGACAATACTTGGAAATGTACATGGAGACGTTGCGATCGTAACATTACGTTATTACACGTACAATTATTTTCCTGTGGCTAACACAACTTGGTTCAGGATGGTAGACCACTCAATGATTGGTGTGCTACAGGCATAAAACATTAGATCGAAGCATACATTTGTTTGCAATTACATTAACAGTTCGACTCACTGCCGACATCCGCTCGCTTCCTCTGACGGGCTACGTGATTTGCATATGGTGCGTGCTGCACGGGCGTCGATATCGGTCTACTGCTGTGGAGCAGCGTGCACATTGTCAGCTATTGTTCCACACACTCGCTCTCTCTCTCTAAGCGCTGCACACTCTGGACACTTTAGGTACTACACAAGTGGGCTCTAATGGTGCAGTAGCACTCTTGACACTTTTATGTACTACACAAGCGGGCTCTACTGGTGGGTTAATCACCACTCATTTTGCATCATGAGATGCATTTCAACCACTCTCCTCTCCATTTTGCTATGCTTTTCTATCCCATGTTACAAATAGAATTATTTAATAATTCTTTGCTGTTTTGCAAACTATACTTGCAGTAAAAAAAAAGAAAAGAAAGAGGGAAAAAAAGGGCATATGAGACCAAATCTTTTATGTTAAACATTATGTATTGTATATTTCTACCTGTTTATTTGTATGTATGTTTCTATGTGGGCCACTCTTGTAAAAATAACTCAGTTTTCCAGTGTGCTTACCCATTAAGCAAATAAACAACAACAACAAACACTTGAAGGAGTAGGGTAGGTAAGGGGTGGTGCTCTGCAGGCAACCTAAAGAGAAATTGAATTCCAAATTTGGAAGTGAACATGAAAGTCTTAGATAGATAAGTGATGTATTTTCTATGTAATAATTTGATGCAGCTTGGTTTGTATATTTTAGTAGAAGATCTACAAAGTTACTTAATAAGGTTAAAAAAGGAATAGATAATTGTTTACTTTTGAAATACAGTTATAGACCATACCACAAAATCTACAGTAATCGTAAATAAGGTTACATGAACCATTAATGGGATACACTCCCCAATTAAATGTAAAAGAATCCTTACATATGCAAAAAAAAAAAAGATTGATTTATTGTTTCTACAGGAAATACATCTATCAGTAAATGAGGTCAAAAACAGAAAATTATGAGTAGGATAAATATACTACTCTTTAGGTACAACTAATAGAAGGGGATGTGATATTTTGATGTGGAAAAAGTTAATAATATTCAAATATCAAGATTCTTATAAAGATACTGAAGGCAGAATATTAATGATGAAAGCTAAGATCTTTGGCATAGATTATATTATTGCTTTGGTGTATGTCCCCTTCTTGGATTATCAAAACTTTTTGAATGGATTAGTACAAGGAATTCTGGCTTCAGGGCTTTACCCACTTATAAATGTATCCTGCTCTGTGTAATTTCTTATGTATCCTGCAAATGTATCCTGCTTTGTGTAATCTCTTATGTATCACTGTGTTCTGTAACTGTACCTCCCGGGTCATGCCTGAAAATAGTCACTTGTTGGCTAGCGCACTTACCCGGTCAACAAAAACTAAATAAATAAATAAATGCAAAGGATCTTAAGGTGTACAATGTGCTTCATCTGATCTAGCCAAAACATCACCTATGTTCTTTGAGATTAGGAAAAAATCTAATCTATTTATTTGTTTAGTTAGTTTTTGTTTACCAGGTGAGTGCACTAGTCACAAAATGACTATTTTCAGGCACGACCAGGGAGTTTACAACATCGCGCTAAACAGGGAATACAACGGCACACCATGATGTACAAGGAGAAAACATTTCACAATGAATTGTAGAAACACTTTGCAGTCAAAAATATATAGCAGTAAACAGAAATACAGATTGCAATAAGAAGAAACATGTATGTTTAAATATTAAGAAAAATAAGTATTTTAGGTCGGGGGAGACTTCAGACAATATAAGACAGCATTCAATGTTGATGGGAAGATGCAACAAAACTAAAGCAAATACTGGATAAATAAATAAAAAGGTCTCAGAAAGCTTATGTTCAGTGTTAAAACAGAAAGAGAAGATGGGAGAAAGTGGAGGGAGGATGTGAAAAAGGAGCAGTACACTGGCATATGGAAGGAGTGAATGGGTACAAAGTGAATGAGTCAAGGAGGGTCAAATCAAGTACAGTAGTCTGCTAAGGACAGGCAGTGCTGAAGAGTTGTCTTGAAAGTAGCATGAGAAGGTGATAGGCAGACAGCTGGTGGAAGGGGAATTCCAAAATTGCAGAGCAGCGTGATAGAAGACACCCATACCTTTAGTGGTTTTTCATCTGGGAATGTGGAGGACAGTCTTTTCAGCAGAACGCAGGCCATAGGAAGTGGGTTGAGGAGTCAGCATAACAACTAGAGCTGATGGAATCTGCAACCTGGCCACATTATCCACCAAAGTTCAGAGAAAGTGAGGGATCTGTCTGCAGAGGGAGAGAACCAGTTTAGTTTGGAGTATAGCTGGCAGTGGTGTTTAAGCCTTTGGGACGATGAGGCATATCTGCAGATATTATTATAAGTGGTGTCCCACTTGTGGAGCATTGACTAAGTTACTGCTGCATAGGTGGGTGCACCATAAGTCAGAGTAGGAAGAAGGATGCCATGGGCTACGGCCAGTCTAGCAGATGAGTTTAAAACATAGCTCATCTTGTAGTCAATACTAAGTTTAGCGTTAACTGATTTGCATACATACTGAAAGTGGAGGTCGAAATCCAAGGACTGGTCTAGGATAACATCTAAGTATTTGAAAGAGGAGACATTCTTGATAGGAGCACCATCAGAGCCGGATACCAAGAGCTGGTCTTGACAGTGTCTGAGTTTGGCACCAGTGCCAAAGAGCATAGCCTGGGTTTTGCTAGCATTTAGGACAAGTTTGTGCTTATGTAGCTGGGACTGAATAGAGATGACGTCAGAGGAGAGCTGATTGTTGATGTCAGATATAGTATGAGAGCTGTTATACAAGACAATATCATCAGCATATAAAAGGGCAGAACAGTAGTAGGTGCCTGAGGTGATGCTGTTGATGAAAATTGAGAAATGGATGGCTCCGGGATGGAGCCCTGTGGGACTTCAATGTTGATAGTGCAGACCCTGAGAGTGCCGAGTTGAAATTGACCACCTGTACCCTATCTGATAAATAACTATTGAACCAGTCTATAGCCAGTGATGAGAAACCCATAGCCTGAAGTGAAGCAAGGAGCAGTGTGTGTGATCTACAATGTCATACGCCTTCGTTAAATTGATAAAGAGGGCTCCAGTTAGGAGTCCGGAGTCCGTAGCAGAGATAGTATCAGAGGTAAATTTGAGCATGGCAGTAGATGTGCTTTGCCCTTTACAAAAGCCATGCTAAGCCTCCGAAAAGAGGTTATTTTTGTTAAGGTGTTCAGTTATTTGGGTGGCAATGGGCCAGTAATTTGAGAGCTCTTTGGGATCTCCTTCTTTAAAGACCAATGTGACATGGGCAATTTTTCAGATTTCTGGAACTTGGCTGTGGCAAAGGGATAGTGTGAAAACCCTAGCCAGAGGGGAGGCTATGATAGGGGTGACAAGTTTTAACAGCTTTGGCTCAATACCATCAGCACTAGGTCTAGTGTTCACAGAGATTGCTGTTAGAAGTTTTAGAATATCCTTCCTGGTTATGGTTTTAAAGTAAAATGATGGTGTCACTATCTCAGAGTAGGATGGAGCCCCAAGGGTGGCTGACTGTGTGGCAGGGAAGATGCTGGTTCATTTAGTAAGGTCTGAGAAGTGCCAATTAAAGGAGTTTGTGATCATCAGAGGGTCTTTGCAATGGACTCCATTTAGTATCATGTCATTGTCAGGTTGTTTTTATGTTGATCCGAGAAAGTTTTTTACATGGGATCAAAATCTTCTTGGATCTCCAGTCGACTCCAGCAATAGGCCTTTGCAATATGAACTTTTGGCAGTTCTGATCTGTTTTTTACAGTTACTGCGCTGAGCCCTGTAGCAATCATAGTCTGCTTGCAGGCCCATTGACTTAAAGCGTGACCAGCTCTTGTCTTTCTGATGTAGTAAGGCAAGTAGGTCTTTATGCAGCCAGCTAGTCCACTTGCCCCTAACCTGCCTAGTGAGTTGGGGGGAATGAATATCCTGCAGGGTCAAGAAAACCGATAGGAAGATACTAAGCACAGACTGGGCATCATTAGCCAGGTATAGGTCGGTCCAATCAAGCCAAGCACAGTCATGGAGGAACTTGCCCTGATCATACCTCGCAAAGTTTCTGATGGTGTTGCGATGTGGTTGTGGAGAGGGGACAGCCATAGGGCTCCATATACAGAATATTGGAGAGTGATCACTTATCCCATCTGCAAGGGTTCCAGAGATGGGTATATGATCTAGATAGTTTGTGAGAGCCCAGTCAAGCAAAGAGCCAGTATTTGACTGGGATGTCACCCTGGTGGGTTCAGTCAGGGTTTGATGCAGATTGTACCTTAGAATCAAGGAATGAAGGGTGCCCTGTATTTTACCAAGCCAGTTTAGGTTTAAGTCCCTGAGTATTAGTACTTAATTTTTCCCTGTTCCCCTTGTGGTAAGGTCAAGTAATTCCTCTAACCCCACTAGTCCTCCTTTAGGGGGGTTATAAGCACAATCAATGTGAAGTTTTTTGGCTCCTAGGGTGAGAATCATGTGAAGTGACTTACAGATGGAGGATGAAGGAGAAGTAATAGTAGAGAGATTTAGATGCTTCTTATAGAAAATGGCAACCTCACCCCCCCTTTCGATAAGAGCTGATCCTTCTGTATAAGGCTATAGTTTGCTAGTGAACACGCCGAGTCTGGAGTGGAAGACTTGAGCCAGGTCTCAGAGAGGCAGAGTATATCAGGCTTATATAGCACCACCCAAGCTTCTCGTTCAGCATGGTTGTAGGCCAGATTTCTAATACTGTGATGGGAAATGCAAAGTCCTTTGATGTTAATTTGAAATAGGTCACTATGGGAGAAATGTGCCAGAAGTCCAGGATTGGATTCAATATCTCCAGAGAGTAAGAGTGCAAGGACAAAGAGATACCATATCTTGCAATGGAAGAAAGGATGGGTGGACACATGCCTGCAGAGGCCTTTCCTGAGAGTGTGTACAATTAGGTAGGTGATGCCCCTAGGAAGTATCAGAGGAGCGGTATCATTCAGCCAGCATGGTTATACAAGAAGATTAGAAAAATGGAAATCAAATGGAGCAGTGTGGAAGGGAAAAATTGGCTGAGGGCATGGAAGAGATGATAGTTTGCAGAAAGCAAGGAACAGTAGGGCTATGGGCAGGGACACAGAGCGGTGTAAGGGAGCCATTTGTCAGTGTGTGTAGAGAAGTGACTGGATAGATGCTTGTGCAGAGAGGAGTTGCTGGATGGCTGCCTGAAGCAGAAGGTAGTAAATTCTGAATAAGACCACATGTCTTCACTTAAAGCTAGTTACTGCAGAGTGCACCTTGCATTCTGTGCAGGTTGTTTGGAGACAACCAATATGCAGTTGCTGTCACTAAGGTTTAAAACTGGTAGACTGATTGGAAGTGCCTCTAGAGGCCAGATGATATAAAGGGTAAATGAGAAATCAGGCACTTAGTCATCTGACTAAGTGCAGCTATAAAAGGCAACGTCCACCAAAGGCGGGTGGGGTTTCAGGCTCCTAGTTTGGCACTAGCGGCTCACGTACCTCTCAGCAGTCTCCCAAACTGCCAGTGCAGTTCGGGTCAGCAAGCAGCTTCTTCGGTGCTGTTTTCAGGTGGATTTGTTGTGGTCGTCTGGGGGAGTGTGGTCTGCTGTCGGCAGTAGGCGATGCTACCTCAGACCCCTCAGGCAGTCAGAGCAGATCTCTCTCATGAGCCTCCTAGTGCGGCTCATCTCGGTGGCTCCCCAGAAGGGCAGCACTACCTACAAAGGAGAGGGAGTCAGGCAATTAAGTAAGGGCTTAAGGATGTGGGCTACACAGAGACAAAAGAATGGGGCAGAACAGAGCTGGAAAATAATTGTCCAAAGAAGTAGATAGGGTGTGGGCAGGTCTGGGGAACAGGGCATGATGGAGCATTGGGAGGAGAGGGAGGAAATCTGAGCCAGTGGAAGTTTGTGAAGGTAAGGGGCAGCAGAACGCTGGCCGCAGAGAGAGTACAGCATGAAAGATGGAGTAGACTTGTAGGAGGTAAGGTGGGAGAGTTTGGGAGCACAAAGAGCAGCTTAGTAGGGCTAGGTCAGAGCCAGCAACAGACAGAAGAAATAATAAAGCTGGATTGATTTGGCTAAGGCAGAAACAAATTACAACTTTAAGCAGATTAGGATAAGTAACTTAATGCTCAAAGCCTAAGTTAAATTAATTTAAAACTTAGCACTCTAAATTACAGAAACCTTAGTAACAGTATCTATAGTTAGCAGTTAAGACTTTTTGTTTTTTTGAACCAGATCTAGAGGCGGGCTAGCCAAAGAAACCTCAAAAACACAGCAAAAAAGCAGGACTCAGTAATGCGCCAATAGCGCTTGATGGATTGAAGTGCCTGCAATGCAGCCGCTGATCACAGGATGGTCTCCTGAGGAGAGCACCAATCCACACGAAGGCACCAAAGGGCCAAAGTTCAACAGCCTTCTGGCTCAGAGTTAGCGGCTCATCTACCTCCCAGCAGAGTCTCCAAAACCATTGGTGCAGTTCGTGTCAGCAAATGGCTTCTTCGGTGCGCTTTTCAGGTGGGTTTGCTGCAGTCATCTGGGAAGAGCGTGGTCTGTCATCGGCAGTAGGCAGCACCACCTCAGACCTCTCAGGCAGTTGCAGCAGATCTCCCTTGTGAGCCCGTGTAACACATATCTGAATAAGAAACAATATATCATTCAAAATCAAACAATAGTTTTTCCAGGCTGGAATGTGTCCTTTGCTCAAACAATCTTTTTCAGAAAAAAACAGAAATAGAAATTGTCCCAATATTTATTTTAGACCATGCTATGATCACCATGTTCTTCATTCCAACTAAAAAAAAAATAAAACCAGATAATGGACATTTGATAACTCATTACTTAGAATACTTAATTTTACAGAATACATCAAGGAACAAATTCAACAGTTCTGTTTTTAACTATAATGGAGCACAGTTAATAGTCAAACTCTGGGATGCTTTTAAAGTCATAATAATGGGGCGATATAAGTTGTGAGATTAAAGTTAAAAGAATTAAAAGGAAAGGAATACAACATATGGACACACAAATCAAAGAAATAGATCCAAATTGAGAACATCAGCACACGATCACATATGCTTGTCAGAAAAGAGAGATTACAAAATGAATTACATGACATAATAAACCAAGAAATAAAAAAAAATATGGACATTAAAATCTAATTTCTATTTTGACTGGGTCAAAAGTAGTCATTTGCTTTTTTGTGTTCAGAAAGCATAGAGAAAGACATAATTGCTGAAATAATAGATGATAAGGGTAATATATTTAAAAAAGACAAAGATATTGGCCCCGTTTTCATTGAATACTACAAAACAATTTATTAGTATGAAACAAATGTAGAGCATCAGGATACTGTATACTAGATTATATAAATCAGACAATCTCCCACAGTTTAAAGATTTAGATTATTTTAGTTCAGTATGTGATATTGAGGAAGCAATTAAAGCCCTACCAAAGGATAAATCACCTAGAATGGATGGGCTCAGGGATGAGTTTTATTGTTTTTGTTTTCTGAATTATTTATCTGCTTGGCTAGATATGATGACCCTTGAAATGTATGCCAAGAAAGGCATACCACCCTCTTTTTTAACAAGCTTTAATTATTTTAATACACAAGAAAGGTAAGATTAAATTAAACCCAGAAAATTATAGACCTATTGCACTACTTAATATCGACTACAAAATTATTGCTAAACTAATAGTAAAGAAGATAGAAATAGCATTGCCGGGGTCATCAACTCCAGCCAAATGGGTTTTGTGAAAGGCCATACAATCTTTCAAGGCTTTAGGAATACTCCACTGTTAACGGAACGCGATAAAAGTGATAAATTAGAAGCTGTGGCTATAGCTTTAGATGCCTTAAAATGCCTTTGATTTGCTGTAGTGGCCCTGTATATTGGAATGTTTAACACAATCTGCACTTCCAAGAACTTTACTGAATATAAACAAGCTTTTTTATAGCCACCCAACAGCAGTCTTTAAAATAAATCAGTACAGAACATCACCAATGAAGCTGAACAACAGGGTTCAACAAGGCTGTCTCCTCTGTCAAATTTTGTTTATAATTTCCCTGTAAGCTATGCGTTAACATTTAAGACACAATTCACAGATACAAGGTTTACAAATGGATGGGAAAAATGCCAAAATAAATGCATACACAGATGATCTTTTAATCTTTTTTACTAACCCTAATACACAATATCCAGAATGTATCCATTAAATTCAAAAATTCTTAAGATTATCTGGATACAAACTGAACACAACCACATCTATTATTTTACCACTTACAAATTTATCAGAGGAAACAAAAGTGATTTTGCAATATATGCAAATAGACAACACAATTAAACATTTAGAAATAGAACTCATCCTAGATATATAGAGAACTAAGGCATTCAGCATTTAAATCACAGGGCCAGATATTCAAAACTTTGTGCCAAGCAAAAACTGTTTGCGCAAGTTTAGCATGGGTTTGCTATATTCAAAAGGCCAAATAGCATGCGCAAACTGCATTAGCGCCGGGCAAAATCATAATGTATGCAAGGGGCAAACTGAGTGGGTGTGTACATGAATACAGACGCAATGCTATATTCAGTGACTAGCACAGCGCAAAGTGGTTTTGCGTGACTTAGCGTGACACTTAGCGTGGTGCACATTACTGCTCAGGAAAAGGTAGTCTTAACCCTGGGCAGTCAGCTTTGTGCAAAATTATGGCTTTGTTTCGGTGTTTGCGGGGCTTTTGCGTGGCTTTGCGTGACCCTAACAAATAAATATGACACAAAGACAAAGCCAGACATAGCGGAAACATGCTGCTCACTGATGGCATCACGATGATGCCATCATCTGCCACCAGTCCCAGCCATGCCAGGCAGTAAGTGGTAACCCTGCCACCAGTGGACAGCATGGCAGTGTGGCCATACAGCCACACCTGTGGACCACTCTTCTGTGGACACCAACAGATGCCAGCAGACACATGCAGCACCGTGGGCATGAAGGATGTTGAGGGGAGAGTGTACGGGTGGCCAGGCTGTGCAACAGGCCAGGTGTGGCCACAAAGCTGGGACACATCATGCAGTACACATGGGCCAGTATTGGAAATACCCCAACACCAGTGTGCCTTTCTAATAATATATGTCCCCCCCCGGCCACGTACCGCACAACTGTACAACTGCCACAGCACACAAAGCCGGACATGTATATGTCACTGTAAGCATCCCATGCCAGAGGTGCAGCATCAGTGGGTCACACAACAGCGTAACAGTAATGTCCACTGTCAGTAAACCCCTGCATGTTGGGCCTGTCAATGTGTATAGTGCAGTCATCAGAACTGCCCTACACACCATAGGCAGTGCTGTGTCCACACACTACTGGCTCCCTTGCTACTGAAGTGTCTGCTGTGTACTGTAGCATGCCCTACAGTGTTACAGTTGTATGCAGAACCACCACCATCTGTGCCTTCACTGTGTTGTCCCAGTACTGCTGCAGCCAGCAGCTCATGTGAAAGTACAGTGTTCAAAACTGTATAATATTCCCTGAACTGTTCGCGCAGTGCTAACACAGGGCTAAACCATTAGCCTGGTGCAAACTGCATGCAAATCAGGGCACAATGAGATGCTAATCTGGATGTTTACCCAGATACTACCTACGTAGGCTCATTTGCATGTCACTTTTGAATATGGCAAAGTTTAGCGCCGGGCAAACGTGTTTGCACCAGGCTAACGGTTTAGCCCTGTGCTAAACCCACACAAACATGTTAGCGCTGCGCAAATGGTTCGGGGAATATTATACAGTTTTGAACACTGTACTTTCACATGCGCTGCTGCCTGCAGCTGTACTGGGTCCACACATTTACTGGCACACACATTGGCCACATAGTTCACCTCTACCTACCTTCACGTCGCTGTGCACTGTGTTGCTGTTGTGGTTTGCACTTCCTGGTTGCTATATTCAGAGCTGTCTTATTCCAGGGCTAAGTTTGCCCTGCACTCCCAGCCCAGTTTGCCCGGCCTCATTCCCATGCTATATTCAGAAGCTGTTTGCCCCAGACTATTCCTTTTGAATATAGCTTGCTTTGTGCTCCGGGCTAAGTTTGCCAGCCGGGCAGTGTTAATTTAGCCCCAGGGCAAAGTTTTGAATATCTGGCCTACAATATCTAAAATTTCCAACCTTCTCAATGCATGGCAGTCATTATCTTTGTCTCTCGGGGATTGAATAGACACAATGAATATGATGATCGTACAACATTTGATTTGTTTGTTTTGAAGCAGTTTTAGGTAAAGTAAAGGAGAAACAATTAAAGAAGATTCATAATGTAGTTAAAACATTCTTATGGAGAGGGGGCAGCCCTAGAATCCCTTGGTAGATTCTTATTGCATCTAGACAAGATGGGGGAATGGGATGTCCTGGTCCCGGAATTTATTATGAGGTAATTGCGATTGCTTGGAGATGGGCTTGAGATTATAAGATTTCAGAAAACCCAGAAACCATACTCATGGCAAAAACTGCTAAGCCACTTGCTACAAGATTATTATTCTATCCATTACCTATGTCATTCAAAAATATTTTGTTTTGAAAGAAATTGCAAATGCAGTAAAGAACACATATAAAGTGAAAGATGCTGCTCTTCCATCAAGGCTGGATTTACATTGCCATGGGCCCTATGCACAGCATTAACCAGGGCCCCCCACTCCCATCTCCATGCAGGGATAGGTTAGGTGGCTAAACCTTGTAATGCAAGCATTCAGTACTTAAATACTGCAGTTGTCACTCTCAGTACAACAAATGAGCATTACCATCATACAACAAATGCAACAAACATATACTCGGTTGATAGGACACTCTGCACCATGCTGTAGTGTGAGTCTCCTCTCAAAGGGTTCAGAATTAAACAACATAAGAAGCTTGTTATGATCCTGCTGATGGAGGGAACAAAACAAGCACCTTACTTATTTGTGCAGAGTTTATGTTGAATATGGCATCCATTTTGCAGACAAAAGGGCATTTACTAGAAGTCACTGTAAATAGCTGTTAGTGCCTGGGGCTTTTTCCACTAAAAGAAATAACAGCTTTATTATACAGGCTTCAAGTGCTTAGAATAAGCTGCCACATGATTTGGTTGAAATCACAGATTTCTCAACATTTAAAAGAAAACTAGTATATCTAAATTGGCCACAATAATACTATAATTTGCCAGTACAGTTGTGTGAGACATACTTATGGGCGAATGCCTTCTCGTGTCTAAATAAAAATCTAGTAAACCAAATAAAACCTAGCAAAAATAGAATATCATATTCATGATGTGCTGTAAAGATATAGCTATGTTGTAAATTTGGGATAAAAATATTGAAAATTATCCGTTATGAGCCTACGTTCGCAATATTCAATGTAGGCTCATAACTTTGTTTTTTAATATCCCCACCTCATGAACAAGGGCAGAGACAATTTTCAATTCCTGCCTGAAAAGTGATTTCATACAGGGACCACAAAATCTCCTTTTGGGATGTAAAAAAAACCATTTTGGCCAGGATTTGAAAAATGGCAGCTGTCACATTCATGAAGTGCTGTAATACGTTGACGCACATACCTGTTTCTTCAGTTTGTGTTCCAGCTTTGAAGAGGGAAGACGTATCTGCAGTTTAGAGAGGATTACGGCATTGCATCCCCGATGGGTAAGTAATGGCTTGAGCAGTGCAAGGTTGTGGGTGCTGAGAGAGAAGGTTAGTTGGGGGGGGGGCAGTTACAGCTGCAAAAGGCATCCAAAAATGGTTTTATTTTTTCAGGGTTTTAAAACAACAAAAAGCTCACAGAGGATACCTCATTGGGATACTGGGGGACTGGACACCCCCAGTGTCACTCTTATGTTTCTGGGAGAGGGTGTGGGGTGGTGGGTGCTGAGAGGGAGGGTCGGGTGTGGGGAGATCTGTCTATCTATATTTTTTTTTCAAAGAAGAAATAACCATGTATGTGCAGTAGTGGGGCACTGTAAGAAAAAAATTGAGAATTCCACATTGAGACACTGGGGGAACTGGGCACCGCTAGTGTCACTCTGATGTTTGTAGGGTGGTGGGTACTGAGGCGAGGGTTGGGTGGGGAATATAATATATATATATTTTTTAAAGAAGGAATAACCACACTTTGGAAAAAAACGATTTTTGCTTAAAAAGAAACAGCGTCATGGTGACAACATGGCATTACACTCCACCCGGTGCAAGATGGCCACCATTTATTTTTTTCTTTAAATTTGGAGTTATCCCCCACCCAACCCTCCCTCCAGCACCCCCTACAAACATCAGAGTGAGACTGGGGTGCCCAATCACCCAGTGATGCGATCAGTACAACCCCAATGTTTTTGTTTCAAGTACAAAATAGTGCAGTGTGAGCACTCCACAGAGCGGAAGTGACTATGGTGTCATGTTAATATGTTGTTCAGTTGCAAGGAATGCAGGAGACCTTTTTGAAAGCAAGAGGTCTGCAGGGCTCTGCCCACTGCAGCCCTAAAAGGCAACCGTTATACCTGCAGCAACTCCTCACCACTCACCAGTTTCCCCAGTTAATGTACCCAGCAGCCATAACAGTCAACAACTTGCACAACCCTTGGCAGAGCTTCTTGTTTATCCTTTTTTTTACTAGCTCCCTGCCTTTACAACCAGATCTTCTCCCTCCCCCCAAACAGGCAGCACTGGAAAAAGCAGTCATGCACTGGAGCTCAACTAAGCAAGACAGCCACTTAAGTCAACCACAGCCTTGCCTCATTTAATGCCTTAACCTTAGCCTTAGTCATTTGTTTCCATTAAAGTCTGTCTGACAAACTACAGACAGCAAGGCTGGATTTACATTGCCATGGGTCCTATGCACAACAGTAACTGAGGACCCCACACCCACCTCCATTCAGGGATAGGTTAGGTGGCTAAACCTTGTAATGTAAGCATTCAATACTTAAATGCTGCTGTTGCCACTTTCAGTGCAACAATGCTACAAACATATACTCAGTTAATAGGACACTCTGCACCAGGCTGTAGTGTGAGTCTCCTCTCAAAGGGTTCAAAATTAAACAACATAAGAAGCTTGCTATGATTCTGCTGATAGGGGAACAAAACAAGCACCTTACTTATTTCTGCAGAGTTTATGTTGAATATCACATTCATGAGGTGCTGTAATGACATGGCTATGTTGTAAATTTCGGGTTAAAGTATTGAAAATTACCAAAGTTAGGAGCCTGCATTCACAAAATTAAATGTAGGCTCATAACTTTTATATTTTTTAATATTTTTACACCAAATTTTCAACATAGCCTTCTTACAACCCCACCTTATGAACAAGGCAGAAAACTTTTTTAACTCCTACCCAAAAGGTGATTTCATGCAGGGACTGCAAAATCACAGATCTGCCTAATGACAGTTCAGTTGTTCATGAGGTGGGGTCCCAAGGAAGGCATGTTGAAAATGTGGGCCAAAATATGCAAAATGCCCAAGGTATGCCACTAAGTTCAAAACCCCACTGAAATAATTTGAAGCAAATACCTGTTTCTTCAGTTCATGGTCCGGCTTTTAAGAGTGAAGATTTATTTATTTATTTGCTTTTGGTAACCAGGGGGGTGCATTAGGCATGAGAATGCCTATTTTCAGGCATGACCCGGGAGAAAACAAAACTTGAAATACATATGTATACATGTGATGCAGCACATGGGAGAGGCAGCACATTTAAGAGGGAAAATATATACAATCAAATTTGAGAAAACAATTCAACATGTTAAACCAAGCTTAGGGTATGGAAAAAATGATTAAACAGTAGATTTGTTTGGACAGAAATAAAACAAGATCAATACAATTTGAGAGACAGACATCGCAGTGGAGACGTACAACAGACAGCAATTACAGTAAGTGCCAAAAAAAATAAAAATGTGATAGTAAGAAACAGAAAGGAAGGAGGAGCGGTAGGGAGCACAGGAAGGGGGTAAGGGATGAGAGAGAAGGCATATTTGGAGGATATTGGGAGAGGTGGCGTAAAGGAGTCTGAGATGAGGCTATCCTAGGCAAAAAACAGAGGTCAGGGAGACAGTTTGGTTCAAGGCAGATGAAAGCAAGTGCAGAGGCTAGTGGCACGCAGATGTTTGCAGTGATGTTTCTTAAAGCTAGCATGGGTGGTTGCTTGATGAATAGTTTGAGGTATGAATTCCAGTATTTAGGAGCTATATAAGAGAAAGCACGAACACCCATATTGGTTCTGCATCTGGGAGTGTGTAGCAGGGCCTGGTCAGTAGATCATAGCCCATAGGAGAGCGGTTGAGGGTGCAGCAGAGAGGCAAGAGATAGGGGAAGTCCTGACCTGGCAATGCAGTCAATTTGTGATCCAAGAGACTGGAGTCGATGGGCAGAGGGGCAAGGCCAGTTAAGGTCAGCATACAGCTGGCAATGGTGTTTATAATGAGGGGATGCAGATGCATATCGACAGATGCTATTATAGGTTGTGTCCTATTTATGAAGGGAGGATTTAGAGTCTGAGAGGTAAATGATTGAGCCATAGGCTAGGGATGGGAGAAGAAAGCCTTGGGCCACAGCTAGCCTAGCCGAAGGGGTGAGGGCATAGCTAGTGCGGTAGGCACTACTGATCTTGGTGTTTATAGATTTGCAGATGGTTGTTATGTGCAGGTCAAAATCAAGGGATTGGTCAAGAGTCACACCCAGATATTTAAAGGATCTCATACTAACCAGTGGGGAGCCATCCGTACATGAGATTGTGAGGTCATCATGAGTCGCTTTATGTCTAGCCGGTGAGCCACACAGCATAGAGTAGGTCTTGCTTCTGTTGAGAACTAGTTTGTTTTCAGCTAGCCATGACTGAATACTGGCAAAGTCCAAGGCAAGAGGGAGATTTATGTCTGCAATATTTTTTGCACTATGGTAGATGACTAGATCGTCAGGGTAGAGTAGAGTAGAGAGGAGCAGTTGAGTACGAGGAGCGGGATGTCATTAATGAAGATTGAGAAAAGCAAGGGGCCAAGTATAGAGCCTTGGGGCACCCCAACGTGTATCAGTGCGAGATCTGATATTGCTGAGTTGAAAACTACAGCCTGTTTCCTGTCGGATAGGTAGCTTTTGAACCAGGCCACTGCATCGGTGGAGAAACCTAGGGAGCGAAGTTTTGCTAGGAGAAGGGTATGGTTAACTTGGTCAAAAGCCTTGGTTAAGTCAATGAAGATCGCAGCCGTCAGGAGGCTGGAGTCCATAGAGGCATAGATATCATTCATAAGTTTGAGTAGAGCAGTGGTCATGCTGTGGCCTTTCCGAAACCCATGCTGGGAACAAGAAAGGATGATATACCTCGGAAGATATTCAATGGATTGGGTGGCCACTAGTTTTTCCAAGAGCTTGCTAAGCACAGAGAGAATTGCTATGGGACAATAGTTCTTAATTTCTTAAGGATCACCCTTCTTAGGAACTGGTGTCACTTTAGCTATTTTCCAGATATTAGGAACTATACCGTGACATAAAGATAGGTTGAATATTTTGGTTAGGGGCAAGGCTATGGGAGGGGCAGCAGCTTTCAGTAGCCTAGGTTCTAGTCCATCAGATTCTGAGCTAGCGCTGTCAGAAATGGAGAGTAGCAGTTTTAGCATGCCTGCTCTAGTGATGCTCCAGAACCTGAAAGGAGGATGTGTAGGTGGGGGTTTAGTATCACTAGTGGGAGAAGAATTGTGTGCAGGTGGGAAGGAGGTCAGGTAGTTGGTTAGATCTGAGAACTGGCGATTGAAAGAGTTTGCTATAGTTACCGGATTGTTGCAGTGAATGCCATTTATCAGCATATCACTAGCATGGGCCCTGTGATTTGATCCCAAGAGTGTTTTTATGGTGGACCAGAATTTCTTTGAGTCCCCTGCAGTTTTTGTAAGCAGGTCTCTGCAGAAAGAGCTTTTGGCTAAGTGAATGTAATGTTTGAAAGTGTTTCTTAGATATCGGTACTGATTGTAGTCGGTCTGCAGCCCAGTGACTTTGAAACGCCTCCATGATTTGTCCCTGGCCCTCATTAGAGTGAAAAGGTCTTTGTTGAGCCACTTTGTCTGAGTTCCACGAATACGACGAGTGACTCGGGGAGCATAGGTGTCTTGGAGCAGACCAAAATGGGTTAGGAAGTAGTCTAATGCCGGCTGGGTATTGGTTGAGGTATAGATGGGAAACCAGTCAATTAATGAGAGATCATCTAAGAACTGCGTTAAGTTTAGATTGGCCATATTACGGAAAGTGATAAGTTTTGGAGGCGGTGACGGTTTACAGGTCGAGCGCCAGATACAGTAGATTGGGGAGTGATCACTAATTGCATCTGCAAGGGTACCGGCACATATTATACTATCAGGATGATTCGTAAGGACCCAGTCAATAAGAGTACTCATCTGAGGGGGGGCATGACCCTAGTTGGGTTAGTTATTAGTTGGTGAAGGTTGTGGCCTTGTACCATAGTATGTAAGAGCTGGTTCGATTTACTGGTCCAGTTTAGATTGAGGTCCCCTAGTATAAGGACTTCATTTCAGCCGATGACACTGTCCACTTGGGAGAGGAGTTCTTCAAGACCGGTGTTACCACCTGCAGGAGGGTTATAGGCACAAACTATATGCAGTTTCTTTGAGCCTAGCTGCAAAGTTGCATGGATAGCTTCGCAGTGAGATAGGGTAGGCAGGATATTATGGGATATCAGCAGGTGAGGTTTAAAGAAGATAGCAATGCCACCTCCACGCTTAGATGAGGGCCTGTCCTGTCTGATGAGATTGTAATTGGGTAGTGAGCAAAGAGGATCAGAGGTGGAGGGTTTTAGCCATGTTTCAGATAAGCAAAGGATATCAGGGTGATACTGAGCAACCCATGCCTCGAACTCTAGTTTGTTATGGAGCAGGCTCCTAATATTCATGTGTGCTATGCGGAGTCCCTTTGTGCCATACCAGGTAGAATCATTTTGGGATAAATTACTTACAGACCTAGGGTTTAACTCAATATCCCCAGATAACATTAATGCAAGGAGTAATAGGTACCATAGTTTGCGATTGATGAACGGGGTGGGCAGGATGAGGTAGAGCAGAGGGGATTTATGCAGAGTGTAGGATAGGTGGAAGATGAATTTATGGGAGATGAGAAGTGGGGAGATGTCACGGGGCCAGAGTGGTGGTGTTCACCTAATAGGGAGCTTGGGATCATCGGGATTGGTGTAGCAAGAATTCCTGGTCAGAGGGTAGTAAAGTACATGGAGCCATATAAGGTTAGAAAAGATGGAGACTAGAACGAACAGGGCACAGGATCTTATAGCCATAATTGAAGTTTTATTGAAAGAGTGTTTAGAAGTGAGGGAGTATGGTAGGATGAAGGCTGAGATTTAGAGTAATGATAGTAAACTATTTAACTAGCAGGGTTAAGATGTAAGCTGAAGATTTGACAGAAGCAAAAGCTATTTTTAGCTAGGGTATGATTTGGAGCTAGTAAGATGTAAACTAAACAACAGGTGTCCTCTAGCTGTCAGAAAATATAGCTTGCTAATGGAAAAGTGAGGAGATAGCTAATTTCGTGTAGGTGAGCGTGGACTACAGAAACCTCACCCTGTTTAAGAAAAACCGCCAAAGGTAGGAGTGGTGGGGGCGGGTGGGAGCAGTCACAAAGTGACTGCGGGATGCTAGCACCTGGCAAGCCCAGAGCAGCTGTAGCAGTTAAAACAGGTACAGTCGGTTTCTCAATAGCTGTAGGCATAAGGAAAATGAAAAATCGAGCGCAGCTGCTTCATTGGGAAAACAGTAATACTGCAGCAGCTGAGAGGAGTACTAGCAAATAAATTACTAGAGCTGTAGCGAGTGTGGTTTCAGCTCGAGCAGCTGCTTCTCACCACGCAGCAATATCTGCATTTCTGAGGGAGAGGAAATTAAATTTAGGGAGTCTGGTACATGAGCAGCAGTCTCCGATTTTTATTGTGCCTTATTTGCTGATTCTAAGGTATTAGTAGCTAAAGTGGGTTCGGGAAACAGGTTTTGTAAGTTACAGCAGGGGTTCACTGGCTCATGGTGAACCTCTTTAAACCTGAAAAAATTACTTAGAGTTAAGATCTTGGTCTGTAAATGCCAATCAGCTGCTAAACATTATTTTATAAATGTAAAGAAGGGGCACTTCAGGTGTAAAAAACAGCGCGTTATTTAACTCCAATCAGACAGTAATTTAAACTCGATTTTGGTGCCAAATTCGGAGGTGAAACGTAGCTGAGAGTGCATGAATTAATAACATTAAATTCCACATAGTAATCACAACATATAAGTCAAATGATATTCATATAACAACCGGTGGCTCTGTGAGTGTGGAAGTTGTTTCGGCAGTTAGAGAGATTCGGGCGGAACATCCAGGGGAAAAAACGGTGCCAAATTCAAACAAAAGGATGTCCAAATACGTGGGAGATGCTCCTAGACTGGAGAGAAATACTTTAAGGATGAGGACCCTGGGATCGTCGGTGGGGAGCTCCAGGTCAGGGTGTGCCCTCCTGTAGCCGAGGCTAAGGAGAAAGAAAGAGAGTGAGCAGACTGTTTTATAGGGAAGGGGAGGAAACAACAGTTGTTATTTGAGAGGTTTTGGGAGAGGGTGTAGAAACAGCAGAGTAGGCAGTAGGACAGCCTTGAGAGACAACTGTTGATTTATATTGCAATTATATTATTAAATTGATGCATTCCTGGGACATGCATAGTTCACAAGATATCTTAGGTATTAAGCAGTCACAGAATAAGTAAGTTCATAGAAACTATGCATCAGACTATGGTAATTACTTACTGCAAATAACAATACAAACTGCACAAGGTATGATTTAGCAACATAGTTAACTTATCTACACTGAACAGTGTTACATTTCACCCGGCAAGCGCAGAGTAGCTGTAGCAGTTAAAACAGGTACAGTCGGTTTCCTCAAAAGCTGCAGGTGTAAGGAAAATGAAAAATCGAGCCGCAGCTGCTCCGTTGGGAAAACAGTAATACTGCAGCAGCTGCTAAAATCCGAGGGAGTACTTAGCAAATAAATTACCGGAGCTGTAGCGAGTGTGGTTTCAGCTTGAGCAGCTGCTTTCACCACGCAGCAATATCTGCATTTCTGAGGTGGAGGAAATTAAATTTAGGGAGTCTGATACACGAGCAGCAGTCTGTGGTCCAGAGAGGATTATGGCGTTGAACCCCTGATGGGTAAGTAAGGGTTTGGGAGGGGTGCAGAGTGGTGTGTGCTGAGAGGAAGGGTCAGGTGGGGGGCAGTTATGGATGCAAAAGACATCTACGACTGGTTTCTTTTTGCAGGGTTTTAAAATAAAAACAAAATTCACAGAGGATACCTCATCAGGACACTGGGGGATGGGCATCCACAGTGTTACTCTTATGTTTTTGAGGTGGGGTGGGCTGGTGGGTGCTGAGAAGGACGGTCAGTAGGGGGATATTTATCTACATATATTTTTTAAAAGAAAAAACAAATACGCATACACGGTAGTGGAGGGAGCTTTTAAAAATCGATGATTCCACATTTGGATACTGGGAATTGGCCCCAGTGCCACTCTGATGTTTGTGGGGGGTGATGGGTGCTGAGAGGGAGGATTGGATGGGGGATATCTATACATATATTTTTTTAAAAAGAAGAAAAACGTGCATGTGCTGTAGTGGGGTGCTTTAGAAAACAAAATCGAGGACCCACATTGGGACACTGGGGGGATGGGTGCCCCCAGTGTCACTCTGATGTTTGTGGGGGGGGGGGTGCTGAGAGGAGGGTCGGTTTGGGGGATAACTCTAATTTTAAAGAATAAATCAAATGGCTATGTTAAAATTTAAGTTATACCCCCACCTGACCCTCCCTTTCAGCACCCAGAACCCCTCCCCACAAACATCAGAGTTAGAGTCCCCCAGTGTTGTGATTAGGATGTCCCTGATGTTTTTGTTTCAAGTACAAAATAGTGCAATGCGAGCTCTCCATGGAGCGGAAGCGACTATGGTGTCATGTTAACATGTTGTTCGGTCACAAAGAATGCAAGGAATGCAGGAGTCCTTTTTTGAAATCAATAGGTCTGCAGGGCTTTGCCCACTGCAGCCCGAAAAAGGCAACTGCACAATCCATAGCAGAGCTTCTTGTTAAACCTTTTCTGTTACTAGCTTCCTGGCTTTACACCCAGACCCCCTCCAAACAGGCAGGACTAGAAGAAGCAGCCAGGCACTGGGGCTCAGCTAGGCAAGACAGCCACTTAAGTTACCCACAGCTTTGTCTCATTTAATGCCTTAACCTTAGCCTTAGTCATTTTTTTCTATTAAATTCTGTCTGACAAACTACAGACAGATTTACAAACATATGAACATATGAATGTGCCAGCAGAAACAGACCACCTGGTCTATCTAAGTCTGCTCAAGTGTGCAGCTAGCTCCTCTAGTTTGCAGCTGCCCCACCCCTTCCCCTTTGTCTTCCCACTGCCGCCCCAACCTCCCCCACCCTCACTCTCCCCATACTCTGTCCCATGCCCTTTTAAAGATGTTCACAGATTTACATGATACCACCCATTCTGGTAGTGCATTCCATTTTGCTACCATCCTCTCCATGAAATAGTGTCTCCTCATTTCCCTCCTAAATCTTCCCCCCTCTATTCTTAGCCCATGACTCCTGGTGTTCCTCTCCCTCCTTAGCTTAAAGACCCCATCTGCCCCATCCTTATTGATTCCCCTCAGATACTTGAATGTCTCTATCATGTCTCCCCTGTCCCTTCTATCCTCCAGGGTGTACATATTCAGGTCTCACAGCCTGCTTTCATAATCTCTCCCCCTCCATTCCATGTATCATCTTCATTGCCCTCCTCTGCACCCCCTCCAGTAGCCTGATATCACGCTTCAGGTATGGCCTCCAAAAATGCACACAATACTCCAAGTGCAACCTTACCAGTGACCTGTATAGGGGCAAGATCACCTCTCTTCACTTGGACAAAAAAACCCTTGCTATGCACCCCAGCATTTTGTTCACTTTTGCAGCCACTGTCCTGCTCTGGGCAGTGTTGTTCATGGTCCCTGTTACCATTACCCCTAGGTCAGTGATCCCCAGATTAACACCCCCCAGCAAGTATTCTCTCCTTGGGTTCTTCGCCCCAAAGTGCATAACCTTACACTTCTTTGCATTGAACCCCAGCTGCCACCTCTCTGACCACTCCTCTAGCTTGCTTAGGTCCCTCTGCAGTTGCTTCCATTTCTCCCCTCCATCCACCACTGCTCCCATTTTGGTGTCATCTGCGAACAGGCTTACCTTGCTCACCACCCCGTGTACAATGTCTGATATGAAGATCCCAAATAATACTGGTTCCAGCACAGAGCCCTGTGGCACCCCGCTTGTCAATGGCTTTGGAGTTGAGAGGTTGCCTCCTACTCAGCCAGCTTGTAATCCAGTTCATCATTTTTGCTCTTACCCCTACACCAGTTAGCTTACCCCCAAGCCACCCATGAGGCACTGAATTGAAGGACTTGCTGAAGTCCAAGTAAAGAACATCCACTGCAAGACCCTTATCCTGCTCACCTGTCACTCAGTCATAATATTGTATCAGGTTGGTTTGACAGGGCTTCTCCAAAATGAACCCATGCTGCCTCACATCCTGGAGGATGTTTTCCTCCAGGTATGGCACCAGTCTTTCCTTTAGTATCATTTCCATGAGTTTGCACACTATGGAGGTGAGACTTACCGGACTATAATTTCCCAGTTCATCCCTTTGTCCGCTCTTGTGTAACAGCACTACATGTGTCATCATCCAGTCCAGTGGCATACATCTGGACTCCAGCGAGGTGCTGTAAAGATCCACCAATGGCTCCGCCAACACTTCTGCAATCTCCCTCTGCACCCTGGGGTAGATACCATCCAGTCCTGGTGCCTTTTCTACCCTCAGTGCCCTCAGTCCCTCTAGGATTCTACATCCCTTAATTCTTCCATCTGCCACCTCCTCTCCCCCTGTCCCCACCTCCCAGCCCATGGAGGTAGCAGTCACCCCTTTTCTTCCATGAACACTGAGCAAAAGTATTCATTCAGCACTTCTGCCTATTCCTCCCCCTTTTCCATCCACTCCCCACACTTTTTTATCCTCACTATTGTCTCCTTACACTTCCTTTTCTCCCTGATATATCTGAAAAAATCTTTCTCCCCCCATTAATTCCCTGCATTAATCTCAGCTCCCTCTGGGCCTTGGCTTCTCCCACTTTTCTGGTCACCTCCCTGGACCATCTTGTATACTCCTCCCTGTCCCCTTCTTTCCCTGTCCCCCTATACTTCTAGTGTGCCTCTCGTTTTGCCTTCACCACCTCCACTACCTCACTGTTCAACCAGCATGGTTTCCTTGTTCTGCTACTCTTACTCTGTGTCTTGGTGCAGCCTTCTGTTGCCTCTGTAATCCCCCATTTAATAATATCCAATTTTTGCTCCATGTCCATCTCCTGTCTTATGCCCTCCAGTTTCTCTTTCAGTACTTCTCGCATCTTCCCAAAGTCCACCCCCCTGAAATTTACCATCCGGGTTACTGATTTCTCTGGCTCCCCACACATCGTGATATTAGACCACACCGTTTGGTGATCACTGTTGGCTAGTGGGTTCTCCACCATTATTTCCCTTACTGCCTCCCCATTTAACAATACTAGATCTAAAGTGTTCTTTAGCCTATTAGGTACACTGACCAACTGCGTCAGGAGACCTTCCTGGATCGCATCCAGCAGAACTTGCTCCCTAGCACCGGAGGTTACATGAATGCTCCAGTCAACCCCCGGCAAGTTGAAATCCCCCACAATGACCACCTTTCCTTTTCTACATACCTTTCTGATTTGTCCTGTTAATTCCCTGTCATGCTTCTCAGACTGGGACGGTGGCCTGTATACCACCCCAAATCTCAGTTTCCTATCCCTAGAGTCTAGGAGCTGCAGCCAGATGGTCTCTGTTCTCCTTTTCTCCCTCTCATCCCTTGTGCATTTGATCCCATCCCTCACATAGACTGCCACCCCACCCCACAGTTATGGTCCTTCCTGTATAATTTGTACCCTGGGATTGCCAGATCCCAGTCCCAGTGCTCAGTTGCCCATGTTTCTGTGACAGCTGCAATATCCACCTTCTACACTGCCAAGAGTGCCTGTCGCTCAGCTGATTTGTTGCCTAAGCTTCTCGTATTCAGCGAGACCATCCTCTATCCTTCCCCATTCCCTTCATTGCCATCCATCTTCTCTCTTCACTCCCTCCCTTTTCAGTTGCCCTGAGTCCTTCCCTTCTAGATTGCAGGGTAGGCTGTGACTCCAGTCTATCGGATCCCTGCCTACCTGCTGTCTACTTGCCACCCCCCATCTAGTTTAAATCCAGCTTTGTCACAATATACCTCCCCAGTCTTTTCTTTAACACCTCCTTCCCCTCTCTGCTCAGGTTCAGCCTATCCCTCTCAAACACATTGTTATTAGCCCAGGCACTGACCCAGCTGCCCACAGCCCCATACCCCTTAGTTCAACACTATTCTACCAACCATGCTTTCAAATCCCCAATCCTCTCCTTTCTCACTGTGCTTTCACAGGGTACTGGGAGCACCGCTGAGAAGATCACAGACTCTCCAGTCTCCTCGCATAACCTTTCCACTTCCTCAAACTTCTCCCTTGTTATCTCCACCATTTCCCCCACTAGATCATTTGTCTCCACATGTACCACAATGTGCAGTTGTCTTCTACCCCTCCTTGCACACCCTAGGATTGCCTGTCCTGTCTTGTCTGCCTTTAATCCCAGTATGGACTCAATCCATATCTGACCGTGCCTCTCCCCCTTGCTGCCCTATCTGATCCCGTTGAGTACGGAGTTCCCAACACCAGTACACCCCCTTCCTCTTACTTGTGCCCATCACCACCCCCCACCTAATTTCTCATTCCCGGGGCCACTCAAGGTGGTGCTTTTACCATTAGCCCTAGTGTCTTCCCCCTGCCCTCTCAATTGAGACCCTTCCCCTCCTCCTGTGTGACTGCTAACCTCCCTCTTCCTCCTCACCTCTCTGAGTATTATCCCTCTGCCTGCCACACCATGCTCAATCTCTCCACTAGTAATGCCACTCACTTCCTCCTCTTTATGAGTACTATTCCTTGTGCAATCTCCTCCTGCGTCCTCTTCCCCATGTGTCACTAGTACAGCAAACATGTTCCTTACCCTGATTGAATTACTATGTGTTTTCTCCTCCATCCTGCTTACTGCTGCTTTTTTGCTAGGCCCTACTAGAGTCCACCTTTCATCAACTAGCTTCCTGTCTAGTTTTCCCTTCCCCTGACCCATCCCTTGACCCACTGTTCCTTCGCTCTGGTACCCTTTTATCAATGCAATCCTCCCTTCCCCTCACCCCTCAACCTCCCCTGCTCCTTGCCAAGCTACTATGAAC
This sequence comes from Neoceratodus forsteri, assembly GCA_016271365.2. NCBI lineage: Eukaryota > Metazoa > Chordata > Ceratodontiformes > Ceratodontidae > Neoceratodus > Neoceratodus forsteri. The sequence continues at coordinate 360,120,562 of CM057459.1, read as the reverse complement.
CTCTTCCTCAATCCTCCTTAGCCTGTGGCATATTGGGCACCCTCCCAGCCTCCACAGTATATTCATCCATACTGCTGCCCCACAACCATTGCATCTCACAATCCTACCCATGGTTCACACAACCTATGCAGGACAGTGAAATACAGTCTCTCTATACTAATTGCAGTTGTTTACAAACACAATTATAAACCCACCAATAGCATTACCAAGTCTCACAAACACATACAGTTAAGAAATTAGACGTTTGCCCCAGGTTCTCTTTAGGCCCTTCCCCCTAGCTTTAAGTGGGGCTGTTGTACCCCCCCCGTTTAGCTTAATTCAAAAAACATAGCCAGAGAAACCTTTAAGCTAAATTCAAAAGACACAGCCACAGAAACCTTTAAGCTTAATTCAAAAAACACAGACACAGAAACCTTTAAGCTAAATAAAAAAAAACAGCAAAACTTACAAAAATCTTCTCCATACTAACTCTCTCCACAGCAAGTAGAATTAACTAATCCTAGCCCAGCCTCTAACTGAAATTATAATACCAAATGCCCTTGCATGCAGCCTACAACAGCCAACTACAGTAATAACTGGAAACCACGATCCTACTCATAAGATCTGCAGTACTAACTGTATACCACAGTCCTACTCATAAGTTTATATATATATATATATATATATATATAGCTATAAGATAGGTAGCTTATGGCTTTTCCTTGTTTCCTCCCTCCTGTCCAGCCCTGAGGGCTCAGGTCAGTTTGCAGCTCCCCAAGCTCCTCCCTCACAGCCTTCAAACCCAACCCCCAGTGGCATTTCAGTATTTAAGAAAGGCTGGGAGAAGGAGTGGGTGGGAAGGCTTTTATAATTCCTCCAACCACAGAAACATTTAAGCTAAATTCCACTTTAAGCTAAATTAAATAAATAAATAAAAATAAAACAATAGCAAAACTTACAAAAATCCTCTCCACACTCTCTGCACAGCAAGTAGAATTAACTACTTGACTTGACTGAATTGACTTTGTGCACTGATTATTTGATATTGTTCCAGTTTTCTTGGATTATTCCTTCAGTGGCAATATTTAGAAATTTGGTTTGCCAATATTACATGATACCGATTTTTAGCCTATTGGTAAAGTTTATTAGCAGCTATCCATATCTTTTGAGCATATAAGTAGACATTTTTGTTTATTGACTCCATTTGTGCATGCTATTCTTGCTATATATCATAGTTTTGTTTAATCTTTTATTTCTATTTTGTTAATAGGCTATTTTAATAGTTTTTTTGTAAATATTTAAATATATTTTGAGCATATTCTTCTGTCAAATTTTACCAATTCAGAACAAAAATATTATATGTATGTTTACCAAAACTGGTATGTAACAATAGAAAAGACTGGTATTCCCACCAATTTAATATAAAGTTACTATATTTATTTTAGAATTCTAGCTGGATATATAGATCTTTAGGCCTATTAAATGGTACCAATTTGTAACTGAGTGAGATTTGAATTTATCTACTAGTCTTCTAATTGTTCCTTCTTTATTTCCTTTAATTTCTGATCCAGGTTCCATTAAAAGATATGGAAGACAGTGCAGGATTTACCATTATGCAAACTATGGTAGTGCATAGGGCCCATGATGTTCCGGGGCCCCGTGTCTGAATTCTGCACTGGATACTGGCTCCTCCATTTATTGTTTTATATGCTGATTTAAGTACCAAAGGCAAGCATGGAGTTTGAAAAATTTATTTTCCTACTGGCAAGCAGGCAACACTGATCAAAGTGTGCACCTGCATCTCCACGTCTACCACCCTCCTTCTAATTGGCTTCCTGGCAGTCAGTTCCTCCAGCCAGACTGTCCTGTGTCTCTGACAAGGCTGCAGCTGCATCTTTAGCACCAGTCACCATTTTATATGTTATGCAGCTGCAGTTGTTAGTCTGGTACATTATGGTTATTTATTATTTATTTTTGCAAGCAAGTGGCACACCGAGTTGGTGAGTTGAAAACAGCTGAGCAGGAGGGAACTATCAATGGAGGCAAGCATTCAGGACTCAGCAGAGTAAAGCAAGAGAGAGAGCAGCAGCCCTGGCCTCTGATTATAGCTTGAAGGCAGCAGCAGCAGGCTGAGGAGATGAGTATTTAGAAGAAGGGAAGGAAAAGTTTTCTCAAAAAAAGTTTAAAAAAAGATTTTATTTTGAGATGGCTCTGGTGCAGACTCATGATAGACCAGGGGGCACCAAGCCAGAGCCCGACAGAGGAAGGAGGAAAGTTATAGTGTAGCGTGGAGGGTGGAAGAGAACTGAGCTCACCCAACCGGAAAACCGAGCAAGGAGTCATGACCACACTGCTTGGTAAGCCGAGTCAACACAATCACACACCCACAGACTATGGGTCAAGTAACCCAATTTGCCATCCCAGGCCCCAGCCAAGCAGAAAGTCAATGTGGTGGTGATGTGGTCAAGCTGAAGAAGGACCAGAGCAGATTAGAACAGTGGCTGGGCCAGTGAGTGAGCAGAGGTCATCATCACTACAACAGGTGGGGAAAGACTCACAGAAAAAAGTAATCTCTTTTATTGCCTTGTCCCTCTCTCCCTGCCTTCCTTAATTATTTGATTTTAGTGCAGTATAATGTTTACTTGAGGTTAAGTGGTTGATAGGAATCAGAATGCACTGTGCTTGCAGGACGTCTCGGGTGTGTGTGTGCTTTTTAACATTATGTTGGTATTTATTCCCTTAGAGGCTGCATGTTCACTGTGTACGGACTATACTGCCTGGCTTTAGTCAGCGTGTAGGCTACTGGCTGCTAAAATTCCCACCAAAGACTAGCTACAATGCCAGTACTTCTGCTGATTGTAGTGTTCCTTTCCACCACTGTCTTGACAGCCAAGAGTGTATGCGCTGCTGCTGCCAAACTTGCCAGAGTAGCTCCTTGCTTTGTCATATTAATAATAAAAACAAATATTGTGAGATGGGCAAGGAGCTGGTTCTGCAAGCCCTGCATCAACCTTTGAAAACTGAGCCCACGATCTTTAACAAATTGGTTATTTATAATAATGTTTGTCCTTAACCATATTATTTGTGCGTTCTTATTTATTTATTTTTTAATTGAATTTTGTTGACTGGGTAAGCCCACTGAGAATAAATGTCCCTTTTTCAGGGTGATCTGGAATGAACTGAATTAAACATAACATAACAAAGCAGTATACAAAGTCAGATGAGCAGTACAATCAATAACAATATCCATGAGTTCACAGGGTTACAGAGTTATCAAAATTGTTATAGAAACATAGAAGATTGATGGCAGATAAGGACCACTTTGCCCACCTAGTCTGCCCATTTTCCTTACCTACTGCAATACCACAGACCCTACTGACCTCCAGCTTACCCTCTCTTTCCTATAGCTAGGGTTCCCTTATATCTATCTCATCCATTCTTGAATTCCTCCACTGTCTTTGTCCCCACCACCTCCACTGGGAGGCTGTTTCATACATCCACCACCTTTCCGTGAATACTTCCTCACTTTAGACCCCTTGTTCTTGAACATCTTTTTTTCTGAATGATTCTACCCTCTTGTACCTTATTTATGCCCTTGAGGTATCTGAAAGTCTCTATCATACCCCCCCACTCACCTCTCTTCCAGGATATACATATTGAGGTCCCCTAGTCTCTCCTAATATGACTTTTGGTGTGGACCCTGCACCATTTTTGTTGCCCTTTTCTGAACTGCCTCTACTCTGTCTATATCCTTTCAGGGATGTGGCCTCCAGAACTGGACACATTACTCCAGATGAGGTCTCACTGATGATTTTTACAGAGGTATCACCACCTCCTTTTTTCTGCTGGTGATACCTCTCCCTATATACCCCAGCATCCCACTGGCTCTCCCCACAGCCTTTTCACATTGTTTGGTCACCTTTAGGTTATCAGGTATGATTACCTTGGTACCTTTTCTGTTTGATGGCCATAAGTACGTCCCCTCCACCATATACTCCTTCCCTGGGTTTCTGTACCCCAAATGCACAATTTTGCACTTCTTTGCATTGAATCTTAGCTGCCACACTCTTAATCACTCCTCAAGCTTGCTTAAGTCCCTCCTTATTTTTTCCACCCTCCCGAGTGTCAACCCTGTTGCAGATTATAGTGTCATCTGCAAAGAGGCATACCTTCCCCAGCCCCAATACAGAATTAAGTGCAAGCACACAGACAGGTCTTCATTTACAAAGTTGCAGAGTCAACACGTAGGTACATGTCACTGAATAGAAGTACAGAGAATGGGTTCAAGGAGAAAAGTGTTAAGTCCTTTTTTAAAGCCACCAAGTGAGGAACAATTTTGAAGGGGTGCAGGTAGAGCTTTCCACGGATAAGGGGAGAGTAGGCAAAGGATCTTTTGCCCACACAGGACCTTGTGTTCTGAACCCTGAGTAACGAACAACTGGAGGACTGGAGCATTCTCCTCATGGGTTTAGTTGCCAACACATCATTGTGGCTAGGGGGCAGCACCTCTTACTAGTTTGTATGCTAGACATAGGAGAGGATAGTGTAATTGTCCTTCAAAGTAGGACTAATTTAATGAGTGGAAGACAGCATCATGGTGCTCTCTAAGTGGAACATTGGAGGCAGATATACCGATCTTATAGAGGACCTTTAGTATATTAGTTTCTGTGCTCCTTAGGGTCTGAAGAAGTGGAACACCATATAATACAACAGGGAATGACATACTGTTGGTAGTAGTCAGCCTGGAGTTATTGGAGAAGTAATTTCTCAGCCAGTAAAGTAACATACATTTCTGGTATAGGGACTCATGACATGATCCACATGAAGCTTAAAGGAGACTTCCTGGTCCATATACACCCAAGATATGTAATAGAGTCAACCACCTCAGTTAGAGTCCAGTGGTCAGTGCAACAGGCAACAGATGCTGCCTAGAGAGATTAAGGTGTCTGAAACCAAACAAGATGGCTTTAGTTATCTGGGTATTCAGGACTAGCTTGTTACTATTGAACCATTCCTCTAAATCCCTGAAGTCACTAATAAACAGACCACCAAGTTGGGTGACATCAACAGAGCACCTGTACAAGACAGCGTCAACAGCATACAATAATAAATTAGCCATGGCACAGTTACCAAGCATATTGTTGTGTCTATGTCCTCTGTTATTGATGTTTTATCAAGATGTCTTACAGTGGGACCCACATTAGCACATCACATGTAAAATTTTTTGGCTTTACCAGAATATCCTTTTTTTTGGTTTGAATCCAGAGTGAATAATCAAAATGCTAACTATATACAGTGCTCCCTTGTTTATACACTCGAATTAGCCACCCTCGCTTACCACCAGTGTGAGCTCCTGTCCCATTTCCAGAAACGTTATCTCCACCTTTAACATCACCTCTGTAATCTGCCACCCTCTTTTAGCTACCGAAATTAAGGATGTATGGTGGTTGGCGGTTAAAAGAGGGAGCACTGTGTTGAATATCTCTTTGTAGTGAGGATTATTGTTTGAATAGTAACTCAATGCACAAACAACAAGAAATAGCTTTTAGAGCTGCAGTGGGCATAACCCTGCAGACCTCTTGCTACAAAAAAAACAAAACTCAGCGCATTCCTTTCAACTGAACAACATGTTAGACACACAGCACAGTTGTCTCTGCATCCATGGCATCCCTTGAGCACTCTGCTCCTTGTCTCCATTCCCATTGCACTATTTATATACCCCATAAATCAGCATCATCCTGTTCATGTCACTTAGGGATTGGGCACCCCCAGTGTCACTCTTATGTTTCTCGGGGGGGATTGTGGGGGGGGGTGCTGAGAGGGCATGTGGATGGGGGAGATCTACAATATAAAAGAAGAAAAAAATCAGCAGTCACAGCACATTCTACCATGTCCAAGATGGCTGCTGCACTCTACTGCACATGCGCTAGTAGTCACACATGCATAATGCAGAATGGTGGCCATCTTGGACATGACAGAATGTGCCATGACCACCGATTTTTCCTTTTAAATTATAAATATCCCCCACCTGATCCTCCCTCTCAGCACCCACCCCTCAAAACATAAGAGTGACACTGGGGGTGCCCAGTCCCCCAGTGTCATGATCAGGGAGGGTGGCACCAATTTTTAAATTATAGACATCTCCCACCTGACCCTCTCTCTCAGCAACCCCTCAGAAACATAAGAGTGATGCTGGGGGTTCCCAGTCCTCCAGTGTCCTGATAAGGACTCCTCCCTGTTTTTTTTCATATTCCCCCACCTGATCCTCCATCTCAATGCCCCTCCAGAAACATAAAAGTTACACTGGGGTGCCCAATCCCCCAGTGTCATGATCCGTAATCCTGTTTTTTATTTAACCCTGTAAAAGGAAAACCATCCATCGATATCTTTTGTGGCCATTCCTGTCCTCCCACCCCTCCCACTCAGAACCCACCACCCTGCACCCCTCAAGCCCTTACTTACCCATCAGGGGTCCAACACCATAATCCTTTCTGAACTGCGACACATCTTCACTCTTCAAAACTGGACCATGAACTGAAGAAACAGGTATGCAGTTCAATGTATTTGAATGTGTTTTGAACCTAGTAGCATAACTTGGCAATTTTTTTCATATTTTTGGCCCAAATTTTCAACATGCCTTTTTGGGACCCTGCCTCATGAACAATTGCACTGTCATTATGCAGATCTGTCCCAAAAGGTGATTTCATGGTCCCTGCATGAAATAACCTTTCTAGCAGGAGTTGGACATTTTCTCTGCCTTGTTTATGAGGTGGGGTCATAAGAAGGCTATGTTGAAAATTAGTTGTAAAAATATTAAAAAACAACAAAGTTATGAGCCTACATTGAATTTTGTGGACACGGGCTCATAACTTTAGTAATTTTCAATATTCTTACCACAAATTTATAACATAGTCATATCTTCACAGCACCTCATGAATGTGACAGTTGTCATTTTTCAAATCCTGGCCAAAATGTTTTTTTCACATCCTGAAAGGTGATTTCGCTGTCCCTGCACGAAATCACCTTTTGGGAAGGAGTTGAAAATTGTCTCTGTCCTAGTTCATCCGGTGGGGATATAAGAAGGTTATGTTGAACATTAGGTGTAAAAATATTAAAAAACAACAAAATTATGTGCCTACATTGAATTTTGCAAACGCAGGCTTGTAACTTTAGTAATTTTCTATATTTTTACCCCAAATTTACAACATAGCCATTTCTTTACAGCACGTCATGAATGTGACAACTGCCATTTTTCAAAACCTGGCAAAAATTGTGTTTTTTTACATCCCAAAAGGTGATTTCACAGTCGTTATGCGAAATCACCTTTAGGACAGGACTTGAGATTTTTTTCTGCCATTGTTCATGAGGTGGGGTCATAAGAAGGCTATGTTCTAAATTTGGTGTAAAAATATTTAAAAACAAGACAATGATGAGGCTATGTTGAATTTTACAAATGCAGGCTCGTCAGTTTGGTAATATTCAATATTTTTAACTCACATTTTCAACATAGCCATTTTTCACAGCACCTCATGAATGTGACAACTGTCATTCTTCAACTCCTGCCCAAAATGTGATTTTGTGTCCCAAAAGTTGATTTCCCAGTCCCTGCATGAAATCACCTTTCAGGCAGGAGTTGAATATTTGCTTTGCTCTTTTTCATGCGGCAGGGTCATAACAAGACTATGTTTAATATTTGTGTACAACTATTACAAAACAACAAATTTATGAGCCTAAGTTACATTTTACTAATGCATTCTCATAACTTTGATAATTTTCAGTATTTTTACCCCAAATTCCTCAGCTGCAGCCCTGTTGGCTCTGGCCAAATCTTTTTAATTTTGGATGCGTGTATTTCAGAATGTCAATTTAAAAAAAAAAAACTAGGGCTCTTTTTATACATGGTATTCGAGAATTCTTTCAGATGCCATCTACGTATTTAATTATATACAGATAATCAAGAGGTGTTAAATAATTCATCTTGCCATCTATCCATGTCACCATGTAGGCATTGTCTCTTCTTATTAAGTCATGTTATTCATAGTCAATTTCCGAGAGAGGTGTGAGAAGCAGTTTGAATGGTTACAGAAACACATTATAAATACAGCTCTCAATGGCAAATATAAAGAAAGCTGTCCTGCTATCTAAAACATTTTACAAGACCAATATTATATAAATGAGAACTGTTTTGTTTTTTGTATTACTAATCAACAATTGTACTTACACCAGAAATTCATGATGGACACTCAACTACTGATACAGGCTATTGCTTAGAGACATGGGGCCCAATATTCAAACCTTTGCTCGGTGGACAAAGTGATTAAGGAGGCAGTATAGCGCAGTGGTCTAAGGCTCTGAGCTGCAAATCTGGTGACACCCAGCAGACCAGACCTGGGTTTGAATCCCACAGCTTCCACTTGCATACTGTGTGACCCTGAGCAAGTCACTTAACCTCCTTGTGCTCCCAGGTCGCTTCTGTAAAAAGCTTTCAGCTTAGTGTGCTATACCTGGTTAAACAACTAAATAAATAAATAAACAGTCTGCCTGGGGTTTGCGCTTGTATGCAATATTCAAAGGGGTAAGGAGCATGCTCTAAACTGGTTAGTGTGTGTGCCAGGATCGCTGCACAAAGGGAGGGATGGGGATATGAATATGTCTGCAGCACAATATTCAGCCTGTTAGACTTGTGCAAAAGTAAAATGATGCTGGCCACTTTGCATTGAGCAAGTACTAATGAAAAAAGGGTGACTTACTCCGGGCAATCCTAGTGGCTGGCGGAGACTCTGCAGCCAACAATTAGGTTGGTGGTTGGGTGAGCAGACCTCCTCGCTGGTCTAATGGCATCCCCACCCTCTGAACCCCATCCTGTCACAGCATGAGGATTCCCTGCTGTCCGGGGCACCCCACCCTCCATTCGCCGGCCCCATAACAAAGCCCAAAGTCCCTTGTGTCCAGTGGTATTCTCTGTCCTTCAAACCCTGCCCCATTAAGGGCAGATCATTCTGTGGCACCCAGTGGTACCCTCCTTCTCCTCCAATCTCCATCCCAGATCATGTCCTGGTGTGCAGTGGTACCTCCATCCTCCATTCCCCATCCCTATTAAGTAAGGATCATTCCCTGGTGTCCAGTGGTTCCCCCCATCCTCTTATCCCCAGACCCATATTATATTAAATATTCCCTGGTGTCTAGTGGCAACCCCTAACCTCCAATCACTGTCCCCATAACATTTTAATATTCCCTAGTATTTAGCAGTACCCACCATCCACCAATCCCTGTCCCCATACAGGCATAAGCCATCTCTGGCATCCAGCAGGCCCCCTGCACTGCTGGCACTGAGCAAAACACTCTGCCACCCCCCTTACCATTTTTACTGGTGCCGTGGATCCAATACAGTGACCAGTGCAGCCCTCCTCTCTCCACCTTGGCTGGCTGCTTTAGGGACTGACAGGAAGTGCTTGTCCACTGTACTGTAAAGGGACTGTGCATACTGTCAGAAGGCAGGAGATATTTGTTACCACTGTATAGGTCACTGATGGAGCAACACCTGGAGTATTTTGCTCCGTTCTGGAATCGTGACATAAAATGGACAGGGACAGGCTAGAGAAGGTACAATGCAGTATGACCAAGAAGATTTAGGGCTAGTAGGATAGATCCTATGAGAATCAACTAAAACCAGAAGAGAAGAATACGATAGGGACCTTCAAGTTCCTGAAAGGCATTAATAAAGTGGCCTGCGAGGAGCTGTTTGCCAGGAACAGAGAAGATAGGGCAAGAGGTCAGGAGTGGAAGTTAATGGAGGGAGGGTTTTATAAGGATATGAGGAAATATTATTTTACAGAAAGAGTTGTTGAGTTATGGAATGGTCTGCAGTCAGTGGTGGTGGGTGTCAAATCCATAAATGACTTCAAACACAGTTAGGATAGTGTCACGGGGATATTTGATACTCATCAGGAAGTTGTGGCAGAAACACAGATAACAAAAGGAGGGAGTAGTGTGTGAGAAGACCCCACAGAGACAATAGATCCTGGGGTATGATAGGGTAATATCTTCAGACTGGATGGACCATCTATCTCTTTCTGCCATCATCATCTATGTTTCTATGTTTCCATAATGATATCACAGCTTTGGGGATGTTGGTCGCTATCTGGAATGCATGTAATATCCAGCAATAAACAAATAGCCCAGTGACAACTTTGGAACTAACAGAAAAAAAATCACAGTATGTCTGATAGAACTGCTTGTTTTTAATGCATTATTTTTAGATTTGTATTTATACGTATTGATTCTTGGGATATTGTAACTAATTGTTAGGAACTGTAAAACTGTAATACACCCTTAATGCAATTTGAAATGAGTTTGCTCAATGGCTCTCCATTTTGTTATTAAGTTTTGTACTAAATGAATAAATGAACAAATGAACAAAAAAATGAATGAATGAATGAACGAAGAATAAATGAATGAAGAATGATAGTGGCTCACAAAGCTTTTTGCTTACTAAATAATTTGTCTGTGCATTTTGATAAGGCCTGTTTCAAAAAAATAAATAATGTAATTAGGATATTTAAGGGACAATAAGACCCTAGGGCCAGGGTATTCAATGCCTTGAGTTTGTACTCGCTAAAAGCAAATTAGTTCTGGAAGCAAACTACAGGAATATTTGAACATGCTTAAAATGGACTGAGTGATAAAAACATTTTCCAGGATATTGGCCAGTGGAGGGAGGAACTAATATGCTTGCTTCTTGCAAACCACAACCATATACAGGCCACATGAAGTACATGGCCAATAAGAGCCATAGTGATGCCAGGAGCAGTCTACCATATTCGTTCATCTCCATGCAAATGACCTCAAAGCACAGACAATGGTCCATGGGGGTGGTATCTAGGATACCCTGAGGGTTGGTGCCATGTTGTATATAGTGCCATAGATATGGCATGGTCCCTGGTCTGATGGAAATTATTTCTATGTCTGGGTTCATGCATAGTAGCTGTTCTCCCAGACTTAGTCAATTCAGCAGTACATATGTGCAGCAGATGGTGGCGGGCAGTGGTGTTGAGTGCTGGATGAGTGTCAGCCACTATCTTGGTGCAGCACAAGAGGGGAAGGAGAAATAGCATTGGGACTGGGGTTGGGGGGGGGCACTGGAATACTGGGGGTAAGAAAAAACTATTGGAATGATGATTGCCAGTGGGAGCAACTGGACTTACAGCAGAGAGTTTAAACAACAATTAGAATGGCTATCAGGGTGTGGAGAGGGCTACTGGACTACCACAGAAGTATGAAACAAATGTAAGAATGGCAATGTGGTGGCGGCAGGGCCAAAAGTCTATGGGTGGGGAGTTTAATCACTTATTGGAGTGGTGATCTGACCAATGGACTACCACATGGTATGAAACAACTCTCATAATGGTGTTTGAGGGACAGAGCCATTGTACTACCAGAAGGGCGTTTAAACAACAATCAGAATGGCAATTAGGGGTGGAAGCCACAGGACTACCACAGGGGTGTGAAACAACAATTGGAATAATAACCTGTGACGGGGCCACTGGACTACATGTAGGGCTGTATGGAATGTGGAATACCACCATTAGAATTAGTGCAGAATGGCAATTTCATTTCTTTTTTTCCATAGAGATTTTTATCCTCCGGTCACCCTTGGCAATCTCCTTCTGCCCAGGCCCCTGAGCCCCATCACCCGGCTTCCACAGGATTTACCTTCTCAGTAATGTCCTGGCTATGTGTACTATGGTGGAAGCCTGGCCACAGGTGGGGCTTGGATGTCATCCTGTGGCCAGAGGGTTTTTTCCACTTTGGGTTTCCCCTGGACCTTCTCCATGCAATGACAGAGCAACAAGCTCCACCTCCACGGAGATTTCCTTAAAAGCCTAAGTCAGTCCATTGCGTGACATGCCCAGACTTATGCTGCCACCCTGATGCCTCCAGGTGGCAGTTGACAGTGGGTCATGTAAACCCCCTTCCCCAAGGGAGAAGAGCTGTTTTCTGGAACCTGGGGCACTGGTGTGGCAGGAGGTAAGGCAATGAGCACCTCAGCCCTCCACGCCACTGGACCAGCTCCAATTCCACTTCTAAATGCTTTTCAGAATGTCTTTTTAAAGAATTCTGAAAAGCATTTCTGTGTACACCATGGTATAATTTTCTGTGGATCACATAAACTGTGGAAACATTTTCTGCGTATTATGGAAAAATAATCCACAGTTTCTGTAAACTGCAGATTTTCAGTTGGCAAAAAACGTTTTGCTTGCAAAATGTCAGAATTCCACTACTGATGGAATTCTGTGGAATTTTCCAAAATTCAATGGAATTCATTTCTGTAGGAATGTGAGCATTCCACACAGCCCTACCATGGAGAATTTAAATAACAATCAGAATGGCTATCATGGGTGGGGTGGTGGGGGACTGGACTACCGGGGGTATGAGACAACTATAGGAATGGCAGTCAAGGGATGGAGGGGCTGTAGACTACAAGCATATGCCCTAGCATATGTTAGCATTACTCACTAACAGGTTAGTGCTTCACTAAATAGCATTTCAATATGACACATTTAATGAGTCCCCACCTATAGAGGCACAAACCAATGTTAGCAAGGCACTGACCCTATTGGCGGTTGCAAAAAACATTCCAATATTCTGGCACAAGACTAAATATCACTAAACTCTGAGGACACTGAAAATGTGAAAGTATTGTACTGAATGATTCAGGAAAATATTTTTGGGCTTTCCAGCTAAAACAACTTGCCTTTTGGACTTTATCATTTTTCTTCAAATACCCCTTAATGGTATGAAAATTATCTGAAAATCCAACAACTCTAACATTTCTTTTTCATTCATCAGTAACTTTAAAAAGTCATTAATACATTCCTTTCTTTTTTTTTATTTACTTTTATCCCCTTCTTCTCCAGCTGGACCCTTCAGCTCTGATCCCCCCCAGCCCCCTAACCCCAAAGTCTGCCAGGATTCACCTGTCAGCCAGTGCCCCCAGAGCAATGGGGTCCCCCAATCCCAATTGAGAAATGGATCCAGTATTTGGACTGGCAAGCTCAGCAAGTCGAGTGTGGGACCTGCAAGGGTTTGAGCACCATCCTGCTGCCAGACGTTATTTCCTTGTTTCCTTGTTTTCCTCCTTGAGCAGCATGGCATGCACTGACATTATGATGTACATTGCACTCTCCCCTGAGCCACACATCAACATCTGCCCTGCCCCTCCTGCCTTGTCTAGGCAGTCCCAGGTGCCTTCCCTCAGCATACCACGAGGTGCCATGCAAACACTGGACTCTGTAAGCCCCCCTCAGGAGTGTGCTTGGGGGGGAGCGAGGATGCGAAGCGTGGGCTGGGAGGGGATGGAGGAGCTGTAGGGGATGGTGCTGTGGTGGGAAGCTGAGCTGTATCGTGGCATTGGGGGTTGATCCACGGCTGCGGCGGGTGTGGTACTAGGTTCGGGTCTGGGCACTAATGCAATTTTATTGTGCCTGACCTGAACCTTTTATTTTTAATGTATTCACCCCCGACATGCACCCACGGGCTGAGAAGCCTTCATTAGTCCCCACGTGGGTGTGTGGGAGGGCACACCCCTCTCACAGAAAACATTAAAAGTAAGTCCCGGCGAGTTTTCCTGTGCGCTAGTGCTGGGGAGTGCTACGACAATGCTTTTCAGCACTCTTAGATTTCTTTGATAACGGATCACCTTTAGGCTTTCACCGTTATCACATTGAACCTCCAGACTAGGGTTTGGGTGAAAACAACACCTCAGACTGGCTGGTCCACCACCAGGACTGAACAGGGCCAGACAGTTTAAAACCTTACCAGTTTGTCCAGCCAGAGAGTCCACGCCAGCAATACCCCCGCCCTCCCCAAAATTTTCTGACCTTTAGAGACTTCTCAAAATACCATGCCACTCACTTGTTCTCTGACATAAGGGCAGTCAACTGGTCAGCCCTACACATGATGCCTGATGTACACTTGGCCCTGGGTTTCCTCACTGCTGCCCTAACTGCAATCAAGGACAGGCATTTCCTACTAACCACCCATATAATGTGAGGTGGAAACAGGAACTGGCTCTCCAAAACCACCTCAAGAAGATGGAGGAGAGGGATGCCAAATGGGCTGTACATAAAGCCACCCCTCCCCTTCCCTTTGGAATGAATACAGATGTCTGCCTAACCTCTGCAAACAAGAGATAAAATCACACAAGGCCAAGCACCTCAGAAACCTTCAGACTCATAACCCTGGCAACCCCCAACATTTCTGGTCTTGGGTGAAATCCCTCATTTCACCAGGAACTAAATAGAATGCTATAAAACTAAGAATGGGGTACAGAATCCTTAACTGACATCAGAAGTTGTCAAAGCCTTTAATAACAAATTCACTGAGTTGTCCGACTGTATCACTTACATTCCCCCCCAAAGACCCCACCTGATGTTCAACTGGCCAGGTCACTGACAACCCCAGTGTTCAACCATTTCACTTTAGGGCCAACTTCCTGCAAGAAACCTGAAAGCTCCTTGTGACCCTCCCTAACCAATGTAACACCAACAGCAATGGCCTGTGTCCAAGATTTCTAAAACTTGTAGCCACGTTATTGCCAAACCTCTGGCTACAGTATTTAACTTGTCCCATACCTCTTCATCCATACTCCTCATCTGGAAACAAGCCAGTCATCCCTATCTTTAAGTCCAGCTATCCTACCCTAACTGACATTTAGTGCCCCATCTTCATCCTCTTCTACCTGAATAAAATCCTCAAAACATCGTGTACCAGCAAATCTCAGACCATGTGTCTAAGTACAGCCTCCTCTCTCCCCAACAACATGGCTCTAGGAAAGGCCACAGCACCACCACTACACTGGCGTGCTTCACTTGACCATGTTTTTAGAGGCATGGATGAAGGCAAACTCACTGTCACCATGTTTGTAGATCTCATCAAGGCCTTCGACCTGGTGGACCATAACATCCACTAGGTAAACTGAGCAGTGTTGGGTGCTCCCTCGCATCCACAGCATGGTTTCATGACTACCTCTGTGAGCAAAACCAGGTGATCTGCACCGGGGAGGGGCAATTTCCAACATTGGGGAGGGCCATAAAGGGGTCCTGCCAGGATCCATACTTGGACCCATTTTGTTTTACCTGCTCATCAGCTCCCTTCCCAAGGATAGCACCACATGCAGCTTGCTACTGTATACCGATGACCTTATCATCTATCATAACACAAAGACCCTGGCTGGACTTTCATCCACACTCATGGAAAATTTTGGCACCACCCAGAAGTGGTTCCTTGTCAACAGACTCTTGGTAAATGCCCAGAAGAATGAGACCATGCTTTTCAGGTTGAAACCGAGACTGTCTAGGAGGACTGGAGACATTACCTCTTTCTCCACATCCTGTCCCCAGTGGCTCACCTCTTGAATTAGTAGCTACCTTCAGATATCTGGGAGTTACTCTGAACCCCTTCTTGACTTTCTCTAACCACATTGGAGTCACAGTCTATCATGTGAACCAGAGACTAGGAGCTGGTTACTGGTTCAAGGATTTATGACCCCTGAAGTAAGGCTCACCATTGCCCAGGGCACCTGATTCCCCCTGATGGATTACTGCTCTCCCATCTACATGCAAATCTCATCCTCCTGCCTGTCCAGACTAAACATAATCTACAATAGCATCTTTGTGTTTGCTCTGATGGCCCCTTACTTCACGCATCACTTTTCCTGCTAGCAGGCCTTAGGCTGGCTCCCCCAGGCCAACCAGGACTCTTAGGCGCCTTGCCGACAAATTCATCAGAGTCACCCCTTTCTCTCCGACTCAGGCCAAAGCCCTGCTATCAAGGCCTAAGGACCTCCTTCAGCCTACTATTAGAGTGCACGCATGTTACCACATGTTTGGGCCAGAAGGTCTTCTCCTTAGCTGCCCCAAATGTTTGGAACAGCCTACCTGCTCCATTATGGACCCTGTAATCACACCTCCTATTTAAATCCCACTATAAGACCTCCCTCACAGCTACCATTTCCTGCAAATGCCCCTTCAGTGATAAACTGACCCATCCAAGGGCGAAGCACATGCTGCCCCCCATCTTGCTGTGACAACTGGGGTGCTGCAGTGACTCTGGAGATTCTTGTCATTACTATGATGATATCTGTTGGGCATTGTGCTGCCACAAAGACTCTGTACACTATAATTGCTTGCATTTATGTCACTTTATACCCAGTCTGTTCAATTCTGTACCTTTTGTTTGGTCTCACTTAATACATTGTAATTACGTACTGTACCCTGTATCTTTATTAGTTGTTTTCATTTACCTTGTTTGTGCCACCTTTATGGCTAGGGTTGTACCTGAAAATGGTCCCTAGGATCAGTTTACCCACCCAGTTAAGAAATAAATAAATAAAATTAAATTTGGAGGCAGTATAGTGCAGTGGTTTAAGGCTCTGAGCTGCAAATTTTTTTTTTTTTTTATTTAAAATTTTGGTAATCGGGTGAGCCCACTGAGACCATGATGCTCCCTTTTTCAGGGGTGATCTGGAATTAATTACAGGCAACAGTATACAAATAGGAACACTTCAAGGGCGTTTGAGCAATACAGACATTATAATCAGGACATATTGTACGATCACAGACAGGTTAAGTACATTAGAGGGTTAACAAGAAGGGTAAAAAAGTTTCACAGAAAATAACAGGCTACATAGTGATTCATTGAATGGGACATTTTCAACATTTTACACAATTTATTGAAACAAGTGTCTCAGTCAGCACTATCTGTCCAATAACGGTAGCAAGGCATGTTGTCGGGAGACAGTAGCTGCGAGTATAATCCACTGTACTGGTCCTCAGCGGTAACATGCACAAGGGCTAAGCCCCAGTAGGTAGGTCTTGAGGCCTTTTTTAAAGCCCCAAGGGGAACTGCACTCTTGAAGATTGCTAGGAAGGCCATTCCAGAGGGACGAAGTGTAGGGCCTGAAAGACCGAGAACCTTGACATGTCCAGACTCTAGGGACGTGGAGGAGTTGCTGATCAGAGGACCTTAAGGTTCTTCCAGGCTGTCTGAGCATTAAGGTGCCACTTTGGCTAGGAGGGGGATTTGTTTGTAGAAGCTTGTAGGCAAGACATAGGACAGAGAATGCCAGCCTTCCTTCAAGGGAGGGTCATTTTAGTGAGTACAGTACTTTACAGTGGTGTTCTAGAGGCAGGGAAACCAGGGCAAAGCACACAACTCTATGATACAGCTTTCCTAGTTTTTGCATCTCTGTGTTTTGTAGTGAATGTAGCACTGGGGCCCCATAGAATAGGGTTGGCAGCAGTATGCCATTGGCTATTCTTAACTTAGCTGTCTGGGTGAGAAAAGGGCTCAGACGATAAAAGAGAACAAGCTTCTGGTTTAGCGTCTTAGTTAGTTGATCAACATGTACTTTGAAGGAACAGTCTTGGTCAATATACATGCCCAGGTATTTAATGCAATCCACAACCTCTATATGATAACAACTGGCCAGGCAGGGGGACAGTAAGCATGATCTATCAGGGCCTAGCTTCTTGGGTCCAAATAGGATGGCTTTGTTTTTTTTTCACATTGAGAACTAGCCGATTTGTCCGGAGCCAGCTTTCCAATAAGGAGAGATCATGGTTTGGGAGTTTATTTAGCTGTGCTGCATCAGGAGCAGATCTGTACAGTACAGCATCATGTGCATAAAGGGTCACCTTGGCTCCCCCACAGTGTTTAGGTAATTTATTGATGAAGAGGGAGAATAAGGGAGGCCCCAATATTGAACCTTGGGGAACCCCTTCTGAGATGGAGCGCTTGTCTGACTCCCCCCTCCATCTGACTATTTGAGATCTACCATTCAGGTAGTCGATGAACCACTGTGCTGAGTGGTTGTCCTTCTATCAGTGACCTATTGAATAACCACATGATTGGTGTGGCAATTTCTTGGTCCACTAATTTGAGTAACTTGGGTTCTAGTTTGTCGTAGCCTGCAGAACCAGTGACCTTCATATTCCTGATCAGCTTTAGGACCTCCGTTTTAGATACCAACTTAAGGTGGAAGTTAGGTGATGAGGGAGGATCTTCTGTATCATCAGAGGATGTCTGGCTAGGGCTGTAGGGGTGTGCTTTGTACCTGTCAAGATCGGTGAGGAATACATTAAAGGCATTTGCAGTGCCTTGTGGGTTTGTGTGGCATACACCACCCACCACAATATCACCCTCACTATGCGTGTGATGTCCCTTCAGGAGTGTGTTAATTAGGGACCAGAATTGTCTGGGGTTGGAGAGATTTCTTGTTTGCAAGTTTTTGAGGTACTGTCGCTTGGCATGTTTTAAGTCTCTTTTACATTTGTTTCTGAGCATTCGGTACTGGATCCAATCGTTGGCCAATTTGGTGGACTTGTACCTGGCCCAGGCCCTGTCCCTTTCCCTCATGAGTTTTCTTAGATCACGCATCAGCCACTTGGACTTTTGTCCTTTGACCCTCATTTGTTTAAAGGGGGCATGCTTATTGGCAGCAGAGAGGAAATTCTTTGTAAAGAGGTCCAAGGCTGAGTCGAAGCAGGGGGTGAGTTTAATCTGAGCCCAGTTGAATGCCGATAGGGTACGTTGGAAAGAGTCAAGTTCAAATTTAGAGTAGACGTGTGCCAGAAAGGTTCATGGGAGTGGGATTGGATAGTCATTTTTCCATATACAAAAGATAAGGGTGTGGTCACTTAGGGAGTCGGCGAAAGTGCCGGCCAGCTTGAACCTATTGGGGTTTGACACCAGGATCTAATCCAGAGTGCTATGGTTGCCAGATTTCAAATTTAGTCTTGTAGGTTCCTGGATAAGTTGGGTAAGGTTGGCCTCTTGCAAGCTGGTCTTAATGTCACTTTTAGTCGAGGGGCCTCAGTGGAGGTTAAAGTCGCCCAGGATTATTTTCTCCCATGAAGACAGGTCTGGAATTATTTTGGTAAGGGATTTTAATGCTTCCATTGCAGTCTTAGGAGGGTTGTATACACAGCCAACCAGTAATGGCTTAATACCACCCAGCAGGAGTTTAACAAATAGTGCTTGGCATCCTGCATCAGCCATGGTTGGGACCTCTACTATAGAAACTGTTAGGGATTCTTTGACATATATAATGACTCCTGTACCCTTCTTTCCTATTCTGTCCTGCCGAAAAGTTATAAATCCGGGGATCTCAATCTCGTGTGCTAAGACAATAGGTCTAAGCCATGTTTCAGAGATGGCTATTACATCAGGGGAGTTCTGGTCAACCCAGGCCTCCAGTTCTTGTATTTTGGGTCTGAGACTATTTACGTTGATGTGAACCAGTTTCAGCCCTTTTGTATTGGTCCAACAGGGCAGGGGGGGGAAGTTACATTTGGGATATTGGTACAGAAAGGACCAGGGTTGGTTTCTATGTCCCTTGCTAGCAGGAGCTTTAAAAGGACCCACACCTTCCGTAGCAGCTAGAATGGGCAATGGAAGAACAGATGTTTGTGTAATCTGAGGAAAGTAGTGCAAGCATAACAACTGCCACCTTTCCTGACACTATTCCAAGTAAGTAGGCTGGGGTAGCGGTCTAGTTGGGGGTAGACACATGGATAGTGAGCTTGTATGAGATCAGGTGGCCAGTTAGTTTCCACCTGAGAGACCAGTTGGTCTGCACATAGTACATACAGGATATAGCCACTCCCCAGGAACATGCCCAGAAACATGTTCAGTCTGTTACGTTAGTTTGTGAGGCCACAAATGGTAGTTGGGTGGGTAGCAGCGTTATGCAACAAGGGTGGAAGTGAGATAGGAGGGTGTAGTAGGAGGAATGTGCCAGTAGAGGGGGTTGGTAGAGTAATCATACTGAGTGATTGTCAGGGCTGATTTGGTGACATCCAGCAGACCAGACCTGGGTTTGAATTCCACAGCTTCTAGTTGCATACTGTGTAACCCTGAGCAAGTCACTTAACTTCCCTGTGCTCCCAGGTCGCTCCTGTAAAAAAGCTTTCAGCTTAGTGTGCTACTCCTGGTTAAATAACTAAATTGAAAAAAAAATTAAAATAAATAAACGAATGAACGAATTTGCATCTGGTCTGGCTGGTTGGGCTGGACAGCCCAGTCTGGATTTTATTGATCTGGTCTGATCAACATCCGGAGGTCCAGTTTTCACCAAGTCCCTCCAGGTTGTATTGCTAAGTTGGTTGAAATTATTTCTAATACTCATAAAACCCCAATTACAACTGAGCCTACTATATTTATATTGGAAAACGGTTTTCTAATACAAGGATTATATAGACATCATCAACTCTGGCTACTTGCTACAGCCTTAAGATTAAAAAGTTTAACATTGTCTAACTGGAAAAAAAATGACCCCCCCTTGCAGTGAGGACTGGATTAATCATATGTGCAAATTGGCAGTGAACAACCGAGTGTAACCCCCCTGCAAATGGGGGCTTTCAAAAGTCTTCCAGGAGCTTGTTTGAATGCTCCAAACCTGGATGGTGTTCGGCGTCTAAGCTGTTTATCTGTGAGTGCTTTTAGAGCTTCTGGTACTGTCTCTTTAAGAGCTGTCTGCCTGCAGACATAATTAATTTGGATGGGGGTCTGTGTGTTTCCCTGCTTGAGTCCCTCTCGAACTGCTGCCAAATCGCTCCTTTTCTGCCGTCACTAAGAGGGCAGAGTAAGCACTTTTCAAAGATATAACTGTTTGCCAGACATCATTTAGAGTAATAACGAAAATGTTTGTCTAACCTGCTTTTCTTTGCAGTCAGAACTGTGTTTGCCTAGTCCCCCATTCTAGTTTTGAACTGCTGAACTGGACCAATCAGTGTGGGAGGACCTTTGAAATGGAGCCTGCTGCTGGCAAATCAGAACTTGGACTCTCATTGTGGTGCCAGCCACCTATGTACTGTATGGCCAATGCTTCTGGGAATTGTAGTTTGTACTTTGGCCCCTTTTTTCCACCAACAGGGGGAGTTTACTGTGAGTGACAGCCAAACCAGCTGACTGAACTGGGAGGAACTCAAAGGAAATGCCCGGCTCTGTCTACTGGAAAGATCAGATGAGTTGTGACTGTGAAGAGGGAAGGCGCTCCGGGCTCCTGCGCTGTTGAGTTTTTACGCGGGAAGCTCGTGTGGGGCCCTGAAGTTCGGCCTATAACTGTTTATGAGTGACAGTGTGGACTGAATCAGAATTGTAAGGAGAAAGAAGCACCAGAAGTGAGGAAACCAGGCTCACCCTGTAGAAGACTGGAGAAATTGCTGAATCGCGCTCGGTCTGTCAGGAACTGAATCTGCTGTGTATTCTCCCAGGTATTGTGCAGTAATTGCAATCGGGATAGAGAAGCAGCCTGCCTGGTATAGTACTTTCCTTTTACATATAAATGTGTGTAGTGCTTGTGGGGAATCGCGTTTCAAATCCCCTGTACAGTGAATTGAGTGCCTGAAGCTGGAAGTAAACCCCAGCTTAATCCAGACTACATCCATTTGCTCTGAACTGCCGTGGGGTCCAGTGGCAAGGATCTTGTCCATATGGTCTGCTCCTCCTGGCAATCCAGGACAATCTGCCTTCCATTCAGTTTCAGCATTGAATCTGTGAGTACAAATCAGGGTAGCTCCCTGCCATCATCTAATTGCAAGTGTTCCATCTGATTACTTTTCCTTTCTTTCTTCACGAACTGAGCCTACTGGCTCCAGATTGCAAAGTGGGTATTGTGCATGCATTTTCCATCCTCAGGGCCCCAACCAGCTGCACCAAATAGGCTAGCCTCTTATTGCCTGGTACCCAGTAAGAGTGACATTTGGGACTCTGAAATATGTGCACAATACTGTGATTATTAATGTGACTGAATCAATTAACCTGATTTCCCCCCTGTCCTTGTTACTATCCCCTAAATAAATCAGATTTGGTTCTTTAGCAAAGTTACACTGCTTGAACTGTGTGTGTCTATGTTGAATTACTGTACAGTGGTTATTGTATAACTGCATCTTACTTTACAGGGGGTCCCCAGAGTCAAGCTGATTGAACCAATCCTGGGGGTAAGTGTATATTGCAAGGGTACTGTGATTGATTTGTGTGGGCCACTAGTGGGAAGAAAGGGGAGGAGTTGCAGTGACCCAGAGGGCTGTGACCAAGTCATATCAGACTGTCTTAACCCCGACCTCTGGGTGGAGGCATCCGCCATCGGATCCAGGCCCCTCAAACTGTTAGTGGCAAATCAGGCAGGGGTAGTAGCCCTTGGGATAGTGCCCCCTGGGGGTTACATCTTGGAGGCTCACTGCTGGGATTAGTGTCCTCTAGTGGCCACATTTATGAATTACTGTTAAAAAAATAAATGGATACCCCAACAGAAGTTGCTGTACACCAGCTGGTGAATTGGTATACTGGGGAGGTGATCGACCCCCAAAATGCTATACTTATTTTGGATATCCCACTGGGTACCAGTATGGACACTGTAGAGGGAGTACTTTCCAAGGTTGAATGTTTACGAGACCCTGTGGTAGAGGGGCGACAGGCTGATCTGCTCACCCAAACTTTCATGGCCCTAATAGAGTGTAAGGACCCTGTAGACAGT
This sequence comes from Neoceratodus forsteri, assembly GCA_016271365.2. Classification (NCBI taxonomy): domain Eukaryota; kingdom Metazoa; phylum Chordata; order Ceratodontiformes; family Ceratodontidae; genus Neoceratodus; species Neoceratodus forsteri. The sequence continues at coordinate 360,098,046 of CM057459.1, read as the reverse complement.
TCTAAAGTGCCACAGACTGTACCCTCACTGTCTGGAGAGTGATAACCAAAGACAGTAAAGACCCCAAGGAGAATGAGCCTCCCCCATTATCTGAAACTTTTGAGGAGAAATTTGCTAAATTGTTGTTGCGGGAAGGGAAAACTGTGGAGGATTTAAAGAAACTATTATTGCCACCTGAGAACGTTCCTCCACCAACACCATCTTCCCCTCCAGCACCTGTTACTGCCACTCTTTCTGTGACAGTGCAGCCCCATGTCTGTACCTGCCAATAGTCATGACTCTTACCTCAGGTTGAGAATTTTCTCTGGCACCCTCCCCTCCCCACAAGGGGAGGATGATTGGGAGACCTGGATAGACTGTGTTGCTCCTTTGGTATCTGAGTGGCAGTGTGCAGAGGCTGAGGAATGGAAAAGAATCCTAGAGAGTTTGAGAGGTCCTGCTTTGGAAGCCATTAAGTCTTTGAGGTCCACAAACCCTGAGGCATCTGCCCAGAAGTACCTAACTGCACTTGAATGCAATTTTGGGAGTATTGAATCATGGGAGAGCTTGGTGTGGAAGTTTCAAGGTACAAAATAATGGCCAGGGGAAAGTTTATCTGCATATGTTACTCATCTGGAAGGAGTGCTACAGAGGGCCTACCTGAAAGGGGGGGGGTGGCCGCCAGTGACTTAAACCGTGTGAGGTTGGGGCACATATTACAACATGCAAAGCACTCAAAATTACAGCTCCTTCAGTTGAGGCTTCATGATAGGAGAGATAACCCACTGGATCATTGTGATTTGATGAAAGAAATCTGGGAAATTGAGGAGGAGGAGGATTTCTCAGAGCCCCGCATAGTTGTAGCTGCTACAACCTCTGCTCCATGGGCGGGGTCAGCTGCTGATGGCCAGGGATCACCAAAAACCCATGATGAAAGTCAAGGATTAAGTGCCTACCAAACGGGGATGGCTGTAAACACCCCACACTGGGAGGAGTTGCTGAGGGAGATTAGGAAAGTAACAAACAGTCTCATCATGAAGGAAACTCCTATGAGCACGGGCACTGACACTTGCCCGACTGCTTCTGCTATGGGGTGGGGGTGCCCTCCCAGGCACCTCATGTTGACAACAGTTCGAAACTTGATGTATTAACTATGGAAGTGAGGGAACTGAAAAGATGTCTCCAAATGTCCAACCCACCACTGGCTAAGGTGGCACCAAGGTTTTCTATCGATAGTACCAATGCCGCAGCCCCCACAGAGATGCCTCAGTCACCCCAAACTTCAGCAGACATATTTTGCAATAATTGTGGGAAGGATGGGTACATGAAGAGGAAATGCCGGTCTCAGAAAGACTTACTTAGAGTGGTGAGCCAGCTACAAGGAGAGCTTCAGAGAACAAGTCAGTGGTTAAGAGGTGCACGAAATGGTCCCAGCGAGGGTCCCAAAAATGCTAACTCATGTCCCTCTGTGGCAAGGTCAGTTGCTCAAGTCCCCGCTACTGCCTCTCCAGACTGGTCCAGATTAGTGGGTCCCTCCATGAAGACCACTGTAAAGGTGAATGGAGTGTCTACAAGAGCTGTATTAGACAGTGGCTCCCAATTGACAATTGTGTTCCAGGATTGGTATCAGAAGCATTTGTCAGACGTACTCTTACAACCATTAGAAGGACTGCATGTATTGCGGTTAAGTGAGAAGGCCTACCCCTGCTCCGGGTATATCCGAATTTGGCTGTCTTTCCCCACCTCTGTGGTTAGAATGGCAGAGCAAGTAGAGATCCTGGCCTTAGTGGGTCTCCCTACTGGACTGTATGATGGGGTTCCTTTACTAATTGGGACTAATGCACATATGTTTGGGTGGCTTGCACAGTTGTGTTATGAAAAACAGGGGTCAAGGACTAGTAGAGCTTTAAGAATTCTGGCCTTGATCAAGAAGGCCTATGAGGCACAGAGAGATGCTGACAAAGTGGAACCAGAAGAACCGGTTGGAGTTGTCTGGAAAAAGGATCCTGAGTCTCTGATCCTGGCGCCAAGACTTTGGCCTTAAACTGTCCATTGATAAGTGTCAATTCTTTCAAACATCAGTAGAGTATGTGGGACACATAGTATCCACAGAAGGAATAGAGACTGACCCCAGTAAAGTTGAGGCCTTGACCACCTGGCCACAGCCCAAAAATCTAAAAGAACTGCAAAGATTCCTGGGATTCTATGGTTATTATTGGTGTTTCATCAAGGACTATTCAAGAGTGGTCCACCCTTTACTTAACCTTACCCAAGGGTACCCACCAACCCACAAAAAATACAAAAAGTCAGCGTCCCTCGAGACTGAAAGAGTGTATTTTCGTCCAAGTGAAGTATTTGGGGCCCGCTGGACTCCTGATTGTGAGACTGCTTTTCATGAGATCATATATCAACTTACCCATGCTCCAGTGTTGGCCTGTGCTGATCCAACAAAACCTTATGTCCTGCACACTGATGCTAGCTTGCAAGGGTTGGGGGCTGTGTTGTGCCAAGAGCACTAGAATGGCCTGAGACCAGTGGCCTTTGCCAGCAGAAGCCTTACCCCTTCCGAAAAGAACTACCCTGTACACAAGTTAGAGTTCCTAGCTTTGAACTGGGCCATTGTTGATCAATTCCATGAGTACTTGTATGGGGCTAAGATACTAGTAAAGACTGACAATAATCCTTTGACCTATGTGCAGACTTCAGCTAAGTTGGATGCCACTGGCCATAGGTGGCTCTCTGCCTTATCTACCTACAACTATGCAGTTGAATACAAAGCAGGCCTGAATCACATAGATGCTGATGCTCTCTCCCAGAGGTCTATTCCCCAGAATGACTGGGTCAGACGGTCAGAACCTGATATCAAAGCACTCTGCCAGAAGTTTGACAGGGAGGAACAAATGTCCACGGACGCAGTGAACTGTATGGTGGATTGTTTGGGACCCTCTGAGAATTGCATACCTGCTGCTTATTGCCGCTTTTCTGCAATAGACATTGGTGCACTGCCTCAGCTGGACAATAACAGTATTCGGTGGGCTCAATCCTGAGATCCCATGATCAAATCAGCTTTAGAAGCCCCATATGCAGGGAAAGATGTGTCCAAATTACATTCCACTGATTTGAGAACTGCATTGTTATACAAAGAAGGTCCTAAGTTGAAACTGATCAATAGACTGTTATACAGAGAAACAGTAGACAGAGGGGGGCAAGTAGACAAACAACAACTAGTGCTGCCCACTGCCTTTCGAGATTCAGTACTGAGGTCCTTACATAACCACATGGTGCACTTTGGTATAAACAGAATGCTTGACTTGGTGAGATCCAGATTCTATTGGCCTAAGATGGGGGCTGATGTGGAGCAACACATTCAAACTTGTAGTCACTGCTTACAGAGGAAAGCTTTGCCCCAGAGGGCTACCCTCCTTGTTAACATCACTGCCAGTGCACCCATGGAGCTGGTCTATATTGATTTTCTGAGTCTGGAGTCAGATCAAAGAAATATTAGTAATGTGCTGGTGGTCACGGACCATTTTACGAAATATGCCCAAGCTTTCTCCACCAAGGACCAGAAGGCGTCCACTGTGGCAAAAGTACTTGTAGAAAACATTTTTGTTCACTATGGGGCTCCACAAAGAATCCATTCTGATCAAGGGAGAGACTTTGAGAGTTGTCTGATCAAAGAGATACTTTCTGTGTGGGGAGTGCAAAAGTCCAGAACCACCTCTTACCACCCCCAGGGGGACCCATAGCCTGAACGTTTCAACCACACTTTGCTAGATATGCTAGGCACCCTCCACCCAAAGGACAAGCCTAGATGAAGCCAACAAATTAGCACCCTGGTACATGCCTACAACTGCACCAAAAGTAATGCCACTGGGTTCTCCCCCTACCGCCTGATGTTTGGAAGAGAAGCTCGACTGCCGGTAGATGTGTGCTTTGGGGTCTCTCCTGATGGGGATCAAGCTGACAACTATTTACAGTATGTGCAAAAGTTAAAGGCCCAGCTAAATCATGCATACCAACTGGTTCAAACCATGGCTGCCAAAAGAAATCTGTCCAACAAAGAAAGGTATGATAAAAGGTGAAAGCACAGGAAGCATGGAGGAAGATCGGTATTGCTAAGAAATCTGGGACTGCATGGCAAACACAAGATTGCTGACAATGCTTATCTCCTCACATTGTAGCGGCAAACTAGATGATCTGCCTGTGTACAAAGTAAGGCCTGAGAATAATTCAAAAGATGTTAAAACAATGCATAGACATCATTTACTACCCACTGGACAAATCTTGATTGAGTTTGAGCCCCCAGAAAATGCCCCCTCTGGACCAGTGACTAGAGCTGCTGCTAAGAAAAAAATCAAGAAAGTTTGTGCCTACAGAAGCTGAGTTAAAGTGTTCCCCTCCACAAATCCCAGTTGAGCATGACTGTCAGTCCATATCAGAGGAAAGTGAGTGTGATTTTGAATACTACCCTTCTTACGATCTGAGTCAGTTGTTTCGGGGCAATCCCGTAGTCAATACTGGAGATGAAGCTGGGCCTTCTGGACTGTCTATGCCCCCAGCTTTGTCCCTGGAGCCAATGCTCCCAGAAAGTGAAGTGCAAAGCATCAAGTCAGATGATATGGAATCATTGTGTATGACTGAACTGTTTGAGCTTTCAGGGGAAGAAAATGATGGACTGGAACAGACTGGTGATACACCAGAATAAGAAGAGTATTTTGAGTGCCCTGACAGTCCACTGCCAGTGTCTGAAAGCTCTCCATGTGAGCCAAGTGTTGTGGACTCAGAGACTGTAACTTCTGGAGCTGAAGGTGCCCCAAGTTCTAGCCTCTCTACCCCAATGGAGACTCCCCTGACAAGTGAGGACAATGCTGAAAATGAGGCTCAGAGTGCAGAGACTGTAACAGTCCCCTCTAGAAAGACTGGTCGAGCTGTAAAGCCTGTGGTGCACCTCAGTTATGATTCCTCTGGGAGGCCAGTGGACTTGCCTCTCAATGTTGTCCATATAGGAGTGTATGTGTCCCTGAGCTCCTTGCCCAAACTAAACATCAGTGCTAACTTCAAGTTACTTGTGTTGCCCTCTAGGTATGGTGCCCCTGCCCCATCCAGCCCCAAGGTAGCTGATAGGGAGGGCCCCCTCTCTTCAGGTTTCATGTACAAGAGGTAATAACCTGAGTTATGGTACAATGTGTGTTTAATACTGTGTAAAGAGTGACTTTACTGCAAAGTTTCAGAAATGTGTTCCTGGTAAAGTGATATATTGACTGATGATTACATGTATGAGCCTAATGTGATCCTGATGCAAATGTATATGGTTGCAATTGAAACTTATGGGGGTACTTGCTTGATGTGGATGCCAAGCTTTTTCCAGACCAGGAAGGGTGTAACCCCCCTGCAAATGGGGGTTCCTAAAAGTCTTCCAGGAGCTTGCTTGATTGCCTCAAGCCTGGATGGTGTTCAGCGTCTAAGCTGTTTATCTGTGAGTGCTTTTAGAGCCTCTGGTACTGTCTCTTTAAGAGCTGTCTGCCTGCAGACATAATTAATTTGGATGGGGGTCTGTGTGTTTCCTTGCTTGCGTCCCACTCAAGCTGCTGCCAGATCGCTCTGTTTCTGCCATCACTAAGTGGGCAGAGTGAGCACTTTTCAAAGACTTAACTGTTTGCCAGACATCATTTAGAGTAATAACGAAAATAGTTTGTCTAACCTGCTTTTCTTTGTAGTCAGATCTGTGTTTGCCTAGTCCCCCATTCTAGTTTTGAACTGTTGAACTGGACCAATCAGTGTGGGAGGACCTTTGAAATGGAGCCTGCTGCTGGCAAATCAGAACTTGGACTCTCATTGTGGAGCCAGCCACCTATGTACTGTATGGCCAATGCTTCTGGGAATTGTAGTTTGTACTTTGGCGCCTTTTTTCCACCAACAGGGGGAGTTTACTGTGAGTGACAGCCAAACCAGCTGACTGAACTGGGAGGAACTCAAAGGAAATGCCCGGCTCTGTCTACTAGAAAGATCAGATGAGTTGTGACTGTGAAGAGGGAAGGAGCTCTGGGCTTCACGCGGGAAGCTCGTGTGGGGCCCTGAAGTTTGGCCTACAACTGTTTGTGAGTGCCAGTGTGGACTGAATCAGAGTTGTAAGGAGAAAGAAGCACCAGAAGTGAGGAAACCAGGCTCACCCTGTAGAAGACTGGAGAAATTGCTGAATCGCGCTCGGTCTGTCAGGAACTGAATCTGCTGTGTGTTCTCCCAGGTATTGTGCAGTAATTGCAATCGGGATAGAAAAGCGGCCTGCCTGGTATAGTACTTTCCTTTTACATATAAATGTGTGTAGTGCTTGTGGCGAGCCGCGTTTCAAATCCCCTGTACAGTGAATTGAGTGCCTGAAGCTGGAAGTAAACCCCAGCTTAATCCAGACTACATCCATTTGCTCTGAACTGCCGTGGGGTCCAGTCGCAAGGACCTTGTCCACATGGTCTGCTCCTCCTGGCAATCCAGGACAATCTGCCTTCCATTCAGTTTCAGCATTGAATTTGTGAGTACAAATCAGGGTAGCTCCCTGCCATCATCTAATTGCAAGTGTTCCATCTGATTACTTTTCCTTTCTTTCTTCACGAACTGACCTTACCGGCTCCAGATTACAAAGTGGGTATTGTGCATGCATTTTCCATACTCAGGGCCCCAACCAGCTGCACCAAATAGGCTAGCCTCTTATTGCCTGGTACCCAGTAAGAGTGACATCTGGGACTCTGAAATATGTGCACAATACTGTGATTATTAATGTGACTGAATCAATTAACCTGATTTCCCCCTGTCCTTGTTACTATCCCCTAAATAAATTAGATTTGGTTGTTTAGCAAAGCTACACTGCTTGAACTGTGTGTGTCTATGTTGAATTACTGTACAGTGGTTATTGTATAACTGCATCTTACTCTACAGGGGTTCCCCAGAGTCAAGCTGATTGAACCAATCCTGGGGGTAAGTGTATATTGCAAGGGTACTGTGATTGATTTGTGTGGGCCACTAGTGGGAAGAAAGGGGAGTTGCAGTGACCCAGAGGGCTGTGACCAAGTCATATCAGACTATCTTAACCCCAACCTCTGGGTGGAGGCACCCGCCATCAGATCCAGGCCCCTCAACCTGTTGATGGCAAATCAGGCAGGGGTAGTAGCCCTTGGGATAGCGCCCTCTGGGGGTTACACGAGTAAATAATTTAGTTAGGTATGAGTTACAAGCATCTCTTATATTCTATTTAACCTCTACTCTTAGATCTCGTACTGATTCATTATGTTAGTGCTAATCTAATTCCAAATCCCTAAAATACCTATAATTATTTTGTTCTATTTATTTAGTATGTAAATCAATACCACCCAAGGTAATTTTGCTTGATCCCCTTGCATGGTGCAAATACTGTCGATGGATACCATGACTTATTCCCGCGCAACTCTAGCGGTTGGTGGAGAAAGTGAGGCGGCCCCCCTGTACCAGTTCTAAGCCACCAAAACAGTGTCCCTGATGTCCAGTGGTCCCTCCACCCACCCGTGCCCATGCCCAATGTCCACACACAATGTTTCTGGTGTCTAGTGGTCCTTCCCCCCACCTGCACCCATGCCCGATATAACAGAACATTTACCCTGGTGTCTAGTGTCCCCCCCAACCGATGCCCTGCCCGATTAATAAAAGAAAAGTCTCCCTGGTTTGCAGTGGTCCCTCTCCCAATCCAGTCCCTATCCCCTCCAAGTGAAAGCCCACCTGGTTTGACAGTCCCCCCGGCAATTACCAGCCCGCCACTATCATGAGGGATGCCTATGGCAAGAAATTCCTCTCCCCAGCAACACATCTCCAGACCCATTTCTGAACAATAATATTCCGAACCCCCAGCCCATGTCTCATTGGTGTCTAGTGGCCCCCTCCCTCCCATGGCACAAAACCCACCCTGGTAACCCTTACCTGAATCTTGGTGCCACGTGGTTGATAATAGCCAAAGAAACACTGCACACCCTCCTCAGCTGTCCACTGTCTGACAGAGCAGGGCATACTTTTATTTGCCCTATAAATAAGCAGTGCACTCCTTACTTCTGTCAGACAGCAGGCATCTGAGGTGGTGTGTGGAGGGCTGTGTCACTCACCACCAACTTCACTGTGGGACCGAGATTCAGGTAATAGTGACCAGGAGGGGAGTTCTCAGTGCCATGGGAGTCGGCCACTAGACACCAACGAGACATAAGTGGGGGGGGAGGATTGGAATATCACTGTTCAGGAACGGGGCTGGAGCTGTGTTGTTGGGGGGCATCACTTGCCACAGGCATCCTGCACATTAGTGGTGGGCTGGCAATCATCTGGGGGGGATTGTCAAACCAGGGTGGGCTTTCACCGGTGCAGCGATGGGGATCAGATGGGGAAGGGACTGCTGGATACTAGAGAGAGTCTTCTTTTATTAATCAGGCAGGGAATTTGGTGGGGGGAACACTAGACATCAGGTTAAATGTTCTATTACATTTGGCATGAGTGTGGGTGGGGGAAGGGACTGTTAGATGCCAGGGACATTGTGTGAGGACATCGGGCATGGGTGTGGGTGGTGGAGGAGGGCCACTGGACACCAGGGAAATTGTGTTTATGTACCGGGTGAGGTATCAGGTTGGGGGGCACCACTTGCAGCAGGGAAGTAATGTATATTTAAATGGCATGGGATCAGAGGCGAGGGGAACCACTAGCACCAGGGATAGCTCCACATCTGGGACTAGGCATTTGGGGAGACATGCTGTGCTAAATTTCCTGGCTACCCATGCAAATGAGCCCATAATGGGCATGCAAATGGCCCCTTAGTGCCTTGCATGCCCAATGGAATCATTTGCATGGGTCCATTTGAATATTTCAAATTTTGCTTTGGCACACTCCATTGTTGTGATGTACTTCAGGAGCCATGTTGGGGCAGCTCTAAGTGGCTTGGCACTGTGCTGACATAGCTTTATATTCAGTTGTATATCACCGGTGTGCTATTCCACTGAATTTAGCATTTTTGGGGAGCCAGGCTAGCACAAAACGGAGCACACATTTTTGCATCTGCTTTGCACAGTTTTGAATATCGTGCCCCAGATCTTTTGTTTGCTACTCCCGCTGTCCTCTCTGGGCTAAGTTACAGACATAGAAGACCCTGGAGAAAAGCAGATCCAGAAAATATTTGACTAGAAATGATAAAAGCTCTATCATGCACTGTAGGCTATTGACTCTCCCACTGCTTCCAATTGCTCTGATGTCAACTGCAGGGGATTCTGGGATTTGTAGTAACAAAGATGTCAGCCTAAAACTAAGCAAAATGAGAAAATCTATTATACTACAGCAAACACTAAGTAAACCTAAATGTTTTTGCACACAAAGTACACAGTGGGACCAGTTCCATATATGAGCATGGGGGCCCTTTGTGCTGAGTGTTCACCTTAATGAACATCTACAATAGTCATGTACAACTTTAATACAATAATTGTATATCTAATAGTATTATAGTGGTGTGGTAGTGCCACTATAGTTAGGGTTAAGTAGGTTGTTTAATGTTAAAACCCTAACTTTGCACTTTAATAGCTTAATCCTGTTCAATGGAATAGCACAAAATTTTGCACACATGGTTTGAGTGGGCAAGGTCTCTTGATGTGCTAAGTTTCATTTTGGTTGGGCGTGTGGATTTCAAAATATATTTTTTTATTGCCTACAGCCCAGATGGTTTGTAATTTTGTTCTAAAATTTGCAGAGTAGAAAGGGCTTGCCCTGGAATGGTGCATTTTGTTTGTTTGGTGAAAAAACATTAATCCATTCCCAAGTTATAAGGATTTGAAATGTCAGTTCTGAGGATGTGTAGTAGGGTCTTTCTGATAGATGCTTGACACAAAAGAAGAATGTAGCCATGAGAAATAGGATTCTTCTTTCATGAGAAAAAAATATTCTTTTGTATGGCAGCCATCTTATTTCCATTTTTTTCAGAAAAAAATTTTTCAAAACCCATAAAAATGATATATTGCAGAAGCACCAATACATGTATCTTGCTAAATGGAACCTAATTAGCTCGATTGCGGAGTTAGTTTTTGTGAAAAATTACCTGAAATTGTTTTTTCCAACTTTAAAAAAATCTTCTTTCATGACACAAGTTTCTGCTTTCATATGCTTCATGAAAGAAGAACAGGTCATACGAAAAATAAATTCATCCTCACAAAAGAGGATTTTGGACTTCATTTTTTCCTGAATCTTCTTTCATCAGAAGACATCTTCTTTTGTGAAAATCTCATGAAAGAGGATGTGTTCTCACGAAAAAAGATTCTGGACTTAGTTTTTTTCCACATTTTTCTTTTGTGAGAAGGATTCTTCTTTTGTTCAAAAGCATCTTCTTTCATGAGCACATTTTTATTTTGTGAGGATTCTTCTTTCATGAGCTCATGAAAATCTCATGAAAGAGGATGCCTTCTCACAAAAGAACATTTTGGACTTTTTGTTTTTTACACACTGCAACTTTAACAAGCCATAACTCAGTCAGTCTTTGCAGTTAATGGAGACTCTATCACTCTCTCTCTCTCTATATATATATATATATATATATATATATGTATAATGCAAAAAAAAACTGCGTTTTGTATCATTGGGTTAAAACACAAAAAGTCAGAAAATGAACCTTCATAGGGTTGCCCCTCCCCATGTACTCTCCCCATTCTCTGAAGAGTGACAGGCGCGGGTGTGTCATTGGGTTGGGAGGCCTAAATGTCATCCCATTCCATGTGTAATCATATTCACAAGCCACAGTAAAGAAGAATGGGGTGACATGTAGGCCTCACAACCCCAATGACACACCCAGCATCTGTCAATATCGGGAGTTGGGGGTATATGAGGAGAGGGGCAAAACTAAAGGTCTCATTTCCTGACTTTTTGTGTTTTAATCCTAAATGATGCATTAACAAAGTTTTTTGCATAGAATTTCCTTACTTTTTGAGAAAGCAGAGAAAAGTAGAAAGTCACGCAAGTTGGTGGGAGTGCGGGGCCCCACCAACTTGCAAATTTCTACCTAACGTAACAGTACACATACTGAATATCATATCTATTGCTGGGAGTGCATATTGGTGGGAGCATGGGGCCCACCAACTTGAAACAAAACAAAGTTTCATTCATCGGAGTGGCATAATGCCGCACCTGTTTACATGTCAGACACCTAACCACTGAAAATTACCTCCATGACAGTAAGACTAGCTACCAGGGTGGGACAAATCACTTTTTGACCTGGTGGACAGTATGGCCACCATACCTCAAAATCTGGTGGCCCAAATATTTTTAGGTGGCCAATTTTTTTACGGCCGCTAGACTATAAAATATACTAGCCATTTTTTTTTGAAATTTCTCTTTTATCCTCCTCACAGCCTGCCTCCTCCGACCCTTCAGTGATGACCTCCGGACATCCCACTGCCCGGAACCCTGCCCCCACAGACCACGGATCCCCATGGAGCCGCGGTTTACCCCCCGGGCGGGGACGAGGTGGAGGGGTTCTAACCCCGTAACTTTACATTTTCGTCGGTCTCGTGGTCTGTTGGGTGGGCACGGGCACATTATGGGCACGTCCGAGGTCCTCGCCTCTTCCCAGATGAGGCAGGCTCCTTTTCCTCTTTTCTCCCTCCCCGAGCAGCTGACGACCTCCCCTGATGTCATGACGTGCACGTCGACGTCCGTGCTGCTCAACGGCCAGCCATCCCCTAGTGGGGCTTGCAGTTCCCCGAGCCTCCGCTCAGGGTCATGCAAGTGCAGGGCATTGGCCGAATCCCTCCCCGGAGCAGGCGAGCTGTCATTGGATGCTCAAGCCTGTCTCCCCCCCCGGCCGACTCACCGACTACCTGAGTCCGCTCCCGAACCCGGGTCACCGGCGTGGAGCGAGGTGTGGCGTCCAGTGCCTCAACCCTCAGCGCCACCGGGCCGGCTCATACTAGCCATTTTTGTAACTTGCCTTTCAGATGAGGAATTGTCTATTAACCTACATTTGGGGACATCTTTACCAGAGATTCTGATGAGAATTAGCCTGCCAGAACAGCATCAAGTATACACAGGAGGGAGAATTTATAAAGTACTAATTGAAAGTCCTGCCTGTCTAATGCAAAAAGGGAAGCAAGGGTGGCACTCACAACTATAAGCAAATGAGAATGAAATCACCAGTCACTACAGAGGAACTACTGAAGATGGGACCATCAGAGAAACCCCTCCATGACCGAATCCGAAAAGGGAAGGGTGGCACAATTATGAGAAAATGAGATGAAAATCACCAAGAGGATAACGACTAAAGATGGGACCGGTGGAGAAACACCATGACTGGACTGGGGTCTGACTGACCAGAACCTGCTGATTTACAAGTGGAAACAAGTCCTAGTGCTATAAGTGTACACTGTTTTTTTTTTGTTAAATAAAGCAATAAAACCTTTCAGATGTTGTGGTTCTCTTTTTGTCTTGGGTGTTCTTTTTTTGGGGGGGGTACTTTTTTTGTGACTTATATTTTTTTTCATGACATGGCCAGGCCTGCGCTGCTGCTATGCTGTTACCATCCGATCCATCACTGTAGGGTCATCATCACTAAAATTAAATTTTGAGGGCAAGGGCAGAAAATAAAGTTTAAATGTTTCCTAGAACTATGGCTGACAGATTGCTAACAGTATTTCTATTGCTGTTACTGTCTTCTTCAAAATCGGTCCACATCCCACTCCAACGCAACCACTGTCTGTCTCCTTTCAGCTCAACTCCTCCAACTCCTCATCTATTTCTGCTTCCAAGTCCGTTACATCTGATTCTGGATGTGTGACTTTATGCCCAGAAAAATGCCGATATCCCATTGTTGATGAGTACCAGTGATCAATTGATGGGTCTGGATTAAAGTCCGCTATTGTTGGTCTATTTAAACTGATCATCAGCAAATCATCCATAGTGTTATCAATAAGATTGCTGCAAGATATTGTTTTAATCCTATTATGAGCACTAAATCCCCTTTCGCGAGCAGCTGTACTCACTGGCATTACTTGATAAATTGTGATCAACAACCCGCAACAGACCAAATCTCCCAAAATTTTGGTGAACTTTTCTTAATGAATGCTCTGTATTTTGATTTTTTACAGCATTTTTGAAATCTTGCCACTCTTCCAAAAGTTTTTGTGTAATTTCTCTTTCAAGTTTGGCATCCAGCTCTGGATCAGATAAAAGTTGCCCTGAACCGTATTGCTTTTCAGGAATGGCATGTACCTCTGGCAAAGCCCTGTGATGGATTCCTGATCAAAATTTAGAAAGAGAGGGTAATCAGGAGAAGGTCAAACAGTTGTGTCAAATACTGAAAACCATTTGTAGTCTTCCGACTTCCACATGGGCTCAAATCTGTCACATAAGAATCCAACCACACTGTCGCATACTTTCTCCTTGATCTGTTTGCATGCATTTTCACTGGAAACAATCTCCTTGGCTGCTTGGTCTGAAGCAGTGGCCTGCCTGGTTCTTTTTTGCTTTTTATTCCTATTTTTCTCTACATCACTAGCATTTTCAGTCATGCTTGGTGGAGGAGCTAGAGGAGTGCTGCCACCCATGCCACCAGTAAGGAGACTGCCCTCCAAACTTGCATACTCTAAAAACTGTGCCTCAGCAGGGCCTGCATTGGTCTTCAGCTTGATGAGCTCCAAAATGCAGCTGTCCACTTGTTGGCTGTACTTGAGTAAGAAGAAGACCCTCTTTTTGAAAATTTTGAGAATCCCTTCCAAGAATAGATAGATAATCTTATTGAAAGGCCAAGAACCACATTTATTTTTGTTTTTTACAATGTTCAAATGTCCTTTAGCGCTGTCTGCATCAGGACCCCCACTGTGCTGTGATGTAGTATTCTCTAAGTGTGCAACTATTGCCTGCAGGATGTGGAGAAGAGCTGACACAGCACTGTGGTGTGAACTGACCCAGTGCACTGTGAAAATGCTGACCAGTTTTTTCAATTCAATGAAAAGGGTGTTAGCAGCCTCCTCCAAGGCTCTCATTCTTTGGTGAGAAGAATGATACAATGAATACAGGGTCTGCAAGCCATTTTTGTTTTTGTGAACTTCTGGCATATGTTTTTGGGCATCTAGAATGGCCAGTTGTAAAAGATGCACGATGCAGTGTGTAGCAATTAACCAAGGCAGGCCATTGTTTTGTAACTTTGCCGTGACTCCGCCACGTTGATCTTGCATGACTGATGCACCATCAGTGGCCATCCCAGAAATCCATGGAAGAGTTTTCCACAAGGGGATGTTAAGTTTGTTAAAGAATGAATCTAATGCTGCAATGTATCCATCGGCATCTGCTTTCCTTAGTAGCTCGGTACCAATAAAGGAGGTATTTGGAGTACCATCTTCACCAACATAACTGATAAACACATTCACAAATTCCCTCACACTTCTGTCAGTGCTTCCGTCTATTAACAGCCCAACAGCAGGAGATTTTTTTATCCCTCCAGTTGTGTTTGTGCGTATTACTGCTGCAATGTGATGCACAAACTCGCTGCACCTCTTGTGATTTGTGTATTGTTCAATCACTTTTATATTACATTTGCATAACAGTGAGGTATGAAATGGAAAGTCCCAAAATGGCCTATCCCTTGATGCCAGAAAGTAGGCAACATTAAAAAGACACCGCATGGATTACCTCATTGTAACATTCATCTTTTGAAAACAAAAGGCCATAGGTGTGTATTCAGGTGTCCTTTGAGCCCTTTGAGCCAGAATGCATTTTACATGGGAACTGCTTGCATCATGAAGTTTTATAGACTCCATTTTAAAAGTACTGCTACCAACAAAAAACACAGATGTATGATCTGCCAGATGGGGTTGCTTCCTACACACTTTGCAACTCATAGTGTTGCTTTGCTTCTCATACTGAAGCCAGTCCAATTCCTGTGACCATTCAACCCTGAATTTGCATTTCACTGAATCTTTTTTCCTGTTGGTAGGATTTATTCTGGGCAGAGCGCTTGAGGAAGATTAGCTATCTGCAACAGAAACAGTACTGGAAGTAGCGGAAACACTATGAACCTGAACGTCAGTAACCATTACTGATGGTCTGTCAATATGGTCACGACCATCACCCTGGCTGCCCCTTCCCTCTGATACAGAAACAGAAGAAGAAACAGCAGCAGCAGCGTTACAACTGGAAGATTTACATTCACATATTCCTCCTCATCAGCAACATTAACAATCATGTTACTGTCAGTGTCACTGATGACTTGAATGGTTTTGTTACGTAATTCTTCCACAGCAGATAGACTGGGTTTAATAAAGCCAAAGGAAAACAAATTAGGTTGTTGTTTTTGTTTCTTTTTTCCAGACATTTTTTATTACTCCAATCCCAAAACAGTATGACAAAGAACGAGTGGTTGGTGATGGCAGCATAGCAGCAGACAGTTTTTGGATGCCTGACACAATCACAGGAGGACTGGCTGTGAGTGAGACTGATGGACTTGGACTGATGTTTGTAGTACACAACCAGAGACGCTGTCACTAATATGCTTGCACACAGGTTATAATAGCTATGACTTTTTCAGTAATTGTGGCAAGCAGCTTAGCTCTAATTTTTTTTTAAAAGCCTGACACAACCTCAAGAGTCAAGAGGACTGGACGAGACAGGTGGACAGCCAAACAACAATAGATGCAGTCAATAATATGTACACAGGTAGTACTAGTATGGGCTTTTCATTAATTGTGGCAAGCTTTAATTTTTTAATTTGTTTTAAACTGGTCCCCTCAAAAAAAGCCTGACTGTCTGACACAACCTCAAGAGGACTGGAATGGATGAAATAGGTGGACTGCCAAAGAACAAGAGTCACAGTCAATAATATGCACACAGGTAGTACTAGTATGGGCTTTTCATTAATTGTGGCAAGCTCTAATTGGTTTTTTCTTTTGGCCCCCCCAAAAAAGCCAGACACAACCTCAAGAGAACTGGACGAGATAGGTGGACTACCAAACAAAAGACACAGTCAATAATCTGCACACAGCCGGTAGTAATACTAGTAGTATGGACTTTTCATTAATTGTAGCAAGTTTTAATTTTTTATTATTTTTTTGGTCCTCCTGGCCCAACCCCATCCACAAAAAAGCCTGTCACAACCACTAATATGCACACAAGTGGTAGTCCGGACTTTAAATTATTGTAGCTTGTATTTTTTATTCTGTCAGTGGTCCCAGTCCCACCCAAAAAAGCCTGACAAAATCACAGGATGAGATGATGCCCAAAGCTCTTTTACAATTTACAAGTATATATTTATATTTATTTTCTAAAACAAACAAGAGAGGGACACTCACACTAACACACAACCACAGAACAAGACACTAGACTAAGACACAGGCAGACTGTCAAATTAAACAGAACTGTAATAGGCAAATATACAGGTCAGCAGCCAGCCAGTAACCTGTGAAGTGGGTGCATGAGGAAGGGCACTGTCCGTTACGGTGACATCTTCCCCGCACAATCCACTCACGGCGATGGACAGGTAGGGCGACCGGATGAGGGGGTGGGTGAACTAGGTGACAGAATGTCACTATATGTACGCACATGAGGGGTGGGAGTGAGCATGGTGAGCATGGGCTGGGGGGAGAAGCTGTAGGAAGTGGTGCTGTGGTTGCCAGTCGAGCTGCGTCGTGGCATCGGGGATTGGCTAGTGGGTGGGGTGGCTGAGGTACTGGGTTTGGGTCCGGGCGCTGGCGTGATTTTTATTGTGCCTGGCTTGAACCTTTTTATTTTTACTGCTTTCACTCCCCCCCGACATGCACCCTGCTGGAGTTGAGAATCCTTAAGTAGGGGGGTGCGGGTGGTGAAGCCCTCCGAGGGGGGATGTGGGGGGATGAAGCCCCCCCTCAGAAAGCAGTAAAAATATGTCCTGGTGCCATTGTGCTGCTGTGCTGGCGTTGTCGGAGTGCCAGAAATGTGTTTGGCACTCTGACTGAGCGATAACGGTGCTCTCCTTTAGGTGTTCACCATTATCACATAGACCCACAGCAGCCAGATAGTCCTGCTATGAACTTGTTGCAATCAACTTTGTTTGAGCTCAGAATTGGGGGTAGTTGGTTGGAAATGGCATTAATAAGTTGCTTAATTTGCCTTCCCACCTGGACTGTCAAGCAAGCTCCCCTTCTTCAGTCAGATCGACATCTACTACTTTCAGTTAACTTTGCCCTATGCTTATTGCCTGGAGTAACTCTGAGACCAAAAATATAACTCTGAGAGTATGTACTCTTTGCTATGCACTCAGCACTTCAGCAACACAGTAAAACCTGCACAAAACACTAAAACCCCCTCAGATTTTGATCATTGCAGACAGCAAGCAAAGCAGACCCGTCCCCCTTACTTCAGCACGTCATCGTAGTCATGCATTTCAAATCGCCAAATGCCAGTTTAATGTTTTTTTTCCCCTTCTGACCACCAATACTGTAATATTACCCCCCTCCCAGTCCGCAGTGAACAATTGTAGAACCTTTCAAGCCCTTAAAAGGGCTTTTGAATAGATTTAAATTCTCAGACACAATACAATAGTATACGATTATGAAGGCTCTCCCTCACAAACACTCAGTGAAATGGTGGGCTGCAGCATTCACGTAGGCATTTATACTGAAGCACCCACATGAACGCATGGCATCTGCTAAAAGCATACCTTGTGATCTGGGCATTCTGTCCTCTCTCAACTTGCGCAGACTCCACTGGTATTCCTCTCGCATGCTGGCTCAGGCTGTTGGGGAACCACGCACAGTTGCACTACAGTGCCAATCAGGATTGCGCTCGCATGGCCATGGATGAATCTGCACATGCACAGTGGGGAAAACAAAAAAAAGGGACTACCAGCAGGTGCAAGGATGGCTCCACTAGGGAAAAAACCCTTTAATTCCAGACACATGCGTGCTGCTTCCACAAGCATTACTCACCAGAATGGTGACTTTCAAGTAAAATCAAGTGGCCAGAATGGGGAGAAAGGTCACATTTGGTGACCTGGCGACCGTATTTGTCCCACCTGCTAGCTACCTTATAAATGTCAAGCCACTACCACAATGCAAAACGCTATATGCAAAATGTAAAGTGCATCATGCAATGTCTCCACAGCAAATTAATTTTACAATACCAAAACACCATAATTCACATCTACAGGACATCTCCTCAACACCCTCCAAATTTCAAGTTAAAAGACCAAACCATTTCTGAGATATTACATTTTAAAGTTTGAGATTTTCATTTGTCAGAGTGGCATAATTCTGCACCTGTTTATATTTTTACACACCTAACCACTGTAAAGTATGTCCATGGCAGTAACACTAGCTACCCTATAAATTTCAAGCCAGTACCACAATGCAAAATGCTCTCCACAAAATGTAAACTGTGCCATGCAATATCTCCACAACAAATGTATTTTCTGACACCTAAATACCATAATTTACATCTACAGGACATCCCCTCAACACCTTCCAAATTTCAAGTTAAAAGACCCAACCATTTCTGAGATATTTAGTTTTAAAAGTTGTGAAAATTGGGCTACCTGGTCCCTCCAAATCTGGCCATTTAGTCCCTCCTTCATGAATAAAGATCACCATCAAAGAATGTCATGATCAAAGAATTTAAAGGCTCGTGATTAAAGAATTAAAAAATTTTAAAACTCAATTTTCCAGAGAAATACAGTAAACCACAGCCATGACTGGATATAATGAAGCCCACTGAGCAAAACCCGTCCTAGTTTGACTTCATAAGTCACCCCTGGGCTGAGATATTTTGATTTTTTAATCTGGTCATCAAGTCGCACCCTTGTGATCAAAGATCACGGTCAAAGAATCTCGTGATCAAAGAATTTGCAGGCTCGCAACCAAAGAATTTGCAAGCTCATGATCAAAGAATAAAAAATGTTAAAACTCAATTTTTTCAGAGTAATAAATTAAACCACAGGCATGACTCGATAGAATGAAGCCCCCTGAGCAAAACCCATCCTAGTTTGACTTGATAAGTCCACCCTGGGTTGAGATATTTGATTTTTTAATCTGGCCATCTAGTTGTGCCCTCATGATCAAAGATCACGGTCAAAGAATCTCGTGATCAAAGAATTTGCAGGCTCACGATCAAAGATCGTTAGCGAGCTACAATGAAAGAATTTAAAACTTTGAAACTCTATTTTTTGGACAGAATTAGAAGAAACCACAGCCATGGCTTGATAGAGGGAAGACCCCTGAGTAAAACTCATCGGAGTTTTACTTCAGAAGTCACCCCTGAGCCGAGATATTTGTTTTTTCCAACCGCAAAATCAAAACAAGATGGCGGCCGTTACGATCAAAGAATTCCTCATGATCAAAGATTCTTTGATTGCAAGTCTACAAATTCTTTGATTGTGAGGAGGGACCAGATGGCCAAAACCCCATTCTTCTTTCGCAAAATAACCATATAAATTTTCCCATAGATGTATAATGGGAACTTAAAACTTTAATAACTTTTGAATAGATTAATATTTTTCACCAAACAAAAAGCAGCATATTCCTTGGCCCAAGCTCTTTCAATGTGCCAAGTTACTGAGTGGCACACTACACAATGGCCATGCAGCACCATGGACAAAATCTGAAAAACTGCCCACAAAACTGGAGAAAAGTGCATTTTTAGCATTTTGGTGCACAAAACTGTGAGTCAGACTGAAATGAAATTTGACAAATCAAGAGATCTACCATGCCCCACCATGCATACCAAATGTCATGCAAATCTGTTGTACGGGTCCAAAGTTATTAATGCGCAACATTTTGAGTTTAGCATAGAAGTTCCTTCATAACCCTAGATATAGGGGTGCAACCGTGCCCCTATAATATATATATATATATATAGTAGATAAAAAAAAATCTGAATGAGTACTACTATGAATACATGCCACAAAAATTAATGGGGTATGCACTACACCCCTAAATTACCTCCCAACTTCACCGTGGTACCAAATCCACAATTAAAGTCCAACAATTACTGAAAATGCACAATTTATGTACCTCCTCTTGTTCTACAAGCATAGCAAGTCTCAGACCAAACCAACAGAAATTGACCAAGTTATGGTTAAAAAAAAACAAAAGCAAATGTTTGCCCTTCTAAATCATCTGCCATGACATGAGGAACAGTTAATATAGTTATTTCTTTGAAGTGAGCACCACAAAACATAATTAGAACAAAGCACACAAATAGCATTTTCTTTTATGATCCATTACAAAACAAGACTGGTGACTCAGTCTGCTTCTGCAGGCTGATATGTGCCTATATGGAAGCATGGAAGCACAGGGCTCAGTGGGCTCTATACTTCTGCAGCCAGATGGGTGCATACATCTATGGAGACATGGAAGCACATGGCCCTCTGAGCCCTATGTTTCCACAGCCACATGCATGTGTTCATATACCCCCCAATACAGTAGCCCTTCCAAATGCATTGTCACTCTTACTGGTTGGCTCTTGCCAGTGTCTTGTCAGACAACAACACCTTTTTTTTCTGGTGGTCATTCCACTCCTTAGGGACTTCACCCACACTGGTCACACACTACTTGTTTACGTGACCTTTGTTTACCACCACTCTATGTGTGCTATGGTCAAACAATTGCTAATCCTCTTTGTTACTTTTTTTACCCACTACTAATGCTGCAAATAAAGACATGAAAAAGGAGATTACAATGTAGTTAAAAAAACTGTGTACATAGATAAAATATATAATTGTTTAATTTAAGGAAAAGTAAAAAGAAAAAATAATGTTTTAGTTTTATTGAATAAAATTATTTTTGATCATTAAGTTAAAAAGAAGTAATTATTATCTGTAAAACTCCCCATGCAACTGTGATGAAGGGGGTCATGACTGAATGTCTGCAGGGCCATTGGAAGTGGAAGTCACTGTGAGGCAATAGCTATGTGGATGGGAAGAACTGATGGTTTCAGACCCCCTCCTCTTCTCCACTGAAATGAGAAGAGGGCTGTACTTGAGGACCCAAGCATTGCTATTGGACTTTCACTGAGATATTGAAGGCCTGGTCTTCCTGCTGCTACAAGAGTTGATTTGTCTCATGCAGTTGGTCCACCACCTGAAGCAGGACATCCTGTGTGGTCCCCCGAGCAGCAACCTGGTCCTTGAAACTTTGATGAAACTTGGCAAAATTCTGACTGAGGTCCACGTTTCTGCTTTGGACATACACAGGACCTCATATGTCTGCTGCTTGAGTCTCTCATGATGGTACGTGCCGAGATTTCATTCTGAATATCCATGAGCATCGTGAGATGCTCGGTGAGACCTCTGACAGCTTCTGACAGGTGGCAGAGCTCCTGCTCATTGCTCCTGGTTGCGGCTTTATGTTCTAAAACAGAAAAGGAAAGGAAGGAAATATGTACAGTAAACACAGTGTTATTTTTTTCTACTTGTTGAAACTGCCATTACTTCCTCTGGATAGATGGATTGCCCTGTGAATACAAGCAGTATTACTAAAGGCACATACCAGCTATAGACAGTGAGATGGATTAAACATATTTTAACTGCCATCATAACCTTTGTGTATTAAGCAACATGACATTGATTGGATTTGCCTGTGAACAGAAGCAGTAACAGTACATTGGTTGTCCATTACACCACATGTTATGAATCACAGAAAGTACTGACTGGCATGGTTTACAGTGAGGGATACATTGTGTAACATCTGTGCTGTATGTGAAAGATACCATCACCAGTGCTCTTTGAGGTTATGCAAGGAAGAAATAGTTGCACACACAAAGAGCAGCAAGCATTGCTCTAGCATGGCAAGAGACATATGCATAATGAAGGGGAGAAGCAAAATAGTTATTAGTAGGAGTGACTACAACCACTACAGAATTTGCTATGCTATAACAGCCAACGTGTTAGTTTGGTAGCAAGCGTGTGGGGCAGAATGCAATGTAGTGAGTTATACCATAAGCACTGTTGTTGTTGTCATGTGCTATGACACAGACAAACAGATATATGCCATTGTCTTGTACCAAAGTTCAACATTCAAAGAATTTAGTTTTGTAACATGGCAAATGTAAGAAAGGTGAAAACAGCACGGTGGATTGGACAAAAGAGATCAGGTGGTATAGTTTGGAGCGGGCATTAATCCAGCAGTAATACCATCCCGAAACTGAAATACCATAGTGATCCACACAGGTTGAGAAGCACTGCAGCATAGAACCAGCACCTGTGTATCCAAACCACCCACCCAAATCCCGATCAGTGTCTGTTTGGAGCACTCACCGGGACTCTGTAGGAGCGCACAGAGTAGCGGAGCAGTGACGCACAGGATGGCAGAGGAGCAAGGAGGGAAACAGGTCCAGAGCACAGCTGACCCCGAGATGGGTCACAAAAGACAGTGAGCTGTGGCGCCCATCTGTAGTCACCAGAAGTGCATGGCACAGTGAAGCAGAAGTAGTGGTGTGGGAAACAGGTGAATAAGACCGGTAGGAAGTCCCCACTGAGAAAGTGAAGCAAGCAAGGGGCAAGGGAAGGTAAGCCAGGAAAGAGGGGTGCCAGCACATCAGAGCAATACGCTGGAGACACAGAGTAGGAGTGCAGACATGTAAATGAGATTGCGCGCGAGATAGTGGAACACAGAAATGAGCATCTCTTAGACCTCCCACGGCACGTATGAGAGATAGCCACGCACATCTGCATAAATGTGAGATAGAAATCTTAAAATATACTTAGTAAATAGTTATGGATGCCATAGTTATGACAACATCAGTATATAAATCACAGTTAGTGAAATGTTCAGACAGTGCAGCACAGAAATGACAAAATATCAAAATCTATGTATTGTTCTATTGAGAGTGTGAAAATAAATGTCATAGTAAGCAGACAGTATTCAAAGCCATGTTACAATCGCAGTAAGCCACTCTGAAGGTGGCATCTAATAATGGATTAATGCATGGTTGGGCCATTTTACACCCTCCCAACCATACATTAATCCACCATTAGATGCCACCTTTGTCGTGGCTTAATGCTTACTTGTTCAATGGAACTTCTGTTTACCATAAGAAATAGTAGGATACAAAAAAGATGAAGTCAGTACAATATGTAAGTATGCACATCAGACACAACAAAGGGTATGTGAGTGCCTTGGTCTGGTTTGGGGGCTTAAACTTGTGATGCTTCTTACTTACCACTTCTGATTCAGGAGCCTCTATGGCATCTACTGTAGTACATACTGTGTCTATACTGTCTTGCTATATTTCAAATAAATAGTGATATCTCAGATCTGTATATAATAACTGGTGAGTGTTTTTTCCCATAGGGGAAATTCAGTTATAATTGTTGTAATCAGCTGGTTATAATGGTGAACACATGCCAGGTTTCCCTTGCTCCATGCATGTGCCAGCCGGCCGTCTTTCCTTCCTGGTGCGGGACACTTCACCACCACCTGGGACCACCACTAAGACTCCGCCATAAGAACATTTTTTAAAACAATGAACTTAGCTCTTTGAAATAAACTTTGGGGATGAACTGCTTTATATTTAATAAAAAAAAAGTTTACACAGCCACTTGAACCTGACTGCTTTGGACCACGCTTAAACTCAAATGGACTGCGGCCGTACAGTGATGTATTTGTATTTTATATAATTGCTGTGGTGAAAAAACGCTCCCCAGCAATTATGTAAAATAAAACTGTAAGTGATGTGTAAACTAAAATTTTACACACACCCTTGGTGTTGGATGCTTAAATAAACCTCTTGAACTTCACTCTCGGGGTTTATGTAGTATCCAACACCAAGGGTGTGTGTAAAATTCTCATTTAACACACCACCCCATGTATTATTCTATATGTTATTCAGATTATTAACCACCAACATATGAAAAGTGCCTGACTGTGCTGTGACCTTCAGGAACAACTGTGAAACAAAGTTGATACATTGTTCTTCATCTGACCATAAAAAAAAATGGTTTTCAATCATCTGAAGGTATTGGAACAGTATGTCTGTATTGTCTGTTACTGTACAAATGACCTACGGTACTGTTTGAAAATAAATTTAGCAATAGAAGGGTGTAAAGCGGTAATGTTATGAAACTTTAATTTACCTTTCCTGGCAGTAACCAATCGGTAGTGGTGAGCAGGTAAATCTGTGGAAGACCAAAATATTTAATGAGTAAAATTAAGGAAACCTTTGCATGAGATACCTTATATGACAAACACATAAAATAGGGTGCGCGTGTGTGTATGATAATCACTTACTGCACACACTTCAATTCACATATATTTTTACAACCCTTATGCATGGCACAGTCAGGTGATTATTAAGTGTGTACTCATGAAAAAGAAACCTGTCATGCTGTAAGTGTATGGTTATTTGATTTACATCATGCCGCTCAGCAAGTTATGTAAGGAACTGCAGCTCAGTTCTTTTACCAGTTGGTGGGGGGGAGGGGATTACATAGTACTTATATAACACTGTATGATACAGCATATTAACAAAAGAAACACCCTCAAGATGATATATTTTGTCTTCTTTGACAACTGCACTGTATATAGAAATTTATTAATCAAGGCATCATTTTTAGACTATCAGGATGGATTATTTCTAAACATTCTATGTCCTTTTTTTGTTCCACAACAGAAACACAGAAATTGAAACTGATGGCAAATAAAGATAGCTTGGCACACCTAGTCATAAAACAGGTTGAGTCATGGAAAGAGTTCACAAATTCTATAATTGCATGTTACTTATTGCGAATTTCATCATACAGGGGTTTCTCAAATTTTCTGCAAAGCCAGACAGCTTTGTGTGAAATTCAAGTTGTATTTGTCAAAAGCAGAAATTGTGAAATGGACAGCCAGAGGGCGCTGTGCTGAAGATGGCTGCTTGATTCTTCATCTCCCTGGATTCACCAAATATCATCATCCATCCTACAGATTCCAGACTTCCTACCTTCACCAACATCTGAGATCTTACTATATGTACAACGCAGAACAGCTCTGGTACAGTATTTTTATTGCCTCATAATTACTGAACGAGTTATCTACAGCTTTTCAATTTCTCTGTTAAGGCCTACAATAATGGCAGACCAATCTCCACATAACAGTTCTCTTAATAGAGTGGAGGCAATGTTTCAGCAACTAATAAGTGAAATCAATGTATTAAAAATTGCATCTCAACAAAATATCAATAATATGCAGGCACTTGATCAAAAAATCAGCGCTACTAATGTTAAAGCATCTCAAAATGAAGATTCCATTAACACATTACAGGCTACCATCAGGAGCAGGACAGACTTATTAGGAACCTTCAGGACAAAATAGATGATATTGAAAATAGAAACAGACGTAACAACCTTAGATTTCTCGGATTTCCTGAAGGTGTTGAACTAGGAGACACCAGTGCTCTTCTAACTCATGTACTTCCTTCTTTGCTTAAATTACCAGCTGGCCAAGACCTAATCATCGAGAGATCTCACCACACCTTAAATCCGAGGCCTGGACCCGACCAGAAACCCAGGCCCATCATTGCCAGATTTCTAAACCACGCACATACTGAACTGATTCTTCAAAAAGCGAGGCAATTAGGTGCACTTACTTGGCAAGAAAACAGAATCCTAATTTTCAGAGACTATTCTAAAGAATTATCTAACAAACGAAAAGCTTACAACCCCATTAAAACAATCCTTCATCAGCGTGGAATTAAGTTTGCACTGCGTTACCCTGCAACAATGCGCCTTTTTTTGAATGATTCTACCAGAGATTTCAGTACCCCAGAATCTCTCTCTGAATTTCTGAATTGGACACAGCCCGCACTTACATTGCCTTGCGATGCTAATGCAGCTTGTTCCTGCTCCAGCACAAGCACTTCGCAATTACAATGTCTTGCCCTTCCTGCTGAAACTGTCCTTCAGGTCCCTGAGAAATCTGCAGCCATCATATCTATCATATCTGCCACTGTAGCTCCTGCCAGAAGCTCTGCACGCATACAAGAAAAAAAAGCATCTGGTTCTTCTCTAAATAATAATACTTGCTGTTTAAATAATATTCCACCTCTCCAGCTTCCCATGTGGAACGTCACATCAGTTTTTCTACTCCTCTTACCTTGTCTATCAAATTCTCCCCACTCTAGGAAGATCTGCTCCAAGAAGATCTGCACTCATCTACGGAGGATCTGAGAGACTGTATCCAACCCCTTTACTCAAGACCAGAAGAAGCTCTCAATGGGTAATGACTCTCCCGATTCTTCCTGGGCTGATCTTGTGTCCAGCTCTCCCTTTAAATCATCTGAACCACCCAAAAAGAAAAGGAGAAGAAAATCGAAGAGCAAGGCTACCTGAGGCTTTTCACACTAAAAAAAAAAAAAATTGTAATAAATACTATGGCCCATAATTAGATGTGATATAGCAGTTTCTCACCAGAATCCCTCCTCTTCACACCACCTCACTCGATTCCTTCAGTACATTTACCGCAAAGTGCAGTCTCTATCGCACCAACAGGTTTGGAGCACTTAAATGCAGTAAATCACTATCGCTGCTGAGAAGCCTGTATCTGTCTGTGGAGGTGAGCCAGTTGACACTGGAGGTATTTAATCCATGTGGGAGTTACTCTCAATGTATTCAATGGAAAAAAAATAAATGAGAGAAAGAATAAATATTAAAATGTTTGTAAGATCTCTTCTAATTAATCCTGTGTGGTGCCAGACATTAGTATATATAATTGCTATTCACACTCTAATTTTTCATAAGCTTTGGCGCCACCATGTGGTCAGACGATACATACATATATAGAGTTCTGTATTTCATATCAGTGCCTTAACCCCTACTATTATAGCATTTTTCCACATAAATCCTATCATTTGGAATGTGGAGGATGATTAGACAAATACTCTAAAATCATTTACTTATTTAATATTTATTTTGCATCACTTCTGGTATGTAGTGCATCAGGTGCATTCCCATTATATCTCACAGATTTTGCACCAAAGTATGCTTCCAATTGTATTTCTATACATTGAGTTTTTCCCACTTTTCACATTATTCTTCATCCCATTTTCTTCCAAATCATTGGAACTTATAAAATGATTCCACAATACACTGATGCACTATGAACCTATAGTATATACTGCATTCCCTAACCTAGCTTATGTGGATTAATACAATCGGCATCCTTTTATCTGGCTCACACTGTTTCAGCATTATCTGCCATCATGTTGGTATACTTTTATTTAATATTGGACTTATTGCTAGGTCCAATCTAATTCATTATGTTTGGAATTTAACACTATTACATAATTATCCTTTTTTATTTGGTAGAATGATGTTTTGTTTTTTTCCAGGGCAATGCTTTAATTACCTCAGCACAAATCTCAATTACACTTCATTAATATACTGTTATATAAAGTTTAGTATCTTAAGATTATAGGGTAAACCGTATCTTGAGATTCACTAATTACTCTACAGGCCTAGTAGTATGGAGTGAGAGTCCTGGTATATTTACCGACTCTTATTGCTCTGCATTTCATAAAAGTTTCAAATTAATATTCTTGTTACTGAGTTTATACTAACGTTTGTTGGTTCTAATGTTTAATTACTTGATATTCTTATCTCTATACTCTCCTCTGTGAGACAAAATGAATACAAATACTCAATCATCTCGAACCCATACAAGTTAAGGGCCCTGCATACATTTGTTTATTATATATATTTACCTTTTGAATCTGTGACATCCTCCAAATTAATGGTGTTGAGTCCCTCATTCCTATTTGTAACTAATTACCTTATATCCTAGTACCATGAGTGATCTAATCTTACATTCATGGAATGTCAAGGGACTCAACTCGCCTTGTAAATGCAAGCAAGTACTTACCTATCTTAAAAAGCATAAAACACATATCGCTTTCTTACAAGAAACTAAACTTTTATCAGAGGATGTCGACAGACTTAAAAGGGACTGGGTCGGTCAAGTATATGCGTCATCTTCTCCATCCAAAAAACATGGGGTTGCTATCTTAATACATAAATCTCTTAATTGGCCCCCCATAAAAATCATTAGAGACCGGATGGTAGGTGGATTATAACCCTATTAAACACCACAGCAGGTCCGCTTATGTTTGTGAATGTATATGCATCCAACTTTGATTCACCCATTTTCTTCCATAATCTATCCCAACAAATTATGATTAATAATAAAATAATTCACCTATTCTTATTGGTGGTGACTTTAACTTAGCACTACAAGCATATTTAGACAGAAGTAACTCATCATGATGCCCACCCCCGTAGTATTAATGCTCATGAAGGATTTAGGTCTCTCTGACATTTGGAGACTACATCATCCCAGACAACGAGATTACACCTTTTATTCCTCTTTACATAAATCATATAGTAGGATTGATTATTGGTCTCTTCTCCCCTCATTACTGAAAAAATTATTGATACATCGATTCTCCGTATTATATCTGATCATTCCCCTATCAGTTTGCATTTACTCTGGGGTCCACCTTCTTCTAAATCCCCATCTTGGCGTTTAGACCCACTTTACTCAGAGACCCTGAATTCACTCCTTGGATTAAAACCCAGATTCAAGATTTTCTTTCTATTAATGATACTCCAGATATGTCTCAAGGTACTATCTGGGAAGCATTAAAAGCCACTATTAGAGGTAAAATTATTAGTTATGCAGCGCATAGAAAGAAATTAAGAGAACAACAATTAGCTAATTTAGAAAAATCCCTTAAAGAAAAAGAAACCCAATACTATAAATTAAATAAACCCAATCATAATTCACAGCTTCATCTGGAAATTCTACAATTAAGAATTAAAATTAACGAGTTGATATCCAGGAAAGCTGAACTTGCCCTTTTTAGGATTAAACACGGTTATTGGGAACAAGGGGATAAATGCAGAAAGTTGCTCTCTTACCAGCTAAAAACTCAACAGATGCAGAGACATATAGCAGGTCTAAAAGATCCATCAGGTCAGACACACACAGACAACCTTTCAATCAATCGTATTATGCAATCCTTTTACCATCAACTATACTCGCAACCTAATACTACAAATCCCAACCTAATACAACATTTTCTGGAAAAATTGAATCTACCCCACCTATCCCCTCAGGACAAAGCTGTGCTTGATAAACCAATCACTTTACAGGAAATCCAAACTGCTTTATCATCATTAAAAAACGGTAAAGCACCTGGCAGTGATGGGTTCCCTATTGATTTTTATAAAACCCTATCTGACACTCTTTGTCCTGTATTAGTCAATGTATTCCAAGAAGCAACCTTAATAAAGAAACTCCCATGCACAATGACCGAAGCCATCATAACAGTCTTACCAAAAAAAGACAAAGACCCTTTACTTCCTTCAAACTATAGACCGATCTCACTTCTTAATATTGATGGAAAAATCTTTGCCAAATTATTAACTCTCCGCTTAGAATCTTTAATGACTAAACTCATCCATACTTCTCAATCAGGATTTATCAAAAATAGAAACAGTTCCGATCATCTTCGCTCATTACTCAATTTAATTCACAAGCAAAACTCTTAAAACCCTGCAGCTGCAATAGCCATTGACTTTGAGAAAGCATTTGACTCTCTCAATTGGGAATATCTATATCAGGTGCTATCTCATTTAGCTTTACAAATAATTTTGTGCTTGGATTCAATTATTGTATACCTCCTTCAGCTCGAGTTCTCACAAACTCTATTTTGTCCCCTCCTTTTACTTAGCAAGAGGCACCAGACAAGGGCGCCCTTATCGCCTTCATTGTTTATACTTGCCATGGAACCTCTTTCTGCGTCCCTACGTCAATCCGGTACAATTAAAGGCATTACTATTGGTAACTCTCACTACACTTCACTCTCATATGCAGATGATCTCCTTATTTTACTTGAAAACCTCGAAAGTTCTGGGCAACCTTTAGTTAAACTACTGAATGACTTCACCTCCCACTCCGGACTAGCTCTAAACCTTAATAAATCTGAAACGCTACCACTGAATAACCTTTGTAGTCCCCTCATGAACAACTCATTAGGCCTTCGTTGGGCCCCCCAAGGTATATCTTATCTTGGCATTCGGATCACCCCGACATTGAATAAATTATGGGATGCTAATCTTTCCCCTCTGTTAACCAGTATCCAAACAACACTTGATAGATGGAAGCTACTTAAACTTTCTTTTAATGGTAAAATTTCTGCCATTAAAATGTCAATAACTCCTAAAATATTATACCTATTTTCCAATATCTCTTTGATACTTCCCTCTAGTTTTCTTACCAAAATAGACAAAATTATCGGCAGCTTCATTTGGGAAGGCAAAATACCTAGATTTAGTCGTAATAAACTTAGATCCCATTGGTCAAAAGGTGGCTTTGGCCTTCCTTGGTTCCAAGCCTACTTATGGACTTTCCGTACATCTCAAACAATTAAATGGTTTAACAAACCCAACATCCAGTCTCCTTTATGGGTCAATATGGAAACATCCTTATGTCCTGGTAATGTGGCGACTTCTTTCCTTTATAACACCCACCTCTTCTTTAAAGTCTCACCCTACCATAGCTGCTTCTATATTCTATTGGAAAATCATTCACAAGCATATTAAATCTAACCCCAAACCCTAGCTTACACCCCATCTGGGGTAACCACCATATATCTCTTGATAATCACTCCATTTTTGTCGTACCTGGAAAAATAAGGGTATTCTCTTTTGCAGGATATACTTGAACCCAAGTCATTAAAGTTAAAATCTTACACCGACCCTCCGAGGCATATGGAATCTTCCCCATCAGGATTTTTGAAATATCTACAGCTCAGTACGATGCAACTCTTACCTCACACCCTTCTCTATCAATTCTCTGTATGATAAGCACATCTCTAAATGGATAAAACAACATCCAATTTAAATAGCACTGTTTACAAAGATATTTGTGATATCCTTCCTGACTACTCTGTCAATGCTAAAAACAGATGGAGTACTTTGCTACAATATAATATCACCAATGCACAATGGTCCAGATGTTGGCTCTCCTGTCACAAATCTTTTAATGATAAGCGCAGTTCCCTCATTCAAACCAAGATCCTTAATTTGTGGTACAGAACTCCTGTTGTATTACAAAAATGGGTTTATTGAACAATAACAATTGCTGGCGCTGCAGTTCCCCCAATGGGGATTTATTGCATATCTTATGGCACTGTCCCCTCATACAAAGATTTGGCACTGTACTCACAGATTTGCAATGAAAGTGGTAGGTCAACCTTTTACACTAGACCCTAAACATTGCATTCTTGGTATTTTTAATCACCGTTCTTATAAAATTTCATATTCGCAGAGCAGATGGTTAAATATACTCTTCCTTCAAGTTAAACGCACAATCCTCATGCATTGGAGATCCAACATAATCCCTACCCTTCCCGGTATCATTAACCAACTATTGCAATATGCCTCTCTGGACCATATGACATATATCTTGTCTGACCGACTCATGTTATATAACAATTGTTGGCAGGGCTTTTTTAATTTTTTGGAATCAACTAAATCTTCCAACACCAATGTATGGACTTAATATATATGGATTTTCCCTTTACTGTTACATCATTGTAGTCTCGCTTTTCCCTTTTTATAGTTTCTCTCTCTTAACTTTCTTATATATCTTTTCTTCCTATACTCTGTTCTCAATCATTCTTTATTACTCCACAATCCTTTTACGAATGTACTTTTTTCCTTTTGCAGCATCATATATAATTATGTAACATTTTAATATAAACCGTATCTAATCATACTATCCGCTTTAAGTTCACTACAAATGTCAAGTATATGCTAATTACATGACCTGTATTGTTTACTATATTTTAAACCAAAAGCTCCTTGTATTATTGTAGCAATGTTCTTATTATATGCTGCCTCAATTTCTTTAAAAAAAAAAAATCCTCACATTGTACTGTACTGTAAGAGGTTTGTCTGTATATCTTATGAAAAATTAATAAAAAAGTTTAACTGCAAAAAAAAGAAATTGTGAAATGATAAATATTGTTTATGTGTACAGTTCATGTGCCTCTTGTGCTTATCACAGGTTATTCTTAAGTCCTTTTTGTAGCACAAGTGGTCAACTTTGCTTTGCAGTTCTCTCAGTCAAAGAGCTGAAGAGGGCAGTGTTGCAACCACAAGACACGCTCTAACTCTACATATAAAGATACAGTGTACTTAATCCTATTGTAGAAAGTATTGCCCTGTACCCATCACACACACCTGCTCCCTATCATTGGCAAATGACATTTGCATGGTACTTAGAATGTCAGATTATGCTGTAATAGGATGATACTTACAGGGAAAAAAACAGCTTTTCTTTTTAGGCTATCAAATGAGAACTGAAATGAAAACAAATTTTGAAAAGAATCTTTGTTGCTGTACTAATTGTATGAAAAATACAATCTGTCTTCATGCAGCATATGATATTGATTCATGCATGATATCGATTGCTGAGAATCCCGTCCAAACAAAGGAACCAGAAAAACAAAACAAAAATTACAAAAGAAGGAGTTTATATGACCATGTGATATAATTACTGTGAATTTTTGTCAGTGTGCGTGAGACAGATGTCTTGCAGCAGGGCCGGATTTACTGGACAGACCAAGCTGGGGCTCATTGTCCTGGTGTTGTGGCTCAGAGGGGCCACCAGTACCCAGTGGTGGTGTCTATTGGAGGGAGCAGGTGTTGGTGCTGGGACTTCCTCCATGGTGGACTCAGTGACAATATTGATACCTTCTTCATCTGTGTTGTCCTCTGTAATACATAAAGACATAAACTGAGTCCTTAGTAATATGGTACCATATACTTTGTATATTGTGCAATATCAAGTAAAGCATCTGTTATATTACAAGGCACATGTGTTATTGTACATATTGATAATAGTTACCATGCAACCTCTATAATATATATGTACATGCGGAGACTATCATTATCTTCTGAGATCTGGCAACTTGTAAACATCATAGGTACTGATATTATTACAACCTAATGTAACAATTCCTAAAGACATCAGGACAGACTTTACCAACATGTTAATGTATGCCTGGTATACTTCATACCTTGTTGGTATTATTCTGTTTCATGATATGGGACATCATGTTATTACCCTCAGTAATGTAACACTGAATTTGCTATAGTATTTATCTTATGGATTCCTATGCATTTAGCTTAAAAACTTACTATGTAACTTCTGTATTATGATGCTGTCTGACATCATTGTTACCTTGTGACATTTGGCGACCTGTACAGATTGCATGTATTGGAGGCATTGTAAGACCATGTTTCAGAAGCATATTTGTCATGCTTCTATGCAGCATAATGACTCAGGGTACTGCAGTTTAAAATCACTACATTCTGTGTTACTCACATGAAAAATGAGTTATGGTACATACAATGACATTTCTATTAAAGCATCAGTGCATAACAGCAGTGAGAATTTTGACTGACAGTCTGATGTGTGATTTTTTGATTGTCCCTTATCTGCTAAGTTCTATGATGCTGTTCTTTCAACAATTTGATTATGCTGTATTTTTTGTCAGATGTGGAATGATAAAAATTATGCTCCTGCTAATGTAGCTTGTATCAGGTATTGATCAATATTTGCAGATGTTTTTCAACACCTATTTTCCTATAAGGTGAGTCAGTTCTGTGTGATGCACTATAGTTCTTTTTAAAATGTGTGTTACCAACTTGTGCACATTCAGTTGACAGTACTGTTGAAAACATGGGCTGAGTCATAAAAGGAGCACTTTTAAGTACTGGAATGAGATGTGATTCAGTGATCAGTACATACTTTCTTCCTCAATGATAATGATGTCATCATCTGTAATACCTGGACCCTCCTCCACCAAGTCTTGCAGGACTGGTTCCAGATGTGCCCTACCATTTGGGGTTGCAGGGAAGCCAGGATGGACTAACACATAAACCTTAATGAAGAGGCAGTGCGTCCACAAAGCACTGGGGTTACTATCTGGTTGGAGTATGGCTTATTAAATCTTTTTGATATTCAGTTTTCTGCTGTGGTATGCATTGTTTTATGCTGTGTTTGGAAGCCAGAATAGACTGCAATGTGAAAGAAGAGACAAAGAGAAATTAAAAGCCAAGTGTGGCATCACGGTATGTATTTATGTATCTATTCTTGTCAAGAAGCAACATGCTATTGACAAATAAGTATTATATTGATAACCAAATATATTCTGTGTAATAATGCTTCTGGATATATATTAACAATGCAGTAATAATCATACTGATCTATACTGACACAATTCTGTCTTGTTTTTTTTTTGCCAGTTTATTATATTGAACATTGTACTTCACAATATTGCAGTTCTACAACATATATAGAAGGGTATGCAGTGCTCCCAGATCGGGCAAGGCATTTTCCTGTAGTACACATTCATTTTCCCTGTATTTTCCTTGTAAAATTGGCATGGAATTCCTGTAGATTTCCCTGTATGCACAAATCAATTAAAGTATACAATTCACTTAAATATAGCAATCAATAAAATAACCATATCAAATGTTAGAGTTGTTTGAAGTGTTCTTATTTATTTTAGAAGTTTAAAATTAACTAAAAAAATTCACTTAATTTACTCTACAAGTAGAAGATCTTTACAAGTAACAACACTAATAAAATCAATGGTGGGTGAAGAGAGAGTTGACCAATGGAGGGCTTCAGAAACATTGTTAGTATACAGTGGTACAAATATATTAAAAGGCATGTATGCATATGAATAAATATAACTTCATAAAATTGACATTTCAGCACTGTGCAAAGTTACTTAAAGTTACTTACATGATATCAATCCACTATGCATTTGTGTGTTGACCCTTAGAGTTTGTCATCATTTTTGCAATGTTCTAACATTGTAATGTAACCACCCAGTCCCTTGGGGTTACTAGAATCCCATCAGTGTTAGCCCCATCATCTCTACAGTAAAGTGGGAGATTAAAATGTTTCAGATGCCATTGTAATCCAGGTGAATTGGAGGATCATACAAACATACATATGAACATATGAATGTGCCAGCAGAAACAGAACTCCTGGTCTATCAACGTCTGTTTGATTGTGCAGCTGGCTCCCTAGATCATGCTCTTGTGTAACCTCAAAAGGATGGCAAAGACTGGGCTAGGGTGGGAGGAATGCCAAACTAGCTCTGGTCAGGGCTGACTGGCCACTGGAAGGGCACAGGGTTTCCCCTGAAATAATAACAGAGTACACTGTTAGGAGGAGTTTTAATGAGTGAGTGGAACCTTCCAGATAATATTTATTTATTTATTTATTTATTTATTGAAAATGTTTTACCAAGAAAGGCACACTGAGCAAAAAGATGCTCATCTCACGGTGCAACCGGGGGGGGGGGGGGTTACAGAGGAGGCAAGTAAACATATAATAGTTGAGCTTAACAGTAGTACAATTCAGAGACAGTGCATAGGTGGAAGGGATTACAATTGAGCAAGTACATAGGGAGAACAGTATAGTACACCACAGTATCAAACAATGACAGAATATACAGAATCTTGGTTACACAGCAAGTTTGGAACAGAGCAGAACATGAACATAAAGGTTTGGAATACAAATCATGGTACACATTGAGGCAGCATGAGGTACATAAGTGCAAGTTTCAGAACAGGGGTAGTAATAGCAGAACTTGACTGCCAGTAGCAGAGGTTGAGCTAAAGGGAGATGTAACAGGTTGGCAGGGGGGATTTGGAGAGCAAGATGGGGGTAGGGAAAGGAGGGAGTAGGGAAGATTAGCTGTGAAGGGGAGGTTAGGTGAGGAGGGAGGGATGGGGGCGTGGGTTGAAGGGAAGGGGAAGGAGAAACTGACAGTGGGGGAGTGAGTAAAGAGAGAGTATAAGTGCGCAGGGTAGTAGATAAGCCAGACAATTAGGCGATAGCCGGACCACTGGTCAGGCGCAGGGGGGGAACGGGGGAAGGGGAGGTAACAGGGGGGTGGTCAGGGGCAGCAGCAGCAGTTGGGTATAAGGAAGTTAGAGAGGGCATAGGAAAGGGAGAGTTTGGATGAAGAATGGCAGATCTGGATGGGCAGGTCATTCATGAGTTTAGGAATGAGGAAAGAGAAAGTGGATTGGCCAAGGGAGGTCCTTCAATGGGGGATGAATAATAGCCGAGCGTCAGCAGACCTGAGGGCGTGCGAGGGGGGAGGTGGGGAGGAAAGGGTGGATGCGAGGTAGGGAGGGAGGGAGCCGAGCCAGAAGTTAGAAGTGAATTTAGTGCAATGAATTAGGCCCCGGTTACTTAGAGAAGGCAGGGACAGGGAACGATAAAGCATGCAGTGGTGTGTACGAGGTGGGGCATCGAGGGCAAAGTGGCAGAATGCATTGAAGAGGGGGTCTAATCTGGCTAGGGTGGTCTGTGCAGCAGAGCTGTAAACTACATCACAGTAATCGAAGGAGGGTAGAATCATTTTCTGGACAATTTTGCGTCTGACAGGAAGTGGGAGACTAGTGCAGTTTCTATAGAGAGCACCAAGTTTGGGGCATAATTTTGAGACAATGGCATCCACGTGTGTGGAGAAGGAGAGGTGACAGTCAAGCCAAACCCCTAGATACCTGAAGGTGGGTACTTCTTCGAGGATGGTGTTATTTAGGGTGTGGAATCTCAGAGGGAGGTGAGTTTGGATAGCCGCTGTCTGGTACCGAAAGTCATGGAGTTGGTCTTCTTAGCATTTAGGGAGAGTTGGTTGCTATTGAACCAGTGTTGGATTTTGTTAAAGTCGGTTTGAAGTTTGGAGGTGATTTCTTCGTGGGTCCGGCCGGAGGTGAAGAGGACTGTATCGTCTGCATACATGTGAATGGCGGAAGAAGAGCACGAGTTTGGCAGGTCATTTAGCAGGATAGAGAAGAGGATGGGGCCGAGAACTGAGCCTTGGGGTACGCCAGTGGAGACTGGTGGGGGGATGTGGTCAGCTATTTTGGTGGATTGGGTTCTATTTAGTAGGTAGGCACTGAACCAGTTTGTGGCAGATTCGGCTAACCCAGCTCCAGAAAGGCAGGATAGTAGGAGAGAATGGGATACAGTGTCGAAGGCTTTAGCTACGTCAATGAAAATAGCAGCAGTATTAGCCCTTTGTCCATCCCAGTGAGGATATGGTCTGTGAGTCTCAGCAGGGAGGAGGAGGTGGTGGAGTGGTGCTTTCTGAACCTGGATTGGAAAGGGGTGAAGAAGTTAGTTTCTGAGAGGAAGTGGGAGAGTTGGGATAGCACTAGGTGTTCCTGGAGTTTAGCAAGGGTGGGGAGGAGGGAGGTAGGGTGGTAATTGGATGCGGAGGTAGGGTCCCTGCCTTTAGGGAGGGGTAGAACAGTGGCATGCTTCCATTCGGAGGGGAATGACTCGGTAATGAAGGAAAGGTTTAGTAGGGCTGCGAGGGGGTAGTGATGGCGGAAGCAGATAGGAAGAGCAGTTTGTTATCAAGACTAATCGAGGGATTTACCTTTGGAGGGGTTAAGGGTGCGAAGGGCATCTAGGGTATCGGTGGGGGAAATGGGTCTAAAGGAGAAGGGGTTCATACCAGATGGATGGAGGAAGGAAGACTGAGGAGATGGAGTGGTTGTATGTGGTAGGGAGTCAAGGAGGGTCAGGGGGCAGGTAGTGAAGTAGGAATTAAACTCAGAGGCTACCTTCTGGGGGTCAGAAATGAGAGACCCTTGGGCAAGGAGAAGAGGTGGAGGGCTAGCTGTTTTGGGGGAGAAAAGGGAGTTAATGACCTTCCAGAATTTGGATGGGCTGCCAATGTTAGCATTAAGTGTGTTATTAAAATATTCCGACTTAGCTAGGCGGATGACCTTGGTGCATCTATTGCGGAGCATGCGGTAGGAGGTATGGTCATCTGGGAGGAGCGAGGATTTATAGTTTTGCCAGGCCTTATCATGGGTTTGTTGGCAGGCAATCAGCATGGGGGTTATCCAGGGTAGGTGAGAACCGTGGACTCTAGTCCGGTGTATGGGGGCATGTTTGTCCCAGGCAGAGAGGAAAGTATTCCGAAAGTGCGCAAGGGCCGAGTCCATATTAGAGCGGTTTGAGCTTGGGACCCAATTAGAGTGGTAAAGGTCGTCCAAAAGGGGGGAGAGGTTGAGGGATTTATATGAGCACTGGAATATAAATTTGGGAGGGGATTTAGCTCTGTGGATTTTGTGGACTAGGTAGATTAGGCGATGGTCGCTAATGGAATCAGGGAGAAGACCTGAGCTGACGACTTGGTGAGGGTGGGAAGTGAGCGCCCAGTCGAGGAGTGAGTGATTGCCAGACTTAACGTTTGAGCAAGTGGGTTCTGCAATGGTTTGGGTTAGGTTA
Organism: Neoceratodus forsteri; assembly: GCA_016271365.2. Lineage (NCBI taxonomy): Eukaryota > Metazoa > Chordata > Ceratodontiformes > Ceratodontidae > Neoceratodus > Neoceratodus forsteri. The sequence goes on along the minus strand of CM057459.1, from coordinate 360,059,752 downwards.
AGGGCAGTTAACTCAGTTTGGGTTTTGTTTAGAGTGGGTGCTAGCCAATTGTGGTTAAAATCACCCATAACATAAAGTTCACCCGACTGGACAAGAGAAGAGAGCTGGCCCAGCAGATCAGTGACTATTATTGTTGGCCTGCCTGGACAGCAGTAAATACCAGCCATAAAGATAGGTAATGAGGAGGGGGGGGGACAGTTTCACCATCAGCAGCTTGTAAGCTTTGGGTACCATTTTTGTAAAGGAGACAGTGAAGTGGAGGGCTGATCTGATGTAGATAGCCACCCCACCGCCTCTGGTGGTCCGGTCTTGCCGTAAGATATTGAACCCAGGAATAGCGAGATTTTTATCAGGTAGGCTATGGTTTAGCCAGGTCTCAGATAGGATGATAATATCTGGGGTATAATGGGTGGCAAGGACTTGGAACTGATCGAGCTTAGGTGCTAGGCTACGAATATTTAGATGGAGGAGACGCAGGCCTCGGGGGAGGTAGCTAGGATGGGAGCTGGAGTTTGTTCTGGTTGAGGGGTTTGATAAGAGGTGGCCTGGACTTTGAGTAGAGGTTGGGCTGGGGTTAGGGTGAATATCCCCGGCTGCCAGCACTCTGGAATGCAAAATGTCCGGCTGACCCAGGAAAGAGGGGAGGATAGCAGAAATGTGTTTGCAAAGTAAAATGTCTAGAGATCCTAAAACAATGGGATGGACTGTGTTTGAATTTTTTTTTGGGAAATGTACAGAAAATCTCTGCTTTCTGTGAGAAAAGACTGTCTTGTATGCCTCATCCTGTGAGAAAATGATAACCTTGGGGGTCCACCTTTGTTCAGTTTCTATTTTGTTGAATAAAGCCATACTGCAACATCTCAATTTTCAATGTGGACATTCCAGTTACTGCTTCCAGTGTGATTGTTATGGGACTCCTCAGAAGTTAGATTTAGCATGACCCTAGCACCTCTTTCCCAAAACCTGAAGTAAATATGTTTGTTTTTTGCACTCCAGTTCCCCGACCTCTAGATCCATCTAGCCAAGGCAATTGCCCCAAAGCCCAGGGGTGATGCCTTCTGAATACCCCTTGTGACTTGTTGCCATTTCTATGCACTTGTTTAGGGGGAGCTCTAGTCTGCATTGATCCCTACTCTTGGACCGGGGGTGGGGGTGGGGGGTGCAGTCATATTTATTTCAGAAGTTAAAAATCACCTAAAAACATTTGTATAAGATAATTTACAATACAACTATAAGATCTTTAAAAGTAACACTACTAAGAAGGTGAAAAAAAATGAGCAAGGGACAGTTTCAAAACTATTTTCAATAAACAGTGATATGAATACATTACCAGGCATGCATGAAGATGAATCAATAAAAATTCTTAAATGGACATTTGATCAGTGTGCAAAGTTTTTTAAAGTTACTTAGAAAGGATATCCATCCACTATGCATTTGTGTGTGGACCCTTAGTATTTGTCATTGCTTTTGCAGTGTTTGTGGCATTCTAGCATTGTCTTTTTTATTTTACAAGTTAAAAATCATCTTTAAACATGTCACATAAGATAATTTACCCAGCAACTATAAGATCTTTAAAAGCAACAACACTAAGAACAGTGGTGTGGGAAAAGAGAGTTAGGGAGGGCTCCAGAGACATTGGCAGTAAAAAGAGGAATAAATACATAAACAAGCTTGCATGCATATGAATAAATATAAATTCATAAGTGGACATCTGATCAGTGTGCAAAGTTACTTAAAGTTACTTAGCAAGAATATCCATCCACTATGAATTTGTGTGTGGACCCTCAGTAGTTCTCATTGCTTTTGCAGCGTTCTAGCATTGTATTAGTTGGTTTAAATTTAAAGCAGTCATCTTCTGTTTTACTAAAGGATACCTGCAACAGTGTATTCAGAGTATTTCCTTTCATGCAACTTCTGTCTTTCGTTTTGGTGTGGTTGACTTCACTAAACAATTGCTCAACATCTGCATTTCCATGGGGCAGGATTAGCAGTGCAGATGTAAGCCTGACAAGTAGTGTGAACCTTAGCTCACTCTGATTCCTAGGATTCTTCAGGTTCCTGATGTACTGCCAGTACTCATCAAGTGGCAAGGTAGTCTTTTCTACAGGGAAGGTCATCATTTCGTATTTCAGTGTTTCATCATCAAGCTGTTCCCTGACACCATCACTGGTTCCAATAATGTTGGGGAAGCGGTCTACTAGAGCCTTGAATTTTGCACTTAACACATGCTGTTTCTCAGGGTTCAGCACCTTCAGATGTTTATAAATGCCACCATCATAGTCTGCAAATGGTATTCTCTTTTTTACTTGCTGACATGCCTCAATCCAGAACTCCTTTGCTAGTGTAAAAAACTGCTGGACTATTTCTTCTTCTCCATCCACTTACAGTTGCTGCACAAGTGCTTTTCAATCTGCCTTTCCATAAGCTACTTGGTCCAATGGAAGGTGGTAGTCTATATTCAGGATATCAATATCCTGAATGTGTGCAGCTTCTTGGATTGTGCTGGTTGTCAGGAATTTTGATAGCAGCTTTTTGTAAAGAATCTCCAGCTCATGGAGAACAATGTGAATATTGGGTTTTTCCTGATGGAATAGAAGATTGAACTCCAGAATGATGGGCAATGCATAGCCCAGGAACATGAAGCACAGCTTAACCAAATTGGGATGTAAAGCAGTCTGGACTCCCGATATTGTGACACTTTTTTCACTGGAACTTTCAAAATATGACTTCAGTGCCGGAAACTGTTCCCCAGTTCTTCCAGCCACTTGATGCAGACTGAGCCATCTGGTCTGACATGGTTTCAGGAGTCTGTGGGGTTTTGTATTTGTGAAGTCCTGAAAGGTCTGGAGTGTTTGCATTTGTTTAGCACTTTTTTCTTGAAATAGTACCAGATGGCTACAGGTAGACTCTGTACCTCATCATGAAACACTGTACAGGTATAATTTGCTATGAGGTGTGCAACATGACAGATGCAGTGAATCTTGAAAACATATGGCAACTCCCTTTTCAGTCTGGAGAGAACACTATTTCTTGCCCCTATCATCACATTGGCTCCAAAATCAACAGTGTTCAATGTGTTCAATAGGGATTTCATCCTAGTTTCCTAGTTTCTCGATAATGGCACTGTATAATGTCCCTGCATCAAATGTAACTCCAGATGCAGAAGGAGTACCCTGGACTTCTATCAGCCTGTAAAAAGTACAATCTCACATGCTCCTGGACATCAAGGATGCGAGCAAGGAGTGGCATCTGCTTTGCAACTGTTTTATCACTGCATTCATCAATGAATAGGCTAAATTGGTTTCTTCTCATTGTCATAACAACTGACAGTTTAAGTTCATCATCAGTCACATTCACCAACAGGGAGCTAGTTTTACTCTCCTTACAGGCAAACTTCTCAGCAATCTTGGAGTCTTTGAACATCACTAAGAACATCTCACTCATGTGATTTCCAGTGCAAATGGCAAGTGGTGCTCTGCCACAGCTCTTGCCCACAGCAATTCTGCTGATCCCACATCAGCATTCAGAAACCTTGCAAAAAACGTGCTAACCATTGTATTCGATGCAAGTGATGTAAGCAGCTTCCTGTGTTTCTCACCTTGACCATGGTCACGAAGATAATTTTTCCCTCCAGTGGCTACCTTGATGTGTTTGTTGCAAGGTCTGGAGAGAAAAAGAAGTGACAGGATTGTTTTTGTAATTGCTTCAAAACACAATATCCTCCCTCCCCACACACAAAAACATCCTCCGGCTGCATACTTCATTGTTTAGCGCTTCCAATTTACAGTGGCTGGATTCTTCACTCACAGTACTTTAAGTCCAATACTTCTGGACACCACCTTCTCATCCTTTTTACAGACCCCCCTACCCACCCAATGTATTTCCTGGAATTGTGTGTAAATATTCGCCTGCAGAATGCATATTCATCCCCTTTGTCACTCTTCTGGAGCCATCCTTTAAAGTCTGCTTCAAGTTACCAATCTTTTCTGTAGCACTGTCGATACCTCATTTTTTTTGCAGGGGTGGAAGGCAATGATGGAGATCCAGATCTGACTCTTGTGGAAGACATACCAATCAATGGGCTATGTTCAGCTGCTGCTGCTGCTTCTGTAAAAACAAAAATAAAGAGGTGTCAGATGTATGTGTAAGAATGAATCTTCTTTTTTAAGCATGTTTAAAACATTAAACTACTAAATGCTCACCAGGCTATATCAAGCTCTGGATCCACAAGAGGCAGACGATTACAGTATTGCACTGGATCATATCCAACAATTCAGGATTAGCTGATGAAGAACAGGATGGACAAAACGACGTAGGACTGAATAGACAGACATTATAGGAGACTTTTTTAATGACATACAATGACACAGCTCAGTACAATTCTGGTTATTACACATTGACAAAAACTAAGGCTATTACTGGATAATGATATTTAACATTTAATTATGTTAAGGAATGCCCTCAAAACAAAGGAATGCCTCTATTGAATGTCATAATAAATCCAATCATCACATTTACTTGTTTTGCAGTGGCTTAACAAATATTATTGTGTACATTATTTATTATTTGGTAACTGGGTAAGGGTCACTATGCACAAATGGCTGTTTTCAGAGGTGACCTGGCAGCACTGGGTAGTTAAGTTACTAAGACAGCTAGTGATTGATACCATCAGAGAAGGGTTGATTCTGGACCTAATACTGACCAATGAAGACAGAATCACAGCCATGCAGGTGGAAGATCTACTGGGTTCTAGCGACCATTGCATAGTGTGGTTTAGCATAGCTAGTGGCACCTCTGGCAGCATTGTTCGCTGAGTTACTCAACACAGGAGTGGTTCCAGAGGACTGGAAGCGGGCAACATGTAGTTTCTCTCCACACAAAAGTGGTAGTAGGGAGGAGGCAGGGAACTATTGGCTGGTCAGCCTCACCTCAGTAGTGGGTAAGATCATGGAGGCACTGCTTAAAGAAAGAATAGTGACACACTTGGAATCCAGCAGTGCCCATGATCTGTGGCAACATGGATTCATAGCAGGAAGGTCATGTCAGATGAATCTGATATATTTTTGACGGGGTGACAAGGGGGGGTAAATCATGGAGGGGGGTCAGTAGATGTCGCCTACCTTGATTTCAGTAATGCCTTTGACACCGTCCCACATAAAATGCTGTACAACAAAATGAGTAGTCTGGGTGTGGTGCACAAGGTGATAAACTGGGTAGGAACTGGTTAATGGGTAGGAAGCAGAGGGTTGGGGTAAATGGGATCCAATCAGGGGGAGGGGGTGACCAGTGGGGTGCCTCAGGGATCAGTCCTTGGGTCAGTCCTGTTTAATGTCTTCATAATGACATTGTGGTAGAACTGGAGGGAAAGACCTTCCTGTTTACAGATGACACCAAGATCTGCAACAGGTTGGATACTCTGAATGGGGTGGAGAGAATGAGGAGTGACCTGGGGGAAGTTTGAAAAATAGTCGGAGATGTGACAACTGAGGCTGAATTCCAAAAAGTGGGCTATATTGGCAGCACTACTAAATTACTATGCACACACATCCTCCTGACTATCACAGAAAGCATATTGTAACAACCCTATGGGAAATCTTGAATGGAGAAAGCCTCAAAAGAAAAGTGGCACTAGTTAATACTGCTCCTTCATAACTAAATCCACAGTCAGATGTAGCTAGACTGCATCAGTCTGCCAAAACGTTTTACCGGTTTAGTAACTCTGACTTACTATGTCATATAAAATAGCTGCAATATCCTCCACTGACTTTCAAACCATACATAAATACATACCATATATTGAAATATAGCAAAGACTCTGAGACAGACACATATTAGTGACTGGCTGTGGGGGGGGGGAGAATACTCAAGAAGTGTTTCCAGATAGGTTGACTGGTTACAAAAACTAAGATGGGTAGGATAAGTAAATATAAATGTAAAATTATATAAATGTATAAGTAAATTTACAAATATTAATACATTATAAGTAAATAAAATGTGGCCTTGTGTTTTAAAACTATAGTTTGTATCTATCATAACTTCCAACTCTCTGAGCAACTGATACACAATAGGAAGTTCAATGCAGCTGTAAGTCAAATGACACATAATTATTTTTTCTAAATGGCACTGTGCCGTAGTTTATTTAAACTTCAGTCCATTGTTCTCTTTCTATTGCTGTTTTGTGACTGGGTGAGAAAAAAATGTAGATGCACTCACGCAGAGGAAGTCCTCTGCTTTGTACAAAAGCCTTTGTGAATGATGCCCTCAGATTCACTGGTGTCCTGCTCAGTCCTTTTGGGTAGCATGTGCAGCTTGCAGAGCTCAGCTGCTGCTAGCACCTGATGTTGCCTTGCCTCTTCATATGCTTAGGCTGCTCTCCATGGTAAGCATTTCTCTCATTTGTTTTTGTTGTTTTACACTTCCTGCAATTTGTTTTTAGTTTTTTGTTCTACCTGCAGTTTGGTCCTAACCTGTTCCTCTGTGACTCCATCCATGGACTTTTTTCCTGCCACAAGACCACAAGCTCAGTTAATTACCAGCCCCCCCCCCATCTGTCTCAACACTTTGAAAGGAGACCCCCAGATGCAACCATTCTTAAAACCCGACCAATGCTTCCATAGTGCCCCTGACAGAGCAGCTTTCAGTCCTTAAAAAAGCAATGTCTTGCAAAATACATCAGGCATTGCAAACTCTGGTGCATGTATTTGAGAATTGAATAAATCTCAGGTACTGTACCTTGCAGAGCAGTGTTCTGTCAGGTACTGATCCGTCAACCAGTATCGATCTGGCAAGACACTGACCGAGGAAGTACTTCTCCCATTACCCCACACCCTCTCCCATGCAGGCGCACTATGTGCCGTTCCCACAGAAGTCCCACAGTTGGTACACTCCTTCTCGATCCAAACCAGATGGAAACTATTCATTGGTGTTCAATCTGATCAGGCTCCACTGCCAACATGACACACTGACTTCTAGGTGCCAAGCTCAAGGTTGCAATGCTCCTTCATTACCAGTCAGGATGTAGCCCAGCACAGGCATGAACTCTGCATGCTACTCTTAGCACAGTGAACACTGGCAAAACAGCTGTTGCAGTCACAATTAAGGTGTTACTGCCTGAGAAGCTGCTCTATACTTAGCAGCACATGATGCTACTAAAATAATAAAATACTGACTCCTGTCACTTACTCACTAAGAATCCTTTCTACCACTAAAAAAACAGAGGTTGTTTGACTCAGCTGGCATCTGGTATAAGTAAATGGTGGTTGTAAGATGCCTTTTGGCTAATTAAGAGTGCCATTTTATGACATGCTTATTTTTCGTGACATTCTTGTTTAGACAACAGACATCTCCCAACCACCATTCACATTTTGTTAAACATTTCTTTTCATTTTTTAATTTTTATTTAAATAATAACACATTAATTACACTGAATCTTTGGTAATAAGAAGGCTACATTGAAAATGTGAGGTGCATCGCTGGCACAGCTGCGCTGAGGTTTAAGACACTATACACCACACCTGGCACCATGCCAATGACCCAAGAACCCCGTGTTGAAAATCTGTTGTCAAAATTCAAAAAAATGGCTGAGATATCAACCTATGTTTAACCCCCCATTTACTCCCATTATAAGGCTTTCTGTGACTTTCTTCAGTTTGTGGTCGGCTTTTGAAGAGTGCAGACATGTCCCACTCCACAGAAGATCGAAGTGCCAGACCTGCGGAGGTAAGTATGGGGTAAGGGGGGGGTTCAGGAAGGAGGGTGCACAGAGGGGGTGGGGATGGGGAGGAGATGGAGTAGATAATGAGGGACCTTTTTTTTTACAGGCTTAAAAAAAGACATCAGGGGACAGTTTTCTTTTATTTTTTAACAGGGTAAGGAAAAATGACCATCCCATTTTCCAGCCAAGGCACTGAAATAATAAAAAGCAACTGGGTTGGGTCCCTTATAATAAAAAGTTCAATTAGTATAGACAATGTTTATTAAGTCATTTTTTATTTTGTCTTATGTGAAATGTAAACATTAAATCAAGGTTTTCTTCATTTAACCTGAATGACTGTAATCCGATCCTATTCACAGTCAGAACCAATGACCCCATAACTTCCATACATCATGTGTACAGAGAGCAAACTAAAACCTCTGCACTAGTAAAGGCAATATAGAGGATATTGTATGGTTCTCTATCGTTAACCGGTCAGTTAACAGTCGAGAGGTTGCCATGGCAACCTCGAGATGGTTAAAATTGACCGGTTGCCGATAGAGGGACCATACATTATTTTTTATAGTGTATTGTCCCACATCAAAATGCTGCTTACTTTTTCATTACTAGTCACTGCTGCGGCCGTTCAGTCCTTCCCTAACCGCTGCTGTTCACGCGTCGGTTCCCCGTCAGAAAAAAAGCGCGCACATGCGCAAACCAATCGCTGTTGTTAACCTATCGATGTGACGTAGCATTGATAGGTTAACAACATATCTATGTCACATCAATAGGTTAACAACCTTAGGAAATGATGATTTCCTAAGGTTAACAGTATTCTACCATACATTATAAAGAGCTTATCACTAGCACAAATGCCTCAGAATATCTTAACAACAGTTAATCTGTTAAACATTTTATTTTACGTACTGTATGTGGAAATGCTGCCCAATAATTATATGCACTGTCTGGTTTTTTTTTTGTCAGATTTCAGAGTATTAGTGTCAGAAGCCTAGATTTATAGTGCCTGCAAATACAGCAAGTACTACGAACAGCTGATCATCTAGATGTAGCAGAAAGTAGAGTTGGGTTGGACCATTGACTTGCTGAATGGGTAGCTGCTCCGTCACTTACCTGTTCTTGTTGGTGTTTTCACACACTGATGCTGCTTTCCTGACACAGATCACTGCAAGGGTAAATAAAAGGATGCTGTCTGGTCCATTGTAACAACCCGATCGTGATTGGCATTGCCCACAAGTGACCCTCCTCACAATAGAGATATTTCCCTCCAAAACTCCACCAAATGCCTGAAGAAGAAGAGACTGCGGACTTCTGACTAAAGCAGGCAAGATCTACAGAGTGAGCCAAGTGGGAAACTGTAGTTTAGAGGAATGAAGGCTGACAGGGAAATTTCAGTGTGTGACAGTACTCCTGATCAGCGTGGTGCATGAGATACTCAGAAGAGCACAAGATACATGCTGAGAGCAGCTGTCCTTAATGATGTTGCTGATGTCGTACAATGTTCAGGCAGTACGAAGAGAAAGAGAACAGCAACTGCTGAGAAGAAAGAGATTCAAAGTAGTTAAAATGACAAAAAAATATTAATTTAAGAAAAAAGGTCAGAACATATCAGAATACACCTGTATTGAAAAAAAACATTTTGTATCACCTGTCTGAACCATCCACTGGTTAACCTTAACATGGAATAGCCGCTCAAAAGAAAATGAGTTAGCTCTTCCAGATTTTAGATTGTATTACTGGATGGACTTTTGCAAATCAGATTGATGTGGCTATCTTTACTGGAAAATATTGATTTGTGTACCATTTCTCATTTACAGCTGCTTCACTATCTGTTTGCCTAGCCCCCCCCCCCACATTTGTCCAGAGCCTAGGGAAGAAAACGTATACTAATAACGTTTTCTGTGACAGTGGAAATTGGATAGGGGTGAGGCCTGGTGGAAGACTGCTTGTTTTTCACTTGACAGCTAAGAATCAGAATGTTCCTCCTAACTGGCTGGATCATGGATTTTCCTTGTGGGGGAAATCTGGCCATTTTTTCTAAGTATTTGAGAGGAGGTGGTAGCCTGTTGGTGGGTGTCACCAACTGGAGCTCAGAATAGTCTGAACAAAGCCATTTAAGATGGGGGACTGAAACTCATAGTCTCCAAAAAGAACCATTTAAATACTGTAGATCCCACTCTCCTGAGGGGGGAAGTGAAATGCATTCCTTCTTCCTCCTCCATGCGAATCAAATATGAATACTGGATGCCTGAATTAGAGGTCAAATGCCAGATCATATGCATGCTCAGAAATTCTTCCTCTATCAGCAGAATCAAAGCTGAGGTCAGAGTAGAATACAAACAAAAAAAAAAGATATGAAAGTGTTCCTAATGATCAATGAACTGTAGTCTGCAGATGATAAGAGTAAATATTCACCAACAGTCAGGCACTCACCACCTCCTCACCAAGGACTCCAACTTCAAAAATGTATGCTAATTTGTCATTTATTAAGATGATCTAACATGAGACAAAAACCACAGACATGACATGGTGTTAGCCTGACGTGTTTTGGAATAGTTATTCCTTTATCAAAGGCTGAAAAACAATGGCATAGTTACACATAGAAAACAAGAATGAAAATGGTGTTATAATGATGCAGTTACAAACATTTCAAATTCATTGGATATGTTAAAAAACAAATGTGGAACCTCTCCTGGTTGATTGCTATAATTCTACTTGATGTTTTGTAAGGTGGCAGGACCCAAATCATAAACAAGGGAAGGGAAAGTAAGAAGAGGGGGCAGGTATGGAGATATACAGGAAAGCAAAGAATAAAGGTAGAAGACAATAATTTAACTGAAGAGAGATTAAAAACAAATGCCATTCTAATATCCTGAAACATCATAATATAATCATTCTAAAAGAAACAAAAACAGACAGGACTGAAAATATTTTTTTTCTAAAACTACAGCTACTTGGACAAAGTACTGAATTAGAGCCTGGCAAAAATGTATATGCTAATCAGCTACATTTAAAAAAAATGTTCTTGAATACATTAAAAGCACATACCAATCTTGTTTTGAGGAACTATATGGATACAGTAATACTAAATATGACAAAGATTGCCAAACTGCGCTAAATGATGACATTCTACCAAAACAGTGGCTACTTAAGTTGTATATTTATTGAAGCCTTGTCAAGGTGTATGTATTGATCACCTACATTTTAAAAAAGATTTTATCTCAGAACGTGTGTTGAGTCCTTATTTTTTATGGACTGCCAAATTAACAATCTTAAAGGACTCTCACTGTAGGAGAAGTTTACTGAAGTTTCCTCCCCGGAGTTTTGGGTTCACCTTATCAATAGCTTGAAATCTGAACTGATGGTTTCTCTCACATTTGTGTTTAAAATATGTGATGCTGTGTCATAAGTAACATCACTTTGCTCTATTGCATGAGTGTGCTCCCCCACCCGTGTTTTCACATTTCTTGTAGTCTTGCCTATGTATAAAGACCTGCAGGTGCATTTTGCTATGTAGATTACACCAGAGGTGTCGCAGGTAATGAGTTGTCACACTACATGTTTTTTGTCCTTTTACCCTGAAACTCTTTTCTTGTCATGACATGTTTTCATTGAATACACCTTTTACATGGATATCATCTTATTATTCCTTGATTCAGCCATATGGTGTTATTTCTTTATTTAATAAAGTACTGGCTGTGTACGAGGCTATCTCTTAGTGTGGGGGCTCTGTGATATGCCATGCTTGGTGGTTGTTGTGCCACTTCCGGTAGCCCAGCATCACTTGAAAGGACCTTCCAATGTGTTTTAATGATTCTCTCTAAGTGATTTGGGTAGGCTGAGAAAGTGGTCACAAAGTTAAATCTGGTATTGGTCTGATTCTCATTATTTTTGTCCTGTAATAAGGTGAACCTGTCTTGTGTACTGGTGAAGTTACGGAACCCTCTCTGTGTGAAACTCCTGCTAAGGTCATCTGCTCCTAGTTGGAACTTGCTTTGCTTCTGTCCCACAATGACATATGGCTCTGAGAAATAGACCATTAGGAATATTCTGGATGGTATGGCATGGATGACAACTGGTAGCCATAAGGAGTGTGTTGTCATCCATTTCCTTTCTGAACAAATCTATTTCTAGTGTACCATCTTGCAACCTGCTAATCATGAGATCTAAGAAATTCACGGACCTATTGGCTACAACAAATGTAATTCTGAGGTTCTTATTAGTGCTATGGAGAAAATTAATGAATTCGTTGTCTAGATGCAGCAGAAAGTAGAGACAGGTTGGGACACTGACTTGCTGGATGGGTAGCTGCTCCATCACTTACTTGTTCTTATTGGTGTTTTCATACACTGATGTTGTTTTCCTGGCACAGACCACTGCAAGGGTAAATAAAAGGATGCTGTATGGTCCATCGTGATGACCTGATCGTGACTGGCAGTTGCCTGCTAGTGACCCTCCTTCCAATGGAGATATTTCCTCCAAAGAAACTCCACCAAATGCCTGAAGAAGAAGAGACTGCGGACTTCCGACTAAAGCAGGCAAGATCTACGGAGTGAGCTGAGCTGGAAACAGTAGTTCAAAGGAATGAAGGCTGACAGGGCTGTTTCAGCATGTTACAGTACTCCTGATCAGTGTGGTGTGCGAGATACTCAGAAGGGCACATGATACGTGCTGAGAGCAGCTGTCCTTGTCTCTGATAATTGACTTGGCAGCCATTTGGTGGTATTTGTTGCTCGGGCAGTGCACTTTCCCGTGTTTAAATAAAAAAAAAGATTTCCTTCCCGTATCCTGTTTCAGCACATCAAAACCCATAAAATATGGGAATCCCCATAGATCTGGGAGAGCTGAGTGTGTAACATATGTCACATAGGTCATCTTATACTGCATATCAGTATTGAACAGGCATGACCTGGGATGCTATATGTACTATGGCCCTGGCTATACTCCAGTTTGATGAGAGGAATGCTTTGTAATCATAAATTCAAGGATTTGTACTCTATTTCCTGGTGACAGTTCCTGAGATCTTACTCATTGTCAAGGTTTGCAGTACTACTGTCAAGACAGCAAATGTTGACGGTTCATAACAAACTTTTTGTTTTGTGGAGGTGTGGGCAAAGTATACTTTGTAATAGTGCTTACTTCCATGGTGTCGATCACCAAGTTCTGGATTCCAAGAATTTCTTCACATGACTTGAGCATGATGAAACCATTCCTTGTCTATGATCCAGAGATTGCCATCTTGTTTAATCTTATAGAATTTCTGCCACAGCATCTTCCACGACGACTTCTGATGACATGAGTCAGGGTCCTTTGTGAATCCTTTCTTCTGCAGGTACTCAGTCACTTTTTTCCACATTTCCCCCTCATCACAGTTTCATGCCTGCCATGTTTTTCAATCCCTTTGACAAGAGCAGCTATTTTCACATCATTCCATGTTTTAGGCATCGTTTTGACAAGAAAACAAATAATAGTAATATATAAATATGAGGCAACAGAACAGTTTAACAATGTTAATCTGCTTAACACATTTTTTTTCCTTATAAATATTTCTGGATGTGAAGTGCCAAGGAATTGTGTACAACTGTCATAGTATTTCATATCTCACATGACCCTGTGCTGACTGTCTATAATGACACTGTCATGTCAGTACTGTAGTGACAGATGTCACAATGAGCAACAGTAAGTGCACTGATATACCTGTAATAATGACACACTGGGTATTTATACTATGATTAAGATGTACCTGTTACATGTTTTACAGTACTGCAGTTTTCCTGTGTACCCATACTGCAGGTGTTATTCCTACACCCTGTACTGCTGCACATGTTGCTGTCAAAAACATTATCATATAGGTTGGCCTAGTGGTGGTGTTGAGGGCTCAGGTGTTGTGCCCATTAAGGAAGGGAGTGACTCGTGGGGAACTGACTGACAGAAGTACGTAACTTCCAGAGCTGATGGGTGTCAGGGCTTGGGGGGGAGGGGCAGGCCCAGCAGGGCTGGCTAGGAGGGAAAATTTCCACAACCTTGGGGCCTGCAGGGGAGGCAAGAAAATGACAGGAAAAAAGCTGAAAATGTGTGGAATAACGCCGCCCTCCCCTTGGTGGCTGCGCATTATCTACTGCACTGATTGCTGTTACCCATCCATTACCCAGCCTCCTCCTGGTCATGCTGAACCAGGGAGAGCATGGTGGTGGTGGTGGGGTGGAAGTTGTGGGGCACTGGCTGGGAGTAGGATATAAATCTTGAAGATGACAGAAGACAGGGGTTGGCGGAGGGACATTAGGGCTGCGAAAGGAAGAGTGGGAAAAAGGAAAATATTAAAACATAACCTGAGGTCTGTGTGTGATATATGTGTAATTCATTTATTTTTTGACCAAGGTAGATGTGACTCTGAAAAAAGCCATCATGAGGTGGCATCAAGGTGCTGCTTGTTTGTATATACCGGTTGTGACCACACATCACAACACACTTGGGATCTCAAGTTGGTGGTTCCCCAAAGAAATTATGATTGCCAGTGTGTGAGAAATGCACACCATCTTTTAGAAAAAGTGAATCATTATAATATTTAATTTGGGGGTGAGTTCTGCTGTACATACCCAAATCACTCAGGAAGCCAGATATTTGAATGTTCACCTTTCTGTGTGATATTTCAATTCCAGGTGCATAGTGTTGGCCTCTCTATCAGAAGGTGTGGGTATACAGAGGACAGTGGAGTCAGGAAGCAAGGTAAATGTATAGTAGCTTGTGTGGCTTTATTGAAAAATAACAAAATGTAAAAACAAAAATGAAATACAAATGTAGGAGGTATCAGAGTGGAGTAGAATTTTTAGGACGTACCTATTAATTCATGGGCATAAGCATAAACTCAAAATATTCAAAACTAAGTTAGTGTGGCTTGGTCCTGGAATCAGAAGGACTTCTATGAGGATCCTAGGACAGCAGATTTAGCTCTTTGCTCCATCAATACCTTGGCTGTATTGAGCTCTTCCTTTGAGAGCAGGGTGAGTTGGGTACGTTTTATAGCCCACCCCTGGGGTCACCTGACCCATTCATTAACCTATTACATATTCATCGGATAACATCAAGTTTCATTTACAAGATACAAGAACACCTTATATATAGTGGTGAAGATCTTTAAACAGACATTTATATATTTTAAATGCAGAATGCTGAGCTGCATCGAACAGAACAGTCTTTGAAATTAAGGTTAATGAGGGGAATTCTCTTCCTAAGGGCTGTCATAATCCCACCTCTGACTCCTCCTCTGAGCAGTCTAATTTGCATAGGCCTGTAATAAGGGAAAAGGAGTGACTGGGAGGCACATATAGGAACAGCACAAGACAAGCAAGTACCCAAGTGTTCCATGAGGGTAGGTTGAAAATGAGGTAACTGACTTTTCCATTGCATGAAGTTCTACTTTCTTTATGTAATGCTCCTTTTTGTACTTTTGTACAGCTTTGTGTCCTTTCTTGCTCTGTTTTATGTAGTGAAAGGATGGAGTATTTTGTACTCAACAGTATAAATGTACATTTGTTTAATATACAACAAACACTGTGCTGGGTATTGAACTGTGCTAGTCTCCCTTTAAAGGAGCAGCTTTAAACAGCACCGCAGGGCTCCCTGCAATTCATTTTCTACAAACTACAAACTAAACTAAAACTAAATAATACAGGCACATGAGTCAATACAGCCCTGCTGTGAGCACAGAATGATGTGGGGAGGAGATGATTACAGCAAAAGAGCTCTGTGATTACAGGGATCTACTAGAGTTAGGCTCACAAGCACAGGCACATAGCAGTTTGCTTCTTGTCTACAATAGACAATTTGAGCATTAAGCTTCTAATATTTATGTTTAAGAAATAACCTTTTGAAGGGCCTTGCACTTCCTGTGCTTCTGCTCAGTTACAAAGCAGTAACAAGCAGCACAATCAGACGGACAGAAAGAAAGAAAGATAGTGAAGTATAAGATCAGGTAGTAAGGACATACAACCCCTGGAGGTGGCATCCTACAGGGAAGAAACAGAAAATACATAGAAGCAGAGTAAAAGACAGCAGAGTGCTGCACAGCACAAAAACAGAAAACTGCTTTTTTATTTTATTTTATACAGTTCCTAAAAACATATAGGATGTATTTTTATGTTGATTGTGCGCAGCACAAGAAATGTATTGGGACAGCTTGCTGAGAAGCAGGCTGTGGAGGCAGGGCACTGTTGTGGTCAATGCCCCCACAGCCTGCAAAGGCTTGTCCTGCTTCCCCCAATGCCATTGCAAGCTGCTGGTGACAGCAGTTTGGAATGTTGGCACCAAGTTCTGAGAATTTCGCCGCTGCAATCAGGGGCCACCTCATCATTGCAGCGTCAGCCATCCGCTGCAATGAGGGAGCGACCCGACATTGCAGGGTGGGATGTAAAACCCCTGATATTGTTTGTGAACATGGCGGCGGCTTGCTGCTGTGTTCTGAAACAGCTCTTATACCATGTTTGCTTGCCCGAGGGCCCCTAATCCCTGATGGCTTTAGTGGCCCGCGTTTATGTTGTTGCGGGCCGAGAGCCCACTCGGCGGCATTCTTAACCCCGCTTTGTTTCTGCCAATGGGGTGCCCAATCCCCATCACCATAATGATACCCCCCCTTGTTTGCCGATGGGAGTGCCCAATCCGCCGTCGGCTACTGCTGGCCCCCCAAACAGAAGCCTCTGCTGGCACACTGGGAACCCACCCCAGCATGCCAGATGCCCCTGTGAAGTAAAAACGGTCCCGTGACATCTTTTTTTTCCCTGAAAAAAGGGAAACTGTCCCTCGGCGCTCGCCCTGCCCCCCACCCACAACCTGCACCCACCCACTGTGCACCCTGCCTTCCTCACACACCCTCACCCCATACTTACCTCCAGAGCTTGGTGCGATGATCTTCGGCGGACGGGAACACGTCTGCACTCTTCAAAGCCGACCGCAAACTGAGGAAATGCCATTAAGCTGTATAATGTAATAAATAGGGTTTTTTCAACTTTAGTGCATATCTCAGGCATTTTTGGGAATTTTTTCACCAAGTTTTCAACATGGGGTTTTTGGAACCCCTCCTGATGAATGCTTGAACTGTTATGGTGTTTTAATCGGCCCTGAAAGGTAATTTCGCGGTCACTGTGCGGAATCACCTCTGGGGGGCTGATTAACGAAACAACAGTGCCAGTGTCCATGAGGTGGGCTCTCAAAAACCCTATGTTGCAAATTTGGTGGAAAAAATCCAAAAAATGACTGTTTTACGAGCGTGCACTGCGCAGTTGCTATGCACGCTTGTAACTTTGTGAATCTGCAATATTTTCATGCAAGATTTTAAACATTGGCATTTTGTCACACCTCCTTGTGAACAGTACAGCTGTCATTGTTCACATCCTGGTGGAAATGTGTTTTCGCACTTCTGGTACAGAATAGCGCAGTTGCTGTGGGAAATCAGTGTTTGGGACAGATTAAGAAAATGACAGTGACACTGTTCATAAGCAGAGGTCCTGAAATGGCTATGTTGAAAATTTGGTAACGATATTCCATAAAATGACTGTGTTACGAGCATGCATTGCGCAGTTTGTATGCACGCTCGTAACTTCATGAATTTATAGTATTTTCACTCCAGATTTCCAACATTGCCATTTTTCCCACACCTACTTATGAACAGTACAGCTGTCATTTTTTTCATCTTGGCCGAAATGTGTTTTCGCACTTCCGGCTTAGAATAGAGCGGTTGCTGTGGGAAATCATTGTCCGGGACTGATTAAGAAAATGACAGTGATACTGTTCATGAGCAGAGGTTCTAAAATGCCTATGTTGAAAACCTGGTGATGATAACCCATCGAATGACTGTGTTACAAGTGTTCATTGCATACTTTCCACACACCCTTGTAACTTCGCAGATTTGTAATGTCATGCCAGATTTTCACCAGAGGAATTTTTTCACACCTCCTTCTGAGCAGTACAGCTGTCATTTTTCACATCTTGACCAAAATGTGTTGTCACAGTTCTGGTGCACAATAACACAGTCGATGTGGGAAATCACTGTTTGCGACAGATTAAGAAAATGACAGTGGCACTGTTCATGAGCAGAGGTCCTAAAATGCCTATGTTGAAAATTTGGTGATGAAACTCCATAACATGACTCTGTTACAAGTGAGCATTGAACTGTTTCCACACACCCTTGTAACTTCACAATTATGTAATACTTTCACGCCACATTTTCAACAGTGGCATTTTTCCACACCTCCTTATGAACAGTACAGCTGCCATTTTTCACATCCTGGCTAAAATATGTTTTTGCACTCCTGCCACAGAAAAGCACAGTCGCTGTGGGAAATCACTGTTTGGGACACATTAAGATTGAACGAGTGAGGGGGGGAGTGACCGAGCTCAACCGAGCTCTGTTGGGACTGCTATGGATTTGTTTGTGGGCAGAGAAAGGGCCCAACGCAAGAGCCCAGTACAAAAGGGCAGCCTGCAGCACTGGGAATAACAGAACAACAGAGCGAGTGATGGAGGGGGAGTGAGCGAACTCACCGGAGCGCTGTCAGGACTGCTGCGGATTTCTTTGTGGGCAGAAAAAGGCATCAATGCAGGCAGGGGCCCAGTATAAAAGGCCATACTGCAGCAGTGGGAGAAACAGTATGAGCGAGTGAGAAGGGGAATGAGTGAGCTCAATGGAGCTCTATCAGGACTGCTGCGGATTTCTTTGTGGGCAGAACAAGGCACCAATACAGGTAGGAGTCCTGTACAAAAGGGACGCTTACAGTGCCAGGACAAACAGAATGAGTGCATGACAGAGGGAGACTGAGCGACCTCAACGGAGCTCTGTTGGGACAGCTGCGGATTTGTTTGTGGACAGACAAAGGTGCCAAAGCAGCCAGGAGCCCCGTACACAAGCGCAGCCTGCAGCTCCAAAAGAAACAGAATGAGTGAGTGACAGAGCGGTAGTGAGCGAGCTCAACGGAGCTCTATTGTGACAGCTGCGGATTTCTTTGTGGGCAGAAAATGCAATAACGCAGGCAGGAGGCCAGAAAAACAGGTCAGCTTGCAGCACTGGCTGAACAGCGTGAGTGAGAGAGCTCAATGGAGCTGTGTCGGGACTGCAATAGATTTCTTTCTGGCTAGAATAAGCCGCCAATGCAGGCAGAGACCCAGTACAAAAGGGCAGCCTGCAGTGGCGGGGAAACCATAATGAGCGAATAAGAGAGGGGGACTGAGCGAGCTCAACGGAGCTGTATTGTAACTGTGGCAAATTTCTTTGTGGGCAGAAGAAGGCAGCAATGCAGGCAGGAGCCCAATAGAAAAGGGCAGCCTGCAGTGCTGGCAGAAATGGACTAAGCGAGTGACAGAAGGGGAGTGAGCGAGCTCAACGGAGCTATGCCAGGACTGCTGCAGATTTCTTTGTGGGCAGAAAAAGGCACCAACAGAGCCAGGAGCCCAGTACAAAAGGGCAGCCTGCAGCGCCATGAGAAACAGAATAAGTGAGTAACACGGGGAGTGAGCAACCTCAACGGAGCTCTGTCAGGACAGCTGCAGATTTCTTTGTTGGCAGAAAAAGGCGGCAATGCAGGCAGGAGCCCAGTACAAAAGGCCAGCCTGCAGCGCCGGCAGAAACGGAACGAGTGAGTGAGAGAGGGGGAGTCAGCAGGCTCAACAGACCTGTGTTGGGACTGCTGCAGATTTCTTTGTGGGCAGAAAAAGCCACCAACAGAGGCAGGAACCCAGTACAAAAGGGCAGTCTGTAGTGCCAGGAGAAACAGAATGAGCGAGTGAGAGAGGGGGAGTGAGCCAGCTCAGCGGAGCTCTGTCGGGACAGCTGTGGATTTCTTAGTGGCCAGAACAAGATGCCAACGCAGGCAGGGGCCCAATACAAAACAGCAGCCTGCAGCACCGGGAGAAACAGACTGAGCAAGTGACACAGGGGCAGTGAGCGAGCTCAACAGACCAACGCAATCAACATTCAGCATTGACAAATGCTTGTTTATTTCTTTCACTGTCATGTCCTGGCAGTGTTGCTTACCACCAATACGCAAACTAGTAACAGGCCTTAACCCTGTCATACTCTCCAGATGATGCGCTCTGTAATGTCTAAATGCAGAATCTTATAGTTAGGCAACATTTCATGCAGTTCAGCCTGTGGGGTGTCAGTGTAGCACATCCGCCTCTAGGCCAGCAGGTCATGGGTTCTCATCCCACACTGGGATTGGACTTGTATCTAAATGCTGGCACCCAAGTGCAGTATTAGGGGGGTGCTGAACTGTTGGGATGTGCCATACTTCGGATGAGACATTAAACCTAGGTTCCTTCTAGCCATCCTGGTGCTGTCCTGGTGGGTGTCCAGGTGGAAGTAAAAGGACCCAAGGCACTCTTCACAAAAAGAGTAGGATACTTTCCCTGGTGTCCTGGCCAATATTCCCCTTCCCATAAAACTGGTTCATGTAATTGTCCAGGCTGTGTGTGTGGGTGCTGATGTGTGATATAGCCACCACTATACATTCAGTCACTTCACTACCAATCTAGTATTGCCTGTAAAGCACTTTGGGATACACTGTGTATGAAAAGTGCTATATAAATGCTGATTCTTCTCCTTCTCCTTCTCATTCTTCTTCTTCTTCTTCTTCTCTAACTTAGCTGCTTCTATTAGGTTTCTACCCCTTTTGCATCCCAAATCGTCACCTCCAAGACAGATGAGCAGTATGTCTGGCTCTGGGTGACTGGTCAAAAAGCTATGCATGGTTGACATGAACTGCTCCCACCTCAAGCCACCCTTACCAAGTTCAGGTTCAAGTTTATTGCAGGAAAACTCCATTGAGTGAGCTCATTTACAAAGCTGTCCTGGTAGACACATAGAGAAGTAATGCATACAGCAACATACACAAACAATAATTACAAGGCAAAAACATATGTCACATTGTAACAGTGAATACAGTCAAGAAAATGTGATTGGTACAAGGCAAACTGAAGTGCAAACGTACACAAGGAGGTCCTGACAGACTTGTACAAATAGATTTACAGGCAGAAACAAATGTCACATTATAATTGTAAATACAATCAATAAAATGACATTGGTGCAAGGCAAGCCAAAGTGCATGCAGCATATATAGCAGTGATACAAGGTAAAGATATACATCGCAGTGTAATGGTGGCTATACGCAGGACTATAAATATTTGTACAGAGAACCCATACACAGTACAATAGAGATGGAACCATTAGGCAACATAGAGCATAAAGGAGCAAGGGTAGAACATAAGGGAGGAAGGGGGTTCAGGGGTGAGGAGGGGAATTAGAGTACTTAGTGGACAGTACAATTGGGATTGCCACTAAAAGGCAAGCCAGGTTGTCTAATGATCCCTTCCAGGAAGAGGCACAGGAGGGAGATTGGGGGACAGATGGAATAAAGGGAGTGGGGTCTGCTGACATCACCAGGCAGGTAAGGTGTAAAATGACAAGGGCATGCCAGAGTCCAAGAATTGGTTGGAGGGCGGAGCCCAAAGAGGGTCCTGACCAGGGGCTTATAGGGTATATTAGGCCAGGACTCAGGCAGGACGACCTCTTTTGCTGGGAATTTTCTTGCATAGAACTCAGCACATCGTTGGCAAGCAGTAGGTAAGGCATAAAGAACTACTAGGCCTCTATGCCATGTGGCCCAGGTGACTGGGCCCAGAGCAGTTTGTGTGTGCGCTTTTTGCCTCTAATTGCTTACATTTAATAGCAGCATAGAACCAGATGATGTTAAACCTGTACTTGGAATGATCTTTAATGTGGTTTGCAGTAGGGCGGCAGTGAGCCTGAATGTGAGCTCAAAGGTTTTTTTTTATGCTTTGGAGCAAGGTGTTTGGCACTGAGAAGTAGGCCTGGGGCCTGAAAGAAACAAAGGGTACAGGGAGGCAGGTTGTTTGGGTTGTTTGTTCCATGTGCATAACCTTTAGCTGGAAGAAAGCTGTGATTATTTGTGGCTCAACTGTGTAAGAATTTTGTCTAGGAAGGTTGTGGGTTTAATCCTTGTGGGGGGGGGTGGGGGGAGATTTCCTTACAGAAGGGTCATTCTGAGGTATTTGCAGTGAAGGATTGTTTGGGTTTTTCCCTTTCACTGGACGTGCTGAGCTGTTTCAGGTATGAGAAAAGAAAAGAAAACAAAACAATTTTGAAGCAGAGAGAAGCAAGAAATGGCCACAATAAGGCAGAATCTTTGGCGGGTTTGTGTTTTCAGTCACTGAGCATGACAGTGTTCAGCATTTTCAGTGGGGCAAGCAGGCAGTGCTCATTGCAAGGGCCTGCTCTCAAGGGGTAGTGCTTGGAAACTTCATGGTAGCAGCATATGTGTGGCGGCGCTTTTAAGCTGCAGGGAGGACCAGGTAGCCAACACTAAAGAAGCAGGCTTTTCATTGTAATTAAAGGGTTTTTCATCTGTTGGCTAAAAATTGTGGTTTTGTGGTAGAGCGCAAGGGGAGTGGTGCTTCCCAGGGCATTCATGTGGTGATGCACTGAGGGCAGGCATCATGATGCATGTTCAGTGGGTTGATGATTGGTGGTGTGCAGACTGATTTGGTGGACAAGTCTGGTGAGGGCCCACTCGGCCTAACTTGGCAGCGTGCATGCCCGTAGGCCACGTGGTCCATGGCAACCAGGCAGAGGATGGATGGGGGTTTTCTTCTTGCCCTGCTTAGGTGAGGGCATGGGAAAAGAGCTTGGTTGCGTCTGTTGGGAGTGAGGGGTAGCCAGCGAATGAGGGGGGAAGATTGCTCCATTGTGTCCGGGTTACCGGCGAGCCTCCTGGTGCCTTGGGGGGGTGGGCCTTTATATGTATAGCCTCGAGGAAAGGAGGAAGAGGGGGGACATGATAGAAACTTTCAAGTACCTCAAGGGAATCAACAAAGTCCAAGAGGGTAGCATCTTTCAAAAAAAGAGGTGTGCAAGAACAAGAGGGCACAATTTGAAGATAGAGGGGCGGCTCAGAGGTAATTTAAGGAAGTATTTTTTCACAGAGAGGGTTGTGGATGCATGGAACGGCCTTCCAGAGGAGGTTGTGGAGTCAAAATCAGTGGTGGAATTCAAGCATGCATGGGACAGTCATAAGGCAATTCTGGGGGTTGGGGGTAAGAAGAAGTAGGCTGCTGGTTAACTAGGATCTGCAGCTTATCCAGTAGGTAGGGAAATGGGCAGACTGGGTGGGCCAAGCGGTCCTCATCTGCCGTCAAATTCTATGTTTCTATGTTTCAAAGCCAGGAATGCAAGTCGGAAGAGCAGCATTTGCTGAGAGGAGGTTGTTAGACAGGGCATTTGCAGCCACACTAAGTGGGCAGAAGGGTGAAGGTTAATGGGGCAGCTGAGGTTCAGGTGCCAGCGGAAAGGTGTCTTGTTACCGGGGCCTGCTGGCAGTGTAAAGGTTGGGCCAGCAGGAGCAGGCCAGCGTGAGGGGAATGCACCCCTTGCAGGCATATGGTGCAGCAGTTGGCACGAGTGGATTGGGGTACTACATTAGTGTGTTTTTGGTTTAATAAAAAACAAAACAAAAAAAACAGAGGGCACGGACACCCCCAGCCATTTTCAGACAATTGGGTTTGTTTGTGTGTTGGTATGGCGGTGTTGTGTGGATATGTTGGGGGGGTGAGCACATGCGAGTGGATCCAGGGCCTAACTGGGCAAGTCCAGAGCAAAGGTGCAAAGAGGGGCATACCTCATGGGGAGGGGCATTGTGCATGACACAAGAGTGGGTCCATGAGACCAGAAGCAGGAGCATGTAGCAGGTATGGAGTGGCAGGGTGGTTGTATCTGGCACTAAAAGCCATCTATTTGATCTGGGGAACAGCACAGCAGACCAAAATGAGGAGTTTTTGTGGGAATGCAGCAGAATGTTTGGGAGAGCGGCCGTGGGGCAGCCACCATTCTGATTCAGGCCATGTGGCAGTGCCATTTAGAACAGGCAGTGTGGCAGCCATCATTTATATATGGATACATATATCAGTAATAAAATAACATAATAGGAAGGGATCTTTGATTCCCCTTGTGGGAGGCATGGTGACATAGGAGGGCTTAATGATAGATCAGCACACTATTGAATAAAGGCGAGAAATATGTTAAAATAAAAAAGAAAAATGAAAACAAAAAAAAGAATGCAAGGGGGTGTGCTGCAATGCTTTCATGATGCCAGACAATGGTCACGGGGACGGATAATTTTAGGTGGGTCGAGCATGGGGCTGTGTGGCGGCCACCAATTTTGATAAAGGCAGCATGGCGGTGGCCATTTCTGGATGGAGAGGGGTTTAATGAGAATGCTGCAATAAGGCCAAGCCAGCACGGGGGTGCCAGAACTGCTTAGTTTGTGAAATAATGCATGGGCCAACTGTTAGGATATAATCACCCACAACATTAGAGAAATCCTAGGAAGGGATTTCTCAGCAGGCGATTACAAGGCTTATCCTATTGAAACAATATAACATGTTCTTGTGTTTCCCACACTTAACAGGTATTGTCAGGATGAATGCTTCTTTTGAGGTTGGATTACAGCTATGTAACTCTATTGTGGAAGGGGATGAGTTAAACAATTTAGCTGCCAAAGCCATTCAACACAGACAGCCATTGTTGAAAATTTGCATATTCTTTTATAATGAGAGGGACTTCCATGAGATTAGGGTAGTACAAAAAAAAAAGGAAGATAAATATATATGATTAGTCATTAGGGCTATACCATCTGAAGTTTGGAAATGAAATAGCCTGTACGTATCTAACTTATACTTGTCGGACATTGGATTAACAATTATAGCTAAGATGATATAGGTATTAACGTAGCTTAGGAAATACCCAGAGCTAAAGTGGACAGCAGGAACTACCTGCTCCCTCCAGAAAGAGGGCTTGCATTTGAAAGCATTCTGGATAGCTCTCTCTGGTAAAACATGGGTGAGTTATCCTTTCTTCGAGTTATCCTTTCTTCTGAAGTCTGTTCAAGCAAAACCAATGATGATTATTATTATTAATTTCAGCCCGTTCAAGCCAGCTGGTGGTGAATTGGGTAAAACCCAAGGCTGCATGTTGGTTAAATAGCTGGGATTTACCAGTTGTGCATAGAGGACCAGGACTAAACCTAGGGGCAATAAAGGAACTGACAAGGCCTACTGACTGCTTCTGTTTTCTCCACTATCCATGTACTCGACATCCTCCCACCCTCTGTGTGCTGTGGATCCATGGTCAGTTGAGCTGTAGCTCAAATGTGGTAATTCCAATTAAAATGAATGAATAAATAAATAAATTAATTAAAAAAAATAAAATAAAATGTGACAATATCAGTATTACATTTTACTTGTGTTGCGGTAAGCAGTAATCTGAAATTATAGCTATCGTAGGGGTCAGAGGGTAGTCAGACTTGCCAGTGGCATGGTACCACTACCGCAGCCAGGCTCTCAGCCAGGTAAGACAACAGCACCAACATCCGGAAGGGAGTGAGGGCTAACCAGACAATTTGGGTTTGCTCCAACATTGGTTTGGGGAAGTCCAGTTATTTAGAGATCACTTGCTGGCACTGTGGCAGGTATAGGATTCATCTCCCGCCTGGAAGATTGCCGCCCAGGTTGATCATTTTGAGAAGTGTTGGGCGGATGTTGCAGCCAATTAAAGTTACAGTTGGGGGGGTCTAAGCCAGGTCAGGTACTAGGTAGCCGGGCAGAGCAATAGATTCATAAGAGGATTGGTTTAACATGAGCAAAACAGAGAGGATCACTTTAGGGTCTCAGGGCCTGCTGGGCCAGCTGTAGAGGGTGAGGAAGGATTCCATGAGTCCAGTGGCATTATGGACCAGAGGGGATTGGTATCCAGCATAGAGCATCTCCAACCCCAATCTTTGGGGTGCCAGCCCCAACAATATAGGAATGTTTCAGTGGCTCGGCTACAGTCCCGTGGTATGTCAACAGTTCCGGTATTACTGGAGTTGCTGGTCATGTTGAGGCCTGTGATCTGTCTTTTAGCAGCCAATCTACCAGGCACAGGAGGATATGTATCCCCTCTATTTCTAGGTTGGGGGGGCTAAGGTGGTGGGCTAATGGTGAAGGCCCTGTGGGGCTGAGGTAAGCTGAAGGAAAGACATGGATGTGGGACAGGTAGGACAGGATGCAATGCCTTTGATCTGTTGGTAGCTGAATTGTAGAGGAGGCCGAAGTACTCATCCTGGAGATGTGGGGGGCTGGGGATTCTCAACTCCTAACTGCAGGAGCACAGCAATTTCAACAGGAGCACCTTGAGGGTGCAGGAGGGGTTACAAATGCTAAATTGGGAAGAAGCTTAATAACTTGAAAAGGATGGTTATGGGAGGCTGGAGGGGCACAACCAGGCACTGTACTGGGGTTCCTGGTCAGCCAACACTTTGAGGGCCTATGGAGCAGGGTGGGTGAGATTCCAGGAATTCAAGGGGAAGCATAGGTGGGGCAGAGATGAACAGGCCTGGGATGAGCAGTTAAGGAAGTTTATAGTGGAGAAGTCAGAAGAAGGGCTGGCCCATGCCACAGTAGTGGTACACCTGGCTGGCATCAGTTGAGTATGCCAGGATAGGGGTTGGCCCAATGTAGTGACCAGCAGGGCAGTAAAAAGAATGGTTGCAGGCTGGTAGAGGGGACAGATTGCCAGGACAGATAGGAGGCATCCCATCAGAGGGCAGTTGCTGGAAAAGTACTAGGGGCAACACAGCAGAGGTGCACCTCAGCCCAATAGGTGGTCCAGTTCAGGGCTGTCTTTGCAGTCATGGTGGCAGGGGCCTTCTGGGTGGGGGAAGTGGTGGCCCCACAGAAAACAGCTGCTGTACAAGCTTTGCAGCACAAGGACATCTAGTGGAGGCCAGACAGAGTGGTCATTGACCTGGCCAGGTCCAAGACAGACCGAAGGAAGAGGGGGACCAAGGTGTCATTGGTAAGGCAGCCACAGTCCACCAACTGTGCAGTGGGGGCTCTGGATGCATACTTGAGCACCTGAGGGAGGGCTGGGGAGGCCTTTTGCCAGCAGGGGGATGGCTCCCAGTCATTGATTTTCAGGTGAGGGCCCTGGCTTTCATTGGGGAAGACCCAAGTGAATTTGCCACGCATTCCTTTAGGAGTGGGGCAGCCACAGAGGCAGCAGAAAAAGGGGCTGCAGTGGAAGAGGTAAAGAAGGTTGGGTGCTCAAAGCCCAGCCTGCTACAAGAGGTATGTCAGGATTTATAACAGTGACTCAATCCACAGAGGCAGCAGAAAAAGGGGCTGCAGTGGAAGATGTAAAGAAGGTTGGGAGCTCAAAGCCCAGCCTACTACAAGAGGTATGTAAAGGTTTATAACAGTGACTCAAGCCACAGAGGCTGCAGGAAAAGAGCTGCGGTGGAAGAGATAAAGAAGGTTGGGTGCTGAAAGTCCAGCTGCTACAGGAGGTATGTCAGGGTTTTTATCTTGTCTCCATGGCAGACTCCAAGAGGAAAGTGTGGATAGTGGGGTGCTCCTTCATCTATTGGGCAAAAAGGTGGGTGATCACCACTTCCAGAGTAGGGGAGTTGCGATATAATACTGAGCACACCAGGGTGCTATGGAAGAGCATTTGGGATATGAGATGGGCGCAGCTTCTGCCACTTTTGGGTGAGCTAAGGGTGCAGTGGGGCATGCCAGACCACATTTTTGTACACTTGGGGGGAATGACTTGGGGGGGGGTGCCATGAGGGAAACTGGGACAGAACATCCTGGAGGACTTGGAAAAGATTAAAGGGTGGTGGCCGAGGGTGACAATCGGCTGGTCCGATATCACCTCCCGGTGAGATGGAGGGGGTCAAGGATGTCTGGCTGATTGAGAAGGTCACAAAACATCTGAATAGGAGGGTAGAAAGGGCAGTATTTGAAATAGGGGGCATACACCTGCAACACAAGGACAGTTCCTTTGACCAGGTTGAGGCATACAGATCTGATGGGGTGCATTTGTTAGAATTTGGCACATGCCTATTCCTGAGGCCAAATGGGGAGCTAGTGGGTGAAATAGCCAAGAAAGGTTTGATACTAGCCAGCAAAGGGAGCCCTCCATCATTGCAAGCTGGTGAAGGGCAGTGGAAGAAAGAAAAAAGAGGGGCGGGGGAAGGAAGGCGGGGAGGATACATGGGCTGGGGACAAGGAACCCAGATGTGGTGGTAAAGCGGGAAGGGGGATAGGTTTAGGCACCGGATTCAGAAGTGTCCGGGCCTGGAGGGTGAAAGCCCGGGTAGGTGGAACTGGCCTGGTGCTGGTGTGGAGGAGGGGGCTGGATTCACAGTGTCTGGGCCCTGAAAGACAAGATGGAAGAACGACCAGAAGAAGGATGGAAGCCGGAACCAGGAAGCTTTGAAAGAAATTTGGTGTGGAATTGAATTGTGAATTCAAAATCTGTGGTTGTAAATATATTATTTGTGCCATAAATAAATTTGCCAATGAGCAACCAACAAATTAAACTGTTGTAGCATCCATCATTCCTAGGGGGATTCAGGGGACAATGGGGCTTGCCACTAAAAGGCAAGCCAGGTTGTCTAATTTGTCTAATGATCCCTTCCAGGAAGAGGCACAGGAGGGGGAGGGGGGAACAGATGGAACAGCATGGGAGAGGCCTGCTGACATCACCAGGCAGGTAAGGTATAAAATGACAAGGGCATGCCAGAGCCCCAGGGATTGGCTGGGGGTAGAGCCCTAAGGGGGTCCTGACCAGGGGCCTATAGGGGTATGTTAGGCCAGGACTCAGGCAGGGTGACCTCTTTTGTTGGGAATTTATTCCACCCTCCCATCCTTATTAAGGAAGGGTCTGGGGGACATGGTTGGCACAAAGGAAAGAATTGGAGGGTAGGTTGAGTGCCCTAGGGGCCCTGGGCATAAGGCCGGTGTTTCCGATACGGGGAGGCAGCATCGGGCCAGGGAGCCAGGTCAGAGTCCCCTGGTAGAGGGGCAAGGATCTCCCATGGAGTGGGGAAGAAAGAAAAGGGGGAGTGGGGGAAGGGAAGGGGGAGGATACATGGGCTGGGGACAAGGAACCCAGACGTGGTGGTAAAGCGGGAAGGGGGATATGTTCAGGCACCGGATTCAGAAGTGTCCGGGCCTGGAGGGTGAAAGCCCGGGTAGGTGGAACTGGCCTGGTTCTGGTTTGGAGGATGGGGCCGGATTCACAATGTCCAGGCCCTGAAAGACAAGATGGAAGAATGATCAGAAGAAGGACGGAGGCCAGAACCAGGAAGCTTTGAAAGAAATGTTGGTGTGGAATTGAATTATGAATTCAAAATCTGTGGTTGCAAATATATTATTTGTGCCATAAATAAATTTGCCAATGAGCAACCAACAAGTTAAACTGTTGCAGTGTCCATCATTCCTAGGGGGATTCAGGGGACAAATGAAACAGAAGCACTAGGCAACAGTAGCCAGTACAGCTGGGATAAAATCATTAGGTAACATGGAGCAAAGGGGGGCATAACTGAGGAACAGGGGAAGGTACTTAGTTGTTGTGACAATGGCATGTTACATTAAAGGTTTTCCTAGCTAGGGCCTTAAAAAGATTCACAGAGACAAGCTCAGTAAGTCTGAGTGCAGTTGGATTTTATTCCAGACTGATCGGATTACATAGCTAATAGCACCTCTGCCATGACCCATGAGTAGTGCATACTCTGGGCACATCCAAAAGGATAAAGGCAGATTTCCATAGTAAATAATACTATGTGTCCTGTGCATGAGTGAGCAGATATACTGTGGCAGTTTGTTCCACAAAATTTACAGCATCCATGAGCCAATGTGGAGCATCCCTCTTGTAGCAAGGGACGTCCTGCCTGGTAGACATCACAATTATGGGTCCTGTAAGGTGCATTTGTAATAAAGAACAGGGCACAATGAAAAAGTGTGTCGAGTTTATGTAGGTCAGCTGCTGAACTGTAGTTATATATAATATCCCCATAGTCTAGCAGTGGGAGGAAGGTAGCTTGCACCAGTCTCCACCTAATGTCCACTGTGAAAAGTGATTTGTTCCTGTAGAAGAACCCCAGTTCACTTTCAGTTTCTTTGTAAGGCAGTCATAGTGAGCGCCAAAGGTTAATTTACTGTCAAGCCATATTCACAAATACTTAAACTGATCCACGACTTCCAAGGTGCCCGCAAAGATGGTTGTGATGTGTACTGGTGTATACTGTTTGCTTAAAGATGTTGACAGATGAATGGCGGTGAAATACATTACCGTTTTTGTTTGCCTTCAGTAACAGTTTGGAGTTAGCAAGGTTCAGTTGCAGTTGATTTAAATCAGACTGCAGCTCAGCTCATGCTTCAAGCAGTGAAGTTTTGGAAGTTTACAGCACCGTATCATCTGCAAGGAAGCAAAGCTTGGATTTGTGAATGTTATTACCCATGGAGTTAATATAGATAGAAAACAATAGTAGTCCTAGTATGGATCCTTGCAGAACTCCTCTTGTAATTGTCAGGGGATCCAAAAGGAGCCCGCCAGCTTTGATCTGTTGACACCTTCCCATACCAAACCAGTGAGCATCACAATTTACCAGTTGCAAATCATTCCCAAAATAACTTCTGGCAAATTGTGCACACCTTCGCACAAGGGAA
The DNA here is from genome assembly GCA_016271365.2 of Neoceratodus forsteri. Lineage (NCBI taxonomy): Eukaryota > Metazoa > Chordata > Ceratodontiformes > Ceratodontidae > Neoceratodus > Neoceratodus forsteri. The sequence continues at coordinate 360,029,487 of CM057459.1, read as the reverse complement.
CTGCACACAATCCAAACTGTTGTAGTGAAGTCTTCTGCCATACTGAATCTCTTTAAAGATACTGCAAATAACAAACTTAAATGTGTGTGCCTCTCACTGCAGTCTCTTCCAACTGACAGTTTCTGTTTCAGTTTACCACTGTAGGACTGGCAGGCAGAGTACACACCCACAACAAAGTGTTCTTTGGCTTAATGTTTCATAGACCATCATTAATTACTGTTTTCCAACCAGATAACAAGTTTTACTGTGAAGGTTATCTTCTGTCTTAATTTGCTGATGTATATATTTGTACGTGTGCTTCCACCTGATTGGTTAAATTGCAGAAAACAGAGCTTTTCTGGAGGGAAAATATAAATCCATGATTGGCTAATATTTGAAAGTAAAGCTTGTTATGGTGCTAGAGCACCATTATGCATAGTGGCACACAGTCTGTCTTCCCTCCTTTTTAGGCTGGCATCCTAGGTGATAAAACTATGCTGTACAGAAAAAGAAAACTGCAGTGTGCTATTTCTTGCCATGTCTTCATGCTGTGTACTAATACTTAATATTTCATGCATAATTGTACTCTTATGTGTATTCTATAAATAGTAAGTCTGTAGTCCATAGAAAATGCTTCATGGGGTGGTTTTAAACTGTCTGTACTACAACATGTAAGTCACTGTTTGTGACTGTTCTACAGCTTTGCTGTCATCGTCACAGTGACAGCACCAGTTTCAGGAAGTTTTATAAACAAGGGGGCCCTTTAAAGAGCAGCTTCTAGTAGCTGCTCCTCTCCAGCATAGTTAACTGACCTGGTCAGGAGTCATTTGCAGAAATCAGGCCAGAAAGTTACATCCTTTATAATTTTAGTTTTGCAGCTCGCCAAGAAAAACAGACCGTGGGTGCGTGGCTTTGCTATAAGGAAGTAGGTCTGTTTTTCTCAGCAAGCTGCAAAACTAAAATGATGAAGGATATAACTTTCTAAAAGTGGAGCATTACATGGCCTGATTTCTGCAAACAACTCTTGGCCAGGTCAGTTATCAACTATGCTGGGGGGAGTAGATATTAACAAACTAAGAAGCTGCTCTTTAAAAATCATGAAAAGTGTTTAAAAAAATTCTTCTTTCATGATTTGGTAATCCCCTTTCATTTGACCATCTGCTTTTGTGAGGTACTTCATTTGTTCATACGAAAGAAGATTGCAGAGTCATGAAAGGAAAAAACACATCTATAGTGTATGTTGGAACGTTGTTAGTGATAGAAATCCATCACTTTCCAAATGTTGTTATGCTGCACTAGCTCCTTTAGTTCTATTTGCTATGCTGCAGTAGCTACATATGTACTGCAGCATAACAGAATAAAACTTGCCCTCATGTGCTGCATACCAGCATCTGTTGCTGTCAAAAGTGCAAGGCAGTTTCACTGACTGGATTTAGATGGATGCAGTAAATTAAGTTAAAAAATAGTGGCAGCCATGGTATTTTCAAAAGAATTATCAGTCCACAAAAAGTTTATCCTAGACCAAGAAAACCAATGGACACTAAAGAAAACAAACTGTGACCTACGTTTGTTCCGTAGTTTCCTAGCTGATGCTGGGGAAAGCTGTTCAATGACTGACATACCTGTAGATGAACTCGACAAGTTGATCACAGATTTTATCTTCAAACTGGAGAGAACTGACAGCAATCAGCATGAGCCGAGTACTGTCCGAGGTATAATAAATAGCCTGGATAGACACCTGTTGAAACAGAAACATCCCCATTCAATATTTCATAGCAACATTGTGTATTTTAAGGAAACCATGACTACTTTGGGGGCTAAGCAAAAATTTCTCAAGAGGATGGGGAAGGGTAACAAGCCCAACAGGCAGAAGCTTTATCACAGGATGATATCAAGAAGTTGTATGAGAGGGGTACATTAGGTCATTGGAACCCAGCCTTTCTCCTTAATACGGTGTTTTTCAATAATGTAATTTTATCTGCTTTAAGATGGGGTGTTTTACAGTTGGGAAGTGACTCAGATGGCCAGCAATATTCAGAATATTTCGAGCGTCAGACAAAGATGCGCACTGGGAAAACCTCAGAGACATTAGGCCAGTGAGACCACGTATGTATGCAAACACAGTTAATAGCGCGAGATATGCCCTGTTGCTGCCTATCTTGATTATCGCAATCAGAGGTCTGCCAATATGCTTACAGTAGATTCACAATTTTACTTAGCTCCCAATCTCAATCAAAAGCCTGGGCTCTCCAAATGGTTCAGAGTTATGGCCTTTGGGGAGAATGAAATTTGCATGATGGTCAAAATGAAGAAGTCACAGGCTGGACTACCTCCCAACAAAAGAATAACTAACCACTACACACACAAAACAGCAATACAAATGCTGGTTGATGGAGACATCCCACCAAATGAGGTACAACAAGTGGCAGGGTAGAAGTCCCTGCAGCCGATCAACAATTACAGTGTTTTATCAGACAAAAAACAGAAAAGACACACTGTTATCCTTGGTGGCTACAAGCAATCAGAGCTGCCCTGCACTTTATTGGCCTCAGCCCCCCAGCCAGCACTCCCTGAGGTGAATCCACCACAACAGCATACCGGCCAGCATTCCAACTCATCTACTTCATTTCTACCAGCCAGCTCAACCTGAAAGGCCTTCCCAACAAAGGCTGCCAAACCCATTGTCTGACTTCACAGACTTTATGCACTTCAGAGATAACTGCATTTTTCTGTCCAGATTTACATTTATCTGCCATGTAACCCAGACAGGTGTTTCAATTCGGACCAAATGCTGACTAAGGTAACTGATCACTGTTTTAAAAAAACTACAAAATTTGACCAATTTTGCCTTGTTAAATGCCTCACCTAATTTTTTTTTACCCACAGCGCACTGAGTGAGAAATCCTTGCGAAATGATGTTGGGAAACACATGCATGGTCAAATACCCATATTTTGGGAAACCCATCACCAGAACAACTGATCAGCATGGCGAAGATAAACTTTTAATCACATGGACAATACATAAAAACTTTTTAAAATGCGTTTACTGTTCTACTGTAACCACGTGCTTGGTTACTTAAGTTTAGTTAATTTTATTTGCCGGAGCACTGGCTGCTACATGTTTTATGGGCAAGTAAGTGAATCCATTTTAAAAGGCATCTTAGTGTCTGCCTAATACTTTCTTACATGGTTTACACTTCAGTGTTGTTTCAACATACACTATAAAAAACAACAAATAGTTACCTATTGGTAACAAGCTGGATTAGTGCGTCTTGAGGTTGCCAATGGTAACCAACCTCTCAAGCTTTGCTCTTGAGGTTTATGTGGTCACTATGGCAACCTCTTGATGCACTAACCAGCTTGTTACTGATAGGTTACTATTCATTATTATCTATATCATACTCTGCTAACAGCATGTCTATAAAAAATATGTGACCTGCACCTCTAACTTGCATGTGGCTACAGCTTAGACAAGTATCTCTAGCCATCTACATTTTTTGAAACAAATTTTAGCTTAAATATAATAAATTATATATAAATTTGGAACAGTTCTTATGGAATGTTCTTCACTGATTGACTTGTAGAAGAGCAAGATGGCCGACTTCTTGTCTTCTGTTAACCTCAGAAATCCATTTCCATTGGTCAATACAAGCCATTTACTGTTTCTTTTCAAATCTCCTTTCATGAGATGTGAATCCTCTTTTGTATGTCTTATGAAAGAAGACTTTTTGCTCAGGAACAAATTCTTTTTTCATATGAAAATCATAACAAATGAGTAATAAAGACTGAAAAACCATGTCATGCCTCCTGCTGTCATGCTAATGAAGGCAAAAACATGTTATTACCTGTGTTTACTGTTTGTAATGTATTACAGTGTGCCTGTTTTACCAAACTGTGAGTTCACAGTTTATTTCTATGTTTTAAAGATACAGTACCAATTTGTTATGAAAACAAAGAACAATTAAAATACTGTACTGATTTTTTTTCAGTGTCTTTCCACAGATACTGAACATGAATACTATTTTTGGTGGTCATTACTGACTACAAAAAAATACCCACAAGACAGCTTTCTGACATCACCAAGAGATGAAAAAGATACTCATGTAGGTGTGGCTTGCCTTACAATGGCGATCGTGCAGTTTTATGTAGATACAGGAGACAGCAACTGATACCTCTGATTCAGCACAAGAAAAGAGACCACAAACCTTGCCAGACATGGCTATAAAGCACATTGTTTGGCTCACAAAAAAAAAACAGTATAAAAAAAAAAGCAGAGAGAGTTAAACAAAAGTGTAAAATAGCCACTAGAACACAGAAACTGGAAAAAAAGTCAACATTTAGGAATGTCTTTGTATCCAGCACCTGTAAGACTAGGTCAAACTATTTTAAGATATTGTCTCCAGAAGCCAACATTGAGCACATCATATCTGCCATAATGAGTTGTGAGGGTAAGACATTTAAGAAAAAAAATCAGATGATGCAATTACATTTCAGAGTAAAGCAATTTGTGCAAGGGCTATCAATGTCCAATCACGTTTGTGGTCACAGATGTTAGCTGAGAGAGATGATTTAAAGAGAAAAATTCTGAAGATCAAAATTAAACTGCAGGAGTTTTAAAATCTGAATAGACAACTTCTGCCTTATTTTCAATGATTCTTGGCTACACAATGAACACAGAGAGGCATATTTTTTGGAGGAAACATATCCACACAATAAGCAATCACTTATCTGTGTCGATGAGGCTGTTAAAGTAAATAGGGCCAGATATTCAAAACACTTCACTGGACACAAACCTGTTGCACAAGAATAGTGCCGAATTTGTGCCTGGCTAAATTATTCAGAAGGCCAATTAGTTGATGTATGCAGGGGAAGGAGTGAGGAGAAGGGCCATGAATGCCGGCGCACTGGCATATTCAAAAGGACAGTGCCACGCTACAGTGCTTTGTGCGACCTGTAGCATGGTGCACAATACCACCATCAAAAAGTGGGTCATAATGCCACGCAATCGGGGGGAGGTGGATCTCCTGGTTCCCAACGCATGTGCACAGCACACTACAGTGAAACCCTGTTCAACTAGTGGCCCCCCATCCTGTTCCCTTACACCTCCATACAAACAAAGTATCCCTGGTAGTCCAGTGGCTCCCCCAACCCCGCGATCCAATCACTGACACATGTAAAATAAATTCTTACACTATCCCTGGTAGTCTAGTGGCCCCCCAACCCCTCTCACCGATTGCCAACACCTGTGGTAATCACAGAACACATTGTCCCATTAGTCTAGTGCCCCTCCACACTGATCACCCATGAGTCCCATTTAATACTCCCTGGTGGGCCAGTGAACAGCAACAGCCCCAATGGGGGATTGTGCACCCCTGAAATACCTGGTGGTTTAGTGGACCCTCCACCCCTTCCCGTAAATGAGCCGATGACTGGCTCAGTCCACCACTCACCTCTGCGTCCAGCCACCGACAAAGCTCTGAAGGAGTGCATAGCTCAGTCAGTGGCTGGCCACAGATATGAGTGGTGGGCTGAGCCACTCGCCGGCTCATTTATGGGAGGGGGAGCGGGGGTCCACTAGACCACCTGGTATTTTGGGGTTGCACAATAGGGGGGATTGGGATGTGGCAGTCCACTGGACCACCAGGGAGAATTAAATGGGACTCATGGGTGATCAGTGAGGGGGGCTTTAGACTAATGGGACAATGTGTTCCATCATTACTACAGGTATTGGCAATCAGCGAGAGGGCTTGGGGGGCCTCTAGACTACCAGGGATAGTGAGACTATCTATATTTAAATGTATTGGCGAGCACAGTTGGAGCCTATCAATACTTGTCCAATAGAATTAGTATTCTCCTACAATTACGTCTGTGGGAGGGTTTCTTCATCATTATCATGTTGAAGCATATACTGTAGAAATGATCAAAGTGAAAGCCAGCAAAACAATTCAGATATTTGAAAGATTAAGCAATAGATATGGGGGGAATTCAATTTTAGGAGTGTTGACAATGTTGAATGCAAAAGTCAGAATGTCATTGCTTCATGCTTCTGAGATTAGGAGCTGTTGTGATTCACCTTCTTTAGAATGAGTTATAAACAAATTATATAGCTATATTCTAATACTTGCCCCTTTTGTTAGTGCCCAGATAGAATTAACATAATTAGGTCAATGTTCATTGGAAACTGAAATCATAGAAGGATTAGCAGTCATTCACATTGGAATTATCAGTCTGCCAGATGATTGTTTCCTAGCTAAATGCATGCAGGGGAAGGGCTGTTACTCAGTCATGGGTTTTAAATATGGTACCCATAAATTGAACTCCTTAAAAAGATCATATACCAGGCAGGTCTTGCATCAACAGTACATTAACTACATAGAACCCAGAGAAATAGTAATAGCGAAGATTAAACAAAGGCATAGGGATATACCAAGACAAAAGGAGATAGGGACATTTATAGTTGAAGGTGAACACTAGGCTACCAGGGACAGCAGTCTGTTGTACACATGTCGACATAACTGGGGGATCGGCGGGGGTGGGGCTCTAGATTACCAGGCATACCTCCCATCCTCTTGCCTCATGTATCAGGGACAATGGTTACAAATATCAGGGATAACATCCCAGAGCAGGGCCACATCCTACATATTGCTTCTATTCCCTCAGACAGCTAATGGAATGGAGGGAATTGTGTTCTACTGCATTATCTGAAGAGGAGCATGTCTGTCAATTTAATGTGTGACATTGGTGTGTGCTTTTATTCCCCACTGTTTGGACACACATACACAAGATGTATGAGGGACAGAGGCACATTCTGAGGCACTATCAGGGACGTCCCTGTACATCAGCGTCGGTTGAGGGGTATGCTACCAGGGACTGTACTTTGGTATTATGGGATCAATAGTCTGTGCTGCTGTGCACACTAGTAGCCTGCAGCTCCAGAACTGTTTTCCAGGTCTGACATATGGGTAGAGCTGTGTACACCTCCCTGCCTGTGGCTACTGACCAGTAGTTCCTGTCAGACCTACAGGTGGAGCTGTGTGCTCCTTGCAATAGCGCTGGGCAAAGCACATGGGAGTGCATGCAAAGCAGGCCATATTGAGATGCTAATGTGGCTGTTTACCCACAGATTACCTGAGTAGACTCATTTGCATAGGGGCTTTGAATATAGCAAACTTTTGCCCCAGGCTAACGTGTTTGTACCGGGCTAATGTGTTACCATTGTGCAGTCGAGTTGGTTCCAGGCAATCCTCTCAACTCCATAGCACAGTTCTGCTGTGTGTGACCTGCAGTGTTGTTTGTAGTTGCGCTACACTCCACTGCTATCACACACATAGTTCACCTACTGCGACTCTGCGTTACTCCACCTCTGTGTGCACTGGGCTGCTGTGGCTGTTTGGCCTTCTCGGTTGCTATATTTAGAGCTGTCTTATTTACTGGGCTATTTCTGCACTGCACTCTCAGCCCTGTTTGCACAGCTTCATTTGCACGTTGTATTCAATTGATTTAGCCCTGGGGCTATTCCTTTGAATATAGCATGCAAATGGTTCCAGGCTAATTTGCATGTCGTGCCTTGCTAATTTTGCTCCAGGGCTAAGTTTCAAATATCTGGCCCCTAGTGTTTTGCCATTGGTACAAGATGATTCGAATGAGATGGACGAAAACAATGCTTGTCAGCAGAACAAAGTAAGACATGTTACATCACGTGGAGGTGTGATGACACGTGCACCATTAGGCAAACGTCTTTTGATGAGATAAAGGACTTTATTAATCTTTATATCATCACCAGGATGAATGGAAAGTACAAACATATAGAAAGCAATGACAAATGTGACATCTCATCTCACAGTGGGTTGATGGGTCATTCTCCCGCATGTTTGGACACTGGAGCTTATTCCATCACATGTGCATGATTGCTGTTCATAATACAGGAATGCACAAATTTGACTCCAAAATGTATTGTGTGAGGAGTAGTATCAGTAAATTTACACAGTTGCAATATTTTTTGTCAGAAGGTGATATAAAATATGCAATAGGCAACTTGGATTCAATGCAAAGAAATGCAAAATAATACACCTGGGAAACAAAAAATCAGGGGAAGTTTGCACAATGGGGGGGAGTAACAACAACAAAAATGGAAAGAGACCCGGGGTAATCATATCAGATGACCTTAAGGTTAGCAAGCAATGTGAGAAGGCAGCAGGGAGGGCTGGGGGTATACTGGGATGTATAGGGAGAGGCATCAGCAGCAGAAAACAGGAAGTTGTTATCCCTCTGTACAGACAGTTGGTGAGACCACATCTGGAGTACTGTGTCCAGTTCTGGAGACCCCAACCCCACAAGGACATAGACAGGATAGAAGCAGTCCAGAGGAGGGCAACTAAAATGGTGCAGGGTCTGCAAGAGAAGCCATATGAGGAGAGAATAAAGGAGCTTAATATGTATACCCTTGAGGAAGGGGGGGGGGGGTATGATAGAAACTTTTAAGTACATCAGTGGAATCAACAAAGTCCAAGAGGGTAGCATCTTTCAGAAAAAGAGATGTGCAAGAACAAGGGGACACATTTTAAAGATGGGAGGGTGGTTCAGGGGCAATGTGAGGAAGTGTTTTTTTCATAGAGAGGGTGGTGGATGCATGGAACAGCCTTCCTGAGGCAGTTGTGGGGTCTAAAACTGTGGGAGAATTCAAGAATACATGGGACAGACAAAAGGCAATTCTTGTGGGGGGTAAGAAGAAATAGGCTGTTAGTTATCTAGGATCTGCAGCTTATCCTGTAGGTAGGGAAATGGGTATACTGGGTGGGCCAAGCAGTCCTTATCTGCTGTCAAAGTTTATGTTTCTAGGTTTCTATAGCTTTTATTAACCAACTTCAAAACAGTAAAGGTCTTTCTGATTAATTGCCAAGACATCATGCAGAGCATATGCGTAACTGTGTTACAGTAACAGAAACACAGTTAACTGACCCATTTGGAAGAGAGATATCTATGTCTGAGCTGGTAAGAGACAAAAATTTGACACTGAATGTGTCTCTTGCAACCACCTCTTTTATAGAACACAATCAGTGCAAGTAGCTCTCTAATGTCGGAAGGTGGATGGTGCGGCACGTAGGGGCATTTTCTAGCTTACTTACTATGAAAAACTGAGTTTGCATTACTCGAAACGGTACACATATGTTTGTACTGTTTCACAAAGACAAAAGCAAATGTGCTGCCTCCTAGATCTGTTTTAAACAAGATGAAAGCAGACGTGATACCCCAAGATAGCTTGTCTGAAATTGTTTGATTAGATTCTAATCCAAGCAACGAAGCCATTTCAAACAATACTAAGACAGAATGCAAAACTGAAAAAACTTGCCAAGAAAGAGCTGATTAAGTGACTTAAGGAATCTATCATGTACCTGCTACTCTTGCTCCAGGAAAATGTTGAGATGATAATGCGCAACAACAGCATTGTGATTTTGTTGAATGGTACTCCAACAAAGTCAAAAACTATTTGCCAGCATGTTGTAAATGTAGACAGAGTTTAAAAGACTTTTCAGTACAGTGGAGTCCACTTATAAGAACATTGGTTAGTGGAACTTCTCGCTTATAAGAATATGTTTCTACTGTCCCGATTTTTCCCTATGTATTCCAATGGGCTGAAAGCCCGTTTATAGTAACATACAGCCTGCGTAAAAGATCATATTTTTCCAGCTACTAGCAGCTGTCAATGACTGAAACTCATTGACTCAGTCACTGATTGACTAGCTGTCAAACTGTCACACCTCTGCTCCAGCGATTAACGCTATTAACGCCTTCTGTGGTATGTGGCTAGGTGTGAATGGGAGCTGATTAAGTGAAGCTCCCAGTGCATTCCAACATTGTTCAAGCATTTTAAAGTCCTTGCTGGCTATTGTCTGCAGTCCCCACTCATCCCCTCAAGCCTCAGTAACTGAGTAAGCAGCTGTGTAAAAGGAGAAGCTACCTGTATGAGGATGAGGACTTCGATGAAGAAGCTGAAATCACTGAAGCACCAACACCTACTGCTACCGGAGTTAAGAGCTGCATGACGAAAATATGGCAGTACATTCTAAGTCAGCATTCCACTGAACTGACAGCGTTTTATGCTATGGATGTTCATTTAGACGAGCTGTTATTAAAGGGTATTTTTAACATTATACAGTAATGGGCTTTAAGGCGGTTTATACAGTGCATTTTTAATTGTTGATTCGATGTTGCCACGATGTTTTAAATATGTCACAGTACTTGATTAAAATATAGTGCAGTAGTTTATTATTTTAGTATACTTTCCTATATTAAAAATAAACGTTTTATCAACTAAATGAGCCCAGTGTGTGTATTTCATAGCACGTGTGCACCACCTTCTGGTCTATAGAAACATAGAAATATAGAATTTGACGGCAGATAAGGACCGCTTGGTCCACCCAGTCTGCCCATTTCCCTACCTACTGGATAAGCTGCAGATCCTAGTTAACCAGCAGCCTACTTCTTCCTACCCCAACCCCCCAGAATTGCCTTATGACTATCCCATGCATGCTTGAATTCCGCCACTGATTTTGACTCCACAACCTCCTCCGGAAGGCCGTTCCATTCACCCACAACCCTCTCTGTGAAAAAATACTTCCTTAAATTACCTCTGAGCCGCCCCCCCTCTATCTTCAAATTGTGCCCTCTTGTTCTTACACACCTCTTTTTTTGAAAGATGCTACCCTCTTGGACTTTGTTGATTCCCTTGAGGTACTTGAAAGTTTCTATCATGTCTCCCCTCTTCCTCCTTTCCTCAAGGCTGTACATATTAAGCTCCTTAAGTCTCTCTTCATATGTCTTCCGGTGCAGACCCTGCACCATTTTGGTTGCCCTCCTCTGGACATCTTCCATCCTGTCTATGTCTTTGCGGAGATTGGGTCTCCAGAACTGCACACAGTACTCCAGATGGGGTCTCACCAGCTGTCTGTACAGAGGGATAATAACTTCCTGTTTTCTACTGGTGATGAATCTCCCTATGCATCCCAGTATCCCCCCAGCCCTCCTTGCTGCCCTCTCACATTGCTTGCCCATCTTTAGGTCATCTGATATGACTACCCCAGGTCCCTTTCCATTTTGTCATTGTTAGTATCTCACCCCCATTGTGTACTCTTCCCTGGGTTTTTGTTTTCCAGGTGCATTACCTTGCACTTCTAACATTGAATCTAAGCTGCCATACATTTGACCATTCCTCTAACCTTGCCAAGTCCTTCTCATCCTTTCCACCCCACCCTGTGCATCAACTCTGTTGCAGATCTTAGTGTCATCTGCAAGAGACATACTTTTCCTTCCAGTCCTTCTGCAATGTCGCTTATAAAGACATTGAAGAGGACCGTCCTATTACTAAACCCATGCACCCACTAGTAACTCTCCTTTCTTCTGAGTGGACTCCATTTACTATTACTCTCTGTGTCCTATTCTCCAGCCAATTCTTTACCCAGGCTGTCATCTTGGGACCCACTCCCAGGCTGGTTAACTTGTATATTAATCTTTTGTGTGGCACTGTGTCAAATGCCTTGCTAAAGTCTAGGTAGGCCATGTCCACAGCCCTCCTGATCTACTACTTTGATCACCCAGTCAAAGAAATCTATCAGATTCGTCTGGCATGACCTTCCCACTGTGAATCCATGCTGCTAGGGTCCTGTGCCCTCTGGCTTGGATACTGACAATTCTTTCCTTTAGAAGTGATTCCATCATTTTCCCTATCACTGAGGTTAAACTAACAGGTCTGTAGTTTCCTGCTTCTGCCTTGCTCCCGCTTTTGTGAAGGGAATCACATCTGCCCTCCTCCAATCCTCGGTTACCACCCTTCCTCCCATGATTTGTTAAAAGGGTAGTCAGTGGTGTCACTAGTTCTACCCTTTGTTCTTTAGAATTCTGGGATGAATCCTATCAGGCCCCATTGCTTTGTCCACCTTTCAGTTTTAAGAGTTCTTTCAGAACCCTTTCTTCTGTAAATGGGCTGGTATCAACTTTTGTATCCAGAGTGTTACTACTGTTTGTTTTAGGTACCTCCCTCTTCATTTGTAAATACTGAGCAAAAATATGTGTTTAGTATCTCTGCCTTTTCACAGTCTCCCTCTGCCCACCCTCCCTTCCCTTTATTAAGCCTCACTATCCCTCCTTGGTCTTCCTTTTGCTCCCTGATGTACCTATAAAAGATTTTATCCCTCTTCTTAACTGGGTTGGCTATCTTTTCCTCGGTTTGGGCCTTTGATGTTCTGACTGCCTTCCCAGCCTCCTTTGCTTTAACTGATACAGTTCTCTGTCCTGCTCCTTCTCGATTCCTTGTACGTCCTGATGCTTTCTTTTCTCTTGAACCTTCACTGCCACTTCCTTTGAGAACCATAGTGGTTTCTTACATCATCTTGTTTTGTTTATTTGCTTCACACAAGGCTCGTTACCTCTGTGATGGCAGTTTTATTATTCCCATTGTTCTTCCACCCCTCCTTCCTGCCCATTTGCTAGTGCATTCCTTAGGCACTCACCCATTTTAGCAAAGTCAGCCCTCCTAAAGTCCAGTACTTTTGTCTTTGTATGGCTTGACTCTATTGCTGTGTTTATTGTGAACCATACTGTTCGATGGTCGCTAGTTCCCAGATGGCTACCCACTTCTACATCTGTGATCCTCTCTCCATCTCCATTTGAGAGTATCAAGTCTAATATTGCTCCCTCTCGAGTGGGCTCCAGTACTAGTTGAACGAAGGAACTAGGAATTGCATGCGCAGCTTCGTTTAAACAGGCAGTCTGTATATAAGAACAGCCCACTTATAAGAACAATTATTTGTGGCAAATAGGGTGTTCTTATAAGCCTGCTCCACTGTACTTAAAAGGTAGAAAGCCATTCTATGAGGATTTAAATGTGGGCCATCTTGGTGACACTGACAGTCAATTTGGAATACTAGACACCAAAAAAGCAATGACTGAGAAGGTCTCAATTACCACAAATGAAAACATGTATGAACAGTACACAATTCATCCTCTCCATGCAAAGATCCAATTAGTGACAACATTGACTTGTATCAGATGAAGAAAGTTGAAGGCAGTCCTGTCAGTATCTGGAAGAGCACATTGGAAACATTCCACTTTCCTGACCCTTTTCCCTCACTGCAATGGCTGTTGCTTAGATGAACATGCGGTAAGTGTTCGTGAAGCTGAGTACCAAGCATCCAAAGTGTTGCATTCTGATAGGAAGTTCAGGTGAAACATTCATTATTTGTTTCACCTTCTCTGGGAGAGTGAGTTAAGTGTACTTTCAGCATCTGTAGCACATAATCTGTGACTGACTATGTCACTGCATACTATGACAGCTGCAAAGTTGTTACAAATGTTAAAAGACAAGGATAAAACACTGGAGGTGAATCTGAACTACCTCCTTTCAAGTATGCGGGGAACCAAAGAATACTGGTACCAAAGGTACTGAAGTTATATGTATGTTATGACAGCACGATGCAGCCACTTGATTTGTTACTCTAAGCTGTGCTGAATACAGCTGGGAGGAGCTAGCAGACATATCAAAGTGGGTTAATGCAGATGTAGATGGCATACCATCTATTACTCTCAGTAAGAGGTGCTCTCTAGACCCAGTGCCTGTGTCATGACACTTTCATCACCATTTTCGTGCACCGCTGAGATTTATTCTGTCAAAGACCAATCCACCTCCTGGTACTATGGAGCACTACGTCTGAATAGTGGAATATCAAGCATGTGGAGTTCCTCGTATTAACATGCTGTTGTGGGTAAAGGATACACCCCACATTGCTGACAGTAAGGACTCTGAGATCCTGAAATTTATCACATAGCAAATTACTTGTCAGCTTCCTGACAAATATGACAGTTTAATGCTATATAAACTGGTGGAAAAGTTTCAGTGTCACTTGTATTGCAAATATTGTTGAAAGGTGAAAAATTATGGCAGCTGGTACACAAGGTGTCATTTCAGGTTTCCCAGACATGTGCTTGAACATGACCGTATGAATGAGTTGTTCTCTGCCATGCAACATCATTTAAAGATGTCGGCATGGCTCAGCTGGTAGCATATCCGCCTCTGGACCAGATGGTCATAGGTTCTTATCCCACACCGGGATTGAACTTGCACCTAAAAATTGCTGGCATCTGAGTGCAGTATTGGAGGGGTGCTGCACTGCTGGGGTGTGCTGTCCTTTGGATCAGACATTAAACCGAGATCCCTTCTGCCCATCCTGGTGTTGTCCTGGTGGGTGTCCAGGTGGAAGTAAAAGAACCCAGGGCACTCTTCGCAAAGAATAGGGAACATTCCCAGTGTCCTAGCCAACATTCCCCTTCCCATAAACCAGTTCATAAAATTATCCAGGCTGTGGGTGATGATGTGTGATATGGCCACCATCACACATTCAGTCACTTCACTACCAGTCTAGTATTGCTTGTAAAGCACTTTGGGATACACTGTGTATGAAAAGTGCTATATAAATGCGGATTCTTCTGATTCTTCTTCTTTAAAAGTGAAATCAATGGTAAATGTGTATTTTCTAGACTGACCGTTGAAACTAGAAAGACTATTGGGTGCGCTGATGTAATAAACCTCTGGGAGATATTCACCTGTGATTAACTCTTTCAGAACATGCAACAGAGTGCTGATTGTCAGTACAAGGTTGTACTGGATGAAGCTTGGATTGGAATGTATCAACTTCCAAGGTCTCTCTATTGAACACTTGTGTCATAGGGAAAGGCAACAGTTCCATTTCTGATGCGTGTGATATCTTTTGTGATCTGTACTGTGATGGAACTCACATTGTGTGTTTGATGCTGAGACTTAAGCAGTGTGGAGAATTCAGTCAGAATATGCTGGAGAGACGGCAGCAACTGACTGTCACACTGTCACCACTTGATTCAATCAATGGCATTTGTCTATGTCCAAAAATGATATTAAAGATGATCGATCATCTAAAAGAACTGAGTGCAGATGTGTCAAGAATAGATGGTCTAGAGGCAGCTCTGACAGTCTGTAAAAATACACATCATGCTACGTCATAATCTTGATGTGGAAGGGGACTTGTCAATAGTGCAATGAGGCACGTTGTTGACCGTCAACATAATCTTCAAAAAACATTTGTTGAAATGGTTGTGGTTAAATTTGACAACCTGGATTACCCACAAAGCATTGAGAGATGCTCAGTAAAAGTCCAGCTTGTAAAAGACATGTGACATGAAACTAGTTTCCTCTATGTTGCATATGCAGTCTTAAATCACAAGTAGCAAGGTTTGAATTTAGATGCTGTAATGATCAACACAGGGAAGGTATCTTCAAAGACGGCATGAACTATGTCACTTTGTCACGTGTCAGAACTCTTGCAGGATTGTATATTACAAATATTGCATCAAATGACATTTGTGCTGAGAAAAAGTGCATAATAGAGTACAATTACTTGCCCACTCTCTACCAGCTGAAAATGTCTTTGATTCCACCACCAGGTGATGTAGTGATGTGTGATTCTTTTCGGATGTTACAAATACTGAAGAAGAAGTCAAGTGTACATGACTTTTCCACTTTGAGAGGTCATAAGCAATTTACTGTCTGTGATCATATGAAATCATCTTTGCAAAGAAATCACTTGCTCTCTCTGCAACAGAAGCATTTGACAACATTACTGGAGTTAACTGCAATGAGAACTCTGTTATGCAGGTGTTCTTGCATATGCCGGAGTTTATTGCTACCGTGACTGCTTCTCAATTGACTGCTTTGTTAGCCTCACTGAAGCAAGTTGTGAGTGTCAGTCAATAGCAAACTAATACTTTGCAGTCTCTGACACCACTATGGCAAACTCTGGCAGCTTATCATGAACATAGGACATTTGCTGACAACATTCAGCAAGACTTTACAGAGTTCTTGATGGCAATAATAAATGTATTACAGGATGAACAGATTCCGGTAAGGCAGTACTTCACTGTGAAATATGTTAGCAAATATGTTTGTCTGTCTTACGGAAATATTGATAGAGAAGTGACAGATGCCATGCTGTGGATTTCTTTATATGTCCCACATGAACCATCAGTAAAATTCATACAGTTCAGCGAAGCAGAATCTGGCCGGGAGTGCTGAAGATGTGCCAGAAACAGTTTGTGGTCACTGAGAGTCAGCCATTCTGCAAACTACCTAATTATTTGTACTACAACATACTAACATACTAATTGCCAGCAGATTAGGCCTTATGGTCTATTGAGTCTGCTCAAACCTCAGATCCTTAGTTGGGTACAGAGGCCCTCTCCCCCTAGTTTTCCAGAAACCCCTATCATCCATCCCCACCCTCCTGGGCCAGGCCATCATCTGATACATATGCTTTCTGTGTCTGTCTCACCCTCTTTTGAAGCCTTCCACTGCGGATCTCTGAACCAGCTTGTCAGGCAGCGCATTCCAAGGATCCACCACCCTCTCAGTGAAAAACCTCCTCCTCTTTTCCCCCCTCACCCTTCCACCTTCCAACTTCAAACCATGCCCTCTGACGATACCTCCCTGCTTTAGTCTAAAGAGTCCCTCCTTGTTTACCCTATTTATTCTCTTGAGGTACTTGAAGACCTCCATCATGTCCCCCCATCTCTCCTCTCCTCCAATGAAAACAGGCAGAGCTCCTCAAGTCTGTCCTCATACGTCAAATCCTCTAGTCCTCGTATCATCTTAGTTGCCCTCCTCTGTACCCTCTCCAGGATCTGTATGTCCCTCTTCAAGTGTGGTCTCCAGTACTGTACACAGTACTCAAGGTGTGGTCTAACCAGTCCATTGTACAGTGGCAGAATCACTTCCCTGCTCCTAGAGGTGATTCCCCTTACAATGCATCCCAACATCCTGTTTGCCTTGCTAGCCACTCTCCTGCAGTTCTCTGTTATTCATACATGCATCCACCATGACCCCTAGGTATTTTTCCCCTGTTGAGGCCTTCAGCACCTCCCCTCCCAGTGTGTACCTGTGTTTAGGGTTTCCGGCCCAAGATGTAACACCTTGCACGTGGTGATATTGAAATTTAATTTCCATGTGTGAGCCCAGCTTTCCAGGGTGTCCAAGTCCTCTTGCAGGGCCAACCTCCCCTCTTCCCCCTCAACTACTGCTCCCATCTTGGAGTCATCCGCGAAGAGACTCATTTCACACCCTATACCCTCCCTGATGTCCGATATGTATGCATTAAACAGGATCGGATGCAGGACCAAGCCCTGCGGTAGCCCACTACCAACCTCTCTAGGATTCGAGAGCTCCCCACTGACCACTATTCTCTGAGTGCGTCCAGCTAGCCAGTTTTCAATCCATCTGACCATCCATGGGCCTACTCCCAACCCCATCAGTTTCTCCACCAGACCATTGTGGGGGACAAAGTCTAATGCCTTGCTGATGTCCAAGAATAATACATCCACAGGCTTTCCCCTGTCCAGTTCTGATGTTACCCATTCATAGAACTCCACAAGATTGGTTTGACATGATCTACCTGGCACAAATCCATGTTGCCAACTATCCAGACCTCCCACCTCCTCCAAGTACACCCCCAATCGTTCCTTTAGTATACTCTTCATTAATTTTCCCACCACTGAGGACAAACTGATGGGTCTATAGTTACCTGG
The DNA here is from genome assembly GCA_016271365.2 of Neoceratodus forsteri. Classification (NCBI taxonomy): domain Eukaryota; kingdom Metazoa; phylum Chordata; order Ceratodontiformes; family Ceratodontidae; genus Neoceratodus; species Neoceratodus forsteri. The sequence goes on along the minus strand of CM057459.1, from coordinate 360,011,907 downwards.
TACTTCCCTCGACCCCCCTTTATGGATTGGCACCACATGTGCCTCTCACCAGTCCCTAGGTACCCTCCCTGTCTCAAGCAACCTGTTGAAGAGCTCTGCCAGGGGTGCAGTTGGTATGTCCACCAATTCCCATAGTACTCTTGGATGAATGCCATCTGGCCCAGGAGATTTATCTTTCTTTAGGGCCTTAAGGGTTAACCACACCCTTTCGGTGGAGATAGCATCATCCGTCCCCTCCACCTTACTGGCCTTTTTATCCTTATCCTGATGTGACACCCCTGGGGTACCTCTCCCTCCCTCTTGCTCCATTTCTGTTGCTCCCCTGATCCCACTTACTACCGCTTCTGTCCCCATCATGCCTTGCTTTGTAGATATCCCATCCCCCTCCCTAGTGAATACAGAGGTGAAGTACTCATTCAATACCTCTGCCAGGTCCCTCACCTCTTCCACCCACCCTCTTTCTGATCTCAATCTGCCAAGATGGCCCTTAGTTTTTCTCCACTCCCCAATGTACTGGAAGAACCCCTTTTCCCCTCCCCGTATCCCCTGTGCCAGACGTTGCTCTTTACTGGACTTTGCCCCCGCACCATCGGGGTGACTTTCCTAGATGCAAGATGGTACATTTTCTTTTCCCTATCCCCTCTTGTTGTTTTATATTTTTTTGTAGGCAGCCTTCTTTTCTCTGACTGTTACCTGAACCTCACTGGACCACCAGCATGGTTTATGTGACCTTGCTGCCTTGCTTTTCACCTTAACGCAGGTCCTGACTACCTCATGAAGTCCCCGTTTTATGACCTCCCATCTCTTTTCCACATTTGTCATTGTTGTAATCCCCTTCAAGTGATCCTTGAGAATATTTCCCATGCCCACAAAGTCTGCCTCCCTGAAGTCCACTGCCAGTGTCCTAGATCTCTCCCCCCCCGTGCTTATTTGAAACCAGACAGTATTGTGGTCTCTCCCAGTCAGGGGATCCTCTACCACCAGGTCCCTTACCAGATCCTCATCTGCCAGAATGATTTGACTCACATGGAGTCACAGTTGTGACACCAGTAACAGACATCACAGGTACAGTCATGTTTGGACATACGCAGTTTAACACTTACAGAATAATTTTCCACCATGGAGCTTCTGTGCATTCTGGTTATTGTGTTACCTGGCTCAGATACAGTTGCAGATGGATATAGTTTAATGATGCTATATGCACCTTCAAGGGGAGACTTCCAAAGAATCTTAATGATGCATATATCCTTGTTCTGAAAACTAAGCAGTTTGTAGGAGCTGCAGATGAACAGCTGCCAAGGATATGCCTCTCAGTTAACTAGGACAAAAACAGGTACAGATGTATATATATGTCGGTGTCATTCATCCCATTTTAATACCATTTCTTGTGGACTTACCAAAAATTCTTGTTTCACAGTTTATTTCTACATATAATGACTGGATAGTTGTAATGATTACATTGTCTAGTTGCAGTTCAAGTGGGCTCAGTTATTATAACATATTCTGTCACATGTAGATCTTTGCCCTCTCCATCCCCAAAAATATATACAATGGTTCCTTCACATGTGAACATTGCATCATTGTGTAAAATACCACAGCACAACACATTCTCTGAACTCTATCATACCAGTATGGCTTGCCATCTCCTACCAAACTACATCTCAGATGCTTATATGTAATTATTGCTAAAACTGTATTGCTCTGTAAGTATATTGGATTACTATCCATGTAACTACATAGTGGAGAAGGTAATGTATTTTGTATGTGTGCATGCCTGTATATACTTCTTGTTTCTTTGCACACTGTTATATAGTGAAACCAACAAAATGTGCCACTACTTACATACTGTATATTACATTTTCAATTTATGTGTTTATTGCACAGTCTTACAGCTTTGAAAATGATATGGTACATACCATATATTGAATTATCATTCAACATGGTTAACCTAGTATACTGGTTACATAGTGTTCCTGCTGTTCCAAAGGATCACCTTTATTAAGGGGTCAAGTGAGGCATTTTCCAAGTACACCCTTGTAAATATTTGTAAATAGTTCTGTCATTTGATACTTCATATATATACTAAACAGCCATCTACATTCTGGATTTGCAGGATTACTTACAGTTGTAAGCATAATTATTGTTTGATTTTTTTTTTTTTTTTTTTTTTAGTACTTGTTTTTTCACCCTCACCAGGAACATGGCACCAATTTGGCACTAATTCAATTGGCATTCTTTTAAAACTTATCTTCTATGTTATGTGTAGTTATTTATAGAAGTAAAGTTACTGTTTACTGCTTGTATCAGAATTCCTGAAGCTATATGAAAGCTGACAGATGGTATTTGGTACATAAACATGATAAGTTGAATTTCCTTTTGGAAAAACCTCACATAAAAAGTGTAAAACAATTATTCTATTTCAGCAGTCATCACATAAAATAATGTGCAAGATTGGTGCATCATATAATAACATGACACGTCATAACATATGTCAAGACTAGATGAATTAATATCATAAATATTGCTAAACAAATATATGTTTACTCTGGTATCAAAAGCAAGAGAATGGAATAGATATATACTGCTTCCACCCGATACTGGACAATCTCTGCCAGTGCTTCACACGAGCTCCCCGCCCTATCTGGGCAATTTCTTTTATAGTGCTGGGATGTCACATGACCTCGGTTCTATAAGTCCCAAGTTTCCCATTAGCTCTTTATACAATCCAGCCATTCGAGGGCCTTAATCACTGTGAATACCCTAATCCTTGCATCCCATTAAACTATATCTCTGCATAGTTTCTTCACTACCCCAACTACTTCTAACTTGTGATACCACCCTTCCTGTATCTCAATGCTAATGTTATCTCCATTCCTATTCCTCTTACTGCCTCTCATTCATTCCCTGCCCTCACCCATCACCCTACCAACCACAATTCCTGAGGACACCCAAACGCACTATTCTCCTATTCCCTCAACCCCTACATTCATCCTTGCCATCACCCCAAGCCCTCACCTTCAAACCTGGGTTTATTTTCCTCACCTCCCTCCTGCATCATTGTTATCAGTGCCTAGCTCCTTTGCTTTTCTTCACCTCTTAATATCATCCTCGCCATCTCCCCACCCTATCCTGCAATCATCTAAATTCCTGTCCTGCTATACATGCCCCAAGCTACATTACTTCATTACAGCACTCCTCCTCCTCTTGTCAGACAATATTCACCCAAACCCTGGGCCTTATGCCCCAAATGCCACTGGGGACACTCATAACACTAATGTACCCTGCTCATCCACCTCCTCAGTTCTCCCAAGTGGCCTCAAAATCCTACATCTAAATATATGTAGCTTACTACCTAAAGTTGACCTCCTTCAAACTCTGGTTGTCTCGCTTGCACCAGGCATTCTTATCCTATCTGAAACCTGGCTCAGTAAAAAGATACCTGACCACTCTGTCTCTGTCCCTGGTTACTCCATCTCCAGACAGGAACTGGGCAGGTAGGGATGGTGGTGTGGTAATGTATATCTTGTCTTCACTACAATACACCACTATACTATCATCCTCCCTCCCCACAGCATATGAGGCTCTTGTCATTCATGTTACCCTGCCCTTCTCTATACTAATCTTTGTTGCAGGTGTCTACTGTCATCCCAGTCTCCCCCATACTGTTGCCACAGAACTCATTAACTCCATCGTCTCTCTCACCCACTCAGGTGAATTGTTCATTATGGGTGACTTCAATATAAACTGTCTGTCTCCCACCACAAATAAAGCACATAATGAAAGAACAGTCCAAAATCTAACACAGCTCATTCTTGAACCCCCCCCACCAGAACCCTAAAACACAAAATCGCTCCCTACTAGACTAGGCCCTCACCTCCCACCCACATAGAGTCAGAAAGTTGGGTATCCTACCAGATGCCCTAAGTAACAATCACTTAATCTTCTTGGTTCATAAGATCCAAAGGCCGAAAGCCCCACACAAAATCTTGCAAATTAATTCCTACAAATCCCTGGATCTAGACCCTCTCCTCCAAGCCCTCTCCTCCACTGACTGGGCCCTGCTCACTACTGTACCCACTGTGGATCATGCCCAAGCCTATTTCAAAGATAAATTCCTTACCACCTGGAACAGATGCACCCATTCAAATGCACCAGAGTATGTGGCAGCCACCTTCCCTGGGTCATCCTGAACTATTGGCCTGCCTTAGGGCATGAGACCAAGCCTGGAGGAAGCAAAAAGCATCTAAGCTCCCTAGTGACTACGTAACTTACCATACACTTCGCAACTCTTGCACAAAAGCAACCGGGTTAGCAAAGACCAATTATTTTAAATCATCTTTCCTTACAAATATAAACTCCCCCTCCAAATTCTGGAAAGTTGTCCATGCCCTCTTCTTCCCTCCTTCTCATCCTCCTTCCCTTGTCCTCAAACTAAACAACTCTCTTATATCAGATCTGGTTTCAGTGGCAGAGGAATTTAACTCTTACTTCACATCATGTGCCTTTGCCCTCCTAACCTCCCCCCCTTCCACATCCCCCATCACCTGTGAACATCTCCCTCCTATTCTCCCACCATTCTCTTTTTCCATGATCTCACCCGATGACACTTTAAAGGCCCTCCTAGCCATTAGCCCTTCAAAAGGCAGCTCACCTGATGAGCTTGACCCAAAGCTCCTGTACCTCTCAGCCCCTGCTATTGCTTATCCTCTATCTATCTATCATTCTAAACCTCTCCTTCATGACAGTGGCCGTCCCTACATCCTGGAAACACACAGTCGTCCTCCCCCTCCCCAAGGGTGGAGACCCTTCATTTCCTGGAAACTATCATCCCATTTCCCTTATCACCACCCTTTCAAAACTCCAGGAACACTTGGTTCTCTCCCAAATCTCCTCCCATCTATCTGCCTCCTCCTTCTTCACCCCTTTCCAATCTGTGTTTCAGAATAATCACTTCACTACCACCTCCCTACTTAGGCTCATTGATTCCATTCTTACAGGGATGGACAATGGCCATATCACATCAGCCATCTTTGTCGACCTCGCCAAGGCTTTTGACACTGTTTCCCACACCCTGTTTCTTGATTCCCTCTCCTCAACTGGTCTGTCAGCATCTGCATTAAACTGGTTCAGGGTCTACCTCGTAGTTAGGAACCAATCTTTCAGTCACTGAGTCCATCTCCACTCCTCTCCCAATCAACACAGGAGTCCCCTAGGACTCGATGCTTGGCCTCTTGCTTTTCTCAGTTTTCCTCAATGACCTGCCATCAGCCCTGCTCCACCTACTCTATCCATATGTACGTCAATGATACAGTCTTGTTCACCACTGGTCAGTCTCCATCTGATGTGGCAACCAGATTACAGCATGATTTCAACCAGATTCAGCACTGGTTTGCCTCCCATCAACTCCTTCCAAATGTCAAGAAGACAGTCTCCATGACCTTTGGCACCAGGCAGAGACTCTCTAGGCTCCCCAGACTGCCCACTTTTCACACCCTGGATGGGATAACTCTAGAGGACACCTCCTCATTTAGGTACCTTGGGGTTTGGCTGGACCAATACCTCAGCTTCTCTGGACATATCAATGCCATTCTGAAAAAAACTGTGCCCCAAGCTTGGTGCCCTATTCAGAAACCATAGTTGCATTCCTCTTACGGCAAGGTGTGAACTAATCCAAAAGATGATGCTCCCTATTTCTGACTACTGCGATGTAGTCTACAGTGCCACTCCCAAATCCTTCTGACCAGATTGGACACTCTCTTCAAATCCTTCTGCTGCTTCGCTCTGAACTCTCCTTCATGATCTCACCACTGTGACCTCTATCATGCCCTGTCCTTACCCTCACTTGCTAATAGGTGCCTCTCCCACTGCATCAAGCTCATCTTAAAATATTGGTTTGGGGCACTGCCTCCTTATCTAACCTCATCTCTCTCCACCCCTCTCCCTCCTACCCATTCCCTAAGATCCACCAAGTCGCACACTCTGGTGGTCCAATCTATTGTCATAGGTCAGTCTGCATTTGCACACCACTTCTTTAAAATCTGGAACTCCCTACCTCCCCCCCCCCCAATCTGGCATGCCTCCTCCTCTTACTCCCAATGTACAGCCCTTCATAATTACCTCACTTCAAACTGTACCTACTACACTCATACTTAACTCATTCACACCACAAGAGCTCTTTGAGACTTCCATCACCTGTGTCCTGTATACTCTCAGCACTGCATCTTGAACTGTAAGTGCTACACACAAAGTACGAGTGGCAAAGTTGTTAGCACAACATTATCTATCCAATGGTGCTATGCAATCAATTGTAATCCATTTAGTTTTTATTTTATACTAGCTGAAATATCAAACAACTTTTTTTTTTTTCAGATTTATTCAAGGTGCTTAGGTGAGGCTTGAGAGACATATGTCAGCCATGCACACCATACCTTAAACAAATGCAAATAACTCCTAAACTATACATGATAGACACAAAGGCATGGATATTCAAACTGTGCCACAAAGGTGAGCAATAACAGAAGCAGGTGCAAGTCCACTGTGCCCATGTGCAATATTCAAACACTGCGCAGGTCAAGCTGCACCTGCGGCACACGACTGACTATCACGCCAACTGCGCCAAAGCGCAACCAGGGATGTGCAGTGGCGCAGGTCAGATGTGCAATAGCGCAACCAGGGACACCTAGTGGAGCAGGGCAGCAGCACAACAGCACAACCAGGGATGTGCAGGGACAGGATGCAGGGGCCCACCACCCATGGTAGGGATGGGCAGAGGAGCACACAGCAGAACAGACATTGCCCCCCACATCCCATGCACTGCACAACCAGGGGAGAGCAGGAAGAACCACTGGCACAGGGACACCAGCAACAAACCCACCACCAGGGCATGGTGCCCCAGCAAACCCCCTTGCAAGATGTGACCATCACACATGGATGGCCATCCACCCCGTGCCACACCATCCCACCAATGCAGAGCACACCCTGCACCACGATACCCATACACCCTGCCCAGGAGTAGCGCCCAACAGTGCAGGACACCCCAAGCATGCCACCACCCCCACTGTGACAATACAACCCTGTGCACCACAAAACCATGCAAGGCAGGCCCACCATGAGCACCCATCAGTGGGTGGCAGCAGACAGTGATGCAACGACTGCATACATAGTGCCACCACACATGTTCCCCCCGGTACAGCTGTGAGACCGACCATGCATCGGCACATGAGGTACCCCACATGTGACAGGGCATGCTCCGGACCCTACCACCAGTGGTACAGCACCCTGCACACCCTCCCAAGGACACACTCCATCCCAGCACTGGCCACAACAGCCAATGCAGACACCCACAGTGTTGCACAAAGCATGCGCCACACAGGATGCAACACAGTGCACAAACAACCATCCATACCCAAGGGCACACCAACACAGGGACACAGTAGCAGGTCAACCAAGCTCCCGGCATGTGGCCATGGCAGCCGTGTACACACGGCCAGAACCCCTCCATGACACAGGTGTGCCAGCAACCCTGTGCAGGCACCATGATGCTGTATGCCACCAGCATGCAGCTGGAGCACAAGTGACAGACAGTGGAGCACATCTCCTGCAACACACACAAGTGACAGCATCGAGGTGGGACAACAACAGGGGAGGCAACAGTGCCACCTGAGGCAGACGTGAACCACACCAGTGACAGGAGGCAACCCAGCATTGTGCTGGGTACAGTGGCAGTCCAGCATGGTTAGCCACCACTGACATGCCAGTGGACTGTGCAGGTCACAGACATGCAAGGGTGGCAGATGCACAGGCCATGGATGGTCAGACAAGTGTGCCATGGACACAGTGCATGCACCGTGTGCCACTGCACACAGTCATCCAGTGCACAGTCAACAACACACAAACCACAGACAGTGACTGAGAGCTATGACCACACCAAACCCGCTTCCCCTATGGACATACACACACACACACACACACACACACACACACCCCCATGAGAGCACCACCCCTGACACCATGCACACCACTGCAGCTGAGCACCATTAGCACGCTGCAAATCAGAGACCACCACAGTAGGCATAACTAAACAAATGTAATGTAACAGTGTTAACAAAACTATGTACATATATTTACAAAACAAAAGGGGTGAGGGCCACCAACTGGGTGGGGGTGGGTAAGGGGCAGGGGTGAACATATGGGAGAGGGAAGGAGGGGTGTGAGGGTGGGTCCAGGAGGGAGGTGTAGTCCAGGGTTGGAAGTAGTTCAGCAGGATCCCCGCTCCTATGGTGCCTCCTGCCATGTCTCTGTCTCACAGCATGTTGCTCCACCCTCTGTAGAATCTCAAGAGAGGCCCTGGCCTCCTGAAGCAGCTCCTGCAGCGTCCTCTCTATGTGCACCATCCATCATACACCTAGGACAAGGGAGCAGAGTAAATAGGCGTGAATGCACAGCCTCCTGCAGCCCACCCATTGTGCATGGCATACGGTCTTGGGACATGCCCCTGTGATGGTGTGTGACCACCCACAGAGATCATGTCCACAAGACCTGCCCACCCAGGTGCACACAGCCATGCAGACCGCTGCACACACCCACTGCCCAAGTCCCGCACAGCACCACTGTGGCTGTACAGGGACATGGCTTTGCGGTGCAAAGGCAGTGGCACAGCCATGTACCCTGTGCACGCATGGACCACCAGTGATGCACACCCAGACATGCAGTGCCACTGGACAGTGCCGACTGTACCATGTGGTGTGCACGGCAGTAGTGTCAATGGATGGTAGCCATGCCCCACCGCCTGCCCTGATGCACAGCATACACAGAAAACCTGGATGTAAGGCACTCACCATCACTGGGCTGGTCCTGTTGCTGAGTCTGTATGGGAGCTCCGGCATGGGGATGTGGCTCACATCTCTGCCTCTCCTCCCTTGCATGTCGATGCTCTACAGGGCCTAGGGTGCAAACATGGAGAGAGGAACATCAGTACAATCCAGTAGCAAAGGCCTCCCAGCCCCAGGTGTGTGCGATCCCACACAGCCAAACCATTCAGCCCCCCACCCTTATACCACCACCACCACTGCCCACACTGGAAGGACCACCCCATGTGGTGGACACATGCCCACCTTGATACCTGTATGGATGCAACCAGTGTATGGATGGGGCACCTACCTGGCCATGGAACAGCGCCTCTCCTGGCACATGCCAGCAGGTGGGCAAGCCTGTCCGGGTCCCTCCGCTGTAGGTCCCCTGTACCGGTGTCGGCACTGCTCAGCTGTCCTCTGTATCCCTGTCGCCTCCTCCAGCACCACCACCACCACCTTTTCCCACATGGCACTCCTGGCCCTGTCCATGGGTGCCTCACCAAACAGAGCACCAGCATGGGCCTTAACCAGTGAAACTAGGTTTGCCATTTCTACCTGGCTCCAGATCACTGCTCATCACTGTGCCATCTTTGGACCATCTCTGATTCAAAATGGCACTCCCTAGTGCAAGTCCGTCACATGCGGATGCTGCACGATACTGTGCTGCCATTCCCCATTGTGCTGTCACTGAACAGCGCAATAAGGGTGCACCCATATGGATGCATGGTGCCTAGGGGGCAAAGGTTGGGCACAGAGTCAAGGGTCTGTCGCGCATGGACTGCCACAGCGTAAATGGTACTCACTGCATGTAGCACAGTAGGGCACCTCTGTGTGACTTCCTGTAGTGGCCTACCATGCTGTGGCACCACGGCAGCTACAGCGCACCAGAGCAAGGGCACTATACATGTGAACAGTGCAGTAGCACCACTGGCACAGTGGTGGACATGCCCTGTACTGCCTGCCATGCTCAGCACATCAGCAGCGTGGCAGGCATCAGCATCAGCACCCCGGGCATGCACCGTGCAGTGTCTACTGCACACGTCACAGAGCTGCTCCCCTGCCTTAGCACGTTCAACATGATTGCGCAAAGTGCAACAGCGTGTTATTCAGCTGGCATATGCAAAACAGCTCATCAGCAATTCCATGGTGCAGCTACTGCATTACCATCCACTTAAAATTGAGCCTCGCCTCATTTGCATGTGTTGTGCTACATAAATGTGACATGGGGCTGCAGAGGCCATAGTCTGGTATTGCAGTCTATTGTGGTGGATTGCATGCTGTTTGCCAGTGTGAACTGTGGTGTGTGGGAGATGCATGGGACTGCAGATTCAGAGGTAACATCTGTCATTCCCACAGGATCAATAATGACCGAACGTGAGGTAGAGGTGGAGGAGGAACAGAGACGTGGGAGAGGGAGGAGGCCCAACTTCACCCGGGCAGAATCAGATGCCCTGTTTGAGGCCTACCTTGACCAGGAACCACTGCTCAGCAGACAGTGGGGAACACCACAGGCCCATGCTGCGGCATGGGATGAGGTGGCGTGTGCTGTCAACCTGCGTGGCAGCCACCAGCAGTCCATGCAGGAGTGCAAGAAGAAGAAGGTGGGCACAGACAAGAGGAGGATAAAAGATAAGGTGGCTGCCATCAGGGCAGCACATTCTGTGACTGGTGGTGGACAGCTGGCCATACCACACCTGATGCCACAGGAAGAGCGGGTGGCTGGCAGCACGTGGCGTTGTGCCCTAGAGGGCATTCCAGGTGGTGGCTTCCAGATGGGTGGCAGCCCATCACTGCATGGTAGGTCCTGATCTGTCACTGTGTGGGGGATTGGGGGAATGCCACAGGGTAGGGCAGAGACATTAATGCTAATGTGTTCCCCTACAGCTCCTGAGTGTCTACATGGGGTCAGCGGTGGTGGGTTAGTTCACTGAGGGCGATACCCTGGACACAGAGGAATGCCCATCCACCTCCACAGGTGTCTGAGGGTCAGGACAACAGTGTACCTGCTTGTCTATCCAGACTGAAGTTGGTGGAGCTGGTGCGGAGGAGGACCTGCTTGTGTCCCAGCCTGACAGCGTCCATGGATGCCAGCATGTTGAGAGTTGGACTGGTGCTGGATCCATCACCGATGATGATGATGATGATGATGATGATGGAGCTCACATCATGGACAGTGATATGTGTGGGATGCAGGATGGCCCCACAGCAGGTAACAGCATGGGCATATCCATGGGTGGTGCTGCCGTGGAGGCCTGCGTGACATCACAGTCCCAGCCTGTGCCTGTCTGCACCAGTGGGGCAGCACTGGTGTGTGTCCAGGCCAGTGGGGCTGCTGCGGCAGCTGCGGCAGCACCGTTGAGCCCTGGCGAGCTTTGGCCGGAGGGGCAGTGTCAGCAGTCAGCCAATGGTGAAGGGGAGACAGTGTCAGGGGCTGCGTCAGTGCACCACATGTGGCCATTCCCTGGCATGGCTCTGGTGTACAGCACCCATCATCAAGGGGTGATGCCCTGCAGGGCCAGAAACACCATGAGGGACGTCGTGCCAATCCAGCGGATGACCTGTTTGATGAGCACAGCCAACTACTCCAGGCTTCCGTGGATCCGTATTTGCAGCTTGTCAGGGTGGTGGATGCACTCAGTGTGGTTCTACACCAGGCAGAGGAGTGGCACAGCAGAGATCACGCTCTGCTCCTGGCAGAGATGGCCTGGCAGTGGGAGGATGTGACCGCTGCCATTGACAGGCAGACACGTGCTTTCACAGCTGTCATGGCCACATTGGGCACACAGTTTGTTGCCCATGCACCGCAGACACCGCACAATGTCATGTCCACCCCCATTCCCAGCATCATGCGACACCCACCATGTCAACACTGGGTTCAGCTGTTGGCATCCTGAGTATGCCTGGTGCAGGCATGTTCAGTGAGCTGCAGACCCCTGCTCAAACACGGTTGTGTTCCCACAGCGTCACCCCTGGGGACCGTCGTTGCCACCCCATGAGGCCAATGGTCAGCCTGTCACAGCTGGCAGGTCTCGGTGGGGCTGCCCACGCATCTGTGGTGGCTGTGGCACTGTGCCACATGACTGACCTGTCTCCCATCATGATGACTATCTGACACTGCCCTGTGTGCAGTGTGTTGTTCAACATTCCATGCACGGGTGGGGTACCCAGCCCTGCACACACACACGGTCCATGTGCACACTCTCCCAGCTGCTGTCCACTGTGGCATGTGCATGATGATGCCTGCATTGTGCTGTCCACTACTGTGCAATGGTGCCCAGCATCTGAGACACGCACAATGACGGGCACTGGGCGTGGTCGTTTGTGGACCTGTGTGTGGCTAGGGGTAGCGGTTGGGGTTCATGCGCTCCTACCCCTTGTGCATGTCTTGTGGGAGTGAGTGTGTGTGTGTGTGTGTGTGCATGACCGCATGCGGTCATGTTAAGCCTTGCCCATCCCTGACGGCGTGTGTGGTTCCACGCTCAGCCAATTCCCTTGCCACCATGCACCCCTGGGCTTCATCCATGTGAGTTTGTGGGTTGTGTCCTTGCCATTGGTGGTTGCACACGGTCCCATGACTTACCTGAGTTGGTTGAAGTGCTCCTCTGTGATGGTGTCCCAGTGCAGCTGTGACATCTGGATCAGGCGGGGGTCCCTTCACCCAAGGGGGGCTGCCCATCACCGTCGGCACCTGCATCCTCATCGTCCCCATTGCTGTCCCCCTCTTCTACCTCTACAGCTATCCCACAGTCATTGGCCATGTTGTGCAGGATGCAACAGGCCAGGAATAAACCACAGGCCTTCGAGGGGCTGTACTGTAGGGCACTGCCAGACGTGTCCAAGCAATGGAAACATGCCTTCAGCATCCCGAAAACCTGCTCTATGACATTGCGTGTGGTGGCATGTGCCTCATTGTACCATTGCTGTGAAGGGATTGCGGGCCGCCGATATGGTGTGAGCAGCCAGGGATGGAGTGGATAACCATTGTCACGTGTGTAAAGGGTGGACATTAGTATGGTGGTCAGCGTCGCTCTGCCATGGGCTGTCAAGGCCAGTGCCCATGGCACCTCTGACTATGCCCCCCCCAAAATCCATGTCATCCACGTGATTTGCATACTCACCCACTAGGTGGCCAGAGGGGATGTCCCCACTCTCAAACCTGTGGCACAGTGCAGACTGGTGTCAGATGAAGGCATCATGTGCTCCCCCAGGGTGCGTGGCACAGACATTGGTTATGTGCCCCCTAGCATCGCACACCACCTGGCAGTTGATGCTGGCATAGCCCTTCCAGTTGATGTAAGCAGCACCTTCCAGGCCAGGTGGCATGCAGATGGCCACATGGGTGCAGTCAATGGCTCTGAGCATGCCAGGCATAAGTGCTACCCTGTGGAACTCTTGTATGTGTACTGTGCACTCCACCAGTGTGCTGGGGAAATGGATGTACTCCACAGCATATGGCAGTAGTGCGCTGAGGAATTGTGTGAGTAGGCGTGATGTGGCCAACTGGGTTATGCCTGTTGTGTCCCCTGTTGGTCTCTGGAAGGTGCCAGTGGTGAGCAGGCACATGACGACTGTTACCTTTGTCTCCACTGACAGAGCATGGCTCCGTCGTGTGGGTGCCTGCATCTCATCACTGTACAGCTCACAGAGCCGCCTCAGGATCGCCCAGTTCAGCCGGTACTGGCCCACAATCTCTGTGTCACTGTAGTGCTCGAAGCTGGTGCAGGCTCAGTACTGCCTGTTGGGGGCATACCGCCGATGTGCCCTTCCACGGCTGTGCCCACCTTGCTGTCTGCTTTCTCACACCCCTCATTACCACCTCCATCTGAAAGGTGGCACTGACCATGTCACTGGCTGGTGTTCCCCTCCCGGCAGCTGTTATCCCATTCCCCCCACTGTCCTTTGTGGTGCTCCCCTGCACCAGGTACACATCCAACCTTTGGCTGTCCTTCCCACTGCCACTGCCCTCAGTAAACTGTGGCACTTCCCCTGTCACTCCTGCACAGTGACACAGGCTCCCCACTCCTGTCCTGTTGCTGGTTGTTTCAAGGTGTGCCCTGTCCTGCTCCTTTCCAGTCCCACTTACTGCTACCCTCTCTTCTGTTGCTGTCACCTTGCTCCCACCTTTGGCTTCCCTATAGCATTCTTGTGCCTCTCTCTTGTTCCTTTTATTTTGGATCATTTCCGCTATCATGCAACTTTTGCTTGCTCCCCCTATTGCGCATGGCGCATGCTGTTGAATATCGCACTGTGCCATTTATTCATGGTTCCTCCCCTATGCTTGCACATGCATTCATTACCATTGCGCTCTTGTGCATTGCGGTTTGGGTGGCTCAGCCACCTCTCGCTGAATATTGCAGAATGGTGCATTTTTGGACTTGCGCAGGCACAACTCTATTGCGCATGGCACAACCCTTTTGAATATCTGAGCCAAAGTATTAGCAGCAAAATTGTTCAGCACGAAATTACCTTTCTAATGGTGCTATACAATCAGATCTAAGCAATTTGGTTTGTTTAATATTTAAGTAAAAACTGCTGACTTCCTCAGATGTTTCCAGGCCTGAGTGTAAGTCAGCTGAGTATGTCTACGTACGTTATTGGCCTGAGTGGCTATGCTTTCAGATGCCACCTACAGGCTTTTCTAGGCCTGAATGAGTAAATTTCCACCACTCCCCCTTACTGATGAAGCTATCCCCAATAAACTATTTGCCTTCTTCTCCTTACTACAAACTAGTCACTTTATCTTCCCTCTGTCCCCAACATTTCCTATGTCTGACCTCTGCCTTTCTAGCTGTCCCCATCTCCTACCTGTCTCATTCCATTACCTTTCCCTCTCCCTTCCTTCCAGCATTTGGTTTCACCCACTCTGCATCTGACATGCACTTGTAATCATATGTTTGCACTTCTGATGTATGCAATTGATGTCCACCTACTAGTTTACTGTTTCTCTCCTAGCTGGAGTATTTGTATTTGTATCATTGTCTGTATGCCATTCTCCCTGTACCCCACTTCCCCCAGGTGGCACCGGGAGATGAACAACTTGTTGTTCAGCGTGCCTTCCTGGTGAAACATCTCAATAAATAAATGTGTTTTCCATGTCATTTCAAAAAGAAAGGAAATTTATTGCAAAAAAGAAAACACTGTTAATGCACTAGTTAGGGTTAACCTTAAAGGAACAAAAGTAGGGAAATGTGGCATTAGGGTTTTCAACCCTAACTCCATCCCCCCCCCCCAAAAGCAGCAAAGGGGTCAAGACAACACAAGCAACCACAGACAGCCATTGTCAGGTAAGACAAACAACATCCAACTCTGTGCAGATAACACAAGACATCCATCATCATGGTCCAGCACTTCTGTAGCCATGGATACACATGCACACTTCAAGACACACACACACCCAATTCAGGCTGCAGCAACAGACCACCTTGGATGGGCAAAAAAAAAAAAGAGAAAAGATGGATGAGCCTATTTGAGCCTATTTTTATCTGAATATCTCTGACAGCAGCTGCAGCTTCTCAATGTACTGCTATCATGTTCTCACATTTTCAGACACTGATTTTAGAATCATATGATTACTGAATATAAATTGAGAAAACATAATTTAACAGATGTTCATGCAGTACTGCTCCCTATACAGCAATGTTCATAAAACATGTTTGGTACAGTAACAGCATTACCATTGGGCAATGTTTGTTAATATTGCAGTTCCTATCCATTCATTATAATGTGTTACTTTTTAAGGAACAGATCCTAAAATCTGTGACATGTAATTCTGATAAGGCTGCACTAATAATAAGAACAGCAGTGTCTAACTGCACTGTCATGATGAAGAGCTATTTTGTATGATGTACATTGATAGCAAATTGTAACTACATCAAACAAGATCTAGCCAGAGTCGATACGGCTATGGCAGCCATGAAAAGTTCTGCTACACAGAGAATGTGTTGTAAATTCAGACTTTAAAGCACACATTCATTATATTCTAAGATACTAAATCAAAAATAAACTTTTATAGAGTAAACACAATAGTTTCCACAGTGTTCTGAGCTTGTATTTTAATGTGGGAGGATGTGTCCTTCAAAAGTTGAGAGGTGTGAAAGTGCTACACATTTTGTCCATTTGCTCTGAATTTTGAAGGCAGAGAGGTTGAGAAGTATGGTCAAGCAGTACTCCCCACAGAGTTCAATATATGTTTTGAACTGAATCTGTACAACCACACAGACCCATCCTTTAGTTCCACAGCACCACTGCTGGTTGGACCGCTCATTGCTCTGGTTGTTTGAAAGCAGCTCAATCAGTTCCAGTTAGATGCAAGACCTTTCCACTGGCATGAGGAGCCATTTGAAATGGGAGCGCTTTTTCTCCAGCAACTGCAGTGAAGCGAAGGAAGCTTGGGCAGGAGGAGAATGAGTGAGGAGCAGCCTTATGGTGAGTGGAGCGGGGTAGGCCGGGAGTGCTGCTACAGGAGAGGGAGAAGAGGGAGGTGTACAGATTGGTTGGCATGGATGGATGCTAACTTGCCCGGAGTGTCGTGGTGTGCTCCAAACTCCAGCAGGTATACAAGTGTAGGAAACATTAACATTTCCTTCAATGTCCCATTTATTCCATGTGTTTTCATCTGACAGTAATTGCTGTAGCGGGCGAGGGGGGTGCAGAATACTGATGGTATTACCTCCAGCATAATAATTTGATTCAATAATGAAAATAAACAAGGTTGTCGATTTGAATGTCAATCTGTCATCCAACCGGATAGTATGAAACATAGTATGGAGGCATCATTACAGTCACATACAAAGAAAATGTTACAGACAAGCAGTACATTACTTTATATGTACAATACAATGACTTTGTGAATATTACAGCTAGAAAAAAAGTGCAGCCTGAAGTGGGTGTGTATGTGTTGAAGTGTGCATATGTATCCGTGGCTACAGAAGTGCTGGACCATGACGAGTGATGTCTCTTGTGTTATCTGCAGAGAGTTGCATGCTGTTTGTCTTACCTGATGATGACTTTCTGTGGTTGCTTGTGTTGTCTTGGCCCTTTTGCTGCGTGTGTGTGTGTGTGTGTGTGTGTGCGTGCATCGGGGGGAATGCGGAGTTAGAGTTGGAAATCCTGACGCTCATTTCCCTACTTTTGTTGTTTAACCCTGGGTCTGTCAGTAATGTACAAACAGATACTCTGTTGTTTAACACCATGGAGCCAGTGTGAAAACAAATAAAAAAAAAGAAATAGAACATTTTGGAACCTGAAAATAAGTTACAAATGTTTTCCCACAAAATGTCTCTGACTCTGTAGGGTTTTAAATTTATGTAAACTGGTTTTCCTGCATAGAGATGCGTAAAGTGGCTGTGCTTCACTTTGAGAGAAATGCACAAATATTTTGCTGAGTTTTTTTTGCATAGAGAAGTAGGTGGTCCACTGAAAAATTCTGAAAAGTAGCAAATATTTTACAAAGTGGCCACTTCTGCCCACAGATCATGCAAGGCACTATGGGGCAATTTGCCTCCCATTATAGTCCATTAGCATATTCACACACTGCCATGGTGCATGACTGCACTGAGACACTATGTAGTCCGAATGACAGATGTGGTATCCCTGGTGGTCCAGTGGCTCCCCCATCTCTGTCTCCATCCCTTACAGCATAAGCTGTATCTCTTGTGCTTCAGTGGCCACACAGTCCTGATTGCCCCTTGACCCCGTCCTCATCCCACCCACAAATGTCCCTCCCCCTCATCCCATTGGCACCTCACATACTCCAACAGTTGGCCCCCTCCCTATGATGGCAACCAGAACAGCCACTCTGCTCACCACCTTGGCTGGCCACTGTCTGACAGGGCATGATCACGAGCTTACTGTAGAAATAGCTATTCCTACAGTAGGCACGTGATCACATACTGTCATTCAGATGGCAGTTGGCCAAGGTGGTGAGTGGAGAGGCTGTGCCAGTCACCATCATAGGGAGAGGGCTGACTGCTGGGGTAGATGAGAGGCCATTGGGAAGAGGGTGTAGGGACATTGGGGTGGGATGGGGGTTCAGGGGCGATCAAGGGTGGCTTGCCATTGGACCACCAGGGATACCACATCTGGTACTGTGACAGAGAATGGGAGAGGTATTCAGGGGCCAGTGAGGGGGTGGGGCCCACTGGCCCACAAGGGATACCTCTTATGCTGCAGGGGATGGGGAAAATGGACCACCATGTAGTTGGATGTTTTTGTGGGAATTGGGGATCCGTGGTGGGGGGTATCACACATCATTGTGTGCTCAGCTTAGGACAGTGATTTGATAGCATTAACAGCACTGCAATCCCATCTGTTTAACTCATTGGGTCCAGTAGACACCATATGGCATCGAACCATTCATAACAGAACCTGACCCAAAATGGCCACCAGGACTCAATGAGTTAATACTGTCAAAACATCTATAAATACCACTGCACTCTGTATGCAGGGGACCCCTCATTTGTATGGGTGCAGTGGTATTTCTGTATGTATGCACTCCTGGGTTAGTACTGTGCACTGAGGGACATTGAAAATGGCCCCCATTCCATCTAGCCATGCTATTGCTGGTTGCATGCTGCTTACATGGTTTGCAACATGCAGTCCTTCTAAAACTAGGGGCAAGGGAATGTGGATTTTGTCACAAAAGTCCTAACTACAGTAGATTCCTTTTTTCTTCAGAGTTATAATTTGTATAATTCTTGTTCTATTACATGTGATGTGCACACTCCTCCCACCCCCTACTAAGGGTGAGAGAAGTGGACCATTGGCAACTTTGGTTTGTCTTTGAGTTTTGGACCATACATTTGATTTGGCTTCAAGTACTCAGACAACACTCTTTAGTTCCCAATGTAGCAATTGGCATGTGATTAAAGCAGACAACAAACTGTGGGGTAAAAAAGCCTTAAGGTCAGAAATGAATATGACTCACTGTAGCTTACTTGTTTCAGGGGCTGTTGGCATGCATCTGCTGTGGGTTACTGTTTTTGATATTGTGACAGTTTACAAAACCCACTAAGACCCCAAATGGTTCAGTATGAGATACAGTAATAGTCTGTATTCATTGCAGACCTCAGGGCATTTACCCCCTGTAGTCTCTGATTTACCTCTATGCCAATTACTGTATTCTCTCTGGAGTCTGGCCCACTGATTTTTAAATTATGTGATTATAATCCCCCCCCCTCCCATCTAAAAGAAAAGTTGTGCATCAAAAAACAAAGAAAGAGAGAGAGAGAAAAAATGAAAACACATTAAAAGTAGGGCATTACACTGACTGTGATGCCCCATAGGGAGCATCTGCATGGGGTACAGGATTTTAGGCAGTGTGTTTATTTTAATCAGGTTAAGACATCTCAACAATGAGAGGGGCAGATCATACCATCTCTCCAGGTCTGCTAGCAGGACTGTTAACAATGGTTTGTAATTCATAAGAGTACAGCCCCTCCAGTGTCAAGCCCACCTTCAAACCTAAGTAGGTAAGACTCTGGTCAGCAACTTCAAAGGGCATCTGGAGTGTCCCCACTGATGCCAAAGCTCCTCCCCACCATCAGACAGGACTTCTGTATATTGGTTGGTAACCCAAAACCAAGGAGAAGTCAGTCAGAGTCTCCAGGAGTGCTGGGATGGTGATGCTGAGTTCAGTAAGGTACATCAATATATCTTCTGCATACAGGATAATGTTATGAGACCTACCTGACTGAGATACTAAACCATGTATGTCCTGGTTTTCCCTGATGCTGATAGCATAGGGCTCAATTGTCATCATGAAAAGAATGGGAGAAAGGGGGCATCCTACCTACTTCCATGATATAGTGGAAATGCTTCTGATGGACAGCCATTTACCAGCATGTGTGCAGTAGGGTCTTGATATAACAAGTTGGTCATTTCCATGCAGGGTTGTTAGAGGCCAAACTACTCCAATGCCTCAAAGCGGTACTCCCATTCTCTCCTATCAAGCTTCTTCTTGGCATCCAGGGAGAGCATGAATGCCTCCCTCCCCCAGATGCTGAGCCACTACAAGTATTGCATTTAGAAGCCTTTTTATGTCATGGAAGGATAGTTGGGCCCAGATAAACCCCATCTGGTTGGGATGTATTACAGAGCCCAAAACTTTATCAAGCCTAGTGTCTAACACCCTAGTATAGATTTTGTTGTCATAATTCTATAGCACAATTGGGCGGTATGAGCCACATTCCAGGGGATCCTTTCTGGACATACGAAATGTGCAGATCATAGCTTCCATGCTTGTGGTGGGCAGGATCCCCTCTGTTTTTGTTTCTGTGTGCACTCTGGTCAGACACTCCCCTAGTGGCCCACTAAGTAGCTTGAAAAATTCCCTTGAGAAGTCATCAGGGCTGCAATCATTGCCTTTCTTTAAAGTCTGGGTAGCTCTGCTCACCTCCTCTGGGGAAATCTCCAACCCAGGGCTTCTGCCTTCTATTATGTGATTTGTGGAATGGCAAGTCTATCTAGAAATGGCTTAGTTGTCTTTTGGATATCCCCACATTTCAAGGTTAACAGTGCCTTATAAAAGCCTGTGAAGGCTACCCCAATCTCCTGTGCTTAACTGACCAAAACCCCTCATTTGTTTGACTACAGGGATGATGCTATAACAAAAGAAAGAATGGCCCAGGGGGTAAGAAAAGGGGACAAGAAATGTTTTAGGTTCATAAGGGAAAAGAAGACTGGGAAAGGATTGTGAGGTTAAGTAGGACAGGTAGGACTTTGCAGAGGAGGATTAGAAGAAAGCAGATATACTGAACAGATACTTTTGTTCAGACTACACAGTGGAAGGGGAAGGGATTGGGCCACATAAATGCACCAGGAGCACTGGGGGGCGGGAGGTGGACATGAGTCCCTTTACAGAGGAGAGAATCCTGAAGAGACTTACAAATCTGATAGTGGACAAAGCTATGGTTCTAGATGGGGTACACCCAAGGGTATTGAGGGAGCTCAGGGAAGTACTTGCTGCACCTCTGTGCCACCCCTTTGAAAATCAGACCACTCTGCATCTGAGGGGCTTTGGTGCATCTGCGACCCCCCCCCTTGCATTGTACGCAGGGCTTGCTGCAAGCCCTGCATCCAGTTTGTAAAATCAGGCCCCATATCTCAGTAAGGACTTAGAGTGGATGATTTCTAAAATTTTTAGGTCAAAAGTCACTGTTTTTCACATAGAAGGAACTTCTTCATTAGCCAAGGTCCTTACTCTGAGTGATAGAGATGGAATGTCACGGAGATATTTGCAGCGTGATGGGTTCTTGATTTTTAGCATCAGTAATTGGCTGCTGTAGGTCATGTGGTTTGCCAACAACTTGAAATGCTCATTGTGGGCTTCCTGTAAAAAGTACTGCATCGAGACACTGAAGTGCAGAAGGGAATCTGTGTTCCCTTTGACCTGCTTGCCACAGCCCAAAATGCCAGACTTTGGCACGTTCACTGAATGCAAATTTGGCATAAGCTTATCTTTACCCCCACTCCTGTCTTGACACTGCAGCCTGTAATTACACAAAAAGAAACATTTGTTAAAATTTCCATCTGCAAAATAAATACCACATGTTTTTGCATATTCGCATAGCCAATGAACCTTTAAAGGTGTATTTACACACACACACACACGGGGTTTTGGCACCTTTACAGCACCTGTGTGCTAAGTGTGCCACTGTATCAATTGTTAGTGCATCAACACACAGGAACTCTGAAGCAGTACAGAAGCCATGGAGTGTTGTAGGCAGCCTGGCTCCCCCTTTCCTCATGTATTGTATTTACAGTATGTCCTTCTGCTGGCATCCAACCCTGTAAGTGCATCACTGCAGGTGGTGTAGAGTGTCCACAAAAGGATTGAAAACTCCTGCAGTGTTTCAGCTTCCCACCACATAGAGTTTCACAGGTGCTGAAATGAATAGCCTCCCGATGCTCACAAAAGGTGCCTACACTCTGGCAACAAATCACCTACTCTGAACCACTCACACTGGTGTAGAATGTTAAGTGTTAACAGGCCTGAAAGAACTGTTGGCATCTCTGAGAAAACTTTAAAAAACATAATATTCAGCCGCAGTTCAACCTGCATTTTATTGATGTTTTAAAGATTTCTTCTCATTATTTGTTACTGAGAAAAGTTGCACAAAACAGGCTCTTTGTTCTTTATCCTTTAGAGTTCATAAGACTTAACAACTCATTCCCCACTTGCAGTCATAATCCTCTGTTTTGACATCACACCCAGCTAACATGGGAATGACTGGGATGTCACAAGCAGCGTATTGTGTCATCACTGTGTTATGTATTGTACAAACCCTACCTGACTCTCCCAGTGCTTCCCTTACAAGAGCTTCCTTTGGGGTCTGGGGCAGTCGAGCAGTGGTTGTAGTCTGGCTCCTGTCAGATAATTATTTTGCTTTACTGTTTGTAATATGCACTTGCACATTGTCTCACTTTGTAAGTAATGGTATCCAAAGTTCTGGGCTGGCCTTAGGGTACATGGCCCTCTTTGGTGAACTTGCCAATGGTGTCCACCCTTGAATTGTTTTTTTTAATCTTCATCCTCTCACCAATAGACATGAAATTTCTAATGGCAGTTCAGTTCCTTAGAAAAAAAAATCCTGAATGATTTACCCTTTTTCCATGATGTGAACTTCTGACTTTAGGGCTGAATATACATTTTTGTTGAAATGACTATCATTGTCAGATGGTCTCCCATTGGTTCTGCTCTCTGCAAATGTCAGGATAAACAACTGTGACAAGTTATGCAACCTCTATAAAGAATGTTTAGCTGAATCTTAGCTAGCATGATAAAGTATATCGCATAGTTTGTATCAAAAAAGCTAACTGCAAATTAACACAGAAGATCATTAATGTGATGACTTTTTTTCATTTCTTTGTGCATTGTCTGTTGCATTGGCAGAAAACCTTTTTTTTTGTTTTTAAACAAAGGACCCAGTGGTATAGGGGATTATAGACTGATTTTGTGGAATAAATATTAACAGTGGTTCTTGGTTCCATGAGTGAAATAGTTTTACCTCTAAGTAAAAACATGAAACAGTCGTACATAATAACCAGAGCAGTATTACAAACATGGCACAAGACAGAAAGCTAATTGTAAAAGGCTACCATTTTTTTTAAATTAAATAAGATTGTCTGCTGTCTTCAGCAAAGTGACTTACAGTTCATCTTGTCTATATTTTGATTTTGATTGGATTACAGGTGCTAGGAAGTGATTTGATAAACTTCTCATCTAGATTTGGTGCAGTCAGAGCTACATATTTTCATTCTCCTCAGCAACTACACTCTTTCTTTTCCTACTGTATTCCTTGTACATTCCTTGATATCAGTTACATCACTCCATGCTATTTATCTGAATGTCCTGGATTTGGATGCAAAGATAATTGAGATCCCCCAGGGCAAGTATCTTATAGTCAAAGTATTTAGTGAATACCAAGGTACAGAGACCCTTATCTGGTCTGCCAAATGTGGATTTTTTGTACTTCTTTTGTTTCCTAACATTGGTGTCCTCCAAATGTAGTTTTCATTATTAGTAGCCATATTTCATGAAAGAACACTGTGTCAAATTGAATACATTTTATCCAGTCTCCATCATGAGGCTGTGCTTGAAGTCTGACTATGTTCCATCTAATAAGGTTCACCCTTCTGTGGAAATTTTTCTCTATTTTGCCCCCAATTAGTTGTCAGATAGAGCACTTCCAAATGAACAACCAAATTCCCCTCTCCCTAGTACACAGAACCTTGTGCGCTTTCTCCTGGTGTGGCAACACACTTAAAGGATACCTAAACAAGAAGAAACATTTCAAAAATCTGGCTTCATAGAGCGGTAAAGGGAAGACTACTGTTTACATTGATAGTGAAACTGGATTTATATAATTACTATAAATGGAGTTTCATAGCATTTGAAAAATGTAAACAATAGCCTTTGCTTTTCAAAAAAACCTGCTCTGCCAGCTGTCTAAGACGCCCACTGAATGTACTATGTGATTATGAAAAAGAAACAAGAGGGGCATAGCTACATTGCTCTGTACAGGGATAACCAGTGCTTGTTTTTATGTTCTTAGATTAGCATTTTTCCCTAAAAGTATCAAAATCATGAATTAATGTGTCTTTTTCTAAATACTCATATTAGACTATGATTTTTAACCTTAATTTGCTTAAACCACTTTTTTCACACTATGCTGTAAGCCTCTGTCTGTTTTGCCAAACCCCTTTACAAGTACATGACCACAGTACAAAACCTGTAAAATTCCTAGTAGTCTAGTGGCATTCTCCCCTTCTCGGCATAGCAGTGGTCTGGTGCAAAATCCAAAGTAATACTTTGTTGTGTAGATTTTAAATAACATATCCTGTGCTGTATTCCTTCTCATAGTAAATACTGCTGCGCTAAACATCGCTGTCCGTTTAAACCACTCCACAATTCAAATTGGGACTTGCAAAATACCTGGTGATCTAGTGGTTTTGTCCTCTTCTGCAATGTACATCAATACTCCATTGTGAAATTCAAAATGCCCCATTTGCCTTCTTGCAGGATAACATGCCCGCCCCCACAACACGATGCCCCAACGCGTTCATGACCACAAAATCATGCTGAACTTCTGGTAAACTTGTGCATGCATGTGTCAGGCATTTCGGAGCAAGCAGAGAGCAATATGGCACCATGGGTACTGTGCAGAACCAAGTAACTTTCTGCTTGAAAGCTTAAAGCATTATCATTTGATTACAGAGCATCTCAGATTCCAGGTCAGCACTAACAGAAGCAGTCCAAAACATATGTGCTTAAACACAGCGATAATGTGAGTATTTATTGAATTAAAAATGAAAACATAAAAAATCAACAGTTATTCAGAAATAACCACTTAATAATAAAGTTATTTTTAAATAATAAAACAGATATCAAATAAAATTGTAAACCAGCTGTTCTATAAGCCTGAAAATTGAATAGTCCATCCAATCAACAGTAATTACAATGGCACAGAATTTGTTGAATTTTCCAATCATAAATGTAACCTTAGAGATATTTAAAGAGTCCTAATAGAGCAAAACTAAAATACCTTATTCAATAGTGTTTTTTTATTTTAACAAGATCTTTATTATAAAACATCCATAACAAAATTCAAAACTCTAGAGGCAGCAAGAGCCCAGACTTATCTGTAGCCCATCAGAGAATAATGTGTGTTAGTAATTGTTAACATATAGAATAAAGTATGGGTCGGGGTGTGTAACGAGATTTTACACACACCCGAGTTGTGGGATGCTACATAAACCCCAAGGGCGAAGCCCGAGGGGTTTGTGAAAAGCATCCCACAACGAGGGTGTGTGTAAAAATTGAGTTTGACATCCCCCACCCATTTTTTATTTTGTATAATTGCTGGGTTTGCCTTTTTCGCCTTAGCAATTATATAAAATAAAGAGGTCTATGTCTCCTGCCAGTGTATGCCACGGTCGGTCCTTTTACTGCGGTGCCGAGATTTTTATATTTTAAAATCCTCCCCCCGATTTCTTCACGTCCTTCTGTGCAGGGTATAACGGGGGAGAAAAGAAGAGGACTTACCGCCGAGTTGTTCTGGCGGTTCGGTTTCGTAACACGGAAGCGAGGAGTACTCATGGCTGGTACGCTGCTGCTGGTACGTAGAGGAAGGAAAATCGTACGCGTGTTTGCCGTTATAAATGCTCCTTTATAACGGCAAATTACGCCACGGTTTCCCTATGGGAAAAAGGCAGAGCTGGTAATTATAATAGTTTCTCCGATGATAGTAAAAATGAAAAACATTTGCTTGAGATTGTAACTTATTCACAATGTGCAAGGGAGCGGGTTTACTTTTCAAACCCATTTGGAGAATTGCCAATGCTTGCTTACTTATACAAAGAGAGCAGTAATACTTCTTGCAGCCTGGTCAAAAAGTGTTTTTTGCTGTTAACATGGAGATACATGCACGGAAGAACACAGTGGAAACTATTGTGTTTACTTGTACATATTTGTTGATTTACATCTTAGAATGAATGTTATGAATTTCTGCTCCAAAGTCTGAATTTACAGCACATTCTCTGTGTGAACAACACATTTATGGAACATGAGAGACAGAGAGGTTTGCCTTTTATAGCAAGGGGCACTGCCATTGATGACAGGGATGAGTGACCACATTGGGCTCCAGCTTGAATGCTTTTCTGTAATAACCCCCTTCACCCCCCAAAAAGCAAGTGGAGTCTCTTGAATCCTGCCACAACCAAGCCACAGACCGGCTAGTGGTGAGTTAGATACAAGAGAGTGTTGGGGGTGGGGCACTCAGTGACAATATGTCTGGATTGATTTTCTGACTGCTGTTGTCGGAAAGACAATGTATTCTATGACCAGCCATATTAATAAGGGCAGGGCAGACCAGGCCCTAAGAGTCTCACTGCAGTACAGCAGCAGTAACCATTCCTCCTGAGCCCCCCCCCCCGGCCTGCTCCTGTCTTCCTGTGTTGGCGTGTTCCATAAGCTGCATGACAGGGTCCTAAACATAACTTCCTGTTATCACACCATCCACAATGGACTCTCTGACTGGGTGTTCCACCTTCCAGCCCCCACTGGGAGCCACTCCTCCTCCGGTGGCTTCCCAACCTACCGCCTGCCCAGAAGTGACCTAGGCTGAACCCTCTGACTGGACATTCCACCTTCCAGCCCACACTGGGAGTTGGCCCTCCTCTGCTGGCTTCCCAACCTGCCAGCCCACCCAGAAGTGACCTAGGCTGGACCCTCTGACTGGGCGTTCTGCCTTCCAGCCTCCACTGGGGGCTGCTCCTCCTCCAGCAGCTTCCAGACCTGCCAGCCTGTTCACAAGTGACCTATGTATGGGTCATTAGAACTGCCAGTTCTCCGGTACTACCTGTGCTTCTCAGCCTGCCCTCCTATTGGCTACTCTCCTCTTAACTCCTTCTGCTATTGGTTGCTTTTAGCTCAGAAATGTTTTAGCTAATTTAAAATGTATTTTACCACTGAACTGTGATTTACTACACTGCGCTAAGGATTTTTTGTATTTAAAAACTGTTTTTCTACTTGAAATCTTTCTCCATACCATTTCTCCTGCCATTTTGACCCCTTTGTTCTCCCTGGGGACACGGATTCCCTTTCCCCTCGCCCACTCTGGGCTAAACTCCTCCTCTGCCAGACATGTAATTACAGTTCTTTTGTTTGACTTGTTACTAAAGCCCTCTCCCTGTTTTTCTTCTAGGCTGGACCCTCTGACTGGGCGTTCCATCTTCCAGCCCCCACCAGGAGCTGCTCCTCCTCCGGTGGCTTCCTGACCTGCCAGTCCACCCAGAAGTGACCTAGGTATGGCTTACAAGTCGCTGGCTCTCTGGTACTAGCTGTGCTTCTCAGCCTGTCCTCATTCCGCTGGTGCCTTGCACTGGCTCCCCACCTTTCTGATCTATCTGGTGCATTACCTGTATAGCCTTGCTGGTCACATGTTTGCCTAGCATAAATTATACTAAGTGCTCGAATCCCCATTGACACCCTATGGCTGTTCGCCAGTAGAGGGCTTCTGTGTTCTGGCTGCCTTTCTCTGAGGAAAAAAAAAGATATAAGAAAAGAACTTCACTATGATAGTCTTTTCTGACCTGCTGCTTCCTCCTCCCTATACTATCAGGACGTTATGGCTTGGTCAGTGGAACCCAATGAACTCTACACTTCTCAGTGCCTCTCATTGTTCTGCCTTTTCCTTTCCAACTTCCTGTACATTGTTCGCAGCCCCCTAATTCTCTCTGCATCCATGGGTGGATTCAGACCTGCAGCACATTTCTCTCATGCTCTATATGATCCCTTCCCTATGTGGCCTAGCTATACTTTCCCAGATGAATATTTAAGCATATTAAGCCAATTAGGGCACCTACGCTCTACTGGCACTGACTCCCATGCACATACCCATTCCTTCTTGAATTCTAAACCTACTCATTACGGCCACTTCACGTTAGGCTTTACCCCCCTGCATAGCAATTTATGCTTCAACCATCAAGAATTACTATACCTCTGCCTTTCACTCTACGCTAACCAACCCTATTCCCTCTAAACAGACCAATACACTTCTTCTTAAAATCATAATCAGTGGACTTAAGAAACTTTTCTTGCTTCTGCTGCTTTGCTTGGGTAACATAGAATTAAACCCTGGTCCCCTCAAACCTCTTGCACTCCCTGCCAACCTCATCCATCTTAAAGGTATCTCATTCCTTCATATTAATGTATACAGTTTGCCCAAAAAGCAAGATATGCTTCAAGCTTGGGATGTGCACACAGCTCCAGATGTGCTGGCGATCACAGAAACTTGGCTATGCAGTTCAACTCCAGACACTGCCATTAACCTCCCTTCATATAATGTTTTTAGGGCTGATAGGCAGGCTGGGGGGGGGGGGTTGCAATTTATATTGCAAATAAATTTAGGGCCCCTGTCATAAACTCTTCATCAGTATCTAAACAATTCGAGAGCCTGTCTCTAAAAATCCTCCTATCATCTTCTGATTCCATCTGTATGACAGGCTGCTATAGACCTCCCTCAGGAGGTACTGAAATTTTAAGTCATCTGCGTAAACTATCACCATCGAACGAGTCAAACTATTATTGTAGGAGAATTAAACCTGGACTGGTACTCCCCGTAATCAAAACCATTGAAAGATCTCTGTTATGAGTGTGGTCTCACACAGTTGATTACTGAACTCACTCATCCCAATACCAAAAGTCCTGATAACAACACCTTACTCGACATAGTACTGGTCAATAAACCTTATAAAATTTCTCATGCTCGAGTATTTGACTTTGATATCAGTGCTCATAGGGCCATTGCATGTGTTCGGTTTATACCCAAACATGTCACCCCCCCTGAGCTTCTTCTTTAAGAGGACCCACCGTAACTTCTATAGCTCAGACTTCTTGGCCGACCTGAGCAATTTCAGATGGCAGGACTTTTACCTGGCTCCCTCTGTCTTGGAGGTGTATACTTTATTTCATAACATGTATGTATGACATCGTGCAGGATCCTTTTTCAATGACAACACTGGGATTGGATTTTAAAAACAACATCTTTAACACCAGAGGCCACCCCTTGCAATTACAAGGCAGAAACTTTAATTTAATGCCACATAAATATTTCTACACTATTGGAACCATTAACCCCTGGAATGCACTAAGCTTGGAGGTAATCATTAGTAATTCCAAGGTATCTTTTAAGCATAGACTGGACAAATTCATTCTCTCTAAGGCTAACATTAACTATTATTAATTGAAGGTGCAATCATGAGCCTCACAGCCCCCTAGCTCTCGTTAATTCCTAATATGATTCCTAGTATGAACATTGTGCTTAGTCATCGACAAGCATGCTCTCTAAGTCCTTGGTATACTGCTACCTTAAAGACTGCCCTATGTAATAGAGACGCCCTGTGGAAAAAAGTTCGCAAATCCAAATTACCCCTAGACTGGACTGCCTTCATAACATCTAGAAATTATTGTACCAAATTGATTAGATCAGAAAAGGCAAAGTACTTCCAAGCTGCTCTTGACTCTTTGAAAAATAACCTTGCCAAGTTTTGGCACATCCTAAAAGAAGTTGAAGGACACCGATCCTCGTCAGCCCTGCCAGCTAAAATCTGCTCAGATGGAATCACCTACACAACTAAGTCTTCCATACTCGAACAACTTAACAACCACTTTGCCACTGCAGGCCTCACCTTTGATACTTCTCCTGCAAGTAAACTGGCCCCACAACTCAGTATCACCCCTTACCTGACAACTGCTCCTTCGGCAACTTCCTTCAGTTTTAGTTTGATAACCTTTAAACAGGTGGAAGATTTACTACTGTTGTTAGACCCCCCAAAAAGCATAGGAGCTGACTTCCTTGAGCCATACTTCTTGAAACTAGGCTACTTCTTTCGGGCCCCGCCAATCACTCAACTGTTTAACCTCTCCCTCTCACAAGGTTCAGTTCCCTCTGCTTGGAAGCTAGTGCATGTTATTCCTTTTTTTTTTAAAATCTGGTGACCCATCTGACCTAAACAATTATTGACCAATCTCCTTACCACCTACCTTCTCAAAACTCCTGGAAAAATTAGTCAATGCTCAGCTAAAAGAATGCACAGAAAATGCTAATCTCCTTAAACCCCTTTAATCTGATTTTAGACCTAAACACAGTACAGTCTCTGCCTTGGCTAAGGTTACGAATGACTGGCAGACTGCCTTAGACTCCATAAATTCAGTCTGTGCTCTTTTCTGGGATCTGAGTAAAGTGTTTGATACCGTTGACCATACTCTGCTACTGTCATTGCTGAACAATCTTGGCATTGACTTCGCTGCCCATGAATGGTTCTCCTGCTACCTCACCAGCAGGCAACAAAAAGCATTTGTGCAATGTGACCTTTTCCCTGTTAAAACCTTGCTATGAGGTGTTTCCCAAGGGTTCATCCTTGGGCCCCTTCTCTTTACAATATACATCAATGGCATTGACCAGAGGTTATCAAATTCAAATGCATGTGTTCACCTATTTGCCGATGACATGGTACTTTATGTTGCCAGACCTTCCCTTGAAATGGCTCGCGTTGAACTCCAGAAATAATTTAACTAATTACAGCATAACCTTCTTTACTTAAAACTCTTACTTAATGAAAAAAAGTCTAAGGTCATGCTCCTCTCCCACCAATCCAAACTAGGCAGTCTAAAATCCCTCCCAGCCAATCTACAAATCTTAACCATCTTGGGTGAATCTATAGAAGCTGTGGAAAAGTTCAAATACCTTGGCTTTTGTCTGGATAACAAGCCATCCTTCTCAACCCATATTGAAAGAACTTTCCAAAAAGCTTAGACAAAGACTTGGGGCCTGATTTCAAGTCGGCATATACTAGCGCAAGCAGAGGTATGCCAAACCCTGTGGCATAACCTGCAACTTGTGCAATGTGTTATGCCAGCCCCAGTTCCAAAAAGGCGCATTGCACCATGTCGTCTGTGGGCTATGCCAGCCATGAGTTACACCACCCACTACACCACAGCACATAATGACATGGTGCAAGGGTGGGTTATGGCAGCAACTGCACCCTATTCCAAGAGGGCTGCACCCGTAACCCACTGCCTCAATTCCAGGTGCCATACTGGTGGAATGAACATAGGGCAGCTTGAAGCTACTGTATGGGGCATCCGATGGTGCCATCCATTGGATGCCCACTCCGCAGCACTGTGGCAATGGTACTGATGTGCTCCCCATGCCCCCACAATCACAACCATGCCCCTGAATGTCAGGGGCCCCCAGGGGTCTGTTCTCCATGGCACCTCTGGACTCCTGTGCCACCTGTACTGCCCCCATGTCCCCTGGTACGTGCTGTGGTGTTCTGGGATGGTGGGGCTCCATGGGGGCTGTCTGCAGTGGGCTGTGACTTGCAATATGCGGGGCTATTATGCCGTGCCCATGGTGTTAGCCTCCACATGGCACAACCCACATGTCGTAAGTGCCAGGACCCTGCCACTCTAGGAATGTGGCACAGGGTCCCCAGCGTAGCGGCGAATGTCACAATTTGCATATGCCGGCAAATTACGACATTAATTCTGGAATCAGGCCCTTGGAATCTTCTATAGAATTAAGCACTTGCTCACCTATGATGCTACGCTAAGGCTGGTCATGACAACCTTTCTGCCCCTCACTGACTATGCAGAAATTATGTAGCACCATGGCCCCAAATTAGCCCTAGCAAACCTAGATACTCTCTACCATAGGGCCACAAGGTTTATTTCTACTGCCCCATCAAACACCCACCATTGTGTCCTTTATGTGCAGCTAGGTTGGGTATCCTTAGCTACCAGGAGATGGTGAAACACCTCCATTTGGGCCTTTAGGGCTATCACCAATAAACTGCCTACTTACATTTATGACTCTTTAAATTCTCCCCCTGTTCATATCCACTCAGGCAGCATGCTTTTATTTAACTTGATATCCCTAGATTTAGGACCAGGTTTGGAGCTGCCTTCCTAAGCCACTCTATCCCCTCGTTGTGGAACACCCTCCAAGAATCCCTAAAGTTAACACAGCTTGTTGGACTGAATCTGTTTAAAACACTGCAAAAAGTATAGCTATTGAAAAATGAGAATGCTACGATTACCGAGCTATGTGTCCCAAAGATCGGCCCCTGCACGTCTGATAAGCACTGTTGCCATTATTCATGCTACTTGGTATTACTTGGTTTTAGGGACAAAAGAAGGCCGAGGCCCATCGAGATTGTACCCTACATTTTGTGGGACATTATAATTCAACATAGGTTCTCCCTTACCCATAGATCCAAATTATATTTAAATGCAACAAAACTAGATTTGGTGATTAATTCTTTGGGCAAAGTGTTCCACAGACTTGCTGCTCGTATGGCGAAAAAATGTCCCCTCTTATTAGTATGAAAGGGTTGTATTTCTAGCTGTTTATTATGTAATCTAGGGACTATCCTTCTAGTTGAATAATCAAGTCCACATTGGGTCATAAGAGTGGGTGACTGACATATTTTATAAATCATTAATAAATCGCCTCTTTTTCTCCTAACTTCCAGTGAGTGTAAACCAGTATGTTTCAATCTTGTAGTATAGTCAAGATGTCTGAGTGTTGGAACTATTTTAGTTGCTCTTCTCTGAATATGTTCCAGGCAAGATATGTCACCCTTAAGATAGGGGTTCCAGAACTGGGAGCCATAGTCAGTATAAGGTCTTATAAAAGTCCTGTACAAGGGAATAAGGCATTGTTCAGTACGGGTTACAAAGGTACGTTTGATTTGTTTTAAAAGACCATTAGTCATTTTAGCTGTTTTTAAACAGTGTTCCCTAGATGTAAGTTTGTTATTTATTAGTATCCCCAGGTCTTTTTCACAACTTGATGTTTTGAGTTTAATATTATTAGGATAATAATCACTCATTGGATTGTTTCTTCCAAAATGAAGAACCACACATTTCTCATGATTGAAAAACATTCCGTTCTCAATTGCCCATTGTTCTATTTTTCCTAAGTCAGCAACTAAAGTTTCCAAATTATTAAGGTAGTTCACTTTACCCCCCAGTTTGGTGTCATCCACAAACTTTGAAAGATAGTTATTTGGTCCAGCTTGCATATCACTGATGAATAAGTTAAACAAAGTGGGTCCCAATACCGAACCCTGAGGAACCCCACTCGTCACCAAGCCCCAGTCAGATAGTATATTGTTAAGTTTGACTTTTTGAGTTCTACATGTAAGCCAGTCAGATATCCAGTCAACAAGGTACATTGATATGCCAAATGTTTTTAATTTCTGTAAAAGTTTAGTATGTGGTACCTTATCAAATGCTTTACTGAAATCAAGTCGTATTGCATCCATTGTCAATGTATCTACTAATTGTATTATAGAAAGCAATTAAATTTGTGGTACACGAGTGACCTGGCATAAAGCCATGTTGAGTTAAATCTGCTATACCTCTAGTTGTAATCTCATCCTCTAACTTCCCTTTGATAATCCTCTCCATAAGTTTTCCCACACAGCAGAGGCCAAACTAATGGGATGATAATTTCAACATTTCCTCATTCCCTTCTTAAATATTAGGCGTGACAGTTTATCGTAAACATTAGTATTCTGACTTTCCTGTAATGATTTATTAAAGATGATTAACAAAGGGAGGGAGATAAACTGGAAGGTCACTTTAAGAAATTTTGGGTGAATATTGTCAGGGCCTGGGCTTGTAGTTGATTTTAGTTTACCAATTGCCTGTTGAATGTCGGACATGTTAATTTTTTGAATAGTTGAATGAGGTAGAGAATGAGATGTTCTATAAGCATTATTGTCTGATGGAGAAAAAACTGAACAAAAATATTTATTAAAGAGGTTTGCAGTATCAATGTCTGATTCACATTTGATTCCCATGTTGAATATTGGACCAATTTCCCTAGAGTTACCTTTTTTGTTATTTAGGTAAGAATAAAGTGACTTATGACAGTCTTTGGTATGGGCTAGTTTATATTCCAATTTGACTTTGGCTATTTTTATCATATTTTTCAATATTTTATTTGCTGTTCTGTATTTAGTTATTAATATGTCTTTATTAGATTGTAAGCTAGTTTTTAATTTGCTAAACAGTTTAGTTTTAAGTCTGATTTGGGATTTAATGGCTTTATTGAACCATACTGGGACCTTCCCTTTATTATTATAGGTTTTTTTATTTGGTATATACTGATTTTCTAAGTTGCTTATTATATATTTAAATGAATTCCAAGCCTCCTCAGTAGGTAATTTAGAGAGCAAGGTTTCTCAATTAATGTTTACAATTTCTTTATTAATAGCTTGGAAGTTAGCTCTATTATAATTTTTCATAAATCGGTGCCCTCTAGGGGGTGCAAATTCAAAGGGAATTTCAAATAGAAGAGAAAAGTGATCACTATTTCCAAGGGGGTCACCAATTTGAAAATTATTTATTTTTTGTTCAATGTTAGTAAGAGGAAGGTCTAGAATATTTTGTCCCCTTGTAGGTTCCTTAACAATTTGCTCAAGCCCTGCTTCCATGATGATATTTATCAAGTGCTTTTCAATATTGGTATGTCCAACAAGAGTATTCCAGTCAATTGATGGCATATTGAAACCTCTCAGGATGATAACATCTCCTTTATCTGCCAATGTAGGAATTTCTTGAAGGAAATTAGTGGTATATTCCATATTTGCTGAGGGGGGTCTATAACAGTTTTCTATGGTGATATGTGACTGATTTTTTAATTGAATATTAACCCATAGATTTTCAGTAGAAGATGGAAGATGAAGTTCATAAGAAGGGATGTCATTCCTGACATAAATGCATACTCCACCGCCATGTTTATCTAATCGATTTTTGTAGTAAAGTTTATAGTTAGGGATATTTCTAGAGCATATGGATGCAGAATCCCACCAGGTTTCTGTCACTGCAATGACACCCAAATTCAAAATGTTACATTTTGCTTCCAGTTCCCCCAACTTAAGTAAGTTAAGTGACCTTGCATTTAAACTAAGAAATTTACATATATTGTCGGATGAGGTTGCTAAGTTGTGTTTTAGAGACTTGGGCAATATCCCATTCTTCCCATCCTTTTAGTTTAAATTTGATTTATGACGGTTGTGAAGCTCTTCCCAGTAAGGAGCTACCCTTCGACTGAGGTGCAGTCCATCCCAACAAAACAGAGAGTTTCTATCATGAAAGTTTTCCAGTGTGTAATGCATGGAATATTTTGTGAGAAGCACCATTTCCTAAGCCATTCATTTATAGATTTAATTTTTTGAGTAGGTGTGGCTCTTGGTACTGGTAATATTTTGAAAAGCACACCATACAACCAGCTTCAACCAATAAATTGTTTAGTGCCACAAAATCCTGCTGTAGGTGTATTAAATCAGAACTATTTATGTCATTTGTACCTGCATGAATTACAACTAAAGGATTTGTTCCTGCTTGTTTGAGAATGTCAGGTACCATTTTAGTAATGTCTGCCACCCTTGCACCTCTAAAACTAGAGCATGTATGGTTTGCCTTATCCGCATTACATATAGCTCTGTCTATATGTTTAATCATAGAGTCTCCTAATACCAGTACCTGTTTTGGGGGGATATTCGTAGATGAAGGGCAGGTTAATGCATGACCAGATAAAGTTGAAGATTGACGGTGAGCTTTAAGATCTTGCAAAATCGGGTCTTTTGGTACACTTTTAATTTGGGTTTGCATTATTTTTCTTTGATTTATTGTTATAGAAGTTTGTTTTCCTACCATAGGACTAGTAACAATGGTGGGTTCTAGTTGAACTTCTAAATCAGACTGCTGTTCTGAATTAGTTTCTAAATCAGATAGGTGCTCATATCTGTTAAAAAGTGAGATAGGTGCACTGTTAAAGACCTGCCCACCTCTCTTTTTCTTAGCATGTTTGGAAACAAAGGCCCAATCATCGTTGTTGATAGTGGGTAAATTGTAAACCTGATTAGTAATAGGGGAGGTTACAATGCAAGGGGAGGGATGTGCTGAGTAATATCAAGTTGCTCAGCCATTTGGTCTATAAAACCTTCTAATTTCTCGATGTCTTCTGACACCTGGGTTCCATTTAGTAACCTTGCTATTTCCTCTTGGAGTGTTTTAAGAAGCAAACATTTATCACAGATGAAGTTATCCCCTAATGTATCCTCACAATACATGCAACATTCTAGGCATTTAGTATAGTTGTCATCCATCTTTATAAATGCAGGCTCAATCTTACTTACTGAATTAGATTCGGTGATGTAAATATATGTTGGACCCAGCTCCCCAGCCTCCCCAGTGGACACGCGCTGGACGGGCGTGTCTCTGCGCGTGTCTCCACGTGCTGCACCACGGCGTCCCGCTCGCTAGAGCGTCAATTATATGGGAGTGGAGCAGGAAGTCTATGTGAGTCACTTCCTGCTCCTAGTGCAATGTAGCTCCAACAATACTGTGACAGAAATAAAATAATAAAATTTCTGCCACCTCATGCGGTGGTCTTCTAACTCGAGGAGCTGCACCCTTGCTCCGGCACCTCTAATGCTATGTCACAAGCGTAGTTTGAAGCCCCCCACTGATAATATACCTCCACAGTTGTGCGATCCTGAAAGACCCTGTTTCTCAGGTATATTATTTTTGTTGGCAACGCA
The DNA here is from genome assembly GCA_016271365.2 of Neoceratodus forsteri. Classification (NCBI taxonomy): domain Eukaryota; kingdom Metazoa; phylum Chordata; order Ceratodontiformes; family Ceratodontidae; genus Neoceratodus; species Neoceratodus forsteri. Next base: position 359,975,437 of record CM057459.1, on the reverse strand, counting down.
ACCAGCCCTCTCACCAGAGGGACACAGATTATTTCGGGGAAACACCAGTATTTCTACCAAAATACCAGTAGTAGTGCTACCCTTTCATTACATCCCTTACTCACTTTCTTCTGTCCCTCTTCTCCTGATTCCCCTCTTGCTCCTTCCTACCCCTTGTGAACATTTCCTTTCCCCCTTGCATCCTCCTGCCCGTTGTCTATATTGCCTCCTTCCCTCTCATACCATCTTCCTACACCCTCTCCTCCCATGTTTCCTCCAATTTTCCCATAACTTGGATATATTCTGTGACTTGTTTCTTTTTTACTTGCCTAAAATATGCTATCTTTTGGAAATGTTTCAACCTGTATAGAATGTTGCCATTTTTGTATGCCCTTGATTGTCTGTACCATCCTTCCAGGACCACTTTGTAAATGAGCTCTGCTCAATGGTGTATTTCCTGGTAAAAATAAAATTGAATTGAATTTAATGGGCTGAATTTTGACCACCTTTAACCCCCGAATCTGACCAGGAAGAGGGTGGAGAAGCATTGTGCACAGCAGTAGGGAACCAGAGCTGAGCTCAGTACCCAGTAACCTTGAAAATGAGGGGGGGCGGGGGATTTATCACAGTTACAGTGTGCAGGGTGGTTAGAAAAATCATATTTTATTCTGCCTAGAATCCTGCTCTCAATCATTCACTCACTCACTCTTTCTCATACTGGTGTGCGACATAGCACACTTCACATGTCAAACATAATCTACCTCATCACATGAAAGACCAGCCTGCTATTTACATGGGAAACCTTACTTTTTAGCAGATTGTCACTTTTCAGCTACAAAGGTGGTTGGGGGACTATAGAATCGATCTTAAATGCTTATCTTATATATTGGTACATGACAACCCCAAAATTCAAATGTGAAATTGCAGACATATGGACCTGAGGAAACAAGCCAGGCCTTCAACATTAGTAATAGTAAGGAGTATGAAATGACTAACCCTCTCAAACTTTTGTCATTGAAACCTGGAACACTGACACCAAACTTGGGGTGGCACATTACCAGACCTGGTCTGGATATAAACTCAGAACAAACACCATGAAAAAAAATGAGTGGTTTTATTTAAGTTTAATACTGATTAAGCATCATAGAGTTATAAATTCCTTCCTTGAAGTCTGATTTTACAGTACCTTCTTTCCCTGTGCGGGCAGCAATGCATGTGGGTTGGGAGGTGCACTTCTGAAAGCATCTTGTACAGGGTAGGCCTACTTTCAGTTACAGGTTTAATGAGTTGGAGTGGTTCAATGATGGACATCTGTTGTCATAAGGGACAGTCAAGAGGTCTGTAAGAAAGCTGGAGGGAGCCATGCTACCTCTTAGAGTGACCTACTGGTACTGTGACAATGCCGTGAAGCCTGCCCAACATTACTTCAGACGCTAACTCTCCCAGGGCCCTCCATAAGCCAGAGCCATTGCAGTAATTAAAAATACAAGCAAAATAACCTTTTTATTTAGCTAGCTGCCGCTCTGGTACACTGTGTGACAATACCGTGAAGCCCGCTCAACACTACTTGTGATTGTCAGTCTCACTGGGCCCTTTCCGTAAGCCAGAACCAGTAATTAAAGAAAAACAAGCAAAGGATTTTTTATTTAGTTAGCTGTGCCTCTGGTATGCTGTGTGACAATGCTGTGAAGCCTGTCTAACACTACTTCACACTTGCACTTTCCCTGGGCCCTTTCCGTAAGCTAGAACTAGTAATTCAAAAACAAGCAAAAGAATGTTTTTTTTATTTAGTTAGCTGCAGTTCTGGTATGCCATGTGACAATGCCGTAAATCCCACCCAACCCTACTTTAGACTGTCACTCTCCCCGGGCCCTTTCCATAAGCCAGAGTCACTGCAGTAATTAAAAAAAAAACAAAAAACGGGAAGAGGTGGTGGTGGGCCAGGAGCACACAACTGAGACATTCTCTGCTGCTGCCTGCTATTCATTGGCTGCTGGTACAGACTGCCACTTTAGACAGACAGCAGCAGAAACCCAAGGCTGATTAAAGTGTGCAGGCAGAGCTGTGTAGACAAAGGTGGTATTCGTGGATGGAGGTGGACAAGTCTTCAACCCCCTCCTCCACAAAAGACACAAAATTTGCCCATATAAAGGTCACTGTCCAAAGGTGACTCATGAAAAAAAATCAAACCTAAACAAAACTGAGCTCTGTTTCAAGGTGCCCCCTGTTGCCTGGCACCCTAGGTGGTTGCCTTGTTCACTTATCCTTAAGGCTAGCCCTGCCAAAGTTAAAAACATTGGCTTCAAGGCCAGTCCAGTAGTGTGGAGGGCTGAGGCACTGGATTCTTTACCTCCTGCCATGCTGGTGACCTGGGTTTGGGAACGGACTAGGGTTGTTCAGAGGCCTGCCTCGTGAGGGAGGTTTGAGCAGCCTAAGACAGCTCTCCTCCCTTGAGGAGGGGGATTCTCAGTCCCACAACATACCTACCACTTGGAAGAGGCTGGGTGGCAGCACTGGCAAGGCCAGCAGGTGTGTGTGTGTGTGTGTGTGTGTGTGTGTGTGTGTGTGTGTGTGTGCGTGTGTGTGTGCTGATGCAGCATGCATATGCATCAGTTCATACATGCAGATGCTGCAGAGGGGAAAATGGAGGAAAAAGCCAAGGCTCACTTGGAATCCCTACAGCCACCTTATGACCTGACATGGCTGGTCACCTTAACAATGAATTCCCACAAGGGGAGTTCGCTAAATAGCACTCTGGAATGAAGGGGTGCTCTAAATCTCCTACTACACTATACCATCCAAAAATGAAGAGCACAACAAAACATTTATAGACACCAAGAAATTTAGTTGAACAATTTATTGTAGATACAGTACTCATTGTCCCTACATGATATCATAAAGTGCATTCTGTAAATGTTCATCAAGAATAACATTGCTTGTGCCATTAAAATAGGTCAGCATTCATTTCAACACTTACAGAAATTGATTTTGCAAAGTATTCAATGGTCAGTTCATACAGAAAACAATTGCTTGATGTTGGTATTCAGACTGTACACATGGAAACATGTAGAGGTGGCAGGATGAGCCACCCGGTGATCCATTATCTTACATCACTTGCCAATATGGCTCTGTGTAAATAGTAGTTAACCCATAAGTCCATGAGTTACTGTAGGTCAGTCACAGAGCTGGGGGATGCCACTGAGACAAAGGCAGGGCGGAGAAACACTTGTATAAAAAAGGAAAAAATGCACCTTGTGAAATCAAAAATTCTCCACAATTTGTGAAGTTAATGCACCTTCTGAGTTGCCAGTTCGCAGTATGGGAACAAGTGTGCAAAGCCGTGAATTGGAAACGTCACCGGCAAAGTGGAAACCACAGGTAAAGCTGTCAATGTAACATGGGACTGCAAGCTACATGGTACTGAAACAAACTGTCTGCCAGGAGGAGGCTGTGTTCACTGCAGTCTTATGAAAAGAGAGGAGGTCTATGTCTGTCCCTTTGCTTGTCTGAGTAAAAACCAAAAAAACAAAAAAGCAAAAAAGGAAACTTTACATACTATATAACTGATCTTTTTTATTACAGATTGCTCACAACTCATGCTAGTGTGCCTTGTGCTGCTAGATTTGTGCTTTTTTTCGGTTTTCACAGACTATTTAGTTTGAAATACTTGTTTTGTTCTGTCTATTTAAAATATCTGCTGTGGGGAAGGGGAGGTATAGTCAGCCAGCAAGGCAACCCTGATAAGTCTACTGGATCGTTTTTGATTGATCAAGAGATTTGTCTTACTTTTTCTTAGTATTTCTTGTTCATTACTTTTTGTCTGTAGTCTGTAATTTCTGTAATTCAATTTGGTATGTTTAAGTGAAGTATTTTGTCAGTGTCAATATTAATTTTAGCTACTTATTTCTTAAAGTGTCTGGGCTCTGTCATTAGGTTGTACTTAGCTGTCCTGCCTCCTTGGTAAGTGCGGCTGGCTGTTTGTGTTTGTTTGTGTCACTAGATTAGTTTTTATGGATTTTCATGTTTATCTGCTTGGAGTTATTACACCATTCTTGCATACAACCTCCGTGACAGTCTCCTGGACTGAATTTCTACAAAATATCACCACCAGGTGTCAGCATTTTCACTAAATCAACATTTTGGAAGCCATCCCAACCAAAACTAAGAAAAGCTATCTTATTCAGCACATTGGAGTACAGAAACTGCACCAGCACCAAAAGTCATTAACACATGTTACTAGGTCACTGTGCCTTTAGTTGGAAAGCTGCGGTTACAATCCCTGCCTCGCACACACAGAGACCTTCAAGGTTGAGGGGCCTGGGTTCTTTGAAACACCTCATGGGGGTTTGTATTCAGAAAGAAAATAAACCAGCACGGTGCCTCCACCCAGAGAATAGATCAGTGGGCCTGGTGATAGGTGTGGTACAACCCCCTGGGATATAGTACCTGCCCAACTTCCCACAAGCACAAACACCACACTGGATCCACCCATGTAGCAAACCTAAATAGATAATGCAATATAGTACCAATTGTAGATGGTGCAAAATAACCTGTGCTCACACAAGACATAGAAACTGACAACTGCTCACACAAGACATAAAAACTGACAACAGGACTTTATTTATGGGTCCTATAAAGAAAAGGGGAAAGTTAGAGAACAACAATGTTTGCAATCAGGCTGTGCCCAGCATGTACCCACCTGAAATACACTTTCTTCCTCTCCAGGTGCACTTAGGTGGCCCAAGCCAGTAGTCCTGGATGTTATTAGATTTAAACTAACCAGTTAACTGGGTACCACAGTTTAAAGTTACAGTTAGGCCTGAACTCACATTGCCCGGGGTCTGTAGAGGTGGTGCACAATTTAAACAAACTCAAACCCCAAACCCAAGTAACTTTTTGTTACTGTGCTAGCACCCACAGCCCAAATATTTGTATTCCACAAACAAAGTATTCCAAGGGTAATTCCAAATGGTAATCCACGGAAAGGTGAACACTTCCCAGCTCAGCAAAGTACTCATGGATCCTGAAACCCAAGAGGTAGACAAGATGGGTCTCCACAGCTCCCGAGGGGAATGAGTAGCAGGGGTATAGCTCCTGACAGGATCCACCAGATGTCACTGGCTGATGCTGAAGTCTTCAAATGGCAGCAGAAATTGACAGCCTTGAACAATGGTAAATATTTAACAAACACTAAAGAGCTCTCTGGTAACTTTAACTATATTACAGCCAAACTGGATTTGTTACCCCTAAATTCACAAAACCAGGCTACTCTCGCTGGTTAGCCAGAGCAGCAGTAGCAACTGTTACATGAAGCTAAGGTGGGTTAAGTCTGCACTGGACTATTCCGTAGCAGGCTGATGGTCACAGGTCAGGAGCAAGACTGACAGCCTCTGCCTCCTTTGATGGTCCCAAAAAGATTACCCACTCTTTTTAGAATTTCCTGATGTCACAGGGGGAATTACAGGCTCTGATTGGCTGCAAAAGGCTGTCAAACATATACATGATGCCCTAGTGGCTGCAGGCTTAAGTCCAAGCCAGTGGCAGTGGTTGTCTGTGATTGGCTGGATAGTGGGGTGCCAGGGAAACTAACATGGCGACCCCAGTCACACAATAAACATTCTTGACTTTTAAAATACAGCTTATAGCAGTATATGTTAAACACATCACCCCAGATAGCCATTAATTTATTTATTTCATGAAATTCATCCAACTTCCCTATTTGCCCTGGGGGGCTTGTCGGAAGAACTGTGAGCCAGAAGGTAATTGTAAATGGAGTCCACTCTGAAGAAAGGGCGGTTACCAGTGGGGTACCGCAGGGTTCAGTATTGGGTCCAGTCCTTTTTAATGTCTTCATCAGTGACATTGCAGAGGGACTGGAAGGAAAAGTATGCCTTTTTGCAGATGACACAAAGATCTGCAACAGGGTTGATACACAAGGAAGCGTGGAAAGGATGAAAAGGGACTTGGCAAGGTTGGAGGAATGGTCAGACGTATGGCAGCTAGGATTCAATGCAAAAAAGTGCAAAATAATGCACCTGGGAAACAAGAACCCAGGGGAAGAATACACAATGGGTGGGGAGGTAGTAACAACAACAAAACAGGAAAGGGACCTGGGGGTAATCATATCAGATGACCTTAAGGTTAGCAAGCAATGTGAGAAGGCAGTAGGGAGGGCCGGGGTATACTGGGATGTATAGGGAGAGGCATCAGCAGCAGAAAACAGGAAGTTGTTATCCCTCTGTACAGACAGTTGGTGAGACCCCATCTGGAATACTGTGTCCAGTTCTGGAGACCCCATCTCCGCAAGGACATAGACAGGATAGAGGCAGTCCAGAGGAGGGCAACTAAAATGGTGCAGGGTCTGCAAGAGAAGCCGTATGAGGAGAGACTAAAGGAGCTTAATATGTATACCCTTGAGGAAAGAAGGAGAGGGGGACATGATAGAAACTTTCCAAGTACCTCAAGGGAATCCAACAATGTCAAGAGGGTAGCATCTTTCAGAAAAAGAGACTTGCAGAACAAAGGGACACAATTTAAAAGATAGAAGGAGGGCGGTTCAGGGGCAATGTGAGGAAGTATTGTTCACAGAGAGGGTAGTGGATGCATGGAACAGCCTTCCTGAGGAAGTTATGGGGTCTAAAACTGTGGGAGAATTCAAGAATGCATGGGACAGACATAAGGCAATTCTTGTGGGGGGCAGGAAGATATAGGCTGTTGGTTAACTAGGATCTGCGGCCTATCCTGTAGGTAGAGAAATGGGCAGACTAGATGGGCCTAGCAGTCCTTATCTGCCGTCAAAGTCTATGTTTCTATGTTTCTATGTGCCACTCCTTGGTGCCTTTTTCCAGTGGCTGTTGCTGCTCTCATTTACAAGTGCATTCCTGCGTGCACACATGCGCACTCAGGCAGTTACATGCCCGAGCTTCATGTGCTAGTGGGGCTCAAGTTTAAAGACAAGCCCTGCTGGCTCTGATTACATGGCCTAGCAGTGCTGCAAACTTCTCCATCTCTCTCTCGCTCTCTCCCCACCCACCACACAAGAGGAAAACAAAGTGGGTGGTGGGGGACAGCAGAAAACAGGAGTCAGAGCCCTGGGGATGTGGCAGCAGCAGGAGGGACTGGGGATGTGTGGCCCAAGAGGGAAACCCCGATTTGGGGGGTGGCTACACAGAATACACAAAGCTGTCTGGTGCTGGAAACTTGAAACACCTGCTACACTTTACAGACAAAGAACCTTGTTGCTCCAGCCCAGGGGCAGTATTTCACACCTTTTGTGAATGGCTCAATGTTTTTAAGTGAGTTACTTAAGCAACAATGCATGACAGGCTGTGGGTTGTGCTGGGATAACCTCATGCCTGGGTGGTTGGGCAGAGGCCGCAGGCCGAGTCCGTCCACTGTCCCAGAAGTGAGGTTATCCCAGCACAACCCACACCCTGGAGTGCATTATTGCTATTATGCAATGGCTCATTGTTATACGAAATAAAAACTTTTTGAAAATGTTTTTAGTAGATTTTTAAGTGTGGCAATATATAACTGTTTCTTAAGCGTAGCTTCAAACAATCATTCAACAAATCAATACAGTGAGGTGGTTGTGCTGGGATAACCTCACTGTGCCAGGGACACACTGACCAATCAGAGTCCAGGGAATTTTCTTGCCATTGTATAATTACTGATCTTCCCAATTTCTTCTGGGTCCTCTCATCCTGGATGCTTTTTCCTGACCTACTTTCTTTTCTACTGTTTGGAAGGCTGAACTACATCTGGTCTAATTAGGTGCCCCATCCAGTCACCAGTCTCAGTAGTTTCCAGCAAGCAGCAGGGACTGCTTCAACAGCAATTCCAGCTACTGACTCTCTGGATCCAGTTTCTGCACATGTGTTGAATGTGTGCCAGTTTTCCACCTATTGGATGTCCCTTCCCCCTGCATCTGAACTCCTACCTGGATCTTGAACTGCTGCTAGACCACTGCAGTGAATCTCCTCCAATTTGGAGATTTGTGGGTTGTGCTACATGATGCAATTTTTGGAGCGCTTTGTCTGCTGTTCAAAGCCACATTCCAGCTGCTGACTCTCTAGACTCAATTTCTGCACAACGGTTGAGCGTGGGCCAGTTTTCCACCTATTGGCTCTGTCCCCTCCTGCATCTGGACCCCTGCCTGTAATTTGGACCTTAGACTGCTCCTAGATCACTGGTGCAAAGCTCCCCCAATTGGGAGGTTTGTGGGTGGGTCTCCAATACTCAGCATGATTTTCAAAGTGCTCCATCTGCTGTCCTGAGCTGCATTCCAGCCACTGACTTTCCAGACCCAATTTCTGCACCGGTGTTGAGCGTGGGCCAGTTTTCCACCTATTGGTTCTCCCTCCCTCCCTCCCCGCATCTGGACTCCTGCTTGTAATTTGGACCTTGGACAACTGCTAGGCCACTGCTGTGTATCTCCTCCAAGTGGGAGGTTTGTGGGTAGGGTACACTACTCAGCATGATTTTGAAAATACTCATCTGCCGTCCTGAGCTGCATTCCAGCTACTGACTCTCCAGATCCAATTTCTGCACAGGTGTTGAATGTTGGCCAGTTTTTCACCTGTTGACTCTCTCTCCCCCCCCGCATCTGAACTCCTGCCTGTAATTTGGACCTTGGACTGCTGCTAGACCACTGCTTCATATCTCCTTCAATCAGGAGGATTAATGGCAAGGCTATAGTTCCCTTTTTCAGCTGCCTACTGCTAGCGTCCCTCTGTGTTGCCTCTCTGGACCTGATTTCTGCACAGGTGTGGAGTGTGGCCAGTTTTCCACCTATTGGCTCTGCCTCTGCCTGCATCTGGACTCATGCCTGTAATTTGGACCTTGGACTGCTGCTAGACCACTGCTGTGTATTTCCTTTAGTTAGAAGGTTCATGGGCAAGGCTACACATCCCTTCTTCAGCTGAGTACTGCTAATGGCCTTCTGCATTGTGACTCTCCATGCTAAGGACCATAGCACAAAGAAGAGGGAAGGAGTCTGCCAGGACTCAGAAGTGAGGTAGCTGTTTGGCTGGCCACACTGCTTCACTGGGTTGCCTCCTCCCAACCTGGCCATTAGCCTCCATTGAACTGTGAGTGCTGCCCTTAGTGTTGTGCATTGTACTAGTACCTGTATTGTGTTTGGGTAATAGTTGTACTGTGTTTCTTCCAGTCATTGTAGTGGCTCTTGGTTGTTCACCATCCTCCTGCCTGCCTAATCTGCAGGACTGTCCGATCTATTGCATTTATTTTATTTCTCTGTGCAACTGCATTGTTTTATCGCAAGACGGTGGGCCTCATACCTAACTGTTTTGGGTTAGTCCTGAGACCATTTTGTGTGGACTGAATTTTTTGATTGGATAATCGGCTATATCCTGCCTGCACCGATACACTACTTTTACTGAGGTTTTGCCAACACCCTATCTGGGTGAACTGAGCATTCTATTGCCTTTACTCTGTCAGTACTGAGGCTCTGCATCCCACCCACTATCTAGGTAGATCTAATTTCATTAATTGCTGTGACCCGGTTTTTGCTGTTACCATGTTTATTGCAATGCTACTAATATTGACCCACCTGCCCACTGTATGGTTTCATGAACCTTCTGGGCCTTCTGTGGCTATCATGGTCTTCCTACAGGACTTCATGCTGAAATAATGGCCACATGATCCTCCTGATATACCCGTCAGTTCCAAAGTCCCACAGCCCTACGCCCACTACAAAACTGAGCTATCACAGGTGGTATTAGGGGAATGTTTTGGGATCATACACTATGGCCATGTCTCTTGGACCTCCGGTAAGTCCCTTCTCTGTAAGAGAAAAGCCTGGAGATTGAAACGCTTCTTAGGAGCCTCCAGGGGCCTAACTTTATTGTTTCTCCTGCTGTCTGGCAATGTCCACCCCAGCCCAGGCACTGTAGATAACTGTGGGCATGACTCTGGGAGTAAAGAGAAACTAAACATAATCTCTCTAAACATTGGTAGTCTCCTACCTACACTTGCTCAGCTCAACACCTGGGTGGCGTTAGTGTAACTGAATATTATTTCCCTTACAGAAACCTAGATTAACTCCAAAATACCTGACTCCTCCATCTCACCACCAGGTTTCAATATCTTCAGAGAAAGCAGAGTAGGCAAGTGGGGTGGGAGCTGCCTGCTCTGTCTCAGATCTGACCCTGTTGAAGGACTGTGAGTGCCTGACCATTAAACTGCTGCTGGGGCATTGTCAAAAATCTGTTGTCCACCTAATGATCTATATCCCACCTGGTAAACTATAAGCGGGTGTGGAGTCCCTCTCTATTTTAAACAATTAAACCAGAATTGAGAATTTGTAGTAACTGGTGACTTTAATATTAACTGGACCACAAAGTGCAGTACCAAGCACAGAGATAAGATCACCAGTCTATTTCTAACACAAATGGTCACTGAGCACACGAGAACTAACTATAAATTGAGCACTATGACACAACTCAATTGGGTACTTGTAACTCACCCAGACAGGGTCAGAAAAATCAAAGCTCTGCCTGATACCCTCAGTGACCACTCCCCAGTGCAATGCTTGTGGGAAGCAAAACAGGCCACCCCCCCCCCCAGTTCATGAACAGCCATGTTGTAAGCAATGAACATGCCAAAATTCTAATTCTACATGGCCCAGCTAGACTGGAGCTTCCTTGATGCCATCTCTGATATTGATTTGGCTCTAGAATTCTTTGTCATGGAATTCACACCTGCCTGCAATAAATTTACACCCTTCAAAAAGTGCAAATTAAGAAGTATACCTGCTGGTTGGATCACCCTGGAATTCCTTACCCTCATATGAGAGAGGGATAATGTGTGGGCACTGGCCAGGAAGACTGGGTCCCCAGTCTATTTGCAAAAATACAAGGAAGCCAGGAATAAATGCACTACTAAGATTGGCCAAATCCAGTTACAGCAAGGCCCAGTAAACAAAGAGTTGGAGCAATGGCAAAAGATTCTTGGAGAATGTCTCAGAACTCCTTGGTAAGGGTGACAAATACTCCACAAAAATGCTCATGGTTGATGCACATGAGGTAGTTTATCCCATCAGAATTGACAGCAGATTCACTGTTGCATTCACTGACCTTAGCTCTGTCGTCCTGACTGAGCCAATCCTGCCCTCCAGCCAAGATCCTGGTCCTGTTAACACAAAACCACTGGAGACAGAGTTAGGATAGCCTAAATTCTATTTTAAACTTGTCTCAGTAAAGAATATCCCTAGTTATATAAGAAAGGTGCTTGGTAAAACCAGAATCGGGGGTGATTCAATTGATATGAGGCTATTTGCCTGGTTGTTGAGGAACTCTCCTACCCCTTTTCCAAAGTGTTCAACTTCTCTCTGCACCACTCCCAGTCCTCCAAAAAGTGGAACTCTACACTGGTTACACCAGTTTTTAAAAGTGGTGACTGTTGTGACCTTTCCAATTACAGGTCTGTTTCCATACTCTCCCTCCCATCCAAAGCCCTTAAGAGAACAGTGTCCAATCAACTTGTCTCATATCTTGAACAATATGAAATACAATGTCCCCAACAGTATGGATTTCAGAAAAAACATAGCACCAATAAAGCACTAATTGAGTATTCCAATTTCATCCTTGAGGCCCTTGACAATGGAGACAAGGCTGACGCTGTGTATATCTGCTTGACAAAAGCCTTTGACTTGGTCAAGCAACAGTTCCTTCTCTGCAAATTCTGTGGCCTAGGCCCGTTACTAGACACAGTCACCTGGTTCCAGAGTTATCTCACTAACTGCACTCAATGCATTAAGATAGATGGCTCCCTGTCAAACGTTAGGATCCCAGGACCTGCAATAGGTCTTGGAAACTCGTGGGCAGGGAAGACAGACCAACGGTATCCTTCTGCCATCCCTTTCTATGTTTCTATGTTTAATGTATCTAATGGCATTGCCCAGAGCTCCATTCTGGGCCCCTACTATATAGCTTATTCATAAACAACCTGCCTGATGCCTTTCCGTCTGCAAATGTACTCGTCTATGCAGACAATGCTGTTATCTATTCAAAGAACCCTAACCATGGTCAACTCCGTCCTCCAGGGTAATTTTGAGGCCCTTGAAAAATGGTTGTCCCAAAACAAACTGATTCAAAATTACAAAAAAAAAAAACTAAGACAATGCTGTTTACAAGCCCATACTTGAAGAGAAAGGTACCCCGTTGTGATCCACAATGACCTGGGGCATATACTTGAAGAAGTGGAAACCTTTAAATACCTTGGGGTGATCCCGTCAATACCTTAACTTTTGCTCCCCATGTTGACCACCTTGTGTCCATGGCAAACAGAATATCGGGAGCCCTGTACTGTAACCTGGTCAACCTCACTACTGATGCTAGATGACTTATAGTGGTAAGCCCAGTACTATCACTAGTTGACTATGGCCTCACTGTCTACACAACTGCCTGTAACTCAATTCTTAGTAGAATAAATCTGATCTGTAATAATAAGGCTTGATGCAGACAAGCACCATATTACCCTGTATGCAGATGATGTGCTCCTCTATTTCAGTAAGCCAGAGACTTCTCTTCCACAGGTTTTTGCAATTCTCAAACAGCACAGTGAAGTTTCTGGATACTGAATAAATACTTCTAAAATGGAGAACCTGAGTTTTCATTTCTTCCTCAGCCCACAATTCCAAGAGACCGCCTCCTTTTGGTGACATTTACAGAAACTTAAATATTTGGGAATTTATATAGCCCACTCTCCAGAGATGGCCTTTCATGACAATTACACCCCATTTGAACAAGACTTAAACAGATGGGGGATTCTACCCCTCTCCCTGACTCATAGAATTGAGGTGATTCATATGGTGATGGTGCCCTGCGCACTGTACTTACTTCAGAATGTTTCTGTCACCATCCGGGCATATACTTGGCAGGCATGGAACAAGGAAATCTTTAGATTTTTTTGGGCAGGCCAGTGACCACACAAGAAGCTTCAGCTCCTCTTTCTTCCTTCCTAGAGGGGCTGGTGCCCTGGCTTTACCCCATCTACAGTTGTATTACTGGGTGACTCACCTGTGATTAATCCTTCTCCAGCATTTGGAGAACAGTCATGCAGCTTGGCCAGATATTGAACAAGTATTTTTTTCTGAATCACCAATTCCTAAGGCATCTCTTCCATTGTTCTCCTTCTATTGAATTTCTGTGATGGATTAACCCCGGCTGTGCAGCGAGGTCTGGACCTGGTAAAGTATACGGAAGCAGCTGCATCTGATGCCGTTCTTGCCTCTTCTTTGTCCTATCTCACAATTAGAAGATTCACCCCATTACCCTGGAACCTGGCTATTTGGCTTGGGAAAAATATTACTTTCAGTATATCCACCAAAGTATTGCAGATAACTTGGTCCAACAGCTGAACATGCTACAAACTCGGTACCATCTTAGACGTTCAGGATTTTACAGATACCTTCAGCTGAGGCATGATATACTGTCGCTCCCAATAGCAGTCTGCTCCCCAGATCAATATTCCCCAATTATTACATATATTATTACATTTTTGCACATGGGACATGGACCACACATGATCTCACAGCTCTATCAACAAACACAGTCCACAACCAGGGTACATTCCCTGATGTCGCTGCTCACTGGGAGGAGGATGTAGGTCAGTCAATTGTGAAGGAGGTCAGATAACAGGCCTGCCAGGCAATGGCCAAAGTTGCAGGCTCTTATCAGTGGAGGGAATATGTTTGTAAGCACCTGGTGAGGTATTTTCAAACCCCGGTGATAACAGCCCGTTATCTCCTTAACCATTCCCCATCTTGTTGGAGAAGGTGCGGGGAACTCAAAGCTGTGCATTTTCATATTATGTGGGCATTTCCTCATCTTTAGCCTTTCTTGCAGGAGCTTGAAAAAGAGCTCATTGATATTTTTGGCAGACCAGTGCTGTTCCCTCCCATCATGTATTTTTACTCCTCCAATATCCGAGAGGCCTAAAAGACTCAATCTCATGCTTTCTTTTGGGGATTTCCTCATGGTGGCCAAAAAAGCAATAACAAAATGCTGGCTCACCCCTACAATTCCAAGTATACACACCTAGAGGTCACTAGTTAACAACATCTACTGGATGGTGATCAGTCACTCATTAAATGATCACACAGAGATGTGCTCCTCATGTTGAAATGCCTGGCTACTTCATGCCATAAGCAGGCACCCTACCCTAGTTCCTTAGACTGATTGAGTTCTGATAACCAATCTAAAGGTTAATTTGGTGGTACTTGCAGGTGATTCTGCAGGCCTAATGATATCAGCAATCTGCAGAATTTGGTTTCCCTGAATTGTCTTGCCTGTCCCTACCCAGCTGCTTCCCTTCCCATGTTGCCACAGCCAGACCTAGGGGCATTTATGGGAAAATATATATTTAGTCTGAATTATATGGGTGTCTATGGCTTGTCTCCTTAATATTTTCTGTAATGGAATGCCCACTCACCCCATGCTGTCCCTGAGGGGTGGAGGGGTGACCATATTGATACTGTATAGAAGCCTTGGTTTGCTTGTAGCCATAGTGAATGTCCAATGTACAAAAGCTGTTTGTGTGTTTATAACAATGTACTGCATTGACCTCAAAACTTGACAAAGATTATATTTACAAAATAAATAAAGGTTGTCACTTTGTGCTTGGGACTGACAAGTGCACCCATAGCTGCACCCTCCATACCCAAACAAATTGATTACCTCTGCCTAGCAGAATTAAGTCCCATATATGTTTGCTAGCCAAGAAGGTGCTACCGGGTTTAACCTACCAGCCCTAGCTCACTGCTTCCACCCAGTTGCCAAAGTCTACATCAGAAGCATGGCTCAGAATGCTCTTGAACTGCCTTTTTGCCATACTTATCTGGGCAAGTGTTCATTCGCTGTTAGGGCCACTGGCTGGTTAAATGAGCTGCCTAATACCTTGCTTAACCTACCTATGTTTCACTAGGTTAAGAGAATACTATAGCCAACCCTAAAAGTACAGTGCAACTGTAACTGCTAGTCATCCTAAGTCCCTCCCGATATACATTTTGAACTGTATCAGACTCTGGCATTGCAGCCATGTACCATTACTATGCTTGTTTTACATTAAGTCTACTTACCTGCCTTACTGTAAAATTGTATGCAATTGCTCCAGCCTATTTATTTGTACTTGTTTGACTGTATTGTACTTGGCTGACATCATGCTACTGGAACTCACTTACTGTATTTGTTATGTTGCTTTGTAATCTCTATTATTGACATGGGACCTTTGTAAAAGAGCACTTGTGCTCAAAGGTATTCTCTGAAATTTTCAATAACTAACTAACTAATAAATAACCCCTGATGTGTTAACCCCATAGTACTAAGAAGAAATAAAAAAAAAATTGGGCAGGTTTACTAGCTATTACTTCCTCTGTAAACTCATTTTCATTTCTTGTTTTTCAGAATACACTGCTAATCCCTGGGTGGAGGTGTTGTCTGCTGCTGCTTAGTTATATTGCAGGATTTCTTTAATTTTGTCACCAAAATGTTACAGTTATAAAAATGGATGGGAAGAAATGCTGTGCTAAAGGTGGAGATGTGGGGGAGGCATCAAAGAAATCTAGAAGTTCTGTGTGGCAAAAGGGTGTTGCTGCACCTGCTGCAGCTCCAAAAAGTATGCATGCAGCAGAGTCAGCTGTGATCTCGGCTGCTAGCAAAGGAGTAGTTGGGGCAATGGTGGCATTAGTGTAGCCAAATTTTACTCTGCAGTGTCTGTGCAACTATGCTGGTTGGGAATGATGGTGGCGGTGACAAGAGGAGCAGTACAACAAGAGGTGGCAAGATCTCAGGCTAAAGTACAGTGGTTAAGAAGGAGGTAATTGTCGGTATTCCCCATGACTGCTGGTGGTGATAGTACTGAGCCTGATGTTGATGACAATGTCCCATGCCCAAGTGAAAGTGTGGAACAGGAGCATGAGTCAGAGGAGGGAGGTCTTGAGCAGTCACAAATGACTGGATTTTCAGTCTGCAAAATGTACTTCTCTATGCAGATAATGCTGTTATCTATTCCACGAACTCTAACCCTGGTCACCTCCATCCTCCAGGGTAATTTTGAGCCTCTTGAAAAATGGCTCTCCCAAAGCAAACTGGTTTTAAATTACAAAATGAAAGAAAAATCTTTCTAATGAGAAATCACAAAAAGAAAAAATACTTCAGAAATAAAAAATTACAATGGGGTACATTTTAAAGTTTGTAACATTTTCTTGTCTGCTGCTTTTGATTCTACTAGCTCTTTAATATTGTCACTATCAATAATATGCTGTGTTAAGGCATTCCATAAACCCAGTGTCTGGTGAGTAAACTGTACATTCCTCTTAATTATTTAAAAAAGTATAATATGAAGTTGTCTGTCATGCAGTCTGATTCCAAAGTTATTTGGTTTAAACACCATATTCAGATGTCGCCTAAGTCTTTAAATATTTAGGATTTATTTTAGAAGGTAAACTTTATTAACATTTTTAACAAGATTACAAAATCACAAACAATAACAGTAAACACCCAATAAACATATTTCCCAAATAAAACAATATAAAATTCCCCCCTCACAGCTGGGGAGTCTATTCCCTAGTGATCGCTATCATCCCATACAGTCAGGTTAACCATAGAATTATGTCATGGTACAATTGATACAATCCATTACAGGAAGGAGCGCTTCAGATGTATTCCATCTATTGTAAAAAGTCTGCAGATTATGGTTAAGAGAGGCTGCCATCTTTTCTAGTTTGATAGAATCTTACTGTACCATTCTAAAAGTGTCTGTGCAACAGGGTTGAATAGGACCCTGTCCCAGCTGTTATGGAGAGTTTGAATACAGGGATCTGTTCTGTTCTTTCCTTTCCTGTGTCTTGTCTGTCTGGTTGCACAGCCAAATTTTTTTGTGAGACCTAGGACTTGATCATCCCAACGGTCTTACAGTTCTTTGCCTCTCACTGTCTCTCAGTCTTCACTTGCTGTTTCTGTCTTTTCACCCTTGCTTATCTGCTGGTATAAAAATATATGCAAATCATTATGTGGAAATGTAACAGATATTGGGATCCCTTTGTTTAGAAATTATATAGTGTTACTGTTGAAATGTATATAATTATAGTTGGAAATGATTGCAAAGCTAAAACTGTATATAGTTATACTGTTGAAATGCTTGCAAAGCTATTTGAAACTCATGGGGTTAACCTGAGATCAGTTTTTAAGTCCTTTTTCAGAAGTTGTGGAGAAAGGGGCCTCAGTTCTGGGACATTGTGTTCTTGCAGTACCTGCCTGAAACATACAAGAACATTTTAGAAAAAAAACAGGATGCTCGTTAGGGGGTTGCAAGGACTTATAAAACAGAGCTACAATTTCTTGCAAAAGTCACACAGAGATTGAAGGAAAACTCAGATGGATTTTCTCTGTTTATTTTGCCTTTGTAAATAATTATACTGAACAAGTTTATTTTTTTATGTTACTGCTAGTACTAATAAACACTTTTTGCGAATTCTACAACTGCTCATGGTTTTTCCTATGCTTCCTGATTCCTGACCTGTGCCTCAGACACAGTCTGATCCATCCAGTGATGTAGTATATGTTTCTTAATCGCCGTGACATTTAAGTAAAGGAATATTTGCAGTGTCCTATTAATGAGTGTAAGTCAAAACCCAGAAGGCACCTTTCCCTTATGAAAATACCCTCTAGACCCAAAATTGGATCCAGTGCTGCTTGAGCTGCCCATCACAGGTGCTGAGATGTAGAGCATTCCTATAATTTATGAAGTAAGGTGCCTTGTCCCTCACTACATTTAGTATAGAAAGAAGAGTCTAAAAGACCCCAACTATGTAATTTCTTGAGAGTATGATATAAATGTTGTAATATTTTAAACTGTGTTAGTCTATAACTGTCTAAAGTGACATATTTATGTGCATTGTTCCAGATTTCTTCCCAGTGGGCCTAAGTGAGTTCCATCCCCATAGTTGTAGATCAATAGTTAGAAGAGGATCCATATCTAGAGGAGATAGAAAAGCAAATCACCCAATACAGGCTTGCACCACCTCCTTGGAGTGCAATACATTCTTATTTAAATACCAAACTCTATCTTTTTCCATGTGCTTGGTACCGCAGAGATCTAGCTTAACCAGAGCATGATCTGAAATGACTTGGGGAAGAATTTCCACAGTGCATAGTCTGGGAAGGAGAGAGTGACTGAAAAGGAAATAATCAAGTCTGGAACTGGTTTGATGAGGGCATGAGAAAAATGTATACTCCCTACCTGTAGGGTGTAAAGTTTGCCAGAGATCTACAAGATTAAGAGATTCCCCTAACTCCCGAACTGCCTTCTGGTTGGGGGTATGTGTGCCGAAGGGTGATCTGATCAGTTTAAATCTGGGTCCAATGGAGTATTCCAATCACCAGCAAGTATCACTGAAAAAACTGGGATCATCTTGTATCAGGCCATAGATCGAAGCCAGCACTAGTTCACTTCTTTCCACTACTGCATACAGAATAAGATAATGACCCCCTGGATCTCAGAATTCATGAAGTATTGTAAAGGATACAGCATGGGCTATTAGTATAGCTACTCCTGCACATTTAGGAGTCACAGCTGTGCAATACACTTGTCTGACCCAGTTGTGTCTTAGCAAAGGAACATAGTGTTCAATCAAGTGGGTTTCTTGAAGGAAACAGATGTCTGGAGTATATTTATTTAAATGAGTGAAAATCTGGGATCATTTCGGGGGGAATTCACACCTCTAATATTCCATGTAATAAATGTTAAAAAGTTTTTGACCATCAGTGCATAAATAAATATTGAAAAAAATGCTGGCCTCAGGATATGCACCCTCAAGAAAATCCTTATTTTTTTGATGTACACCACCCTAGCTCATACCTATGAGGTAAAACTTTGAACCTGTAAATCCACCCTTCCCATTCTCTCATGTTTCCAAACCCCCAAACACATTAAAATCCTTCAAAAGCCCACGAAGAGACAGCAATAAATATTTAAATTGAACTATAATTCCGACTGCTAGAACATCTGTTAGATAAAGCACTCAAACTAACCCCTCTCCCCTCTAATATGCCAAGAAACAGCCACATGAAGCAACTCAATTAATCTCAACCCCCCCCCCCCCCACAGTGTCTGGTATATCCCTGAGGTATGCGCAAGTGCTCTGAAATCCTGAGTGCTGATGAACCCATCCGAACTGAAGTTTTAATAGAGACTGAGGTAGACCGTTAAAGGCCAAATGCACCTTTTTATGCAGTGGCCACAACCCTAGTGTGTGTGTATATGTGTATATATATATATATATATATATATATATATATATATGAGAGAGATCTTTGTTTTCCTTTTCTTTTTCTCCTTTCTTTGTCCCTTCCCCCTTTTTCTTGTTTCTTTTTTCCCCTTTTTTTCTTTCTCTTTTTTTGTCCAAAGTTATTAATTATGGAGGAGAAGGGAAACTCACTATACCTTGTCCCTTTATATCTGACTACTCTGTAAATAAACAGCAAATTCAATTAACATAAAACTCTGTTAAAATTGGTGTCAGTAAACATAAAAACATCACAGCCACTATTATACTCTTGTATATACCAAATAAAACCAAAACCAACAGCATGTTGAGGGGTGCATGCTACATCAGAAAAAAATCATGGTAATATTCCAATTATATACTGTACAATCTGTGATAATCTATTGTTCTGTATGGAAACCACGTAGTCAACTGGAGGTCGTAGCATATGTTGAATGAAAACTAGTCCTTCCCCACTGTAAATCATATCATAGATACCTCTATGTTTAAAATGACAACCATGTACAAAAGAGTCTATGGCTGTGCAATGCTGCCAGGCCAGACCAAACAACAGTAAACTACAGCCCCTCTTGTGGGTGGGTGGGGGGTCATTAAAGAAAGCTTTGTGAATCCAGGCTGCTTGATGATCCAAGCTGCTAGATAGTAACATCAGTGCATAATCACAGTACAAGGGACCGTAGCAATCCTAGGCTCCATAAGACAGTGGAGCAGCTGTATTCTGTCATATTAAGTCCAGGGGATGACACAGTAAAAATTTACTTACAACTTCCTCCTATTAAAACCAAAATAAAACTGGTTCAACTCATCATAATATATTGCAACATGTACCCTGTAGTCCAACATGTGTAACCATCTAAACTAAACTGAACAGTTGTATGATAAAACCTGGTACTTCAATTATTCCAACAAAAAAATGAACACCAGCCTTCACTCATGCATAGCCTGGGTCATGCCCAATTTATCACTTATTTTGATCTCCACATGTAGTCCCAAAATAAGATATCTCTAAATCAGGAAAGAAAAAATCATAACATTGTGATAGTCTCTCATGTGGAGGCAGGGCGTGAAAAATATTGTGGCAGAAGGCCAGGGAGTTGCTGTGGGGGCACAGTGCATGAATCAAAACCATGTGAACCTGTCAGTAGCTGCACAACCAATCGAGCAGGGTACACTACACAAAACTTTATATTGCTCTTGTGCAATATAGATTTTATATCCTTATGAGCTCTTTGCTTTTCTCTAACTATTGGACTAACCTCATTATAGATAAAGTATCTGCTGACTTTCCAAGGGCCGGATAGTTTTGTGCAGCTCCTTGAATCTTAATCTTATCTTGAAAGTTGGTCAGCCGACATATGATGGCCCTCGGGTGCTCACCTTTTGATGGCATAGGGTGTAGTGCCCACTGGGTGTGCAAAATTGCATATGCTTGCCCCTGCCCTGGAGGACCTGCAAAGACACAAAAACTAATTTACAAAGCTACTGTGTCAGTACCTTTCTCAAGCTGTGGTATACCTATTAGGAGCAGGTTATTCCTCCTGCTCCTATTTTCTAAATAGTCTAGCTTTTCTTCGAGTTTAGATGCTTTGTGCCACTGAGCAATCAATTACATTTCCTGGGACTGCTGCTGGTCCTCTGTTGAACTAATCCTCACTTTGGCATCTCCCAGTTTACAGGTCAGTCCATCTAGCAACACATAGAAACATATAAAGTGATGGCAAAAGGGGACCACAAGGTCCATCTAGTCTGTCCAAGAACCTACCTGGTGCTATTCCCCCTCCCTTCCTTTGCCTTTCTGTATGTTACCTTTATCTCTATCCCATGCATTTTTGAACTCGCTTACCATTTTGGCCCCCACTACCTCCTTGGGTAGGCAATTCCATGGGTCCACCACCCTCTCTGTAAAGAAGAACTTCCTTGTATTACTCCTGAACCTCCTTCCCTCCCTCCCTTCAGCATCATGTCATGCTCTCCCCATCTCCCACTCTCTTTCAATTGGAAAAGCTCTTAAACATTTACCTTATTTATACCCCTCATATATTTAAAAGTCTCAATCATGTCGTCCCTCTCCCTCCTCTGTTCCAGGGAATACATGTTGAGTTCCCTCAGCCTGTCCTGGTATGCCATATGGTGCAGTCTCTGAATCATTTTCATGGCCCTCCTCTTCATCATCTTGATTCTGTTTGTTCCTTTTGAGGTACGGTCTCCAGTACTCCAAGAGGGGTGCACCAGTGCCCTGTAGAGTGGTAACACCACCGCCCTCCTGTGACTCATGATTCCCCTCCCAAAGCAGCCCAGCATGCCACTTACTTTTTGTGATGCCTTTTCACACTTTACCCACTTTCAAGTCTTCGGATATAATGCTCCCTATGTCCCTCTTCTGGCTGGTGGAGGCTAGCTTCTCTCCTCCCAGGTAGTAATCCTCTTTGGGATTGTTTCTGCTTAAGTGCATGACTTTGCACGTTTTGGCATTGAATTTCAGCTGCCATGTTTCTGACCACTCCTCCAGTTTCTTCAAGTCAGAAGTCATACTCCTCACACCCTCAGGGGAGTCCACTCTGTTACAAATCTTGGTGTCATCAGCAAACAGACACACTTTACCTTCCAGCCCATTTGCAATGACTGCTATGAACACATTGAAGAGTAGGGGATCCAGTACCAAACCCTGTAGTACACTGCTAGTCACCTCCCTCTCAACTGAAAATGCCTCATTTACCTGAACCCTCTGTGTTCTTCATCTCAGCCAGTTACTCACCCACTCAACCACCTCCCTGCCCACCCCCATGTGGTCCAGCTTCCTTACCAGCCTTCTGTGTGGAACAAAGTTGAAGGCTTTGTTAAAGTCCAGATAGACGACATCTACTGCAGCTCCCTGATCTACTATTCTTGTAACCCAATCAAATAAATCAACCAAGTTAGTTTGGCAAGACCTTCCTGCAGTGAACCCATGCTGTTTTGGGTCTTGCTGCCCACTGGATTTCAGATATGTTATGATTCTCTGTTTGAGTAGTGTCTCCATCAGCTTCCTTACCACCAACGTGAGGCTTACTGGACGGTAATTGCCAGCCTCCTCCCTGCTCCCTGCTTTGTGTAGTGGGACCACTGTTGCCCTTTTCCAGTCCTCTGGTACAGTCTCACTCTCAAGTGATTTGTTGAATAGCTCCCCAGCTCCCTGAGAACTCTAGGGTGAATCCCATCTGGTTCCATGGCCTTGTCCACCTTTAGTTTATTTAAAGCTTCCAAGACTTGAGCCTCTGTGAAAGGACTTGTGTCAACCCCTGATCCCAGGGAGTTGCTGCTATGCAGGCCTGGCCCATCCCCTGCATTCTCTTTGGTGAACACAGAACAGAAGTACTGGTTTAAGACTTCTGCTTTCTCTCAATCTTTTTCTACCAGTTTCCCTCCAGTATCTGCTAGTCTATCTTCCCCTTGGTTTTCCTCTTTTTCCTTATGTACCTAAAGAAGACTTTATCTCCCTCTTTTAGCCCCTGTGCAATCCTCAATTCAGTCAGGGCTTTAGCCTTCCTTACTGACACCCTAAACTTTGTGTATGCCTTCTTTTTGTCCCTTACTTTTGCAGCCACCTCCCTTGAGAACCAGAGGGGTTTCCTTTTCTTAGTTGCCTTGCTCACCCTTCTGATACACTGTTCAGTTACCCCTTTGATAGCTTCTCTGAGATACTCCCACATTTCGTCTACTTCTTTCTCTTCCCTGAATCTAAGACTCTCTGCCAGGCTATCTCTCATCTTCCAAGAGACTACTTTTCTGAAATACAAAACCCTCATCTTGGAATGACTAATGTCTTCACTAGTATTTTCTTTAAATCTCACCATGCGGTGGTCGCTGTTTCCTAAGTGGCACCTATGGTAAGAGTTTCCACAAGCTGCCTCAGCCCTGCACCCTGCAGGGCCATTACAAAGTCCCTTCCTCTTGATGAAGATGCTGTACAAGATTTCCAGTTTATGTCTGGCAAGTTAAAATCCTCTACTATTATTGTCTTGCCTTTGTCTGTCATTTTGTAGAATGTCTCCATCATTTTCTTGTCCCCAGTATCTTCTTGCAATGGGGGCCTGTAGATGACTCCTACCCAAATGGCTGCCCTGATCCTGTCTCAGCAGTTACCCATAGTGCTTCTGACTCATCCATAATCCCCTGAATCTCTGCAGCCTTGATTTACTCCCATATATATAATGCTACCCCACCCCCCTTTCCTACTGTTCCTGTCCCTTCTGTACAGGTGGTAACCTGGGATAGCCATATCCCAACCATGGTTCTTTGTGAACCAGGTTTCCATCATGGCCACTAAGTCAAGTTCAGCTTCTGCCATGATGACCATGAGGTCTGGGATTTTGTTTGCCAGGCTTCTGGTGTTTATTGCCATTGCCATCCATGTTCTACCCCCACTCTTAGCACAGGTGGGCTTCCTTTTGTTTTGCCACACCTTTTTAATACCCTCAATGGATCTCCTTTGTCTGCACCTGTGGTTTTGGACAAAAGATTTATGGGGCTCTTGCGGTCTGCACCTGTGGTTTTGGATGAAAAGCTTTGTTGGAAAAGTTTCCACCCCTCATTTGTACCCCTGCTGGAACTCCTTGGCTGTATACCTGTGGTTTCAGATGAAAACTTTTGTTGAAGAGTTTTGCCGCAGGTATTAACAGGTTAATTTTCCTTAATATGTATGGTATTATCATACTTTGGAGTAGTTATCATATCATTTGCTGCTGCCAGGGGGGTAGTGACCTTCATACCCTTTGCCTTGGTAAGTGTTGGCACCACCTCCCCAGCCTTCAGTTTAAATGGACTGCGTACGCATCACATTTTTACAACTCCTTCTTGTCCTGCAGAAAATCAGTAGTTGTGCCTGTAGAGAAAAATAATCAACCTTTGGCAGTGGCACCAACAAACATCACCAACCACAGCACCCTCAGATGAAAGTAAAGGTAACCTGACCTTTTAAATCTTCCTTCTATTGGACCGTATTAAGCTTTTGTCAGCTCCATCCCCCAGTTATGCTCCTAATCCCACAGAAGAGCTGTGGAAGAAAAGCAATTGGCTTCTTCAATGTGAGAAAGAGACAACAAAACCTGTAAACCCAAAACAAAACCTGTAATCACAAAACAAAATAGTAACGAAACAGTAGCTCTGCTTAGCTTAAAGAGAGAGCAAACTGTAAAACCTGTAAGCATAAAATAGTAACAAAACATGTAAGCACAAAACAAAATAGCAACAAGACAGTAACTCTGTTTAGCCAAAGTAAGCCTTAATATTTCTCCTTGCTTATATTAATGTTGCTCCTTGCTCTGCCCTAACCAGTAAACCTAATAAAACTCCCCCCATCTTCCTGAACATTGAGGGCCAACCTACATAGGATCACAGTCGCATAGCAAATGTCTTCAACAAAGCTTTTACTGATCCCAGTGGAGTGTTACCCCCTAGCTTCCTTCAACACCAATCAGATACTTGCACCGAACAAAACCTGGGGACCCAATCAAGCTCCCATCCGCCTTTCTACTTCAGAGCGATCACCTTTATGGAAGTAAAAAAGTACATCCTAAAAGCACTAGGTAATTCCAGAACTAGCTCTGATCAACTGGACCTAAAACTAGTTAGGCTCACCCTGGACATAACTCTCAAACCCCTCACCAAAATCTTAAATCTCTCTTTGGTATCAGGCGAATTCCCACAGATCTGGAAGGTGGCGGTGATTACCCCTGTTTACAAAAGTGGTGACAGGGCCAACTCTACAAATTACTGCCTAATATCTATCCTTCCTCCACTCTCCAAGGCCCTGGAGTGAATCGTGAGTGACCAACTGACAGAAAATCTAGACACGTATCATTTACAATGTCAACAACAACAACAACATGGATTTCGAAAACAACACAGTACCACAACCGCTCTAGTGGAGTTTGCCAGCTTTATCCATAATGCTCTAGACAGAGGGCTCTTGGTGGGGGCAACATATATTGATCTCACCAAGGCCTTTGACACCGTCAATCACAATCTGCTCCTGGATCAGTTCTCCAATACTGGCTTCTTCCCTGCAACTGTAGCATGGTTCAGAAGCTACCTCTCTGGGAGAGTCCAAAAAGTGAAAATCCTGGACACCTTCTTCGACATCCTTAGTGTTAACACTAGCTTGCTTTAAATTATGTGTCTGCATATTTTTACTTATGTACTCCCTGTTATTGTAATTATGCAACCTCTATAACCTGATGTACTCATGTCTTTCTAGGCATGGAGCCACCTTGTATCTGCTTATGTACTTGTAACCATTGTAAATGATGTAATGCCCTATTACTACGACGTGGAATCTCTGTAAAAGAGCCTTTAGCTCAAAGGTACTGCCTAAAAATAAATAAATAAATAAATAAGCAAACCTAGAAAAAAAAGATGAGGTAAAGCTAGGTGCTTTTTGTCAGCAAACCTTAGACTTGACTCCTTTAGATGAGCTGCACTTGTGGAGACTATTAATTCAATCAATGCAAGCTCCACAAAGAATGTCTCTAGCATCTGTGAGTCTCTTTTTTTTTCTTTTTTCTTTTTGCTTTGGTCAGATCAGGTTTACCATCTTCTAGGCTTTTCTGAGATTACTTCCTCCATTTGGCCTTTTTAGCCAGGTATTTAGTGTCCTTCATCATTTCCAAAGACTTAAAATTTACATGTGGCTATATCAAACTCTTCATAGTAAAACATTTCTCTATTGCAACATGTGCAGTCATAAGAAGGCATAAATGAAGACTCTTAATCTATCCAAGAAGGGATTCCAAATCCCAGTAAATCTGTTCCCAGAGTTTTCCATATAATAATAGATTACTTCTAGCTTTGCTATGTCTACCATCAGTGCTAGCCACTCTTTAAAGAGAAGCTCCTATTGAGTCCCTAAGTGCAGCAGCGGCTGCAGAAATGCCCAATTTGGTCTTTTAACATAAAAGTAAATATTTTTTTATTACCTGGTGCCCCAGAATTTTAATGAAAAAGACCTGCTCACTCCATAATGGCGACAAAGCCCCAGGTGGACTTCTCACTCACCTCAGGTGACTTCTGCCAAGAAGGTTATGCTAATGAGGGCTACAAACAAATGACAGATGTTGGTAGCCCTCATTAGCATAACCTTCACAGTGTAAGTCACCCGAGGTGCGCGAGATATCTGCCTGAGTCTCTGTCGCCATTATGGAGCGAGCAGATCTTTTTCATTAA
Organism: Neoceratodus forsteri; assembly: GCA_016271365.2. Taxonomy (NCBI): domain Eukaryota; kingdom Metazoa; phylum Chordata; order Ceratodontiformes; family Ceratodontidae; genus Neoceratodus; species Neoceratodus forsteri. The sequence continues at coordinate 359,948,952 of CM057459.1, read as the reverse complement.
AATTCTGGGGAACCACGTAATAAAAAAAAATTACTTTCATGTTTACAGCCCTAATTGAGCATTTCTGCTACTGCTGCTGCACTTAGGGACTCATTAGGAGTTTCTCTTTAAACATCAGTGGCACTGCATTTTTCCATCTTTGCAATATTATTTTTTTTGCAGCCATAATTGCTATTTGGATAAACCTCTTCTGATTCTCATCCATGGTATGCACTGGAGTTTTTATGTGGCCTAACACTATTGCACCAGAGTCAAATAGGAACTCTATCATCTGTGAGTCTCTGATACAGCCTGGGGAGTAAGGTGATGGAGAATCCACTCTTTGGGCATTTGGATGCAGGGGACTGGGCTGAAAGCACAGGAGACGCAGACAACTCGGATGAAGGGGTCTGTAATGATGATTCCATTTAGGCAGACCAGATCAAGTTTACTCAGCCAGATGCACAGGTCCACAATACAAACTTGGAGAGCTGGGAAAAGTGTTCAATTAAACAAAGCTTTATTTATACAGTGCAAATTTCAGGGAGTCAAAGCACTTTACATATTATTAACATTAAACTATATTTAAATAATTAACAAAACATGCTTTAATCACAACTAAAATGTTAAGATCCTTAAATTAAGTTCCATCAGGGAAGGCCTGGCTAAATAAAAACATTTTCAATTCAACTTTAAAACAGTTGATTGTTCGGCACTCTCTAATCTGACATGGTAGAGAATTCCACAGGGTCGGGGCCACAAAAGCAAATGTATGGGCCCCAGATGTTTTTAGTTTGATCCTGGGAATCTCTAGCAATCCCTCATCAGTGAAGCAGAGTGGGTGGTAGGGGCAGTAGGGGCAAAGAAGGTCTTGCAGGCAGCTGGGTACCTGGCCGTATAGGGCTTTATAGGTCAGCAAACTGACCTTGAAGGTTATCCACCAATTTATTGGGAGCCAGTTCAGATAGCAGAGCACAGGTGTAACATGGGAAGATCTAGGTAAGCCAGTCAATAACCTGGCTGCTGCATTCTGCATTAGCTGCAATCGGCAAAGATCTACCCCCGGTAGCCTTAGGTATAGGGTGTTACAGTACTCTAGACAAGAGGTCACAAAGGCATGAACCAATTTTGGCATGTCACCAGGGGATATCAAGTGTTTAATCTGGGTGATGTTTCTCAGATGGTAAAATGAGGCTTTCACAATGGCTGACACCTGTGATTTTAGTGTCAGGCTGCTGTCAGGTACAATGCCCAGATTTCTCACCCGATCTGATATAAGCACCTTGGAGTCCCTGAGCAAAAGCCCCGAGGTCTGACCAGATTGCATCCTCACACCCTGGTGACCAGATTTTAACACCAATACTTCGGTCTTGTCTGGATTTAGCTTCAGCCGTTATGGCTGAAGCCATTACAAGTGTTAACTTGTAGTTTTATATGATAACTTGGTTGCAGCCACTCTGGAGCTACTCAGCACATAGCTACTCTCATTGGATGCATCATCAGATGTCAATATTTAGGATTTAAAAAATCAGCATGCGATCACCTTTAAGTCTTCTCCTATTGTAACTGTGTAAACCCTGAATTTCTAGTCTATCACAGTATTCTTCATCTTCATGTTCCTTAATTGTCTTTGTTGCTTTTGTCTGTACTCTGTTTTGTTTTTCTTGCTCTCATTTAGATGACCCCCCCCACTTTGAATCAATAATCCAATTGAGGCTTTACTAGAGCTCTGTGGAATGTAAAATCCCACCAGTGACATTCATGTGGAATGGCGATTCCACTTCCAAAATGCTGTTTGGAATTTCTCTTTTAATTTCCAGAATTCTGCAAAGCATTTATATGTAAACCTATGAATAACAATTCTGTGGATTAGGTAAACACAGAATAAATATTTCATGGATTGTGGAAAAGAAATCCACAGTTTATGTAAAGTGTGGATTACTAATCCATAAAAAAAATTCTGCTTTTGAAATTTCAGAATTCTGCTACAAATGGAATTCTGCAGGACGTTCAAAAATTCCACAGAATTCCATTCCATCGGAATTTGAATATTCCACACAGCCCTAGACCTCACATATAACCTGTACAATGGTAGTATAATATCCTTAGATTATGTACAAAGTGCCTGTGTATTAGGTTAAGAATATTATTTGCTTTTTGAATACCTAGCAACACTACTTTCTATTTTTGAAATCCATGGTTACCAGTACTTCCAGGTCTTTTTCTTCTGTGGTTTCTTGGAGAACTTTACCATTAAGGGTATACAGAAACTTATTATTCTTTTTTCCCCAAAATGAATAACAGAGCACTTAACAGTGTTAAATAACACCCCCATTAAAAGCCCATGACACCAACAGGTTAAGGTAATTTTGTTACGCATTATGTTCTTCGATAGATTCAGCATGTCACTCCACCTTAGAGTCATGTGCAAACGTAATGGACCACTGTTTAAGGTTATGTCATATATCGTGTGTACAGTATATGTAGATATAAACAAAAAAACTTGGGGCTAAAAACTGAAAACTCTGGTACCCCACTTATTACTGTACATTCTCTAGATTTATATCAATTTGTATGTACACTCTGAGAGTGATCACAAAGTCGCTGTTGGATCCATTTGAGTAAAATTGGGTTTATCACAAGATTAGTTCATTTTTTAGTGCATTTACCATGTGGCACAGTAACAAATGCCTTACTAAGATCAAGAAAAATTACATTCACTGAGGTTTCCAAATCCAAATCTTCGGTGACTGGTTCATTAAAATGTAACAAATCTGTAGTACTCAATCTACGTAGAAACATAGAAAATGACATCAGATAAGGACCGCGAGGCCCTTCCAGTTTGCTCATTTCTTTTTCTACCTTATGAATGTGCCATTGGCCTTTGCTCTGTCAATGGTCTATCTATTCATATTCATCTGTATTGCTCCCTTATGCATATCCCATGCCTGTTTGAAGCTCTGCACTGTATTCATATCCACCACTTCCTGAGGTAGGCCATTCCATGCATCCCTCACCCTTTCTATGAAAAAGAACTTCCTCACATTACCCCTTAATTGGCCTCCCTCCAATCTCATGCTGTGTCCTCTTGTCCTGCTATTTTTCTTATATTCATACATGTTACACTCTTTCACCTTGTTTATGCCCTTAAGGTGTCTGAATGTTTTGATCATATCACCTCTCTCCCTCCTTTGCTCTAGGGTATATATTATGGTAGCACGGTAGTGCTACCATAGTTAGGGTTGAGGAGCCATTTCTATGTTAAACCCCAAAATTTTGCACCTTAATAACTTTGTAACTGTCTAACAGATCTGGCTGAAATTTGGAATACATGATCAAAAACCATAGGCCTTGGGATCTGCCAAGTTTTGTAGTGGTCGGTTATATGGCTGCAGAGTTATTAAGCATGATCTGTGCGCGCGTTTACGCTTTTTCTGGAATTCTACGGTCGCGCCTACAGGTCGTATGGTTTGCGCAACTGGTCCAAAATCTTCAGGGAATGTGCGGCCAGGGTCCCCAATGTGCCTTTCAAAGATTTCATGAAAAAATATTAAACGGTTCAAAAGTTATTCAAAAACAGTTTCCCATTATAAGTCAATGGAAAAGTTAACAAAAGTTCAACACTTTCGCAAATGCATTTTTACTTTCGCAAATGGGCCTGTTACTTTCACAAATTGGCCATTTTGTTTTCAGTTGGTGATCAGAAAAATGGTTGGCATTTAAATTTGGGACCCTCTAGCAACCTAATTATTTTTGTATTCACCTAGTCGGACCCTGAGGATGCTTGCCATGTCTTTATTTTGTGGTAAAACACCCCAGAAATATGTTTTTCAAATTTCTGGAAAAATTACTATCGCAAATTACTTTCATGCTCACGAAAGTGTCGAACTTTTTTGCGAAAGCTTTCGCAAATTGCGACAGTAGTTTTCCTTCTGTGGGACAGTGACAGCGATTCTTTGGCACTGCGCTGCAAAAGAACCGTTGGGAGTTTTGGGCTGAAATTTGGAGGGAACGGAGCCGACATCTCACGGATGTGCCTTTCAGTGATGTATTGAAAAAATATTACACAGTGGCAAAGTTATGGCACTCCAAAGTTGATGTTTTTTCCCATAGGATAACATTACGGCGCCTGACGCATTACAGAAATCCTTTGGCACCCTGCTGCAAAATAACGGTTTGGTCTTTTTTCCTGAAATTTGGTGGGAAGACAGCCAACAACCCACAGATGTGCCTTTCAGTAGTTTGGTGAAAAAATATCACACAGCGGCAAAGTTACGGCACTCCAAAGTTGACATTTTTCCCCATAGGATAACATTACGGCGTCCAACGCATTACAGAAATCATTTGGATCCCTGCTGCAAAATAACGGTTTGGTCTTTTCTCCTGAAATTTGGAGGGAAGACAGCCAACAGCCCACAGATGTGCCTTTCAGTGGTTTGGTGAAAAAACATTACAGGAAGGCAAAGTTATGGCACTCCGAACTTTTCTTTTTTTTCCCATAGGATAACATTATGGTGTTCGCCGCGCCTTTCAGGGCCCGTATCTCGGAAACGGTGCGAGATACGGACTTTTCGTCGGAAAATTTCTTAGCCCCCTGCTAGGAGTTGGGACTCAAATTAGCCAGGACAGTTGTAAATAATATGACTTTTACATTTTTTTTCAACGTCGTACGGTTCCTGAGATATAACGTATTTAGTATTCCAAGTTCTCATTTTCTGAGCCGATACTCATTATTATGTATACATTATTTGTACTCACTGTCTTTCTCTATGCAGGTTTTGGGGAAAACCAGCCTGTGAGCTTACATTACTGTTACTGTTGCCCTTTCCGCTTGCGGTTCCGTACCCGTTTTGCCCACCGTTGACGTCTGCCCCACCATGTGCGCTATCCTTTGTGTTTTCATTTGCGCTTATGTTTCTGTTATTTTTGCCATTTCTGTCTACAGTACTGTTTATCTTTCTGTTTTACTTTACATCACCATGCCCATTGACATTTCTGTTTGCAGGCACCATGTTACTGTGACAACACATCACGTGGCAGACCGTTCCCCTCGCCACCATATGACGTTACCCTTTCTGTTCTCAGTCGGCGCTTGTGTTACCATGTGCACCACTGTTAGCATTTCTGTTTCGTTGCTGTCCCTGTTAGTATGCCACAAGACATCATGTGGTGGGGCCTGAGCCCTGGGCCCTAACGCTCCCGCCACTGCATTACATTCACTATTCTCGTTATCATTCCCAAAAGAAGGGAAATTAGAGGCAAAAACTCCATTTAATGCATTAGTTAGGGTAGTTCCACAGTGACAAAAGTGAAGATTCGCTGTTAGGGTTGAAAACCCTTGGACCCCGCCCACCCACCAACTGGCATTGGGGTGTGCATTGGGATTGTGGGTCTAACTCTCACCCATTCTCCTATACTTCTGCTCTTACACATGTCATGGGGTAAGAGTTGGGGCTGATGATCCTAATGCACACCCAATGCCACCACGCGTATCATCCTTTGCGCTTTCATTTGCGCTATGCTTTCTGTTATTTTTTGCCATTTGTGTTCATTGTACTGTTTCTCTTTCTGTTTCACTTTAAGTCACCATGCCCATTGACATTTCCATTTACAGGCACCATGTTACTATGTGACAAGACATCACGTGGCACACCATTCCGCTCACGCCACCGTGTTCGTTACTTTTCTGTTCTCATTCGCATTTGCATTACCTTGTGCGTCACTGTTAGTGCTTCTGTTTGCGTTGCTCTTCCTGTTACTATGCCACAAGACATCATGTGGTGGGGTCACGGGGCCCTTTGGGCCCCAGCACTCTGCTACGTGCAGTGCAGCAGGGGCCCTATGTGCGTTATCCTTTGCGTTTTCATTTGCACTTGCGTTTCTGTTATTTTTTGCCATTTGTGTCTACAGTACTGTTTCTCTTTCTGTTTCACTTTGTGTCACCATGCCCATTGACATTTCCGTTTGCAGGCACCATGTTACTATGTGACAACACATCACGTGGCAGACTGTTCCTGTCTATGCCACCGTGTGCATTGTCCTTTCTGTTGTCATTTGCGCTTGCGTTACCATGTGCGCCACTGTTAGCGCTTCTGTTTGCGTTGCTCTTCCTGTTACTATGCCACAAGACATCATGTGGCGGGAGTGCGGGGCCCGCTGCTGCATTATGTGCTGGGAGTGTGGGGCCCTATGTGCATTATCCTTTGCGTTTTCATTTGCACTTGCGTTTCTGTTACTTTTTTGCCATTTGTGTGTACCGTACTGTTTCTGTTTCTGTTTCACTTTGCGTCACCATGCCCATTGACATTTCCATTTACAGGCACCATGTTACTATGTGACAAGACATCACGTGGCACACCGTTCCTGTCTACGCCACCTTGTGCGTTACCCTTTCTGTTCTCATTCACGCTTGTGTTACCATGTGTGCCACTGTTAGCATTTCTGTTTGCGTCGCTGCTCCTGTTACTATGCCACAAGACATCATGTGGCGGGAGCGTGGGGCCTTTTGTGCCCCGTGCTCCTGCCGCAGCATTACATTCACTATTTCTTGTTATCATTCTCAAAAAGAAGGGAAATTAGAGGCAAAAAACTCCATTTAATCCATTAGTTAGGGTTGTTCCACAGCGACAAAAGTGAGGAAATTCGCTGTTAGGGTTGAAAACCCTAACTCCAAATTCACCCCCCCCAGCACCACACACACACACACAGACACACACATTCAAGTATGGGGGGAGGACCAAGTCAACAAAACCAATGACAGACATCCAGCAGCAGGTGACAGAAATAACAAACAATTGTCTAAATGTACTACGAGACATCCCCACCCACCTGACCAGGTACTGCATGCTCAGTGGAGATCAACAGCAAAACTGAGGCCATGTACACCAAATGTACACATCCCTGATTGCAGCTGCACGCAATGTACCACACTTAGTAGTTGCATGGCCTTACCTACTGATGTCCACACCACACCACAACTGGTACTGTGCCGTTATTCAATATATAAATGCTGAAGGTGCATGATGACAGTTGTAGAAAGGTTTAACACTAGTGAGTATACATTAATTAAGAAGCACATAAATTAACTACAAGACACTAGCATGCTCAAGATAAAAGTAGTGATACATTTAGTAGGTGATTTACATAGTAGTACATTTACTGCAATTGTTTACTCAACATAGAGAGGCTGATGTAAGCGTGTGAGAAACATTGCCTGTTCAAGCTGTGAAATTCGTACTGCCAGTATCACATGCATTCTTACTGAATAAGGTGTACTGCTGATGTACATATATAGACCTTCAGTGTGTTTCAATACTAAAGATGCAGTAAGTATTCTTTGTAAGAAACATTGTAATTGCATGGATCAGGCCAAACAACTTCTAAATATCATAGCACTACTGAGCCAACAATGATGTACCTGTATCGGAGATGTATATAGGATAGATTTTCCTGTAGGCACTTACTGAGTATGTTGTACCTGATAAAGACAATCTCATTGCATCTGTGATGACTAACTTATTCAAATAGTAATACATTTACTATTGTTGCAATGAGTGATCTATGCCACTTATGGACACAGTGTGATTTCTTTTAACAGTTGTTTCATACTCAGGCTGTATGCCTACTGTTTAGGTTTGCCATACTTCTGTCACTGATGCTATCAAAGTGATAACTATGTTAATTGTGGTACAATAGGAATCAAGCAGGTATGGTGTAGATATAAACAGAATGTATTTTAGTATTGATTTAACTCACAATGGGGTAAGTGTACTAGGACAGCAGGGGTTATCCTCTATCACTGACTCTGTCAGTTATAATCACACTAGGTTTCGATGACTGTAATGATCAAGTTACACTGTTCATCTTCATGAGTTCATATTCACAGCCATTCTCCAGTAACTAGACAGTGTACGGTGTAACTGGGTGGGACACTGTGTTCTAAGCTGCTGCAGTGCCTAGCAGAGGAGAGTATCTACTCGTAAAGACAATTAAGCAATAAGGCATGACCAACAGTTATGTTAAATGGTCTGTTAATCACCCTGTAGGGGTTTAATGTTGAATGAGTCATAGCCGAGTGCCACATGTCGCTAGACAGTGATAAACTGACCACTAACATAATACCTGGGAGTGGCTTATTGCTATCATAATAAAACTGTTTTTTAAACAACATTAAACCATGTTCATCATATGGTTAGGCTCTACATGTATGTTAATAAAAACTAAACATAAGGCTGTTACAATGTTTACAGTCAGTTAGAAAGCTGCATTTCTCAAACCCTTGTTATAATCAGAGATATTATACCTGTACAACTCCTTGGTTTTGCTGAACTCTATTGCTCAGGTGGCCCACCACAAGTGGTGTGTGTGGTCTGGTGTGGGAGCATCGGTAGGTAAGGCCATGCAACTACTAAGTGTGGATCGTGTGTGTGCAGCTGCAATCAGGGATGTGCGTTTGGTGTACATGGCCTCAGTTCTGCTGTTGATCTCCACTGAGCATGCAGTACCTGGTCAGGTGGGTGGGGATGTCTCGTAGTACATTTAGACAATTGTTTGTTGTTACTGTCACCTGCTGCTGGATGTCTGTCATTGGTTGTGTTGACTTGGTCCTCCCCCATACTTGAATGTGTGTGTCTGTGTGTGTGTGTGTGGTGCTGGGGGGGGGTGTATTCGGAGTTAGGGTTTTCAACCCTAACAGCGAATTTCCTCACTTTTGTCGCTGTGGAACAACCCTAACTAATGCATGAAACGGAGTTTTTTGCCTCTTATATATATATATATATATATATTGAGCTCCATTAATCTGTCCTCATATGTTTTCTGATGCAGTCCATGCACCATTTTGGTTGCCTTTCTCTGGACTGCCTCAGTTTGGTTAATGTCCTTGTGAAGGTGTGGCTTACAGTACTGCACACAGTACTCCAGATGGGGACTAACCAGTGTCTTGTAAAGAGGGATTATTACCTCCCTCTTCTGACTTGTGATACCCCTACTAATATACCCCAACATCCTCCTAGCCTTACCTAACTAACCCAGACTGACTCATGTCTACTATCTACAATTCTGCTCATTGATTGTTTAGAAGATAACAAACCTTTGCACCCATAACTTTACAAATCACTGAAGTGATACTTATTTTCAGTTTTTTCTTTGTTCAAGGGAACCACCTCAGCTTTCCTCCCGTCCATTGGTACCTATGATCACCATAATATATACTCAAATCAGGTCAACCAGTACATCGAAGTAATTATCAGTCTGTGTTCTCAGAGGTCAGTAAAGCCCTGGAAAACTCAAGCAGCTTATGGATTACATCTTACATAACCATACATTCCTTGAGATACAGTCAGGATTTCACCTATGGAACTCAACAGGCACTGCCATGCCAATGATGGCAAACAACATTTTCTACCCTTAATACAGGCTACTGCACTGGAGAAATCTATAGAGATGTGACAAAGGGATACAATACCATAAACTACACCATCCTTCTACCCAGATTTCATCATATTGGACTCTCTATTGAGGTGGTCAGTTGGTAAAAGGACAACCTGAGCAACAGATCACATATGGTAAAAATCAGTGGGGAACCTCCCCCACAAAAACCAATTTAGGTATACCACAGGGCTCCATCCTTAGCCCCTTCTCTTTTTTTTTTTAATTCATTATGGTTTATTAGCTTTTCCAGAACACAACAACACAGTACATAACAACAGAAATATTACGAACCGCACGGTACATCCGCAACATATGCAGACTCACCCCCCCCCCACTGGTACAGAGCAGTTACAGTTCTGACAAACCAATAATGGCATGCCCAAAATTTCACAGGCACCCACACAGTTATCAGCAATAGCCTGTGATCTACATAAATCATAGCTGTGCAGCCCACCTCCTTTCTCAAGTAACAGCCTGCTGCAGACATTAAAAGTTATTTTAAGACAACTACTACATTTTCACATTAAAAGCAATAAGTATGCAAAGATTCCCACCTCCTTTGGTATGACTTAAAATAATTTATTTATTTAGTTTTTGTTGACTGAGTAAGTGCACTAGACAAATTCTGCCTATTTTCAGGCACAACATGGGGGGAGGGGAATACAGATGAATGCCAACTGACCTTGAACCAGATTAAGCTCTTGATGGTATTTTTAACGAATAAGGGGAAATTTGGCCAAAGCACTGGGGAAAATTCCCCTGCTCTTTTCGAGAAGTGCCATGGGTTCTTTAACAGCCACCTAAACTACCACCAGAACAGGCAGATGGGACCTCAGTTTAATGTCGCATCCAAATGATGGATGGGTGATGTTTGCAATTGTTTTCTGTGCATTCAGGGCAAATAACATTTTTCTGTGCCATTCAGCCTTAGTTGGTACTTTATCAACAAGCCAATGACACAGAATGACAAATTTGGCAATTACAGCTATCGGTGCTTTGTGTCCTCTCCAGGACCTGAAAACCTGACCATAATAGAATCCCAAAACACAAATCTGAGGTGTGAACACATCATGCAGGCCAAGAGAGGATCAAGATTCTCCTGGATGACTTTCCAAAAGGGTTGCACCTTATCACATTGCCATAAGATATGAAACAATGTGCTCTCTGACACACCACATCTAGTACACACACCTGATTCATGATTACCCATATTATGCAGTTTGCCTGCTGTGAAGCATAGATTTTGAATTGTTTCAAATGTAACCTATCTTGCTTTAAGCATTAATAGATGTCACACCAAATCCTTTTCTATTCATCCCTACTCCAGTTCAGATTCAATTTCGTCTGTCAATATGGACATTTGCCATCTAAACTCGTAGGACTCAATTTTCAAAGCCCAGGGAATATCACAAGGTGCCTCCATCAAGCATAGAAACATAGAATTTGACGGCAGATAAGGACCGCTTGGCCCACCCAGTCTGCCCATTTCCCTACCTGATGGATAAGCTGCAGATCCTAGTTAACCAGCAGCCTACTTCTTCCTACCCCAACCCCCTAGAATTGCCTTATGACTATCCCATGCATACTTGAATTCCACCACTGTTTTTGACTCCACAACCTCCTCTGGAAGGCTGTTCCATGCATCCACAACCCTCTCTGTGAAAAAATACTTCCTTAAATTACCTCTCTGCCGCCCCTTCTATCTTCAAATTGTGCCCCCTTGTTCTTGCACACCTCTTTTTTTTGAAAGATGCTACCCTCTTGGACTTTGTTGATTCCCTTGAGGTACTTGAAAGTTTCTATCATGTCCCCCCTCTCCCTCCTTTCCTCGAGGCTATACATATTAAGCTCCTTAAGTCTCACTTCATATGTCTTCGGTGCAGACCCTGCACCATTTTAAGTGCCCTCCTCTGGACAGCTTCCATCCTGTCTATGTCTTTACTTGATTAGTCTCCAGAACTGCACGGTACTCAGATGTGGTCTCACCAGCTGTCTGTACAGAGGATAATAACTTCTTGTTTTCTGCTGGTGATGCCTCTCCCTATGCATCCCAGTATCCTCCCAGCCCTCCTTGCTGCCTCTCACATTGCTTGCCACCTTTAGGTCATCTGATATGACTACCCCAGGTCCTTTCCATTTTGTTGTTGTTAGTATCTAGCCCCCATTGTACTCTTCCCTGGTTTTGTTTCCCAGGTGCATTACCTTGCACTTCTTAGCACTGAATCTAAGCTGCCACACATTTGACCATTCCTCTAACTTGCCAAGTCCCTTCTCATCCTTTCCACCCCACCTTGTGCATCAACTCTGTTGCAGATCTTTGTGTCATCTGCAAGAGACATACACTTTCCTTCCAGTCCCTCTGCAATGTCACTTATAAAGACATTGAAGAGGACCAGTCTAATACTGAACCCTGTGGTACCCACTGCTAACCCCCTTTTTCAGAGTGGACTCCATTTACTATTACTCTCTGTGTCTTATTCTCCAGCCAATTCTTTACCAGGCTATCATCTTGGGACCACTCCCAGGCTGGCTAACTTGTATATTAATCTTTTGTGTGGGACTGTGTCAAATGCCTTGCTAAAGTCTAGGTAGGCCATGTCCACAGCCCCTCCCTGATCTACTACTTTGGTCACCCAGTCAAAGAAATCTATCAGATTTGTCTGGCATGACCTTCCCGCTGTGAATCCATGCTGCCTTGGGTCCTGTGCTCCTCTGGCCTCTAGATACGCAACAATTCATATGGCAACAATGGCATAAATGATGCCAGTGGCACCTTGTGTCAAACAATGTGGCATTGCCAATTTTTGAATGCAGCCTGTATCCAAGAGGGGAGCTGCTGCACCAAAGTAGCACTGTGCCAGCCTTGTGATCCAGATCAGGGTATGCCAGGTCGCAAGGGTGCTTGCACCACAGTGGGGCGGCAACATCCTCATTTTTGAGATTTTTCAAGCCCCGCTGAGAACACAGCAAGGGGCTCCACTTAGACCAGCAAGGAGGTGGTCTAAGTGGACTTACATCAGTGCCATGCACCATGGTGAAGGGGATGGGGTCTTAAACAGGGCTGCTGGGTGCAGAAGGGGCATGGGGACTTGGCATGGGGGAGGTGGGGAAACAGCTGAGTGTAAGTGGGAGTGACGTTACACCCGGTGGGGTGCGTTTTCATTTTAATGTATTTAGCTATTGCCTATCAAGTCTTAGTAGTATACCACATAGTACTGTACCTATTAAGCATACTCTAGCTCAGCGTGGCTTTCTTGGTTACCACAATTTTAAATAAATTAAAAAAACAAATGAACAAATAAATAATCTGGTTCAAGGTAAGCCACCTTCCTTGGACCACAGGAGGAGACCCAGAGACTTTAAGGAGCTAGTGGAACCAAAACAGGCAGACAGGCAAATAATACATATTTGGGGTAAATAATACACATTTTAAAAAATAAGTCAGTTGCAACTTTTTATTTCTGAAGTATTTTTCCTTTTCCTCTTGCTCATTAGGAAGTTTTCTATGATTATATTGTGCTGGATGTGTGGCATAGCTCTCAGCCTGGCAGCTGACATATCTGTCTGTTTCCCCCACTGCATCATCAGCATTGTGATCTCATTGACAGTGACATCATAGATGACCGACCTTGCAGCTACTGAGTGGCTATTCCTAAGCAACAGTGATGTCACAGTCAGTAAAGTCACAATGCTGTGATGTAGCGGGATGGGGGGATAGAGATAGATATGTCAGCTGCCATACAGAGTGCTGTCCCACATACCACACCTACTAACATTAAGTAAACACTCTGCATCTTGTGCCACATTACACCCTAGAGGGTGATTAACAAACTGTTAATCTAACTCCTGGTCATGCCTCATTTCTTAAATAGTTGACTGGTTTTAATAACCACTATTAGTTTTAGGCAATACACTAGCTCTTTAACACACAGTGTTGAAGTTGTAGAAACTTAAAACAGGTTCTGTCTGACCCCTGATGTTGCTGTTGAAAGGAATAAAAGGGTAAAAATGCATCATCCGGTACTAAATGTTGTACTGAAGGCAGGTGGAGGCCAGGACAAAATTGAGAATCCAGGAGACTACCATCAATTTGAAAATTTGGATTACCATCACAGGTTGTGACAGGTCTTCAGCTTTATACCCAAGTTGTAACATAAGTCTTCTTCAGTTTGCAGCAATTGTGGCTTGTACTGACCAGGCTCACCTTGGGCTGGGGTACCTCATCTTAAATATTTACTTCCATGCAAGGCAAAGTAATATGAAAGGAAACTGGGAAGATGCAGGCCACCAACCTCCTTCGGGTTAGCTAACTTAAAGTATGCTCTTCTGGCTATCTTACCCTGCCATAAAAAGGCTGTTAACATGGATTGCAGGGATTTAGACCAGGTTACTGATAAGGGGACATTGAGCATTCCCAATGGATAAAGGAGCCTAGGTAATATGTTAATTTTTACTATATTAATTCGCCTCTATGACCAGAGGGGAAGGGACTTCATTAGCTTCAAGTCTTGTTCTAGTGTCCTTAGGAGGGAATCTAGGTTCAAGTTTTTCAGCCTGTGTCTGAGCCTGAGGAGATGAACCCCTAAGTAGGTCAACTATTTTGGTTCCCACTGCAAGCCCATACCAGCCATGGTCTGCTTATCCACCTGAGCATTGAGGGGCAACACACTTGTTTTGCTTATATTTCATTTGTAGGTTGCAAATTGACAGAATTCAGATATAAGAGAAAGCACTTCTGTGACAGAGTCCTGCGGGTCTCTCACATGCAAAAGAATATCGTCCACACATGTAGAAACTTTGTACTCATTCATGCCAATCTGAATTCCTTTGACTTTTTCTGTGCCCTTGATTTTAAGAAGGAGGGGTGCAAGATAGAGGTTAGAAGGTAGGGGCAATAAAGGGCACCCCACCTGGTGCCTCTAGCTAATGCAATTTGACCAGATAGGACTCCATTATGGAACACCCTACCACAAGGTTCATGATATAAGACCTTACACCATATTGTAATTACCCAGAACAGTAAACAAGTAACTTCCTGCTACCCGATCAAATGCCTTCTCTGTGTCCAGGGAGACCAAAGTTGCAGATGGTCCAGTCTCCCCGGTTACTGAGATAAAGCTGTGCAGCTTCCTCAAATGGTCAATGGAGACCCTTCTGGGTATAAAACCCACCTTCTCTGGTCTGATGAAGGAAGACCACACCCTATTCAATTTAGTAGCTAAGATCCTGGCTAAAATTTTAAAATCAACATTAATAAGGGAAATGGGTCTATAATGTTCCACTTTGTTGTCATTGTTGCATGTTTTGGGATTAATTAAATTCTGTCTTTTGTCAGCGTAGCATCAGGAATCCCCTTCTCAAACAGTTGATTAAAAATATTTGCTAGTAGGGCCGCCAGTTCTCCTATCTAAAATTTATAACATTTTGAGGATAGTACATCAGGTCTTGGGGTTTTACTGCTCTGTATGTCTTTAACTGTCTATTGGATTTCATCTACTCTGATCAGACCCTCCAGCACAGCCTGTTGTAGCTCATCTAGGTGAAGTAATTGAATGCCCCCCAAAAACGCATCCAGTGCTCCCTCTTTATCACCAGTTCCTTGGTCAGGGGTGTACAGCTCCTGATGATATTGTCTGAAACTCTCTGCTATCTGCCTGGAATTGGTAGTTAGTGTGGTGTCCCCATCCTTTTTGATACTCATTATGACCCTTTTGGCCTCCTGGTGCCTCAGCCTTAACGTCATGAGGCACTTCACTTTATCCCCCGATTCAGATACTTAACTTTAGCTTTGAAGATTGCCAACTCAGCTCTCTTGTTAAGTAAATTAGCATATTTTGCCTTGAGGCCATTCAAGCGAAGCTAAATGCTTTCAGGAGTGCTAGGTTTGAATAGTTTCTCTAGAGAGCATATTTCAGCCAGTAAATCAGAGGTGGCTTTTTCCCTTTTTTCTTCAAGCCTAATAATTTCTCTCCTAACATGGCACTTTGCCACACACCATAACAGGCTGGCTGTCTCCACTATGCCCTCATTCTCTGCAAAAAGTTAATGATGCACTCTCTAATCTTAACCACTACCTCCTTGTCATAAAGGAGCTTGGCTTTAAATTTCCATGTTCACCTTGATACGTAACCATGCAACACATCCAACGATAAGTAGACATGCACATGGTCTGAGATCACCATGGCATTCATCTCACAGGTCTGAATGCCAATGATGGCCTCCTGCACTAGCAGAAAGTAGTCAGTTCTAGAAAAGGAATCATGGGTAGAATGAGTAGGCTCTCTCTCCTGGATACAAGGGTGCTATGGATCTATGAGCCCCATCTCATCCATTAATTCCCTGAATGCTTGCTGTCCTGGGGATAGACCCCCTTTCCACCTTCCCGACTGGTCCTGGTCAGGCTGAAAGACCATATTCCAATGTCCTCCCAATATGACTGGTGTTCTAGCATAAGGTTCCAGGAGGGATGACAAGGCAGGGAAAAAGGCCAGAGTATCTGTGTTAGGGCCATAATAAAACCCACCACTACATCTGCTGTCCCAGCCTGCCATGCATGATGATATAGCTACCCTCAGTGTTCCAGATCTCCTGTAACAAATGAAAGGAGGTCAACCAAGCTATCAAAACTATTACCCATTTTTTCTTTGTACCATCCCCAGTGCCAAAGACCAGTCCCACCCACTCTCTCTGGAAAGCCATAATTTGTTCCCTCTTCAGACGAATCTCTTGCAAACACACTACAGATGTGCCCAGTTTATTTA
Organism: Neoceratodus forsteri; assembly: GCA_016271365.2. Classification (NCBI taxonomy): domain Eukaryota; kingdom Metazoa; phylum Chordata; order Ceratodontiformes; family Ceratodontidae; genus Neoceratodus; species Neoceratodus forsteri. The sequence continues at coordinate 359,932,780 of CM057459.1, read as the reverse complement.
GATGTTTTAGATACAATAACATTTTCCCTTTGGTTTTCCCCCTTTAATGTTCCAGGAAATAAATCGGAACACACTAGCTGTGAGTATACCAGATCTGTGTAAGTGCATGTCCCTTGGTCCCCAGACTGCTCAAAATGTAACAGAACCCTGCTTACACCTGTAGTCCCCTCCCTTACCACCTCCCCACACATTAAACACACAGAACAGTAACATTTGTAAGCAAAGAAGGGTTAACAGAGATCTCACTAAATTCCTTTGGTCCTTGGGACCACCTCCAAGCACCTCTGGTTTGTGATTGGCCAGCAATTGCTCCGGACTACCACCAGGGAGAGCAGATTTGATTGAGTAAACTAGGTGAACAAAACCCCCAATTTACAGTGGTCTGAGTTAGGGGCACTCAGGAGTGTGGCAGGGACAAAATCTACTCTGAGACCTCACTGCCGTGGATATCCCTCCACCCCAATTTGGGGAAGGTTCCCATAGGCCCTTCCCTCCCAACCTGAAACTATACCTTTTCAGTATCTCTATATCAAGGTATATTTATTCATTGAACCCAGGGACTGAAAAAACCCAGTAACAATCTTTTGCAGGATCTAGAAAATTACAACTAGTGAAATATAAACAAACAGGCATAAACGAGGCTGGGGCACGTTCTGGAGAATGTTGGTGGCTGTGGTTCTGGGTTGCAGAAACTATAGAGCAGTGGGACAGGGTCTTATTAGTTGTTCTTTCATCTGGGCAACAGTCACAGAGTCTTCCTCAGCCAGCTGAGTTTACCAACTGACATGGCTATATCTTTACGCAAATTTGTTCAACACTGGCAATCTGCTCCATGGAAATTCTGATTGCCGCCATCCTAATTCTTCTTGTGGATGGGTGGTGGTCCTTTCCCATTGTCTCAAGCGAGAGATACAACATATTATTGTACACTGTCTGGTGTATCTCATCAGCTGTATTTTCTTGTCTCACAAGATGCGCTTAAGTATTATGGCACAGAATAAGGGCCCACTCCTGGGCCTTCAAACTGTGGTACTACTGGGGCCACCCTGGCAGTAAAGGAGAATGTCTTAGTCCCACTGCTCCCCCATGTTGGACTCCAAGCCATCACTCCCCACAGCTCACTCTCCACTGTTTGTTCCATCTCATACCTGCCATGTAACCATTTGGTCAACTCCTAAAGTTCTGAACTACAGGGCCTGCCACAAACAAAACCCTTATGCTGAAACAAAAGCTGATTCAGTTCTCAAGCAGCCACCTCAGTGTTGTAACAGACTTCTGTGCCTCTGTAGTTAAGACAACCTCTTCAGGGATCAGGAACCCCACCTCTCCATGGAGCTGGAAACAGATCTGGGTATATCACCAGGAGCTCCTGCTTGGCATGGTCTGCAGATGAGCATTGTTTCTGCTGTTAGTTGATCTGTGCCATGAGTCATCCAGGGTACAGGAGTTTGAATTTTATATGCACTGCATGCACCTTGTTTTTCATTTCATTGTAGGCTGTTTGCTTCAATCAAACCTGTGGCATGCGGTCTTGGAAATTAAAGATGTGCTGTCCATCCCACTGCAGCTCTTTAGCCTCTCTCACCTTTGTCATGATGTGCATATTCTCAAGGAAATTCAGCAGCTTAAAGATAACTGGGCTTGGCAGGTCACCTTCTTGTGGTGGAGGATGCAATGTGTGGTGTTCCCACTCAGTGATATACAGGGGGCCATGTGGTGAAGGGCCTGCAATTTACAGTAACAGCCTCTGCATAAATAACAGCATGTCTGGTCTCTTGGCTTTCTCAGGCAGTCCAACCAACACCAAGCTATTGCACCTGCTGTGGTCCTTCTGGATCTCCAGGTGCTTTTCCAGGTGGGTCACTTTTTCTTGAATTGCTACCAACTCTGGCTCCAACCTAGCCTGCTGATCCTCAACAGAGCTCACACAGGCCTTGGTGCCTCCCACTCTCCTTGTCAGCTCTTCCAGTTCTGGCTTAAATGAATGGACATTGCTGGCTAGGTCTAGGATAACTTCTTTCACTCCTTTCAACTCCCAGAGGAAGCGTTCCAAGGTAAGGGGTTCCTGGTTGGGATGGTCCGCAGGGGAGATGTATCACTTAGCTCGTACATTTTAGGCCTCTTCTGGCACTCCAGCAATTGCAGCAGGGTAGCAAAGGGCTCATTTCTCTCCCCAAGGTTGTCGGCTTCCACATTCATCTCTGTAGCCATGATTCAGTTTACACACTCATGGGAAGTACTGTGACCAGATGCTGCTATGAGAAAAACCTGCTGCTATCCAGTCAGGTGCATAACATAGCCCCCTTCTCGGTTTAGCTTATTCATAAATGATCTCCTTTTAATCTGTACCGTTCAGATGCCTGCACCCACATCTATATAGATGTCACCATTATACAGTATATGCCAAGTCTAAAATGTCCAGTGACTTCAGTAAAATACTTCAGTCCATGTTTAACAATATAAAAGATTAGATCAATAAAAGTAGCCTGCTATGTAGCAATACTAAATAAATCAAATGGCCTTTAGTGGTAAAGGAACTCCTTTGCACACCCAGCACATTGAGTCACCTGGTGGTCAACCACTGAAATGTATACAGTCATTCAAGTATCTTGATTTGTTGCAAGACCCCAATTTTTTTTTTTATCATGTCATTATTTATGCCTCCTGCAGCCTGACCTACCTACCTGCAGCCACTGCCTTCATCCCCGATCAGCCCACAGGCTCACTCACATATGGCTGGCACAGCACTGTACCCACAGGAGGGACCCCCCCTAAGTCCCCTGTGCTGGGCCAGGAACCACTACTGTAGTGCGATTCCACAACAGGCCCCCTGGTTGCTGAAGTGCGGCCATCAAGCTGTCTTGGTCGTCTGCCATTTTCCTCCTTGAATTTTTGCCCCAAGAAGTGCAGGCGTGCAATGACATTGAGGCACGACGTGCCGATGTCCGCCACACTTCTCCAAACATGTATTCCTGCACCTGTAGTGCCCCTGATCTCCATCAGGGGGTCACTGGAGTACAATTGATGCCTCAGTCCCTCCACAGGGAAAGGAAAGCAGTCCTATGGACACTCAATCCTTTCTCTCCATGGCCAACCCCCGATGACCCAGACGCATTCCTGAACCCGGGTCACTGGCATGGAGCAAGCTGTGGCATCCAGTGCCTCAACCCTCAGTGCCACCAGGCTGGTGCTAGGCCCCAGTTTGACTTTTACCGATCACATTAGCAAGATGATTGGGGAACCACTGAGAACATAATGCTGCACATCAAGTCATGACAAACTGCTTAACTCATGACATCAGGAGACTTATACTGCAACTTTGGTATCAATTTAACTGGCTCTAGAACTGGGATTTTCAACCTTTTTGTGTGCACAGGCCCCCAGAGTGAATGTCAATAGTAGCAGGGGCCCCCTACCTATAATGGCAGACAGAGGGTGTGGGGGGGGGAGGTAATGGTGGTATGGAGGGTGAGCACAGAACATCTGGCCGGAGACCAGATTTGAATCCCATATCAACTATGTGACCCCAAGGATATGGAGGTGTGGGAGGTGTTAAGAGTGAAGAGTCGTGAATAAAAAATCCAGATCCGAATCCCGCAGAGACAATCTAAGATGGCTACTAGGAGGCTGTAGATGTTAATCTGGATGGCCTTGCAGGTCAGGAATATTCCCCTTTTGTGTAATTTGGTGGAACAAGTCTGGATAATGTCTTTCTACATGCGTGAAATACATTTTTATGACATCTTTTATATCTGTAACTGAGTGAAAGAGAGAAAGAAATGTGGTGAAAGACATTGTTCTGCACTGTGTTGATACATACTAGGTACTACGAGTGAAACGCAGCTCAAGTTTAAACAAGTAACTGGTTTTGACTGGATTCTTTTATTTTCAATTGCTTGCCTCTAAGTACTTATTTTATGAAAAGGAGCATGAACACAGCTGGGGCTGCTACAGCATAGCATGGAAAGACTGTTCAAAACACCGAGACAGTCTTAAACACCATTTCTACAGTTTCATATTTAACATTTTTCCTGTTCACTCCACATACCCCCATGCCTTGCTGAGGGACCCCAAGGGGGCCTAGGACCCCTGGTTGAGACCCCTTGCACTAAAATATGTGAAGTCTACAGGGTGGCACCAGTTGCAGTGCTCAGACACAGTTCCCTTTAACAGACTATGTAGGTTGTCCTTCATTTTGGACAAAGGCACCCATCACTGCATGTTACCGTATATAGCACTCTGGAACTCCTCTCACCTGAACAGAGGTTTGACCTTAAATAGAACACCATGGTTTAAAATGTGCACAAACAATATGCACAACTTACCTTAACAAACTATTAACCAAACCCAGACAGCCCTACTCACTCAAGTAAAAAAAAAAAAACTACAATAACCTCTTCTATGTCCCTAGAGCCAGTAAGACCACTGTATAGAAAATGTTCTAAAGCTGTCTCCCCTGTAGCAAAGACCCACTACTGAACTTCATGCATACCATTTACAGCATCTTCTTGCATTCTGCAGCTGCAGTAGGTACAGATCTTTGCAATAAAACACCAAGCTCCCTGTACTGAATGCACACTTTTCAATGTATGCTACCCTACCCAGCTATTAACTCTTATCTCCCCTAAATGTGCTACCTCTATCCTACTGATACTAGGTATTGCAAATATGAGAGTAAAAAGTGTTTATCATAAATGTAACATTAACATGCATGTGCTTCTGTCATAGACTTCAACTGTTAGATACCTCTGCTGTTGTTACTCCCCCCCCCATGACCTTCTTAAACGCTAGCATCTCCCCTAAATGTGAATATACTGGTGTGCAAAAATCTAAATAAATGCACAATATCATGTAAATCTTCACAGAATTATAAAAAGGGAAGAATAAAATCTAAAGTAAAAGTCAGGTTTAGAAAATCTTGTTAAACTCCTGATGAACGTCTGAGTGGTGAAAATGAGGACAGAAGTAAAATCTGAACTGTGGCATTGGTTTTCCTTTTCCTCCATTGTACTGCATGTGTATTTTGAGATTCTGCGCTGTTTTATTTCAGATGCAGGTATTCTGTAGAAACATAAAGGGAAGCAATATTTGAAACATTCTTTATAATTTAAATTGAAAAGGCTATGCTTTTTTTCAGAATTATTTAAGTTACTGTTCAGAGTATCTTCCTTTTTTATTGCATAAATGCTTGTATTTTCTCTACAGGTAAATTATATCAATCTTCATAAGCTCCTGTTGGGAGAAAATGATAATGAAAAGCAAGTAAACTACCTGGTAATCCAATAGACATTACTATCTAATATGTTTCTTGAAGTAATGAATACTACCAATTCCCATAGATTAGGAAGTTATTATGGGAATCTCTAGTCCAAAAAAAAAGAGATGCTGATGTTTCCATATCATTGCTCGGAGTGCAGTGAAGCAGTTATAATCCATACTGATAAAACACAGACGGTCTGGGCAGAGGCTCCAATTCATCTTACTCTGTGAGTGTACCTAGCAATTAATCAGCTACCTTCCTTCTGTCTCCTTCTGTCAGCAAGATCATCCACTCAGAGACTTTCACTACCTCTCTCCGACACATATTAGGAGCTCAGTAAAAGAGTCTGACAACAAGGGGAAATGGAAGTAGCAAAGATAGTCAGGCAGGTGAAAAACTGGGGACCTGCATTCTCATCTATGCTCTGTAAAGAAACTAACCAGGAACCCAGGGATTAGCTTAAAAGTTAAGACCAAACAGACTTTAGATTTAACATAGTCAGGATTGTTCAACTGCAAGGTTGTGATGTTTGAGACTTACCTTGTTAATTTGTACAGGCATGCTGATATACAATAACTGTTACAAATGACAATGTCTATTAAGTTAAATTATCATCATAATTAAAATGTTGCTAGGCTAGCGTGCCTCAATCATCCCCATCTGAAACAGATTACAAGAATGGTAGACTCAAATGGATGATGATTCTTCATCTTGACTGAAGCAAAAACAAACAAACCAACCCTCTTTTACTGTAGAGGGAGTAAAAGAGTTAATTAAAGGACATGTACATGGTCTGTTAAAAAAAGTGATTAGAAAATGAACTACAACTATTCAAACAGTGGGGGAGGAAAACATGTACTGCTCATAATTAACTTTTCCATGATGTGGTGTTGACAGGCAGCAATGCAGTCTTACAGGTTTCAAGTACTATACTGTGATATACTCAGAAATCACAACAGTTGTTACACATTACGGTACTGCAACTCATTTCGTGCAGTATCCATTGTGAAGACAAAATGTACCATAAAATAGCCCCGCTTTCCCTGGGTGTTAGCACACTGGTACAATGTACATAAAATCTATTGTACCAAAAATAGCTAAATGTAGTGAGACTACTTCTCTTGTTATATTTAGTGGACTGGCTTGAAGCAGTCCATCACCGATAATGGAATAAGTTGACATACTTAAACAGTTTCAGTATAGCACAGCACAGCATGATGCAATGAGCCACTTCTGGTTTTCAAGAGAAACTAAAGGGTCAGCCTATTATATAACTGTGATTTTTAGGTTATAGCACTAACTATGTTTATATGGAAGCAGCTAAAGAACTGCAAACATCATGTGTAACTCATATACAGAACCTGTATAACTCCAAATTTTATTTAGAGCCAATGAGTTTCTTGAGATACCACTGGATATTTTAATGTTGGGCCTAAAGTGGATAATATAAATATAGGGGTCTTTACAGTGGGGTAAGTCAAGTCTTTATTTCTAGAGCAGAGCTTGGAGAAATCTGGGATATATATTAATGATCCAGGCTAAGTGTGCATTATAGTGATGAGCATGACTGACCTTTCGTGAAGCTTTTCCCAGTCGGACTTCCAGTGGGTGCATCACTGGAGTGGAAATCATCAACTGGATCTAGCAAAGCAGAGGGTAAACAGCTCATTTCAGAACTCAAGTGAGAAGTTGCTTAAGAGCAGGCTTTGAAGCAGAAAAAAACTGAGTCCTTGTCCACACTACAGAGCAGTTTCAAAAACAATCCTCAAAACCGGTTTAGTTAAACGTGTTAAGCAAGCAGTAACTATTCTTGCAAACTGTTTGTGTCCACACTGTTGTTGCTAAACCTTTTCTCCCTGTGACCAGTCCCTTTTGCAATCAGACTGTTCTCCTTTGCTTGTGTAACTCCCCTGTTCCCTGGGGTTACTAGAATCCCATCAGTGTCAGTGTTAGGTAGGGAAGGCAGCTGGTGAATAACTAGTTAAATAGATTTTCACCTGATCCCTCTCTGCTTACTTGGTCTCAGCTAAGAGCAGAGAGGTGATGTCAGTCAGAATTCTCGCAGCAGCATAAGCCACATAGCTAGCTGCAAGTGGGGAGTTTGGAATTTTCAGAGTCTTAGTTCTGTGCTCAGAGAGTGAGCAGGAGAGGACTGAAGAGCTGCTGTGTGGGCTCTGAGGAGGGTCTGCTTTTTCTCATCCTAGTCTGAGAACCATCTGCCTGCCTTGTTGAAGTGGTGGAAACCGAATATCAGGACTTTCTGATATCCTCATCCCCAATGGGATGAGGAGGACTACAAAAGATCCAGGGGCAATCCCCTGATTCGATCCAGAACATTTTGAAGCTGCCTTTGTGTACAAACTGTGAGTAATTATGTCTCTGAGTTCCCAGGAGAACTGTACCTGCCTTGTTTTCTTTGGGGTGTAACTCTGATAAAGGGACCCATGCACCCCATTCTGTTTGAGACTGTTCTCAAGAAGTTTCCCCAAAGTTGGCTGACAATAGTGGAGTCCCCGGTGTGACTTAACACTTTGTTCAGAACTTTAATTTTACACTCCTATGTAGTATTTCCTAATGCTGAATGTGCCAAACATTCTTAGAAGCATAGTTCTTCTGTTCATTAGCTTCTGAGGTATAGCTCTGAAAGAATGGCTGGGTATGGATGAGGAAGCAAAAGGTGGGCAATCCCCAATCTGGAGTGACCAGTTCAGCATTTCAGGTTCTGTAAGGGCGCCTATTTATTCAGCGCATATGGCAAATGCCTGAAGAGTAAAGTTTACCCCCTGGAGTGGGTTGTTCAAGTCTTGAGCACCAGTGTGCTCCATCATGGCAAGATGCCACATTGCCTACTTTAAAGCCTATGCCATATAGGAATATGTTCAAGTCATGGCCAGTGCCACTAGAAGAAGAAGTTTGTGTGCTCTGTTGTGGCCATTGCCACAAGAAGATGTGTTTTCAGCTCAGGCTTGCTGCTGAAAAGAGTTCAGATCCTATGATATATGGGAAGTTAGAGTTTCTGTCATATGAACATACGAACATATGAAGAAGCCAGCAGAAGAAGGCCATTTGGTCTATCAAGTCTGCTCGTATTGCAGGGTCCACAGCTTGAGCTAATGCCCCTGCCCTCCTTCCCCACTCCTCCCATCCTCCCTACCCATGATTCTTATCTCCTCCATGCCTATCCCAGCCTCTCTTAAAGCTGCTCACTGTCTTTAATGAGATGACCTCTTCCAGCAGCGCATTCCAAGGGTCCACCACCCTTTCTGTGAAGAAGTACTTTCTGACATCCCTCCTAAACCTCCCACCCTCCAGCTTAAGACAGTGCCCCCTCGTGATATGGTTGCCACTCAGCCTAAATAGACTTTCCTTTATCAACATTATTTCTCCCTTTCAAGTACTTGAATGGCCCAATCATGTCCCCCCTCTCTCTCTTCTGTCTTCCAGGGAATACATGTTCAGTGCCCTCAACCTCTCCTCATATGCCTTGCCCTGCTGACTGGCTAACATCTTTGTAGCCCTCCTCTGTACCTTCTCCAGCAGGTTAATGTCCTTTTTGAGGTGTGGGTACCAGTACTGAACGCCATACTCTAGATGTGACCTTACCAGTGACCTGTACAAGGGCAGTATAACCTCCTCTCTCCTACTACTGATCCCCCTAGCTATGCATCTCAGCATCTTGTTTGCTTTTGCTGCTGCTTTCTTGCACTGCACGGAGTGCTTCAGGTCACTAGAGATCATCACTCCCAGGTCCTTCTCCTCCTCTGAAGCAGCTATTTGGACTGAACCCAGGTAATACTCTGTCCTGGGATTCTTGGCTCCATATGCATAACTTTGCATTTTTTGGCATTAAAGCCAAGCTTCCAGATCCTGGACCACCTCCCCAGCTTTTCCAGATCTTCCTGTAGGTCCTGTATCCCATCAGCTGTGTCCAGTCTTCCACAGAGCTTGGTGTCATTTGCGAATAGGCACATTTTGCCTTTAATGCCTTCCCCAATGTCATTGATGAAGACATTGAACAACACCGGCCCCAGCACTGAGCCCTGTGGGACCCCACTGGTTACATCTCTGGTGTCAGAAAACTCTCCCCCCACCACCACCCTCTGGGTTCTGTCCCTCAGCCAGTTTTCCACCCATCTGGCCATCTTCTCCCCAACTCCAAGATCCACCAACTTCCTGGTCAACCTTTTGTGGGGCACAGAGTCAAAGGCCTTACTGAAATCAAGATAGAGGATGTATACTGCTTGGCCCCTGTCTACTGTCTTAGTGACACAGTCAAAGAAGTCAATCAGATTTGTTTGACATGATCTCCCCCCCCCCCATAAACCCATGCTGCCTCTCATCCTGGAGACTATGCTCCTCTAGATATGCCACCAACCTTTCCTTTAGTATGGTCTCCATGAGCTTGCCTACAATGGAGGTCAGACTGACTGGTCTGTAATTCCCTGCATCATCCTTGGGATCACTTTTGTGAAGGGGCACTACATGTGCTGTTCTCCAATCCTGTGGTACCATGCATACAGATGATGTGTTTCTGCATTTCCCTTATGCTACGAAGTATAAACCCTTGGGCATCCATCTTAGCTTTTGTGTACCAACTGTTTGGAATAAAGCCACACTGTAGAATCTCAACCTGGTTTGGACAATCTAGTTACTGCTTCCTTTTTGGTTTTGCTGGGTACCCCTCTAGAAGTACAAACCTAGCAAAGCCCTTATCAAAAGTTCTCTCTTCAGGACCTGGGTTTGGTAAAGGTCTGTTTGTGTCTTGTACACACTTTGTTTATACTTCGTACCCCCACCCCTCTCTTTTCCCCTAGACAGAAATAGTATGGGAGGTGTGCTTACTAGTTAAACAAGTGGCCGGTGGGGGGGTGGTTACAAAAATGGGGGCCCGTCTAAGGATATTTTTTAATTTCATGAGAGAACAAGAGATTTTTTCTGAGGGTACAGCTAGTGTTTTGTCTGTCTGGTAGTATGGTAGCCCAAAACAGGAAAGGAAACTTTGCACTGGAGGATCTTGCCCAGGAGAGTACCATCCGTATGTGCCTCTGTGTGCCTACTAGTACAGTGCTGCTGTGTGTGTGTGTGTGTGTGTGTGTGTGTGTGTGCCAACTTACAATGGACTGTAAAGCCAGAAAGTGTATGTCCTTGTCCCTGCATCCAGAACATTTTATAGAACTTTTTTAATCTGCAATTTATAATGCCAAAAGTAGTGTGGACTTTAAGAAACAAACAGAGAAATGTGCCCTGAATATTTCATGCACTTTGTGTGTAAATTGGGGGAGTCACTAAAGAAATTGCAAGTTCTGTGAGAAAATGGTCAAAACGGCATTCCTGCTATACTGAAATTGCAGCTGGAAAAATAAAGTTACAGTTTGCGGTTTAAATTTGCCCTGCTTGACGATTGCCATGATGGAACAACAAGTGAGAGAGAGAGAGAGAGAGAGAGAAAGAGAGAGAAAGAGACAGGCTCATTTGCATGGCGTCGAGTGACTGGTGCGACTGCAATCAGTCCCGCCCCCTAGCCAGCTTCAGAGTGCAGCCAAGTGTTCGAGAAGGAGAGAATGAGTTGCATGTGAGCTGATCAGACCAGGATCAACCATTGAGGGGCTTGTGAACATTCTAATCTGTGAAAAACAGACTTTTGCTTTGTAAATTTGGGCTCAACCCATTATCCGACCGACTGGAAAGTGAATGTGACATTTGCGGCTATGATTGGTGGGACCACCAGCCCGTTTCACCCCGGAGGCCTTCCAGGATCAGCACCAGGCTGAAAATTTCCACTGGAGAAAGCCAGCTGCTGATTTCAGTGAGTAAAACCTAAACTACTGAGTATCAAACTATATTGTGATTTTCAAGCCAGCTGACTATGTGTGCAAGCAGTGAGATTGTTTTGCAAGGAAGGACTGTGAGTTGTAAGAAGCAAGGCAACAAACAAAATTCTGAGCATAGACTGTAAGCATTCATAATGGGTTCAGCAAATGTACAATGTTCTTAAGCAAGTGAGGGACTGTGAGTTGTGTATTAGGCTGCAGCAAACAGGTAATCCTGTATGAAGAGAAATACTGTGGCTTGCAAGTGACTTTGAGCATGTGTAAATAGTCTTGATTTGTATGCTGATCGCAAAGTTCTGTAAAATCATATGAATGTGCTGAGAAAGATACAAGCAGTGCAATCGATAACAGTTTTGAGCAAAATCAGTAGCCAGAAAGGGTGAGAAACAAAGAGTTTGAGTCAGAAACAGATTTGATGCATGAGGAGAGCTATTGCCGCCACTATAGGGCTAGGTTAGCAATGTAAACCCAGCAGAAGGAAGTTATTTTGTGAGACTGTACAAAGACTAGTAAACAAATAGTAACAATGAACTTTTATGTGTTTTAATTGCAGACATGGTTTTGGGAACTTTCCGCTACCCGGATCATGCCTGAGCTATGATCACAGAGGAGGTGGCCACACTAAGAGAAATAGAGAACTTTCTAAGGTGAAGGGTTACCCCCAGACGTAGCAACCCCTAGCTTTCCAGTGAGATTGTGCATTGTGTGCCTCAAGGCTGGAAGGGATGTGTTTCTGATACCCCACTGTTCAATTGCCTAGTGAAGTATGGTATGAGCAGGGGTGCAGCACCAGAGGGGGCATCACAAATTCGATTGGCTTCCACTTAGACCAAAGTAGGACATCCTGCAAGTAGCAGCATGCAGCACCAGGTTGTACCTGTTGGGGGAGACCTCATAGAGTGTGGCATAGAAGAAGGAGAGTGTATGGATCAGCTGCAAGGGCAGACACCAAGAGATGTTTCCACACCTGTGTCCCAGATGGACAGTGCAATGGAAGGATCCATGGACCCATGGAAGGAGGGTCCCAGTCCTAACCTAGTAGGGGAGGATGAACTGCAAGAGACATTGAACTGGAAGGTGTCTACCTCCATGCCCAGTGAGGAGTGGACTGTTTCGGGAGTGAGGACATCTGCTCAGATCCTGAGTGAGGGAGAGGAGGATGAAGAACTGTATCTTCATGTTGAGGGTTCCAGTGAGTGGCCTCAAGCTCTTGCCTTAGAGGAGCCAGAGAGAGAAGAAGAAGGCTCCAGTGTCCTGCCCACAGAGATGGTCAGAGAGAAGTTATTTCATTCATTAAGTATGCGGCACTGGCTCAACCAGAACTAGCCACCCCCAAGCCGAGCCACGGGCCATACACTTGTGAAGAGTAGTAAGGAGGAGAGACTGGTACATAGGAGCACTGACTCCATATATGGGAAACCCTTTCCTACCTTTCCTCGTATAGTCTGGGAGGAAATTGAACAGAACAGGCAATCCTGGTTATTGGAAGAGGCAAGCAAGAATTTGCATCCTGGTGCAGCAGCATGTGTCAGGGACAGAGTCATCAATGATTGACTGAAATTCTGGAAATTGGGCAGAACTTTGTTTATGGACACTGTGTGAATTGTGGACAAGGCAGGGAATGAGACATTCCACAACATCAACTTTGAATGCCCAGATGGTGTCATAGTTCTTGCACCTCACCCCGAGTGGTATTACCCTTAATGGTGCCACTCCCCGTGAATATGCCCAGAGGGAGGCAAGTAGTGGCAGCCTGTTGTCTGTCATCCAGCAGCAGCAGTATCCAAGGAGGAAGATGCAGCTCTATTGGTGTTCCAGGATTCTTCAGGTGTGTCCAGATTCATCAGCCCAACAGTGTTTTCCCATTTCCATCGCCTGGCCTTCCAGATGACATCAATCCAGCTGTTTTCCTGTTTCATCCCCTGGTTTCCCCAGATGATATCAATCCAGCTGTTTTCCTGTTCCATCATTTGATTTCCAACATGACATCACCCCAGTTGTTTTCCTGTTTCATCACCTGGTCTTCCAGAGGACACCAATCCAGCTGTATCCGAAGATGCCACCGGAGGGAGAGAGTCCTTAGCTTGGAGAAGTAAGGTGATCCTTTGCTTTCAGTCTTCAAGGAACTGGTAAGACCCATTTTTCTATGTTTTACTGACTTTGCACAAAACACCCTACACTGACAGACTTCCACAAACTGTTTGAACTGTCCCCAAACACTCTCCCCATGAATTGCAGTGCTTTTCAGGCCATGCCCTGTTCTAGAACTGTTCTTCAGCAGGCTCCAGCCCAGGAGACACTCTTTTATGGACTCTGCCCTCAGGCAACAACATTCTGTCACTAGTATGGGACATTTAGGGCATTCCAACCCCCAAAATATGTTGTATAAATGTCTGTTTTCCATTTTTCTACTTTTGTACTTTTCTAGAAAAATATTTTTGGGATTCTCTAGTGTTCAGGTCGAGGTTTAGTCACTGTGTGGAATGCAGAATGTGGTGTTATGCTTTTCTAGTCTTGCAGGTGTTCCTGAGAAAGAAAGGAAGAAAAGAAGAGAAGAAAGGAAGAGGATGTGGGAGCTCACTCAAGTTCCTCATTTTTCTTACAGAGATTTAGGATTGTTTGTGGTTAACAAGGTGTTAACATGTTTTTCTTCACAGGTGTGAAGAGTGGGGAACGTTGTGGGAAATGTAATGCATTGTGATGTATTATTTCCTTGTTGTTTTGTTTGCAGGTATCCTGGACTTTGGGGGAGGGTCCCCTGTGGGCAGCTTGGTCAGAATAGATTTTCCCTAGAGGGCTAGGGGGATAGACAGACTGTGGTCCTGACCTGTAGTAGGGGCCTCAATTCTGGTCTATTAGGGCATGCTTCAGGCAGTTTCTTGGAGCCACTGATTTTCTATAGATAGATTGTAGGATTGGGGCTGAAGTTTCATCAGCCAGTCTCTATGCCTTTAGTGTTGCCTGCCTGTTCCTGGCACATGGTAGGGGAGAAGTAGCACTACTTCCCCATAGGTAACACAGAGGGTGGGAAGGCCTGGTGCCGGTTAGAGGAATGACTGCGGACAGTCATTTACCTGGCATAGGGTGAGGGTAACCCCCTGTTCCCTGGGATTACTAGAATCCCATTAGTGTCAGTGTTAGGTAGGGAAGGCAGCTGGTGAATAACTAGTTAAATAGATTTTCACCTGATCCCTCTCTGCTTGCTTGGTCTCAGCTGAGAGCAGTGAGGGATGTCATTTAGAACTCTTGCAGCAGCATAAGCCACATAGCTAGCTGCAAGTGGGGAGTTTGGAATTTTCAGAGAGTCTCAGTTCTGTGCTCAGAGAGTGAGCAGGAGGAGGAGGAGTGAACAGCTGCTGTGTGGACTCTGAGGAGGGCCTGTTTTTTCTCACCCTAGTCTGAGAACCATCTGCCTGCCTTGTTGAAGTGGTGGAAACTGAGTATCAGGACTTCCTGATGTTCTCATCCCCAGTGGGATGAGGAGGACTGCAGAGGGATCTGAGGGACAATCCCCTGATTCAATCCAGAACATTCTGAAGCTGCCTTTGTGTACAAACTGTGAGTAATTATGTCTGTGAGTTCCCAGGAGAACTGTACCTGCCTTGTTTTCTTTGGAGTGTTACTCTGATAAAGGGACCCATGCACCCCGTTCTGTTTGAGGCTGTTCTCAAGAAGTTTTCCCAAAGTTGGCTGACAATAGTGGAGTCCCCGGTGTGACTTAACACTTTGTACAGAACTTTAATTTTACACTCCTGTGTAGAGTTTCCTAATGCTGAATGTGCTGAACATTCTTAGAAGCATGGTTCTTCTGTTCATTAGCTTTTGAGGTGTAACTCTGAAAGAATGGCTGGGTATGGATGAGGAAGCAAAAGGTGGGCAATCACCCATCTGGAGTGACCAGTTCAGCACTTTGGGTTCTGTAAGGGCGCCTATTTATTCAGCGCATATGGCAAATGCCTAAAGAGTAAAGTTTACCCCCTGGAGTGGGTTGTTCTAGT
Organism: Neoceratodus forsteri; assembly: GCA_016271365.2. Lineage (NCBI taxonomy): Eukaryota > Metazoa > Chordata > Ceratodontiformes > Ceratodontidae > Neoceratodus > Neoceratodus forsteri. The sequence continues at coordinate 359,917,691 of CM057459.1, read as the reverse complement.
CTTGAGCACCAGTGTGCTCTGTCGTGGAAAGATGCCACATTGCCTACTTTAAAGCCTATGCCATATAGGAATATGTTCAAGTCATGGTCAGTGCCACTAGAAGAAGTTTCTGTGCTCCGTTGTGGCCATTGCCACAAGAAGATGTGTTTTCAGCTCAGGCTTGCAGCTGAAGAGTTCAGATCCTATGATATATGGGAAGTTAGAGTTTCTGTCAGCATACAGATGATGTGTTTGTGCATTTGCCTTGTGCTACGAAGTGTAAACCCTTGGGCATTCATCTTTGCTTTTGTGTACCAACTGTTTGGAATAAAGCCACACTCTAGAATCCCAGCCTGATATGGACAATCTAGTTACTACTTCCTGTGTGGATTTACTGGGTACCCTTCCAGAAGTACAAACCTAGCATAGCCCTTAGCAAATGTTCTCTCTTCAGGACCTGGGATTGGTAAAGGTCTGTTTGTATCTTTTGCACACTTTGTTTATGCTTTGTACCCCCATCCTTCTCTTTTCCCCTAGACAGAAATGGTATGGGAGGTGGGCTTACCAGTTAAACAAGTAGCCATTGGGAGGTTACACTTGTATCCCAGAATTCACTGAATGTATCGCAAGAGCTTTCTGACTGTCTCTGTGAACTATCGTTGTCACTGTGAACTGGGGATGCTGAAGATGGATGCATCCATTGGCGGTGCAGTTCTGCTCTGTTGTTTTCTCTATTTTTGTGTTATTTTGAAATAGTACATTATCTGTCTAGTCAAGCGCATCTGTTCTCAAGTAGCCACAGAGAAATTACATGCCATTCAGTAGTTATTTTTGAAACAGTATTGTTTTTGTGATTTATTTGGGTCACAAATCTTACAGTATTTTTGCTGCAACATTGGATTATATGAGACAGCTTAAAAGGGCATTGAGATTTAGTCCTAGAGTTCAGTTCTCCCAGCCCCAGGCAGTTATCGTGTGAATGTGTGGCCCAGATTTGACCCCCACTAACCAGCTTACTTGCTTTATTCTTGGGGGTTGGTTAGTTGCCTAAGCTGGGAAAGGTGACCCAGGTCTGGCTACTACCACTGTCACCAGTAGCCATCAGTAAAGGTGAGACAGAACACTAAGCTGTCAAACTGAAGATCTAGGTTTGATTCCCCATGGTGTACAGTGTCATCCCCTCCCTCACCCTGTCCCATGCCAAACAATGCTGGTGATCAATGACATACCCTCCCTTAACCTGTTCCATGACAAGCTTTCCCTGGTGTTCAAGTGGCACCCCATTCTGTACCCACACACAACTGAAACACTCCCTGTTGGTATCAATAGGCACCCCTCATTCTCCCTGGTGTCTGTTGGCACCCCTTCCTCTTCTCATCCTAGTACAATTTTTTCCTGCTGTCTAGTGGCCCACCATCCCTTGCACCAGACAAATCCAGCCTTTCTTTGGTTTCCAGTGAAACCCCTTCCCTCCTCCTACCTGAGAACAAGGCTTTTGTGATGTCCAGTGGATGCTCCCTGAACACGCTTTCCACTGTGTCCAGTCACCCCCTGTTCCCTCTTCTTCTTTCGGACTGTGACTAGCATGGTCCTCCACTCACCTCCTTGACCTACCACCATCTGAATCCAGATCCAGCTTAAGCCAAATATCAGTGTGATTTAGTGGCATTAGAGTTTAGATGGTGGCTAGCTGTGGAGGTTAACATTGGGCTGTGCTGGTCATTGTCTGAAGAGAGGGGAGTTGCTAATTGGTTGGGGGCCTGCACAGGGTGTTTGAATCCTCTCTTTTGAAGGGATCATAACATCAGTCACAGTGTTTTTATTTGAACAAGTGCCTGCTAGCTCGAATATGTGCTCCATTAATCTTGCCTATCCCATTCAATGCCAGTCATTAAGGTACTCTCTTTACCCAGTCCCAGATTTAACATACCTGGTATCCACTGGCACCCTATTCCTCACTCTGTCCCTTGTTTTCCTTACCTTGTCCCACCTTAAGCAACCATTGGTGTCCAGGGTACCTGCACCACTCACCCTGTCCCATCACAAATAGTCCCTGGTGTCCAGTGGTACCCCTTTCTTGACCCTGTCCCATAGCAGTCCCTCCCTAGTGTCCAGTAGCACTCCATCCCATGTTATGCATGCCTTGGTTTCAGATGGTACCCTGCCCTCACCCTGTCCCTTGTTAGTCTTTTCCTGTTTTCAGGGGTGCCCCAAATTCCACATACCCCTGGTGTCCAGTGGCTGACCCCCAGGTTAGCCTCATTAGATGGCAACCAGCAGGCCCCTCCTCTCACATCCTTGTCTGGCCACTGTCTGTTAAGAAATAGGCCTAAACCACTATTACAGTATGTATCATGGAGGTTTAGTGCTATTTTTAATCAGATGGTGCGTGGTCAAGCAGGTGAGAGGCAGGACATGCAGGTCTCAATGGGGGTGGTGGGAGTCGAGGCTGGTGCCCCGCACTGAGGCTCTGCTTCTTTTGCCAGAGTTTATTTTGGAGTAGCCAGATGTAGGGATGACAAGAGTTTAAGAAGGAGCCTGTGCCATATGGCTTAACCACATACTTCCCTTACTGGCAGGAGCTGGGACTGGAGAGGAGACTCACTATTACAGGGATCCATTTTTTAAAGAAAAGTCAGATGGCCTACATCTTCCATCCCCTCACCATCAGGAAACAAGACCCATGAGGGGAATCACAACTTTGGGGAGGTTTTATATTTAATTTAAAGGGGGCCTGATGGGCCACAAATTTCTGCCCCTCACCAGCAGGAGCCTGGCCCAGCAAGGGGTAATGCAACTTCAGGAAACTTTTCTTTTTCAATTTAAAAAGGGCTTGACACCCTCTCATCTATACTGCCCACACTGGAAGGAGCTGATACTGATGAAGGGAATCACATCATCAGGCAGGTTTTTTTAAAGATTTGACAACTTCTTTTCTCTTGCCTGGAGGAGCTGGGACAGCTAAGAGACTTTAAATTTTGGACAAGTTTTTTTTTTTTTAATGTAAAAAAGGGCCCAGCAGCTCATTGCATCTTTGCTTCCATCACTAGCTAGAGATGGGACCGGCAATGGTAAGAAAGCAGACAACGTTCCAGAAGCCTGATGCGTCTCCCCCGGGAGCCAGGACTGGAAATGATGAGGATGGCGGGCCTCTGGACCAGGCAGCAGAATGGAGGACGTGAACACAAGTATACAAATATGTTTTCAAATATAATCAGGGCTATTATGATGTATGGTGGAAATGCAGTTTGAGGACCATGATACTTTCACACTGCAGGTTGATTAATTTTACAGTTAAAATCATTGTTGAGGCTAGCCCCCAAGTTGGTTTCAACAACGGTTTTCAGACACCATTCTACCAGGACAGTAGTGTGGATGTAAATCATCACAAGTACTGTTAAACCAGTTTATATTAGACAAACTGGTTTAACAACTGTAATGAGGGCAAAGACGCTAAAAACAGTGTCGCTCACAGGGACCTTGTGGCAAGCCTCTACCTCTCTCAGGTAGCGAAAGATTTCACCAGGACAAATTATAAAACCGGAACAAGCACATTGATAGACTGGATTCTGTCCACCAACCCAGAAAGAATCACTGCAGTCTCCATCAGGCCAGATTCCATCAGTGATCACTCCTCAGTGCTATATTCCTGGTCAGATAAACTTCCCGGTCCATTCCCAAGACAATCAGGAGGGTGCTTCACAGAGGCTGGTGGGATGCATTCAGGACATATCTTGCCCAAGTGGAATGGTCCTACCTTGACTCTATCACTGACACAGATCTGGCCTTGGATGTTTTCAAAAGACAATTTACTGTAACTTGACTTGAGACATATTTGTCCCATTTAAAAAAAAATGCACAATTAGGGTCAACAGTGCTGAATGGATCCCCGACTCTTCTTGCTCAGATGCGACACTGAGACAACCTGTGGCATCGGGCCAGAGCCTTCAAGACCAAGGGGGACAGTCAAAAGTATAGGGTGGCACGAAACAAATGTACAAGGGACCGCAGGCTGACAAAGGAGGCCTACTACAAGAATAAAAAAGAACACAGCTGGGGTAATGGTAAGGACTATTGAGATAGCCTAAAAAAACTCATAGGTAAAGCTGACAAATTTCAGTCAGTAATGCTAAATAATAACGGCAAGGACACCATGGACTCAGGGGAGATAACCAACACTTTCAATAAGGCATTCACTGATCTCAGCTCTATTCTCACCTCAATCCCTTTAAAGGGGTGGACTCCACTGACACCTTAGAGGCTTCAACAGATGTCCCTACCTCTAATGACCCGGGGTTCCCACAGTTCTATTTCAGGCCTGTCTCTGTCTCAGATACTATAAAATATGTAAAGCGAGTACTGCGAAAAACAGGACTGGGGAATGATTCAGTGGTTATAAAATTGGTTGCCTTCACTCAAAAGGGCCTGGCCCTCCCTCTCTCCAAAATTTTCAGTCTCTCCCTCTACCACACACAATTTCAGGAGTTATGGAAAATGGCACTTGTCACCCCCTTCACAAAAGTGGGGACCGAAAGCTAGTGTCCAATTATCAGCTTATAGCAATCCTTATCACCTTATTCAAAGCCCAGGAGAGGATTGTATCCGACCAACTTGTTGAACATGTATGGAAATATAATATCCAGTGCCCCTAACAGCATGACTTCAGGATGCTACACAGTACCACCACTGCTCTGGTAGAGTAAACCAGCTTCTTGCATGAAGCCTTGGACAGAGGTCGTTGAGCTGGATCCCTATATATCGACTTGACAAAAGCCTTTGATCTTGTCAACCACTCTCTCCTATTATGCAGACGCCATATGCTTGGCCTCTCATTAGACACAGTATCTTGATCTGGAAGCTATCTTTCCAACTGCTCCCAATGTGTGAGGGTCAAGGGCTTATAGTCGATCACCAGAAGCGTTTCTGCTGGTGTGCGTTAGAGGTCAATATTGGGTTCACTATTATTTAGTCTATTTGTTAACAACCTCCCCGTGGCCTGCCCATCAAAGATCCTCTTTATTTACTTAGTTAGTTTTTGTTGACTGGGAAAGAGGACTAGACAGCTCTGCCTATTTTCAGCCTCATCCTTGGGGAGGGGGATACAGATGGATGCCAACTGACATTTAACCAGATTAAGCTGTTGGTGGTATTTTTAGTGAATGGGGAAAATTTGGCCAGGACACTGGGGAAATTCCCCAACTCTCCTGTAGGGGAATCTCTGGCTGCCAGAATAGCCACTTCGGAGACATCTTTGGAGAGGATGGATGGGATGTTCAGGGGGCAGATGAGCTGATTTCATCCTCTGCCGCTAGTTTTTGAGACGGAACAGTTCTTTGATTCTTCAGGCGTTATGGAAGTTAACCAGACCATTGGATCCGAAATCGATAATGTTTTGCTGGAACAGAAACGGGAACCGACTGTATTTATAGGAAATGGTACAGAGGAACAGATACCTGCTTCAGAGATAAATGCCAGTCAAACTACAGATGATTTTGCATCTTACTGCAAGAAGAAGAGGAGTGCTTTTGCCTCAGACAAAAAGAGTTGCAAACGGGAATTGCAGTGCAACAGGCACAACAGGATCAACAGAAGGCTGTGTTGCTAAGGGCCTCGCCAGCTGCCAAGGCCCAGATGTCAACCTTCAACACAGCAGCAGCTCAGACATCCACTCAGGAGCAAACAGATGCATCTCAACCTGGACAATTGGCTTCCACAGTTTTGGAGCAACAGACACCATTTAACTTTTTGGCAAGTACTGCTTCTTCAAACTTGTTCACGTTCACTGGACTTTGCTGCTAAAATGGGGGTCTCATTGGGAATGGCAAAAACAGGCACTGAACCACCTGGTCTAAGTTGACACTCACCGTCTGTTTCTATTTTCCCAGATAAAGACTCATGGTCAGTTGACACGGCTCTGTGAGCCACTGGATGGGAGAAATCTTCTAAAATAGGAGGTTGGGTGTCAGGTTCCTCGGCCATTAGAACACTGTTGACAACACTGTATTTCAACCTACAACACAGTTAAAACCTCACAATGCCACTGATTGGGAGTCTGTAATGGACACAGTGGACAGTAATACCATCTCTATAAATAAAATCACCACTGTATCTTCCAGAAGACTTACAGCTTACACTGAACCCTATGATGTCATTACCGGGTGTCGCACTCCCCCCTAGAGTCAAGGACATGGGGTACAGTTTACTGACACAGAGCAGGCCGTGCCATCTGGGGCAGCCAGTGATACTCCAGTTCCAACCACAGAAACATAGAAACAGAGAGAGTGACGGCAGATGGGGACCAAAGGTCCATCTAGTCTGCCCAGATTCTACCCCTTACTCAGATACTTTTTGTCACTATCCCCTTGTGCCTTTCCCAAGCTGATTTAAATCCCCATACTGTTTTGGCTTCAATTACTTCAGCAGGTAGGCCATTCCATGGCTCAACCACCCTTTCTGTGAAGAAAAACTTGCGCATGTTGCTTCTGAATCTACCCTCCCATCAGTTTCATGTCGTGGCCTCTTATTCTCGTGGAGTTGTTAATGAGAAAGAGCTCCTGGGTGGGGACTCTGTTTATACCCTTTAGATACTTGAATGTCTCAATTATGTCCCCCATATCGCTGCGCTGCTCCAGGGAGTACATGTTGAGCTCCCTTAATCTGTGTTCGTGATACAACTCATGGAAACTGTGAGTCATTTTAGTTGCCCTCCTCTGCACTGTCTCCAGTCTGTCTGTGTCCTTCCTGAGGTATGGCCTCCAGAAATGGATGCAGTACTCAAGGTGGGGCCTCACCAGAGACCTGTACAGTGGCAGGATCACCTCCCTTCTTCTACTTGAGATGACCCTACCTATGCATCCTAGCATTTTGCTGGCCCTTATTGCTGCTTTTTTGCATTAGTTGCCCACTTTTAAATAGTCTGAAATGATAACTCCCAGATCTCATTCCTGCTGGGTGATTGCTAGTCTCTCCCCTCCCCAGGTGGTAGTCAGTACCTGGGTTTTTCTTATCCAGATGCATGACCTTGCATTGTTTTACGTTGAATTTTAGCTGTCACATACTTGACCATTTTTCGAGTTTGAGAAGGTTACTTTTCATTTGCTCCACCCCCTGTGCCATAGCCACTCTGTTGGAGAGCTTTGTGTCATCTGCAAACAGACATACTTTCCCACTCAACTCATCTGTGATATCACTGATGAACACACTGAAGCGAAAAGGTCCCAGGAGGGACCCTTGTGGCATACTGCTGGTCACTTCCCTGGCTTCCAATGCTGCCCCATTTACCATCACTGTTTGGGTCTGCTGTTGAAGCCTGCTTCCTACCCATATCACTTCCTTTCCTACTCCTGTATTCTTGAGTTTATTTAGCAGCCTTCTGTGTAGGACATAATTGAAGGCTCTACTAAAGCCCCCTTGTCCACCACCCTTCTAATCAAGTCGAAGAACTTGATCAGGTTTGTCTGGCAAGACCTTTCTGCTGTGAACCCATGTTGCTCGGTGTACTGCTCTTCAGTTTCCTCCAGAAATGCTATCATTCTTTCCTTGAGCAGTGATTCCATCAACTTTCCCACCACTGAGGTGAGACTAACTGGGTGGTAATTCCCTGCTTCCTCTTTGCTACCACTCTTGTAGATGGGGATCACTATTGCCTTTTTCCAGTCCTTTGGGACTGTCCCTTCCCTCAGGGATCTACTAAATAGGTCTGCTAGGGGTTCAGTCAGTTCATCACTCAGTTCCTGCAATATGCGTCGGCGGATTCTGTCCGGACCCATGGCTTTATCCATGTTCATTATTTTTTATTCTGCCTTTACCCTTTCTGCTGCAAATGGGCTTGTGTCCACCCCCCTTTCTGTTATTTTGTCCCCCTTCAGAGTGGGTCCATTGCCAGGCTCTTCCTATGTAAAGACAGAGCAGAAGTACTCATTCAAGACCTCTGCCTTTTCTATGTCTTCTTCCACCTTTTTCCCCATTCCTGTTTGAGAGCCTGACAATACCTCCTTTGTTTTTCTTTTTGCCACTTATGTATCTAAAGAAGGTCTTTTTGCCTTCTTTTACCCCGCATGCTAAGTGTTCCTCTGTTTGTGCCTTTGCTGCTCTGATCACCCTAGTTGCCTTCCTCAAGCTACTCCTGTATGCCTTCCTATCCTTGTCACTGTTAGACCTCTTGTACTTATTGAATGCTTTTCTCTTTTCTCTTACTGTACTTGCTACCTCTTTTGTGAACCTTAGCGGATTCCTCCTTTTTTTTGTCTTACTGACCAGACCGCAGCATTTCTCAGTTACTCAGACTTGGAGGCACCTTGCCTAACATCTTCGTCTGCAACATCCCCCCCCCCCCCGTTTAAGCCAGTCTGCATTTATTTTTAGCTCCACCAGCAGCCCCCAACTTTCTTATTTAATTCTCCTCTGCCTTCTCCTTCCAGGTAGTCTGAGAGCCACAGCTGTGGTTCTCTGATGAACCTGACCTGCCAGATGGCCACCCGCAGTCCAGGTCTGAAGCCACCAGCCCCTCATAGAAATGCAGGTAGTCTGAGAGCCACAGCCGCGGTTCTCTGATGAACCCGACCTGCCAGACTGCCACCTGCAGTCCAGGTCTGAAGCCACCAGCCCCTCATAGAAACATAGGTAGTCTGAGAGCCACAGCCGTGGTTCTCTGATGAACCCAACCTGCCAGACTGCCACCTGCAGTCCAGGTCTGAAGCCACCAGCCCTCACAGAATCACAGGTAGTCTGAGAGCCACAGCCATGGTTCTCTGATGAACCCGACCTGCCAGACTGCCACCCACAGTCCAGGTCTGAAGCCACCAGTTCCTCACAGAAACGCAGGTAGTCTGAGAGCCATAGCAGTGGTTCTCTGATAAACCTGACCTGCCAGACTGCCACCTGCAGTCCAGGTCTGAAGCCACCAGCCCCTCACAGAAACGCAGGTAGTCTGAGAGCCACAGCCATGGTTCTCTGATGAACTCGACCTGCCAGACTGTCACCTGCAGTCCAGGTCTGAAGCCACCAGCCTCTCACAGAAACACAGGTACGGACTTGCCCTCAGGGACTGATTACCTCCAGGAAGGGATCCCTAGCTGCCAATTTTTGCTTTCTTTACATGAGGACAGTTGTCTCTGGGTTTAAATCCAGAGTCTTTTACTGCTGTGGCCCACTGGCTACAGTCAGCCCCAGGAGCACTCTGATTGGCTCCATATAGCTCTGCACTGTTAATGTTTGATTATATTATGCTAGATTATGTTTTCTGTTAATACTGTCTTGTTTGTATTTTATAGCTGAAATTTTCTGATTTAATGTAAATGCCTGTATTGTGTTTCTCATAAGACCAGTAGTGATCTCAGCTCAGGCCTTTGAAACCACCCCCTTCACCTTTTTAAACTAGTATTGTGTTTTAAATAGCCCTGTTATTGCTCACTCAGACTTGGAGGCACCTTGCCTAACATCTTGGTCTGCAACCCCCGTTTAAGCCAGTCTGCATTTCTTTTTAGCTCCACGAGCAGCCCAACCCCCTCTGACTTTCTTATTTAATTCTCCTCTGCCTTCTCTTTCCAGGTAGTTTGAGAGCCACAGCCATGGTTCTCTGCCAAACCCGACCTGCCAGACTGCCACCCGCAGTCCAGGTCTGAAGCCACCAGCCCCTCACTGAAACGCAGGTACGGACTTGCCCTCAGGGACTGTTTACCTCCAGGAAGGGAGCCCTAGCTGCCAATTTTTTCACTGACCCCCCCCCCCGGTCCTGATTAAATACACATAAACCCTGCCCCAGCTTTCTAGCTCACTCCTCTCTAGCTCCCCCATCTTTATTCCACTGTGTCAAATTGTGGATCCTGTTCTGGTCCTTCTTCTATTTCATATCGCATGTCCAATACATGCCACCTCAAGCCTTTATTACTGTGGATACTAATCTGATCTGCTCTGTAACTAGTTGCTGTCCCTACGTGGATATATGCCTTTTCAACTCCCCAATTCTTCAACACCATTTTCATATTACCTTTAACGCTGGTACATGAAATGAATTACCACCTCAGCTTATGACTTCCGCCAACATCATAGAGGCATCACCTCTATAGATAGCAGTCAGAGTACTCGTCTCTGCCACCCTTAGTGAGAAGGGCAAAAAATGTTGGGGCGAGCCCCCCCAGGACAATGGCCCACAATGATGTACAGGGGTTACCAGTACAAAGCTTACTATTGCCACTCTAAGAAAACTTTTACTCCTTCTTCTCCTGTGCTCAGGAAATGTGGAGCTCAATCCGGGGCCACCAACTGCAATCACATCGCCCTCTGACCTTGCCACACTGAAAGGCATGAGTTTCCTCCACATTAATGTATGCAGTCTGTTAAAAAAGTTCTCCATGATCCAGGCCTGGGTCCTCCATACTCGCCCAGACACCCTAGTGGTTTCAGAAACCTGGCTTAGACCAGCCACCTCCGACAGGGAAGTCAATATCCCTAACTATTTACTGTTTAGAGCAGACAGACACTCCAGGGGTGGAGGGGTTGCCATCTATGTCAAGAATAGGTATACGGCATCCTGTCTGAGTGCTTTATCTGTTGCAAATGCTTATGAATGTCTGACTCTTCAAGTCAACATCTCGCACACTTCAACATTATGTATCATAAGTTGCTATAGACCTCCTTCCTCCGATCTACAATTGTTACCTCATCTGAGTAATACCATCGAACAGCAATCTTCAGAAATAATTATTCTTGGGGATCTTAATTTAGACTGGCTATCTAAAACCACCGCTCCACTCGTAGCTTTCTGTGACACCCATGGATTATTGCAACTGATTGTCGAACCAACATGAGTAAATAAAAAGAACGTGGAAAACAGCTCCCTGCTAGATGTTATCCTAGTGAATAAACCACATCTCTTCTCCTTTGCCGGCACCTTCTTCAGTGATATCAGTGATCACTCATTTATTGCTTGCATAAGATCAAGCAACAAACCTACTACTTCGCCGAAATTTGCTGCCAAGAGAGCTAGATGGAACTTGGATCTCACTGCCTACATAAACAAACTGAAACACTCCTTGTATTGGCAAGAGTTCTAGTTGGCAAAAAACATGCAATCAGCATTCAACATATTCAGCAAAATTATCCTAGATGCCCTAAATAAATATGTCCCTATAGTTAAGGTGCGAATAGCAAAAAATGCATGTAGATGGTTCACACCATTATTAAAATCTGCATTGACTGAAAGAGATAACCTATGGAAAAAAGCATGCAAAACCCAGTTTGCTGCGGACTGGTGCAAGTTCAAAAGGGCACGAAACTCATGTACTAGAATAGTTAGAGATACAAAAGCTGCATACTATCATTCTGAATTTCTCTCTGCCTCCAAAAATCCTACAAAATTTTGGAAAACCGTCAAGGACTTGTCTGGTCACACATCCGGTGGCTCACTACCTGATGAAATCTCCTTAAACAATAACACCATTAGTGACAGACTAGAAGTTCTGGATGCCTTCTATAATCACTTTGCTACTGCAGGCTTAGCCTTCGACAATTCTCCTGTGAATTTGATACGCTTTCAGGTGGATAATCAAGGTGCAGATCCTAGCGTCACTGATTCAGTCTTCTCCTTATGTCCTACTACTCTGAAAGAAGTTGAAGATCTATTGCTAAAACTGGATGTAAAAAAAGTACTGGTGCAGATACACTCGACCCATATTTTTTGAAGGTGGCCCCATCCAAGAGTTAGCCGTGCCCATAACCCATTCATTTAACCTGTCATTAACTTAAGGATCCATTCCTTCAATATGGAAAACAGCGCACATCATACCCCTGTTCAAGTCCGGAAATCCCTGTGATCTAAATAATTACAGACCAATTTCAGTTCTCCTGGTCTTGTCAAAATGACTGAAAAAAGTTGTAAGTAACCAGCTGAGGCAGTATCTAGAAGCTAATAACCTGCTTAATCCAGTCCAATCAGGGTTTAGAGCCAAACATAGCACCATCACAGCACTTGCCAAAGTGACTAATGACTGGTAAAGAGAGCTAGACAACTGGAATTACACCTGCGTCATATTCTTGGACCTGAGCAAGGCTTTCGACACTGTCGACCATTCTCTGCTACTCTCTTCCCTGACCTCACTAGATGCTGACCCATTATCTTCACAGTGGTTCAACAACTACCTCTCTGATCATTTCCAGCAGGTGAAAGCGGAAGGAGATTTCTCAACTCTCAAACCTCTCCTAAGAGGTGTTCCCCAGGGTTCTATCTTAGGACCGATCTTATTTGCAATATACATCAACAATATTGATAAAAGCATAACTAAGGCCAACATTCATCTGTTTGCAGATGACACAGTTATTTACGTAAGCTGCCCGTCATTACAATCTGCATGTAATGACCTTCAATCTGAGTTCAACCTGCTGCAACACCAACTCCTAAACAAAAAAACTATTACTTAATGCCAAGAAAACAAAAGCAATGCTCTTTTCTCCCTCTACCCAAATGGTAAATTCAACCCTATCAGATCCTGTGCTGCAGATTACTATAATTCTTGGCGAGAAGTTGGAATTTGTCCCCTAAATTCAAATACCTGGGAGTATGGCTGGACCATAGGCTCTCCTTTATAGAGCACGTTGAAAAATTACTCAAAAAAATTACGACAGAGACTTGGCCTGTTCTTTAGGATAGCCTGCTTCTTAACTAGAGATGCCAAACTACAGCTGGTACAATCAACCTTTCTATCCTTGATAGATTATGCTGACATCCTCTACAGTCACTGTCCCATTTCCTACCTCACCAAACTTGGCACATTATATCATAGAGCTTTGAGGTTCATCACAGGCCTGCCTTATTCCACTCACCACTGTTCCCTATATCAATCAGTGGGGTGGAGTTCTCTTCAATTCAGGCGTGACAAAAATGCAGCCTTATGGACCCTGAGAGCCATCTCCAAAAAACTGCCCCAATGCATTACAGACTGTCTTCCTATAAAACCAATAGGCAATTACACCCTGAGAAGTTGCAAATCTCTCCTACTGATGGTTCCCAAAGTTAACTCTTGCTTTGGCAGGGCTGCTATAAGCTATATACTGTCCTTCTTGTGGAATAAATTACAAAAAAAACTGAAACTGAGGTCACCCATCGGCATCTCATCTTTCAAGCTCTTATATTCACGTCTCAGAAATGATCAGTGCAATTGTTTCCCATGACCATGAATTATAATCATGCTAACCTCTACCATTTAACCATGAATGAATTACTTCTAGTGCTTGTCTCCTCCTTGGACCTGGTCTGTCATCATGCTTTCATGTAACACCTTGATGCCTCTGTCCTCCCTTTGATACTGGTCTATCTTCTCGCTTTCTCCAGCCTTCTTTTCACAACTCTATACTGCACTCATCCACAATCTACATGCAATCATACTATAAAAGTCCTAACTCTGCTTTCCCTCTCCCCATAGGATCCCACCGCCGCATCTGTTCTACTGACCTATCCTTGGGACTTCACTTCTCACAATGTTTATCCTTTGCTTACATATTACATACCCCTCCTGGTACCCCATCTGCCATTAGTTGGTGGACTCCAAGCCATTTTCATGGCTAGTACTAGTGATTGCCCCTTGTAAATGAACTAAATGGTACTTCTATACAGAGAACATGGTTTATATACAGTTGCGTGGTTCAATGGTGGACCTGCCCCCTTGTATTTGAATCCACCTCTGTTATGGCTTGCCTTGTCTTCCTTTTATTATTCGACTCCCCTATTACTGCACCATTGTGTTTGAGTTTATATACTTATTTACATGTATTTGCATGATTTTATGATGGCTGTTACCCAACCCTGTTCTAACCAGGTCCATCTTGTAAAAGAGCTCTGATCAATGATGTTCGCCTGGATAAATATTTTGATTGATTGATTGACTTCTTCCAGTGCCTTCCTTATGTGCGTCCAACAGTCTTCCACCCCTCCTTTTGCCTTTTTCTTGAAGTTAGCTCTGAAACAACTTCTCGTTTGGGCAAAGTCTGTTTTTATAAAATCAAGGACTCTTGTCTTAGAATGGCTTGATTCCTCTATCTTGCTGATCTTAAGCCACACAGATTTGTGGTCGTTCGATCCCAATTGGCACCCCCACTTTCACCTCCTTTACCTTGCTACTGTTAGAGAGCACCAGGCCAGGATTGATTTTTCTCTAGTAGGAGCCATTATGAGCTGGTTTAGACCAGCCCCTCTCAGTGCATCTAGGAAGGTTCTGCTTCTATCTGTTGATGCTGTGCAGGAAATCCAGTCTATGTTTGGGAGACTGAAATCACCCATTAACACGACCTCTCCCTTATCAGTCATATTCACTATGCTTTCCAGTAGTTCTTTGTCTGCCCCCTGTGAGGGAGAACTATATATCCCCCCATGTCTGAGGACTGATTTATTTCCTTGTTCAAATGCGACCCAGAGGACCACTGATTTGTCTTGGGTTCCTTGGACTGCCATGGCTTTTATGTCCTCTCTTACATACAATGCTACCCCCCCTCCATCCCTTCCTGTCCTTCCTGAACAGGTTGTAGCCTGGGATGGCAATATCCAATGTATGGTTGTTGTTAAACCATGTTTCACTTACTGCCACCCAGTTCAGTCCAGCCTCTGCCATTGTGGCCGTGAGTTCTGGGAATTTGTTAGCCAGACCGTGGTCATTAGTCACCAATGCTTTCCAGTAACTGGCATCCTTTTTACTTTTTGTTTTAGCATACCGTGTTTCCCATTTGACTCTACTGTGCTCTTTCTGTTTTTGCTTATGCACTCGATGGGAGGAGTTCTTGCTGGGATCAGGGGTGATGGTGACTGGGGTTCCATTTCCATAGATTTATTTGGTCACCACCTCCCTTCCCTCTAGTTTAAATGACTGGCAAATATGTTGAGTTTTTGTCCTAGTGTCTTCACCCTTCCCTTGTTGAAGTGAAACATAGAAACATAGACTTTGATGGCAGATAAGGACCACTTGGCCCACCTAGTCTACCCAGGTGAAGGCCATCAAATTTAAAGCAAGATCTTTCCCCAAAATAATTCCAGTCACCGATGAAGATATGGCCCTTGTCTGAGCACCAGTTGCGGAGCCATTAGTTTAGTTCCTTGATTTCAGTTTCTCTAATTTTCCCTTGGCCTTTTCCCTTTTCCCATACTGGAAGTACCTCAGAGAAGGCTAGAGTGAATGAAAGAGAGGTCAGTTTTTCCCCTAGATTAGAGAATGCGCTTTTACTTATTTGATAGAATAGTCAGCAACATCATTTGTTCCTAAGTGAACGACGATGCCTTTGACGTTACCCATCCTACGTACAAGGTTCTCAGTACAACCTGTATCCCTTTATGCTGTGGCCCCAGGGAGACACTTGAGAGTTATTTCCACTTGGCCGGTATCCTGCAAGTGGGATTTGACTCTTTAAATCATGGAGTCCCCCACAATTATCAGGTTCTTTTTTTCATTGGTAGAAGCATCTGTCCTGGCCTATTTGTCCTGTTGATGTGAGTGGTGCCATGGCCAACTGTCCCTTTGACTCATATTGGTGTTTGCTTTCTCTCCTGATTTATGTACTCATGGGAACCTGAAGTTTTGTTTTGTGTACCTTTTAGGTTGGTGCCAGGCTGGTGCTGCTGCACACTACTTTCTTGGTTTGAGCAGCTGCTTGATTCCCTGCATGTCCTCGCTAGCAGGATGAACTGTTTTGCAGTTGCATGTCTTTCCTGTGGTTGCTGCCTATTTGGTGAGCCCTGTTGAGGTTGTCCCTGCCCCTTTGCACAACCTGCCAACCCCCTAGATGGACTGTCATTTGTGGTAGGGTGACAGTATCAGGGTGTTGGTGGTGTTGGGGTGGATTCCAAGCCCATGTGACCTGCTGTAATGTATGATTTAGCTGGAAAATTGTTGTCCATGCTTCCTGGAGGTGGACTCAGGTCTTTTATGGTCCAGCACATTGGGCCTTGGAGTATTTTGTTGATCCAGACCCTGTAAAAGAGTGATCCACATTGATTACAATGCACAATGTCCATGTCTGATTATTTTATGTAGCTTAGTGATGAGACCACAGTTGTGGTAGGTCTATGCTGGTATCAAGCACAGGATGATTTTTGTGGATGGAAGAAAGGGGTAGAATCTATCTTTAGGAGTGTGTTAGTGGACAAAATGCAAGAAAGCTGCTGGGGGGAAAAAAGAAAAAGAATAGTTTTTTTCCTTCTAGGTGTGTTTAGAAGAAAGTTGCAGGATATACATGGCTAGGATAAGTTAGTGGACAAAAAGCAAGAGATTTACAGGAGAGAAAAAGTGACTGAAAGTGGGTGTTATTATCACTTTAGTGTACACTGGGGAGACAGAGTTTGAGTAGCTGAAGATAGCTCCAGGTGTCTCCTGTTAGTAATGGTCAGGTGATATGCCTCCTTCCTGGAATGAGAGGAAGTGAGGAAGTATATAAGGAGATGACCGTGGTGAGGGAGGGTGGATATTTTGAAGGTGCCCCTGCTGCTGAAAAACAATCAACAACAATAGTGAAGATCAGTGAAGCTTAGCAGAATAAGGCTAGGGGCTGGACTGCACTTGGCATATGCCTCCTAGGGTTGCCCTTTGTGTCTGAGCTGTTGCTTCTGGTTGTTTCTGGCTAAGAGTGTTCTATTAGCCAACCACTACTTCAGTAGTGGGTACAACAGTTGATGAAGATCAATGAAGCTCTGCAGACAGTAAGGCTAGGGGCTGGACCACACTTAGCGTATGCCTCCTAGGATTGCCCTTTGTGTCTGAACTGTTGCTTCTTGTTTCTGGCTGAGAGCTTTCTATTAGCCAACCACTATTTCAGTAGTGGGTACAACAGTTGATGAAGATCAATGAAGCTCAGCAGACAGTAAGGCTAGTGGCTGGACCTCACTCGGCGTATGCCTCCTTGCGGTGCCCTTTGTGTCTGAGCTGTTGCTTCCAGCTGAGAACTTTCTATTAACCAACCAGCAGTACAAATGCTAATTTGCATACAGTAGCCAGGAATTCTGGGTAAGTATTCCAACTGATCCTTATGCTGAGAGAGCAGCCGCTGGCTGAGTCTGAGCAGAGCGAGCGAGAAGAGAAGCCACCTCAGCAGAGAAAGGAGCCCAAACTGTGCACTCCAAGGGGGATTTACCCAGGTAGAACCACTGACAAGGAATCCCTCCTTCTGCACCTGTTGGAATCTGCCTTTCCTCCATGACTGGTCTCTCTCCCAGTCGGTAAAGATCAGTAAAGCTCAGCAGACAGTAAGTCTAGGGGCTGGACCGCAGGGTTGCCCTTTGTGTCTGAGCTGTTGCTTCTGGTTGTTTCTGGCTGAGATCTTTCTATTAACTGACCACTATTTCAGTAGTGGCTCCAGCAGTAACAGATCACCCCATTCCTCCTCACCAGAACACCAGGTCCAATGACAGCCACAGTTCCAGGACGTATGCTTCTTCTTTTCATGCACTCATATTTCCAGTCAAAAGGCATAACGCTGTTTGACTCATCTACAGGGGAGGCTTGGAACTTTTTCCTGTTCATAGCTATGTGGCTAGAACTCTCTTGAAAGGTTCCATGAACTTTACTGCAGCTGACCTGTATGCCCTCATTCATATGTTGGGGGAACCCATTTTGGATGTCAGCTTCAAACTGGGTAGTGGTTTACAGAAATCTGGACCCAATATCAAACACTAAAAACATCACCTTTGTGGTCACCCTTTGAGATGGTCCCACTGACCAAGCTAGCTCACCGAACCATCACCGTACTGTTTTGCAATGAGGTGGTCAGTGTTACTGACCTCCTCTATTGGTTAAAACAGTGCTGCAAAGTTCAAGGCAATCCAGAAGCAATTTTTGATGATGATTATAAATGAACTATAGGATGGAGGATAAAGGTTGTTCTCAACACTAATGATGCTGATCTTCACCATCTACCAAATTATGTTTTCTTGGGAATAGACAGGGGTGTTCTGTTTTACACTGGACAACCCAAGGCTTGTTACTGGTGTGGGTCAACTGGACATTTAAGCAGTTTATGTGATAGACTCAGGTGCACTGACTGTAATGAACTAGTGCCTACTAATGGTCAATGTTGAAATGATCAGATGTGTAACTTATGTGACACTAGTGGCCACACCTATCATTCTTGCCTCTGAGCTGCTCATAACCAGTCAGAGCAAGCAGACAGTGAAGAGCAAAGACTGCCTGTGGCTCCTGCACAAAGAGCCAAAGCTATGGTTCCAGCTTCTATCCCTAAACCAGCACCCTCCACAAGAACCATCATCTGAACAGGTGGTAGTGACCCCTGCTCCTGCACTTCAGGAGGTCATGGTACAGCATGACCCTTCTACTGTTACAAGTGAGACTGAGATGGTGGAAGTTTTAGATGATCCCTCAGATCAGCAGGCTATGCCTCCCCCCCGCTGCCCCGAGAACAATAGCATAGTAAGATGGCCACCAGGCGCAGGCAAGCTTGGCACCAACCATTACCAAAAGTCCCCAAAACCTCAGCCTTTCCCACTGAAAATAGGTTTGAGCTCTTGTAGATTAGAAAGGGGCATCTGAGAATGAGTCGGATGATTCATCTGTTTGGTCTTCTCTGCCAGACCTTGGCTCAGAAGTCAAAGATCCAGTTCCTGAAATCACAACACCTGAGGTAGTGACCCCCCCAAGGTTAAATCCAGACAGAAGCATACTAGAACCACTAGGAATTCCAACAAGAAAACCCCATGACATCTCAATGTTAGTGTACTGCATTCTCCCTTTTTTATTCCTGATGGAGCCTAATATTCCACTATACTCCAGCAATGTTAGTAGTATTATGAGTCTTGGGAAGAGATAGGAAGAGACTTGCTGTGTATTCACATTTGCAATCCTTTTATGCTGGTATATTCATTCTACAGGCTACAATGCTTCACACCATGGTGTCCTCAAGCAGGCAATTGGTCACTGGTATGTTGGACCATCATATTGGTAGATAGGATAGGATACTTGCTCAGGGGTGGCTATATTATTTAAGAACGTAGACATGCAGCTAATTAAATTGGTGGATTTGTCCCCTGGAAGAGCTTTGGTAATGGATGTCAAAATTCAAAATGTTTTCTTTCATTTGATTAATGTTTATGTGGCACAAACAAAGGCTGCACATATTGAGCTGTTTCAATTGATTCCGTCTTATTTGTATTCAGCACAAAATGTCATCCTGGGTGGTAATTTCAACTGTTGGTTAACCTTGAAAGATAGAGGTAAAGCTGCTGCTACCAGGAAAATCTTCTGTGACATGGCCTTTTTAAGCAACATGATAAACCATGTTGACCTTTGGAAGCTTATCTAACAGCAACAGGATGACCAGACCCTATCTATTATAAAGTTCCCCTAGCTACCAGAATTGACTATTTTTTCATTACTGCCACACTTCATATTCTCACGGCTCAGTTGTTGGTAGCAGAATTCTCTGATAATGACATTTTGCATGTAAGGTTAGGCAAGGTCACTACTCCTCCCCATGGGCCTGGAATCTAGAAGTATAATTCTTCCTTATTACTTTGGCCGGAGATGGGACAAATTCTGCAGTATTTTTTGGAGGCACAAGAATCTTTGATCGTGATGTATGATAACCCCATCTCCTTATGGGAGGACACCATTAATGACCTTATAGCTATATTAAAGACACATAGCAACACAGTATGCCAGGATACTTATTTTACTTATTTACAAAATTGAAGGCAGTTGCAGAAACCTTTTTCACTCTCCTCTACTACTACACTGAATTTTACACCCCAGATCCAGTCCATAAAGCAGCAAATGATGCAGTTTCACATTCAGCAAGCTCAGGGATTTCAACAACAATATAAATTTGGGACACAAGGAAAGAAGGGAAAAATTTACCCATATGAAGGATGTCACCTTAAAAATCAACAAAAATAAATGGAGTGTTTACTGGACCAGGCAAATGTATTATGCTCTGATACACAGAGCATCCTCAGGATTGTGATCCAACACACCTTGGAACTTTTCCAGTCACCCCCTACAACTCAAGCTGTGTTAGGCATATTTTTAAAATTACTTTACTACCATTTCCATTGGAATTAACAGATGAATTAGTATGAGATATTACTCCTCTGGAGGCTGAGATAGCCACACACTTTTTCGCTACTGATAAGGCCCTGGGTGGTGATGGTCTCACTTGTGAACTGTATAAATTTATTGGTCCGCACTTAACCACTGAATTGGCTTCGGTCTTCACCACCATATTGAATATTAGCTCACCATCACTTAGAATGATGAATTGTTTATTAATATATTTATTTAGGAAGGGTAACAAGCAGGATATAAATAATTGGAGACCGATTTGTCTCCTCAACACTGATTTTAAAATCTGAGCTAAAATTTTAAACTCCCGGCTTCTACAATAATTGTGGCCAAAATGCTCATTTCACATACACACACCTATTAAATTCCAGGCAGGAATATAACTGAACATTTGATTTTACTTAGTGAACTTTTTAAACATAGTAGCAGGAATCAGTTCTCTGGTTTTGTATTGTCCTTGGATCAGTGAAAAGCTTTTGACTTGGTTTCTTGTGACTTTTTATGGGCCACTCTTTTGAAATATGGTATTCCTCAACAATTTATTAGTTGGCAAAATGCCTATATAAAACTGTTCCTTTTACAGCGACTGTAAAAGGACGGAAAGGCCCAATGCTACCAGTATTAAATGGAGTCAGGCAGGGATGCCCATTGAGCCCACTGCTGTATGCTTTTTGCATTGACTCCTTATTGCATTTGCTGAATACCTCCACCATTTTACAACCTATTCGTATACACAGTACTACTGTGGTTCATAAAGCTATAGCCTATGCAGATGTCTTTTGTACTTTAGTAGCAGACAGACACTCAGCAGCAAAGGTGATTCAGTTTTGTAACTTATATGGCACCTACTTAGGTGCTACTTTGAATTTAAATAACTGTAAAGGGTGCTAGTTAGGTCACGATGGCCCCCAGCACTTTGTATTGGCAGGAATTCAGCTAGCTACAGATCCAATTAACATCTTGGGTATTACTTATGGGCAAGTACATTTGGATAGATTAAACTGGAACCCAAACTGCATCAGGGAAAGGCTCTAATTATGCAATGGAACAGTTGGCAATTTGGGAAACAGAAAAGGATACACCTCATAAAATCATATTTACTACCAATATTCCTATATATCAGCTATGTATTTCCCCCTTCATGGTCGCTTGAAAGTACCTTACTTAGTATATTTTTTCAGGCGGTTTGGGGAAGTCTACTAAATCCTTTCAAAAGAAACATCACATATTTACCAATTCAACAAGGAGGCCTAGGAATGGTTAATCCTGTAGTTTTCTTCTTTTGCATTTTTATGCATACTAATCTGAAACCCATACTTGCATTTACTGGACAAACCTGGACTCTGATATTGTTTTCATCCTATGAAACCTGATTTTGACAATGGGATGGAGTACTCTTGGCCCTTTACGAAGACCTTTAAATGGTCCTAATTATATCTGGGAAGTATTCTTGAAATTAAAAACTTGGCACAACACTAGCCAAATGATACTCACCAAATCTAGGTAAGAGGTTTACACTTGGACCCTGACACAGCATTTTCAGAAAACTGATAAATTCCCACAGTCCCACAATGCCCCCCTCAATACCGTACATCTCTACTACATTTATTAGAAGAAAGTAAGCACAATACATGAGTAAAGCACCCACTGTGATGAAATGAATACTGCAGGACTCAGGTGGATTTGACTATAACTCAGTCCTCAGGAGGGCATACAGATGGAACCTCACTGTTTTTGCGACAGTAGATATGAATTCTTTATACACGGTCATTCCACATGGGAAGGGATTAGATGCTCTGACTTTCTTTTTAAACACTAGATCTGAGGAAGAATGTGTGGCAGCCCCCACCCCCTTCCTGGTGGAGTTGGCAGAAGCAGTGTTACAAAAAAATGTATTTCTGTTTCAAGATCAAATGTATCATCAGGTACGAGATACTGCCATGGGGGCCACCATGGCACCCAGTTTTGCGAACCTGTCAGGCAAATGGGAGCATGACCAACTCTACGGCACCACCACAAATCCATTTTTTTACAAGATGGAGTTGTGGCTGCAATTTATTGATGACATCATCATAATTTGGAAGGGAACAGCACAAGAATTTGTTTCCTTCATTGAATAAATGAAGAGTACAAGCACATGCTTAAGATATAAGTATGAGTTGAATCAGAGAGAAATGACATACCTTGACCTTAAATTGTACAGAAATGAGGGAAGGGGAATCTGTATCACCCTATTTCAGAAAAACACAGACTGAAATAGTCTCCTCAGATATGAGAGTTGTCACCCCCCATGTATAATTAAATATTCCCAAAGGGCAATTGGTACGCACTTTGAGAAGTTGCACTGAATCCACAAAATATGAACAGAAAAAGGGTGATCAGGTAAAAAGTTTGTAGACAGGTGGTATAGGAATCACTGTATTGCCACCACAATTCAAAAAGTGGATAGCATGAACAGGTATGATACACTATAATATGGAGGATCTGACAAAAAAGGGAGTAATGGAACCACTTGTCCCTTTGTATCTACTTACTCTAGAAGAGTGAACAAAGTAAGGGAAATAATTTTCAACAATTGGTCGATTTTGCAATTGGAGTTAAAGTTTTACATATTGTTAAAGCAGGCCCAGAGGTTATATTCCGTAAGTGCCGCAGTATAAAAAAAATGGTAGTCAGCAGTATTGTTCATGGCCCAGAGCCTATAAGGCAGACTTTACTGGTGCTCCCCCCCATTGGCACACACCGCTGTGGCAAATGCATATTTTGCAAGTATATATGTACCTGCAAATTGTTCATCCGCCCAGTAACAGGAAAATACATTGAAATTAAAGATTTTATTACTCACTGAAGTCCGGGTGTGGTGTACCAACTTAGGTGCAGTTGTAGAACCTACTACGTAGGTCAGACCACTAGAAATTGTAGAACAAGAATAGGGGAACACATAAGGCAGTACAAAGGATAACAGATGGACCAGACACTGAACTTCAGGTTCAACACATAATCTGTGTGTGATGTTTAACCTTTAGTAATGGCATATTCCTTCTTCAGTACATCAGTTTGCAGCAACAGACTATGTATGTCCTTTCTCCACACTTAGCACCTAGTGACACTGATCTCTGATCTAAACATTTTTAGTGAAAACCCTTCATCCCTATGTGGGCCTTGTTTGCTTGGGTAGGGGGACACAAAAGGAAAAAAAAAAACAAAACAAGCTATAGACAAAGAACCTCAATGCAGAATCATTGAAAAAAGGGTTACCCCAAAAGGCATTGGCAACAAATCAAGTTTCAAAGAAATACAACTTCATACATAGTTCTATGATGCAAAGCACCATGGGATATATGCAAATCACCATGACATTTCAGACTTGTTCAGTTTACAGCAATTTGTATGCATTTTAAATAGCACAACTAACTTAATTTCTATAATAGTCACCTTATACTTTTTACCAATATCAAATACACCTAGTGCCATGGTATTTTCAACATTTACAGGTTTCATAAACGTAAGGGCCCAGATATTCAAACTGCACCCAAAAAGTGCGCAACAGCAGGAGCAAGTGCAAGTCCATTGCACCCATGCACAAGAGGCATGATATTCAAAAGCTGCGCTGGCCAAGGTGCGCCTACAGCCAGTGACTGAATATCACACCGCCTGTGCCATAGCGCAATTAGGGAGGGGAAGCTGAGCATATCTGATGCACCATAGCGCAACAAGGGATGTTCAGCTGAGCAGTCCAGATGCTCCATAGCACAACCAGGGATGCCCCCCAGCAGCAAGGCAGCAATGCAACAGCACAAACAGGGATGCAGGGGCCCACCACCCATGCCACAGATGGGCAGAGGAACACACAGCACAACAGATATCATCTCCCCACACCCCATGCACTGCACAACTTGGGGAGGGCTGGAATAACCACTGGCCCATGGAGACAAGCAAACAACCCACAGCTGGGCTATGGTGCCCCATCACACCCCTTGGCAAGCTGTGACTGGCACACAAGGAGGGCCGACCACCCCGTGCCACACCATCCCACCAATGCAGAGCACACCCTGCACCATGACCCCCAGACACCCTGCCCAGGAGCAGCGTCCACCAGTGCAGGATACCCGATGCATGCCACCACCCCTACTGTGACAAAGCAACCCTGTGCAACACAGAACCATACAAGGCAGCCCCACCACGAGCACCCATCAGCAGGTGGCAGCACACAGTGATGCAATGATGGCATACTCAGTGCCACCACGCACATTCCCCCCGAGGTACAGCTAAGATACCGACCATGTGTCGGCACACGAGGTACCCCACACGTGACAGGGCATGCCCCAGACCCCACCAACAGTGGTACAGCACCCTGCACACCCTCCCAAGGACACACCCTGACCCAGCACTGGCCACAACAACCAGCACTGACACCAACAATGGTGCATGGAAGCATGCACCACACCGGATGCAACACAGTGCATGGACAAACACCCACCCATACCCAAGCGCACACCAACACGGGGACACAGTAGCAGGGCAGCCAAGCCCCCAGCGTGGGGCCATGGAAACCGTGTACACACGGCCAGCAGTCCTCCATGGCACAGGAGTGCCAGCCAGCCTGCTCAGGCACAGTGCAGCTGTATGCCACCAGCATTTGCCCAGAGCACAGGTCACAGACAGTGGTGCACATCCCCTGCAACACACACAAGCCACAGCATGGAGGTGGGACAATAACAGCAGAGGCCACAGTGTCACCTGAAGTAGACATGCACCAAACCAGTGACAGGAGGCAACCCAGCATTGTGATGGGTACAGTAGCTGTTCTGCATGGACAGCCACCACTGACATGCCAGCAGACCATGCAGGTCACAGACATGCAAGGGTGTCAGCTGCACAGGCCATGGATGCGCTGATAAGTGTGCCATGGACACAGAGCATGCACCATGGACCACTGCACACAGTCATCCAGTGCACAGAAAACAACACACGCACCACAGACAGTGACTGATAGCTACTCCCACACCATAGTCACTTCCCCACGGACACACACACACGCCCATGACTGCATTACCTCTGACGCCATGCACACCACTGCAGCAGAGCACCTATTGCCCACTGCAAATCAGAGACCACCACAGTAGTCATATCAAAAGAAATGTATTTAAAAACATCAAACAAAACTATGTACAATTATTTACAAATCTGTGGGGGAGGGCCACAAACAAGGTGGGGTAGGTAAGGGGCAGGGGTGAAAAAATGGTACAGGGAAGGAGGGGTGTGAGGGTGGGTCCAGGTGGGTAGGGGAAATCAGGGGCATTGTGATGCTCAGTGGGAGCCCCACTCCCTGTTCCGGCTGCTCCTCCTGACATGCCGCCGCCTGACCCCCAGCCTCTCGATCCTCTGCAGGATGTACAGTGATGCCCTGGCAACAGTCAGGAATTCCTGCAGTGCCTCCTGGATCATGTGCAGCTGCTGTCCACCTAGGACAAGGGAGCAGAGTCAATAGGTGTGAATGTACAGCCCCATACAGCCCACCCACTGTGCATGGCATACAGCCGTGGGATATGCCTCTGTGATGGTGCGTGACCACCCACAGTGATTGTGTCCACAAGACCTACCCACCCAGGTGCGCACAGCCATGTGGACCGCTGCATACACCCACCAGCCAAGTCCTGCACAGCACCACCATGGCTGTTTAGTGACATGGCTATGTGGTGTGAAGGCAGTGGCACAGCCATGTACCCGGTGCACGCATAGACCACCATTGACGCACTCCCAGACATGCAGTGCCACTGGACAGTGCTGACTGTAACAAGTTGCATGCATGGCAGTGGTGTCAATGGATGGTGGCCATGCCCCGCTGCCCGCTCTGTTACACAGCATGCAATAGTAATCATGGATGTAATGCACTCACCAAATCAGGCTGGTCCCTCTGCCTCTGTGGACCTTCGCCCCTCCTGGTGTGCCGGTCTTCCAGCTGGTGCCTCCTCTCCCTCACCAGCCGTCTCTCTTCTGGGCCTAAGGTGTAAATGTGGAGAGAGGAACATCAGTACAATCCTGTAGCAAAGTCCCCCTGCCCCATGTGTTTGCAATCCCACACAGCCAGACCCACCCACCCCACACCCTAATAACACCACCACAGCCAACACCAGATGGCCCCCCCCATGTTCTGGACACATGCAACCGTGATACCCATATGGAAGATAAAAGTGTATGGACGTTACACCTACCTGGCCATGGCACCGCGCCCCTCCTGGCACATGCCCGCAGGTGGGCAAGCAGGTCCGGGTCCCTCCGCCTCAGGTCCCCATATCTGTGGCAGCACTGCTCCACCGTCTTCCCCATTCCTGTGGCCTCCTCCAGGGCATAGGCCACCTCCTGCCACACCTGACTCCTGGACCTGTCCAGGGGTGCCTCATCAAACAGTGGGCCAACAAGTGGCTCCACAATGACAACCAGGTTTGCCATTTCAATCTGGCTCCACTGGACTGCTGTCCTCCGTGCCATCTTTCTTGCTCGGTAGGGTCAAAATGGCGCTCTGCAGCGTGGTTCCACAACATGCAGAAGCTGCGTGGTACAGCGCTGCCATTCCCTATCGCACTGTCACTGAACAGCGCGATAGTGGTGCACCCATGCCTGACGCATGGTGCCTAGGGAGCAAAGGTCGGGCACAGGGTCAAGGGTCTCATGTGCACAGACAGCCACAGTGCGATTGGAACCCAATGCGTGTAGCATGATTGGGTGCCTGTGTGCTACCTCCAGTAACGGCCTACTGCGCTGTTGCCCCAGTGTGCCTACAATGCCCCAGTGCCACAGTGCCACATAGGTGAACATCGCTGTAGCGCCACTGGCACAATGGTGGCCGTGTCCTGCATTGCCTCTCATGCACAGCACATCAGCAGCGTGGCAGGTGCCTGGTCATCAACCCGGGCATGCGCAGTTAGGTGTGTACTGTGCATGTCACAAAACTGTGCCCTTGGCTCAGCACATTCAACACAATTGCGCAAAGCGCAAAAGTGAGATATTCAGCCATCATATGCAAATCAGCTAATCAGCCATTCAATGGTGCAGCACTGTAATTTGCGTCCACTTAAAGTTGCACCTCGCCTCATTTGCATGGGTTGCGGTATAAAAGTGCGACATTGGGCTGCACTGGGCATAGTCGGTACTGCAGTCTATTGGTGAGTTGCATGCTGTTTGGGAGTGTGGACTGTGGATTTTGGGACATGCATGGGACTGCACAGTCACAGGTAACAAATTTCATTCTCACAGGCTGAATCATGACCGAGCGAGTCGTGGGAGAAGAGGAACAGAATTGTGGGAGGAGGAGGAGGCCAAATTTCATCAAGGCCAAGACGGATGCCCTGTTTGGGGCCTACCTGGACCAGGGGCCGCTTCTCAGCGGATGCCAGGGAACACCACAGGCCCGTGCTGCTGCATGGGAGGAGGTGGCACATGCTGTGAACCTGCATGACAGCCACCAGCGCTCCGTGCAGGAGTGCAAGAAGAAGATGGGCACAGACAGGAGGAGGATTAAGGAGAAGGTGGCTGCCATCAGGGCAGCATGATCTGCGACAGGTGGGGGACAGCCAGAGGTGCTACGCCTCACCCCACAGAAGGAGAGGGTTGCTGGCAGCATGCAGCATTGTGCCATTGAGGGTGTTCTGGGTGGTGGCTTCCAGATGGGTGGTAGCCCATCACTGCATGGTAGGTCATGGCTTGTCTATTGGGGGGTAGGGTAGATCACATGCAGTAATGCAACTTTGTTTTCCCTTACAGATCCTGAGCATCTGCATGGGTCAGCGGTGGTGGGCCTCTCCACTGAGGCTAGTCAGATAGAGATGGAGGAGGGCCCATCCACCTCCACAGGAATACGTGGCTCAGTGCGACAGTGGGCCCACCTGGATGTCCAGACTGATGTTGTTGGAACAGGTGTGGAGGAGGCCCTGCCCATATCCCAGCATGCCGGCATCCACAGATGCCGGCATGCTGTGACTCGGGCTGGTGCCAGGTCCGTCACCGATGATGATGTCGCTAACATCATGGGCAGTGACACGTGTGTGCCACAGGATGGCCACACAGCAGGTAACATCATGGCCATGGCTGTAGGTGGTGCCACCGTGGAGGCCTGCGTGTCATCACAGTCCCAGCCTGTGCCTGTCAGCACCGGTGGGGCAGCACTGGTGTCTGTACAGGACAGTGGGACTGTTGCGGCCACTGCGGCAGCACCAGTGAGCCCTGGGGTGTGGCAGCTGGAGTGGCAGCATCAGCAGTCGGCCAATGGGCTTAGGGGTACAGTGTCAGGGGCCGGCGTCAGTGCACTGCCTGTGAACATGCCTAGGCCTGGTCCTGGTGTGCAGTGCCCACCCTGAGGGACAGGATGCCGAGCAGGCAGATGACCTCTTGGATGAGCACACCTGCATACTGAAAGCATCAGTCAACCAGCAGATGCGGCTTGCGACATCGGTGGATGCACTGCGTTCGGCTCTGGAGTGGGCAGAGGAGCATCGCAGCAGAGACACCGCTCTGCTCCTGGCAGGGATGGACCGGTTGCGAGAGGATGTGACCACTGCCATTGACAGGCAGACACAGGCATTCACTGCTGTCATGGCCACAATGTGCACACAGTTATTTGCCCATGCATTGCAGACACTACGCAGTGCACTGTCCACCCCCCATTCCCGGCGTCATGCGACACCATCCTTGTCAACACCGGGTTCAGCTGTGGGCATCCTGAGCACGCCTGGTGCAGGCATGTTCAGTGTGCTGCAGACTCCTGTGCGAGCACGGTCGTGTTCATGCAGTGGAACTCCTGGGGGACCATCGGTGCCACCCCATGAGGCCAGTGGTCAGCCTGTCAGTGCTGGCGGGTCTCGGCGGGGCCACCCACGCATCCGTGGTGGCCGGGGCATTGTGGTGCATGACTGACCTGTCTCCCAATGCGGCTACTGTCTGATGCTGCCCTGTGTGCATTGTGTCATTCAGCGGGCAATGCATGGGTGGGTACCCAGCCCTGCATGCAGATACACAGTCCATTCTGCACACCCTCCCAGCTGCTGTCTGCAGTTGCATGTGCATGATGATGCCTGCATTGCACTGTACACCAATGTGCAATGGTGCTCAGCATCTGACACATGCACAATGACAGGCAGTGGGCGTGGTGGTCTGTGGACATGTGTGTGGCTAGGGCTGGTGTTCTGGATCGGTGTGCCTCCTACCCTTTGTGCATGACTGGTACATTGTGTGTGTGTGTGTGTGTGTCTGTCCGCGTGCCATGTTAGACCTCACCCATCCCTGGTGGTGTGTGTTGGTTCCATGCCCAGCCACTTCTCTTGATGGCATGCACCCCTGGTGTGTGTCCATGCGTGTTTGTGGGTTGTGCCTTAGCCACTGGTGGTTGCACATGGCCCCATGACTTACCTGGGTTGGCTGAAGTGCACCTCCGTGATGGTGTCCCAGTGCAGCTGTGCCAGCCGGAGCAGTTGGGGGTCCCGTCGCCCAAGGGGGGACTGCCCATCACCATTGTCACCGGCGTCCTCATCATCCCCATCGCTGCCCCCTCTTTGAACTGTATGGCTATCCCAAATTCATTGGCCATGTTGTGCAGGATGCAACAGGCCAGGAATAGCCTACAGGCCTTTGAGGGGCTGTACTGCAAGGCACCGCCGGAGGTGTCCAGGCAACGGAAATGTGCCTTCAGCATCCTGAACACCTGCTCAATGACATTATGTGTGGTGGCGTGTGCCTCATTGTAGCATTGCTGCGATGGGGTCGCGGGCCGCTGGTAGGGGTGTGAGCAGCCAGGGACGGAGTGGGTATCCACTGTCACCTGTGTGTAGAGGGTGGAGGTTAGGTTGGTGATCAGCATCGCCCTGCCCTGGGCCATGTAGGCCACTACCCATGTCACCTCTGACCATGCCTCCCCAGGCCCTATGATTGTCCATGTGGTTTGCATACTCACCCACTAGGTGGCCAGTGGGGATATCCCCACTCTCGAATCTGTGGCACAGTGCTGACTGGTGCCAGATGAAGGCATCATGTGCTCCCCCAGGGTGCATGGCACAGACGTTGATTATGCACCCCCTGGCATCGCACACCACCTGGCAGTTGATGCTAGCATAGCCCTTCCAATTTACATATGTGGCCCCCTCAGGGCCTGGTGGTGTGCGGATGGCCACATAGGTGCAGCCTATTGTCCCTAGCATGCCAGGCATATGTGCTACCCTGTGGAACTCCTGTATGTTTGTTGTGCGCTCCACTGGTGTGCTGGGGAAATGGATGTACTCCGCAGCATGTGGCAGCAGTGCGCTGAGGAATTGGGTGAGGTGGCGTGACGCGGCCGACTGGGTTGTGCCTGTGGTGTCTCCAGTTGTTCTCTGGAAGGTACCCGTGGTGAGCAAGCACATGCAAGCTGTCACTTTCATCTCCACTGACAAAGCATGGCTCCGTCACATGGGTGCCTGCATCACATCACTGCACAGCTCACAGAGCCACCTCAGAATTGCCTGATTCAGGCGGTACCGGTCCACGATCTCCATAACACTATACAGCGCAAAGCTGGTGCGGGCTCGGTACTGCCTGTTGGGGGCATACTGCTGACGGGCTCTTCCATGGCTGTGCCCCCCTGCTGCCCGCCTTCTCACCCCCCTCATTACTGCCTCCATCTGGATGGTGGCACTGGCCATGTTCCTGGCTTGTGTTCACCCCCCCGGCAGCTATTTCTGTGTTCCCCCCACTGTCCTGGCTGCTACTTCTCCTGCACCGAGAACACCTGACTGTGCTGGCCTCACTGCTCTGTGGCAAGTACTTCCCCCTTCTGCACTGTGGCTCCCCACACCTTCCCCTGAGCCTGTGGGTTCCAGGTGCCCTTTCACTGTCCTGCCCTGTGTGTATGTGTGTTGCCTGTGTGGCTGGCTATAGTTCTGCAACTTGAGGCTTCCCTCTAGTGTTCTTGTGCCTGTCCCTTGCTCCTTTTAATTTTGGCTCATTTCCGCTATGGCACAACTTCCACTGGCTCTCCTATTGCGCATGGTGCATGTTGTTGAATATCGCACTGTGCCATTTATGCATGGTTCCTCCCCCTTCAGTTGCGCATACATTCATTATCATTGCGCTGTTGCTCAGTGTGATTTGGGGGGAGTGCAGCTGCCTCCCACTGAATTTTGCAGAATGGCGCATTTTCAGACTTGCACTGGTGCAACCCTATTGTGCATGGTGCAACTCTTTTGAATATCTGGGCCAAGGTATATACATCAAGGTATTTTTTGACATAGTGCTATTACATACTAAATCCAACAATGTTAAACACAACTGTTTTACATGCATTTGGAGGTCACCACCATAACCTCCCTGTATGAGGACCTGAGAGGGAAAAGGAAAATTAAAAAGGATACTACAGCATAGTCAAGAAAGGGAAAGGGGTGCCCATAGCTGGCCAACCTTTTGGACTAGAAGTTGTAAAGAAATATAAGAACTGTTGCAACAGATTTAAGAAAACATCAGTCCTCAAGAGTGGCAGGAGCTTACCGGCCCAGTGGCGCTGAGGGCTGAGGTGCTGGACGCCATACCTCACATCACACTGGCCACCCGTGTTCGGGAAAGGACATGGGATACTGGGGGTTGGCAGGGAGGAGAAGGAACAAGCTTCCCTAGGACTGCTCTTCTTCTCTGGGGAGGAGGATTTACAGGGCTTGGCGATTGCCTGCCACCTAGCGGAGGCTGGGAGGTGGCACGTCAGCACTGGAAGTAGACAAGAGTACGGCAGGCACTTGGCGGGACATGCAAGGGAGCGTGCATGCATCCGCCGCTGGCGTCATTGCACGCTGCACCTCGAGAGGGACAGCAATACAGGAAAAAGTGGAGTCCTCTGCAAATGACGATAGTCTCCCTCCATGATGGCCCGGGAAGGCACCACCCCGAATGCTGATCCAGGCTGGTGGTTTGAGTCGCTCTCCACCCCCTGCCATGAAGGGTAAGTCATGGGGTTATGGGGATGGGGTCTGATACTCTGCGCCTACGTGGGGGGGGGATGTCAAATGCTGGCAGAGGACTCCAGGGGGAGAAAAATAGTAACTGCAAAAAAAAAAAAAGAAAAAGAGTGGCAGGAGCTCCCTGTCACAAGGATTGATGAAACATATGCCGTTGTTAAACATATTCAGCAAAATCCACATTGACAACATAACATTAGTTTTTTAGGCATTGAACTGGTGTCTGTTGGTCCTAGAGGAAATGACATTCAGAAAATCATAGGCCAACGGGAAAGTTTCTGGATTTTTGAATTGGGGGCAAGGCAAAATACAAGTCTGAATGAGAGCATTGACTCGTCAGCTTTTTTAAAGAAATACAGGTGTTAAGCCACTTGCCAATGTATGTTTTCAAACAAATGAGGTGGAGAGACTGCTTATTTAAATGCAGGACAAGAAATGCAGGCCAGGTTTGGTGCAGAGAGCATTTAAGTCATATCAGCTGCATAAAGCATTAAATATGGGTTAACAGCATATTACAAAAAGTACCCCCAGCATAAAAGGATGCCATCTAGTCACAATAGCAGTGGGGTTCATTTTAATGCTTCATTTCCTACAGCAAGGGAAAGAAAGAATAATAATGAAAGGTCTGGTTGGCTTTTTGTCAAAGATTTGAGCCTGGGTATTGTATGGAAAATACACACCTATAACAATAATTATAGCTATAATAGCCACAAAACTATATATGAGGAAGTACCATGATAGAGGTGATTGTAATACAAACCCATGTATTGTGCTGTATTCATATATAATGTGAAGTTGTTTTAAGTGCATTTTGTAATGTGTCTTTA
The DNA here is from genome assembly GCA_016271365.2 of Neoceratodus forsteri. Taxonomy (NCBI): domain Eukaryota; kingdom Metazoa; phylum Chordata; order Ceratodontiformes; family Ceratodontidae; genus Neoceratodus; species Neoceratodus forsteri. The sequence goes on along the minus strand of CM057459.1, from coordinate 359,884,868 downwards.
AGAAAATTGATTCAGTTTATAATCACATACCTTGCATGATGATTGGCTGGGTAATATATATGGGCAGTTAAAATCATGTACGATGGTTGAGCACTTTATTTGAATTGTATAAATTGAGCACTTTAAACTGCATCCCCAGATCACTCTGAGGAAGCTTAGCAGTTTACTAAGTGAAATGTTAGTGTCTGCATCATAAGCCACTGCTTATTTTGCCAGTTGTTTGTACACACCATACTGTGTTTTTTTTTTTTATAAAGGACTGAGTTATATTAAAATCTGAGGCCTGTAGTATTCATTTCATCACAGTGGGTGCTTTACTCATGTCTTGTGCTTGTACTTGTACTGTTATAGCACCACTGTTTAAGTCCGGGTACTCTTTCTACTGCTGTGCTGCATTAAAAGAAAGTAGACTCTCTATTAAGATGTGGGACTTACATTGGTAAGTTGTCATGACAGAGCTAGCATAAAATCCAATCAAAAACACAAACAAATGGAGGAGAGATTGTGTAATCAGCCACAATGCACCCAACAGTTGGAAACCACAGACCATCTTTTTTTTTTTTTACCTGTTCTTACATTAGCAGCTTCTGGAAAATCTTATCTACTCCTTGGAAAGAGCCTTGGTTTATGTCAGTATGACCTGAATCTCTTATGTTAGGGCATTATACCAGATTTGGGACCAAATGGCATACAAGTATGATGCATATAGTCTTACTGGTAATTACATGATATGTGTGGAATGTTACAAGCTTTTTTACACTTCAACAAAAGTTTAATTCTTATATAGAATTGATTCAGAAAATTACTACAGAATTAAGAAATATTTACTTTGCTGAAGCGAAGCTTCTGAATAGAAAACGTCCAATGGCAGTATGGCTGAACGTGCCATGGGTTATGGACTGGTGTGCCAATCACTTGATAATATTAACAATCCTGATTTTTAATTTTTTTAAACATTTGCTTCCTGATGATATATAATTTATTTTTAGTTTTTTTGTCTATGCAATGTTGGTACAGGACACATGATTACATGCAGATAGGATGCTTTGTGCTTATTTTTCCTTTTCACAGTTTGTGTTCTTTTGGCTTTTTTTCAGGGGGCTCTTCTTAGATTTATGGTGAAAATATTATGAAATTCTTTTCTTTTTTTTCTTGTACCCATGTAATTCCTGTATTGTATTATTTTGTGATGTATGTATTGTTTATTTCCCTAATAAACTCTCCTACTCTAGGAAGGGGGTGCTGTTGGCTCCTATTCCAGGATGGAGCTCCAGAGGCTGCTGAGAAGGAGGTGGTGCAGCAGGCTGGGGAATTGTCCTCCCTCCCAGCCATTGCAAATATGGATAATGTCGAGTTTACTGGAGACAAAGAAAAGAAGAAGAAGAATAGTGCAATGGAGGAGCAGGAGATGAAATGCCAGGTTGAGGGCTTGGCATCGGCAGAGTCTGATATGGAAAGGAGAGAAAAGAATTTCATATGGCACAGGAATCAGTGGCAATGGAGACAAGAGGCACGGAAAAGTTATTTACTGCTGGCCATATGGGACAAAAACAAGTAGCGGAGAAGAAAGCCACAGGAAAAACAAAACAAAGCATGGGATGTAGACTATTACAGAAGGACATCCTGGTTGTTGGGTATGGAAAAAAAAACAATTGGTCAGGGCACAGAAATGACAGACAGTGAGAGAGCACTTAAAAGAGGCTCTTAGCACTATGACATAGGCAGAAAAAGAGACTGAGTGGCCACCAGAATTAGCGTTGACAAATGCCGGCTGGAAAAAAGATGAAGCCAATAAATAGATCCTCGACCCGGACTTCGAGTAGGTGAGTGGAGATTCTTTGTGGAAAGCTGGACCAGCAGGTACAAATTTGCCACACATGAGTTCAGGAAAGGTCAGGACTACTACAGGTGTGTCTGAACTAATTAGGGGTCAGAAGGATGTACCTAATATAGACTGGGACAGTTTGCATGACATTATGGAGATAGATGGTACCGCTATAATTCCTAGTGAAGAAATTACAGGATTTGAAAAAATAAAAATGGGTGCTAAGCCAGACAAAAGTAGTGAGCCTCAGAATCATGCTGCAAGGAGTGTCGGGGAGCAGAGGGACTCAACGGCACAATGTAGTGCAAGGAACACAGATTAAAGGAATTAACGGAGGCACGGAGGAGAGAACTGGCCAAATGGCAGGCACTACAGACAGCATGGTTTCAGCAAGACAGTCGGATATGGAGAAAACAATGAATAACGCAGAGCAGAGGGCATGGAAGGGAAATGAAAAACAGCAGTAGGGGGGGAGTCCGGGGAGGAGGAAGAACAGACTGCAGACACTCAGGACAGCACAGGGCCACAATTGCAATGACAACCACCCCGATTTTTGGATCTTTTTGACGGGTCCTCCCCAATACCCAGGCATCATGTAGGGCACATTAGGTGTAAAGGGGGTTAGACATACATCCAAATAGGGAATATGTGGGGAAATGACTAATTAAAGAATCACTTATCTTTGTCCCAGCAGATGTTCATGCCCTGATCCACATACCTGGTGAAGACAACTTTGACATCAGCTTCAATACATCACATGGTTTAATATGCTTTTGGACAAGGTACAACAAAAGTAAATTCTTTCCATTATGGACACCCTTCTTAGTAATTCACTTCACAAAACCCATAGTGAAATAAATTACAGTGATGTTTAGGACAACAGAAGGAGTGAATGTGGATGATAATCACTACTGGTTACAGAAAAAGTGCGATGTATTAACTGCTCCAGAACTGATAATTAATTGCAAAGCTTTTTGGACTGGAGGGTGGCATTTTACTTTAGAATATGGGCTAAAGAAAAGCTTCTCTCCCATTGGTTAAAACTCCATACAAGCGGGCTGTTATTTTTCAACAAAGCCCGCTCAGACACACACTGTACCTAAATAACATAATCACCCACCTGTTGCCAATATAGCCACATTATGCCCACATTTAGTCCAGCACGCATATTCCTAAAATCCATACATTGAGTAAACGCCGTACCACAGCACTTCAATGACCACAACAGCAGTCAATTTTAATTTACTAAATAAGCGCGGTTTCCATAACATGTTTGAAAACCCAAACGAAATGCCAGATGAAACTGATACAGCTCCAGACAAGAAAAAACCTCGCAAAGTAAGTCAGCATTTCCTTTCCTTAACCGCGACTGACTTAAACAAGGTAGAAGCCGAACGGCACGAACCTGCCACAAAATGGCAGACACAGTGAGCACTCCAAGAATTTCAGCAGTGGGCACAAACAAAACAATATACCTATGATTTAAAAACTGACTCCACTACCACACTAAATAAACTATTCAGGCAATTTTATGCTGAAGCCCGAACAGAAACAGGGCAACAGTACTCTGTGAGTGGCTACCTCTTCCTCTGTGCTGGTCTAACAAGACACCTGAACTCTCCTGACATTGGTTGCAACATCTCCCTCATAGCAGACCCTGCATTCAAAACTTCAAACAACGTTTTTGCTGCAATCCTAAAGCTACTTAGGAAAAATCAACAGGACACAGCAACTCATCACCCAGCCATCACATTACAAGACCTGGAAAAACTCAAAGCTTCCTCAGTTCTATCATCTAACACTGCACCAGGATTAGTAAAGAAATTCTGGTTCGATATTCAAATTCATATGGCTAGACGAGGACGAGAGAGCTTGAGGCAACTCACACCACAGTCATTTCAGGTAAAAACCAGTGACAAGGGGCACAAATATATAACTTTAACTCACAATCCTGAAACAAAAAATCATAAAAAAAATCCTGGAACCCAACAAAGAATCACAAAAGGGTTTTATTTTTGAGAGACCAGACGGCCCACTGTGTCCTGTCAGGTCATTCCTGAAATACCTCAGCAAAATACCGCAAGATGCACAATGTTTCTACCTACACCCTAGAAGGCTCTCACAAGAATCTCTACAAAGTGAGAAAATATGGTATTCCCATGAACCCATGGGAAAAAATTTTTTAGGGTCATTAATGGCAAAATTAAGTACTAAAGCTCAGTTAAGCCAAAAGTATACTAACCACAGTATTTGAGCAACAGCAGTACAGCTATTATCCAATGCAGGACTAGCTCCAGGAGAGATTGCCTCTGTCACAGGACATCATTCTGAAGCAAGCTTAGCAAGCTACTGGGGAGCTTCCTCAGAAGATAGAGAACACTGGAGCAGTATCTTGGGAGGACATCACACCACTATACCAAATGAAGACAAACCACAGCAGCCTATCACATCACTAGAAAGATCCACACTGCCACCTGCAGGAACCAGCATAAGAAACACCAGCTTCAGCAACAGCAACAAGTACAGTCACTAATAAACTTTCTTTTTTAACCTTTTATACTTTAATTTAACCTGCAGCATTCACTATAATAACCCATATTTTTTTTTCAGCACTACAATAAAATCCATTCAACTTGATGCACTGCAGTTTCACAGGATCAGTCAACTTCATCAACTACCAGAAATAGAAGACAATCGTTCTATTACAGCTGATTAAACAAAAAGTGCAACCCACGATTTAACTGTGTGTTTATTTCTCCTTTCCATTTCCCAAACAACTTTTTTTCTCCCCATTTAAACCCATTACAATTTAAATAAACTTACTGTTATAATTCTGCAAACTTCTTGTCTACTACTTTTTTACAAACTCTTATTCTAAGTGTAATAATACCCTCCAGGGTGGGCGTTATGGGATACAACGGACCTTCCAGGGGCTATAAGGCCCTCCGCCTGCGGCGTCAGGCCTCATTATGCCCCTGGGTGGTCTGTTATATCCCAAGAACGCCCACCCTGTCGGGTATTATTACTTACATAAAGCTGAGGCAAAATGACACAGGCATAATCCATCTGCCTAATAGTTTTTCATAGGGAAGGACAGAGAGGTCTGCTTTTATGCAGAAAAGCCTAAGGCTTGTCATAAATGTGGGAAACGCACACACCTTGCCAGTACCTGTGATAAAATGAGATGTATGTTTTGTGGAGAGAACAACCATGTGAGTACTATGTGTAAGAATATTGCAAAGTGCAATCATTGTGATACACCAGGCCACGTTTTTCAGAAGTGTCTGTGGGTGGCTCACAACCGACATGACATGGTGGAACAAGATGCCCAGATTAAACAGGCTCAATGACAGAGTGATGTGGCTCAGCAGGAAAAGCAAAGCCATATTACCAGGCCAACAAGGGCAGAACAATCTGACAAAGATGCAGAGATCAATTGGGATAAGGAAAACAGCCAAGAGGAAGCAAATGAAAATGGACAACAATGGGGCAGCCAGTACATGACAACAAAGAAGAAGGTGACAACTCTATTGGTACTGAGGTGTAGACACCCCAGGGACAGGATGTACCTTTTCCACAGAGCAAGCACCAGAAGGACAAGCAAATGATGCCCCTCTTCCCCCACCGCAAGAGAGAAAAACACCAGTTACAAGAAGTTCAATATTAAAATCATTAACAGTAACTGAGATTCCCCTTGATAATAGATTTGAAACCCTGGCAAAACAGAAGAGTTGGGCAGGGATGGACACTGAAGGGACTGATTCGGATGCATCTACACACTTCTGATAAAAAGATTGGAGGAAAAAAAAGAGAAAAAAAAATTTGGAGAGAGAAGACGTTGGGGATTGATGGACAAGAGGTGGACATTCTGGTTGTTATGGTCCGGCACATAACATAAATGAAACAGTTATCATTAGCTACTTTAAATGTACATAGCATTAAAAATGGGGTCAAAATAAAAACAATATTTTCTTTATTGGAACAACTGCAGTTGGATGTGATTCTATTATAGGAAACATGGATGGCGGATACCTTCTCTTTAGCTCAGCATAAAAATAGCTTGGCTTGCGGACCATCATATTGGTCATTTGGGATTAACAAAGCAGATGGAGTCGGAATCTTATTCAGGGGTTCAAATTTTGAGTTACAAAAACTAATTGATGTGATTCCAGGGAGGCCGTTGATCATAGATGGGATATGGGGAGGGCAAGCTTGTACATTTATAAATGTATATGCACCACAAATTAAAATCCGACAGGGTAGAATTATTGGGATAAATGTAGTTATTTTTGGCTACAGCTAGACAGATATATGTGAGTGGGGATTTTAATTGTTCTGTTGATACAGAGAAGCAGATTGTAGAGGGAATGAAAGCATACTGTGATTCAAATGCATTATGTCACTGTTTACATACAACTGGATTGAAAGATGCTTATGTTATCATGGGGAAGGGTCCCAAACCTACATGTACTAGAGGGACACTAAAAACATGGATTGTCTATTGGTTTGTATCCCAGAATATTGAAGTGCAGGATATATGAACAGTCCTGATTGAATTCTCTGACCTCTTGATGGTCAGAGTAAGAATACAGAAAAATCAACATATGGGGAAAAATATTTACAGACGGAGACTGAAACCAGCAGTATTCATGGGTGAGAAAGTTCAAGATGGAACAAAGAATTTATTGTGGGCAAAGAAGTCAGTGTATTGTCTGTATGACAGTACAGGGGATGGGAAGATACAAAAAAGAATACAAAATTGGTTTAAAAATATGGGATAAAGGCCCAAAACATAAGATTTTTGAAATATCTAACATTTCAAAAACAATTGCAGTACACATATTCATTAGTGAATACTACAGCAGGGGACTTTTCTGAGCAAATCAGGAATTTAAAGGACCAAATGAAGCTCTAGCAATATAATAGGGCTGCAATGTTAATGGCGGAACTGACGTATGGGACAATGAAAATACCAAAAGGGGATCCATGCGCAGCATGTAAGAAATGGGTGGCTAATACAACGATTACAGAGCTACAAGATATAGATGGGATGGTAAAAAATAACCCTAAGGATTTAGGACGGATCATTAGGCAGTATATGATGGCACTAAATGAACAGGAGTGCGCTGTGAAGAATATTTCCAATTATTTGAACCCTATTGATATTGAACTTTGGGAGGTAGACAAAAGGGAATTAGAGAAAGCTGTTATACATGAGGAAGTTGCTGATAGTATAAAAGGTCTGGGTAAATCTATATCACCAGAATGGGATGGGCTGCCATCAGAATTTGACTACGTTTTTAGTGAACATTTGATGAGATGCTGTTACTAGTATATAAATAAATAACGGAACAGCAGTGGGTGGAGGAGATCTTCTCAAGGGGCCTTTTAATATTTCTATATAAATCTGGAGATAAGACTTTGTTAAAAAAGCTGGATGCCTATTTGCCTCCTAAATACAGATTGGAAAATATTGGGGAAATTGCTGCATAAAAGGTTGCAAAGAAATTTGGAGATGTTAGTGCACACTTCACAAATGTGTGGGGTACCTGGGAAAAAATACAATGCAATCTATTCTTAATAAGGGATTGCTTTCAATATTGTGCACAACAGCAGCTAAAGGGTTTTGTTATATCCCTGGATCAAAGTAAGGCATTTGATCGAGTGTCACATAAATATTTATTCAAGTTTTATGACATTATGGGATACCAGCAAAAGTAGTGAACTGGGTACAAATATTGTATGAACAAGCATCTGTGATCTGTCCAATGGGGGGTGGGCATTAGCTTGGCTATTCCAATTCAGACTGGGGTCAGACGGGGTGCCCGTTAAAGCCCCCGTTATATGTACTGACTTGGATCCATGTATCAAACATATTTCAAGTAATGCAATAGTAGGTATTCCGCAATGAACTGGAACTGGGATGTTAAAGACATCTGCCTATGCAGATGTTATTTGTTTATTTTTGCAAACTGAAGACAGTATCAGACAAGTTCTAGGAGAATTAGACAGGTTTACTACAGTGTCAGGAGCTAAGCTGAACACGGATAAAAGCATAGAAATTACATTAGGTACGGAGGAAGCACAAGGAAACATTGCAGGAATTCTGATCACAGAGGAGCCAATTAAGATTTTAGGGATATATATTGTAAAACAGGACATGATACAGAAGAATTGGGCATTAGCCATTCTGAACTGTGAGTGGAAGGTGGAGAAATGGAAAAATGGGTTTTGTCTAAACGAAAAAAGTGTATATGATAAAACAGTTCCTTATTCCGTTATTTTTATATGTTGGAGTTGAGCTTATCTCCCTCGCACCAGCCCATGTAAGACCCAAATCTTCTCACTTGAGGTCCCCCTGGTTTGATGGGGAGCTCAAGGCAATGAAGATTGTGGGTCAGAGGTTGGAGCGCTGCTGGCAGAAGTCATGCCTGGAGGAAGATAGACTAGCCCAGCGCTCACATTATTGTGAGTACCGGGGGCAATCACTCTTAAGAAGGCAGAGTTTCTGTCCAGAGAAATTGCTGCTGGGAAGAATCGACCGACTGTGCTTTTTTGGACTGTGGACAGGCTCTTAAATCCAGCCTGTCTCCAGCTGAAAAAGACTTTTTTAGATGCCTTGTGCGAAGAGTTCACTCAATTCTTCTTGGACAGGGTATTCACCATCTGGCAGGGCGTGTTGCCAGTGAGCCTTTCAGCAGCCTACAGTGAGCGTCTGGATTGTCTGGAGAGCGCTCCACATAGTTGGGGGGAATTTAAACCAATGGAGGTGTCGGAGGTCATTGGGGTTGCTGCCAAGTTAAAGCACACATATCGTGAACTGGACCCTGTGCCGACGTGTTTCTTGATGAAATGTGTCAGCAGTGTTGGCCCAGTGTTCACCTTGATTGTCCAGTGCTCTTTGACGGAGAGTATTTTTCCAGATGCCTTAAAGGAGACACTGGTTCATCCCTTCCTGAAAAAAATATAATTAGACCCTGACGTCAAGGTGGATTGCCATCCAATCACCAACCTCCCATTTTTGGGAAAAGCTGTTGAGATGGTTGTAGTGCAACAACATGAGGAGCACCTCATGGCCATCAGTCTTTATGAGCCATTCTAGTCTGGTTTCTGTGGGAGGCATAGTACAGAAACCACACTGCTTTGGGTGCAGAATGACCTCCTCAGAGTTAGAGATTGGGAGGAGGGGACATTCTAATCATTCTCGATCTCGCTTAAGTCTTTGACATGGTAGACCATTGTGTGTTACTCAACCACCTGAGGGAATTCTGTGGGCTCACTGGCTCTGTCATCTGCTGGTTTGAGTCATACTTAACAAACAGGAGGCAAGGAGTAGTGATAGGGAATTTCTCCATCTCCTCTAGCCTCCTGTCATGTGGAGTACCTCAGGGTTCAGTCCTGTCACCAATGTTGTTTGCCATGTACATGCTGCCCCTGGGTGAGCTCATTAGAAACTACTGCTTGGGTTTTCATTGCTATGCCGATGATATCCAGCTGTATCTTTCTTGTGCCCTGGGAACTTCTAGTGCAATGGAAGTACTAAATCGCTGCCTCACGGAGATAAATGACTGGATGTCCTCCAGCTGGTTGTGACTGAATCCTGACAAGATGGAGGTACTGGTGGTGGAGTCAAACAGAAGACAGAACAGGCTGTCCTCTGGCACCAAAACTGGTTTATTCTTGGGATCTGTGCCATTGAGGACTTTCTCTAGGGTGTGAAACCTTGGCATGATGTTTGACAGCAGATTATCATTTGATTTTCAGGTGTCATCCGTTGTCTGGGCAAGCTTTTTCCATTTTAAGAATATCACCAGGGTTAAGCCCCTAGTTCCATCTATGGACCTCCCTACCTTGGTACATGCCTTTGTGACATCTATACTTGATTACTATAATGTACTCTACCTCAGGGTCTCTGGAGGGAACCTTCACCGGTTGCAGAATGCGGACAAGGCTGCTAACTGGACAGCCAAAATGTTGTCATATTACTCCGGTCTTGTGTGAGCTGCCCGGGCTGCCAGTTAGGTGGAGGATTCTCTTCATGGTGGGCTTGCTCAACTTTAAGGCCCTACACAGGCTGGGTCTTGGTTATCTGTCAGACCTTCTCAAACCTGCCATCCTGGTCTGCTCCGCTCCCTCTGGTCCTCATCTAGGGGCCTCCTGGTGACTCTCAGAATAAGGCTCAAAACGCTGGTGACAGAGTGTTTAGCATCGCCGGCCCCATCCTGTGGAATTCACTGCCTCCATTTGGGAGGCCTCATTGGGTGAGGTTTTTAAGGCCCACCTCAAGGCCTTCCTGTTTAATCAGGCCTTCCCATGCCTTAGGCATTAGTACATCCTGGGCGCCCGGCTTATTTGTTTGAGCATCAGGTTTTAGAAATACATTTATAAATTATATTTATGTATACTGATATTTTATTGTTTTTATATTGATTTGTATTGTTGTACTGATAGTTTGTTCCTTCTGTTCAGTGCCCAGATCCTCTGGGATTGGGCACCAGAAAAATAAAATTTGCCTTGCCTAAAAATAAAATTGCCTTGTTGTGTGATATTTTTTACATTACGTTGTTTGATTTTGCTTTTGTTTTGTATTGAATTTGTTTTTAATAAAAATGCCCCTACTCTTTTTGAGAAATGCCTTAGGAACTTTAACATCCACCTGAACTACCACCAGAACAGACAGGTGAGACCTCGGTTTAACGTCTCATCCAAAAGACGGCACCTCAGGAGTGCTGCATCCCCCTCAGACTGCACTACGGTGTCAGTATTGGGATTTAGGTGGAAGACTAGGTTTGCTGGCAAAGGCACCTAGCTTTACCTGGGCTCTTTTCTTCTAGGTTTGCTTGTAAGAACAGAGCAAGGAACAATATTATCGAGCAAGGAAAAAGAATAAGGCTTCTTTTGGCTAGGCAGATTTACTGTTTGCTACTATTTTCTTTTGTGCTCACAGGTTTTGTTACTGTTTTTTGCTTACATTTTACTGCTTTATTGTTCTCTGATTCAAATTGATGTTGCAGAGTATACTTTCTGCTGCATTATTACAGGGTGTGCCTACAGGTTTGTTGCTGTTTTGTGGTCACAGATTGCTGCTGTAATCTTCTCTGATTCAAATTGTTTTTTGCAAGGTATAGCTTCTATTACTGCTTTATTTTTCTTTGTAGCAAAAAGTATTTTGTAGGGTATATCTTCTGTGAAATTGTTACAGGTGGTACTCACAGGTTTTACAGTTTTATCTATCATTAGGCTAAGCTTTCAGGGCTACTGCATTTGTTGTTGGTTGATTGTTGTTGGTTGATTGGCCACTCTCAAATCCTATGCCTAAGTATCTCATCCACCCCACATTCCTAACAACAGAAACCTAGGACCTACAAGCCTAGTTTCCTTAATCCAAGATGACCCTGCCTATTCTCTACCTTTTACCTATTCTGGTTTCCCTTTTGGCTGCCTACTCTTTCACCCCAATTTCTACCCTATTCCTTAATACCTCCTTATTTTTTATCATTTAGGTATGAGCTCTTACTCCGCGGAGACTATATGGGATTGTTGTCTCTTCTCATTTCAGTAAAGCTTATCATTATGTACCTTTGCATGGTAATTATGTTGACTGGTATGTATAGGCCCATATTGACCGGCACCTTCACAATGTTTTTTCTTTTTTTTTTTTTTTGCACCGTTGTCCACCATAATTGTAATCTTATGAAGTATTGTATTTATGCCCAGGACCACCTTGAAAATAAGCTTGCTCAATGGTGTTTATGCCTGGTTAAATAAAGTGATTGATTGTTTCTGTTCTTACCTCCTTATTTCTTTTGTCCATGATTATTCTTTTTCGGCAGGGGCAGGGCCCAACCACCCACCCCCATCCCCAACTATCCCATGCTACACTCCTTTTATAGAGTAGCATAGTCATAACATTTCCTGTAGCAAAGCAGGAAGGGAAGGATCAGAGAGGTATCCACACAGTGACCTCACTTACAGGGGCACAATTAATTAAACTTAGTATAATAAGTTATACAAAAACAAACAAAACAAATGAAAATATATATATATATATATATATAAATCTTTTGCTTTCATTTTCCTTCCAATTACTCAGATCAGGTTATAAACTTGGCAACTCAACTGGAATGGATATTATTAACTGCAGGTACTGTGGGACAGTTTTCAAAAGGGCAGTTATACAGGACTTAGGATGCTGTCCTACATGCTGGACCATTGGAGATCTAAGAGCTCAGCTCTGGGCAGCATGGGCAGAGATTGTGCACCTCAAATGACATATTCAGGAGGAAATATATTACAAGAACCGCCCGCCATTTCCCCAACATCCTATTGAAGCACCTCGACCTCAGAGGATAGTTGGTCTGGGAGGTTGGCAGGTGGTTAGGAGGGGAAAATTGGGTGCCCTATCACTTAATGCTCACCAACGTATCACCTCCACAAACCATATAACAACTACAAACAGGTGTCTGCCTCTATCTCCGAAATCAAACAAAGGGGCAGAGGACACAGCAGAGCAGGACACTGCAGCACAGGAGCTAGTGCTACAAAACTCACCCAAAACGGGGACCAAAACAAAAGAAGCAAAAGGGAAATCCAAAACACTTCTGATCATAGGAGACTCCATGATTCGGGGAGCTGATACCTACCTCCAGACGGGGGTAATGATCAGATATCTCCCAAGTACATTAGTGTTGAGAGACAGTGACCGCATTGCTAAAATCATGAAGGAAGCAGGAGAAAACATTGATATCCTGGTACACATAGGGACTAACAATCTCACCAGCTGGTCAATTGTGGAGACCAAGGAACGCTTTACCAGGCTGGGAGACAAACTGTCATCCATTTCATCTGGCATTTCCTTCTCTAAGATCCTGTCAGTCTGGGAGAGGAGGACAGATGGGCAGAAGGTTAGAGAAGGGAAGATAAGGAAGCTAAACATGTGGCTCAAGGGCTGGTGCCATGAAAAAGGGCACAAATTTGTAGGTAACTGGCAACAGTTTTAAGAGCGAAAGTTCTTTAAATTTGATGGATTGCATCTGACTAAAGAGGGAGTCAGTGCATTGGGACAGAAGTTTGATGTCTTTGCAGAATATTTAAACTAGCAAATGGGGAGAGGGTTGCGGCACTCAATACATCGAACGAGAGAACATCCCTCCCCCCTCAGCTAGTGATCAAATAGGAGTTCATCATGTTTGTAGTTTATGTGCATCACCAGGTAAGGAAAAAGATCTGGCTTCCCAAATGACGTGCAGGGGAAATGCCAGACCTCGCCCAAAAACTAACACACTGAAATCTTGCCAATGGAAAATCATGTACACTAATGCCCGCGGTCTGGGAAACAAGATCCCAGACCTGGAGGTAATAATGACAGAAGCTAAACTGGACATAGTAGCCATTAGCAAGACATGGTTCTCCAGTAACCACACTTGGAAGATTTCAGTACCCAGCTATGTACTGTTCAGAAAAGACCAAGGTGCAAAAAGGGGGGAGGGGAGTGGCACTTTATGTTAATGAAAATATCAAAGCTACAGAAATTCAGAATACACATAAGAAGCCAGAGGAACTGTGGGTCACCCTGAAAACAAGAAATGGGACAGCCATATGAACTGGGGTTGTATACAGGCTTCCAGACCAGGGGGAGGACATAGACACATTACTGTTAGAAGATATACAAAACATGACAGCTAAAGGGGAGGTTCTGATAATGGGAGACTTCAACATGCCAGATACAGATTGGTCAATACCAGCAGGAACATCCACCAGAACCAGACACATAGTGGATTTCCTGCAGGGGGAGGGCCTCAAATAACTGGTATAACAACCCACAAGAGACAGGGCTATCCTGATCTAGTACTGACTAATGGGGAGAGGATCACAGATCTCTAGGTAGAATGTCACCTGGGGGCCAGTGACCATCACACGGTATGGTTCGGTTTGGCCACTAGAACTAAATCATCCCATTCCAAGGCAAAAATATGGGACTTCGGAGGAGCTGACCTTGATAAGCCAGCCAACAGTTAAGATAGCCCTGGAAAGAAGAAATACAGGTGAGGGGGTACAGGAAAAATGGGCAAGCATTAAAGATGCAGTACTTGAAGTAACATCCCATTGTGTTAGGGAGAAAAGCAAGAGCAAAAGAAGGAGGAAACCACTTTGGTTCTCAAAAACAGTGGCTGAAAAGATCAGAGCCAAAAGGCTGGCCTTCAGGAAATATAAGGAAATGCAGCAGGATGAAGGTAGGGAGGCATACCAAACTTCCTCAAGGGAAGCAGGGAATGCAGTAAGGTAGGCAAAGGCCAAAACTGAGGAAACACTAGCACACACAGTAAAAGAAGGGGACAAGACATTCTATAGATATTTATTTTATTTATTTATCAAGTCTAGGATTACAAGTACCTTTGAGCCTTGGCTCTTTTACAAAGGTTCCACGTCAGAGAAATACAAATTATGGGGAACATCAAGACAGACATTACAACAATGTGGACATTGCAAACAGAGTACAGATTAATACAATTCAAGGGTAGCATTGTAACAAGGCAGCCAGCGGCATTTGTCAGAGAAAATAAATTAGTGAAAGGAGAAAGTCCAGAGAGGGTATTGCTAAGATCAAAGGGGATAAGTGGGAGTGTGTGGAGGAGGACCAAGGAAAAGCATCTATCCTGTTTACTGAGGAGAAGGTAGGGCAGGGCCCACAGCTCAGCACCATGGTTAAAGGGGGGAGGGAGGTGTGCACAAGTCCCTTCACAAAAGAAAAGGCCCTACAAGAGCTCAGTAAGTTCTGGGTGGACAAGCAATGGAACCTGATGGCATACATCCCAGGTTACTAAAGGAGCTAAGGGTGGAACTAGCAGAGCCAACAGCAGAACTGTTTAGCAATTCTCTGAGCACAGGAGAGGTCCCAGAAGACTGGAGAAGGGCTCATGTGATCCCACTCCACAAGAGTGGCAGCAGGGAGGAGGCAGGGAACTACAGACCAGTCAGTCTTACCTCAGTAGTAAGCAAAATTATGGAGGCACTTCTTAAGGAAAGGATAGTGCAACACCTGGAATCCATAGGAGAACAGGATCCAAGGCAGCATGGGTTTACAACAGGAAGGTACTGTCAAGCTAATCTCATAGATTTCTTTGACTGGGTAACCAGAGTGGTGGACCAAGGGGGCACAGTTGATGTCGCCTACCTTGACTTCAGCAAAGCTTTTGATATTGTTCCACATAGAAGAATGATTAATATGCTGAGTAGGCTTGGGGTGGGTCAGAGGTTGGTTAACTGGGTGGCAAACTGGTTGGCAGTCAGAAAACAGAGTGAAGGTAAATGGTATACAGCCAGAAGAGATGCAAGTCACAATTGGGGTACCTCAGGTATCAGTCCTGGTGCCAGTCCTCTTCAATATCTTCATCAGTGACATTGCAGATGGACTGGAGGGTAAGGTTTGTCTGTTTGCAGATGACACCAAGTTCTGCAACAGAGTAGATGATCCAGATGGTGTGGGCAGAATGAGAAGAGATCTGGATAAACTGGCAAAATGGTCAGAAGAGTGTCAACTGGAGTTTAACACAAAGAAGTGCAAGATCATGCACATAGGGAAGAGAAACCCTGAAGCCACCTATAGATTGGGAGGGAAGTTGCTGGCAATCACAAGGGAAGAAAGAGACTTGGGCATCATCATTACAAATGACCTGAAATCATTAGTCAGACCACTAAAGCAGTAGGTAAGGCCCGAGAGATGTTGGGGTGTATTAGTAGGAGTATCACAAGTTGTAAGAGGGAGGTAATAATCCTTCTTTACAAGACACTGGTTAGGCCCCATCTGAAGTACTGCATGCAGTACTGGAGGCCGCACCTGCACAAGGACATTAACAAAGTGGAGCCAGTCCAGAGAAGGGCAACCAAAATGGTGCACAGACTGCATCAGAAAACACATGAGGACAGATTAATGGAGCTCAATATGTATACCCTAGAGCAAAGGAGGGAGAGAGGTGATATGTTTGAAACATTCAAACATCTTATGGGCATTAACAAGATGAAAGAGTGTAACATGTTTCAATATACAAAAAATAGCAGGACAAGAGGACACAGCAAGAGATTAGAGGGAGGCCAATTAAGGGGTAATGTGAGGAAGTTCTTTTTCACAGAAAGGGTGGTGGATGCATGGAATGGCCTACCTCAGGAAGTGGTGGATATGAATAGAGTGCAGGGCTTCAAACAGGCATGGGATAGGCATAAGGGAGCAATACAGATGAGTAGGAATAGATAGGCCATTGACAAAGTAAAGGCCTATGGCACATTCATAAGGTAAAAAAATGGGCAGACTGGATAAGCCTTGCGGTCCTTATCTGCCATCAGCTTCTATGTTTCTATTTAACCCAAGTGCCTAGTATGGGGATAGAACCCAGAGCCTTCTGATCTTCTGGCCTCAGAGGTGAGTGTGCAACCTACTGAGCCACTGACGCTGCTATGTAGATGCAGATGATAAGGTCACCTATGCCACCAGCCCTGACCAAATGTCCCTTACACAAAAACTCCAATGCAGTTTTGAGGCACTTGAAAGATGGTCCTATCAGAATAAGCTGTTACTGAACTATAAAAAATGAAAACCATGCTCTTCACTGGTCCTTAAATAAAGACAAAAAAAATCTTCCTTTCACCATCCGGAATTACTACGGTGATGCACTCAAACAGGTTGCTACTTTTAAGTACTTAGGGCTAAACCTGGATGAGTAACTTACATTTGCCCCCATGTGGACAATATTGTAAAGGTAGCTGCCACACGATTCGGTGCTCTCTACAGACATAGGCATTGCCTCACACCTGTGGCAAAATGCACTGTAGTGTCTAGCACTCTACTCTCAGTGCTAGACTATGGCCTTGCTGTGTATGGTGCACCCACAGACAAGGTCCCAAATAGGGTCAAACTGATACTAAACAAGGCCTGCCACTTCATCCTGGGTGCTGATAGGCTCGCACATACAGGTTCCCGATATGCCCAATCAGACTGGCTCCCACTGCAGGACAGAACCAAGTACCAGGTTTGCTCACTAGAAATGCAGGTGCTCTTGGGGCTCCCCCCCACCCTCTATACAATCCCTTCTGTGCCCCGCCAACAACTACACACAACCAGGAACATGGCTAGGAAAGTCCTAGCTATACCTTTCTGACATACTAACATGGCTCAACAATCCTACACCTACCGAGCACTCCCTGTGGCTAACTACGGTTCTGGAATCTCTGCTGAGCCTGCCAAGCATAGCCAGATTCAAGACAGGGCTAAAAAAGGCACTCTTCCTGAGCCGTAGATGTGACTGCAGTTTGACATAAGTGAAGGTCTGCCCCATGCTTATGGGCTTAGATTCTGAAACAACATCTAATTATATGGTACACTAAAGACCTGTCTCTCTTCTACCTAAGAATTGCATTGAAATATGTTTTGACAAGGCTCCTTTGGATCTGCTCTTTGTACCTGTACTAGCTTTCTTTGTACACTGTTGACCAGGAACTTTTGTAAGTGAGCTTGGAGCTCAAAGGAGTAATATCCAATTGAATAAAAATAAAAATCCAAAAAAAGTCTGAGACAGAAATTAAATATTGGTTATGCAGTTGTATAATAAGAGCAGCATAGTGTTGGCACAATTGTGTTACCCTCAGTTTAATTTTTGGGGCTGATTTATTTTTCTAATCAAGCTTTTTCTCAGCATGGATCAGCCTGATGGCATACCTCAGTCCCATCAACGATCTTCTGTTTCTGCTATAAAAGTTTTTATTGAAGTTTTGAATAATACAGACATATTTGATTAAAAACACAAGTGATGTAGGCAATAAAAACATTTGTCAACCACATGTGTCTCAGTTGATTCTATGACATGGAACAAGAGTAAATAAAATGCATAGCACCTTGACCAATGGCAGAGGTAGTATTATGTGCTTATAGATGAAAGTAAACAATACATCTTCTAATATGAGAATAAATGGAGTAAAAAATCTTCACCACTATCTCATTACTCAAGTGTATACAAAACTTCTGTATGTGTAATACCCAGGACAGCACACCTACAGTAGGGTCTCTAGAATACACAAAAGCAAACAGATTTATTCCTGACTGGAGAACAGTAGCTAGGTAAAAAGGGGAGAGGGTGCACTCCAATATATAATTATAACATAACAGACAAAAATGGGGAGGGGGCATGGTATGGCTCTCAAAACAGGGGTGATGATCAAGAAAGATGAACAGTCGCAACACAACAAATGTTGAACTAGAATGTTGGTTGTATGGATTGCTGCTACTACATCTGCTAGCAACATGAACTCTCTTGATTATATTTTCAGTAGATTTTTTTTTTATTGTCTAAAAACATTTGAACTGATTATTTTTTTTTATCATATATTGACTTTTTTATACTTTTGCTCAGGGCTGTGCTAACAACAGTAAGGGCCCCCACTGCAAATCATGCTGTGGGGCCTACCTCCTCATCAATAACCTTAAAATAACAATTAGCACATGTAACATATTTATAACTTAAGTTCTTTTGTATCTGTCCTGCTGAGCAACCATAGTTTGTTCATGCTGCCCCTCCCATTCCCATTGCTGGCACCATGATCAAGAAACTGTAGATTGTATTTTGTCTGTGCTCCTCCTGGAGCCAAAATTAAGTGTTTTGAGTAATGGACCCTATTTCTTCTTTGTTCTGTACTCCCCCCACCCTGTGAGACTGGAGCTGGAATCTTCAGCATATATCCCACTGCTGCCACTGCTGACAGCCCCTGTTTTAAATGGATAAGCAATGTACAATGAGAGAGTTGCAAGTTTGTCTATAATAATAAATTGGTTTCTTAATGCTGGCCTCAGAGGCTGTGTGCCCCCTGACAAGGTGGGCTCTACTGCAACTGCAGCTCTTGCACCCCCCCGGTCACTGCCCTGCTTTTGCTACTGAAAAGCACCTGTTTGCTGTTGTCTATTTTCACTGACTTCTGACTGCTGAAATGTTGTGGGCTCTTTGAAATCATCTGACTACTGTTGTTTCTTTGTGGATTGTGCCAGGAGGCCAACAGTAGCTCTCTATGTACATGGTGTTACTGCAGGGTTATTTTTGCATTTTCAATGACTTTGTGATTGAACCTTTCCATCTGCAGTTTTTACTGAGCTTTTGCTAGTCCTTTTGAACTTTGTTTTACTGATCATCTGGTGCTTGCTATTTTTTTTTTTAAACGTTTCTGTGTTGCACTTGCAAAGGAACCTTAGCAACATGTTTGCAATATTATGACATCTGAGGATTCAGACAGAATTCAGAATCTTTTGAGAAGCTAAGTTCTTAATTTTTTTTTTTGAGATTGCATTGATGTTGTAAGTGGCAAGTCAGGTGTAAAAATGCTACTACTGTTAATCTGAGCTTCTACCAACTGTATTATAAGACAGATTTATATGTCCATACATTACTAAGTAACTTAGACAGTTTTATAAGCACTCAGCAAGTTAGAATGATACATAGGGTGAGTGAGGAGGAAATCAGCTGTAGGAATTGTGGAGCGCTCCTCTCCAAGGCTATACTTTGGAGTAGGGGACATTGCTCTAGATGTAGGACCTTCTGGAAGCTCCATACACAGCTGGCGGCAGCAAGGGAGAAAATAACTGAGCTGTGATTCCAACTAAGCTGGTGCTCACCCCAGCAACCCCACTACCCCAGAGGCTCACTGCCTCAGGGGGATGGAAAGTGGTAGGGAAGGGGAGAGGAAGGAGATTGTGTGGCAGAGACAGTCACATGGCAGTCAGCCCTGACAGAGATACCAATGGAAAATCTATTTGCACCCCTGGAAGTGGCGCAGGTGACCAACTCTAATGCGGTTATATTGAGTCAGTTGGTGTTGAGGGGAAAGTAGACATGGTGACACCTGGCGGCAAGTGTGGGCGGACATCATTAATATGGATTCTAGTGAGAGAGAACTCTATAATTTGAGGTGTGGGGAGGGTGGTAGGCAGTGTGGGAAAGGAGAGGGGTGGTAAGATGCCTGCTTGGAGCATCAGCCATCTGGGATTTGGAGAAGATAGGGAGAAGGGGAGGAAGTAGGGAGTGCTGGTACACCTTGGTACCAACCATCTGGTAAACCGGTCTGTGGAGACAGTGAAGCAGGACTCCTTTTTTTTTTAAATATAGCTTTCTATTTTATTTTGAGATAGAATATCACATACATAATCACATTTTATGCAACATATTAGTTGTTGAGGTTCCTTGTTACAGCATATACAGGCAATTAGTTTATAGGCATTTAATTTATACACATAGGATTGTTTAACATATCTCTGTAGTAGTATCCTACTATCTTTCTCTGTTTGGTAAATAGACCAGAATAAGAGCTTATAGACTGTAGTCTTAAATAAATATTGTTCCATAGCTTCCCCCTCCCATGTTTTCCAGATCAACATCCCTCTCAGTCTGGGTCTCCTCCCCTTATCAGCAAAGACTCCAAGATAATATACTATCTCAACTATGATTAAGTTGAAAACCATAAGATATGCATCTTTTTGTTTCGTGGTACAAATTATGGATAGGTCTCTAATTGATGTGCAACCCATAGTCCCCATCTAGCATTAAAGGTGTTTATCCTGTTGTTTATCTTATATGAGAGACATTCCAAGTTATATACTTCATAGGTGAGGTTTCTCCAAGAGGCTTTATCAGGGGCTGTTTTAGTAAGCCATAGTCTGGTGATAACTTTTTTAGCTATTAAAATTAAAAGCGTGATAATTTTATATTGAGACCAGTTGATCTGTATATCCTATGGTGGCGTTGCTGTCAGGATAAATCCTGGGGTAAACAGATCAGGGTTGCCAAAAATGTTGTTAATTTTCACTATGATAGCCCTCCAATAATCAGATAGGAGGGAACAAGCCCATAATATGTGTTCTTGGCCTGCAGGAGAATATCCACATCCTCTCCAGTAAAGACTTCCACCTGGTGCCCCTAATTTTACCTGGATATCTGGAGTTCTAAAAAATCTAACCCTGGTCTTCCAGGCAAATTCCCTCCAATAAGATATTGCTGAATTCTTAGAATAAAAGTAGGTGGATTGTAATCATCTATCTGGGTCTAGTTCTAATTTAAGTTCCCTTACCCATCTAGCTCTCACTTGGTCATGTTCCAGTGCGGACATAGTGTGCATTGCCTGATATATATTACTAATAATGTGTTCCTGTGATCTACCTTCTATGGCCTGGATAATCAATTGTACCTTTTTAGACGGGGCTTTTGCTATTCCAGTTAAAGAGTCAACCATCTCAAGTAGAGCATTATGTAGTGCCCCATAAGTTGGGAGCTCTCTCTGCGGTAATCCATATGAGGATTGTAAATATGTGAATGGATGAATTCCCGAAGGGCCTATCAGTTGGAATACATATCTGATGGAATAATGCTCCCATCTTAGTAGATCTGTCTCCAGCAAGGAAGGGAAAAGATCTTTATTAGGAGCTAGGGCATTTAAAAAGTATTTCTCCTGAGAGGTTAACCTATACTGAGTCACATAAAGCCAGTTTTTTTAAAATTCTGCAGTCATTTTCAGAAACTGGGTCAGGGGATAACATCTGGTGAGGTCTCCCAGCAGGTACATTGGTAAAGATTCCAGTCAATTTAAGGTTATTTCTGTTGTTTTCCAGTGTGCCTTGTAAGAGGGCTTGATGAGTAATAGGGCTGTGTGGGTTTGAGCTGCTCTGGAATATTCTTTCAGGTTAGGTAAATTTAGCCCTCCCTGCATCTTAGGAACCTGTAATAAGGTATATTTTACCCTTGGGTATTTTCCTCCCCAGATAAACCTAGAGATGAGCTTGTTCCAGGATCAAAAATAAAAGTCCAAGGGAACAGTTGGCAACATTTGTAGGAAAAATAATAAATGAGGGAAAATATTCTGTTGAATTGTTTCCACTTGATTAATTAGACCCAGGGGGAGTTGTGTCCATCTAGACATATCCAAAGTAATTTGCTGTGTAATTGGTTCCATAGTCACCATTTCAAGGTGTATTAGCTTGGCTGGGATTTTTATCCCTAGGTACCTCGAAGCAGGACTTCTGAAGGCTGGGGGAGACATTGAAGAGGCATTTGGCTTCCTTGGCCTCTTCTGAGGTCCCATTTGTCTAGGGTAAGGAGGAGGAGGAGGCTGGAGTGAGGAAGGAGAATATCAAGGAGTTCATTTGGTGGTTAAAAAAGTTGTGTCAAGAAGAAGGGTACTACTTTGTAGGGGACTGGGGGGGCTTCTAGGACAGGAGTCTCTTCAAAGGTGATGGCTTTCTCTTAACAAGGGAGGAGACTAGTGTGTTATGGTAGAACTCTGACATTTACATTAGTAGACAGTTAAACTAGCTGCAGAGGAGGCTGGGGCTAGGGATTCTACAGCTGAGACAGGTGAAGTGGGGGACCTAGCCAGGACTTCACCAGGGATGCAGGCTAGGGGTATAAGAAGTAGTAGCAGAGTGGAATGAATTTGGGGAATCAGGGAATGTAGGCCACATAGAGCAGCAAAAAAGGAAAAACACAAGACACCATGGATACCAAGAAATTGTGATGGGGAAGTCAGTAGGGTTGTGTGAAATTAAACCTCAGCTGGTGGAATTTTGGCAAAAGCTGGATTTCACTTTCGCAAAATTTCAGAATGCACTTTGGCAACTTTCATGAAAATCCCAACTTAGAATGGCAGAATGAACATTTGATTTGCAGATTAATGTATTAAACCGTGGAAAGAAATTACATAGATTTGATCACTGTCAGGTCAGTTGTGTGATATTTCTTTCTGTAGTTGAACTCATTGATCTGCAATTCATACATTCATTCCACAGTTCAGTGAATCATTAATACATTACACTGCAGAAAGATACAGTATTCTGAAGAACTCATCACTGAACTGCAGAATGATTACATATTTTGTGAAATGATCAATTAAACTGCAGAATAAAATGTCTCAGAACTGTCACTCTGTAATTCTTGTATATTATTCTACAGTTCAGGCAGAAAATTCTGCAGAACAGGATGAAAATCTGTCAAAAATGTTCAGAAAATTCTGATTTTGCCAAAGGCAGAAGTTTGGAAAATTTCACATTTACGAAATTTCACAAAAGTTCCACAAAGGCATAATTTGTAACCTCTGCCCAGCTCTAGAAGTCAATCAAGAACCAGGAGGGATAGGAGAGCAAATTGGAGGATTGTTTGCCTCAGTGTCAGGAGTCTGGGTAATGGTGGCAGACTCTGGGATGGATATAGTGTCTGTTAAAGAAACTTGGGCCTAAGAGAATAATGACTGGTATCTGGCAATCCTTGGGTATGTCTTATATAGGTGAGATAGCATGATGGGCAGAGGGGGAAGGGGGTAATTTACATTGGGAAAGGAACAGATGCAGTAAATAATACATCCACTGGAGGGAATGGGAAGGTAGAATCACCATGGGTACAGCTCACAGAGTTGTTGGGTAGGAAACTTTGCATGGGGGTTGTAACACTTGCCCGTACCCTGCTTTCACCTACCTGGGTGATGGAGTCTGGCAGCTGCAAGGAAGATTAGTTACAAGGCTGGCAGCTATTAATTGGGGTTAAAAAAATATAACAATAATAACAGTGCTGTAGGAAATACCATGAGGTAGAAATCTCTTTTCAAAATTAGGACCAGTTTATTTAGCAGACTATAAATAATTGTTTTTTTTCTCCTTTCATCAATGGCTCTATCAACAACAAGGTAAATGGCTAGGAATATGGCTGCACAGCCTAAACAGTGAAACAACATTTGTACAAATGAATATCACGTTTCTTTTCCTTGACAAATCAACTAGAACCTTTTGTAGCACACATTTTTCACCCCCCACCCCCCGAGATGAACAGTAAATGTCCTGGACACATTTCAGTCTATTTGCCACAGTTCGTAGTACCTCAACCCCAAAAAGTGAAATTCATGATGTAGTTCCTTGCTGTGATGTGTTCCCCTGGCCAGGGACTGATGAGGTATCATCTTCCTGAAGTTCTGCTTCACTCTTGGTCCTCTTTGGTCCTGGTCGAAAGGTGAACCCTCCCTGTACTTTAACTATAAAATAACAAACTATCTGCAGGTGTCTTGATTTAACTGAAAACAAATTACTGGAACTTCCTCTCACTTCTCCTTGGGTTGGTCTGGCAAGGTCCAACAGTTCTGTAAATACTTAAACTAACTTACTTTTCCTGACTAAAAAATGTGTTTCTAACTAGGCAGAGATATCCCCCTAACTGTCTACCCTGTCACTTTAAACTCTTGCTATGTTTCCTTATTTTGTTCTTCAGAGGAGTTGCCTGTGGCAGAGCCCTCCCACAGCACTCCTGTCAGCTACTTGAGGAGGAGAGAAAGCCCACTTGAGCTGCTCCTCCTCAGTCTTTTAGCCTACCCTACTTGGCACCAGATTGGTGCTTTTAGCTGCCAAGGCCTCTGGCAGCCAATCAAGAGAGAGTTTGAGCTTCCCTAGAGACGGGAACATCTCAAGCTGCTCCTGCCAACTGCTGTCTTTGCCCCACTTTGAAGCCCCTTATTACACCCTTTCTGAGGTAACACTGCCCAGATATGATGTGGGTAGATAGGGCTGGTGATTTCACAGCTTCCCCACCTCACACTTTTCCAAGTTAAATTGTTGTTTCCCATCGGAAGCCACTGAAATGCAGCCCCCCCCCCTTTTTACTTTTCATGATCTCCGACTGATCCTGCCTCCTGTGCTGATGTCAGGATGTCCTAGTAATGTCTATGCCAGCCAGCATGCTCAGAACATGCTCTGCCTGATGCTACCTGGAGGACTGCTTGCTTCTGCCCCCAGGTAGCCACCTATTTTTAAATATATTTCTATTTATTGATTATTGTGTAGCCCCTTTTGGGCTTCTGCTAGTTGCTGCTATGGGCTCTTAGCCTGATTACTTTCTCTCTGTTTTTTCTCTGCTTCTCTTCCTGTGCTCCTCCCCAGTTTACATTTACAGCCCCTCGGGGCTCCCACACCAGCTGCTGTGTGGCTCTTCAGTTATTTTCTCCCCTGAGGGAGCACTCAGCCCTTCCTTGCCTGCACCCTGTAGATGCTAACTTTTATTTGAAACATCAGCCCACTGACTCTTTCTAAAGCCCCAGTGTGTCTTTCTGTATGTGGCCCCTGCTGCTCTCTGCTGCTGTCTTGCTCCTCCAACACCCCCCCCCCCAGGCTTTACACCATGCCATAGTGCAGCATTACTTCTGACGGCTCCATCACCCTACACTCGCCAGGACCCTCCCCAGCTCTCTCCAATGACGCAGAGTGGCCTCACTAAATAGCAGCTTCCTTGTTGCTCTTTTTCCCCTGGCTGCCTCCTCTTAAGCCTCATAGGGCATAATTAATTCAAATTACTGCTGGAGCGGTGATCGGGAAGGAGGAGGGAAGGTGCTTTAACTACTGCCTTCTGTTCTGCCCCTCCAACTCCCACTCGTGCAGAGTAGGCTGCAGTCTGTGCTTTGTGTGGGCTGGGAGTGCTGCAGTGCTCACAGGCACTCTGTAGTGTGGTTGCACTAGCGGCAGCTGTCCTTTGGCTGCACAACAGCCCACACTTGCTCCTGCTGCTGATGCCATCCACTAGTGCCCACAGCAATAAAAGGGCTCAGGGGAGCCCTCAACAGACCCCAGGGAAGGGTTTTAAAATTTATTTAAACAAATCCTGACCTCCTGCACCTGGGTGGTAGCCCACTAGACCACCAGGGCATTTCATTTAATATTGGCTTCCCCAGGGCATTTCCTAGCCCCACAAGATCACCAATGTCACCTTTATTTATCTACAAGGGCTACTAGCCCCCCACTAGCCCACTTGGGCTACTAACTAAAATATTGGCTACTCACCCACCACTGGGGCCAAAAGGGCTTTTGCTGAGCCCCCTTCCCCAAACTTCACTCTCTTCCCTCTCTCTCTCTCTGCTTTTTCTTCTTACTGTCGCCTTTACCTTTCTAACCCTTTTTTTCTTTTTATTCCACAAGTCTGACAGGACAAGGGCCCCTACTTATCAGATAAGTATCACTTTTTATTTCTATCCTGTCCCTTCCACCCTGCTGGACCCCCTTAGGAACTGTGGATCCTTTGTGACCCCTTTCTATCTTTATTTTTACAGGTACACTGGCATCATCCCCTTGGACTCCTACCCTGGCACCCTGCAGCAGGTAAGTCCCCATATTTTATTATTTTATTTTTTTGATGGGTTGACTATAACAGGTGGCTGTGCCTGTTACAAGGTGATTTACAGACCACCAGTGTGAGGAGAGGAAAGAGATAGGAACTAGGAGCAGAGGTAGAAAACAGGGTGGCAAAAGGGGAGCTGCGTGTAGTAGGGGATTTCAACCAGACATTGACTGGGACAGCTCAGCAGTCAGGAGCATCAAAAGTCAGATCCTGCTTGATACTTTTCAGGACTGCATGCTGGTGCAAAAGGTCAAGGATCCCACTAGACAAATCTGCCATTCTTGATGTGGCACTCACCAACTTGTAAAGAGTAGGCAGAGTGCGGGTTGGTAAACCATTGAGTTTCAGCTACCATAAAGCTATATGGTTTGAGTTGGCCCTGGGCACCAGTAAGCCCTCTTCTAAGGCTGTGGTGGTGGAGTTCTGAAGGGCAGATTTCATGCAAATGAGTGAATTAGTCTTGGTCAGGTTAGTTGAGGTATACAGAATCTGAACAGTGGAAGAAAGATGGGTGGTTATAAAAGGGGCCATTCTCAAGCAACGGAAACATGCACAAGAGCAGTTATCAAGAGAAACAAGTATAAGAGTTCAATCTGGTTCTCTGAAAAGGCCAAGGAGGCAGTAAGGGCCAAAAAGAAGGCCTTTATAAGGTGTAAAGAAAAACAGGGGCCCAAAGAATGGGACGAGTATCAGAAAAAAACTAGAGGCTAAGAGGGCAGTCAAAATTGCAAAGGCAATCTGGCCCAATAGTGTGGAGGGCTGAGGTGCTGTGCACCCTACCTCCTACCATGTCAGCAATCTGAATTTGTGAATGAGCTTGAGTCACTGGGATTGGCCGGGGGGAGAGGACTGAACATCTGCCAGACAGCTTTCCACTCCCATGGCAAGGAAGGTATGCTGACTCAGCCCTTGGCTGCCACCAGGTGGAGGCCGGGGAGGGTAGTGCAGGTACTCAAGTGGCACTGAAGGGAGGGGAAGTGGTTCCATAGCATGAGTGCACCTCTACATGCACACACTTATGTATTGTTGTGGCAGGGGACCCAAGAGGAGAAAATGGAAAATGGTCAATTCTGCACCATTGCCTGGTGCTCCAGCCCAATTCTGGATGTGCTTATCCAGGTGGGGGGATGGCACTCTCTTCTTCTTGGCCACAGCATGGGGTCACCTCATGGGGGACTTCTGGCAAGGTGAGTATGGAGGAGGTGGATGCCAGGAGAGAGAAAGAGAGAGAGAGGCAAGGACAGGGCTGAAAGCCCACCTGCATCAACCAATGGAAGAAAAAGCATTACGGAAAAAGATTGCAAAGGTAGACACAGAACTGTGTATGTGGATGGGGTCAAGGGAACGTAAAAACTATTTTTTAGATCTAGTCAAAGAGAAAAAAGACTGGAGGGGGAACTATTAGACTAAAAGAGGGGGGGAAGGTAGTAGACGAAGTTGGGCAGAAAGCAGCAGTGCAGAATGACTACTTCTTCTCGGTATTCACTGGGGAGAACAGCAGGCCCTTTTCAGAGAGTGGGATAAAGGCAGCTGATAGAGAAGTCCCAAAAATCATGCTGCAGAAATATATGAGAAAAAGAGTCAGAATAGGGTTAGCAGCCCTCAAGGTAAACAAGACCCCAGGGCCAGATGGGATGCATCTGAGGGTTCTAAGGGGAACAGGCATCGGTGTTAGCTGAACCTCTGGCATGGCTGTTTAGTACCTCTTTGTAACAAGGGGTAGCTCCCAAGGACTGGTGAATGGTGGACATAGTTCCACTGCACAAGGGAAAGAATAAGGAGCAGCTGGGGAACTACAGACCCATGAGCCGTACCTCTGTGGTAGGGTAACTGACAAAGACACTAGTCAAAGAGGACCATGTGGAATACCTGGAGAAAAATGGGCTTCATGATAGTACGCAGCACAGGTCTGTGGTAGTGATGTCTTGTTAGACCAGCCTTATTGTATTCTTTATGACATGATATAGATCTTCAAGTTCCTGAAAGTAAGTAACAAGGTAGGCTGTGAGGAGCTGTTTACTATGAACAGAGAAGATAGGAAAAGGGGTCAAGAGTAGAGGTTAATGGGGGAAGGGAGGTTTACAAAGGATGTGCAGAAGTATTATTTTACTTAAAAAGTGGTTGAACCATGGAATGATCTGCCAGCAGAGGAGGTGGGAGCCAAAACCATAAATGGCTTTAAATAAGGCTGGGATATAGTCTAGTGGATGTGAGATACTCAGTGGGAAGTGGGGGATGGAACATGGATAACAAAAAGAGGAATAATGTAAGCAAAGACCCCACAAAGGCAGTAGAATTTGAGGTATTATAGGTTAATATTATCAGACTAGATGGACCATTGGTCTTTTTCAGTCATCATTGTCTATGTTTCCATGTTACTATATTCCTTTCACTGGGTAACCAGGGAAGTTGACAAGGGTCATGCAGTAGACATACTGTACTTCGACTTCAGCAAGGCATGCGACTTGGTACCACACAGTAGTCTGGTGAAGAAGATGGGGGATCTGTGAAGAGCTAAGAAAATAGTAAGGTGGGAAGGGAGTTGGTTGGAGAAGAGGCAGCAGAGGGTTGTGGAGAATGGAGTCAGATCAGTGGAAAGACAGATCACCAGTAGAGTACCACAGAGATCTGTCCTGGTTCCAGCCTTCCGCAATATGCTCATCAGTAACATGGGAGAGGGAATCCTGAGCATGTTGTGTCTGTTTGCAGATGACACTAAACTATGTGGTAGAACTGACAACATGGAGTGGATAAGGGAAATGCAGAGAGACCTGCAATGTATTAGGAGGGCCAATCCTAGCAGTAATTCTGTCCAAATGGCAAAACACAATACAGGCACAGGTGTTGCAGAAATTAATAAGAAATCTTTTATTAGTAGCCTCACTAACAGAAATTACAGCGTAACATTAGCCAGGAGCCTGGAAGACCTCTATCTACCCTGGGTGAAGAATGGAACTCAGTTAACATAACAGTATCTTTTGTTAATATAGTAAAATTAAAACAGTCATTTACCTTAGCAATGGCTCATCTTGGACGAAAGTAAAACATTTCTTACTGGCTAACTTGGTGGGCTGCTCCGGCTATGTACCGTTATCTTAGATATACATTTATTTGCTTACTACAGTGATTTGTGAATACAATAGAATTATTCTGGCAGATATTACCTTGTGCATACATTTTGCTAATGCCAGTAGCTGGCACTGCAGACCATAATTATAGTACTATAAAAACTTTATAGTAACAAGCAATAACTAAGTCATTTTCCACTATTCTGTAAATGATGTTAGAAAATGGGCAAAGTGTATTCGTGTTCCTGATTGGCTGCAAGAGCCAATTTGCCGGTCCGATATGAGACAACAGAGACTTGGAAATAACTAGTCACAGTCTCAGTTGCCTCGTATAGTTCTAAATATTAGTGGGCTAGAAGAACGTTCAAAAGGCAAGCATCGCCATGTTTTTTTTTTCGTTTAGCGAGTGTAACAAGCGAGAGCCTCAAAGTGAGTCCATCTTACTGTAATTTAAATAAATGAAATAAACTAGACACCAAATAGCAAACTAAATGCAAAATATTTTTTTTTAAGTAAACAGCCAGCTGTTACTAATATAGACAGTCTCGCGCTCCTCTAGCAGCTCCCTGATCTCCTTTCCACTTGCCTACTTTCTGCCTGTTGCTTACTATCTCCATCTCCAGGGAAACAAACTTACGGAATTGCCACCATCAGTCCTTGGCCCGATTCCCCGATCCCTTCATTTGTGAAACTGTTGTCCGGCTGAGTACCCCGCTCCAAACTGAACAGCAGCACCAGGAGAAAACAAAAAAATCTACTTGTTTTTACAGGTCTACTTTTCTTTTTTGCTGCCTTATCATCTGACCTTCTGTGCCTTCCTACCCGATGCAAGCCAAATAGTAGTTGAGGCTAAATTTATGTTTTTGTACACGGCGGTCATGTCACGGGAGGGGGAATACCTTGCAGCAGTGACTGATTGATGAAGAAAGTGAGACACGCCACTTACAACAAATTATTATTATTTTTTTTTTTTAACAATTTTTCTGGCCCTCCGTCTCGGAGAGGCCTCTGCTCTCCCCTACTCACTCTACCACCTGCTGTATTCCCCTACATCTTCAATTTCATTGCGGCTCCCCAGGATGGGAGACAGCAACCCAGGAAAACCACAGGGGCAGTGATGGGGAACCAGCTTTGGGCGTGTGGCGGTGG
Source organism: Neoceratodus forsteri (assembly GCA_016271365.2). Classification (NCBI taxonomy): domain Eukaryota; kingdom Metazoa; phylum Chordata; order Ceratodontiformes; family Ceratodontidae; genus Neoceratodus; species Neoceratodus forsteri. Next base: position 359,854,659 of record CM057459.1, on the reverse strand, counting down.
TACTGACAGGGCCGTCGCCTATCCGAGCAGGAGGGTATGTTCTGGATTTACGCCCTCAACGTTGGATGTGCAATACTGCCCAGCCCGTGACGTGAGTGCTCCCACCCGAGTCCGGAAGGCAGCTGCCAATGTCTACCCCATGCTCGTGAGCCCCTGAGTGTTGCAGCGCTGCCAGTCTCCACCGGCAGCCGCTGCTGCGCAGGGCTTACCCTGGACCCCTTCCCGAGAGAGGAGAACAGTCCTATGGATGCTCGATCCTCTCTCTCCCCTGTGGCCCAGGCTAACTCCCAAACCCGGGTCACTAGCGTGATGCGAGGTGTGGCGTCCAGCACCTCAACCCTCCGCGACACCGGGCCAGCCACTTACAACAAACTGATAAGCCATCACTTCCCATCTGACAGCTCTTCCATCCTGACAACATCGTCCTGACACAACGAACAAGTAACAGCAGTCAATAAATGGCAGGGAAACTATGCACTGAGGAAGAAAAGATACACTGACCGGGAAAACTCTCAGAAACTCTGGGAGAAGGCAACTGACTGAAAGCAGGTACATTGTTTTCAAACTTCCCATCATGCGATCTGGGGGGGAGGGGGCATGAAAGCAGCTCTGAGGTGGGTGCTCATTAGTGAGAAAGAAAAGCCCTAAAATGTAGTGTTTTTTTTTTTTACTCCGTGTCAACCACAAACTGTATAAAGAACAAACTTATACAAGGAAAGTCTCTATCTAAAAAACAAAAACAAACAAAAAAGCACGCATACACACACACACACATATATATTGTAATGCAGGTGGAGGAGCTATTTTATTAAAAAATTGTATTTTAAACTATTTTTTTATTTACACTTTTTATAAAACTTATTTTCTTTTACAGTGCCCATTTTCTAAGTGCAATATTATCATCCAGGGTGGGCAGTATTGGGGAATACCAGACCTTTCAGGGGCTATAAGGCCCTCCGCCTGTGGTGTTGGGCTCATTATACCCCTGGGCGGTCCGTATTCCCCAATACTAATTCTGTCAGGTATTATTGCCATTTGCACACATGGGGGACTAGAGCGCAAGCAGGTTTACATAATCCCCCCCCCGTGTTGCCTGGATAAAGAAGCAATAATAATGGTATAGTTGGTTGGATATAGCTCTGTTACAGATCAACTGCATGTGAGGCTAAGAGATATTTCGTCAATGCCTCCTGTGACTGCTGTGCATAAAACAACTTGTGCCTGTTTGCTCTCCTTTGCCCACACCCTACTCACTGTACCTCCAACCTATCATCCTACCCTTACTACTACCCTACAGCTTACCAGCATTCCTGAGATCTCCATTAACCAATCCCAGCATCAAACTATGCTTGCTGCTCCATAGTGGGTATAATCAGTTCCTGCGCTGATTGCCCCACTGGAATGCACTCTTAAACTGAATGATACAGCCCACATTTGTCTGCTGATATTCCTCTCCTGGCAATGCCTTCCCCCTCGCTCAGACAATGCCTTTGGCTGTATCCCTACTCTGTAACAGTGTTAGGCCCTAGCCCTTAGCTTCGGTCTATCCTGTAAGACCATGTCCCTAGTTGTTTCTTTCCCTCATTTTGTCTCTGACAATGCCACTTGGCTGCATCTTTTTCCTCCTGTAGCCGGATCTCAACCCTAATGCCCTTTTTGCTGGTTAAGCTTACTACTAGCCACTGTATGTCTGCAAAATACCTGTTTTTGTAACTTAAATCCATATGTGCTTATTTTATTGTTACCTTTACTCCTAGGATCACTATGTATTTTCTCACTGTACTGTTTGTTCTGTTCTTTGATATGATGTGGAGCCTTTGTAAAAGAGCCTTTGGCTCAAAGGTATTAATTCCAAGACTGAAATGAATAAATAAACAAATAAATACATATTTGAGTTGAGCACAATGTTGTTGAAGCATGTGTCTGAGACAGCATAGGGTTAATATCAGAAAAACAATCAAAAATGCTTGAAGGATAACAAAACCTTTAAAGGTAAACTCTAGCCAAGGTCACGTGATGCTAGCTCCCTGAACGGCTGTGCTGTCTCTGGGCTCCTACCACCCATCAGCCTTAATCTCTAATTACAGCGGTTCTAGACGACCAACTCCGGTAATTCCTACACCAAGCTGCTTCTTAACCTCTGCCTATCGGCCTCTGGGCGTTCTTTCACTGCATCCTGCTATCACAAAGAAGGATGGAGGCAGAGATGAAACAGGCCATGATGCGGCACACACCTCCTACCACGCCAGAAAAGGTACCTAAAAAGGTGAGAAGCCAGCTCAACAACAACTTGGGCAAACCGGGCGGTGCTGCTTCCTCGCCGAGCCCTCTCACTGAAGAAAAATTCCTACAAAAAATCGCACCACTAAGAGAAGTACTGAATGATATCACGAGTGAGCTAAAATCAATCAGGGGAGATCTTACCTCCCTCACAACCAGGGTAAATGACTCCGAAGTCAGGATCCAATCCCAGGAAACATGGAGAAACACAATTGACCCTGAAATTGTCACCTTAAAGCAACAGGTGAAGAAACTGCAACTTAAAACCGAAGATCTGGGAGGGCCGTAGCAGGCGAAACAACCTTCTGATACTGGGCCTGCCCGAGCTTGAAGAAGGCACAGACTCCATTGCCTTCCTCCAGAAATTCCTGACAAAAATCGTCAGCCCCTCGCCTCTTAACCCTCACTATCATCTGGAAAGAGCCCATAGATCTCTGAGGCCAAGGCCCCCACCGGACTTCCCCCCCCCCGGCCAATTATAGTCAAATTCCTCAGTTACATCAAAAAACAACATGTTCTCACGAAAGCTCGTGAGCTGCAAGCTATTATGTGGGGCCCTGTTAAACTTCAAATTGCCCAAGACCTTCCAGCGGAGACCAGATAGAAGAGGACGGCGTTTCACCTCGTAGTGCAGAAACTCATTGCGGCAAGTATTCCCCTTCAGGATGCTATACCCCACCACCCTTAGGGTCACGATCGATGGCTCTCCTTTGACCTATGACTCTCCTGATCTTGCCACCAAAGACTTAAGCTCCAAGCTGCCTAATCTGTTTAAGAACAAATGACTGGAGCCTGACCACTAACTATGCTCTGGTTTTACTTGTTGTTATGCCAGTAATCCTTATTTACCTGTGGTAGTTGATGGCTATCTCACATTCTGGGAAGCTGGGTATTCCGGGGATTTCAGCATCAGCCGAGGTAGGCCCCGGTACCTTTGGTCCCTGTAACTGCTCCGGAACCACTGGGAGGTTGTCCTATTGCTCTGCCTGACTGATTTGGAGGCAGACCGGTTTTGGTCCCACTGCATAATCGGTCCCTTGGAAAACAGCATTGAAATCAGCCTCATTATCTTGCCCTGCCCCACTCTCATTTTGAGCACTGAACCTCCTGTGGCCTGCAGTCTCTTACACAAGGGGGTAAGTCCGCTATTGGGTTCTCTTCTCGCAGCTGATCTAGCGGCCACCACTTACAGAGATTTCTCCCTGGGGGTTAATTTTTCTCTCCATTCCTGTGGTACCCACTGACACTCAAAGCTGCTGTCTGACTGTGGTCTAATGAAAAGGGCTGATGGGAGGAAGGGGGGTTCCTGGAGACGCTCGGGGCTGAAGGAAGCTGCCTCATGAGCTTATGGAGGGGGGACATGGAGACCCCAAATCCTTTGACTGGGGTTCTCTTGCCAATTCTGGCTGGCTTTTATCTGCCTGTAATTCGTACACATGCCCCTTGAGAACCTTTAGTTTTCCTGGTCATCGGGATATGATAGCCCTGGGGTTTGCCATTGGGTTCTGATCTCTAGGATCTTGTCACTGGATTTCCCATTCCCTTACCGAACATGCCTGGTACCAGATTGTATATAGTTCATTAGGCTTTTATGGGGGAACAAGGAGGGGGGGCTTGGTGTGGCTGGACTGTCCAATACTTCAGATGTTTTATCCTAATACCGTTTTTTACTGCCAGTTTGTTATACATCAATTTTCTGAACTGGTTTTCTTGCAGCTTCTAGCTGAACCAGTGGGGGGTGGGTAGGGGTGTGCTTTTTCTCTCTGATTAATGTCAGAGGTTTTACTGTGTTTCTAACTATCTTACTGTTTTTGAAATGGCTGCAAACTCAGTTAAATTGGCCACTTGGAATGTGCATGGGCTCAGGGAAAGAACCAAGAGGATTCAGGTGTTTAATCACTGTGATTTACTCAAAGTTGAGATACTTATGCTACAGGAAACCCATTTACTTAAGAATGAAGAAAAATGGCTGGTTAGATCTGGCTTCTCTCAAGTTTTCACGGCGAGCGGGTCGGGATCCAGTAGGGGGGTTGCCATCCTTGTCAAAAATTACATTACCTTCCTGGCAGAGGAGAGACTGACCGACCCAGATGGTAGATTCGTCCTGGTTAAAGGTTCCCTCAACAACTGTAAAGTAGTCCTTGGTTCCATTTATGGTCCAGTAGGTGGAAGCTCTGATTTTTTTATGACTCTAGTGGACAAACTAGGTGCCCTCCTACCCTCACAACTTATCTTGGGAGGGGATTGAAATGTCCCACCATGCCACTCCCTGGACAGGTATCCAGAATCTAACCACTCATCAACTCCGGTCCAAAAGTCCTTAGTGGACTTTATACAATTATTTGGGCTATGTGACCCTTGGCGTCTCACTAATCCCTCCCTTCGATCTTTCTCTTTTTTTTCCTCCAAGCTCATCACTCCTGGTCCAGAATAGACTATATTTTAATTAGTAAAGCTCTCCTCCCTGGCCTTCTGCAGACTGGCATTGAGCCGATAGTACTGTCCGATCACGCCATAGTTTGGATGAAGATCTCCCCGGATCCCAACTTTCAACGTGACACGGTCTGAAAACTCAACACCCAGCTCCTTAAAGAACCCCAGACCATTGCCCACATAAAAGCTCTCATCTCTAATTTTCTCGAGATCAATATGAACTCCATCCTGAGGATTGATATCATCTGGTGCTCCCTGAAATGCTACCTCAGAGGAGAATTAATTAAGTTGGCCTCGGTAAGGAAAAAAACTAGGCAGGCTCATGCGTCCCTATTACTGACCAGAATTAAGGAACTGGAGAGCTCCTACTCCCCCTCCTCTCCCCTGGCCTCTCTTGAATCCCTTTTAACAGCAAAGAATGAGTATGTTGACCTACTCAAGGAGAGAGCTGAGTATAGCTTATTAAAAACTCAATCTAAATACATCGAGCAAGGCGAAAAAGCCGGCAGGCTTTTGGCCTTAAGATTACACACGATAGAGAGCTCAAGACTAATCCCGGCTTTGCAAACCCCTGAGGGTTTAACTAAAACAACCCCTTGGGAAATCACACAGATCTTTGAGGACTTTTATAATAACCTTTATAGCAGTCCTTCCCCCCGATGTCCCCCCTGGACATAGAGACTTATCTAGCAGACCTCAACCTTCTCCACCTCTCAGTACTCCACAAAAACACCCTTGCTTCTCCTATTACCCTTTCTGAAATCGAGGATGCTATTACCTCTCTCGCTCCGGACAAGGCACCTGGCCCCGATGGCTACCCCTCAAACTTTTACAAAACTTTCTCTAAAGAACTTGCCCCCTTAATCCTTAAATTGTATAACCATATGTTCAATGTTGAGACAATGGACCCCACTTTACTTGAGGCTACAATTGTGTCAATCCTTAAGCCCGATAAGCCACCTAAAGACCCTGTGAGCTATCATCCCATCTCTCTCCTAAACTGCGATATGAAGATTCTATCCAGGATCCTAGCCAACAGGATCAAGAAGGTCTGGATTCACCTCCTTAGCCCAGAACAAGTTGGGTTTGTTCAATCTCATTCCCCAGCAGATCACCTCAGAACCCTTTCTCACATCTCACACGCCGCACAACTATCCCACACCCCAATGGCCTTGATTTCCTTGGACACGGAGAAAGCATTCGACAGAGTCAACTGGACTTTCCTCTGGGCAACTCTGGCCAAAATGGACTTTCCACCCATTTTCCTCAAGTGGATTCAGGTTTTATATAAGTCCCCCTCGGCTAGGATCTTCTGCAACGGTGTCTTTTCCTCAATCTTCTACCTCCACACTGGCACCAGACAAGGCTGCCCGCTCTCACCCTTTCTGTTTAACCTGTATTTAGACCCTCTTTTTCTCAAACTCAAACATTCCCCATACATCCATGGTTGCCCGATACAACAACAGGAGCTGGTCCTATCTGTCTACGCAGACGATATCTTGCTTCATGTTGCCCATCCTGCCACATCATTAGGGCATGCACTTCAAATTATAACCCAATACGGCCGCCTTTCCAATTACAAGTTGAACGTATCAAAATCAGAAATATTCCCACTGAATTCCTCTACGCATAAACAAGACCTCACCAAGTTTGGTATGAGATGGTCCCCCAAGTCAATCAAATATTTGGGCATTCACTTTACCTCAGGTCCAACTCTGCTTAAGAAGCTCAACTTAGATGACCTTAAGGCCAATATTCAGCTAGACTTGCAATGATGGTCTAAACTTCCCATCTTTCTTTGGGGCAGGATTAGCATTATCAAGATGAACGTCCTTCCCCGTATCTTTTACCCTCTCAATTTATTAGGCCTCTGGCTACCACTCTCTTACCTATGTCAATTCTACTCTATCTTCTCACAATTTATCTGGCAAAATAAAGTGGTCAGATGCTCCTTCTCTAAACTATGCCTCCCTAAGGACAAGGGTGGTCTTCGCCTCCCCAATCTAATATTCTATCACTAGGCTTCCCACCTTTCCAAGCTGGGCAGATGGTTCTCAGCTTCAACTGCCGACCCTTCTCCGCTCTGGCTTCAGATTGAGAGGCAAATTCTCTTAGAGGCCAAAATAGGCCCCAAAACAATCTTCTTCATTCCCATCTTGGTGCTTACACATTGGATCTCAAATCCAACCATTATTACATCTCTTAAATCCCTCTCCCAATGTCTTTATTTCCTTAAAATCTCACCCAAAATGGACCTAACACAACCCCTTATCCTCAACCCCAATATTAGATTGGGAAGCTAGTTAATCGCTCCCGACTGGCTCCCATAAGTTAAGGAAACAACAATAGGAAACTACTACTCCCAAGGCTCCCTTCTTTCTTCTCCTGGCATACTAGCTAAATTTGATCTTCCTAACAACATGATTTTCAAGATATACCAACTGAGACACCTCATTAATGCTAACTTCGGACCGGTTTCAAGTGAGTCAAAGGTTAATCCCTTCCTTTCTCAAATTGATATTTTAGCTCCCAGATCCCACTCCATTTCATTAATATACTCCTACCTGCTGGACCATAAATTCCCGAACCCGCTCGAAGGCTCACGTATTTGGCTTTCTCTGTTGCCGGACTCCACTCCCAACTGGTCCATCTATGGAAGGACCTGCACAAATACCATACCCAAGACAGATTCAGACTTACCCAATATCACATACTAAACAACATGTACTATACACCCCAGTCAAACTGTTCCATCTTAAAAAACTATCTCTCCCCCTTTGCTCCAGATGTTCACAAGCTGAAGGGAATTCACTTTATATTTTCTGGCAATGTGACAAAGTAGCCCCCTTGTGGCACTCTATTTAGGACAACCTAGACCCTCTTTTAGGCCTTGGTAACCTTTTCACGGCTGATATTTGCATCCTAGGCAATTACGCCATCATAGATTGTCAGGAACGTAGGTACCACATTGCTTTAATCTCTATGGTGGTCAAAAGGCTAGTCCTCAAGCATTGGACTGATCAACTAACCTTAACTTACACCAAATGGTTCAAAGACTTATCAATGTGCTTTAACATGGAGAGGCTTGCAGCTAGCTCTCATAATCGTATGGACTTGTTTCACAAAAATTGGGACAAGTTATATGCGCTCTATCTACACCATTGACCTCTTGGTTTGAGCTCTAATACCCAATTTTTCTCCCACCTCTACCTTTACTTTCTCTTTCTTCCAACTTCAAGCCTACCTATGGTATCAATTCCGACCTGGCATTATAGCCTAGCCAACAAATGCAAAGCACACTCGGGGGTTAGGTGGGCAATAATAAATGTAGTTCTGTTGTTGTAGAATCCTAAGTGTTGTAGAGGGTTGTCTCGTGGGAAGGGGGATTGGTGGGGGTGGGGTTTGTGGTTTTCCTTTTTCCTAGGAGTTGTTAAATGTGTTGTTTCCCTCCTTCTTTTCCATGTACAATTCTGTGTGGACTCATTATATCATGATATTTGCTAAAACTAATAAAGTTGAATTTCAAACAAAAAAACTCAAGCCAATTGCTAGGCAGTGCAGTTTCAAGATCATTGAGAGAAACTCCTGTTTGGTAATATTATTGCTAATATGAATTAGATGTGTGTCTTTCCTTTCTAATAAAGACTTTAAATTCAAAATTAATGGATCCATATGTACATTAAACACTGACAGATACTGGGATAGAGCATTCAAATAGTCAGGGTCACTATCAATGTAATCCGGTTCTGGGATGGGAACAGGAGTGATAACCATATGACCAATGACAGTACTTTCATGTGGAATAAAACAAAAGTTAGGTTCAGTAATATTATAGGTTAAAGTACCATATGCAAAGGTTTTATGATTAGTTATAACTCAATATTGACCATCAGAATTTTAAGAGACACACTTGTGGAATCCTTTATTTGGTGAGTTGAATAGGGCAGGTGAACAATGCATTTGTCAGATGGCTGGTGAAGCATTGAACATCCTCCTTGAGTCCTTGTAGAGCCTATCAGGTGGTTGTTGAGTTGAAGAAATTGTAGAATTAGCAGTGCCTAAATTGAAAGTGTTATTGGTGAACAGGTCAGTAGTTAAAGAAAATGACCAATCACAATTTTCAAGTGCATAACCACATACAGGTTTGATTAAATCAAAAACATCACATTGGCATAAGGAATGATAGCTCTTTTTAGCACTGCAATCTGTGTGGGTGCAACCCATGCATCAGGTTCAGTTTGAAATACCAGTAAGTGTCAAATTGATCTGTTCCTTGTAGATACTGCCCTCAAGATGTCCCATGGAGTGGATAGTAGCCAGTTTACTGAAAATTGCAGTCATCAGATCAAAATGTGGAAGAGACACAGTAAAAATCACATACATAGTGTCCTGTATCGAGCATTGTTGTGTCATAACAAGGCCCTTGATTAGAGTCTTGTGTCACATAACCTAGATTTCTAGCTATAGACAAGGGAAAATAAACAGTTCTTTCCATACATTTTACAGTACATGTTAATGAACAACAATGTTAGCAATACCATTTGGCCATATATTTATCATGAATCAAATCAGGGATTTTTTCCCGATTCGAGATCCTGGAAGAGATTGTTCATAGTAGTTATGACATAACAACCATAAGCTGAACATAAACTTTCCCTGGCTACATGCTGCTCTGTAACATCTTTATTATTTTGAAACACCAATTAATTTATTTTTAGATTTGTTGAACCTGTGTGCAATATCATACATATTATAAACAGTAAGTCTTTCTTCTTGTCCAATACCTTCTACACCTTGTAACACTGGGGTAAGTACATCTTGGCCAACACCTGTCTGAAACTCCAAGGTCTGGCTTTTGATTGCAGCCAGGTCTGCTTGGTTCCAAATTGACATACTTGTGCCAAATAAACCTGTGACAGTGCCTGTTGTGCTGGCAGCATCTGAGAGATCCCTTTTGGGTCTCCTCTCCTTCTCATGTTTTCTGGGGTGAAATACACCTAAGTATTCCATAGCATGTGGCCCTGCTACTGGGTCTTGTGTGTGGGTTTAATATGTTGCAAGTAAATCTAATAGCATAAGACTATGAAACTTAGAAGTGTTTGCTGTGGCACAGTATCCAAACTCTGCCATGTTCCAGTTAGTGAGGTTTAACACAACTGAGATGAGCATAAACTGCACTTTGTTAACTAGGGTACCTGGAAGTGATGATGCAACTAGACTGCTAGTTGGTCCAGGTTCCTATATTGGACATTGGATGGGATCTTCACCTGTGGGAGGAACAACAGTTAAAAACATAGCAGTGCTAGCACTAGAATGGTCTGCACAGTATTTTCTGGTGGTTTCATTTTGAAATTGTGTTCAGAAATTTGGGTTCATTAGAGTTGTGAAGTTATACAGACCTGTGTGTTTGGATTGGGCTTGGCATATGGATAGGGCTCCATTGGGGGAAACACAGGTATTGGGCCAGCCTTGGAAAGTGCCTTTGGCCAGGTGTGCCACTGGGATTTGTTTACCATTGCTATCAGTTTGCCACTCAGTCTGTAGAGAGGATTGGTTGGGGGCCACCACCATGGAGTTCAGGTAGGCATCCTTTCCTACTTGGATGGTAATTAATCTGGATTGGACAGCAGTGCTGACCCCTTTGGTTGGGAAAGGTGGTGGCACATAACCTGGGGGAAAATATCTATCATCCATAGGATGTAGAGCATGAAGAAGCCTCTTTAGATTGGGGTTGTTGTTTGGATTCATCGCCTTGTGAGAATTTGTGAAACCACCTTCTGGAAGCACATCTGCCAGTGTGCCTGGAATTAGGATAACCAGTATCAATGTGAAATACATTATCTTGGGTACCTGTAATTGAAACGAAAATGGAAACAATTTGTAATTATTTTCCTTTCCCCAACTGGTGGGAAAGAGTTCTTAATTACCTTTGTAGAGCATTAACTGATTGCTATGAAGCCACTTGTCTACGGGCTTTTTGCAATTGTTGAGCCTGATTTGGTAGACAGCTGGACTGAGTTTATTAATGATGTCATAGGGGCCTTCCCATTTGTTTGCATTTGGGTGGTGAATTTCAGTACCATGACTTGGTCTCCTACTTGCCAGTTGACTTCCTTGACAGTTCTGTCAAAGTACATTTTGAACTGTTGTTGGGCTTTGCCCATGTGGCAGTCTGCAGACAGGTGGGTCTGTATTATGTTGTCCCTCAGCTGCACAACATAGGTGTCAGTTGCGACTCTATCTGTAGTAGGGGCATTGAGATCAATCAACAGATGCTCAGGTAATCTCATCTGTCTCCCAGTCAGGTATGGCCTCCAAAATTGCACACAATACTCCAAGTGGGGCCTTACCAGTGACATGTAGAGGGGCAAGATCACCTCTCTTCACCGGGATGAAAACCTTCTCGCTATGCACCCCAGCATTTTGATCACTTTTGCAGCTGCTCTCCTGCACTGGGCAGTGTTATTCATGGTCCCTGTTACCATTACCCCTAGGTCCTTCTCCTCCTCAGTGATCCCCAGCTTAACCCCCCCCAGCCAGTATTGTCTCCTTGGATTCTTCACCACGAAGTGCATAAAGTTACACTTCGTTGCATTGAACCCCAGCTGCCACTTCTTTGACCACTCTAGCTTGCTTAGGTCCCCCTGCAGCTGCTTCCATCCTTCCCCTCCATCCACCACTGCTCCCATTTTGGTGTTGTCTGTGAAAAGACTTACTTTGCTTACCACCCCATGTGCAATGTCTGATATGAAGAGCCCAAATAATACTGGTCCCAGTACAGAGCCCTGTGGCACCCCACTCATCGCTGGCTTTGGAGTTGAGAGCTCCCCTCTGACCACCACCCATTGCAGCCTCCCACTCAGCCAGCTTGTAATCCAGTTTGCCATTTTTGCCCCTACCCCTACACCAGTTAGCCTCCCCCCAAGCTGCCCATGAGGCATTGAATCTAGGGCCTTGCTGAAGTCCAAGTAAAGAATATCCACCGCATGACCCTTATCCAGCTCACCTGTCACCCAGTCATAATATTGTATCAGGTTGGTTTGACAAGACTTTCCTAAAACAAACCCATGCTGCCTCACATCCTGGAGGCCATTGTCTTCCAGGTACAATAGCAGTCTTTCCAGTAGTATCATTTCCATAAGTTTGCACACTATAGAGGTGAGACTTACTGGATGATACTTACCCAGTGCGTTCCTTGGTCCACTCTTGTGTAACGGCACTATATGTGCCATCCTTCAATCCAGTGGCACACATCTCAACTCCTGTAAGGTGCTGTGCAGATCTGCCAGCAGCTCTGCCAACACTTCCGCCATCTCCCTCAGCACCCTGGGGTGGATACCATCTGGCCTGGTGTCTTGTCTGCCCTCAGTGCCCTCAGTCCCACTAGGACTGTGCCTCCATCAGTTCTTCCATCTGTTGCCTCCTCTTCCCCCGTCCCCACCCTTCCAGCCTATGGTGGTAGCGGCCTCCCCTTTTCATCCCTGAACACTGAGCAAAAGTATTCATTCAGTGCTTCTGCCTGTTTCTTCCCCTTTTCCAGCCACTCTCCACCCTTTTTTATCCTCACTATTGTCTTCTTGCACTTTCTTTTCTCCCTGATGTATCTGAAAAAGTCCCCCCCCATTAATTCCTTGCTCTAATCTCAGTTCCCTCTGGGCCTTGGCTTCTCTCACTTTTCTGGTCACCTCCCTGGACCATCTTGCATAGTCCTCTCTGTCCCCTTCCTTCCCTGTCCTCCTATACCTCTGGTGCACCTCTCATTTTGCCCTCACCACCTCCACTACCTCACTGTTCAACCAGTATGGTTTCCTTGCTCTGCTCCCTTACTCTGTGTCTTGGTGCAGGCTTCCATTGCCTCTGTAATCCCCCATTTAATAATATCCCATTTCTGCTCTGTGTCCATCTCCTGCCTTATGCCCTCCAGTTTCCCTTTCAGTACTTCCCCCATCCTTCCAAAGACTGCCCCCTTGAAGTTTGCCACCCGGGTTACTGATTTCTCTGGCTCCCCACACATCATGAAATTAAACCACACCGTTTGGTGATCACTGTCAGCTAGTGGGTCCTCTACCCTTATTTCCCTTATTGTCTACAGAGTTAAAGTAGCAAGCAGAGATTTATTTTCTCAGAAGAAGCCAGAAGGGGAAGGAAGGAAACATATTCAATTCAATGCTTTAGAGTAAATGGTAATTGTTATTTTTCTTTTAAACTTAGATCGTGGGCTTGTAGTGACACTATACTTTCTTTGTTGTCTTTACTTATAATTGTTTTTGGGCTGTTGAAAATTTAAAACATAGTGGTGGTGTAATTCTGTGCTGTCTTTAATTGCTGCAAATTTTATCTTGGCTTGTCTGACTGCCCTGTAGTTGGGTGAAGGTGTTAATTATCTGGCCTCTGACCTCAGCTACGTGATAACTGGAGGTGGGGCTTAGTCAGAGTTAAAGTAGCAAGCAGAGGTTTATTTTCTCAGAAGAAGACAGAAGGGGAAGGAAGGAAACATATTCAATCCAGTGCTTTAGAGTAACTGGTAATTGCTATTTTTCTTTTAAACTTAGATTGTGGGCTTTTAGTGACACTATACTTTCCTTGTTGTCTTTACTTATAACTGTTTTTGGGCTGTTGAAAATTTAAAACATAGTGGTGGTGTAATTCTGTGCTGTCTTTAATTGCTGCAAATTTCGCCCCCCTCCCTCCCCTTTCCCCAACTCTTAATTATATGCCCTGATAAATCTGATTGACAGGAGCTAAACACAGGGTATAGTAAGGGGTGTAAAGTAGGAGGGGCATAAGGGGGAAGAATCCTACCCACCCTCAGCACGATAAGTGTTTTGACTCATTTATTTATTTATTGGTTTCTTTTTCCTTAAAAAAAAAATTATCTGAGGATCAGTGACAGGATTTTTAGTACAGTAAATTAATAAAAAGAGAACTAGGAGAACTTCAGTAGCAGACAAGTAGTGGAACTGCAGTATAATGTGGGGAGTGGTGCAATGCAGTGGCTGTGGGGCAGCCATATTCAGGCAGACCTTCTGGACACTGTGGTGCTGCCCTATCTGCATGCATCTCTGGACTGCGGGATGAAGTAGCCAGACTCAGAGTGGAAGTAAACTGGGTCAGGAGTACCATCACCCCTATCCAGGGACCACCCAGTCCAATGCAGCTGCCTCAAAGGATGCTGAGAACGAGGAGCACTTGGATGACAGTGGGCTCAGGGAGGGTTAGAGCAGCAGGCAGAGGCACATCCCAGATCCTATTCCACTCAAGAACTCATATGCCACACTGGCAAACGAGGATAACCAAATAGAGGTACCCAGAGAAGTGGAAGGAAAGGATGTGGAGGTTAGCCAAGGAGGTGACCTCAGCGGGGAAAGCAGTGGACCCCAGAGGAGGAGGAAGTGAATCCTGGTGGGGGACTCCATCGTAAGAGGGATCCAGTTAGGAACACAGGAGGGGGAGGACAGGGAGGTGAGGTGCCTACCAGGTGCCACGGCATGGAGGGATGGAAGGAAGATCCTGGGGATCACTGGGAAGGCAAAATGGGAGGGTGAGCTGGATGTCATTATCCACCTAGGTACTAATGACTTGGCAAATTGGGAGCCAAAGGAAGTTCAGGAAGAGTTTAGGAAACTGGGAAGGGGTCTCAAGCAAGTAGCTACTCTGTCACTTTCTCAGTAACTACCTGTGAGAGGCAAGGAGAGCACAGGAGTGCATGCACCAGAACTTTAACTCATGGTTGAAGAACTGGTGCTGTGAGGAAGGGTTTGGATTCATTGGTGACTGGGGACCCACCTGGAAGGATGGAGGTTTGTTCAAGCCTGACGGCCTGCATCCATCCTGGAGGGGAATCCAAGCACTCAATGATAAGTTAAATGCTACATTGACAAGCATTTAAACTAGCAAAGGGGTGGCAGGCCAGCAAGGAGGGTACCTACTTGCTCACCCCCACAGCTAGCAGTGGAACCAGTGAACCAGAGGAGTGGCTATCTCTGCAAAGCAGTGTGCAAAAGATGGAGATTAGTGCCCAAGAGGTGGATAAGCAGAAAAGGGCAAATTCAGCAGGAAGGGCAGACAGCAAGGAGAACCAGGGATAAATGACAACCAAGGAAGGGCTGGAGTAGAACAGTGAAGCAGTCTAGGGAGGTCAAATCATGGAAAGCCATGTGTGCAAATGCCAGGAGCCTTAGCAACAAGATGGAAGATCTGAGGCTGTCATGGTACAGTCAGACCTGGACATTGTGGCCATCACTGAAACCTGGTGTAATGATAACCATGACTGGGAGATGGCCATACCTGGCTACAACATATTCCAGAAGAGACAGAGCAGGCAGGAAGGAGGAGGAGTGGCACTGTATGTGAAAATGACATAAGGGCCACAGAGATCCAGGAGGAACAAAATGGGGAGAGATACTGTGGGTTAAGCTGGAAAGAAAATGGGGACAGCTATCCACACAGGTGTGGTCTATAGACCACCAGCCCAGGAGGAAGAAACAGATGGGAGTTGATGCTAGCCATCCAAAGGATGGCAGACAAGAGTGAGGTAGTACTGGATGGAGACTTCAATATTCCAGACGTGGACTGGAGCATCCCAGCAGCAGCATCAACTAGGAGCAGATTTATCCTGGACTCTTCTAGGGTGCCTTCCTCAAGCAACTGGTCATGGAACCAACTTGGCAGAAGGCAATACTGGACCTTGTGCTCACAAACAGGGACAGTGTGATGGGGTAACAGTGGGGAGCACCTGGGTAACAGTGACCACCAGTCATTGTGGTTTGAAATCACAGAAAGAGCAGAACCAAACCACACAAAACACTTATCCTGGATTTTAGGGGCAGACTTTGGGAAAATGGGAGACACTGAAAGAGGCATTAAGGGAATGGGACAGGAATCAGGGGTTGAGGAACAGTGGGCAGTATTTAAAATGGGGATTACAAGAACAACAGAATTATGCATTAAGCAGGTTAGCAAGAGGAAAAGGAAGAGGAGACCATTATGGTTTTCCAAAGAGGTAGCAAAGAAAGTGAAAGCCAAAAGATTGCATTCAGGCAATACAAAAGACACAGGCAGCAGAGGGGATAGGGAGAAGTACCAGGAGAAGCAAAGGGAGGCATGGAAGTCAGTAAGGGAAGCCAAAGCTCAGACAGAAGAACACATTGCAAAATCAGTGGGTAAAGGGGACAAAACCTTTTACAGGTACATAAGTGAAAAAAGAAAGACAAAGGGAGGGATAGTGAGACTGAAGGGGGAGGATGGGAGCCACGTGGAGGATGACAACAGTAAAGCTGACATATTGAACAGGTATTTCTGCTCAGTCTTTACTGAGGAAGAGGGGGTAATGGGTCTGAAGGAGTACAAGGGGTGAGAATGGTGCAGAAATGGACACAAGTCCCTTTACACGAGAAAGGGTCCTGAAGGAACTGGAAGTAATAGAGTTGATAAACAATGGGGCCAGATGGGGTGCACCCAGGGTCCTTAAAGAACTAAGAGGTGGTGGCTGAACCTCTGGCTATCCTGTTTAGCCAATCACTGGAAACAGGGAGGTACCCAAAGACTGGAGGACAGCAGATGTAGTCCTTATACAAAAGTGGGAACAAAGAGGAAGCAGAGAACTACAGACCAGTCAGCCTCACCTCAGTAGTGGGAAGATCATGGAAGCACTACTGAAGGAGAGATTGGTGGAACATCTGATTGTCAATGGACTACAGGACCCAAGGCAGCATGGTTTCACCAGGGGAGGTCATGTCAGACCAACCTCATTGAATTTTTTGACTGGGTGACTAGGGAGGTGGATCAGGGGAGGGCAGTGGACATGGCCCATCTGGACTTCAGCAAGGCCTTTGACACTGTGCCACATAGAAGACTATTACACAAACTGGGGAATATGGGTGTGGGCAGGACAGTAGTGTGGTGGGTAGGTAACTGGCTGGGTGGCAGGACACAGAGGGTGGTGGTAAATCGCTGTCACTCCACAGAGGGAAGAGTGACCAGTGGGGTACCACAGGGATCAGTGCTGGGACCAGTCCTATTCAACATCTTCATCAGTGACATTACGCAGGATCTAGAAGGCAGAATTTCACTGTTCACTGATGACACAAAGCTCTGTAACAGAGTAGACACACCAGAGGGTGTAGACAGAATGAGAAGCGACCTGCAGAAACTTGAAGAATGGTCAGGGGTTTGGCAGTTGAAATTCAATGCAAAGAAGTGCAAGATAATGCATATAGGGCACAAAACCCTGGCACAATATATCAGTTGGGGGTGAGGATATAGCATGCACCAAGCAGGAAAGGGATCTTGGGGTTGTCATCTCTGATGACCTCAAAGGTAGGAAACAGTGTGACAAGGCAGCAGGTAAAGCAAATAGGATGCTGGGATGTATAGGCAGGGGCATCACAGCAGGAAAAGGAGGTCATTATTCCACTATACAAGACACTAGTGAGGCCCCATCTGGAGTACAGTGTACAGTTCTGGAGACCATACCTACGTAAGGACATAGACAGGGTAGAGAAGGTTCAGAGGAGGGCAACAAAAGATGGTGCATGGATTGCATCACAAGTCCTATGAAGACAGGTTGAAGGAAATGAACATGTACTCCCTGGAGGAGAGGAGGAGAGAGAGGATATGATAGAGACATACAAGTATCTTACAGGGAGGAACAGGGTGCAGGAAAACACTATTTTAAGCGAAAAAGATGTTCCAGGACTAGAGGGCATGGGATGAAGTTGGAGGAGGACGATTCAGAGGAAACATGAGAAAGAATTTCTTCACAGAGACGGGTGGTGGACAAGTGAACACACTGCCAGAGGAAGTGGTGGGGGCTGAAACAATCACGGGATTTAAGAATGCATGGGATAGACATAAAGGAATTCTAGAGGTCAGGGGTAAGGGGAAACAGACTTCTAGGAAAACAAACTGAACTTACAAGCTCAAATGGGCAGACTAGGTGGGCCATAGGCCCTTATCTGCCGACACTGTCTATGTATCTATGTATCTATGTCTCCCCATTCAACAATACCAGATCTAAAGTGTTCCTTAGCCTAGTAGGTATACTGACCAACTGCATCTTGAGACCCTCCTGGATCGCATCCAAGAACACTTGCTCCCTAGCACTGGAGGTGACCGGAATGCTCCAGTCAACCCCTGGCAACTTGATATCCCCACATTTACCACCTTTACTTTTCTACATACCTTTCTGATTTGTCCCACCACTTCCCTGCCAAGCTCCTCAGACTGGGACGGTGGCCTATATACCACCCCAAACCTCAGTTTCCTACCCCTTGAGTCTAGGAGCTGCAGCCAGATTGCCTCTGTTCTCCTTTCCTCCCCCTTGTCCCTTGTGCATTTGATCCCATCCCTCACATAGGCTGCCACCCCACTCCCCTCCCCTCCTTACAGTCCTTCTTATATAATTTGTATGAAACAAAAAAGTGCCGTGTGCCATGTAACAGGTTGCAGAGCGGGGCAGCAAGCCCCTAACTTACAAACAAACCAAGAACAATCTCTGCACTCCTCTGCAAAAATGACCACAAAAAAATGCTGGATAGGCAATAAACATTCTATTTTTTTTCCAATGCCGTAGCATAAACATAACAGTTATAACAGTATTTCAATGGTCACAATAAATAATGGCGGCTTTCCCATGTCCGAGTAAACACTCCCCTCCGCTTCGACCAACTACTCAGTCTTCATTAGGGGGTGGAGTGTGTTTCACATATGCCTTCTTAAATAGCCACAAAATCAATTGCAGAATTAATCAGCACTCAAGGAAACCCCTACCACTACATTGTCTCATACAACAAATACTGACGAGTGGCTATGGAGGGATTCAAACTTACTTGCATCCATTTGACATATCAACATTAATACAACTGATTCTTAAATCAATTTAATAATGTTAACTCACATTGATTTAACTAACTCTTATAAACAAATTATTAAGAACTTATTTTAAACTAAAATACAGATCGAAATGTGAAAAAAATAAATAAATAATATGTAAGAATATAGAAAACAGGGAGAGGCTGGGAAACATGGGTAAGTTTTTTTGAAACAAACCCAGATATTGTACTTTCAGTCTCATGATTTACAGTCTGAAATTCACTTCAATAAAGGATACTCAAACTGTAAATAAATATTTACTTTTAAATCTATATTTAATTCTCAGCTATGAAGCATTTGAACATCCAAATTAATGACATTCAAAAACTCCATGAGTCCTCCACATAAACAAAACCCCCAGTATATCCATGTTAAATCTCTCTAACTATGGTCACATTAAGTGACTCTAGTAAAATTCTGAGTAATTCAAAATAAAGGATGCTCAAACTATAAACAAGCATTTGTCAATGCAGAATGTTTGCTTGCTGGCATTAGCATTGGTAGTGTAGGAATTAGAGAGATGCATAATAGGAATGGCAGTGAAGTATTGAACTGAAGCCAACCCCACCACCACCCTGCAGAGACTGACAGACACTGGGGTGTGCCTTTGGGTCATCAGGCATGACGGCCATGCCATTTCTCCATACCTTCCCCTGCAGACGCCGACATGTGTCACAGTGTGCCTTGTAGTCTTTGGGCCTTATGCTCTCCCCATTCCATAAGAAATATGGTGAGATGGGTGTAGTATAAGAGAATGGGGTGAACTTTGGGGCCAAATAGTCCAAGGCACACCTCAATGCATGTCACTGGCTGCAGGGTGTGGGTAGGGGTGGACTGGCAGGAGTATCACAGGCGACAATCCCAAGTCACATCCTTCATGCCTGTCAGTCTCTACAGGGTGGGGTATTATGGTTGGAAACCCTAACATCCCAGGTGTTCGTTGGTATTTTCACTCCAGATTTTAAACATTTTTTTTTGTGACCCCCACCTCATGAACAGTGGCAATATCAGTTGGTTAGCGGAAAGCTGATTTTGCACAGTGACTACGCCATTTGACACCACTGGTGCGAAGACACATTTCAAACAGGATGTAAAAATGACAGCTGTACCGTTCATGGGAGGTGTAAAACATGGCACTGTTGAAAATCTGGAGTGAAAATATGAAAAACTGGCAAAGTCACAAGTGTGCATAGAAACTGTGCAATGCACACCCGAAATGTAGTTAGTTTGGGAATTTTTTACAGCAGATTGTCAACACAGGCATTTTGGGACCTCCGCTCATGAACAGTGTCACTTTGATTTTCTTTATCTGTCCTGAACACTGATTTCCCACAGTGACCACGCATTTCAGCACCGGAAGTGCGAAAAAAATTTTTGGCCAGGTTGTGAAAAATGACAGCTATACTACCGTGAGGAGGTTTGGTAAAAATGGCAATGTTGAAAATCTGGGTGAAAATATACAAAATTCGCAAACTTCAGTGTGTAGAACTGCATAGCGCCAGGCTTTCGTAAAACAGTAATTTTAAATTTTTTCACCAAATTTTCAACATAGGGTTTTTGGAGGTCTACCTCATGAACCGTAACACTGTCATTTTGTAAATCATTCCTGAAAGGTGGTTCCACGCAGTGACCGTGAAATCACCTTGCGGGACCGAATAACAAAATGACAGTGCCAGAATTTGTGAGGTGGGGTCCCAAGAGCCCTACGTTGAAAATTTGGTGAAATGATTCCCAAAAATGCATGAGAGATGCATCACAGTTTAAAAAAACCTATTTATTCCCTTATACAGCTTACTGGCATTTCCTCAGTTTGCGGTTGGCTTTGAAGAGTGCAGATATATTCCCGGTCAACCAAAGATCATCGCACCAGACTCCGCAGGTAAGTATGAGGTGAGGTGGGGGTGTGGGGAGGCAGGGTATGCAGAGGGTGGGTGCGGTTGGGGGGAGCAAGACAATCAACGAGGGACCATTTTTTGTGTTTAGGTCTTTTTTTCTTTTAGGAAGACAACGCGGGACTTTTGCCACGCTGGAGTGGGCTCCCAGCGTGGCAGCTGGAACTTTTGTTTTTGGGGGGGCAGTGGAGCCGACGGGGGATTGGGCACCCCTGTCAGCCATGCAGAGGTTTTCCATGATGGGGTGGGCTCCCAGCGTGGCACCTGAAAGTGTGTTTGGGAGGCCAGCAGATGGACGTTTGCCACACTGGGGTGGGCACCCAGCGTGGCACCTGGAAATGTGTTGGGGGGCACTGAGCCACCAGTGGATTCAGCACCCTAGTTAGCTGTACAGGGGAGTGCATGAGCATGCTGTGGTGGGTTCCTAGTGTGCACCTATGTGTTCGTGGGGGGGGACTGTCTATGACAGACAGTTCAGTTGCAGTGCTGACGTAGGAAATTTGCATTCTGCTGACGATAGTATGCAAATTGTCTGCTGTGTTTTCCTTTCAACTGTACGCCACTGCATCTAAATGGCTGTCATAGACAGCTTGGACATTCATTGGCATGGTGCAGCCGTGCCTGCAAAAGGGAGCAGGGCATTGGAAGTGGGGGAGGCACACCTACGAATTCTCATATGGTGGCACTATGTTTCTTGCACGTGCATGAAAGCAAACATAAAATATTTACTTTTAAATCTGTAATTCTCAGCCATAAAGCTTTTGACTTATAGTTGCATTAAGTGGCTCTGGTGGGATTCAAACCTAATTTTTAGACATTATCAAAATTCATTTTTCTAGTCACATTTCAATTTGTAAACACTTTTATGATCTAGTACGATCATAATAACTATCTAAACTTAAGAAACAGTCATCAAAAAATAAAAATACAGAAGAAAACCCATCAAAAATGCAAAATAATCTGAGTACAATAAATGCTAGTTATTAGTACATCCATAACAGTGTTTATGCAATTTGTACACTGGGATTGCCAGATCCCAGTCCTGGTGCTCGGTTGTCCATGTTTCTGTGACAGCTGCAATATCCACCCTTCTCACTACCAGGAGTGCCTCTATCTCAGCTGACTTGTTGCCTAAGCTTCTCACATTTAGCGAGACCACCCTCCATCCTGCCCCCTTCCCTTCATTGCCCTTCATCTTCTCCCTTCTACTCCCTCCCATTTTGGCTGCCCTGAGTTCTAGCCTGGGGGTAGGCTGTGACTGCACTCTATCAGATCCCTGTCTACCTGCTGTTCACTTGCCACCCCCCCCATTTAGTTTAAATCCACCTTTGTCACAATGTACCTCCCCAGTCTTTGGTTTAATATCTCCTTCCACTCCCTGCTCAGGTACAGCCTATCCCTTGCAAACAGATTGCTATTATCCCAGGTACTGCCCCAGCCACCCACAACCCCATACCCCTTAGTTCAACACCATTCTACCAACCATGTGTTCAACTCCCCAATCCTTTCTTTTCTCACTGTGCTTATGCAGGGTACTGGGAGCACCTCTGAGAAGGCCACAGACTCCCCAGTCTCCTCGCACAACCTTCACACTTCCTCAAACCTCTCCCTCATTACATCCACCATTCCCCCTGCTAGGTCATTTGTACCCACATGTACCACAATGTGTTTTTTCCTCCTACCCTTCCTTGTGCACTTTAGGATTGCCTGTCCTGATTTGTCTGCCTTTAATCTCGGTATGGACTCTGCCCATATCTGACTGTGCCTCTCCCCCTTGCTGACCCAGTCTGATCCTCTTGAGTATGGAGTCCCTCAACACCAGTGCACCCCTCCTCTTTCCTTGTACCTGTTGCTACCCTCCCACCCAGGTTCTCATTCCTGAGGCCACTCAAGGTGGTGCTTTTACCATTTGCCCCAGTGTCTTCCCCACCCCTCTCAATTGAGACCCCCACCTCCTCCAGTTTGACTGCCAACCTCCCTCTCTCTCCTCACCTCTTGAAGTATTATCCCTCCCCTTGCCACACTGTGCTCAATCTTTCCACTAGTAATGCCCCTCACTACCTCCTCTTCATGAGTACTATCCCTTGTGCAATCTCCACCTGCGTCTTCTTCCCCATGTGTCACTAGTACAACAAACATGTTCCCTACCCTCATTGCATTACTATGTGTTTTCTCCTACCTACTGCTGCTTCTCTTTTGCTAGAATCCACCCTTTATTAGCTGGCTTCCTATCTAGTTTGCCCTTCCCCCTGATCCCTACCTTGACCCACTGTTCCTTCTCTGTGGTGCCCCCTGATACTCTCAGATGTCAGCCCTTCTACCAATCCAACCCTCCCCTCATCCCTCAACCTCCCCAGCTTCCTGCCAAGCCACTGAACCTCTTCCTCAAGCCTCCTTATCCTGTGGCATATTGGGCACCCTCCCAGCCTCCACAGTATGTTCATTCACACTGCTGCCCTACAACAACTGCACCCCACAATCCTACCCATGGTTCACACTACCTATACAGGACATGAAATGCAGTCTCTCCATACTGATTGCAGATGTTTACAATTACAAACCCACCAATAGCATTCCCAAGTCTCACAAACACACAGTCCAGAAATAAGATGTTTGCCCCAGGTCCTCTTTAGGCACCTCCCCCAGCTTTAAGTGTGGCTGTTGTGCCCCACTTTGAGCTTAAATCAAAAAACACAGCCACAGAAACCTTTAAGCTAAATTCAGAAGACATAGCCTCAGAAACATTTAAGCTTAATTCAAAAAAAACAGCCACAGAAACCTTTAAGCTAAACAAAACAATAGCAAAACTTACAAAAATCCTCTCCACAGCAAGTAGAATTAACTAATCCTAGCCTAGCCTCTAACTGGCATTGTAATACCAAATGCCCTTGCATTCAGCCTAAGACAGCCATCTACAGTAATAACTGGAAACCACAATCCTACTCATAAGATCTACAGTACTAATTGTACACCACAGTCCTACTCATAAGTTATATATATATATATCTTTAAGACTTAGCTCATATGGCTATTCCTTGTTTCCTCCCTTATGACCTGCCCTGAGGGCTCAGGTCAGTTTGCAGCTCCCCAAGCTCCTCCCTCACAGCCTTCAAACCCAACCCCCAGTGGCATTTCAGTATTTAAAAAATCCTTCCAGCCACAAAATCTTTTAAGCTAAATTCCACTTCAAGCTAAATTAAAAAAAATAATAGCAAAACTTACAAAAAGTCCTCTCCACTCTAGCTCTCTCCACAGCAAGTAGAATTAACTAATCCTTCTCTCCTGCAGTTTGATGGCTCTGTCAGAATTTAAAGGCTTTGTGGGTGGGCAAGTCTGGGCATGTCCTGTTCAATCCTTCCTGCCACAGAAACCTTTAAGCTAAGTTCCACTTTAAGCTAAATAAAAAAATAAAATAAAACAACAGCAAAACTTACAAAAAGTCCTCTCCACACTAACTCTCTCCACAACCAGCAGAATTAACTAATCTTTCTCTCCTGCAGTTTTTAAAAAAATAGCAAAATTTACAAAAATCCCCTCCACACTGTCTCTCCACAGCAAGTAGAATAAACTAATCCTTCTCTCCTGCAGTTAAAAACAATATCAAAACTTACAAAAATCCCCTCCACACCAATTATCTCTCCACAGCAAGTAGAATGAACAAATCCTTCTCTCCTGCAATTTTCTGGCTCTGTCAGAATTTAAACGCTTTGTGGGTCAGCAAGTCTGGACATTTTCTGTTCAATCCCTCCAGCTGCAGAAACTTTAAAGCTAAATTCAACTTTAAGCTAAAAAAAAAATAAAACAATAGCAAAACTTACAAAAAATACCATCCACACTAACTCTCTCCACAGCAAGTAGAATTATCTAATTTTTCTCTCCTGCAGTTTAAAAAAGTAATAGCAAAACTTACAAAAATCTCCTCCACACTAACTCTCTCTCCACAGCAAGTACAATTAACTAATCTTTCTCTCCTGCAGTTTGATGGATCTGTCAGCATTTAAAGGCTTTTTGGGTGGGCAAGTCTGGCATGTCATGTTCAATCCCTCCAGCCACAGAAACCTTTAAGCTAAATAAAAAAAAATAAAGTAAAACAATAGCAAAACTTACAAAAATCCTCTCCACACTAACTCCCTCCAGAGAAAGTGGAATTAACTAATCCTTTTCTCCTGCAGTTTAAAAAACAATAGCAAAGCTTACAAAAATCCCCTCCACCCTAACTCTCTCTCTCTCTCTCTCTCCACAGCAAGTATAATTAACTAATCCTTCTCTCCAAGGATGTAGTGGGTCCCATGCAAAATAGCTCCAAGGGTAACAGATTTGTACAGGTCATATGTGATTACACTACTCACTACCCAAAAGCTATCTCAATGAGAACTGTCACCACCCCAAGGATAGCAGAGGAGCTATCAAAGGTATTTAGTCATATGGGAATCCCCAGGAAATACTTACTGATCAGGGAAGTAACTTTAATGCACACCTGCTGAAAGAATTGTACCATCTGCAGGGCGTGGTAGCAGTGTGTACTTCCCCATATCACCCACAGGCTGATGGCTTTGTAGAGAGGTTTAATCAGACATTAAAGAAAATGTTGAGGAAGTATGTAAAAGAAGAGGGTAGAAATTGGGATACAGTAGGTACCGCCCCTATTTACTTTTTGCTTACAGAGAAATCCCTCAACTGGTCTCCCTCCTTTTTCATTATTATGTGGAAGGAACCTGAGGGGGGCTCTGGATGTGGTTAAAGAACACTGGGTAGAAGGGAGGGAGGTGGGACATCTTAATGTAATAGAGTACATGACTCAGTTACATAAATGCCTGGTGAGGTACAGTATATCAACTTGGCACACCAGAGCTTAGAACAGATGCAAGACTTGCAGAAAGAAAAGTTATGACCAGGGTTTGAAGACTAAAGCTTTTCAGTTAGGGGACAATGTGTTGTTACTTCTTCCCTCCACAGAGAACAAACTACTCATGAAATGGCAGGGGCCCCTTCACCATTATGAGGCACACAGTAGCAGTGAATTATGGGCTTAGTATGCCAGGAAAGAGCCCCCCTGAAAATGTTACATGTGAACCTCTTTAGGAAATGGCATGAGAAGTCTAACCCCTCCCTTTATATCCATCTTGAAGTTAGGGAGTCAGAGCTGGAGGTTGCCTATAAAAGACTAGAGAAATCAGGACAGTTGGGGGAGATTCAGATATACCCTGAATTGGAGCCTCAGCAACAGAAAGATTTGCAGGAGGTATTACAAAAATTTTGAGCCCATATTCTCAAACACCCCAGGGAGGGCCAACAGAATTGTGCACACCATAACTGCCATGTAAGACAAGCCCATACACCAAAAACCCTACAGATTGCCCATGAAGGTGAAGGATGAGATGATTCAGGAAGTCATTAAAATGGAGCAGTTAGGCATAATTGTGCCCTCAAAGAGTGCATGGTCTTCACCCATGGTCACAGTGGACAAGAAAGATGGTGGGATATGTCTAAGCCTATATTTTAGAAAGCTTAACAATGCATCACTATTCGATGGCTATCCAATTCCCTGAATAGATGACATCATTGCAGGCTAGGCAAAGCACAGTATATCTCCACCTCTGACCTTACTGAGGGATACTGGTAAATCCCCTTGTCACCTGATTCACATGCTAAAACCACATTTGGCACTCCAATCAGTTTATACCAGTTTGTCACAATGCCATTTGGACTATATGGGGCTCCAGCCACTTTTCAGCATTCCATGTACAGTACCACATACTAAGGCCACACACTGACTACTGTGTGGTTTATTTGGATGATGTGGTCATATTCAGTCCTGACTGGGAAACCAATGTTAGACACTTGTCACAGGTATTGCAAGGAATAAAGTAGGCAGGAGTGACCATTAACCCTGCTAAGTGTGCCCTAGTAAAGACTGAGACAAGATACCTAGGGTTCATTTTAGGCAACAGACAGGTGAAGCCTGAGGTAGAAAAGGTGACAGCAGTAGTGAACAACCTAATACCTATCATAAAAAAAACACGTGAGAGCCTTCCTAGGCCTGGCTGTTTATTACCGGAGATTTATTCCTAAATTCTCAGCCATTTTTAGTCCTTTGACTGATCTCACTAAAAAGAGGTGTCTGAATAAGGTTCAGTGGACCCCTATTTGTGATGAGGCTTTTAGGAATATCAAGGCAATTCTATGTACAGCTCCTGTATTGAAAATCCCTGACATCAACCAAGTGTTTGAGGCTCAAACTGATGCATCAAAGAATAGTATTGGGTCAGTCTTATCTCAGAAAATAGATGGGGAAGAATATCAGATCATGTATATCAGCAGAAAGCTACATGAAAGGTAGAGAATATATGCTACAATAGAGAAAGAATGCTTAGCTCTGAAGTGGGTCTTTGAGTCTCTGAAATATTACTTGTGGGTTGCTGAATTTAAGGTTGTAACTGATCATAACCCCCTTAGCTGGTTGCACCAAATGAGAGAAAAAAATCCCTGTATAATGTGGTGGTACTGCTCTTCAGCTGTATCGATTTACTGTTTCTCACAGGGCAGGAACAAACCATGTAAATGTTGATTTTATGTCTAGATATGGTGCAAGAACTTGATGTCGATGAAATATGACGGACTTCCCTAAAAGGAGCTAGTACAGGGAAAAGTACCATTATTCACTGTTGAGAAATTTATTAAATGCCTCAGGGTAAAGAATGAAGATATTCACTATGTTTATGATGGAATGTTTATTGTTAATAGGGACCCTGAGATGAAGCTTCTGAAGATGGATAGGTAGAAGCTCCATTCCTTCCTGGGACATGAAGGTGATAAACAGTCTGAAATTACTGCTTCCCTCTTAAGGTGGGACATATGTGACAGGGAGATCCTACCACTCTTGAGGACCGACCTTTTCTTAACTTTGTTGCAGCAGTTCTTCTATTTCTTAGCCTAATTTATCCTTTACAATTTCTAGTCCATAAGTTTGGCCACCTAAGGGTGCTTTCTTCCCTTTCTTGACTATGCTATAGTATCCTCTTTAATTTTCCTTTTCCCTCTCAGGTTCTTGTACAGGGAAGTTATTGTGGTGACCTCTGAGCTGAAGTAAAACAACATGCTATGCTCCTTGTTGTTGGATTTAGTATGTAAAGCACTATGTCATAAAATACCTTGATGTATATGCATTATGTGTTTGAAACCTGTAAATGCTGAAAATACTACGGGACTAGGTGTTTTTGATAAAGGTAAAAAGTTACTAGGGGACTGTATTATACAAATTAAGTTAGTTGTGTTATTTAAATGCATGCAAATTACAGATTGTTTGAGAGGCCCTTTGGCACCATCCATTACTGCTTTAAGCTGAACCAGCCTAAAATTTCATGCTGCTTTGCATACACATCCCATGATACTTTGCATTATGGGGGTATGTGTGATGTTATGTTTCTTTGAAATTTGGCTTTATTACCGATGCCCTTTAGGGTAACCCTTGCTTCAGTGCTTCTGCACTGAGGTTCTTTGTGCTTAGTTTGTTTTGATGTTTTTCTTATTTGAGCTTCCCATCACCCAAACACACAAGACCAACTTAGGGAATGAAATAATTTTCACTAAAGAGAAAGATCAGTAGATCAGTGAGTACTGACTAAGTGCAGAGGAAGGACATGCATACTCTGTTGCTGCAAATTGATGTATTGAAGAAGGGATATGCCATTGCCTTAAGGTCTGAGGTGGAGATGGTAGGACCCTGTGAGAGCCAGAAGTTTCCTAGAGGGTTGGCGCTGAGGCAAGCTGTTTACATGCACAGTGCTGTGAGATTAGCTTGCACCAAATGGCTTACCTTGGCACCAGCCCTCAACTGCTTCAGTACCTTTTTTACCAAGGAAGTGCAGAATAAGCTAAAAAGTACCTATGCACTTAACCTAAGGGCATGAAATAGCCCTGGTGGCCCATGTAAGAAGGGTCAACAAACCAGTAAAATAGCGTCTTCACAGCCCAAACAAAAAACAAGGGGTGAAGACTAATAAGACAGATTGGAGTGAGCCCAGGGGATGGTGGATGGGTGTTTGAATCAATGGTAAAGATATTGATAGAAGTGTAAGACACCGAATACATAATTTTCATATCTTCCTGGAATCAGTCATCACCCCTGACTCACACCAATGGATCAGAGTACCAAGGTCAGAAAAAATCCCTGGACATGGGCAATATTAGGACAGAAGTCCATTCAGAATAGTCCTGCCAAAGGTGGCATATTGCCAGGCATGTATATCCAGGGCATAGTGCTTAACAAAAGTGTGCACTGTGCTCCAAGCTGTAACTCTGCAAATATCACCAATTGACATCTAGCAAATGTCTGGCAGTGGCAGCTGGTCTAGTGAAGTGGGCACATACCTGACCTTCCAGCTTGACCTGTGCTATGCCATAGCAGTGGCATAGGCAGCTCATAATCCAGGCAGAAATGCACTTAATTGTAACAGGCTGTCATTTTTGATTTGGATCGAAGGAGACAGAGCTGTTTGGAATGCCTGAAGTCCTTGGTCTTGTCCAGGTAGGACCTCAAGGCTCTCTTAACATCTAGAGAATGGAGAATGTGCTCTCCTTCATTCTGGAATTTGGCAAAGTAGGTAGGCAGCATTAGTGGTTGATTCAGACGGAACTCTGAAACCACTTTTGGTAGGAACTTAAAGTGTGTACAGAGAACCACCTTGTTCTTGTAAAAAACTGTCTGCCAAGGATCTGTGACCAAGGTATGGATTTCAGACAGTCTGTGAGCAAAAGTGATGGCCACTAAAAAACCTGCCTTACAAGTTAAAAACTTTGGCTCACATGTTGCAAGAGGCTCAACAAGCTTGCGGTTGAGCATATCCAGCACAAGGTTGATATCCCAGGCAGCCATCAGCTTCCTGATGGGAGACATTATGCGTAGGATGTCCAGCATCTCTACCTAGCACAGCTAGGTGTAGAAGAACTGCACTGAACCTGTAAGCCATTTTTCCCAGAATAAGTGATTTTTATATATTCTGTCCCATGCCATTATTGCTCAGTCTTCACTGGCCTTGTAGTAAACTCATTGGGTGATTCTGATTCATACATTGATGGTAAGTGCCATTTTAGAATTGTATGATGTAGCTTATGTCCCTCTTGGACCACAGCATTCTAAAGCAGAACACAAATGCATTGTTAAAACAACGTAAGTTCCTTAACAAAGACATAAAGTACTTTACATCACATAGTTCTAAAATGGATCTGCCCACCAGAGTGTAAAGCACAAACACCGATTGCATTTATCAAAAGGCCAGTAAAGAGGGAACAAAAATGGAATGTGAACCACAATTAGAAACACAGCTTCTGCAGGAAACACAGGTTTACAGATTCAAGGCAGTTCTCCTTTAAGGAACCTCTTGAACAGTGGACACTGTGCTAGGTAAAGGGTACCGAAGGCTTGTGGTATGCAGAACCAGCACACAAGTGAACCTTAACTGTGGAATACTGTAGGACAGCATCAGAAAGGTCCAGCAAGTACTCTAGAACCTTGTCAGGTTGGCACTCAATAAGGTCCATGCAGGTTTTGGAGCACTAGATTGACATTTATTACATTTGGCTGTGTAACTATTCCTAGTGGAAGGTACGCATGCAGACAAAAGTATTTCAGAGACTGTCTGAGATACCTTTCACCTGTTCAATTCTGTCTCTTCAGGAGCCAGGCCTGAAGGTGAAGGGAGCACAGGTTGGGATGGACCAGGTGACCCTGAGTCAGTAAGGTCATCCTGAGTGGAAGGATCATCTGTTTGCTCACTGACAGTCTGTTCAACAGAGGAAACCATATCTGTCATGGCCAGCAGGGGGCAAGCAGTATCATCTTGCCTCCCATGTGCCTCCAATTCAAGCAATACCCTCTGCAATAGGGGGATTGGAGGGAATGCATACAGAAAAAGATTTGCCATTGCAGTCTGAATGCATCCTGATAGAAAATGCCATGTTCTGTAGTTCTGGAGCAGAATTGAGGCAGTCTAGCATTGAGTGGGGATGAAAAAAGGTCCCCATCTGGGGTGCCCTACTCATCGAACAGCGATCTCATGATCTCTAGAACTAGTGACCACTTGTGAGTATCAGCCTCTGTTTAGCTGCACTCATCTGCCAGAGTGTTCTGGACTCTTGGCAGATAAATGACCTGGAGTAGGATCCCTTGTTTCAGGCATCATTCTCACACTCTCATCACTTCCCTGCAGAGAGCATAAAAGTGTGCTCCTCCTTGTTTGCTGACATCATAGACTCATTGTCTTTCTGGAGGACAGTTTTGTTGCTAATGAGATCCACAAGGGCTCACAGGCTGTATAAAACAGCTCACATCTCCAACACATTGATGTGGAGAAAAGACTCCGATAGGTCCCGATGGGGTCCTCCAGCTCAATAGGGAGGCATCCATGGTGAATATCACCTGAGGCTCCAGTTGGGAAAAAGGAAAGCCATGGAGGAGGTTGTTCACCACTTACCGCATGTGAGTGAACAAAGTGGTCACTTGAATAGGGTTGAATGAAGATGGATGCATGGCCACTGTGCACTAAACACTCATTGAGGCGTTCTCATATGCAGCCATGCCAGGGGCACTGTGAACTCTGAGGAGACCATCAGATCCAGCATGCATTGCATGGAGTGAGCTTGAAGAGATTTACGGTCCATGATATAACATACCATATGCAGGATTGCCTGCCATTCCACTTTCTGGAAGGAAAGCTTGGGCCTTGGTAGTATGTGGAAGAGCTCCCCAGCCACTGTGAGGGTTAGAGCTGAGAGTTCTCTAGATGCAGCAGACCCTCCATGAAGGTAAGGAACTGAGAGGCCATGGCCACTGCCTGTTCTGTTTTCTGGCTGGATAGACTGGCTTTCAGCTATTTATCCAGGTAAGGCAAAACTCGGAGTCCTAGTTTTCTGAGGTGCACTATGGGTACTGCAAAGCATTATGTTATTAGCACTAATTAGGAGGCAGTATAGCACAGTGGTTTAAGGCTCTGAGCTGCAGACCTAGAGACCTGGGTTTGAATCCCACAGCCCCCACTTGCATACTGTGTGACCCTGAGCAAGTCACTCAACTTCATTGTGTTCCCAGGTTGTACCCGTAAACAAGCTTTCAGCTTAGTGTGTCTCTTCTGGTAAAAAAAAAATGTCTATTCCAAACAACATCTGACAGGGTCTCAAATGTGTATGTGTGTATGTGTGTGTGTGGTGGGGGGGATGGGGGAACTAAATTGACTGGCATGGTAGAAACATTGAACCACTGCAGAGAAAGATGTTTACCTGGGTTAGTGGCTGAAGGTTCAGAATCAAGTGCAGAATGCATATTCTTAAAAAAGACCTGGAAAGATAGATCCTCCTGTGAAACAGAAGAAGGGTCTGGTTCCAAAGATTCCAGGTTATAGAAAGGGTCCTCCTAGCTGGCCCGGTGGTGCTGAAGGTTGAGGCACTGGACACCACACCTTACGCCATGCTGGAGACCCAGGTTAAGGAATGAGCCAGGGTCATCAGGGGTCAGCTGGGGGGGGAGGGTCGGAGCTGGATAGAGCTGCTGAAGGCAACTCTCCTCTGCTGGGGAGGGTCTCTGTCACTCCTGCCACATGGTCGCCACTGGGTGGAAGTCCGGTGGTGGTGCAGGATAGGATGCAGCATGTAAGGGAGGGTATCGTAGGTCCACAGCGTGTGCATGCCTCCACACTCACATGCATAGCTGCAACTTGGAATGGGAAGAAAACAGGTGGAAAATGTGCTGACCGGCAGTATGATGCCGGTTCCCCACAGACTCTGCACCCAGCCATCTGGGCGCCTCTGTGCCATTGAGGTAGGTCCTGGTGGGCATCAGGGTAAAGGGGCTGTGGAACTGGTAGAAGAGGGATGGATGGCATGGGGGGAGAGGCAGAAAAATGTAAATAAAAAAAAAGGAAATGGTCCTCATTGCCACCCTCAGAAATGATGAGGTCAGAATCAGACTCATTCCCCCCCCACATCCTCTCTGGAGGAAGGATCATGGCAATCATAAGCCCCCCCCAATCCAGAATGTGGCTTTGGTAACACCAGCGACACCCCCCCAGGGGTTGAGGGACTGGTACCAGGGATAGCTCCATAATCAGAACTGAATATGGTGCCAGAGATCCTCAGCACCATGGGTAGCACCAGAGTTGGAAATGCCTAAACTCTGCACTGACAGTGGCACTGACCCTGTCACTGATGACCAAGTTGGCACCAAAGTGACCAGCAATGGTACCATGGCTAGTCTCATCACAGCAGCACTGAATGGAGGTGTGGCCAGTGGGACAAGAGTCAGCAGCACAGCCACCTTGAAGGGCCCAGAGGTTGTTGCTGAAGCCAAATGCTCTAGCTGGTTTGAGGACCCTGCCCGCGTCTCCAGTTCCACCAGTCACAAAGGACCAGGGACCAGCTCTGCTGGCAGAGGCAAACAAGCCAGACACTGCACCCACTTCTCATAAGAGCTGCCCGATAGTGGAACTGTCCACTGGAGTTCCCACTTACAGATAGAGAGGGATTCCGGGTCTGAGATGTTGACCTCCTAGTGCCAGAGACCTTAGGTGATGCCAATAGTACTTGCAGTACACCTTGTGGAGGGTGACTCTGAGTGGTATCATTTTTTCCTCTTCTGATGGTAAGAGGAAGAACTCAAGGTAGAGTGGTGCTGAGAATCAGACTGAGATCTGGAATAGGCCTGCTTCTGTTTGTGCTTCCAAGAGGACTGTCCTTCCTTCCAGACACAAGACCACCCATCATTAGGACTAGGTAGGAGGAAAAGTGGACTGCATATGGTCCCTGCTATGGGAGTAGCCTGCCTGAGAGAGCGCGTTACTCTTGTCATCCATGGCTGTCAACTTTTGTTCAATAGGGCTGTGAGGGACTGAGAAAAGTTTTTGTAAAATCACTAAACTGATACAAAAAATAACAAACTGTAGCTTTAAATACCAAAACTGAGAAGAACTGAACACTGTTGTCATAGAGACGTGAAGTTCTACCTCCCGTTGGGTGAGCAACATTCTTACTGATGTGCACTTGCTGGAAAAAGGAACTGAGGTAGTTGAGGGGTGGTGCTGAGGTAAGCCAGATGTGTGCAGCTTGTCTCAGCCCCGGTCCTCCTGAAAATATCTGGCTCCTGTAAGGTCCTAGTGCTTCTGACTCAGACCCATTAGTATGAATCAATTGTGAAGATTGATTCCTGGAAGACTGATGTCTCTGTGATTATATCTAATGTGTGTTGGGAAATAAAACATATAGTCTTTTCCGTCAGAATGTAACACCCTCCAAGCATCCTGTAATCCCTGCCTTTGGCATGCTTGTAATACCTGAGGGGCTTCTGGAGATTTTGATCAGCGGCAAAAGGCTGTTCTATCTAGGCCATACTAGATAGCTTGATTGAAATAGCCGCTCAGGATTATCCTAGTGTTCCCAATGGACAGCTTCGGCACACCTGACTGGTAAAACATAAAATCTGGGATACTGAGGGCATACAAAGCTCTCAAGTCCAAAGGTAGCCCTTTATAAGTACCTTACACAATTAGAAATCTGCAGCCACCATTCCTTGTAAAGATGTGCACCCCAAACTGCTGCCCTTTATGCAGTAAAATTGCAACTCCTTACTGCTTCACGGAAGAGGAGCTATGAAAAACAGTCCTCACCCACAAACATCATAGTTTATCTGCCTTCATAACCAAAAGGTGGGTCTTCTGTATGAATACCACATCACAAGATATGCCTCTCAATTTAGTGAGGACCTTCCATTTCTTAGGTGGGTTTTTAAGCTTACTGACATTGCAGGAGACCACCTTCAGGCTGTCAAAAGAGGCCATGGTGATACACGATAATGTGAAACAGTGCATGCAAGTCACCTCACACCAGCTTAGGACCATCTCCTCCCCCCAACCCCCAACAAACAGCAGCCTCCACAGATGTAACACTAGAAATATAAGAGACATAGGAAAAAGTATGGTACCCCACACTGTATGGCACAGACTAGCTGTTAACCATTTTGAAACAACACAAATACCTTGAATGGCTAAAAGAAAATAAAGGTTTCTAGAGCAGTCCCAGCTGGCCAAGGTAGGCCAGATATTCTGTCAAAGAGAGAATAAGGGATGCTAGTAGACAAGCTCTCTCATGGAACCCAGGAGACTGACCAGTGAGCCTAGTAGTCACCCCTACATTCACCTTCCTGCAGTGTACTATCCATGTCATCCCTGTGGACAAAAGTGTAAGATTAAACACATGCTGGGGAAAATAGAAGATGTCCACCAGCCACAAAGTGTGAACACAGTATGCCAAACTCCCACCAAAAATGACACCCTCAAATACCCTCTGCATATAGACAAACCTAAAGGGGGATAAGAAACCTCAATGAACACGTTAAACATTAGAACTGCATTAAGACAATAAATCATAACCATAGGTGTGGTCAATAATAGCAACAACAGAGAAACTGCCAGAGACCAGGTCTTGTTTCTGTGTCCAGCACTGGGTTCATAGTTCTAACACTAATGAGCTGGAGGTCACTGGTGGCATGCAGGCAGCCCTCCTCCTGAAACTGAAATACAAGCAGTGAGAATAAAAACACAAATCCAACAAGAAATGTGCTGCAAATTCCCGAACTTTAGAAAGGTCAAAACACTAAAGTATTTCAGTGACAAACTGCAGTGGGGCTGACAACACATGAGGCTCAGTGAGCCACCAGATTTTCTTGCATCACAATTGAGAATGCAACATGGGCCACTCCATTTACATGGCATAATCGCAGCACATAAAGCTGCTCAGGGGATTGGGCCTTTGGTGGGCCGGGCCTAATTCTGTGGAACTATCTTGAGAGCCCTGAGGGAGGTCCTCTCAGTGGAGGCCTTTAAGAGGGGTCTGAAAACCCATTTTTTTGTACAGGCACTTGGGGATTGATTTTCCATGTCTTACCATCTTCCCAGTCTGTTACTATTTATTGATTTAATTTAAGAAGGGTTTTTATGATATTGGATTGTGTTATTTATGCTGTATTTATTATCCTGTGTTAATATTTTTTACTGATCCTACTCTTGTACGTTTTTAATGGTACCCTGAACCTTCAGGGATGGGCGCCCACTATAAATAAATATTACTACTACTGATGTCCCAGCTGAGATGGATCTTTAAAAGTATGGGAGCACAATTAACAGAGACAGGTGGGTGGTGCATCACAGAGGGGCCAAACTTCAAATGCCCAACAGGAACACAAGTGAGGGCAACACCAGACCCCCAAAATTTAAGGAACAAAAGTACTTGCAGTCTCAACCAAAGGCCTCGGCTGCCCCTGCACTAGACCCTGACGTAGAGATCTCCATTCAATATTCTCCTGATATTGGGCTGGCTTTTGGAGATTGAGCTGGTCCCAAGGCCCAGTGAAAGAATGCAATGGCTTCTGCTGGTGTAGTGAAACTGTACTGTTTTCCCTCAAACTACACAGACTTGGTAGGAGGGTAAAGTACAGAGTAGGGTATGCTATGATTCCAGAGTCCAGCTTTAACTTTAACAAAAGCTTGGCAATGATCTAATATACTCTTGGTAGAAAGAGAGCTTTTCACCATCTACATTGATGTCATCAAGCTGTCTTGCAAGGCACAGAATCAGCTCCTTATCTTAAAATCATTGGAGCTTGAAGATTAGGGGCCATAGTTTGCTGGCATTTTGGCACATGTTTTTGTTGTGTCAGATCTTGTGAGCTCTGTGGAGCTCAAAGTCAGATTTGGTCACCTCTTACTGGAGCCACTCAGGTAGTTTTTCAGTAAACTAGCCACAGGATCAGCAACCTCTAGTTCTTTTCTAAGCTCAGCAGCTGCAGGTTTTTGTGCTGGCCTCTGCCCGCCATCTTGGTGGTGTGGATTCTACGGTCAGCTTCACTCTGCACTATGTCAAGTGCTGTTATGTTCTGCTCCACCATTACCACGTGGCTGGTAAGTGCAGTTATAGAAACCTCGGTTTCAGTGACAGTTTGTCAAATGATTTCTACGTTTGCCACTATTATTACTAAAAAGGAGGCTTGCCTATCAGGGTCCACTTGCTGTTTGTGTCTTGTAACGGGAGTGGTGGCCATCTTGGTGATGGGAGGAGGAGAACCTGGCAGTGAGTTAAAGATGTCCTTTTTTTGTTTCAATGTGGTAGTCGGATGCATTAAGACAAGCAGGGTCTGTGGATATTGTCCTCACCTCCTAATGTAGCTTTTATAGACCTCATGAGCCTGTCAAGAATTGAGAGATGGAGGCAGAGTTCATGGGAGACTGATGGAAGAGAGCTAGTTGGCCATTTTCCTTGGGCACACATGTGACCTCCTCCCCATCACTGACCTACTTACAAACTTATCAGTTATTCACTACTGAGCCAGAACAACAATGTGGTGGGTGGCCTGCCATGTCAGTCATGCAAGAGCCTGTAGGGGCTGTGGCATAGGGCAGTCCAGCATTTTTCTCCAGTCTCTGATTTTCTCCTTGGGGTGCCCATGTGTAATAATGCAACATGCATGTGTGCCAGATATCTGGTGGCAACCCCTTCTCTTGTATGCTCCCAACTTTTCTGCCACCTAGCCTCCACTGATTTATTATCTTCTATAGCAACTAATGACGCATATTATTATTATATTACCATAAACCACTTTTTCTTGGTATGTAAATAAATTATGAATAATAAAAAAAATATATATTAAAGCAAAAACCATAGATGCTAGTTTGTGCTGACTGAATGGTACAGTGGCAAGGGTGCTGCTAGAAATACTGACAACAAGTCAGCTCGCCTCCTCCATGTAGGTAGTGTGTCTGCAACCAGCTCCCTAGCTCAGCTTGGAGGCAGTGGTACATCCTGAAGATGGCATGTGACAGTGCTGGGAGAACTGACTGATGGGAACTGGGCAGAAAGGAACAAAAAGAATAAATAAAAAAGGAAGTCAACTACTTTTAAGCACTATACATTTATTATAACTTATGTTGTTTTTTCATGTAAATGAAAAATAATACATACAAATAAATAAGACACAGGATATTATATTATATTATATTATATTATATTATATTATATTATATTATATTATATTATATTATGTGATGTGATGTGATGTGATGCCATGCCACGTCACATCACAATCACTGTCACTATCATACAGTATTACTGTTTATCATTCAATAAATAAAATGCATTACATAAAAATATGTGATATTCTGCAATAAAAATCATAATATACAAAAATAATATTGCAAAATATATGGCCCTGCAAGGGAGAATATATTAATTGGCACGTGAGAAAGTGGGGAATTGGATGGAGGAAATACATGTTGAGATCAGCAATGAGTAGAATAACTACTACTGTAGCTCTCATTGAATCGTAGTGGTCATAGTGGATTTTTCAGACTCTGTAACAATAACACAAACAATAATTCACAGTAGATACATGCTAACATTACCTTCCACAAATAAGCTGCAGTAATTCATATTCCTTATTAACCTGGAAGCTTCGCCACCCCCATTTGTTTTCTGTTCGACTCTATGCAAATTTCTGCATTGGGAGCCGAAGTGGTTCAGCAAATATGGTATAACTGAACCAAATTTTCAGGCCCCAACTCAAAGCCAAATTGAACTTTGCTCTGGCCCATTTCCCTCACCCTAAGTCAGTAGACAGTGAATTATTTATTTAATTAGCCTAAGTGGAATTATAGTAGTGCATCTTCTAAGACAGAAGACAGTGGTTCTCTGCATCAGACAAATACTACTACAGTAAGTTAGCAGTGATTCTGAATTATTTAATTTCATTATGCAAGGAGACATTTCAGTATTGCACCTTTAGAGACAGTGGGACACTGTGTCACATAGATCCATGACAGGAGACTATGCATTATTTTATTTCATATACTTCAGAGGAATTATAGTAATACATCTTAGGAGACAGTGAGTCACTGCATTATTTTATTTCATAAACTTCAGAGGAATTATTGTAGTGCACCTTAGGAGAGAGTGAGTCACTGCAACACACAGATCCAATAGTAGAGTGTGCACCAAGCATAGACACTCCTTCCATCTCCATCCCAAATCTCAGTACTGACTTGCATTGCATCACACAGAACCTGTAGTATAGTGTGCATTAAGCAAAAAGTGTCTCTCTCACTCTCCTTCCACATCCCACACATAAAGCATCATTAGATTTAATTCTTGTTGAGCAGGGGTACATGCTAGAGTGGCCCTTGGAAATTCTAAAATGGCTAAGGAAGATAAAAAGTACCATCTCCTGATGAGTCATCAAAATCAAAACAGCTCCCACTCATCACTCCTTCACAAGAGAAGTAGGAGGTGCTGGCTCCACTGTAGGGTTGTGTGGCATTAGCACATTTCAATTTTTCAGAATTATAATGAAATGTTGTAAACCTTTGTAGAATTTGACAGTTGGTAACATAGCCCTTTGCTGATCTACAGACCAGGCAATTAGCATAGTTACTTGTTTCTAGGTGTCCTTATAGCAATATAAATATCAAGGCATTTAAATGAGCAGTACTGAACTTAAAGGGGCTCAAAGTCTGACTTTTGTTTTGTAAAATGTGGTGAAAATACTTCTCTGCTTATACATCAACCAGGTGGGAGCTAGATAGCAAAGTAATATGTATCACCTTCTTGCAGGGATTATGTAAACTACTAGATATGGAAAGATTTGGTTAAGCAATTTGTCAGTTACAGGGTTCATAATTTCGCCATTTATTGTCTGTTTTTATCAAATGTTTATAAACATGTGAATGTTTGTAACTTCCCTACATTTGTAGACATGGCCCCCAAAACTGGTATGTATACCAAATTCCAATAGATTCTAAAATCTAACAAAACTGGATAAATTTAGTTTGGTTGTTTTAAATTTAAAGTGGAAATGCTGCAAATTACTTATAGATATGTTTAGTCCAGAATTCATTGTTGTGTAATAGGTTATGCCACCAGAATTCTACTTGTGGAATTTAACGTTCACAAAGCACTTACCACTGCTGCATCTGTTAAAATGAGATGAGCTCTGTGCAGTAATGTAATTCCTTCCGTGGTGAATATTTTGCCCTCTCTCCTTTTTATTTCTTAATCTGATCAGATGGACCCAGTGGAACTGCGTGTTCCCAATATACTTCTTGTTCTTCAAAGTGATGCACTCCTTTGAAAAAAACAAACTCTGGTCAGACCCACTACGACTACTAATGCATCAACTTGATAAGGCTGTTTCATGGGCTTAAATGTAAAGATGAATTGCCATAGTCAGCTCCATGTGTAAATTGAAGTTTTGGTAAAGCTAGATCATTTATCTGGTTGATCCTGTGTTTGTCATGTGTTTAAAGTGCAAGCAGTGAGTGCACCTTGTACTATATGGGGCAGGAGAGGGAGCTCTACACCAATGCCTTCAAGTAATGGTAGAAGGAATGGTGCAGAGAGTTGAGATATGGCTTCATTGGGGACTGTAGGCCAGCCTGGAAGGATAAGAGCCTATACCAAGGTAATGGCCTGCTTCCACCCAGGAGGGAACCATAGTCCTCAGTGGACAGTCTAAATGTTACTTCAATGGACATTTACAGTAGCCAAGGGGGGTGATGGAAGAAATAGGGGAGGCAGAAAGTACACCACCACAGGCTGAGATAGAGACTTGGGAGATCCTGAGGGGAGAGAGTCCCACCAGGATGCAAGTTATTCAAGTAAGCAGGGGGTTAGTAAAGGAGGAAGGGTGAAAAGGAGCAGTCAGAGGAGAAAGGTGAGGAAGGGGGAACAATTGGAGAAAGGAGAAAGTGCCAAGAAGACAGATGAGGGCTGTCAAAGTGGTGCAAGGTCTCCATCAAAAGCCAAATGAGAAGAAAATGAAAGAGTTCAATATGTACACCCTGGAGGAGAGGAGGGAGAGTAGGGTTAAGATGGAGACATTTAAATACCTCACAGGGGTTATATGGTACAGGAGGGAGATACTTTTCAGAGAAAAAGATGCTGTAGAACAAGGGGTCATGATATGAAGCTGTAAGGCGGTAGATTCAGGAGTGATGTGAAGAAGTACTTCTTCACAGAAAGGGTGGTGGATTCCTGGAATGGCCTTCTATGGGAGGCAGTGGTGGGTTTCAAAAATGCCTGGGATAGGCACAAAAGAATCCGAGGAGGAAGGAAGGGTTGGAAAAGACAGTGCTGTTGATCAAGTAGGGTCCACAGCAAAAGTGATCATAATTAAAAATGGGCAGACTAGATGGGCCCAGCGATCATTGTCTGCCATCGGTTTCTATGTTCTGTGCATGACAGGTTATGTGATTCAAATGGATACAGTGTACAATTATTAATATGTGCAATGTTGATACTGTAAACTGGCACACATAATTCATGTTGTACTATGCTACACAGACATGATAATCAAATGGGCAATAATAACTGCATTGAGCAAGGGAGAAAAAAATGAAGGGGAATACATGCGAAGCAAAATATTACTCATAGAGTGGTGACACATGATAGGTGCATACTGTATGAAGTTACTGTATTATGATGGTACCTAGCTGTATACCAATGTTGAGTTAGCTACCATATGGGATTTTATTTATTTATTTTTTTAATAATCCAAAAAGTGTCTACACAGTAATGACACATAGCCAAGGATGCTTCTTACAATTTGCAACCTTGTCTTTTTTTACCACTTTATTCATTTTGGGGAACTCATTTGCAATGGGCAAATAATAAAGAAATGTATAGGCTGCAAACTTGTGAGAATGATTTGACTTGCATTTTTGAGTGACAAGAAGACATTAGGCCAGGAGTGGATTCAGGCCTTAATGTTGACAGTATTCCTATAAATTATTGAGTGTGTGGGGGGGGGGGGGTTAGGGTAATGTGTCCCCTGAGGTGGAGGCCCCCTTCTGGACACTTTTATCCATAAATGTAGTCAGAGTACCTGAAACCATGATTTTGAGAATCAGAAAGTAGATTCCATTCAGTGCTGAAGTCCAATTTAATATGTTATTTTTAAAATATAAAGAAAGGCCTTCACTTCATGTTGCAGGGTCTGGGTCAGTAGAAATCAAATGTACAGAATAAAGTCATGAGAGTTCTACCTTGTAAATATTTCTGATTTACTAACTGTATTCTTAAACTACAGTATGGTATTTATTGCATCAAATTGAAAGCCACATGCAGAAAATTATGATTAAAAAGGCTGGGAAATAATTTAAAAATTTAAGTTGACAAAAAAGTCAACGAAGTCATCGCATTTGATCATATTTAGGTCCTGAAAGAGTTAACATAAAGGAACCTTCCAACACACACATACACACACACACACACACACCTGCTTGAGGAATGCAGCTAGAGCTGTGTTTATCATTCAGTCCAGTAAGACTTAGATTGGTCCTGAAAGGGTTAACCTCCAGACAGTATCGCTGCCTATTTGCAGCATGCGTTACTAGAAAGAAAGTACATGTTTCATTTGACATCAGTGGATACAATTGCTGCTTGAATTAACATACACACTGACTGAGGCAATTAATAAAGCATAGCCCTAACGGGCTTTTTTTCCCATACAAGGAGCAAACTTGGCAGCAGCAACAGTACAGCTATAAAATCCTGAAAGTAATCTGAAACGGTAGTACACTAATCAATTAATCTGAGAACTATGTTAACCAATTAATGGTATAAGTATACAGAAAGGAATGCAGTAGTTTCACAACTCTTCAGAATGTGTCCAGTTTACAGCCCGAGTTCAGCTCTTTTCCCTTTATTCTGGCTAAACCAGAACTCAGCCCAGAGCAAGAAAAGTCCTTTATTTTGCGTCTCGGGGTGGGAGGTGGGGGGGGTGGGCAGAGTGATTTGGAGTTGCAGAAGCATTTTCTGCAACTCCAAATTTGTGCTTCAGTATCCCATTTTCAGAGCTACAAGAAGACAGCTGCAGGCTCCGCCCACTGCAGCTGTAAAAAGAGCCATCCACTCCATTTCATGTCAGTCCTGATATAAATATTAAGACAAAGGGAACTTGTTAGCCCATCAAGTTTTCCTCCCACTACTCAGTGGCTATAGTTTTTGTATACTCCTGATCCATATATTTTAGGGTTGCCACCTTTGGATGAGGCAAAAAACAGATCCTAAGCTCCACCCCTAGCCCCACTCCTTTTTCATGACTCATCATGCATTGCTCCTCCTAGAAAGCCATCTGTTATATCAATAAAACACAACACTTAAAGCAGCAGTTTAACAAAATTAAGATACTGTACTGTACCAGTTGAAATTACTTTCCTAGGTTCTTCCTAGGTATTTATTTACTCATGTACAGTATTTATTTATTTATTGACCTTGGTTTACCAGATAAACATACAGAGATAAAAAAAACTCATTTCCAGATATGATCTGGGGGAGACAAGGGAAATACTTTAAATAGTATACAACAGTACCACATGGTATAGAATAATTCATAATAAACAAATTGTTTCCTATAATGTGTACTTCATATATTTTTATGGCACCAGTTCCTTTTCATGTCTAAGGTACTATTTCAAAACCAAATAAGTGACCATACTTTTTTCTTGAAGAAAAAATCATTTAAAACAAATTAAAAATGCCTAAATTCTGTTAGAGATAAAAATGTTTACCATCAAATGAAAGTGGAAGACAACTGGCTGTGTTGCTGTTATAGAACGTGGGGGCAGCATTGCTGATATGCCACTTTGTGATGCAGTGGAAAACATTTGATTAAGTAAGTACTAATGGTGTTAATGGCCATACTTTACACCTCCTATGTTGACTGCTTTCACAAACAAAAGGCTATATTGACAACAGAACTTGTTTGTAACCTGGACATGTAGCTGAAACAATGATTGAGGTGACAACATTTGTTTTAAAAGTATGTGAGCGCTCAAAATGGCTTGAAAACCTGACCAGCACAGAGCAAAACTGGATTACCTGATAGGGACCCTGAAAACCTGATCACCAGGTAAAAAACCTGACAGGTGGCAACCCTAATATATTTATCTTGTTGTTGATTAAATATGTCTAGAGATTTTGTTTCCACTACAGATTTTGGCAGACTATTTCAATTATTCAGTATACCGTTCGAAGAAATTGTTTCTATTCCTGGTTTTGAAATAATCACCCATTAGTTGGAGGTTGTGACCCTTTGTAGTTTTCCATTCTTGTTTTCATTTTAGTTGTGGTGTGTTCATTATATCATTATTTTTTATTACTTTGTGTACTGTAATCATATCTTCCAGTTAGCTTCTCTTTCAAAAGTATACATGTTGAGTGTTTTAAGCCTTTGTGGGTACTGAAGATCCTTGATGTCTCTAATTAATTTTGTTGTCAGTTCATTCTGGTTTAGTGTATGGTGACCAGAACTGCACCAATATTCTAAGTGGATCCCGATAAAAGATTAGTATAATGGCATAATTACTGTTTTTGATCTGACATGCTAGTATCATTGGCTCACTATAGCAACATAGAAAACCTAGAAACATAGAAACTGATGGAAGACAATGCCCATTTGGTCCATTTTCCCTACCTACTGCAAAACCAGAGACCCTACTTGATCTCTGGCTTTACCCTCCCTTTCCTGATCACTAAGGTTCTCTTGTGCCCATACCATGCATCCTTGAATTCCATTACCTTTTGTGCCCCCATCATTTTTCCCCTGAGTCTACTCCCTCCAGCTTCATAGCATGTCCTCTTGTTCTTGAACATCTTTTTTTCTGAAAAAAATACAACACATTACTCTTTCATTTTTAGGTTGTTGTTTATTATTACTCCCAGGTCCTGTTTGTTTGTTACCTCTTTAGTCTGTATCCCATTAAAATATGGAATTGTTGCATCATTCTTCCCTAAATACATCACAGCACATTTGTCTTGTTATCTTTCATTTTTGATGTTTTGGCCCTATTGGCCATGTTATCTAGGTCAGTTGTTAATTTTCTGCTGTTCCTCATCTTCACTATGCAGCCAGTTTTTGTGTTGTCTGCAAATTTGGCCATTAAACATTTGTTTTCTGTCTCTGTCTCTCTGTCTCTCTGTCTCTCTCTCTCTCTATATATATATATATATAGACAGAACAAAAAATATTTAATGGCCGAATTTGCAGGCAACACAAAAACTATCTTCTAGCTGAATGATGATAACAGCAGATGACTAGATAGACAGAGGGGCCCAGTACAGACCCCTGGGAGATACCACTGCTCACTTCTGCCAACTTAAAAGTTACCCAGTTGATCTTTGTTTGCTGGTATCTTTGGTGTAGCAAATTCTTTATTCATTTGTGTTTTTTAATCTTCTCTCTCTTATTGCGTTCTCTAGTGTTTCATATGAGAAAGTATCCAGTACCATCCAATGCTTTGCCTAATGGGCAAAAAATGTAATAATTTTCTTTTACGTGACTTGCCTTCAATTAACCCATGCTGTTTTGTGTTCAGGATATTATTCATCATTTGCGGGTCTAATATTATCACTTTTGTTGTTTTCTATAATGTCTTACGGACTACAGAGGTGAGGCTAAA
The DNA here is from genome assembly GCA_016271365.2 of Neoceratodus forsteri. Classification (NCBI taxonomy): domain Eukaryota; kingdom Metazoa; phylum Chordata; order Ceratodontiformes; family Ceratodontidae; genus Neoceratodus; species Neoceratodus forsteri. The sequence continues at coordinate 359,809,694 of CM057459.1, read as the reverse complement.
AGCCATAATTCCCTAGATCTGGTTTATTGCCTTTATGTAAATTGGAATTATCAAGCCATTCTTGAATCCTTTGGTACCACAGTCATAGTTAAAGAACTCTTGAAATAGCAGCACTTAATTGTTATATATTCTGCTATACCCCTAATAGTGTTTGGCTAGATATTGTCTGGCTCAGTGGATTTGTTACCTTTAACTTCACTCTTTGTTATTCTCAGCAAGTCTACTTCTGTCTCCAACACCTCCATATTTGAAGTGTTGTTTTCTCTTCTTAATACTGATGCAAAATATTCATTTGACACATTTGCTTTTTCCTCCTCCATTTCACAATAGCTGTCGTTCAGCCTTAGTATATACCTATTCTTTTATCTGTTATGCTGTATGTGTTTGTCATATGAGTAAAATGTTTTGAGATAATTTTTGTTTCCTTAGCCATATTCTCCTCTATTATGTTTTCTTTTCTTATGTTCTTACGTGGGGCCCTCACGCCAAAGAGTGCTCCTTTAGATAGCTGAATCAGGTTCAGTGGCACCTTCCGCGCAATTTCCCCATGACTGCTTCTGGTTCACCTGGTCTATTTTTAGTCAGCCTGGCTGTGTACCTCAGCAGTTTTTGCTCTCCTCCTCCTGCCTTGGGGGTCCCGCTCTTGCTTCAGAGTATCTGTTGTTGCCGAGCACTTCCTCAACCCTTCATGGCATTCTCATTAGAGGGATCAGGGCAGCTGTCCACCAAATTGGAATATTTTTCTCCCCTTAGTTTGAGTTTCTAAATTGCAGCAGCAGAGCCGTCACTAAATAAAACATCCCTAACTTGGAGGGAAGGTGACCTAGGCCTTGGATCCTGAGAGGTTTTCTCCTCAAAGGTTTTTTTTTTCCTCTCCTCATGGCCAAAGGTCATAATATCTAGTTACTTTAGGTGTAATTCCCTCAGTTACTTAGGTAGGTTTCTACAGTTATTTAGGTTTCTGCTGTTGGTTGGAGATGGATGGTGGCCCTCCTTGCTGTTTCTGCTCTCCTTGGGAAGTCATGCCTCTCATTATAATTCATTTGACCAATGCTAACATTGTTACTGATTTCAGTTATCTCTGACCATTTCCCTTATTTCAGCTGACCAATGTGTATGTTCAAATCTCAACACCAACTGTTACCTCTGCAATGCGTTCCAATCTACTCTCTATTGAGACTTTTTATAAACTACCTTTAACCTAAGTGAATCCTTCTCATGGCACCTCTAGGGGTGGAGACCTCCTCCAGCATTTCTTGCCTCAGCATCCCTATAGTGTGGTATTCCTGAGGTAAGAGAGATGAATGACCACATCAAAGTTTATTCTGCAAGCTGCACAAGCACAACACCACACCAAGTTGCATAAGCACATTGAATTGAGAGGCTTGCCTATGGATTAATGGCTGAAGCAACAGCCACACCCCTCCCTACCTATTTAAACACTCCCTGCCTGCTTCATTCAGAAGCATGTTTTTTGCCCCACCATCCTCCCCAACTCCTCCAGGGGCTAATCTCTCTCCTCGGGGGCTTTTCATAAGCCACCTTTAGTCTAAGAGAATCCTACCTGTGGCACCTCTATGAAAGGAACCCTCCTTCAGGGTTCCTTGCCTTCGGCATCCCTACAGGGTGGTATTCCCGAGGCACAGAGAGATGAATTACCACATCAAAGTTTATTCAGCAAGTTGCACAAGCACAACACCACATCAAGTTGTGCAAGCACATTGAACAAACTTTCTGGCTAAATTCCATTCATATTGATACAGTGAGGGAGTAGTGTACCACTTTACCCAGCCTCATCCTTACTCTTCCATGTCAGGTCAGGTGTATGGCTGAGCAAAGGTCATGGATATGGTTTCCACACAATTATCCCCAAATTATTTTTTAATATTTTTTACTGAGAACAAAAAGGCTATTTACATAAAAAAAGCATGCAATTAACAAGGTTTTTACATAAAATTCAGAACAAAAATATATTTACAGTAAGCTGAATAAAAAGGAAAAAAAAACAGACTTCATATTTCAAACACTATTCTACCTGAGAGGTTGGATATAAATTTATATATTAAAGGGGTATTTGAGTGTTAGGTTGGAGTAGTAGACTAATTAACTTCTTATAAGTTTTCTATGCCAGTTTGCACTATTGTATGGAAGGATTGGCAAATATTTTCAAATAAACTAATTTGGTCAATTTTAGTATATTGCACTCTCTCTCTAATTTCATAATATCTATCATATAATTGACCCATGCATGGAAGGTAGGGGGCTCCTGATCTTTCTACTTTAGAAGAATACACTTCTTTTGCTATCATGGTGCCCATTGTAATAAGCATATGAAAGTGACTGTTACATTTGACTGGGGGTTCTGGTGTTTCTAATTATGTGACCAGTGGTGAGAGAGTCAAAGATATGTAATATTGGCCAGCTTTTGTTAGAACTGTTAAGATATGTGATTGACACAAGTGTAGCATGTGAAGTAGTATACCAGACGTATGTGGACACCTTGTGCATAATGAGGATATTGTGTTGCTCATTTTGTGAAGCCATGCATTATAGTCTTATATAATAGACCCTATGTAGAGCATTAACCTGGATTTGTTGCAGTTTTGATGTTTTGGTATCCGCAGATAGGTTTATCAGTATGTCTTTTCATAATTCATCAGTAAGATTAATATTTAATTCTCCTTTCAGTTTTACTCCTAATGTATCCAATTAATTTGTAGCATATCTTGAGATTGTTTATATCTGGCATGGACCAACATTGGTTTGTCTCCATGTTCTTTTAAGGTCTTTATTGGGGAGCTCACTGTGGGGGGGGGGTACATTTACTGTAGATTTAGCATAATTCGTAAATTTGCAGTTATCAAAAAATAATGTGTATGTGTAAGGCCATCATTGGTATGCAGTGTTTCAAATGGAAGTGGAATATTTTCTTTAAATAGTTATTTTATTTCCTGCAGCCCAAGTTGATACCAAGTTTTGTATGCAGGAGCTCTAAATGAAGGTGTACAGAAAACATTTTAGTAAATTGGAGAATACTGGTTTATTTTACCTTGCCATTTAATAATTTTATGGACTTCAGTCCAACAGCTTGATGCAGTGTGAGTAGTTAAATTGTACTGTGTATGTGTGTGTGTGTGTTCTGACCACAATACTTGGATGATAATAAATGTTTCAGTGAGATACATGGGTGTAAATCTTGCTTGAATAAAAAGTATGTGGGATGGGGGGTTCTCTGCATAAACCAAGTCTGAGTTGCACTGCTTTGGGCAGCAAGAAAGTATTAATAAAGGTTTGGGATGCCTAAGCCTCCCTTATTTTTCAGTAAAATCAGTTTTGCCCAGCATATGCAAGATTTTTTCTTATTCCAGAGAATACTGGTGATTGTGTTATTTAATGTTTTGAAAAATAATAGGGTGGGTCTAGAAGAGAAACACAAGTTTGGGAAGAGTATTCACTTTAATGACACTGATCCCTTCCAATTAATGCCATTGGAAGGGAAATCCATTTGTTAAGATCTTGTTGGATCTGTGATTAATGGAATGAAATTAATGTTATACTGGTTTCATAATTTTGACATTAGCTTAGTGCCAAGATACTTTATTGTAGCTAATTAGATACAGGGGCACCCAGGCAGAATTTGAATTGCTGAAGCTTGGTCAGTGGCCATACTGCAAGCTCTATGCTTGCCCAGTTGATTTTATAGCCTGAGTCCTTCCCTTATTGTTTAGATAGGTGCATTAAATTTTTAAGTGATGTGAGGGGATTTGTTAAATACAGTAAGGCATCATCTGCATAAAGACATTTTATGTATTGAATTTTTGATTTGAATTCCAGTTATAAGTTTGTCTGCTCTTATGCTCATGGCTAATGGTTCTATAACTAACCTGAAAACCAGTGGGAGAGTGGGTATCCTTATCTAGTGCCCCTGGTTAGTGACCGGGTATGTGAGACTGTGATGTTAGTCTTCATTTTTGTGATTGGTGAGGCGTATAACTGTATTACCCATTTCCAAAATGTAGGGCCTTTTCCTGCTAACTGTAAAGTCTGCTGAATAAAATCCCACTCTACTCGATCAAATGCTTTTTCTGCATTGATCTAGAGTAGTGTTGCATCTGACTGTACAGTAGTAATGCTGAATTTGTCAAGCAATTTTGTGAGATTCCCTATTTATCCTTCACAAAATTTAGGGGGAAAAATCCTCTAAAATTCTTTTTGTTATACCTACAGAAAGAGGCCAGTTCTTATTACAGTACTTAAGTGCCATCTGGTAGATTTTCAACTACACTGTTAGATGAGACAACCCCCTCTGGGTAGTAGTGAACACACTAACAAATAAAACAAAATCCCTAACTAAAGATTTCACAATTCTCAATAGGGATTTCTAAAATTCCTTAAAAACCCCTTGACTAATTTGGTGCTACTACTGTATGTGTGGTTGTTTATTATGTTGTTTTTCTAATGTTTTCTGAGAGTTTCCTGCCTCTAATAAATCCATTCTGGACATATGGAATTACTACTGAAATAATTTGTTCCATGCCTAATATCAAGATTTTTGCAAAACGATTTATACCAATATTTAAAAGGAAATTGGCCTCTAGGAAGAGAAGTTCAGTGAGTCTTTATTCTTTTTAAAAAAACCTGAATACTGGCATCTTGAAAAATAGCTGGTATGTTATTTAATGTATGACAAGTGTTAAATAGAATAATCAGTTCTGGTGCTCTTTCTTTTGAAAATGTTTTGCAAAATTCAATGGGAAGAACTGGAGCTTTCCTTGATGGGAGAGTGGAAGTAGCTACCCATATTTCTTCTATTCTGGTTTGTTTGCCCAGTTGATTTTTAAGACTGGGGGATTTCTGGGAACATAATGTTTTTCCACATCCAATGTTTACAAATGTTGGTAATAGTTTTTATATTGTAAATTGATTTCATCTGGTTGATCACAGAATGTTCCTTGGTGTTCCCTATTCTAGTTATCAGATTTCACTCTTGGTCCTTTTTCAATTGCCACAATAATAATTTTAGTGGCTTACCCACCATGTAATGATATTTTGGTTTGGTGTTTAAAATTTGATGCACAGCAGTTCATGAGGCTAGCATATTAAATGACTCTCTTTTCTTGAATTAAGGTGTTGTAGGCTTGATCATCAAATGAGAAACTATGTAGATAGTCTTGAGTTTGGATTTCATATTCTAGTTCTCTTTGTTTAACACTTTGCAAATGCTTATTATATCAAGCTGCTCGGTGTAATTTCCTCTAACCCAGGCCTTGAAGGTATCCAAGGTGATTAAAAGTGATATCTCTGTAGTGCTGTTGCCTTCAAAAAAACTTGGAATTTCTTTCTCAAGCTTTGATACTGTGAGTTGCTCTTTTAGTACAGATCGGTCTATATGCCAATTTAATTGTGTATTCATGAGATTTAATTAATTGATTGTAAGAAGGCAGGGGAGAGATCAACGATAACTATACCAGGATATTTGGCTCTTCTATGTGATAATTTATTTGAATCTGAGATCAAGAAGAAGTCAATACAGGAAAAGGCTTGATGTGGAACTGAAAAGTGAGAAAATTGACTAGTCTCTGGGTTACACACGTGCCATGGGTCTAATGGTCCCTAGCCATTTTAGTTTTTTGTTTATCCACTCCTCCAGCTGGCTTCTCGTCAGTCCCTCCTTTTCCCCCTGCTTTGTCTCATGCCATTTCTGGGACTTATCCCACTGCCTTGGTCCTTCCTGGGTTGATTCCCAGAGCAGGGCTGCTGAAGGGGACCCCAGTTCCTTCAGAGGGGTTAATGTCTGGTCTTGGCAATGGCACCACGGTTGGCAGAGTGGAGCCCATGAGGCAGGGTGGATGGTGTTCTGCAACAGCCAGCATTTTCACCACTTTTCTCCCACCCTAACTGTTAGTGACAGGCAGCGCATGCCCAGTGCCGGAGCATGTCAATTTCCCCTTCCCTTTCCCAGTGTCACTGCTTGCAACCAGTACTTGCAACCACCACCTGGGAGCACCAGGTGGCAGTAACACAGTGGAGAATGGTAGCCCTCCCTCCTTCCCTCCCCAAGGAGGCAAGCATCCCTGGGAGGCTTCTCTATCCTCCCTCCATGACCCAGATTCAGTCCTGAACCTGGGTCACTGGTGTCTCAAGCAGTAGTGGTACCACTTCATTGGCGGGCTAGTGTCACAATTCATTTTAAATTATTTTATTAGGGTACTGCACTGTTTTGTTTATTTATCTGTGGTGATATCTTATCCTTGTATGGCTCCTGTACAAAATAAAAATCACCCCCAATGATGTATGGAGTGTTAAAAGTGACAAGTTGCAGAAAGAAATTTGTGCAAGGGCATACATGCAGCTCACAGTTACTGGTACTGTACAAGAATTGGACCAGAGCTTGGTCACAGGATAAAAAATACATTTATTAATGACAAATCGACATGACTCAGCAAATCACCACTGCTGACCCGGGTCAGCAGTGATGAAAAGGTGCTACTGCATGTCTGTTTGTCATTTAAATATTTTATGCTATGACCAAGCTCGATGTGGTGTTGTGCAGTACCAGTGACTATAAGCCATATGTTTGTCCTTGCATACATTGATGAGTTTATTGGCTCTAGAAAGGGGTTCCCTAGTAGCCACCTGTTCTTTTTTTCTGTGATGTAGAAAGAAATTTGTACATAACCCTGGATTATTTTGTTTGGGCCATAAATTGTTGCCATAATGAACTGTATTTTATTTATTAATTTCACCAGGAAAAAAAGCTCAATTAAGCAATGCTCATTCATAAGGAGGTCCTGGGTAGGACAGAAATGAAGGTTTGCAGTGCAATTTCATGGAAGACAGCAAAGAAACTTAGGAAATTCAGTTAAGTGTTTGCTAACACATATAATCTTATACAAAGATAAGAGTAGCAGAATACTGATAAATGGAAATTATGGCAAGGACTATGTAAACAGAAAGCTAATATGAGTAATTTCCTGTCTGATGCTACTGTGAGTTGCACCCATATTGACTCAAACTCCCCACTTTTACCCCTAATACTTCCATCTTCTGTCACTTCAGTGCCCTCCTTGACAAAAAGGGCAACTCTTCCTCCACACCAGTTCTTCTATCCCTCATGAGCAGCGAGTACCCAAGAACCATCATCTCCCATAATTAACATCACAATAAACTGCAAAGAAGGTACAGGGAATGCAATAGGGTTTATAGGCCCAAATGGAGGAATACCAGTGAGGAGGAAAGTAAAAGGTATAGGCACAAACAAGAAGGGAAGAAAATACAAAAAGCAAAAGGACAGTAGCAGAGTTAGAGTATGGGTCAAATGAAGGGGGCTATGCCTTAATGCCAGGAGCCTAGGCAACAAACTCTGCGTGCTACAGGTGCTGATGGCAGACACTGAAGTGGACCTGGTGGCCATCATGGAAACATAGGCCATAGATAAAAACAACTGGGAAATGATGGTCCCTAAGTACTCACTGTTCAGGAGGGACAGAAGAACTGGTAGGCAGAGAGGAGTTTCCCTTTTTGTCAAGGAGGGCATTGAAGTGGCTGAAGATGGAAGTATTGGGGGTAGCAGTGGGGAGGCTGAGTCAGTATAGGTGCAACTCATGGCAACCTCAGGCAGGAAAGTGCACTTAGGGTGATATATAGGCCTCCAGGGCAGGGGGAGGAAAGGGACAGGGAACTTGAGGAGGAATTTAAAAGAGGGGTAGCAAAGGGGGAAGAAGTGGTGGTAGTGGTGATCTGAACCTGCTGACACTGACTGTAAGGAAAATTAAGGTTTACTGACAAAAAGCTCCTAGCTTTACCTAAGCTTTTTTTCTAGGTTTGCTTGAAAGGACAGAGCAAGGAGCAACATTAAGGCTTATTTTGGCTAAGCAGAGTTACTGTCTTGTTACTGTTTTGTTTTGTGCTTACAGGTTTTACAGATTGATTTCTTTAGGCCAAGCAGAGTTACTGTTTTGTTACTATCTTGTTATGTGCTTACAGGTTTTGTTTTGGGCTTACAGGTTTTGCAGTCTCTTTCTCCCATTGAAGGAGCTAATTGCTTTTCTTTCACAGCTATTCAAGGGGATTAGGAGTGTAACTTGGGAGTCGGGCTGACAAAGGCTTAGTACCTTCCAACAGAAGGAAGATTTAAAAGGTCAGGTTACTTTTACTTTCATCTGAGGGTGCTGTTGTTGGTGGTGTTTGTTGCAGCCACTGCCAGAGGTTGATTGTTTTCTCTACAGGTACCTCTACACCTCTACTGATTTTCTCTTCACTGACATTCATCTGCACATTGCTTGGCTGGGAGTCTTCACATAATTAAGGCCCAAAAAAAAAAAAACCTTTGTGTCATCCAACCTGTTCTAACCTTTGCTTCCATATTTTCCTTAAAACGGTTGCTCTAAAACCATGACAGGAGAATAAATAGTCTTTTTACTCTCTAGAAGTCACCCAAGTGGATCCACTCCAACCTCTCTAACCTAAAATATTCTTGTAGCAATGAAGACTGTCTCTTGTGAACAATGTGGGGCCTATTCAGCAGGGCACTCTTCTATGGCCTGGATCAATGTCTGGCTTGCTGGGCTATATCTGAACTGAGGTCCCAGCTGAGGGAAGCATGGGCCACAATACATAAGCTCCAGGTCGAATTGCAAAGCTACAGGCACCAGCTCATCTCACCTCCATCCCAGTGGAATACAAATGTCATCACCAATTCTAAGCAGAATCCAGAATTGGAGGGCTGGCAGGTGGTCAGGAGGGGGAGGCGAGGCCATGTGGCAAGAACTAAAGCACAAACATCCAAAAACAAGGTGCTCATAAATAACAGATATGCACCACTGCTAACAGAACCAGTCACTGGGCATTGTGGTGCTTCTAGGGAATGACTCACAGAGCCAAGCATGATTGAAAAGGATAAAGAAAACAATGGCAACAGGGACAAAGGGAAACTTGTCATAGTGGGAGATTCCATGATTTGTGGAGTGGAATACCACATAAATTCAAACGGTGGTACCAGGGTCATTGTCAAGTGTCTCCCAGGTGCATCTGCAAAAAGGGACACAACATGCACCTAGCAGATTGTGCGAAGGGAGGATGGAACAAAACACATAGTCATTCACCTAGGGACAAATGACTTCTCCAAGCAATCAGTTGTGGAAACAAAGGAACACATTGTACAACTTGCTAACAAAATATCCTCTCTTTTGTCTGCACTGGCATTCTCAGAGGTGCTTCCAGTCTGGGGGTGGGGTGGAAGTAACAAGAGGGTCAGCGAAGAGGACATACATGAGTTTAACTTATAGCTGAGGGAATGGTGCCAGGAAAATGGTTACCATCTCATCGGCATCTGGCAGCCTTCTGAGAGAAGGGCTTCTTTTGGTACGTTGGCCTCCACCTGACAAAGAAAGGGGTGAGGGCGTTTGGTCAAAAATTTGATGTATACGCTGTCCATTTAAACTGAAGGCTGGGTAAGACCAAGGGTAAAAAGGTCACTACCCCTCTGACAACAGCAAATGACAGGGTAACTACTCCAAAGCACAATAATATGATACAAATTAGGGAAAATTCTCTTGTCAATACTTGCGGCAAAACTCTTCAACAAAAGTTTTCATCCGAAACCACAGGTACAGAACCAAGGAGTTCTGGCAGGGGTACAAACCAGGGGTGGAAACCTTTCCAACAAAACTTTTTGTCCAAAAGCACAGGTGCTGACTGAAAGAGCCCCCAAAATCTTTCGTCTGAAACCACAGGTGCAGACCAAAGCCGATCCATTAAGGGTACTAAAGAGGCATGGCAAAACAAAAGGAAACCCACCTGTGCCAAGAGTGGAGGTGGAACATGGAAGGCAATGGCAATAAACACCAGAAGCCTGACAAACAAAATTCCTGACCTCATGGCCATCATGGCAGAAGCCAAACTCTACTTAGTGGCTGTGACGGAAACCTGGTTCACAGAGAACCATGGTTGGGACATGGCTATCCCGGGCTACCACCTGTACAGAAGGGGCAGGAAGGGTAGGAAAGGATGTGGGGTAGCAGTATATGTCCGGGAGGAAATAAAGGCTATAGAGATTCAGGGGATCCCAGATGAGTCAGAAGCACTATGGGTAACAGCTGAGACAGGATCAGGGAAAGCCACTAGGATAGGAGTCATCTACAGGCCCCCATCACAAGGGGATATTGTGGACAAGGAAATGATGGAGACATTCCACAAAATGACAGACAAGGGCAAGACAATAATAGTAACAGATTTTAATTTGCCAGACATAAACTGGAAATCTTGTACAGCATCTTTATCAAGAGGAAGGGACTTTGTAATGGCCCTGCAGGGAGCAGGGTTGAGACAGCTTGTGGAAACTGCTACCAGAGGTGAAGCTATCCTGGACTTGGTTTTAACTAACAGCGACAGGGTAAAGGAGTTAGAGGTGGGGTGCCACTTAGGAAATAGTGACCACTGCATGGTGGTATTTAAAGTAAACACTGGTGAAGACCTTAGTCATTCCAAGATCAGACTTTTAGATTTCAGAAAAGCAGACTTTTGGAAGATGAGAGATTGCCTGGCAGAGAGTCTTAGATACAGGGAAGAGAAAGGAGTAGATGAAATGTGGGAGTATCTCAAAGGAGCTATCACAGAGGTAACCGAACAGTATGTCAGAAGGGTGCACAAGGCAAATAAGAAAAGGAAACCCATCTGGTGCTCCAGGGAGGTGGCTGCAATAGTAAGGAAGAAAAAGAAGGTGTACACAAAGTTTAGGGTGTCAATGAAAGATGAGGATAAGGAAACCTAAAAGGTAGCACAGAGGGAAGCTGGTAAGGCAATAAGGAAGGCTAAAGCACTGACTGAATTGAGGATTGCATAGGGGGTAAAGTAGGGAGATAAAGCCTTCTTTAGGTACATATGGGAAAAGAGGAAAAGCAAGGGGGGGATAGCTAGACTAGCAGATACTGGAGGGAAAGTGGTAGAAAAAGATTATGAGGAAGCAGAAGTCTTAAACCAGTACTTCTGTTCAGTGTTCACCAAAGAGAATGCAGGGGATGGACCAAGCCTGCATAGCAGCAACACCCAGGGACTGGGGGTTGACACAAGCCCCTTCATAGAGGCTTAAGTTTTAGAAACTTTAAATAAACTAGAGGTGGACAATGCCATGGGACTGGATGGGATTCACTCTAGAGTTCTCAGGGAGCTGAGGAGTGTACTAGCAGCACCCCTAGTAGAACGTTTCACCAAATCACTAGAAAGTGGGTCTGTACCAGAGGACTGGAAAAGGGCAACAGTGGTCCTGCTCCACACAGCAGGGAGGAGGCTGGCAATTACCATCCAGTAAGCCTCACGTCGGTGGTAGGGAAGTTGATGGAGACACTACTCAAACAGAGAATCATAACGTATCTGGAATCCAGAGGGCAGCAAGACCCAAAACAGCATGGGTTCATGGCAGATAGGTCTTGCCAAACTAACCTGGTTGACTTCTTCGACTGGGTTACAAGGATAGCAGATCAGGGAGCTGCAGTAGATGTCGTCTATCTGGACTTTAGGAAAGCCTTCGACTCTGTTCCACACAGAAGGCTGGTGAGGAAGCTGGATCACATGAGGGTGGGCATGGAGGTGGTTGAGTGAGCGAGTAACTGACTGAGAGGAAGAACACAGAGGGTTCAGGTAAATGGGGCATTTTCAGCTAAGAGGGAGTTGACCAGCAAGGTATCACAGGGTTCGGTACTGGGTCCACTACTCTTCAATGTGTTCATAGCAGACATTGCAAATGGGCTGGAAGGTAAAGAGTGTCTATTTGCTGATGACACCAAGATTTGCAACAGAATGGACTCCCCTGAGGGTGTGAGGAGTCTAACTTCTGACTTGAAGAAACTGGAGGAGTGGTTGGAAACATGGCAGCTGAAATTCAACACCAAAAAGTGCAAAGTCATGCAGAAACAATCCCAAAGAGGATTACTACCTGGGAGGAGAGGAGATAGCCTCCACCAGCCTGGAGAAGGATCTAGGGGTCATTTTATCAGAAGACTTGAAAGTGGGTAAACAGTGCAAAAAGGTGACACTAAAAGCAAGTGGCATGCTGGGCTGCATCGGGAGGGGAATCATGAGTCACAGGAGGGAGGTAGTGTTACCAGTCCACAGGGCGCTGGTGCACCCCCACTTGGAGTACTGCATACAGTGCTGGAGACAGCACCTCAAAAGGGCCATAGACAGAATTGAGACAGTGCAGAGAAGGGCCATGAAAATGATTCAGGGACTGCACCATATATGGAACTCAACATGTACTCCCTGGAACAGAGGAGGGAGAGGGGCCACTTGATTGTGACTTTTAAATATATGAGGGGTATAAATAAGGTTAACGTTCAGGAGATTTTCCAATTGAAAGAGAGTGGGAGAATGAAAGGGCATGACATGAGGCTGAAGGGAAGGAAGTTCACGAGGAATACAAGGAAGTTCTTTGCAGCGAGGCTGGTGGACCCATGAAATAGCCTACTCAAGGAGGTAGTGGGGGCCAAAATGGTGAGCAAGTTCAAAAATGCATGGGATAAACATAAAGGTAACATATGGAAAGGCAAAGGAGGGAAGGGGGAATAGAACCAGGTAGGTTCTTGGGCAGATTAGATAGACCTTGTGGTCCCCTTCTGCCATCACTTTCTATGTTTCTATGTTTCTGTGAGGTCCCAGTGGCCAAGTGTGACAGGAGTCAGACATTACTGATTCCTTCCAAGACTGTCTACTGGTGCAGCTTGTTAAGGAACCTACCAGGCAGAATGCAATCCTTGCTATGGTGCTCACCAACTCAGAGATGGTGGGTGCTGTGGAAATAGTGGAGCCACTGGGGAACAGCGACCACAAGTCTGCATGGTTTGAATTGGCCCTCAGGGCTGGTAACCCACAATCAAAAACTGAAGTGTTTGATTTTAGAAGGATGGACTTTGATAGGTTGAGGGAAGTGGTCAGGGATAAGTCAGCAGGGGTGGAGAACATAATGGGGTAGAGAAGATATGGGGGCAATAAAGGGAGCTGTCTTCAAGGCATCAAAGGCAAGAATATGAACAGTATCTAAAAAACTGGTTTAAGAGACCTTTATGGTTCTCAGCTAGGGTCAGGGAAGCAGATAGGGCCAAAGAGATGGTCTTCTATAAATACAAGGAAAAGAAGGGGGAAGCAGAAAGGGAGGATTATCTGCAGAACAATAGGGAGGCAAAGCGGGTCATCAGGGAGGCGAAAGCAGACACAGAGCTGAGCATTGTGGGGGGGGTCAAGAATGGAGAAAAACAGTTTTTTAGATATATCAGTGAAGAAAGGGAAAGGGGGGCATTGCATGTTGAGGCTAGTTGAGGGGGTAGGGTGATAGGGGAGGTTGAGCAAAAGGGCACCATCCTGAATGATTACTTTTGCTCAGTATTCGCTAAGGGGACAGCAGGTCAATGCTAGAAAGTGGCATCAAAGTGGCTGCTAAGGGAGTCCCGAAAATCAGGCAGCCAATACTTAGTAACAAGAGGGTTCTGAAAGGGCTGGCAGCCCTCAAGATAGATAAGACTCCCGGACCAAATGAGTTGCATCCAAGGATATTTAGGGAATTAGCAGCAGAACTGGCTGAACCACTGGCTGGGTTGTTCTACAGCTCACTTAGGTCCAGGGAAATTCCAAGAGATTGGAGAATGGCAGACCTTGTACCACTTCATTGGGGGGAGGGGTAGGGAGCAAATGGGGAACTACAGGCCTGTCAGTCTGACATCCATCATGGGGAAGCTGATGGAATCACTAATCACAGAGGACCTTGTGGACTACGTAGAGAGCAACTGGCTCCAGGATAGTAAACAACACAGTTTCATGGGGGAAAGTCTTGTCAGACTAACCTGATGTTTTTCCTTGACTGGGTGACCAAGGAAGTAGATAAGGGCCACACTGCAGATTTGCTGTACTTTGGCTTTTGATTCAGTACTGCACAAAAGGTTGCTCAAAAAGATGGAAGATCTGAGTGTGGCTAAATCTGTAGTGAACTGAGTGGGTAGTTGACTAGAAGGGAGGCAGCAGAGGGTGGTGGTCAATGGGGTTAAATCAGAGGAAAAGGATGTTACTAGTGGGGTTCCACAGGGATCTGTCCTGGGTCTGGTCCTCTTCAACATGTTCATTAGTGACTTTGGCCAGGGAATCCACAGCAGGCTGTGTCTCTTCACAGATGACACAAACTATGTGGGAGAGTAGATAGTAATGAGGGAATAATAGATATGTAGAGGGACCTACAAAAACTAGAGGGGTGGTCAAAGGTCTGGTAGTTAAAATTCAACACCTAGAAGTGCAAGGTAATGCAAATAGGGAAAAGGAACCCCAAGATGGAGTACTGGATGGGTGGGGTGAGATTTAGCACTACAGAAGAGGAAAGGGATCTAGGAGTTATCATCAGTAATTCCCTTAAACAAATGAGACAGTGCAACAAGGCCTATAACAAGGCTAACAGGAGGCTAGAATGTATCAGGAGGGGTATTGATAGCAGAAGAAACGAGGTAATACTTCCCATATATTGATCCCTGGTGAGGCCTTACCTGGAGTACTGCATCCAGTTCTGGAGTCCACACCTCAGAAAGGACAAGGATAGGTTGTAAACAGTGCAGCACAGAGTAACAAAAATGATTCAGAGCCAGCAGGGCAGATCCTATGAGGAGTGCCTCAAGGCACTAAATACATACTCACTGGAAACTAGAAGGGAGAGGGGAGATATGATAGAGACCTTCAAATTCCTTAAAGGAATTAACAAGATAAACTGTAGGGAATCATTTAACCTGAATACCAATTTGAGGTCACTTGGTAACGAGTAGAAATTAACAGGAGGGAGATTCAGGAGGGATATGAAGAAGTACTTCTTTATGGAAAGGGTGGTGGAACCTTGGAACAGTCTGTTAGCCTAGGTGGTGAGTGCAAACACAGTCAGAGGATTCAAGCAGGCATAGGATAGAATGAAGGGAATAGTGGTCACCCAGGGAAATAAGACCAGGGAGGAGAATGGGTATAGGGTGAGTAGGGTTAGTACGCTGGAGGAACAATAGGTTCCAGGGAAGGTTTCAGGGATTACAGGGGATATGGAAAGACTGGATGGACCTCTGTTTTTTTTCTGCCATTTTTAGTGAGTCTTGCAAGACATTCCAAAAAGTAGTGGCTATCCTGCTATCCAGCTAAAAGCCTTTTTATGACCCTGTAGATTTTTGGAGTAGATCTGATAAATAAGATGGCAGCAAATTCTGCATTGCCTTTAGGGACCACATATGAAGGTTTCTTAGCCTTCTAATAGTAAGCGAAGTCAAACCCACTACTTTGTAGACCTCACAGTGATGTGTTCTAGCATGTAGGCCAGAGATAGTTCTGAGCACCCAATGGTACAACACATTTAGATAGGAGAGAAAGTGAGGCACTCCTGCATATGATATCAGCATAATCCAATAGTGGCAGGAAGGTCACCTGAACAAGCCTCTTTCTGGTCTCTAGGCTAAAACAGGCTTTGTTCGGATGGACCATTTATACTCAAGTTGAATTTCTAGATGTACAAAGTGTCCCTGAGAGCCTGTTTTAAAGTTTATAATTTTGGGGGTTACAGTACCCTTTTCAAAAAGACCGCTATCCCAGATGGCATCCAGCCATTGGGGTGAGAAGAGGGTCTGTGCTGGTCACCATTCCTCATCAAATCTGATATCCTTTTTTCTGTTGGAGGGGCTGAATGACTTTAAGACATAGCGTGGCATGAGGATAGAGAGTTGATGGCTGCTGCACTGGGTGGATGTTTGGGGGTATATCTGTTTATTATGAATGGTGTCTAAGAGGAGAGGAAGCTGGGTAGTATTTGGGTTTGCAATCTAGTGGTAGAAGGTTTCTTGTCCAATTCTAACTTATATTTACCATGGTTGAGGGAAGGTGGGTAGTGGCTGCTACAGAAGTGGGCAAAGGGGAGTTGTTATTTATTAATACCATAGGGCTGGGTGACAGCAGGGGGGATGGCAAGGGGGTGTTTCAAGAGGATGGGTGGATGAAATATGTTTTAATAGAACAAAACAAAGAAAATTAATTTTGTACTGCAAATTGTCCATTCTGTGCTTAGCGTGAAATCTGACACTTTGACAACAATGCACCGATAGAGTTACTTTTTGCAATAGTGCTTGGGGGGATGAAGTAAGAGGGAGAAGGGTCAAGGTAATAGGTGAAGGGGACATGATAAGAGAAAAGGCAATGAACAAGAAAAAAGTAAAAGAATAAGTGTAACCCCCAGGTGGCGCTATCTCAAGGGCTACTACCCCTGCCTGCTGGACTACCAACAGGTTGAGAGGCCTAGGTTCTAGGGCTGGTGCCTCCACCCAGAGGTCAGGGTTTGTAATGGTTGGTTGAGTTTGGTCACAGCCCTCTGGGACACTGAGACCCCCTTCTAATCCCTCTAATGATCCACACAATGCACAGGAATTACAGTACCAATACCCCATATGTACACACGGTTCAATCATAAGGTACCACTTACCCTTGAGACCGATTCTGAAGTTTGTCTCGGAAGACCCCCTGTAAAATAAGGTTGATCAACATACACAAACTAATGCAATGCCTGCTATATAGGTACTGACACTTCAGACAATTTAAAGTCAATAACATCAGATTTGGTTTATTTAAGGGGAGTGGAACACAGGAGGGGAAGATCAAGCTGATTAGCAGAATTAAATCACAGTACTGTACACTCACACAGGGTCTTAAAAGTCACACTCTGGGTACCCAGGTTGGAGGTGCTAGCCGGGTCCGTTGCCTGGGGTTGGCCAGCAAGTGCAGATGGATAGGCCTTGTAGGAAAAAAGATATACACAACACCCAATTGTAATCCGGAACCGGTTGGCTCAGTCTTTGAGGAAATGAGGTAAAGAAAATCAGATGAAACATTGGTGATTGATAACAGGTCACAGGGGAATGCCCTGATTTGTACTCACACTACCCCAAACTGAGAACCTGATGCAGATGGCTGTTCTGGATTGCCAGACAAACAAGGCAGAGAGATGAGATTCTACAGGCCAGGCCCAGCTGCTTTGACTAGTGGACGGATTTAGTCCGATTACACTCAGTTCAGCTTTCAGCTTTCAGCTTACACCACATGGTGACAAGAGAACCGGAATAGCTATTCTCCACAAGCATTCAACACATTTATATGTAAAGGAAATTACTATACCAGGCAGCTGCTCATAGTTCCCGATTGTACTTACTGCAAACACCCGGAAGTTCACACAGCAGCTTCAGTTCCTGACAGACCGAGCGCGATTCAGTAATTTCTCCAGTCTTCTACAGGGTGAGCCTGGTTTCCACTTTTAGCCTTCCTTCTTTTCAGACAACTCAGATTCAGTCCGATTCAAGCTTGCAATGGCCACCGACCGACTGCAGGGACTCTCCTGTGCTTTCCGCATGAAACTATACAACGCAGAAGCACAGAACTCCTTCTCTCCTCAAGGTCATGAAGGATCTAATCTCTCAGTTGCAGGGCAGAACATTCTCTTCGGGCGCCACCAGGTCCAGTTGGTGGACTCAGCTGTCAATCACTCCGAAGCTCTCTCAGTTGGTGTAAAAAGGCGCCAAGGTCCAGAACTTCACTTCCCAGAATTACTAGCTGTACCCCCCATTGTAAGCCAGCTCCTAGGAGAGTCCGAATTCTGGTTGGTCCAAACAGCCTCCATTTTAGAGCTCACCTTTACTCCATTGGCCCAGCACAGCAGTTTAGTTCCAAAATGGAGGGGCCACACACACAGAGTCCCAGCTGTAACAAAAGCAGGTTAGACAAACTACAATATTACTAATGCCTTAAATGTTTACAGGGAAACAGGTATATATTTCACAGGGGCTCCCTTTGCACTTTCATCGACCACAAAATGAAGCAATTGCCCTGCAGTTCAGGTGGGATTCGAGCAGGGAAACAGCAGCACCCTTAGGAAAGCATCAATTATGTCTGCAAGCAGACAGCTCTTAAAGAGACAGTAGGTGGAGGATCTACCAACACTCACAGTGCCATTCTAGCGGCTTAAACGCTGAACACCAGCAGGCAGTGTAACACTTAGTCAAGCTCCTAGGAGCTTTTTAGGGACCCCCATTAGTATGGGGTTTACACCCTTCCTGGCCTGAAAAGAACTTGGCGTCCACGTCAAGTAGATACCCTTATAACATTTTAAAACAACCACTAACATATTTACATCACTAACAGTTAGATTTGCATCCTTTAAATCACATCACATATTAACTCTTGGTCATATGCAGTTATTCTGTATTTCACAGCTTTCTACAGGGTACCATTTTACATATACAATAACATTTTGGCATCAGGTCACCACTTCCTGCATATGAAACTTGAAAAGAAGGGGCCCTTCCCTATCAGCTACCTTGGGGCTGGATGGGGCAGGGACACCATATTCAGAGGGCAAGACCAGTAATCTGGAATTATCTCCCAGGCTTGGTTTGGGCAATGAACTCGGGGTCACATACACTCCCTTGTGAACCACATTAAGAGGCAGATCCACGCGTCGCCCAAGGGACTCACAGCTTAAATGTACCGCAGGCCTCACAGTTCTACCACTCCTTCTAGGGGGAACTGTGACAGTCTCAGTGTTTTGATCCCCGCCTTCAACGGTGTCTGCATTTGTTAGGGGAACTTCCAGTGGGGTAGAGGCGCAAGAACATGGGGCACTTTCAGCTCCAAGAGTGGCAAGCTCAGAGTCCACAACACTTAGTTCACATGGAGGGTTTTGTGACACTGCCAGTGAATCATCCGGACACTCAAAATACTCCTCTTGTTCTGGTATATCACCAGTCTGTTCCAATTCAACAGTTCCCTCCTCAGGCAGCTCATACAATTCCACCATGCACAGTGATTCTAGGTCATCCAACTCAATACTGGGCACTTCACTTTCAGGGAGTAGTCGCTCCATGGACAAAGCCGGGGGCTTAGACAGTCCAGAAGGCCCAGCTTCATCTCCAGAATTTACTAGGGGATTGCCCCGAAACAACTGACTCAGTTCATATGAAGGGTAGTATTCAAGGCCGCACTCACTCTCCTCTGACATGGACTGACAGTCCTGTTCAACTGGAGTTATTGGTGGGGAGCACTGTAACTCAACAATGGCAGATGCAGACTTTCATTGTTCTCGCTTTGCAGCAGCTCTAGTCACTGGTCCAGAGGGAGCATTTTCTGGAGGCTCAGCCTCAATCAAGATTTGGCCAATGGGCAGTAAATGGTTTCTATGCATGATTTTTACTTCTTTGGAATTATTTTCAAGTCTCACTTTGTATAGAGGCAGATTATCTAGTTTGCCTACCACGATGTGGGGGAGATGGTACCACCTATCAGCAATCTTATGTTTGTCATGCAGTCCCAGATTTCTTAGCAACACATGATCCCCCTCCTGGAGTTCCAGTGCTTTCACTTTTTTGTCATACCTTTCCTTGTTGGCCAGATTTATTTTGGCAGCCATGGTTTGAGCCAATTGATACACATGATTTAATTGGGCTTTTGGCTTCTGCACATACTGTAAATGGTTATCACCTCGAACCCCATCAGGAGAAACTCCAAAACAAACATCTACTGGTAGTCAGGCTTATCTTCCAAACATCAGGCGATAGGGGGAGAACCCAGTGGCATCACTTTTGGTGCAGTTGTAGGCATGTACCAGGGTGCTAATTTGTTGTCTCCATCTAGGCTTGTCCTTTGGGTGGAGGGTGCCTAGAATATCTAGCAAAGTGCAGTTGAAATGTTCAGGCTGTGGGTCCCCCTGGGGGTGGTAAGGGGTGGTTCTGGACTTTCGCACTCCCCACAGAGAAAGCATCTCTTTGATCAGATGAATCTCAAAGTCCCTCCCTTGATCAGAATTAATTCTTTGTGGTGCCCCATAGTGAACAAAGAAGTTTTCTATAAGCACTTAGGCCACAGTGGAGGCCTTCTGGTCCCTGGTGGGAAAAACTTGGGCATATCTGGTGAAATGGTCAGTGATCACCAGCACATTACTAATATTTCTTTGATCTGGCTCCAAACTCAGAAAGTAAAGTCAATACAGACCAGTTCCATGGGGGTGCTGGTGGTGATGTTAACAAGAGGGGCAGCCCTCTGTGGCAAAGCGTTCCTCTGTAAGTAGCGACTACAAGTGTTCTAATGTGTTGTTCGACATCAGTCCCCATTTTAGGTCAATAAAATCTGGATCTTACCAAATCAAGAGTTCTGTCTATGCCAATGTGTCCCATGTGGTTATGTAGGGATCTCAGCACCAAGTCTCGAAAGGCAGTGGGCGAAACTAGTTGTTGCTTGTCTATTTGTCCTCCTCTGTCTACTGTTTCTCTGTATAACAGTCTGTTGATCAGTTTCAACTTAGGACCTTCCTTGTATAACAGAGCAGTTCCCAAGTCAGTGGACCGCAATTTGGACACATCTTTCCCTGCGTGGAGGGCTTCAGAAGCTGATTTGATCATGGGATCTCAGGATTGAGCCCACTTAATACTGTCATTGTCAAATTGAGGCAAAGCACCAATGTCTAAGGCAGAGAAGTGGCAATAAGCAGCAGGTATGCAATCCTCAGAGGGCACCAAAAAATCCACCAAACAGTTCACTGGGTCTGGGACCGCTGCCTCCTCGCAGTCAAACATCTGGCAGAGTGCTCGAATATCAGGTTCTGACAGTTGGACCCAGTCATTTCAAGGAGCAGGCCTCTGGGAGAGAGCATCAGCATCTATGTGGTTCAGGCCGGCTCTGTATTCGACAGCATAGTTGTATGTGGATAATGCAGAGAGCCACCTGTGGCCAGTGGCATCCAGCTTAGCTGAAGTTTGAACATAAGTCAAGGGACTGTTGTCAATTTTTACCAGTATCTTAGCCCCATACAAATATTCATGGAATTGGTCCACAATGGCCCACTTCAGTGCTAGGAATTCTAACTTGTGTACTGGATAGTTCTTTTCGGAAGGGGTCAGGCTTCTCCTGGCAAAAAACACAGGTCTCAGACCATTCTCATGTTCCTGGTACAACAGAGCCCCCAACCCTTGCAAGCTAGCATCAGTGTGCAGGACATAAGGTTTTGTTGGATCTGCATAGGCCAATACAGGAGCGTGGATAAGTTGATATATAATCTCATGAAAAGCAGTCTCACAATCAGGTGTTCAACAGGCCCCAAATACTTCATTTGGATGGAAATACACTCTCTCAGTCTCATGGGAAGTTGACTTTTTGTATTTTTTGTTAGTTGGAGGTACCCTTGAGTGAGATTGAGTAAAGGGCGGATCACTCTTGAATAGTCCTTGATGAAACGCCGATAGTAGCCACAAAAACCCAGAAATCTTTGCAGTTCTTTTAGATTATGGGGCTGGGGTCAGGTGGCCAGGGCTTCAACTTTACTCAGATCTGTCTCTGTCCCTTTGGTGGAAACTATGTGTCCCACATACTTTACAGATGTTTGGAAGATTGACATTTATCGATGGACAACTTCAGGCCAAAGTCTTCCAATCAGTCCAGCACCTTGAATAATTGGCTCTCATGTTCCTCCAGTGAGCTACCAAACACAATAACATCATCTAGGTATACCAGGCACTGTAATAAGTTCATGTCCCCCACTGCACATCAGCCGTTGAAAGGTGGCTGGGGCACCTGAAATCCCTTGAGGCATCCTCATGAACTCATAGAAACCAAGTGGGCAGATAAAGGCTGTCTTCTCATGGTCTTCCGGGGCCATCGGGATCTGGTAGTACCCACTGCGTGGATCCAGCACGGAGAACCACTGGCTACCATTCAGGCAGTCTAAAGCATCCTGGATGCGGGGCATTGTATACTGATCAGGGATAGTCCACCCGCTAAAGGTGCGATAATCTACACACATCCTTACTGTCCCATTCTTTCTCCTCACTACCACAATAGGGGAAGCATATGAGCTTCTGGATTCTTGTATTACACCAGCAGCTAGCATCTCTTGCAAATGTCATCTCACATTGTCTATGTCAGCAGGTGCCAGGCGTCGAGACCTCTCAAGGAATGGCCTGTCATCATGCAGCTGCATATGGTGCTCAGCCCCCTGTATGCAGCCTACGTCCCACTCCTTCAAAGAGAACACCCGGTCCCTCTGGGCAAGCTTCTCACTGACTCTCACTGAAATCAAACAAGTCAAGCGTTACTCTATCACTTTTTCCCCGACTCTTGTTACTGGGTAGCACAGCAGTAGCCGCACAATGCACATTAGCCAGAGTGCAACCTCTGTTTACTTGAATCTCCCTGTCAGACACGTTATGAACTTGAACCATTACTCTTCTGGCAAAAGTATGGGCTCCAGCAGGCAGAATACTTGGCTTGACCAACAGCCCCTCGGGCAATTTTCCATCTCCTGGTGCATCCAGCACTAATATTTTATTCTTGGCATCCTTTTTTATATGAACCTCTCCTTGTAGGATACATTGGGCATTTGGTGCCAAAATTGGAGACTCAGAATCCTTTTTCCAGACAACCCCAACCGATTCCTCGGGTCCACTTTTTCAGCATCTCTGTCTGTGCCTCATAGGCCTTCTTGATCAAGGCCAGAATTCTTAGAGCTGTACCAGTCCTGGACCCTTGTTTTTCATAACACAACTGTGCCAGCCGTCCAAACATATGTGCATTTATTCCAATCAGCAACGGAACCCCATCATACAGTCCAGTAGGGGGACATACTAAGGCCAGGGTCTCCACTTGTTCTGCCACTCCAGCCACAGAGGTGGGAAAAGACTACCAAATTCGAATATAGCCAGAGTAGGGGTAGGCCTTTTCACTCAAGCCCCAAACATGTAGTCCTTCCAATGGTTGCAGGGGTATGTTAGACAAGTGCTTCTGATACCAGTTCTGGAACATAATTGTCACTTGGGAGCCACTGTCTAACACAGCTCGGGTGGGTACTCCATTCACTTTCACAGTAGTCTCCATGGAGGGACCCACCACTTCGGACCATTTGGGGGGCATTGATTGGGATGTCGATTGGGCATTGGCGCTGGTGGCAAAACTTTTCCGGGTGGCTCCCCCTGGTGACCGGGCATTAGTTTTGCGATGCCAGGCCACTAACCTGTTGGTAACTTTTCTCAAGTTCTCTGGCAGGCGACAAGCAGATTGAAAGTGTCCATCCTCTCCGCAATGGTAGCAGAACTTAGTGTCTCTGTTGTCCTTGGAGGAAGGGGGATCTTTTATCTGTTTTGGCCATCTCTGGGGCCCTGCAGGGCTCTTCTTGAACTGGGGGTTTATACCATTGGGCCTCTGGATCTCCACTTCTATTGGGGGTGAGAGCAGCACTTTGCAGCTCCCTCACCATCTCTCTTAAGTCCCTTATTTCTGCTCTCAGGTTGCCCTCAATCTGGGTCTCAGGGGAAATGACATGCACTCCCACTCCACTTTTAGGCTCAGGGGGAGCCTGATACAGATCTGGTTCCCTGTAGGTCTCAGTCAATTCCTTAATCAAACCTCTCAACTGTTGAGCCTCATCTGGCTCACTCTTCTCAGGGGTCTGACAAGGGTTCACAGCCCCAGCATAGGGTTCCCAGCCCTCTTCATCAGTTTCAGTCTCATGGATCTCTCTCATCAAGTGGCAATACTCGGGAGGGCTGGCCCTTCTGTCTTGCAATTTGAGTTTCAGCAATATTACACTCAAAAATCATGCTGACTTCAATATGTGGTCTAATCTGACCTGGTTTAACGCTTAGGCAGGCACTCCCCCTTTTTGGTGGGCCTTCTGCAAAGCCCTTTCTATCCTGGTAACAAAAGTAGGCAATTTCTCATTTCTCCACTGTTTAGCTGACTTGAACTTCCATAATAGATCATCTCCAGTTTTGTGCTGCCAAATACCCCCTCTATGGTGGAAAGATATTCTGCTGCAGTGGCCTCTGGACTAGTGGCCCGTAGGAATCGAATGGCTTCCAGTGCAGGACCCCTTAAGCTTTCCATCAACTGCTTCCTCTTTCCCCCCTTGGAACATTACCACTCTTGTACCAAAGGGGTAGCAGAGTCCATCCAGGTCTCCAAATCATCTTCCCCCCGAAGGCACTGGTACAGTACTGGAGCAAAGTCTCAACCACTGATATGAATCCAGTTGAATGGGGGGAATTGCCATAGGGTGGGTGGCCAGTATGGAGCTCTTGAGGGACCCAGGAGATGTACCTGGGGAAGGCAAGGGGGTATGGTTGCCTGAAATGTCTAATACCTTTACCAGTTCCTGAGCAGTTCTCCCTTCTGAGGCTAACAGTTTGAGCAGTTTTTCTTTAAAGCTATTGGTATTAGGGGACCCACCCGGGGTGGCTTGACCACTACGTACGTGAATAACCCTCCATCCCTTCTGGGCACCTTCAGGCAAAATCACAGGGGGCACCTATTCAGGGTCTATCTGGATACTGCATGAAAGTAGCGCTTACAGGGTTTGTTCAAGCAAGTCAGCATATTGCCCTTTTACTTCCACTTTGCCCATACACTTAACATGTTCTACAATAGATACAATGTCAGCACTTTTAAACCCCAAGGGGACATCCAGCAACAAAACAGCCTTTTGGGATTCCATTTCCTCAGCTTAGCACCACCCCATCAATTTATGCATCATCAACTTAAGGGGGTCAAGTTTTAACTTGGGCGTTGTACTCCTCTCCAATTTTTCCTTTAAGTTAAACATAATGGGGTAATTCCTTCATGTGGCCATTAGAGGACGCTAATCCCAGTGGTCCCTCCAAGATATAACCCCCAGGTGGCGCTATCCCAAGGGCTACTACCCCTGCCTGCTGGACTACCAGCAGGTTGAGGGGCCTAGGTTCTAGGGCGGGTGCCTCCACCCAGAGGTCAGGGTTTGTAATGGTTGGTTGAGTTTGGTCACAGCCCCCTGGGACACTGAGACCCCCTTCTAATCCCTCTAATGATCCACACAATACATTGAAATTACAGTACCAATACCCCACATGTACACACGGTTCAACCATAAGGTACCACTTACCCTTGAGACTGATTCTGAAGTTCGTCTCGGAGGACCCCCTGTAAAATAAGGTTGATCAACATGCACAGACTAATGCAATGTGTGCTATATAGGTACTGACACTTCAGACAGTTTAAAGCCAATAACATCAAATTTGGTTTATTTAAGGGGAGTGGAACACAGGAGGGGAGAGCAAGCTGACTGGGAGAATTAAATCACAGTACTGTGCACTCACACAGGGTCTTAAAAGTCACACTCTGGGTACCCAGATTGGAGGGGCTAGCCAGGTCCATTGCCCAGGGTTGGCCGGCAGGTGCAGATGGATAGGACCGTGTAGGAAGAAACATATGCACAACACCCAACTGTAATCTGGAGCCGGATGGCTCAGTCTTTGAGGAAATGAAGTAAAGAAAATCAGATGAAACACTGGTGATTGATAACAGGTCGCAGGGGAATGCCCTGATTTGTACTCACACTACCCCAAGCTGAGAACCTGATGCAGATGGCTGTTCTGGATTGCCAGACAACAAGGCAGAGATGAGATTCTACAGGCCAGGCCCAGCTGCTTTGACTAGTGGATGGATTTAGTCCGATTACACTCAGTTCAGCTTTCAGCTTACACCACATGGTGACAAGAGAACCGGAATAGCTATTCTCCACAAGCATTCAACACATTTATATGTAAAGGAAATTACTATACCAGGTAACTGCTCATAGGTCCTGATCACACTTACTGCAAACACCCGGGAGTTCACACAGCAACTTCAGTTCCTGACAGACTGAGCGCGATTCAGCAATTTCTCCAGTCTTCTACAGGGTGAGCCTGGTTTCCACTTTTAGCCTTCCTTCCTTTCAGACAACTCAGATTCAGTCTGATTCAAGCTTGTAATGGCCACCGACCGACTGCAGGGCCTCTCCCGCTTTTCCCGTGTGAAACTATACAACGCAGAAGCACAGAGCTCCTTCTCTCCTCACGGTCACAACGAATCTGATCTCTCAGTTGCAGGGCAGAACATTCTCTTCAGGTGCCACCCAGTCCAGTTGGTGGACTCAGCTGTCAATCACTCTGAAGCTCTCTCAATTGGTGCAAAAAGGCGCCAAGGTCCAGAACTTCACTTCCCAGAATTACTAGCTATACCCCCATTGTAAGCTGGCTCCCAGGAGAGTCCGGATTCTGGTTGGTCCAAACAGCCTCCATTTTAAAGCTCACCTTTACTCCATTGGCCCAGCACAGCAGTTTAGTTACAACATGGAGGGGCCAC
The DNA here is from genome assembly GCA_016271365.2 of Neoceratodus forsteri. NCBI lineage: Eukaryota > Metazoa > Chordata > Ceratodontiformes > Ceratodontidae > Neoceratodus > Neoceratodus forsteri. The sequence goes on along the minus strand of CM057459.1, from coordinate 359,783,513 downwards.
CCACACACAGTCCCAGCTGTAACAAAAGCAGGTTAGACAAACTACAATATTATTAATGCCTTAAATGTTTACAGGGAAACAGGTATATCTTTCACAGGGGCTCCCTTTGCCGACCGCAAAATGAAGCAATTGCCCCGCAGTTCAGGCGGGATTTGAGCAGGCAAACACCAGCACCCCTAGGAAAGCATCAATTATGTCTGCAAGAAGACAGCTCTTAAAGAGACAGTAGGTGGAGGCTCTACCAACACTCACAGTGCCATTCTAGCGCCTTAAACACTGAATGCCAGCAGGCAGGGTAACACTTAGTTAAGCTCCTAGGGGCTTTTTAGGAACCCCCATTAGTAGGGGGTGTTACATAAGGATTCATGGCTAAGGACAGCCAGTAATTCTCCTGGGGTTAAAAGCGCGAAGCACAACGCAAAAGTTTGCGCTGCGCTTTGCAGTTGCACCAGTGTGAAATATTGCTATTCACATTCGGATAGCGCACTGCACTATCTGACTGTGTATAGGAGCTGGAGGGGGCAGCGCTAACCCAGGGAACTCACCGCTAACCCCAGTAGCACTGTTCTGACATCCAGCCAGGAAAATGGCTCTGCAACGAATATTACAAGTTTGCTATTTCATAGTCACAAAAAGAGCCATGCAAATGAGCCTATTGGGCATGCAAGGCACTAGGTGGACATTTGCATGCCCATTATGGGCCCATTTGCATGGTCTGTGGCAGGAGTTTAACGCACCTCCCCAATGCCGATTGCTGTCCCATTGATAAAAAAATGCAGGAGCTCCCTGGTTGTCTAGCTGTCCCTCCCCCTTCCCTGTTCTCCAATTGCCCCCTTCCTGATCTGCAATTGCCATCCCATTGTTTTATAAACATTTATCCCTGGGAGTCTAGTGGTCCTTCCCCTTCCCCGGTCTGCGATCGCCATCCTGCTGTGGTTGAAACATTTATCTCTGGTAGTCTAGTGGTCCCTCCCCCCTCCCTGGTCTGTGATCACCATCTCATTGTGTCATGATCATTTATCCCTGGTAGTCTAGTGGACTAGTGGTCCTTCCCACCTCCCAGTCTCCGATCGCCATCCCATTGTATTGTAAACATATACCCCTGATAGTTTACTGGTCCCTCTCCCTTTCCCTGTTGCCAATAACTGGCCCACTCTCAGTAAATCTATATCCTGGTGGTCTAGTAATCCCCTCCTTGCTGCTCACCATCCCAATTGGTAAATCAGAAATGTAATCTCTGGTGTCCAGTGGTCCCTCCCCCACTCTCACCCATGCTCAACCATTTATCCAACATTTCCTGGTGTCCAGTCCCTCCCACCCCGCTGATTGCCAGCCCAAATAATTGAACAATATGTATCCCTGGTGGCTAGTGGTCCCCCCCAACCCCCCTGATTGCCAATTGCCGGTCTTGGAAAAAATGAATACACCCTGGTCGCTAGTGGTCCATCCCTCTATCCGATCCCTCACTTGGCACAGCAAACAAGTATACCTGGTATGCAGATTCCCCCTCATCCTGCTCCCTGAAGAGGCAAGTGACATATTTCCCTGGTGGTCTAGTGGATCCCACCTCCTTATCACCAATCTCCAGTAAACCCAGTACAGTACCACTCTTTGATTGATAGTGGGGGTGGGGGACCACTAGATCACCAGGAGATAGATTTATTGAGAGCGGGCCGGTAATCAGAGACAGGCAAGGGGGGGAGGGACAGGTGCACTACCAGGGATACAGGTTTACAATATTATGGGATGGTAATCACAGACTGGGAAGGGGGGAGGGACCACTAGACTACCAGGGATAAATTATTATGACACAATGGGATGTCACTCACAGACTGGGGAGGGGGGAGAGACCACTGGACTACCAGAGATATGTATTTTTATACACAACGGAATGGCAGTCAGAGGACGGTGAGTGGGGAGGGGACCACTACCACTAGGTAATGCTATATGTTTGTACTGTTGGCATGGTGATCCAGGAGGAGGGAGGGAACCACTACCACAAGGGAAGAGTATATTTTATATTGCTGGTACAGTGATTGCTGACCAGGATGGGGAGGGACCACTAGATCACCAGGGAAACAGTAGGTTTTTATTTTACAGGGATGGCAACTGGCAGCACCTCTGGCAGCCACAAGAGTTGCATGGAATATGGCCAGGACTCAGTCGGCAGTATTTTCTCCATGCAAGTGGATCTCACAAACATCCTTTGCATGGAGAAAATCCTTGGTGACTGGGACTGTGCCAATATGCAGGCCCCCATCCTTTGTGATGCAGACCCCTTCAGACTTTGTCCTATCACAAAGCTAGTCAGTGGGTACAAACTGGGCTTTTGTGAATACCACACTGATGCAAAGCTCAGTTTGCACTATGCAAACAGTGTTTGCACTGGGGCAAAGCTTTGTGAATCTAGTCCCTGATGTTTTGCTCACAAATAAAGGCACTGCTTTCCAGTATGGCTTGTCTTTGAAACTGTAAGACCACTGCAGCCTGAACCCTGTCTAGGGATAAAATTAGTTTGGAATGGCTGGCCACTTGGGAAATGTATTTATGTGTAACCACATAAAAAGCAAAAATCACTGTAATTAGGAAGAAGCATGTGGGAAATCATGATGTAGAACAGGCAGGTGGAGGATCTTGCTTCATTTAAGCAAGAAGACATGACGCACAACTGCCCTCTGAAAGTAGCCTCCACCGTATTTCATAGTTTTTTTGTGATCCCAGTCATCACCATCATTTTCTCCAGTCATGCATAGTAAGCAACATGCACCATTAGCTACTGCAAGGGTAAAATGTACAATCAGTTGGCAGCTGACTGTGCAGGAAACCTTGCAATGTACCAAGCATTTTACTGCAAATCATAGTTGAAGCACTGCAATCAACTATGCTACTGCAGTTTTATAGCAGAATAATCTGCTCCTGCATTCGTTTATGTTCCTTGAGGGATTTTGTGAGTTCGTGGTTACTGTGGAATCACGGTGCACAGCACTTTCCATACTCTTGTTTTACATGGTGCTGGGACCTGTGTTGTTCAATGTTTTCATAAGTGACATTGGGAAAGGCATTAAAGGCAAAATGTGCCTATTTGCAGATAACACCCAACTCTATGGGAGAGTAGACACCAAGGAGGGGATACAGGACCTGAGGGAGGATCTTGCTAGACTAGAGAGATGGTCAGGAATCTGGCAACTTAGTTTCAATGCCAAAAAGTGCAAAGTGATGCACATAGGGGCCAAGATCCCTTGGACAGAGTATTACATGGAAGGGGCTCAAGTAACTGCTTCCGAAGAGCAAAAGGATCTAGGGGTAGTGACTTCAAGTGACCTGAAACATGTCTGGCAGTGTAAAAAGGCAGTGGTGAAGGCTAACAGGATGCTGAGGTGTATTGCAAGGGGATTCAGTAGTAGGTAGAGTGAAGTTATTTTACCATTGTACAGGTCATTGGTGAGATCACATTTAGAATATGGGGTGAGGTACTGGCATCCTTACCTTAAGAATGACATCAGCATGCTGGAGGGGGTCCAGAGGAAAGCAATAAAGATGATCGAGGGGTTCCGGGATAGGTCCTATGAGGAGAAGCTGGGAGCCCTGGGGATGTACTCCCTGGCAGAGAGGAGGCAGAGGGGTGATGTGATAGATACCTTCAAGTACATGAAGGAAATCAACAAAGTGAAAAAGGAAGGTCTCTTTAAAATGAGTGACAATAGCATCACTAGTGGACACAGCCTAAAATTGATGGGGGTGGGGGGGGGATTCAGAAAGGATGTAAGGAAGCATTTCTATATGGAGACGGTTGTGTCCACCTAGAATGAGCTGCCAGAGGAGGTGGTATCAGCAAGGATGGTGGGAGTATTCAAGCAAACCTGGGACAAGCACAAAGGGAACTCTTGGGAACAAGGAAGGGGAGAAGGGGGGAGGAGGGACATTTGGGGGAGGGTGCAGGGTCACTGGGTTAAATTGTAAGGCCAGTCCCTGCATCACTTATCAACCAGACGTGATAGAGTGGGTGGTCTTCTTCTGCTGGCTCTTTTCATATGTTCGTATGTTCGTATGTGTTGCTATGCCATGTTTGTACAAAAGTGTATGTGCTGAGGTAAAACTTGTTTTGGTTGCATGCTCTTGCAACTCCATTCATGTCACCACCAACATGTGGACCATTCAGCAGGTTCAAGAGTACATGGCAGTGACAGCACACTGAGTGTCATTAAGAAATCCAAGAATTTCTAGCACATAGGCCCACAAAACAATCTGTGTACAGTAGGCAGTCAACCCTGTGTATGAGTGGCCTTAGACCACAAACATGACCACATATTGCAGCCACTGAAAGAGCAGATCAACACTGGGTTTTCTCCACACAGTCTAACTCTAGGAAGGTGGTAACTGACAATGAGGTTACAATAGTTAATGCAGTGTCGAATGGAAATTACAGCTGTATGCCATGCCTTGTGCATGGTCTGAGATTGGTGGTGTTCAAGATTTCCTTTCCAAACACCACCAGGCCAAAATCATTGTTTGGAGACTGAGAACAGTTGTTGGCCACTTCTACCACTTGATGAAGGCATGCAAGGCTCTGAAAGACATTGACCAGACTAAAGAACTACCATTACATAACCTGAAACAGGATGTGGTGTATTAGTGGGTGTCTACCTAGCCTATGTTTGAACAGTTCCAGGAGGAGCAGCTGCATGGCTACAATTGTCTGCTGACACATCCAGTTGCAGGCACTGATATCATGCTTTTGGACAGCAGTTGGCAGAGGTGTATGCAGAATCAGTGAACAAGGTGGGCCACAATCCTATCAATGCTGGGGGGGGGGTCTGGGGGCATGCCTCCCCCCCAGGAAAGTTTTAAAACATTTGTGTAAATAAAGCATTTTACTGCATTTTAGAGCTAAGTAAGGGACTCTTACTTAACTCCAAAATAAGGGATCATGCCCCGTATTTAGTGCCATGTATCGTGCACAAAGTTACATCGTCTTGCAGTAGCACAGAGACAGATGGGGTAGAGAATAGAAAAGAATACCTGTGCTTTTCTCAGTTTGCTAGCATCCACCTCTTGCTTGAAGACAGCTTTAAGGTCTCGGCCACAGTGCGTGTCGTCAGTCTGGGCTATGGGGCCCAGATCCAGCCCGAAGGTTTTGATTGGCACCATCACAGTTGTTTCCTTTTCCTCCTCAGTTCTTGCCCTTAGTTGGCATTGGTCAGCTGCATCATGTTGGAGTGTGGTGGGTGGGTAGTGGCCACAGTGAGTGGGGGTGGTGTCTTCCTGACATGACACCTTCCCAGTCCCCTCCCACAGCAGCAGAGGCAGTAGTAAACTCTGGTCAGGGCAGTGAGTGGGCGAGAGCCTGAAGATTGTTTTTTATATATCCCACCAAAATGGTGTGTGACTGCATGTCGCCACCAAAGAAAAACTGTCTGTGACTGGATTACCAAAGATGGTGCACACTGATTGGCTTTCTGAGATACTGAAGCCAAGTAGTGTATCGCTATCTGTTGGGTGGCTGGGCAATGGTGGCTGGTAGGGGAGACTAACTGGTTAAGGAGTGATAGTCCTGGCTAAGTCCAGTAGGCTCCCAAATTAAAAAAAAAAAATTATTAAAATTTGGTCAGATGACTTTTACCAGGGTGAGCCAGGGCCAGGGTCAGCCCCCCCCCCCCACATGCCTATGGGAGTTGGTAGCTCGTTAAAGACTTGGTTAGCATTCTGGAACCATTGGGGGTGGTAACACATTAGAAAGCTGCAAGATGGCATGCTTAAGATAGATTCTACTCCACATTCCTTTTTTGTATGTTGCTCTACAACTACAGTAATTCATGACCTACAGAATGCACTGGTAAATGATGACAAACTGAATGATATGCTGGAAATGGTACACTGTGCACTGACATTGCTTGACACACATTTCAAGGTCAAAGTGAAACAGTCTCCCCAAGGATTAGACGGAGACCCAGACCAGTGGAAAGATATTCTGTTTGACTGTATTAGTGATGTTCAGCACATTTCTGATGCTGAACCAGGGAAGTACATTATCTAGAGAAAAAGCCAAGAACTGTCATGAACTAATGGATGAATCACAAAAAGGGTCAGGCAAGTTTTACAAACCAGCTCAGGTATCTCAGAAGCCTAAGGATAAATTTACCTTGTGCTGCATGCATTCCTGGGATACAGCTAGCATAGTGGTATGAACCTTGCAGCTGTAAGTCAAGGTGAAAACCAGTGTAGCAACTATGCTGTAGGAGAACTTCACAGATAAGACAGTTTTCTATATAGGTGAGGATCTATTGCAGTTCTGGAAGAGACAGCTGACAATGTGATTAGCCATAGCCAAAGCTGCCATCTATTATCTAAATTGCCCTTGGTCCAGTGTGTAATTTGAGCAAGTCTTCAGTGCGGCTGGAAGCATCATAACAGACATGAGAACACTGTCAAGTGCCACCAGTGTTGAGCAGTTCATCATTCTCAAGATAAATGTGGAGGACTTCCACCTGGCACTCAGAAGACCCTGCAGTTGCTGTATTACCAAAGCAGTTATTGAGATACAAATTTGAAGCTTAAAAGAGTAAGTAAAAGAAGAAGAGGAAGAGGGGGAGGAACAGTGAATCACAATGTTTTAGCTGAAGGATAGGGATGGGTGAAATTTCTGTTCTACCTGCAGAATGCTGGGCAAATTATGATTTTGTTTCCATGAAATGTCACAAAATTTCCTTGAACAATTCTGTAATTTCCATCTAATTTAAAAGATGTTCAAATTGTACGTTTTGCAAAATTTTGCCACAATTGTGATTTCAGTTATTTCCACATAATTTAAAACGTGTTTGTTCAAATTATACCAAATTTGGTATGCTGACTTTATCAGTGTCCATATAGAAGAGGAGTACCAAGTTGCAAATCTCTATCTTTAACCCTTAGGCTGCTGACAGAATTATAATGTATAGGAATTCTGGACTGATATATCAGTCTGTGGCACACAAGGATTAAAGATGACTGAGTTATAAGCAAGGGCCCCTGGAATTCTGTGATTCTGCATTTGCAGAATTTTCCATAGAATTTGCATCATGCCACAGAACATATATAGTGCCGCAGAATTCACTGTTTTTCATAAATTTTCATTCAAATATCCAGTTTTCCATAGTGTCAGGCTTTCTTTCCCATCTCATTTATCCTGAAGCTCCTCCTCTATGCTTAGCATGTGATGTCATCGATGACATCACATCAAATTTAGCCAATGGCAGGACTGCGTTCTGCCAGAGAAATGAATAAAACATGGTGCAAAAATTAGAAAATGCTGCTGCAGAAGCCAAAGAGCCCTGCTGCAGAAATCAGAAAATTTTGCTGCAGAGCACTAGGGGCCCTGGTTATAAGCCTCCAAACATTAGGAGATTTTAAAATTACGTTTCACAATTATGTAAACTGCATAATTGTAAGCTCCTATAACTTTAAAACTATAGGATGGAACAGCACCAATTTTGTTAGCTTCATTAACCCTAAAAGAGAGGCTTTGAGGCCACCCCCATAGCCGAGTAGCAGAGCAACATGCTGCCATGCTGATGACCTGGGTTTGAAAGTGAGCCTGGGAAGTCATGTAGGGAGGCAGGCCATGGCCAAGACAGCTGCTGTTTGGTAGTGCATCTCAGCTGGGGAGGGTTGGCAGTGGGTTCCCCCAACACAGCAAACCCTGTGGCTGGGCCAGGGAGCTTACTCCTGCTACAGGTGAAGTTGTGACTGTGTGAGGTTGACAGAGGAACTGCCTCCGGGAGGAGAGGTGGGAGGTAAAAAAATAGGGGAGAAAACCCCAATAGCCATCTGAAGGAGAGCTGGATTCAGCCTGATCAGGGTATAGCTCTGTGAACAAGGACATTAGCTGCCAGCTGGAAGAAAAACAATATGAAAAAAAGGGGTTGTGTGTATGTCAACTCTTTAATCTCTCAGTCAAAGGCTGGCCAAGTTATAAGCTGCCAGAGAGTCCAAAATAAGATCAGTAATTAATGTTGTAGTTCATGAGCTTTTGTGAAATTGTGAAATGTTGTGATATTTTTGTCAAAGCCATATCCATACATTTTGCCCAGCCATACACTTGAGCTGCCATTGTAGAGTAAGGTAAAGGCTGGGTAAAGTGGCAATAAGGAGGCATTCACAGGAGGTTCCATAATAGAAGTATAGCTGTGCCAAGCATCAGATCACTCTCCTGTGTGACGAACCTTGAAGAACAGTCATGGACATCACTGCGCACTAACCTGGCTTCTGTCAATATGCCAGCTAACCACTACAGCTCACTGACTAAATGACTTGTGGAAGCACATGCATGTGCAGCATTGTTTCTGTACAATGTCACCTGCTGACTCTTTAACAACCCTGTAGATAATGTATATTTTTACTATTTGAAAACAGTGATGCCAAGTGATACCAAGCATTACAACTAGTTGCAATTTAAACCATTGTGACAGAAGTATCTGGATAACTTCAGTCTTGATGTAGCATGATGCTGGGTATCATTGTCACAGATGTGTTGAAGGGGCATTGCAGGGCCATAATGCTCATGCATAGAACATGGTTCAGTGGTGATAAGTGTTTCATAAAATTTGAATTCCACAGGTGGAATTCTGGTAGCATTACCTATTATGCGTCCATGAATTTTTGAGCACATGTTGCCAATTAGTGATTTCTAAGGTTTCCACACTAAATGTTAACTTACTAAACCACATTTAACAAGCTTAATTAGATTTGAGGACATATTTACACTGGATATGCATGTAACATTTTGAGTGTATACCTGCAATAGCAGTGGCGCTACTGTGTAACTATCCAAATATATTTAAAAGATTTCATACAATTTAACAAATAATTAAATTGGAAAATTTTGAACTCCTGTAATTTACAATTTATGTCACCAACTTCCTCTGTATTCAACAGTTTCAAATACTAATTCCAAGAAAGTACACATAAAAATGTTCAATTATCTAGCTTCAAAGGTAAGTAAGCATAGAACTATTTTCAGAAATGTTCACATGAATAATAAATTGCCAGATGTGAGACTCATTACATCCACATGCCTCATCTAAATTCTATTAAATCTGACATCCTTTTAGGGCCTCTTCCAAAAGGTATACATGTCAGAGTTCAGATTTCTACCTGGAAGACTGACCAAGTTATGATCAATTAAAATATTTCAGAAAATTTCTGAAAATTTCACAAAATTCGCACAAATTCCATGAAATTGGATTTTACTAATTTTGCCCAGCCCTACTACAGAAGAACTGTTGAGGGTGGATCACAATATCATCAGTATATCAATTATCATCTATGTGAGTTTGGTGGGTGGGACAGTCACATATCCACAATTTAATACATCATCATTCATGTCTTTTTTTGTTCATGCCCAGGGTAATATGCGTCATCTCCATGGGAACTAGTAGCAATAAACTTAGATGAATTCATTATAATTTCTTGCAAAGAACATATTATATGCCAGAGAAATTACGTAAATATCAATCTATGCATGACCTACCACGTCCCAAAAGTTAAATAACAAATGGTGACTTTACACATGACATTACCATGTCGTAACATATTGCCCTTCTGGGCAGAGGTGCATTCCATTATGGAATCAGTCCTCCAAATGATGATTCCCTCAACCCCCCATCAAATATTTATTGGTGGCAGAGTCACTTATTCTAGTCTCTAAATCCCTCACCAAAGTTTTGTGGCAGGTGGCTCTGCTAGATGCAAAGAAGGCCATAACTCAAAACTGGTTAGGAGCTTACCCTCCTTCTATAGCTCCATGGGTCAACAAAATGTGCTTCTGTCCAGAACTGGAGAGGACCCAATATACTGTTTTAAATCAAATAAGGTAGTTTAATTTACTCTGGGAACCTCTCCTAAAGGCAATCCAATCAAATATTTCCATGTCTAAGACAAACTGTATACTGTAGTGCAGAGGGAGTGGGAGAGATGGAACAGCTCCTGGAGTAAAACAGCTATCAATCATACATGGTGACTTAATTGATCACATTCTTCTTGTTGATTAGGAATTGTGCTAGCATTAATTTAATTTGCTGGACTCTCATAAACTAATGCTCAACTGTGATATAGTGCTGGTTCTGAGATTTGATTCCTTGATAATTGAACAACAAAATATTGCTGTTCTTTATCTTGTCTGCACTGCAAAATGTGACAATGTAACCATGTGAACTGCAAAATCTTCAATAAAGTTTACAATAAAATGCATGGTCTATCTGTGTGTGATGTGTACCGCCATCATGCACCGGATCATATTATCATGTCTACCTATCTGCCTGCCAATTTCCCAATCCTAACAAGATGACTTCATTAGTAACGAATGCATGAGGAATCAGATGATAATGTTCTTCACATTACAACAACCCCATGCTATATCTGCATTAAGATCACCTACCCTTGGATGGATTCTGAAAGGTTTATATATTTATGATGGATGGAGAATACTCACTGGCTTGCAGAACATGAAACAATTGGGGTAACTCATCATTTACAGTATGCCAGGGAGACACAGGCCAAGCAGTTATGCATTATATCTCTGTAACTACAGTCCTTCAACCCAATGCCAATCCCTCACTATTCATGTTTCCGTATTCATTTTTTGTAACTTTCTTCTGTTTTTGTTTGCCCAGTTTCTTACAAGATTTCTGTTTTTTTGTCTTATTTTGCATCAAGCAGATCTGATGACCAGCTTGTTACTGGACTGAGTAGAGCTGGAGAATACTGAAAAGGACAAGGTGAATAAAGAAAAAAATATACAGTATCTGCTGCTCAGTTTACCTCCATCCATGTGCCTAAGTTAATGTGGACAATCCTCTCTTCCTCTTCTTCCATGTGGATTTAAGCCTTTTTTCTTTCCTGGCCCCTGATACCTGCCAGCTAGCCTACCTGACTTCTGACTAGTACTGGGTAAAATTTCTAGTACTCTTATGGAATTGCATGAAATCACCAATTTCACATTCAAGCAATTTTTGTGAAATTATGTCAAAGATCCAGTGCAATTTCACCTCCCTTTTCCCCAAATTGTGCATTTTTTCCCAAAATTGCACATTTATTAAAATGTGAGTTCTTATAAATGAGCAATTTCAGCAAATTGCACCCCTTCCCCCCCAAAGTGCACATTTTTAAAAAATTTGAATTTTTGAAAATGTGGATTTTCTGCCAATAATGCAACAGGCTGAGCATAAACTTTCAAAAGTGCACATTTTTATAAATCTTCATCTGCAAAATTGTGCAATTTTGCTTATTTTGCACAGAAAGCTATGTAGTACTGTATAATGTGCTCAATTCATGAAATTGCGTGAAATTACGTGAAAATGGCACAATTTTGCAAGAAGTGCATGAAACATATTTTCACACGTTTGCTCAGCACTACTGCAAACTGTCACCTACAAATGGCACACTTTTGTGAGAAGTGCAAGAAACAGATTTTCACAGTTTTACCCAGCACTACTGCCAACTGTCACCTACAGCATGTCATCAGCATTGTGTGAACTTACATGATAATCTCTGACTTGTATGACTTCGGGTACCGTATTTGTTCTTTACAAATAAATATAACTATGCTAGGAATTTAGCTTATTTGTGGCACATAAAGATGGTCCAGAGAAACCTGGATAACAGGTTAATTATTTTTATATAGGCTCAAAACTCTCTTCCCTGGAGTAGATTTACCCTGGATAAGTAGATAGCTATGATATCTGGCAGCGCATGAACAGTAAGGTTAATGCACTATTCAAGCAAGTCTAACAAAGACCATTTTAGAACTGTATGTTGTAGTTTATGCCCTTGTTAAGATGTCACATTGTTGTTAGAATTCATCTGTGTTCTACATTAGAACTCTATGGTTTGAGGGACCATAAACTGTAACAACAAAACACAGAAACATAGAATTTGATTGCAGAAAAGGAATGCTTGACCCACCCAGTCTGCTCTTTTTCCCTACCTACATTGTTACCATAGACCATACTTCATCTACCACTCTTTCTCTCTCCCTCTTTCCTTTCCACTATGATTGTCTTGTACCTTTCAATCAATCAATCAAATTCTTTATTCATCCAGGCGAACACCATTGAGCAAGCTCATTTACAAAGTGGACCTGCATTTCACAAGTCAAGTAGCAATGCATTTATATACAGACAAATAGACAGTAGATGCAAGAGTACAACAGTACAGGTAGGCCTGCAAAACACAGGATAAGTAAAAATACATTTGGGTTCAGGTAAAAGACAGTCGGTAAAGGTATACATAACAATACGGTAGCAAGTCAGTAAAAATGTATACCAGATACAACAACATACATGGTTTAGTATTCCTGTAAGGTAAAGACATTATAGTCCAGCGAAGAGGTTAGCTGAAGTGGATGCTACCAAGCGAAGAGACATACATAGTCAGTTTAAAAAGACCCAGGCATATCATGGGGGAGACATGTGTCGGAAGAAGTGGGCAGCCAATGGGGGGGGTCTGGAACTGGGATAATACTAGGAGTGAAGGAGTGAGATGCTGTGGGTATACAAGGAATAGGTGGATGAGGGAGGGTGAGATTTAGGGTGGTAGATAAGTAGGTGGCTCAGGGACAAGTTATGCACTGATACAAGAAGGGAGGAGGATGGGAAAAGCAGAGAGGATAGGGAAGGGGGGTGTAAGTAAGCTAGGATCATTGGAAGCAGTTGCAGGCTTCTGTAATGTATTTGTAGTATTTTGAGTATAAGGTCTTAAACACAGTGAGACTAACAGGAGTCCTCAGTTTCAGTGATTTCTGTAGCACATTCCAGAGTTAGGATCATTGGAAACAGTTGCAGGCTTCTGTGATGTATTTTGAGTACAAGGACTTAAAACACAGTAATACTAACAGGAGTCCTCAGTTTCCATGATTTCTGAAGCACATTCCAGAGTGACTGTAGAATGAATCCTATGGCAGTTCTCCCAAAATGCATTAGGGCTTTGGACACTTTCAGAGAAATCAGTGAACAGCTTCTTAGGGCATAGGTTCCAGGCACATTGAGAGTCAGGCAATCAACAATATACTGCGGAAGTTGCCAGTGATAGCTCTGTATGTCCAGAAAGCTATATTTTTATTTTGTCTGTAGTGTAGGGAGGTCCAACCTATGGCCGCGTATAAAGAGCAGTGATGGGTGGAGAAGGGGAGACCAGTGATGAAGCGCAGGGCTCTGTGGTAAAGTATGTCCAATTTACTGAGTTATGAAGTAGCTCATTGGCTGTATATAAAGTCGGAGTAATCAATTAGGGAAAGGAACATAGACTGAACTAGCTGTCTCTTGGCCTCTGTAGTTAGTAGGTGGTTTAACTTGAAGAAGAGACCTAGTCTCTGCCTCAGTTTTTTAACAAATCCTCCAGGTGGTCTGCAAAGGAGAGTTTGAAGTCTAGCCAGACCCCCAGGTATTTGGATTTCGGCACAAATTCCAGGGTTTCTCCTAGGAGGGTGGTGAAGAGGGGTAGAGCAGGGTAGGCTACATGGTTAATAGGTGAAAATAGCATCACCTTTGTCTTTTTGGCATTGAGTAGCAATTTTTTACTAAGGAGCTGGTATTGAAGTATGTTGAAGTCAGCTTGCAGGTTGCTACAGACAGTTTCAGGAGTTGTACGGCTTAGGTAGATCACTGTATCATCTGCGAACAGATGAATTTTCACCTCATCGATGCCCGAGTCTATATTGTTGATGTAGATGGCAAATAGGAGTGGCCCCAGTATGGATCCCTGTGGGACACCTCTTTTTAACAGATTTGAGGGGGAGAGGTCACCTTCAGCCTTCACCTGTTGGTGCCTATCAGAAAGGTAGTTGTAGAACCAACGCAAGGAGGTAGAATCTAGACTAATAGCTTTTAATGAAGAAAGAAGGAGGCTGTGGTCGACAGCGTTGAAGGCCTTACTTAGGTCTAGAAAAATGGTGCAGACAAATTTTTTGTTCTCTAGCTCACACTGCCAGTCATTTGTCACCTTGGCCAGGGCCGTGATTGTACTATGTTCAGTTCTGAAACCAGATTGCATTGAGTTTAGCAGGTTAGTATCATCTATGAAAGATTTCAGCTGGGCAGTCATGATTTTTTCCAGAAGTTTTGATAGTACTGGGAGAAGGGAGATGGGCCTGTAGTTGTTTAGATCACAGGGGTCTCTGGATTTAAACAATGGAATAACATGTGCAGTCTTCCACAGTTTGGGGAGGGTCCCTTGAGAAAGGGACAAGTTAAATAGATGCGTAATAGGTACGGCCAAGACATGATAGGCAATCTTTAGGTAGTATGGATCGAAGGTGTCAGCGCCAGCACTTTTTTGGTGTCCAACTGGAGGAGAAGATCTTCAACCTCTTTTAATGAGGCAGGAGGGAATGAAAAGACTGCATCTGAGGGACTAGATTCTGAAGGTTGCATGGTAAGCTGGGAGCATAGCTTGTGTGCAGGTGAGTTATAAAAAGCTAGCCCTGCAGTAGCAAAGTGATTGTTGAAGGCTTGTAGTATCTCTTTATTGTTGTTGATAGTTACATTGTCAGAAATAATTTTTGAGGGGAGAGTGTTTCCTGTAGTATTACCAGAAAGTTATTTTATTGTGGACCAGAACTTGGTAGGGCAGTTGGAGGCAGTGTCGAGTTCAGAGCGATAGAAGTTGGACCTGGTTTCCCGAATTAGCTTTGTATAGTGGTTTCTGGCTGTTCTGAAAAGATGCCAGTCTTCGACTTTGTGGGATTTGTGTGCTAGCTTCCAGAGCTTGTCTCTTTTTAATAGTGCTGCCTTGATGTCTGCTGTAAACCAACGTCACTTTCTAGCCTTTATGCGGGTTTTGACTAAAGGTGGGTGGGTGCTAAGAGCGCTGGATACAATTTCGTGGAAAATGGCATGTGCTGTTTCTACTAATTTGGCTAAATAAAAGGACTGCCAAAGCAGGGAGGCTTTCGGGTCATTGATATATGCAAGCAGGTCAAAATTCCATTTTGATCTTTTGGTAGAGAACTTTGCTGAGGTTGTTGGTTTAGGGACTGCTCTTATGCCAGCAATAAAGCAATGGTCACTAATATCAGCAGAAAAGATCCCAGCATGGGAGAAGAAATGGGATTTGCTTACTAGAAGTACATCTAATAGTGTACTTTTTGTAGGGTTTCTCTTATTGATACGAGTAGATTCATTAATAAGTAGAGTGAGCCCATGAGAGTCACAGAAGGATTTAAGTGGAAGAGATGCACTTGACAGCCAGTTGTAGTTAAGGTTCTCTAGTATAATTTTTCCTATTGTGTCGGTACTCATAGTAGATGATAGGTGGGACAGGAGCTGTGACCCTGAGGACAGGGGTCTATAACATCCTATGACACGGAGGGCCATTGATGTAGATATTTTGATTTTTAAGGACAGGCATTCAAAGGCATTGGCAATTGATGTTGTGTTGAGGGTAGCGACCGTAAACTTGTCCTTAACATAGATGGCTACACCACCACCTCTGGTTAGTCTATCGGCTCTGAATAACAGATAGCTGAGGATATTGACCTCTTTGTCTGGCATGGGTGGACGAAGCCACGATTCAGATATGACAAGTACACCCGGCTCCGTGTGGATAGCCCAAGCCTGTATTGAGGTGAGTTTCTTTAAGAGGCTACACACATTAACATGCATAAAGCTGATACCTTTATACTTCGTGACTTTGGAGGGTGAAGGAATTGCTTATATAGGACCAGGGTTAAGTTTAACATTACCTGAGCATAGCAAGAGGAGGAGTACAACTTTTCTCAGGGCAACAAGTGGTAATTTGGAAGAACTAAACCTTCTGTGGCTAGTGGAAGTATTGGCGTAGGAATGCAAGGACCTATTCTTTGTACTGTTCAGTCCTAGTGATACACATGCCAAGACCCTAGCCGTATGACACCAGTAGATGCAGGTACTGGGCCATGTAGGTAACATTCCTTGGGTAGATAATGAGATGCCGGTGGCTGTCCGAGAGGGGAGACTCAGCTGAAAGTGGGTATGACAACTTGGGGGTATAGCACGAGTTGCATAGGGACTCCATGAGTAGACGTTCTTGTGGTAGGGGATATGAGTCCTCTTTGGGATAAATTCCATCTGGCGTGTACCCTAATAAGGGTAGGGTGCATAAGGTGGTAAATAGGTAGAACCAGATTGCAAGTTCCATGGTTAAAGTCTGGGGGTCAGAAAGAGAAACAGTTGTAAAGGGCTTAATCTGGGCAAGGTATCACCAGGTAAGGCTATGCGCCATGGGGTCTGAAAAGGGATATAGGTGCCAATACCACTTCAAGGGAGCAAGGAGATGTTTCTATGGCACAGTGACTAGCGATAGTTATGAGAAGTCGTAAACCTGATCTAAGAAGTATCACCAGCTAAGGCTACACACCACAGGGTCAGCAAAGGGATGTAGGCACTGAAACCACTTGTAGGGAGCAAGGAGAATTTACTATGACTCAGCAACTAGGGACAGTAATAAGAAGCCACAAACCTGATCTGAGATGAGTGGTTGGGGAGACTGTGGTGGGTTAGTTAGGATGGGACACTTGAACCTGAAGTGGCAGCCCAAAATTTGTATGTCTGTGGGTGTCCTAGGGAGGCGGGGGGATAGATTTGTAGGAAAGCCAATGACAGGGGAGGACGGGGCAAGGAGGTCTATATAATAATGGTCAGGGAGGGCGATGGGTGTGTGGGTGTAAAATTTGCAGCTTTACACGTACCTCTCTGGTCTGGAGTCTGAGCAAGTGGTCTGGGCGGTGGCTGGAGCGCCGACCATGGCAGTGCCCGCAGTTCTTCTTGATGGATGAGCTGGGAGCTCTGGAGGGTTCTCGGCTGAAGGGGAAGAGAAAGCGATGCCAATTAGTACTGGTCCCAGACAATGGTCGAGCCAACCAGTGACAAAACTAATTTACAAATGAAAGGGGTCGATTTCCTTGGCATCCTGAAGTCTGGGCGGCAGTTACAGAGGCAAAGGAAAGGGCCGTTTCACTTAATCACTCTAGCAAGAGCAGTTTGCAAGTCTTACAGCTTTTTTTAGGCAGTTTACAGGCAGATTCTAACAAAATAGTCATGCATTAGCAAGCATAAGTAAAAAAAAAAACAGCGCCTTTTTAGCTCAGGAGACAGAGAAAGATAAGAAGGGATGAAGGACCAATCGGAGCAAGTGTGGAGAAGGCGTTTGCACTCCAATTGGTTTGCAGCTTTGCTGTACCTGTCTGGGTCTGGACTCCGAGCAAGTGGTCTTGGGCGGCGGCTTCAGGATCCGGTGGCCATGGTTCTTGCGGCGGATGAGCTGGGAGCCCTCGAGGGTTCTCGGTGGAAGTAGTAGGAGAGAATTAGCATGGTCAGCCTTATGAAGGGGGAGAGGAGGGAGTGGTGAGGCAAGGGGCTGTTAGAAATATAGTTCTGTGGGGCAGGACTGCACTCTAGGAGGTGTTCTGCAGCTTTAAATTTGTGTAGGGCAAGATGGCCAATGGGAGGAGGTGCACAGAAGGGGAAGTGGTTTAGGTGTATGTAAGAACTTGTGGAGGAGGGGTTGGGGGAGGAAGGGGTGGGGGGATGGTGAAAAAATCACTCAAAGAGACATACAAAGGAGAGAATGGGAAGATTAAGGGGTCTAGCTAGGTTAAAACAAAGCAAACAAACAGTATTTTACTCTTTTTTTTTCTACCAGAATGAGCAAATACAAGCTAGTAACAGTCCTTAAACAAACAAAAAATCAGCAGTAGGAATCCCGGTTTTCAGTTTAGCTGTAATTGGTAGTATGTGCACATACTAGTCACACAATTAGTCCTGGGAAAGCAGCCACGCTAGATTCCAGAGCTAGCCACTCAGGGAGTTCACCAAGATGGTGAGCAGCCAATGGGGGCACTGCAGTCAGATGGCGCCAGGAATTCGGAAAACCAATCCAGGATCTTCGCTGCAACAGCCGCTGAGGGCTGAAGATCTGGCTTTGGCAATTACCTGTGCTTGGAGGGTAGTGGAAGAGTGCAGCAGGCAGGCTCCTGGTCTCGCCGCTGTAGTCAGCGGGCAGCTCAAGCTTAAAAGCAGCTATGAGGATGAGGTGCTTGCCCAAAGTAGGCAGCAAGCCTGTGCTTGGAGAGCAGTGGTAGGGTGGCAATTTACCCCCCTGCAGCTTCATAGTCTGTCCCCTTGTTCTTGAGCACCATCTCTTGTGAAAGATACTTCCTTCCTGTACCTTATTTATCCCTGTAAGGTATTTAAAGGTCTCTATCATATCCCCCCCCCCCTTCTCTTCCAGGGTGTACATATTGTGATCCTTTAATATTTCCTTGTAGGGCTATTGATTCAGACCCTGCACCATGTTAGTCACCTTTCTCTGGACTGCTTCCACTCTATGTCCTTTCTGAGAGGTGGTCTCCAGAACTGGACACAGTTCTCTAGGTGGGGGTCTTACCAGTGATCTATACAGAGGCAATACCACCTCCCTGTTTCTGCTGGTGATATCCCTCCCTATGCACCCCAGCATCCCAGTAGCTCCGCCAACTGCCTTGTTGCTCTGCCTGGCCACCTTTAGGTCATCTAATATGATTACCCTAGGTCTCTTTTCTGCTTGCTGGTTGTCAATACCACTCTACCCATTTTGTACCTTGCCCCTCTGTTTCTGTGCCCTAAGTGCATTATTCTGAACTTTTTCGCATTGAAACTCAGCTGCCATACCCTTGACCACTCCTTTAGTTTTCTCAGGTCTCTGCTCATCCTTTCCACTCCTCTGGTGTGTCCACCCTATTGCAGATTTTGGTGTCATCTGCAAAGAGGCAGACCTCCTCTTCCAGCGCTTCTGCAATGTCACTTATAAAGACATTAAAGAGAACTATGCCCAGCAATGATCCCTGAAGCACCCCACTGGTCACTCTCCCTTCCTTGGAGTGAACTCCATTTACCACCACCACCCTCTGTCGGTATTCTGTTAGAACGGTGACTTGATATTGTTGTCGTCATTAGAGTGACCGTGGGTTGTTATGGGGCACTAGTGCTAGCTGGGCTTTCGAGCACCCAGTGTGTTGGATGTCTGGGTGGATTTGGTGTGCAGTGATGTAGCTGCAGGGTTGTTTACTGGTATCAGGTGTGGTCATGGTGCCCAGGTGTTCCAGGTTCAGGACTGGCATGGTTTACTTTTTCTTTCTGCTTGTGGTACAGTTCCTGTGTGCTGTTATGGTGCTGATACAGTGGTGTGCAGCTCCTAGTGTTTCCCCCTAGCAACTGTGGTGTGACTGCGGAGCTAGTTATTTTAAGTAGGGGGGTGCAGAGCCCCCCATGATAATCAAGTTTGAGATCTGTTGTCCTGTGGGACATTGTGGCATGTGATGTGTACTCAGGGGTGATTGGGCATTTATTTTACTTGTTACCCATGTCTGTATGTCACTGATTTTGTGGGGTGCTCAGATTCACTGTTGCGGATTGCGGTGTCGGCAAAATGCTGGCACTGTAATTGCTATCGGTAATAACATTTTCACAGTGACATGGGTGAACCCCCTCTGTTGTCAATCCCTTAGCCAATTTCTTATTTAGTTTTTCACCTTTGGACCCACTCCTAAGTTCCTGAGCTTCCTCACTAGTCTCCTATGTGGAACAGTGTTGAAAACCTTATTGAAATCTAAGTAGACTACATCCACTGATCCACCATGATCTAACTCTTTTGTCACCCAATCAAAGAAATCTATCAGATTAATTTGACATGATCTCCCCCTGTTAAACCATGCTGCTTCAGGTCTTGTAACCCACTGGATTCAATATATTTCACAATCCTATCCTTCAGCAGTGATTCCATTAAATTTACCACCACTGATGTCAGGCTGGCTGACATATAATTGCCAGCCTCCTCCCTGCTACCACTTTTGTGTAGTGGGACTACATTTGCCCTCCTCCAGTCCTCCGGAACCACTCCTATTTCCAGTGAACTGTTATACAGGACTGTCACAGGTGCAGCTAGTATTTCCCTGAGCTCCCTCAGTACCCTTGGACACACCCCATCTGGTCCCATTGCTTTGTCCACCTTCAGATTTGTTAGTCCCTTCAGGACTCTTTCCTTCAAAAAAGGACTAGTGTCTACCTCCCTCCCTCCCTCTAAAATTTATGTTACTTTTCTATGGCCCTTCCCCTTCTACTTCCTTTGTGAACACTGAACAAAAGTATTCATTCAGGATGTCTGCCTTTTCCTGGTCTCCCTCTGCACAGTTTTCCCTTCTTTTTTAACCTTACAGTCCCACTCCTGATCTTCCATTTTTCACTTATATACCTAAAAAATGTCTTGTCCCCTTTTGTTACCTTCTTGGCTATCCCATTAGTTTGTGCCTTTGCACTCCTTACTGCTTTCCATGCTTCCATCTGGTTCTCCTGATACACCTCCTTATCCTCCTCCCTCTGTGACTCTTTATGCCTTCTGAATGCTACTCGTTTTACCTTTACCTTTTCAGCTATCTCTTTCTAGAACTATAGCAGTCTCTTTTTCCTCTTGCTTTTGCTCACTTGTTAGATGTAAACATTTGTTGCCTTTACTATGCTCCCTTTTAGCAAAGCCCACTGTTCCTCTACCTCTCCTAAACCATACCTCCCTGCCAGGTCATCCCTGAGGTATTCACCGATCTTTATAAAATCTGCCATCCTGAAGTCCACGACCCTTGCCCTTGTGTGGCGCAGTTCAGCAGCCATCTTTATATTGAACCACACCGTACAGTGATCACTTGTCCTCAGGTGGCCTCCCACCTTGATATACACAATACTGCCACTGTTAGTGAGTACCAGGTCCAGTACTGCCCCCTCATGAGTGGGTACACTGACTAGTTGCCTGAGGAATGCCCCTGCAGACAATCCAGGATGTTCCTGCTTCTAGCTGAAGCCACTGCTGGGAGACCCCAATCTACATCTGGCAGACTGAAGTCCCCCACCAGCAGCATCTCTCCCTTTTTTGCCATCTTGCCAATGGCTTCCACTAGTACCTTATCTAATTCCTACCACTGTGCTGGAGGTCTGTAGAGCACTCCAATGCGAATAGTGGCTCGATTCCCCATCTCCAGGGTGACCCACAGTATCTCTGCCTCCCCTGTTTTCCCTGTTTCACTGTTGCTTTTATGCTTTCCCTCGCATAAAGCTCCATACCCCCTCCTTCTCTTCCCTTCCCTTCCCACCTGGTCCTTCCTGAACATAGTATAGCCTGGCATGACTATGTCCCAGTCATGGTTTTCAGTGCACCATGACTCAGTAATGGCCACAATATCCAGGCTGGTCTCTGCCATGATGGTCTCTAGGTCCAGAATCTTATTTCCTAGACTTCTAGCATTCACACACATAACCTTCCAGATCTTGTATCCACTCTGCTTGTTACCCCCTTTTTTTCCTTTTTGCCCTCTGTCCTTCCAGTCTCTCTTTTCACTGCTCCCATTCCCTTCCCTTCCTCCTCTACCTCTACCACCCTGCTTCCTTTATTAATTTGCACCCTTGGGGGTTTCCACTCCTATCTGGTTCTCCTTACTCTCTACTTTAGTCTGTGAGGGGCAGTTTCTGCCTTCCTGATTCCTTCAGCCACCCCCCTCAGCTAGTTTAAATGTTCATTGAAATATCATTTGAACCATCCACTGAGGACTACAATTCCCCTACTGGATAGCAGCACCTCAGCGAAAGCCACTGAGTGAGTTACCTGTTTAAGACCCTCTCTGCAACTCCCTAAACTCCCTCTGCACTATCCCAGCCCTGTCCCTAACCAGATCATTAGTCTTCAGGTGGACAATGACATTTAGCTCTTCCTTCTGTCCTGCTGCTCTAGCAATCTTCAGGATCTGCTTCCCATCCCTATAGGCTGTGGTACCTGGTAGACACCTCACCTGCCTCTCCCCCCTTCATATTCCCAAATCTATCCTCCTCACAATCCGGTCCTCCACCAGAGGTTGCATCCTCCTCCTCTGGGGTCCTCTACCACCCTCCTTGACATCTCCACTATGGAGGGCCCCCACTTCCTCCCTGGTCACTACCACCAGTGCCTCCTTTTGACACTCCTGCCCCGCCAGAGTGGTGTAGGAATTATGTAGTGGTACCAGTTGAGGAATGTGCCTCTGTCCCACAACCTCTACCTTTCCAGAGCCCACCACAGTTTAGCTGTTCCTCCTCCTTGGCATCCTCTGAGGTAACAATGGCAAACTTGGTGGCCCCTGGCAGGGGGAGGAGGTCCCTCAAATCCTAGCCAACTCAGTCTCGAATTTAGCACCTTACTCCCACAACCTGAAGAGGTGTGTGCAGATGGGGCAGCAATGCAGTCTTCAGAAGATCTCTCTGAAAACTGCTGCCCCACAGTCACTGCACTGCACCACTCCCAGCATTCTCAACTTCTGTTCTTCCTGTGCTACCTGGAATACTTTAGATTCAGAAAGATGTGAGGAAGTACTACTTCACAGAAAGAGTGGCAGATTCCTGGAAAAGCCTTATAGTGGAGGTGGTGGGGGCAAAAACAGTGGAGGAGTTCAAGAATGCATGGGATAAGCACAAATTAATCACAGTGGAGAGGTGGGAGAGCGAAAGAGCTGTAGATCACACAAGGTCTGATGTGATAGTGTAGATAGGGAGAAATGGGCAGACTGGATGGGCCAAGTGGTCCTTATCTGTCATAAAATTCTAACTTCTATGTTAGGTGCTTTCACTCCAATCTGTCAGCAAAGTCTGGTCTTCCACCTCCACACAGTTTTGGATAGAAGGTGCTAACTGCATGTATAAGTCATAAGCAAACACTGAGTTTATTAAAAGGCCAGTAAAGATTAAACAGTATCAGAATGGAATCCAGTACATGAAAACAAGTTTAATGGGAAAAAATGGCCTACAGTACAGGCTCAGCATAGTTCTCCTTCATTGTAAGGACATTGTGGCAAACAGCATCTGCATAGTTCTGTGCCTTTCCAAAGTTCAATCTTATTTTTTAATTTTCTGTTAATAAATTACCATTATACAATACAAACATGATTCTAGCTTATATGAAGAAACAGTATGTTAATACTGTGCAAAAAAGAACAAATACCCAGAGACTGGAAGATGGCTCACGTGGTGCCCCTCCACCAGAGTGGACTCAAGGACAAACTGGGCAATTACAGATGGTGAGCTTGACTTCTATAGTGGGGAAGTTGATGGAGACCATTCTGAAGGAGAGGTTGATAACCTTTCTTGATAGTAATAGTCTACAGGATGAGAGACAGCAAGGGTTTGGCTTAGGAAGATATTTATTTATTTAGCTTTTGTTGATCGGGTAGGTACACTAGACAAGTTATATGCCTATTTTCAGGAATGACCCGGAGAGTACAACAGGGATACTGATACAGCAGAGTACATAACAATGAGTAGAGCTGAGTACATTGAATCAAGAGAAACAGTCTAGCATAGATAGTCTACTGTAAGCAGTATAAGGCAATATACATATATATACAAAAATAAATAGTCTAGGTCATTCAATGGCATGGACATTTGTCATAGTGTGCGTAGGAACATTAGCAATGTACGTGAGAACATTAGCAGATCCCCAGAAACAGATTAGTTCCGAAGTATGAAATCAAGTAAATCATGTGTAACCAAGTGTGAGTCCAACGCAGAGACCAATGAGTTAAGGAGGCTTGGGACACTCACACGCAGAGGTCAACTTCAGATGCTCCCACAGGGAATTTCAGAGGCACTGATGGGAGGGGGTGGAGTGAACATGGTCAGGAAGGGAGTTCCAGAGCCTAGGAGCACTTGCAGCTAAGTCCCTATCCCCCATGAGGGTTCGGGTAAAGGAGACTTTAAGCACCCCAGGACCCTGAGACCTGAGGGAGTAGGAGGAGGGGTCATCAGGTGAAAGAAGCTGTGCCAGCCCTGGGGGAGGGTGCCAGTTCTATCACTTTACCCACGAAACTGCACAGCCCAAAGTTCAAGTGATTTGCCGAGGAAAGCCAGCCAAGTTTTTCATATAACACACAGTGATGGCTGAGGTGAGGGGCAGCTAGGGGCAAAGTGACAAATATTATTGTAGGTCATGTGCCACCGAGTAAGGAGAACCTTGGAGGTGCGGGCAAATTGGTGAAGGCCATAACTAAGCGAGGGAAGCAGGACACCTCTGGCAAGTGCCAGACGAGCAGCAGATGTCAGATTTTTCTTTGTCTTGTAGGCCAGACCCAGTTTACAGTTTACAGTTCTGCAGACATTTAGGATGTGACTCCCTAGGTCCAGTTGGGGGTCTGGTCCAGATAGTGCCAAACTAATCTAATCAACTTCTTCAACTGGATCACTAGGGTGGTTGACAAAGGCCACGCTGTGGATGTCCTGTATCTGGACTTCAGCAAGGAGGTTACTGAGCAAGCTGAGGGACATGGGGATGGGGAGAAACTGAAGGAGTGGGTTGAGAGCTGGCAGCAGAGTAGACAACAGAGGGTAGCTGTAAGGGTGGAGATATCCAAGCCAAGGCCAGTAATGAGGGGGGTACCACAGGGTTCAGTGCTGGGCCCTGTTTTGTTCAACATCTTCACTGGAGACATTGCAGGGGGGGTCAAGAGTAAGACCAGCCTGTTCACTGATGACACTGAGACGTGTGCAAAAGTGGACTGTGAAGAAGGGAGGCAGGCACTAAGGGAGGATCTACTGTAGCTAAACTCGAGCATTAGTCTAAGGATTGGCAGTTGGGGTTTAATGCTAAGAAGTGCAAGGTCATGCACCTTGGAGCCAGAAATGCCAGAACCAGCTACTGACTGGGGGAAGTGCAGGTAGCAGCTTCAGAGGAGGAATGGGACCTGGGGGTATTAGTCACAGGGGACATGAAGGGATCAGCACAGTGTAGGAGGGCAGCAGCAAGGGCAAATCGGATGCTGGGGTGCATTGCCAGAGAGATCACCTCTAGAAAGGAGGAGGTCATCCTGCCCTTGTATAAATCACTGGTGAGGCAGCACTTGGAGTACTGTGTACAGTACTGGTGCCCATACCCTAAGAAGGATGTGAGATTACTGGAGGGGGGTGCAGCGTAGGGCTACAATAATGATCATGGGACTAAGGGAGTTGTCTTATGAGGAAAGATTGAGGGAGCTCAACATGTACTTGTTGGAGGAGAGATGGGTAAGTGGGGGCATGATAGAGACCTTTAAGAACTTGAAAGGCATAAACAAAGTCAGAGAAGGAGGATTGTTCTGCTTAAAGGGGGGCAAGATCACTAGGGAGCAAAGTCTGAAGTTGAATGGGGGAAGATTCAGGAGGGAAATGAGGAGGCACTACTTCACAGAAAGAGTGTTGGTGGGATGGAACGCACTGCTGTAGGAGTTAATCAAACTGAGGACAGTGGATAGTTTTAAGTGGGTTGGGATAGTCAGGGGCAGGGTTAGTACAGACAAGAACAGCAAGGGGGGAAGGACTGGGAGTGGATGGGGAAGGGGATTGGGTGGGGGGGCAGCTGCAGTGGTATTAAACTGACAGCTGCACAATTGGGAAGACTTGATAGACCTGTGAGCCTTTTTCTTCTGGCAGTTTTGTATGTTTGTAATTAACACAGCTTCACATATGTACTGTATGTAGCATTCACTGGGGCTATTGGGGTCCTCCTCTTTCTACTCTGTGAGGGGGCTGGCTTGGGTTCCTGTTGCTGTGCTACACTGGGTCCTCCTTTGTTTTATTAATTCAGTGCCTCCACCTGGGGTAGCTATATGGAATACCTGAGGAGTGGCACTCGGGGCTATTACCCACCTGGAACTACTTGTGTGCCTTGGCCCACATAGTCCCTCCCTGAAATGATGACACTGAAATACAGTATTACCCATGACAGGGAAATGTCATGCAAAACAAACAACATTTTTGCTGATAAGGGAGGGAAAGAAAAAACAAGGGGACAATAGGGAAAATGAGAAGCAAGGGGTAGCAGCGAATAAATGATATTATGCACTGAACACCCTTCTAGTAATGCCTGCCTCACAACAGTCCCACAGCCCTAGAGCTGGTGCACCTGGCTTTTCCCCCTCAAAGGCCTTATGAATGCTGTCACAGTTTGGGTGGGTATCTTACTCAGCTGGTGTTGCTGCTAGATGTCCTGGTTGGCATGTTGGTGTCCTTTTTCAACGTTATTGTAACAAATATAGAGAGTAAAAAAGGGACTCTCACTTTTAATCCAAAGGGCCACATGGGCCTATTGGCCTCCCCTGGTCTTCTGCCTGGGCTTATAAAATATAAGTTTCAGTCCTGCTAAGGATATTAACCCCATCCTAACTACCTGTCTAAACCCTAAGTTGCAGGAACTTAAACCAAGTCACTATGTAAGGTTTAGTAGTCTATGCACAGATGCAGCTTGTCAGGGTCTTAAAGGGGACAGGAACTGATTACTTATGTGCAACTGTTTGACATTTCTCTATTCTCATAAATTATATTCATACCTCTAAAGTATTCCTATTTAACTATGCCTCAATAAAAACTGAAGCTGTCAGTTGTGTTTGTATTGTTTTCTTTGTATGGACAACATTCCGTGCAGTTCCTTTCATGGAACCAAGAATTTTGGAGTTTTGACCATGTCACTTCATGGTTTCAGAACCTTGGGCACTGTACTGATAAGCTCATGCTCACAATTCTGAACCATGAAGTGACACAGCCAAAACTCCAAATTCTTGGTTCCATGAAAGGAAATGCACAGAATGTTTCCCACATAAAGAAAGCAATACAAAACACAACTGACAGCTTCAGCTTTTATTCAGACACAGTTAAAAAGGATCCTTTAAAGGTAGTAACATAATTTATGAAAATAGAGACATTTCAAACAGCTGCACATAAGTAATCAATTCCTGTCCCCTTTAAACTGAATACCATCTAGTCATCTGGTAGTGATGAATGTTGAACTGCACTCTGATGAAGCAGCCGGATTTTCTGCAGTTATCTTCCACATGTCTATCAGCTCCCAGATCATCAGGTGCACTTTCCCTCAAGAACAAAAAAGACTGAAGCAACTAAGTCTTGTTTTTAAGTATATATAGTCCAATCAAAGAGTCAAGGTTCCTGGATCTTCTCTGATTGTAGCACAAACACAATTGGAATGTGATTGTACTCTGTATTCTTTGATTCTTTTAATAGATTTATTCCACTGTTATTTCACTTTCAACCTTTTGTTGGGTAAATAAACTTCTTCAGGAAATCAATAACACACAGCGTAAATATCTGAAGTAAACATATACCCATTTCAGAATAAAACATCATATTCATATTTTCCTTTCTCTTATACAGAAGATCAGTCTGTCTAAGATTTACAGATTAGTTTTGCAAGTTATGAAGAAAAACAATATAATAAAGACAATTTTTCATTTTTAAAAACAAACAGATGTCTACATAGCTCACACTTTCTTATATTATTGGGAAAGCATTAAATCATTTAACCTGTTTCTATTTTATGTTATTCAGTAGATATACAAACTAACCTCATAAAGGTTCTCTCAAAGTGCCACTATAAATAACATCTTTCTTCCTTAATTTAAAAAAATGTTTCCTTCTGTAAGCAATGCAAATATTTTAAGTCATTTCATTTTTTGTTGCACATTCACTTGATAAATTACATATTAATTTAACTCAGTTATTCATTTCTGAGAATGTGTAGTAGTTTTGCATTTTGCAAAGCTGAAATTTTATTAACGAAATTATGATCCATTTCTATTTGTTTAATAAGTGTATCAACTGGAGCCATAATGCATCCTCTGAGCTCCTTTGCTAGTGTTCAAAATGGTTAAAGTATAAAAAGGATAGAATATTCAATATTTAAGGAAAGGTTTGCTTTAGTTACAAACCATGTGGAGTTGCGTGTTCGCTGTGCTAACTTGCTTAGTAGTCATGCTTCCACCATTTTCTGGGATGCTGAAAGGGTATTAATGGTATGATGAAGGAATCAACTAGGCAGAGACAATATAATCACTCCCGAATTCATAGTTAATTCCCAAAAGGTTTTTCAACTATAATCTGAAAGGTATTTATAGTAATTCTTTTGTACCTATTTAAAGTAACTTAATAAATAGCTTGTACAGTGCATGCATGTTACATATTGCTTTAATATTGGTGATAAAGGGCAGTTTAGAAGTAACTGATACATTTATTAATCATTTAATTTTATACACTCTTTAGGTTTCATAAGATAAACCTTTGCTTCTAGCACTGAAGCAATGCTAGCAAAATTTATATCCCCACTGTAGTATGTCTGAGTGTTTTAAAAGTTGAAATAATTTTACAAAGTGGAATATATACAAAACATTATGGAGCTCTGTTTGGAAGCATGTCTCTTTTTTCACAGACAAAGTGCAGTTGATGCTGTGCAGCATGTATGACATCTGACATCATCACGTAGGACATCCTTTGGTGTCCAAATGACCCCAACCCTTAGGCTATATAAGGCCTGTTCAAATGAGAAAGATGCCCATTCAACATCGCAAACAATGGTGGAAGCACGATCACTAAGCAGATTAGCACAGTGAACGTTCAGCTCAACATGGTTTATAATTTAAGTGAATCTTTACGTAAATATTGAATATTCTTTCTTTTTTATATACTTTAGTCAATCTGAAAACTAACAAAGACACACAAGGGGAAACACTGAAGCTCAAGTTGATAAACTTATTAAACAAGTAAAAATGTAACATAAAAGAAAATCAGCAAATTAAGTCCACTATGGGGGGAATATATGTGGTTAGTGCCTCTGCTTTCTGCAAATATTGTGTGATTATAAAAGAAGGTTATAAGGCTAATGTAAGAAATTTATAAAATGTTTATAACACTTGAGCTTTACAAAATGCAAAACTACTATATATTCCTAGAAATTAATAAGTGAGTTAAGTTAATAAGTAATTTACAAAGTGAATATGTAATAAAAAGAAAGTGGTTTCAATTATTTGTATTGCTTACAGAGGGACACGTTTTTTGAAACTTGAAGAAGAAGGAAGTTAATTATACTCAAATTGCACTTTGAGAGAACCTTTATGAGGTCAGTTTGAATATATACTGAATAATCTAACATAGGAACAGATTAAATGATTTAATATATTCTCTATATAAGAGGAACGTATGATATACATAGACATCTATTTGTTTAAAAAAAATGAAAATTAGTCTTTAGTATATTAATTTTTAAATAAAAATTATCTTTATTATATTGTTGGTCCTCTGTATAAGTAAAAAGAAAAGCTATGATTATGATGTTTTATTCTAAAATGGGTATATCTGTTTTTTTCAGATATTTCTGCTCTATGGTATTAATAGTGGTTTGCGAAGTTGAAAAAAATTGGCTTTGCAAATTAATTTGTGATTTCTCTGTGTTTTGTAAGCAATAACCCAGGACAGGGTGTGTGGTTATTGGGGATTAATCCACACCCTGGGTGCATTGTGAGGTACAAAACTGCAGGCTGAGTGTCCTCACAGCACCCAGGGTGTTGATTATTCCCCAATAACCACACACCCTGGAGTGGGTTATTGTGCTTATAATATGGGGTCAGGACAGTGTTATCAAAAACAAGCAAAGATACATAGAATGATAACAACTAGCTATTTTAGGAAGTATTCTTCCCCCATAAAATGTAATTCCACTGTTCACATGGTTGTGTTATGCATTACTACAGCACCACACAGACATTTATCTATACTGTCACACTGCAGAGGGTGCCTGCATGCAGACATGACAGGGAGACTGTGCAGACTACAACACATGCTATTAACAAGCAACACATGACAGCTACTTCTACACAGTGACGACACTCAGCCAGAGAGACAGAAAAGACAGATCAGTGCTCTTGCTGGCTATGCTCCAGCTGCAGGAAATGTGGGGACACAGAGAGAAAAATGTCCAACTCCCGTTACTTACTGTCTCTTTCTCTCTCTTTCTGTGTCTCTCACTATTATTATGTCACTGAATGTACAGCTCTAAAACCTCACACAGGACAGTGCCCACAGTGATCCATGTCTCTCTCTCTCTCTCTCATGGGAGGAATAGCACATTTAGACACTTTCCTTCTCTCTCTCCCTCCGTGCATGTCATGGTGTCACACATCATGTTTGGAGAGGGGCAACAAACACAGGACAGCCTGCAGGGTGTTTGGCAACTCCTCAGCATGGACAGGAGAACTCCCATGCAGGCAAAGTGAAGAGTGACAGAGAGACATGGACATGTCACCTCTCTGTTTCTCTCTCATTGTGTGTGTGTGTGTGTGTGTGTGTCTCTCTCTCTCTCTCTCTCTCTCTCTCTCTATCTGTCTCTTGCAGGCACATGGTTTTACATAATTGTCTCTCTCTGTCAAATACAAGGAATGGGAGGGCAAGACAGAACATTGCCAGTGGGTCAGATCACTATGTAGAGACACAGGGAAAGAGAGACACACAAAGACACATAGACAACAGTGTGGCATGTGTGAATGACACACTCTCAGTGTGTCTCTCTCTCTCGATCTCTCTGATTTACTCACTGTGCTGCTGTCTGTCTCTCTCTGGGTTTGGGAAAAACAAGAACAAACAAATTCACAACTCACACAGTCTGTTGCTGCCACTCTCTTGTCTGTCACTCCTGCAAAGTGCTGCCCAACCGTACTTTCTCCTGACGGCTGCCTATGTCCACTCTGCCTTTCACTAAAGGGCTGCATCACATAACAAAAGGGGACAAATCATTTGGTTCCTCTTACTTCACAAATGCTGTGGAATGGAAAGGGAGGCAATGGTGGAGACACTCGTCTGGAGCAGGGGTTTGCTATGCTCCCTGTCAAGCACCCATTCTCACACAGATGGGGAATGCAGACAGGACAGTGTGCCACTGTTTGCTTCTCTCCCCCCAAAGTGCTGTCAAAACATGCTGAGCTGGTTGCTTTTCCTGTATCGGGGGGGGGGTGCACTGGCTCTCTGCAGGGGACATGTCTCTGGTACCTTCTGTCCTTGTCTGCAGCACATGCTAAATGCCTCTGGGACAGTTGCACTCAGAAGTCTGGGGCACTAGGAGGTGCAGGGCATGCTGTGTTTCTGTTTCTTTTTTGGTGGTCATGCAGCCCTCAGTGCAGCTGTCTTTTAAAGCAGCAGTACTAGATAATCAGAAGTGATTATCAAAATTCTGCTTTTTGGCTGGAATCATGCAGCCATAGTTCCAGTTTCCAAATCTGTAAATATTTTTTTCTAGCAATCTCTAGATTTTTAGATATTTAAAATGTATTTCCATTTTTGTGGATCCACAATAAATATGGCTGCTACCTAATTTTCAGCCAAGCTCCCCCTTCACGTTTCATCACATCTTTTGTTTACTTCTGTGGGAACCTGTGCTGCTCATTTCCACTGTCCCTGTGCAGTACTGTGAGTCATGTGCATTAGCAGTTGGCAGCAGAGGTTCCCAGTTCAACATGGCGGGTGGAGAAATGTAAACAAAAACAAAGAAAAAGGGAGCAAAGTACAGGGTGATAGTACAGTGAAAACAAAAAAAGATTACCAGCTAAGTGATCAACAGAGCACAGGGAACAAACTGTTGCAAAAGATCCAATTTTTGTTATCTAGTACTGCTGCTTTAAACACCACAGTGCAAAAAAATCATGGCGGGGGCAATGCATGCATATCACTTTGGCTGCAACTCAGTTTTCCAGACTTCCTGTCTCCCCACACTGCAGTCTCTGTCTGGTGTTGTGTGAACCTGTGACACACAGGGGATGTCCCCTCCTGTTCTGTCTCACTGTTTGGCACTACATTGTTGGAGTGGGAGGCGGGGGGCCGCTGGTCAGGGAATCTCAGCAAGGGAGATGGGGGGATGGCTCAGAGGTAATGTGAGGAAGTATTTTTTCACAGAGAGGGTTGTGGATGCATGGAACAGCCTCCCTGAGGAGGTTGTGGAGTCAAGAACAGTGGGGGAATTCAAGAATGCATGGGACAGACATAAGGCAGTCCTAGTGAGGGGTAGGAGGAAGTAAGCTGTTGGTTAACTAGGATCTGCAGCTTATCTGTTAGGTAGGAAAATGGGCAGACTAGGTGGGCCAAGCGGTCCATATCTGCTGTCAAATTCTATGTTTCTATGAGACTGAGGTCCACAGCACACTGTGCTTTACTTGGCTGTGGTATTCAACTGGCATGGTTGCTACTGATCCCCACTGCAGGACATGATTATAACATGGGTACACCCACTCTGTCCCGGGCGTATGTTTCCAGCACAATGGGGAATAGCACAGCTTTTCTGATCGCACCTTTGCACCACTGGTGATCTCTGATAATGGCTGCCAGCTGACACAGAGTGTCTGAGAACTTAAAGAGACCAGCTCCGCTCATTCATCTCTGTGCAGAGCCGGATCACAACTTGCTGTGTGTATATGTGAAATTAATCCATGGTCACCTGATAGCCCTGAACCAATCACCTAACAGTATTATGTTACCCCCATGTTATAAGTAAGCATTAAATTAATCTACCTTGCAAAAAAACAATGCACAGTATATGTACAAATTTATTAACTTGCAAATTGGGAACTTCACAAGTGAAGTGGATCTCTCCGGGTGAGGTTCTCAGTGTACCATGGGACTGTAGATCACATGATACTGAAACAAGCTGTATGCCATGAGGGGTCTGTATTCACTGTAGTCTTATAAAAAGAGAGTAGGAGATACATTTGTCCCAGTGCTTGTCTGAGCAAAAAAAAACAGAGCTTTTTACCCAAATTGTTCACAACTTTTTCTAGTGTGTCTTGTGCTGCTAGATTTGTGTTTTTGTTTCTGTTTTCATAGATTATTTAGTTTGAAATAATGTATTGTTTTTGTCTATAGTGCTGTACTGCTGTGGGGGAACAGAGGTGTATTCAACCAGCAAGGTAGCTCTGTACAGTCTGGACCCTTTTTGACCAATTAGATTTTTCATATATTTTTTCAGTCTTTCTTGTTTATTATTTTTTGTATATAGTCTGTAATTTCTTATTTTATTTCTGTCATTCAGTTCAGTGTGTTTAATTGAAGCATTTTGTTAGTCTCATCCTATATTAGTTTTAGTTGTTTATTTCTTAAAGTGACATGCTCTGTCACTTGATTGTACTAAGTTGTTATTTACCCCCCAAAATACATTTTGTCAGGTTTATTAGCAACCACTAGCTCAGTAAACTCTGGGATGAGATGCTCTGCTAAGAGAAGCAGTTCTGGAGACTCAGCAAAGAAACGCAGATGTTCTGTGGGGCAAAAGGGTGCTACAGCTAAAAAAGTATGTCTGCAGCAGCCTCTTCAGTGGCCTCAGGTAGCAGCAAAGGAGTAGTTGTCAGCAGTGGTGGCATTAATGTAGCCAATTTTTTCTCTGCCACATCTAGCATCCATGCTGGTGGGGTCTGAAGATGGTGGAAGCAACAGTAACAGTATACAAGAGGTGGAAAACCCTCAGGCTCAGGCACAGAGGTGAAGGAGGAGCTTGTCATTGGTGCCCTCTAATTGCTGGTTATGCTGGCGCTGAGTCTGATCTTGAGGAGCGTGCCCATTTTCCAAAGAAATTGTGGACTAACAGTAGATCATGAGATGAGTGATTCTTGAGCAGTCAGAAATGACTACATTTAACAAAATCTAGCCAGAGCCAACATGGCTGCAGTTGCGCTTGCTGAGCTTACAGCAGAACAGTCCGTCATGCCCAAGATGGCCGCTGATGCTCAGTGCACATGCACAACTACTTGAGCCTGTGCACTGAGCATCAGTGGCCATCTGGAGCAAGGCGGATGATGTCAACAAAAGTTGTGCGCCCACGGGGGGGGAGGGGGCTCAGCATCAGAAGGAATCAGGTGCAGAGTACCTCTCACTCTCATCATCAAAATGGATAAAACTCAATACTGTATATGATAGAGCACTTGTACAAACAGTATAAGGCCATCTCAGAATATCTGCTGCTACATACAAGCTGTGATAATGCTGAGGTACCCATGTCTCTGACAACAGACCAGTGGTGAATAATGGATGGTCTGATCATGATTTTCAGGCCTTTTGAGTATGAGACAAGAGCAGGAAGTGGGAACACTGTATGTATCAGTGAAGACATACCACTTCTATGTGTGCTGAAAAAGGCTCTTTTAAATGTACAGAAAGTGCTGGAGGTACATGGTGAAACTGGACATTGTGCCTTGATGGAACTCATACTCCATGTCCTGGACTGCACTATCTATATTTCCAGCATTTTGCAGTCTTCAGATTTTGGGATTGCCACCATGCTGGATCCACATTACAGATATGGCCTTGCATCAATAATTAAGGTAGGCGTTATGAGGTACAAAATTTAACAGATCTAGTAAGATAGGTACATGGGGCACAGATGCTTAAAAACACAGTAATCAGAACACAAGCTGAACCTCACCAGAGATTATGGGTTTCTACCACCACACATGGGAAACCAGATGAAAAATCATGCATAGAAACATAGAAATTGATGGCAGAGAAGGGCCGCTAGGCGATCTAGTCTGCTCATTTTCCCTGCCTACTGTAAAAGCCACAGACCGTGCTTGATCTCTGGCTTTACCTCCTCATTCCTGTTGCTGGGGTTCCCCTATGCCTGTCCCATGCATGCTTGAATCCCCCCACTGTGTTTGCCCTCACCACCTCCACTGGGAGTCTATTCCATGCACCCACCAACCTTCTGTAAAGAATAAAAAGTTCATTGATGGTCAGCTTTGACCTTGGTAGCCAAAAAATACCTGAGCTGTCCACCTTCAACTGTCAGTGTTGAGCATGTCTTCAGTTTGGTATGGGCCACCGGGAGGGACAGGCATACAAATCTGTCACCTAAAAGTGTTAGCATGCTAGCATTTATTAAATGTGTCTAACGATGGTCCTAAAATAGACCGATTTCCATCTTAGCTGCTTTAGCGAAAGTTCAGGAAAAAAATGTGTATAATCAGTTTATTGTATTTATTGAACAGTCTGAATTATTTTCCCAAAGTCAGCATGGTTTTAGGAAGGGTCAGGGTACAGAGACTGCCTTGGTCAAGTTCACGGACGTGGTCCTGGAGGATATGGAGAGGGGATGTTTAACCGGGGCCACGTTCATGGACTTGACCAAGGCATTTGATGTAGTTGATCATGACCTTCTGACCCATGCTGCTGCTGGGAGGCTTCAGTCCACATCTGGAACATTGAAGTCTCCTGCCAGCACCACCTCACCCTTGTCTGCCATCCTTTGGATAGCTAGCATCAGCTGCCTATCTATTTCTTCCTCCTGGGCTGGTGGTCTGTAGACCACCCTTGCGTGGATGGCTGACCCCATTTTCCTTTCCAGCTTAACCCACAGTATCTCTCCCCTGTTTTGCTCCTCCTGGATCTCTGTGGCCTTTATGCCATCTCTCACATAAAGTGCCACCTCTCCTCCCTTCCTGTCTGCCCTGTCTCTTCTGAATATATTGTAGACAGGTATGGCCATCTCCCAGTCATGGTTATCATTACACCAGGTTTCTGTGATGGCCACAATATCCAGGTCTGACTGCACTATAGCAGCTGCCAGATCCTCCATCTTGTTGCTAAGGTTTCTGGCATTGGCACATGTGGCTTTCCATAATGTGAACTCCCTGGACTGTTTAGCTGTTCTACTCCAGCCCCCTCCCTGGTTGTCCTTTATCCCTGGTTCTCCCTGCTGTCTGCCCTTCTGTTGAGTTTGGCCCCCTTTCTGCCTATCCACCTCATAGGTGCTTATCTCCATCTTTTGCACATTGCTTTGTAGAGATATCCACTCCTTCTGTTCACTGGTTCCACTGCTAGCTGTGGGGGGTGGGTAATTAGGTACCTTCTTAGCCGGCCTGCCACCCCCCTCAGCTAGTTTAAATGCTTGTACATGTAGCATTTAAACTCATCATTGAGTGCTTGGATTCCCCTCCAGGACGGATGCAGGCCACCAGGCTTGAATAAGCCTCCATCCCTCCAGGTGGGTCCCCAGTCACCAATAAATCCAAACCCTTCCTCACAGCACTAGTTCTTCAACCATGAGTTAAGGTTCCTGGTGTGTGCACCCCTACGCTCTCCCATGCCTCTCACAGGTAGTACTTCCAAGAAGGTGACAGAAGTAGCTACTTGCTTGAGACCCCGCCCCAATTTCTGAAACTCTTCCTGAACTTCCTTAGGCTCCCCATTTGCCAGGTCATTAGTACCTAGGTGGATAATGACATCCAGATCACTCTCCAGTCTTACCTTACCGGCGATCCCCAGGATCTTCCTCCCATCCCTCCATGCCTTGGCACCTGGTAGGCACCTCGCCTCCCTGTCCTCCCCCTCCTGTGTTCCTAGCTAGATCCCTCTTATGATAGGGTCCTCCACCAGGATTCACCTCCTCCTCCTCCTCTGGGGTCCACTGATCTCTCCACTGAGGTCACCTCCTTGGTTGACCTCCACATCCTTCCCTTCCACTTCTCTAGGTACCTCTGTTTGGTTGTCTCTGTTTGTCAGTTTGGCATATGAGTTCTAGAGTGGAATAGGATTTGGGATGTGCCTGTACCTGACCATCCTAACCCTCCTTGAGCCCACCATCATCCAAGTGCTCCTTGTTCTTGGCATCCTTTGAGGCAGCGGCATTGGACTGGGTGGTCTCTGGATGGGGGCGAAGGTACTCCTGACCCAATTTACTTCCACTCCAAGTCTGGCTACCTCATCCCACAGTCCAGAGAGACGCCTGCAGATAGGGCAGCACCTCAGCTTCCAGGAGTTCTGCCTGAATATGGCTACCCCACATGCACTGCATTGCACCACTCCCCACATTATACTGCACTTATACTGCTATTACAGTACATGTCTGTTGCTGAAACTCTCCTTGTAGTTTCCTCTTTATTAATTTACTGTCCTGAAAATCCTGCTACTGATCCTCAGATACTTTTTTTGAAGAAGGAAAATGAAACAAAAGGAAATGAGTCAAAACACTCATTTAGCTTTTTCTCAAGTTCTGCTGTGGTTCCCTCCTTCCACCCATGATTTCCTGTCTCCACCCTCCATGTGATGCCTGCAGAGAAACATGGACTCCTGAATACTGCATGATTAAATAAAGAACATATGCCACCACCTCCATTTGATGTCTCCATGTTTAGTACTGTATGAACATGCTCCTGTACCTGCCACCACTGTTAAGATACTCCATCTTCTTCTCTGGCCACTGCCTCCATCTGATGCTGCCACAAACCTAGACTCTTAATCCAACATCAATGTCAGACACAGTTCATGTGAACTGGCTGCCTTGCTTGCCCCTTGCTGCATCCTTTCCTCCTCTGGTCTGCTTGGATCCACATTTGAAAACAACATTGGCCACTGCCTCCACCGCATATATTCAGACAAACCTGGACTCTTCTCACAGCATTAATGCCAAGCAGACCATGCCTCCTCCTCCACTTCTGGTGCACCATTGTGCAAGTACACGGCATGTCCATCACTAATGTAATGGTAAGTATTATGCCATTGTTTTCTTTTCTTTCTTATTTTCCTTTCACAGGTACAAATGGAAGTGAGGGAATGGCCTAGAGTCTAAATAATGTCAATCGTATGATCACAGGTTTCCTGTCCTGCTGACTCCCACTCAGCAGTAAGCAAGTTTACTCTTCCTCCAATATGTCTGTGCCATCGTTGTGCCAATACATGGCATGGCCATCATTAATGTCACTACAAGTATCATGACATTTTTTTCTTTATTGTCTCCAAAGGTAACAGCTGAGACTCAGGATGTGTATGGACAACAGATATACTGTGTAGTCACAACAGTGGCCAATTGAGGAAAAATAATTTCTCTCATGTCTTCACAAGTGACAGCTGGGAGTGGACAATAGATATATTATGTGACCATAACAGTAGCAACCTGACTAAAGTCTAAATAATTTTCTCTTATAATAAAAATGAATGTCCTTCCTCGTTTGTTAAGCCCCTTGCAAGTGATTCATATTTTTCTCCTGAAACTTTGGCTTACACAGGTGCACAGAGTCATATCTAACTTCATATGGAATGGTAAAATGTCTGAGGGAGCCCTCTCCAAGTTGCAGTGAAGTAAAGCCAAAGGGGGACTACAATTACCCAATTTTCTCCTTTACTATTTTTCTGCTACCTGTTTGGTCCTTCTGCAATGGATGAAGGATGCGACATTGGTGGATCCAGCACTATATTTTCCTTTGTGGCTACAAATTGAAAAGACTCTTTGTTCTTCTCAAAGTTTCTACTTCAGTGCACTCATTTATGCCCCCCTTAAGAGCATTCCCAAAAGTTTGCTTATTATGCCTATTAAGGTAATCCTCCAGATGCATGCCCAATTAAGTGCCATGATTCAAGTGGCCATAATGAAGTATGCATTTCAACCTATACTTAAGAATCCTAATTTCAAAATTGGAGGCAAATCCCTTAGTGAAACCTTCTGGCCATTTAACCCTAAACCTAAAGTTGATGATCTCTTGAAGGATCATAAGTTGCTGACATTTCAGGAAGCTCGTCTCAAGTATAACCTTTCTACTTCTTACTGTTTTAAGTACCTTCAGCTCTCACACATGCTTCTCCAACACTTTGGTACAGGACGTTGGGAACATAAATTAGCTGGACCCGTATTATCAGTTATCCCAACCTCTCCCACATCTCATCTCATCTCATCTCTTCTTTTACTGACAGGAAGTGGTGGAAGAACTAGGAGGCCAACCACATTATATGTGGGACTGGGTATTGCCTGTCGCATCCTCGACAGCGAGACCCTGGTCTAAAATATGGTCCCATTTATACTGCAATGTAAAGTGGGACAGGTACCGTCTTCTTCAGCTTTATGCAATTCATGATTTATATCATACGCCGGTCAAGCTGCGTAAAATGGGGAAGCTTCCCTCTAATCTCTGTTCCAGATGTGGGACACAGTCTGATACTCTACTGCATATACTATGGGAATGTGACAAGGTCTCTCCATTTTGGAAGGCTATCCAATCCAAATTAGACCCATTACTGGGTCTCTCAGATGCCTTCAAGCCAGAAATCTGTATCCTGGGACACTATGGGGGTTCCCTATTTGGCAATCAGTGTAAACACATGGCCATCGTGTCTTTATGCGTCAAAAAAGTAATTCTACGCCATTGGATTGACCAAGAGTTCTGCTCTCTAACAGAATGGCTACATGAAATCCTCTTTGCTTTACAAGCAGAGAATCTTGTAACTCAAATGTCTAAGAGAGCGCACTATTACTAAAGAGTATGGGCTCCTTTACACACTCTACTGACCATCTGCCCACAATGAAGAATGTTGTGATAGTATAAACCACAATGAAATTGTCTCCCTGCTAATTCCATGGTGTTTAGTTGAAGTTTTCTAGAACATGTGATATGGATGTGCGTACTAGGGAGGAGGAAGGGATGGGGGAAGAACGGGCGGGGGGGAGAGGGAGAAATGGGGAGGGGGGAGGAGTGACATGCTACCAACTACAGATTATTGTACTTTCATTATCCTTGCTAATCAGGAATATTGGTATGTCTCTGAACTCTGTACTCTTTAAGGTGTTATGTTAACATGTTGTGCAACCATCTCTAATCCAATGTTGCAACACTGTCTAGTATATTTCTATAATGGAAAATTTAAATAAAGTTTACTGAATTTGAAAAAAAAAATTCTCTCATCTTCACTGGCCTCCTGTTTTACCGTCTCGTCCAGCAAGCAACATTCCTCCCCCTCCACGTGCTTAACAAGAGTGACAGTGGAGGGACTCAGTCTAAGAGGGTGACTGACTCAGTGGAGGAGCAGCACTATATGCTGAACATAGCAGCATAAATAATGTCTGGTTCTGAAGACAAATTCATGAAGTGAGAATTGTATATATTGTGCATGTGCATTTATATGCATTAATATGAATAACAAGAGTGATGTGGTGGGACTCAGTCCAAGAGGTCGAAGGACACAGGGCAGCAGCAGAACCACATATGTATCAACATAGCAATTTCTGGTTCTGGAGACAATTTCATGAAATGAGAATCTTACATATTATATCGGTGCATTTATGTGCACTAAGGTGGTTAACAAAAGTGATGTAGAGAGATTCAGTCAGAGAACGTGACTGACACAGTGCAGCAGCACCGCATTAGCAGCATAAATAATTTATGGTTCTGTAGATAATTTCGGGTCATGAGAATTGTATATATCATGCATTTATGTGTACTAAAGTGATTAACTAGAGTGATGTGGTGGGACTCAGTCTGAGAGTTCGATGGACATGGTGCAGGAGCAGCACCACATACATAGCAGTATACAATAATTTCAGGTTCTGGAGACACTTTCAGGACATTAGAATGTTATACATTGTGCTTGTCCTTTTATGTGCATTAAAACAATTAACACGAATGATGTGGAAAGACTCAGTCAAAGATGGGACTAACGCAGCACAGCACAGCAACACCCTATCAGAAGCATAAATAATTTCTGGTACTGTAGCCAGTTTTGGACAGTGAGAA
Source organism: Neoceratodus forsteri (assembly GCA_016271365.2). Lineage (NCBI taxonomy): Eukaryota > Metazoa > Chordata > Ceratodontiformes > Ceratodontidae > Neoceratodus > Neoceratodus forsteri. The sequence continues at coordinate 359,743,174 of CM057459.1, read as the reverse complement.
TTTTAAATATTCTGCTTGAGAATTTAAGTGCCCTAAAGTGATTGACAGTAGTGACCATGAAAGGACTCAGCCCCAGAGGGCAACAGCCAAAGCACAGGAGCAGCACCATGCACATAGCAACATAAATAATTTCTAGTTCTGGAGACAATTTGGTGAAATGAGAATTTCATATATTGTGCTTGTGTGTGTATGAGCACGAAAGTGATTTATAAGAGTCCAAGAGGTCAACGAACAAAGCACTGCAGCAGTACCACATACATAGCAGTATACATAATTTCTGGTTCTGGAGACAATATAGGGTAGTGAAAATTGTATATTGTGCTTGTGATTAACAAGAGTGACTGTGGAGGGACTCAGCCTGAGAGGGCAACTGACACAGTGCAGCAGCACCATAATACCAACAAAAATGATTTCTGGTTCTGGAGATAATTTTGGGAAGGGACAACAAGAATGGCTGTGGAGGGACTCAGTCCAAGAAGGCATCTGATACAGAGCAGCAGCAGCACCACTTACATAGCAGCATATATAATTTCTGGTTCTGAGACTGTTTCGGGAATTGAGAATTTTATGTATTGTGCTTGTGCCTTTATGTGCACTAAAATGATTAACAAGAGTAACGGGGGGGGACTGAGTTTGAGAGGGCAACTGACAAAGTGCAACAGTACCATATTAGCAGCATAAATAATTTCTGGAGACAATTTTGCAAAGTGAGGATTTAATATATTGTATTATAGATCGAGGGAGCACTCTTGACCAATCAGAGTGCTCCTTTCCTGCTAGCGTGAGATGTTCTTATTCTGTAAAGAGTATCTCATGCACAGATACCCTGGAAACGGGCAGGTTTGGGGGAGTTTTTAAAAATATACATATTATTGATCACTCGATCAATAATATATTAATACATTCCACGTCGCCACTCGTTGCTGAAAACGAGCGATTTCATTTGCCTTCACCTTGAGCCAGAACAGCTCAGCTTCACTTCACTGTTCTTGTTCAGCTGAAGGCATGTGAAACCACTCATTTTCAGCAATGACTGGCTCCAGGGGATGTATCAACACATACTTGTGCTTTTTATGTGCACTAGAGTGATTAACAAGAGTGACTTTGGAGGGAGTCAGGGTGATTTACACAACCTAGCATCAACTGTAGGACTAGCAAACAAATTTGTGGACACAACGTTTCTTCATATTGTGCTTTTCGTATGCACTGTATATGTCAACCAAAGTGCTTTACAACAAAAAACAGTAGTGAGTGAGAAGGGAATGGTGCATGAACTGCACAAGTACACAAAATCAGAGATAGGAAATCAGATTTCTTTTAAAATATTTTTTGATTTTTCAAGAGAAGGAGAGTAGACAGCAATCAAGATAAATGGAGTAAAACAGTAAGAGAGTAAAAGGTTTTAAAATTGAAAAAATTTTTTTAAACTTGTGGGCGTGGCCAACTGCTGAGGTGAATAACTGCCTGAGACGTTAGCTCCCTGATACCCTGACTTATATCCGACCTTAACCCGGCTATTCTGCAGCTAGTTAAGACATAATTGCTGTGCTGATTCATTTTGATTTTATCTGTCGATTGACTCCAGACTTGCGCTCCAGACTGCTGGCAGTCAATAGATCTGTCCCAGTCTGTCTGATACATGAAAAAAGGCCTGCTGACATGAGTAGATCCCCGAGATGGATTCTGCGGCACCTCCACCCTCTGATGCAAACCTGAAGGAAATCAGGCAGTTGTTTTCCGAGATCCTACAAAAAATGATAACATGGATCTCACCACAAAACAACACATGGCAGACATCCTGGAACTATCCCAAAGAGCCTGTGTCACGGACCACAAAGTGGTCGAGATGGAGGATCACCAACATAAAACCGATGCATGACTTGAAAGAGCAGGATCGAGTCATCCAGGTGCTTTGGTCCAGGGTCGAGGATTTTAAAAACCGCAGCCACCAGAATAACCTCCGTTTTGTGGGGTTTCTGGAAGGCTGCGAGGGGAAGGACACAGTGATATTTCTTCAGAGAGAGCTGCCATCACTGTTGGGCTGTTTGTAGGGGGGACCCTGCCAGAGATAGATCAGACCCACAGGACTCTGGCCCCTCGGCCTGTCCCGGGGGGGGAGCCACCCATGCACTATTCTGGCTCGGTTTCTGCACTTTCAAGACCAGGAAATGATCACCAGGATGGCCAAATAGAGAAGAGATTGAAGCTGGAGGAGGCACAAAATTCAGATTTTCTCCAACTTCTCCCAAGAGGTATCCGTGAGGAGAAGGGCTTTTACACTGGTAAGAAGGGCACGCACTGAAACTGGGCAGGAGTACTCCCTGTGATACCCGGCCACACTACGCATTGTTATCTATGGGACCCTAAGTTTTTTGAATCACCGGAGGCCAAAAAACATTTCCTTGTGGCCTATGCCCCTAGGTTAAATTGAGAAAGACTCCGAGACTCTGGCCTGCCGCGAGGAGCCCATACAAAGTCTGCCCCTATGGAAGTCCAGCAAGATGAGCAACTGCAGAGGAAAAGGAATCCAGACCCCCCCATCTCCTCCAGGAGGCCCACAATTCAAGCAGGATCCCTGCACTGACCCTCTGAGAGGTAAGAGACGCAACATGATAAGTCAGAGGGAGGAAGGGGTCCACATAGATAAAACTCCCAGGCTCTGTTCCAAGAGCCACAATGTGAGCCCTGACTCTGAAAACTCCTGGGCACCAGATACTGCACATCTGGGAAATAATCAATTTGTGGCACTCATGGATTTACCCAAAGATGAGCTCCCACACCATCCGTCTCTGCCTCCTAGATGCTCTGCAGCCCCCTCAGCAGAGGCACCCAGGGAATGGGCCCATTCCTGGGCTGATGAGATGGAGGATGCTGCATCACAGGGTCTGCCACCGGCTGACCATCAGGGGCTCCCGCTGAAGCTGATGAGGGTCCTCCCCGTACCTCCACCCGACATGGCGCAGGAGGGTTGATGATGCACTACTCCAGTGCTGGATGAAACTTCTTTAGACTCAGTCTTTCCTGGATGATACCTTCCTGTGGAGGGCTTCATGTGTACTGATTTATGCTATGTGGTCCCAAGGGGGAGAGGGGGAATTTGGTCCCTGAGCCCAGGGCAAGTGAACCTACCCCACCCTCCTCTCTCCCTTGGAAGGTGGGTCCACTGGGTTTAATGCTCCCTGCGACATGATAAGGGGCATATGCCCCACTGTTTTGAGTCAGGCCACCATTCAAGCAGTTGTCCATGACCAGCCCTCATGAGACAGTCTCATGTTCGGACCCCCGGGTTGGAGCTGGATGGGCTCCCTGTGATATACTTTGGGGCTCCTGAGAAGCATATCGGGTCCCCCACTGGCCTGATGTTTTTAAGCTGTAAAGAGGACTCCCCAGGGAGGGTCGAAAACAGAACGGAGTAGCTAATGGGTCTTTACTGCATCTCCAGTGGGGGAGGTCATCCCCCTTCGTTCGACTTGGGGGCCTAGGCTGCCCAACCCTAACCCTCGGACCAGGATGCGGGGCAAATCTCCTTGTGAGGCATATCTGGGTTTTTGAATATCCCTCCGTCATGTGCAAGATTGGGGGGGAGGGCCGTATATGTGCCTCACCTCTGATCCTGCTGAGTGGATACCGAATGGGGCCGTTAGGGTTCTCCAACCCCCCCATCTACTTGAACACTTGGATCCAGGGATTGTTCACAAAGGGGGCCCCGGACATTGCCTAAGGGGTCCCACTCCAGAAGGTTACACCTGAACATCTTCAAGACGCAGTTTTAAAAGCTGCAGAATGGGTGTAGGCACATCAGGGTAGAGGCCACAGCAGTATTAGTCGGATGACAGGAGCATTCGTGTCCCAACTGAAAGTGCACCCCAATGACCCCCGCAATTATCTGGGCTGCTGGTCAGCCACCAATGTATCTGGATACTGGTCACATTCAGGGGATTCTGGAAGGGAAGGAAGGGTGGGTGGGTGGGGTATTCTTGACACTGATGTTGCTTGTTCGGGCCATGGTGCTGGGTGTTCTGAACCCTTCGGGTACATGATCCCCGGATCTGGGCTCACTGGGAGGAGGGGCTACTCAGTATGGAGGAGGGAGTGGGGCAAACCAGACAATATACTGCTTTTGTTCTGTCCTCTGTTGGGACTTCTTATATGGTTACAATTACTTAATGCTGATATGTTTGGAGTGTTTGTGTGTAAAGGCAATCTCTGTGTTCCTATGGGGGAGGAGGGTGGTGGGAGGGGAGAAGGGATCTGGGCATGGGGTTTCTGCCCCCAGTGATGAAGAGTAGTAGATTGCAGAGTCCCACCCCATTTTTTGCAATCCATAGTCAGACTCCCCCCTGATGGAGACTAAACTGGCATCCTGGAATGTTCAGGGTTCAACTTTCCCATCAAACGTAAAAATGTTCTGCTGCATTTAAAAAAACTGAGCCCCCAAATAGCATTCCTTCAAGAAACCAAACTATCTTCTGGGGAAGTTAAGAAATTATGTCAGGGCTGTGTGGGTGAAGAGATCCACAGTGCTGCACCCTCCCATAAAAGAGGGGTGTCTATACTCTATCACAAAACACTGGGCTGGAAGGCAGTGTGCCACAAGGCCGATATGGAGGGTAGGTGGATCATGGCAAAAGTCACTATGCCAGAGGGTCCACTTATTTTGGTAAACCTATATGCCCCTAATCAGGACTGCCCACACTTTTTCTATGATCTCAATCAAGAGATCACAGACTTTAATTTGAGCAGGGTTCCAGTGATAATGGGGGACTACAACCTCAAGCTGAACACCCTATAGATAGAAACAATGGGTGCCCAGAACATCATAAATAGGCTGCTACAGTGGTTCTCTGGCTCATGGAGGAGCATACTATGCTGGAGGCCAAGAGAACGAAGTATCTGGCAGTGCAAGACTTCACATGTTTTTCACAAACTCACTGCTCCGCCAGCAGAATTGATTTTTGGCTGGTGTCCAGATCGGCCTACGCGGAGCTCTCCAACATTCAAGTAAACTCCATTATCATATTGGACCATGCTCCCCTGGAGGCTAGACACTCTCTTATTGGATGACATAAGATTTCAGGACTGGTAAGGCCCTGAAGTGGAGGCGTATTGGCGACCCAATGATAACGGGGAAGTTTACGACTCTACATTATGGGAGGCCTTTAAGGCTACCATTTGAGGTTGGATTATTGCCTTCACCAAGGCAAGATGGTGCAGGAGGGAGGCTGAATAGCGAGACCTGGAAAAAAAAAACTAGCCCTTCTAGATGCCCGATACAAGAAATGTGGCTCTAGAACCCCTCCAGGGGATTTGCTGGCTCAGCTAGCCAGCACCAGAATCCAGCTGAACATGCATCTGACCCAGCAGGCAGAACTGAATCTAAAATGCTTGTGCCATAACTTTTGGGAGGGAGGGGAAAAGGCCAGTAAATTGCTGGCCTAACAACTTAGAAGCTGGCAAGTGGCCAGAACTATACATGCCCTTACAGATATCAAGAGCATTAAATATCACACCCAGACGGGGATCAACATGATTATGGCACAGTTCTATAAAAACCTGTACTCCTCCCCCACACCACCAGCTCCTAACAAAATTAAAGCTTACCTGGTCAAGCTCCCTATACCTAGGATAGCAGAAAAGGTAACCCAAATGCTGGAGGCACCAATTACCATAGGGGAGGTAGAGGGTGCCATCCATGCTATGAACCCCCACAAGGCTCCGGAGAGGGATGGCCTCCCCAGTGAACTGTACAGGGTTAAGGGGGTACACCTTGCCAAATATCTGGTATGGGCATTCATGGACTCTCTGGGTAAAGGCATACTCCCACCCTCGTTTAGAGAAGTGACTATCACAGTGCTTCCCAAAAAAGATAAAACCCCTCTGTTGCTGGGCAGTTACCTCCCCATTTCCCTCATAAATGCAGATACTAAGATACTTGCAAAGGTGCTGGCGGGCTGACTGGAACTGCTCCTACCAGGCTTGATACACCCTGTCCAGGCAGGTTTTGTTAAAGGTCGACTGGGGTCTGACCATCACAGAACCCTCAACACTCTTATGCATGAGACCAGGTCCTCCAAATCCCCCTCAGCATCCTTCGCAATTGACTTGGAGAAGGCCTTCAATTCAGTCGAGTGGCCCTTTCTGATACAAACCCAGTCTCAAATGGGCATAGGTCCTGGGTTCATCTCATGGGTAAAACTTCTATATTCCTCCCCCTCTGCCTCTGTTTTGACCAACAAAACAATGTCCCCCTTGTTCGGCCTACAGAAGGGTATATGGCAGGGTTGTCCCCTCTCCCCGCTACTTTTTATCTTAGTCATAGAGCCTCTGGCCATAGCTATCAGAGAATCATGCAGTATCTCAGGAATTCTAGTGAGGGAGCACACAATTAAAACTTTCCTGTATGCGGATGCCTTAATAATAACCACGGCTTGCATGCCCCAGGTGGTTTAGACAGTCCTGGGTACCCTAACAGGCTTCTCGAAGGTCCTCAACCTTTGCCTAAGCCAGTCTAAGATGGAGATCCTTCCCCTGAATAGAGCGGGTGCAGAACACCCCATTACAGTACAGGGGCTCAAATGGTCACCGAATGGTATTAAGTATTTGGGCATTACAATTCACCCCAACCTATCCAAGATTATTTCAATGAACTTCCAGAGCTTGCTAGAGTCCCTCAGGAATGATTTGGATAGATGGAGGGCACTAAAATTGTCCCTGGCTGGTAAGATAGACTCTATAAACATGATAGCCTCTCCATGTTTCCTGTACCACCTGACCCATCTGCCAGTGCAGACCCCCCCCCAAATGGATCCAGAAGTTGGATACTCTGGGAATTTTCTTTGGGAAGATTCAGTTCAGTAGGTTAAAGCTGAGACAGCACTGGACCAGAGGGGGCTGGGGACTCCCATGGTTCGAAGGGTACCACATGGCGATTATCATGGCCCAGGCGGTTAGGTGGTTTATTCCAATAGATCATGCTTCTCCAACCTGGCTCCCCCTGGAATCTGCTTGGGTGGGGTCTGGGGTCTGCTTCCCTTGCTACACTTTATTACTGTAAAATACTTAACCCCCTAATGCTGCCTCCTCCCTTGGCCATTTCAGCCAAATACTGGTTAAAGGTTCACTCTATACTCAACCGTACCCCTACCCCTTGGGAATTCATGCCAGTATGGAAGAACCCAGCGATAACAGTGGGGAGAGAGCACATCCACTGACAGACATGGGAGGCCCAGGGCATCACCCTTGTCTGAGACCTGCTGATCCCAGGATCCAGTTCTCTGGAGTCCTTCGAGAACCTTTGGACCAGATTTTACCTCCCTGTTAGCCATTTTTGGAGGTATCTCCAAATAAGAGATGCCATCACTCACCTCCCAGGGGTCCCTCTGGCTACTGAGCTAACCCCTACTCTCCACTCAATAGGTGTCTGACTGGGCATGCCCAAGAGTAGGACAAGTTATAGTTATGCAGCCATTTGGGATGTTCCCCCTGACCCTACACAATCAGCTCGGTCCCAATGGGAGGGTGACTTAGGCTCTCCCATATCAGAACAGTAGTGGGCACACAGCAGGGTGAGAATACACAAGACCTGCAGGGATGGCCGTACCCATCTCATTATGAATAAGACACTGCTGAGATGGTACTACACCCCGGCCAAGCTCCAACACCTGGGTCTTATGGATAACGACAAGTGCTGGTGTTGAGGTCAACAAGGAGCCCACTTGTATCATGTCCTTTGGGACTGCCCTCAGCTCTATGCCTTCTGGACAGAGGTGAGAACCATGTGTTGAGCAATCCACCCTGCAGTGCCCCCTGATCCCTCCCTGCTCCTGCTAGGCTGAAAACGCTCAGATCTTCCCAAGAACAATCTAGGAGTAAGATGGGTTATGGGGGTGGGGGTGGCTGCTAAAAGACTGATACTTATGAGATAGCGGACACCGGATAGTCCTACTTTCTCTGAGCTTCTTCTCTCCCTAGCACAGATGGCTGAGTACTCCAGTTGTTGGCAGCCATTTCTGGACTCGACACATTGCCACAGGTCAGACCTAGACCCAGGCTGATTCCCATGAGGGTTCCTAACCTCTCCTTTGGTTCCCCTTCCAGGTGCCCTGCCCCCTCCCATACATTCTCCTTCCCCACTCCAGCAGAGAGCAAATACAGGTTAATCGCTCAAGGTGATTGCCTACTATATAGTTGAGTTATGTAGTGTGTTTAGGATTAGTAAAATGAGCTTGCATAGAACATGTTAGCATTTCATCTTGGCATACACAGGTCCTGAATGAAAATGAGACTGTGGGTATTACATGGGGGTATGCCTCTGAAAGTCCCCCCCACCCAGTGCCGACAAAGGACGCAATTGACCCCCCCATCAGCTTAGAAGGGGATCAGATGGGACTTATGATCCCAGCAGATGAAGACTTAGTTTGTGTCAAGAGGTTGCCCTCCCCCTATGATATTGTTTGATTCTGCATGGTAATGTTACTGTACAAGCTCTGGTGCTCATTGCTTCCGACCTTACCAAAGGTCACCAAATGTTGCAGTGCACCCGAGGGTGTATGTATATCATTTGTGTGCTCCTTTTCCTTTTACAAGGTGGTGCTCGGCTTGAATGCCATGGAAATCATTGGCTCCTAAGACGCAGAACAAGCTCCTCATTAGATGCTGCTGTCTCTTCCTCACTAGGCGCCAATGTTTTCTGCATGGTAATATTACTGTACAAGCTCTGGTACCAGTGCTTCAGGCCTTCCCAAAGGTCACCAAATGTTGCGGTGTACCCGAGGATGTATGTATATCATTTGTGTGCTCCTTTTCCTTTTATAAGGCAGTGCTCTGCTTGTATGCCATGGAAATCATTGGCTCCTAAGTCGCGGAACAAGATCCTCATTGGATGCTGCTCTCTCTTCCTCACTAGGCTCCAATTTTTTCAAATAAGATTCAGCAATTAGCATTGCTTCTCTGGCTCTTTTGCCTCTCCTGTAATTTGGTCCCTCTCCACCCACCCCAGCCCAGACCTCTATTAAATACTCTTCCTCCCCCCATTGTGCCACCCCCTGTTCCCTCCCTTTGTCTACTGCAATCTCATTGGAGGACCCTCATTGCCTCACTTAAAGTGGCAGTCCCTATCTCAGTTCACCCTAATATCCTGCAGCCTACACTGCTCTCTCTTTGGGAAAACAAGTAAGGAATCCTAACACCTCCTTAAGGACTGCGGACTTTCCTCTAAGTGACCCACATGAGTGACAGTCCTAATTATTTAATTCACCCTCAGCTCCTGTGCCTGTGCTGCCTTCTTAATGTTATTAGTGCACAGCTCTTTCTGCTGAAAACTATATTGTGTTTAAAAATTACAGCCCATAGATGCATTTAGAGTCATAGTCTATAGCTCCTGTGTTTGTTCTGCCTTCTAAACTGCTAAAAACTGCACAGCTCTTTCTGCTAAAATCTAAATTCATACTGAGTATAGATACATAGTCCACAGCTCCTTTGTTTGCACTGCCTTCTTAACTGTTAAAACTGCACAGTTCTTTCTGCTAAAATTTAAATTCATGCTGAGTGCTGTAGCCTGTAATAGCTTTGCTTTATTGGATATGATACCCTGAATTCCATTTAGGCTTATAGGTTGGTGACCACTCTGAATGTAAGTGATTTACAGCCTCTAAAGTGATAAGTTACAGCTTTTATATCACAAATCTCCAGACCCCCCACACGTCATTCTCCTGTTGTAATTCTCTACTGTTACATAATCATATACCCTAGCTATCTATTTTGTCTTCCCTGCTGTCTCTCCTGGTTCAGTAGTAATTGTCCCAGGGTCTCCTCATCTCCTATGTTCCTCTGCCCCTTCTGAACTCTCCTTTTTCAGCCATACTCATCTGGCTATCCTTGGACAAATATAAAATATCCTTTGATCATACCCTTACCTAAAGCTGATGATGGCTAGGTAAATGCTATTAGTGCTAACTCTCAGTCTGTTTCTGCTATTCCTGAGCAGTTTCACAATTGTTGATAGATATGATTGCCACCAATATGGGAGTACGGACCCAAATGATTTCACCTACTCTAATATGTTAATTCTACTGGATAGTTGCTTTGATGTTACCCCCGCACTCATCCTAGGACTCCTTATCTACTCCGCTACTGCATCTGTTGCCAAGTGGTGGCATCTATTTGTTTATCGTATCCTTCCTTTTGTGTCCCATAAATTATAGTACCTAATACTATTAGCGCTCATACTATCTGGTGACATTGAATTGAACCCAGGTCCTATGCCTAGTCAAGTAGCTATAAATTGCACTGGTTATGACATGAAGGGTCTGCGCATTGTCCACCTTAGTGTCAGGAGTCTACGCCACAACCATGCAGAACTTGAAGCCTGGGTGGCGAACTACCACCCTGATGTTCTCTGTGTATCAGAGACCTAGTTGAAGCACTCAATCCCAGATACCTGTTTCCTGCTCCCAAACTACAATCTCCTCAGATGCGACAGGCCACCCACAAAGCATGCTGGGGGCGTGGCAGTCTATTTCAAAAATAACCTTAACCTATCCATGATAACTGACAAACGTAACTCTTCGTGTGAGTCCCTCCACGCCATACTCAATCTAGGAGCCAAGAAGCTTCATATTATTTGTGCCTATAATCCTCCAAATGTGGGCACTCTGGCCTAGTGGAATTGCTGGACCACATGGTCACTATAGCTGGGCAAAATGAACTCGTCATCTTTGGGGACGTGAGTGTAAATTGGTTGCGCAAATCCCATGATAATCTAACGTCCCTGGTGCAGAGTCACAACTTGCATCCGGTCATTACTGACCCTACAAGAATATCAGCAAATGCTGGTTCCAGCACCCTCATTGATTGGGTCCTAACAAATTGCATGGACAGACTTGCGGCAGTGGGACCTCTGCCTGACACTATAAGTGATCATTCCCCTGTTTTCTGTATATGGAGTCCCTCTGCAGTCTCCATGTCTCCCCCATGTTACATATCCTTCAGAAACGATGCCAGCTGGAATCAGGCCCATTTTCTATATGATGTCGCTCACATGGACTGGTCCCCTGTTTACCGATCCCTGAATATGAATGATACCCTCCACTTTTTCCTTAGTGAATTTGTGTTGCTTCAAGAAAAGCATACTCCTCTTCTCACTCTGCATGTACAAGGTAAGCAAACCAGATGGTTGCATAAGGATCTCCTCGCATCCCTCAAGGATGGGGACAAATGCTGGAAAAAGCACAAAATCGCTGGACTCCAAGCTGACTTTCACACCGACAGAAAACAGCAAACAAAGTGCAAAAAACCAATTAGGCATGCAAAAAGCCAATACTGCAAGGGCCTGTTGGTAGATGTGGCTGGTGGCTCTAGGAAATTTTGGTCAAATGTAAAACCTTTCCTCGGCTCTAAGCAAACACACATTGCCAGCGACATGATACTGAAAGGAGTGCACTGTACTGACTCATGCACAACTGCAAATGAGTTCAACACTCACTTCTCAGACCTCTCCAAATATACCACTGCTTTTCCACCTGTGGATGTAAATCCTGAATCCCCTACCCCGAAGGATATGCCAGTGAGGCTTTCATTCTACTTTAAAGCTATCTCTAGAAAGGATGTCCTCAATCTTCTCAATACCATATCAGATAGTACTGCTGTTGGGTCTGACTGCCTGGAATTGAAACTCTTAAAGCTGGCTGCCCCTCCATTGTGGAATCACTATTCAAAATATTCAATATGTCCCTTGGTGAAGGCGTTGTGCCTAAAATATGGAACTTGGCCGGAGTTACGCCGGTTTTTAAAAAGGGACACAAGAAAGACATTGTGAACTATAGACCAATAGCAATACTGTCAGTATTAAATAAAGTCCTTGAGAAGCTCGTCGCAGCACAGGTGACAGAACACCTCTCCAAATATAATCTCCTCTCTACAAATCAGTATGGTTTCAGAAAAGGCCATAGTACCCAGACTGCTTTGTTGCAGCTAACCAATGACACGCTTCATGCAATGGATCAGGGCCTTCTAACCAGTGCAGTATTTATTGATCTGATGAAGGCTTTTGATCTCGTTGATCATCCTCTTCTGCTAGCTAACCTCCTTTCCCTGCATTTCTTGGCTAAATCTGTAAGCTGGTTTCATGGCTATCTATCCCATTGGACTCAAGTTGTAAAATTCAGCTCAGCTTCCTCAGACAAAACAATCATTGATGTTGGTGTACTGCAGGGATCTATCCTTGGCTGTCTTCTCTTTTCAACCTTTATTAATAACATAATGCAAAACACCTCCTCCTATTCGTCTTTGCTGTATGCCGATGACCTCGTTCTATATACCAGATCAGATGATGTTCTGACTCACAACCATAAGCTTTCTGTGGATTTCCTAAATATTCAATCCTGGATCACCAGAAATAGGCTTGTTCTCAGCATTGGCAAAACTCAGGCTATGCATTTTGGGTCATCTGCCAAATTAAAAAAATAGTTGGGATCTTTTCAGAGTCTTTTGTGCTGATGGTACCCCATTGGAGGTGGTAAACTCCTTTAAATACCTGGGAGTCCTACTTGATGAATCACTTAGTTATGACCCCCATATCACCACCATGTGTAAGGCTGTCAATGCTATATTGGGGTTAGCCCACAAAACAAGTCATAATCTAACCCCTTCTGCACTGTTGGCCATTGCCAGAGGAATCCTACTCCTGTCACTCACATACAGAGCTGTAATCTACTGCAATGCATCAAAGACTTCCCTTTACAGATGGGATACAACTTACAATAATATATGTCATTATGCCTCTGCATCCTCTAGGCTAAAACATCACTGCCTGCTATACACAGATCTAAACTGGCCCTCTCCAACGGTCCACTGGCTGCTCTCTCTTGAGAATCTTCTGGACAGTATACTGAGGTCCAACATGCCTAGCTCTCTTGCCTCTGTGCTAACCGTTCAGTCCACCTCCTATGGCCTCTGATCTGCTGACCTTTCCTTGCTCCACATTCCTAGATGTAAAACATCCAAAGGTAAATCAGGATTCTCACATGTAGCCCTCAGTTACTGGAACTCACTGCCCCTCAACGTACATTTGGCCCCTAGTCATGCCACTTTTAAGAAAAGGCATCGCTCCCTCCTTACTGGGTGTGCCCAGTGCACCTATTTCAACACACCCTAGGTCTTAGCTCCCTTCTCTATGCTGCTCTGAAGTTTCCTCTTGTATTAATTTCACCCTGCTTCTAACTGCTTCCCCCACCTGTCTACCCTGCCTCCTTTCCCCATCCGCTATCTCTCTCTTCCTCTCTCCATGCTATATCCTACAGTTTCCAATTTACCTCCCTTCTTGCTCCTCTTTCCTTAGTATATTGTACGTAGCTAGCTGATTGAATGACATAGTCGATGCTCGAACTTTACTCCTTGGCACTTCTGTACTTTAAATTGTATACTGCCCTAACTGTAAACATGGGCACTTACCATATGCTTGCATGATATCCTTACTGTGCCTTGGTACTGCAACTGTTAAACTGTTATCCACTCCTCCTGTAATTCCTACATGTTATACATTGTATATTTTTGACACTGTATCTTGCCTAGTACCTGTACCTTTCTATGTTGTGAAAATAGTCACTTCTGTGTCTAGTGCACCCACCTGGTTATCAAAAACTAAATAAATAAAAATCTTTAACTACAAAAATATATATATAAAATAATTAAAAAAAAATTACTTTTTTTCTGGTTTTACAGGAACAAACGGGTGAGGTAGACACAGAAAGGAGTAGATTTCTGTGGCTATGGATGGGGTGGAACAGAGAGAGCACCTGCACTGCCACAATGTAGCTGCTCCATTCCCTCCAGTAGAGTGTGTTGGTTTGCCAGTAGCATTTGCAGTGTTGCTTCCATGGATGCAACTCTGGGCCCGGAGGTCTTTCGTCTCCACATGGAATGCACCACTACAGTTTTTGTGTAGGATGTCAGTGGTGGAGGAAGATCAGAAGATGGGGCTCAGATGCTGATATTCCATGGCCCCCAGTCTGGATGCAGGTCTTAGACCCCTCTGCACCTCCCTCTGGAAACTGGGAGCATCATGGTTGCCTACTGTGCTGCCCCCTGTAGTGCAGAAGGACCACATGGAGTGGCACAGCCATTACCACCCCTCTGCATTGCCATCTTGTGTTCCTCCCACTGACGGAGGTGTCTGACCTTCAGGTAAGTGTGCTGCCAACCATTGTAAAAGTGGCTGCTCCTTTTACACAACCAAACTATGGTATCACATAATTTGAACTTCTCAACACTATTGTCTTTGGGGCCATCAACAAAGAAGTCCCAGACTAGGGAAAACTTGTGCTGCTACCTCAGGGAGGACCCAGACATAGAAGGTCTTGGACATGGCTTTTCCTCAGGAGGATCAGCCCATGGTGGCAAAGCGTGCTATGCTGATGATACCCAGCTGTACCTGCCTTTTGCACCCAGGATGCCTGATGTGGTCAAGGTGCTGAATTTGTGCTTGGTCGAGATTCAGAATTGGGTGTCATTTAGCTGGCTTAGACTTAACCCAGATGAAATGGAGATACTGGGGATTCAGCCTGGTCATCGGTGGGGTGCAGAGGTTGTTGAGGAGCTGGTGAGTGCAATGCTTGGCTCCTCCAGTTTAGTGGCCTCTGTCAAGGTGAAGAATCGGGGGGGGGGGGTGTCATTCTTCATGAAAGACTGGTATTTGAGGTTCAGGTTTCAACTGTAGTCCATAATGACTTTTACCATCTCAGAAATCCCACCTGGATTAAAGCCTTGATCTCCCAGAGGATGTGCCCTCATTGGTACATGCTTTTGTTACCTCCAGACTTGATTATCACAATGCTGTCTCCCTTGGGGTGAGTGGAGGTGTGCTATGGCATCCACAGCTGGTGCAGAATGCTGCAACCAGGTTATTGATGGGCCTACTTAGGTCTTGCTATATAACTCCAGTTTTGCGGAAACTGTACTGGCTGCCAGTGAAGTGGTGAGTCAACTTCAAGATCAGATTGCTGACCTATAAGGCCCTATATGGGCTGGGTTCTAGCTACTTGAATGACTTTCGTACCCCTGATCAGACTTACTGTTCCCTCTGCTCTTCCATGGAGGGTCTCCTAGTCATTCCCAGGGTTAGGCTTAAAATTTCTGGTGACTGGGCACTGGCTTACACGGCCACACCCTGTTGAGCATGCTTCCTCAGCGTCTTCAGGAGGCCCCCTCAGTGGAGGCCTTAAAAAAGGGTGTAATATCCTACTTGTTTCAGGATGCTTTGGGCTGAATATGATAAATTCCTGATTGTTGCTGCTGGACATGCTGCTATAATTGTTTATTAAGCTGCACATTTACACTTGTGTATTTGAATTGTACTTATTTTTTATTTTTTAACTTTAGTTTTAATATGCTATTTTATTGTGCAGTGCTCTGAGTCCCTTGGAATGGGTATTTAACAAATAAAGGTTTACCTACTTACTTCAATAGGACATCCTCGGGGGTTCATCAGTTACTTCTGTGAGGCATCTGTCTCCTCTAAACACAAGCCAATGCACACTGATAATCCCTTCTTAATGGCTAACATGGGCAGAAAAAGTGATCACAAAGTTAAACTTAGTGTTTACATTTTCCCTGTGAAACTAATTATATAATAGGGTACTAAGATAAAAGAAGAAATAAGCATGGGAGTGGTGCAGTGCAATATGTGGAGCTGCAGTCTTTTGGGACAACATCTGGAGACAGAGGTGCTGACCCATATGTACTCACCTCTCTGAGTTGAGGGCAGAGCTTGCTGGATTCTGAGACAAACTGGCAAGGGTGTAGAGAACAGTCTGCCCCACCAGATGCCACCAAGTCTACCACCACTACCCTAGAGAATGCCTAAGCAGAGGCAGAGTGTTGGACTTTAGTGGACTCTGGCGGGGGGGGTGCGTGTGAAGGGTACACATTCCTTAGCCTGTACCACTGCACAATTCCTTCATTGTACTGGAGGTACAGAGCCAGGAGGAGGCACCCATAGTAGTGGGAAGAAAGGAGATGGGGGTCCTCAGAAAGGGAGGTCCCAAGGAGGGAGGAAAAGTCCCCAAGTTGAGGAGAAATCAGCTGCTGGTGTGGGACTCTAATGTTAGGGGGAATGACTTGGGATTTGGGGGAGAAAAGGAGAGGGATATGTAGTGCCTGAGAGGTGCTTTGGCTTTTGGAGGGATGGAGAGAAGATCCAAGAAATTACTAGGGCAGCAGGAGATGGTAAGGAGCTAGATGTCATTGTCAACCAGGGGACAAATGATCTCCCCAAGGAGAGGGTAACATAGTGCAGGGAAATTTCAGGGAGCTGGGGAGGGGCCTTGAGTAGGTGGCAGGCACAGTATCTTTTGCTGAAGTGTTACCTGTATACAGCTGGAGAGAGGATAGGAAACTCCTCACCAGGGTGTTTAGCAATTGTTTGAAAGCACGATGCATGGAGTAGGGCTGTGGCTACATTGCAGACTTGGGCCAACCTGGGAGGATATGTGCCTCTATGGGAGAGACAGCCTACATCTTTCCAGGAGGGCAACCACAATCCTTAGAGGGAGGTTTAAACGCTACTTGGATGAGCATTTAAACTAGACAGCAGGGGAGGCTGTAAAACCAAGGTAGGCAACAATTGTCCTCCCAGATGATGAAGCAGCAGGGAGAGACCCCAAGGGGAGTAAGCTCTCACAGGGCAGGGGTGCAAAAAGACAGGGGTGGGGAGAAGGCAGAGGACAAACAGGGTATAAATCAGGAAAGCAAGAAGCAAAGAGTAAAGGAGACAGGTAACAGAGAAGGTAACAGGAAGAGGGAGGCCAGCGGAACTTTCAGGGAACAGCACAGGTAGGAGGTGGGAAAACAGGGAAGCAGAGTAGCAGGTGGTAGAACAGTAAGGTATGGAGAGCCATGTTTATCAGTGCAAGGAGACTGGGATATACAATGCCAGACATGGAGGCCATCATTGTGAAAACTAACCGGGATTTGTTGGCCATAATGGAGTTGTGGTGCACTGACAGCCAAGACTGGGACATGGTCATACTGGGATACTGTCTGTTCAGAAATGACAGGGGGGGGGAGGAAGGGTTGTACTGTAAGTGAGAGAATCAAGGCCACGGAAGTACAAGGGCACCTGGAGGAAAAAGAAGGGCTGGAGGTGCTGTGGGTCACCCTGAAGGTGGGTACTAGAGCCACTGTCCACGCAAGGGTAGTTTGCAGATCTCCAGCACAGGGAGAGGAGTTGAATAAGTCAGAAAGGGAAGCCATCATCAGGGATAGCAAGTAAGTAGGAGGTGCCGGTAGTTGGTGACTCCATTTTTCCAGATGTGGAGTGGAGTCTTCCAACTGCAGCTTTGGCAAGGAGCAGGGCCATCCTTGACTCCCTACAAGGGGCTTTTCTTAGGCTGCTGGTCAAGGAGCCCATTAGGGATGGGGCAGTGATAGACCTGGTACTTACAAACAGGTACGGCGTTGCAGACCTCACAGTGGTATCAGTGATCACTGTACAGTGTGGTTTAACATAAAGATGGGAACAGAGGCAAACACATGTGGATGAGGGTCCTGGACTTTAGGAGATCAGACTTTTTTAAAAAAAGGGCGACTGTCTCAGAAACTGCCTCATGAGAGGGATAGCCAGGGACAGGTAGAGGTACAGTGGAAAAAATAAGGTAGTGCATGACACCACCCTGCAGCTCTTCATCAATCACTTCAATGCAGCTGCTAACAAGTTCACCCTGTATTGCAAGAAGATAATCAAAGGAGGCCGTACGGACTGGATCACCCCTCAACTCATCGACATGATGTGGCAACTGGATCTCCTCTGGCACCAAGTCCAAGCAACAGGGTCTACAATGGATGCTCAAAACTATAAAGCAGCCCAAAACAAGTACACCTGGGCAAGCTGTCAGACCAAGGACACGTACCACAAGAACAGGCAGTCACAATGCTGTGGGGATGACAGGAAGTTCTGGGCCTCACTACATAACCTCATCGGAACCAGTGATAGGGCCCCACCACCCATGCTACACCACAATGATGAGGGCATCCTCGATGAAACCTCTATCAATCAATCAATCAATATTTATTTAACCAGGTGAAACATCGTTGAAAAACACTAATTTACAAGATGGGCCTGGAAAATTACATATATGAATACAAGGCAAGAAATATATACAGGACTAGGTAAATAGAGGGAATACATACAATAATACAATTGATGCATGAAAGTAATTTGAAAGCTCAGTATTAAATAAAACAATAACATACAGCAACAGGAGACAACACAAACCTATGTACAATAGCTGCTAGAGATGACATAAAGTAGCAGAATAGAACAGGAAGGAGACTGCAAGGAGCCAGGGGGCAGGGGGGAGAGCAGAGAGCCAGTAGTTTGGGGAAGGGGGGATACGTTGGGGAAGGTGGGTGCATAGCTTAAGGTAGAAAAAAAAGTATGAGTAAAAGGTGCACAGCCAGAGAAGCATTGTCCGAGTCTTAGGATAATTGCAGGATAAGTGCAGTCAGTGAACGCAGCTACAAGTTTCCTTGAACGAACATTGGTACAGGGATTTAAAGAAGCTCAGTTTCACGGGACTGAAACTTTCAGGTTTTCTGTATGATGTTTCAAAGGGCCTGAAGAGCATGACTGATTGTGGATTTCCCATGCCTGGTTTTCACCTTAGGGATTAGGAGTGAGATATAAGATAAGCTTCTCAATGTATAGTTTCTGGCACTGCACGTGGGCAGGCAGCTCACAATATATTGCGGAAGCTTGTTGGTGATGGCTCCATAGGTCCAGAGCACTGCGTTTTTTTGATGTCTGAAGCTGAGAGAGCTCTACCCTATTTTAGTATAAAGTTCACAGTGGTGGGTAGAGTATGGTAGGCCAGTAATAAATCTAATGTTTGATGATAGAGAGTATCCAGTTTAGAGAGGGCAAAGTTTGGACCATGGCCATATAAAAAATCAGCATAGTCCAGAAGGGGCATGACTGTGGCCTTAACCAGCCTTATTTTTGCTTCTGGTGTGAGTAGATTTTTTTATTTGAGAAAAGAGCCAAAGTCTGTGTTTTAATTTTTTAGAGAGCTCATCAATGTGGTCAATGAAAGACAATTTTTGGTCTATCCAAAACCCAAGGTACTTAAATTTCTCCATGAATTCCAGAGACTCACCCAGAATTGTAGATACAAGGAGAGCTGATCCAAGGGAACAACGTTTAGCTACATAGGTGGAAGGGACAAATAGCATGGCCTTAGTTTTTTCAACATTTTTTGAGGAGCTTTAACTGTAGTAGATTTTTTGAAGGTGGTCGAAGTTTTGTAGAAGGTCCCCACAGGCAAATTCTGGAGTAGGCCTGGTTATGTACAGTGCAGGACAGTATTGTCAGCAAACAGATGGATGCTTGCTGAAATGATACAATTATTAATGTTGTTAATATAAATAGCAAAAAGTAAAGGGCCTAAAATAGACCCTTGGGGACACCTCTTAATAGAGTTTTTTGAGGAGAGAAGCCCCCACCCTCCTTAACCAACTGGTGCCATTCAGTAAGGTGGCTAGTGAACCATTTCATGACCAAATGATCCACTCCAATGCTTTTTTACAGCAAACAGGAGTAGGTCATGGTCCACAGTATCGAACGCTTTGCTCAGATCAAGGAAACAGTGCACACATCAATTTTTGTATCCATGGCAATCTGCCAAGCATTGGTGACCTTAGCCAATGCAGATACAGTGCTGTGGCATGGTCTGAAGCCTGACTGAACTGGATTGAGTAGGTTGAATGTATCAAGGTGACTTCTAAGTTGCTCATTGACAATGTTTTCAAGTAGTTTGGACAAGATGGGCAAAAGGGAAATTGGTCGGTAGTTATTTAAATTGCTGGGTTCACCAGATTTAAACAGGGGAATGATGTGCTGTTTTCCAAATTGGGGGGAGTTCACCTTGAGCAAGGGACATGTTAAAAAGGTGAGTGATGGGGGGGGTGACAAAATGTAATAACCCAGTTTTAAGTAATATGGTTCACTAAGGTCAGCACCAGCCGACTTCCTAGTGTCTAGGCTCAGTAATAGGTCCTCTACTTGTTTCAAAGTAACTGGAATGAAGGAGAATACTCCTACATGAGTAGTGGCAACTGGAGTTTGGGCAAGCAGGGCCTTGGCAGTTCAGCTGTGAATGAAGCTTGGATGCTGGTGAAGTGTCAAATGCCAGACCAGCCATTGCAAAATGGTTATTAAGTAGTTCAAGAATCTCATTTTTATCCGTTGTGGAAATGCCACCAGATGTGATTTTCAGCGGAAGCAAGCTGTCTGGGTGGAAACCTTCTAGGTCCTTAAGCATTTTCCAAAAGTTTGCTGAATTGTTGGATGAGGACTCAAGTTTAATACAGAAGTAATTAGCTTTCTCGGTCTTAATTACAGTGGTGTCTCCCAGGATGAAACCCAAATCTGCAGCATTTTGCAGCACTCTGCAGAATGCTGCAGCAGACCTACTGAATAAAGCAATGTAATTTCAATGGCAATTAGTCCCTTTTGTCATTCAGGAAAATTTGGCACTGCCAGGATTAAGTGAATGCCACAGTTTCCTGCATGACAAAAGGGAGTAATTGCCATTGAAATTACATTACTTTATTCAGTAGGACCCAGATATTCGAGGGTTACTCGATGGCGCAACAGTGTCACGCCATGCACAACCCACTGATGTACCGCGCATATTCAAAAGGAAAAAGTGTAGCCAAGATAAATCCTGATGCGCCTGGATCACATCAGTACATGCAGGCACAGGGGAAGTGCCCATGCATAACCTGCACAGCCCGATAGTCAGCCTGGGATATGCAGAGTCATGCATGCGCAACCCTACCCGCGCCTACACAATGTAAAGCAAAAGGAAAGGAACAATGATGGCCACCTACAGGTGAGCTGCCGCATTGTAGGGCGCAACACAGCAGCTGCCACCTGTGGGTGGCCACCCGAGTTCCTGCCACACCTGGAGGCGCCCCCCCATGCCCCATCACGGGCATCCGTGTAGCGAAATCCCCCCTGTCCAATATCCCTGGTGGTCCAGTGGACCTCTATGTGCCCGATCATGGGCATTTGTCCTGAAGAGTAAGCCCCCCATCCTATATCCCTGGTGGTCCAGTGGACCGCACTCAGCCCGATCGCGGGCATCAGTAATAGAACCCCCACCAAGTCCAATATCCCTGGTGGTCCAGTAGACTGATCACTGCCTGATTGCGGCATCTGTAAGTCATCAAATACCCCTACTACCCTGGTGGTCTAGTGTACCCCACCCCACCCGCCCACTGAGCCCCACCGCCCCGCCTCCCCGTCCAGCCGGCGGTGGCAGCACCACCCGCCTGCCACCCCACCACCCACTGACTCACAGCTCGGTGGGGCTGCACGTCTATTGGTTCACAGTGTGAGCCAATGGGCATGCAGCCATACCGTCTACTCAGTCAGATATGTGAATGAATTCATTCACATATCTGGGCAAGCAACATAAAACTGGATCAGCGCACCTCTGCGTACATGCATGCAAATGGGGCCATAATGAGATGCAAATGGCCCCAGTGCACCTTGCATAAATTATGGCCCCATTTGCATGTCCCCTTTTGAATATCGCAGGTGCTGTGCATGGCGCAATGGCACTTGTGCTAGCGCATCTCCATGCTCCACTCTGGTCACTTGTGCTGGGGGTGGCCAGGGTGCGATAGCGCAGCTCCATTGAATATC
Organism: Neoceratodus forsteri; assembly: GCA_016271365.2. Taxonomy (NCBI): domain Eukaryota; kingdom Metazoa; phylum Chordata; order Ceratodontiformes; family Ceratodontidae; genus Neoceratodus; species Neoceratodus forsteri. The sequence goes on along the minus strand of CM057459.1, from coordinate 359,721,471 downwards.
GCCCGGGCCACACCCCGGCGCAACAGAGTTGAGCTGTGCCCAGGCTTGCGCCACAGCCTGGCGCAGTTTGAATATCCAGGCCCGGGTCTGCTGTAGCACACTGCAGAGTTCTTTAAAAATGGGTTTTATCCTGGGGGATGCCACTGTAGCTTAGTACACTGGTTTCTAGACGCTCTAAAGGTTGCCCAGTCCACTGGCTGTTTAGATTTTCTGTTCCTTTTCCATAAGGAATCCCTATTTAGCAATGCAGATTTAAGGCTAGCTGTGAACCAAGGACAGCACTTATTTTTGGTGCATATTTTAAGCAATGGTGCATGTCTGTTTATGGTGCTGAGAACTATGGTTTGGAAAATCTCAAAATATTTGGCTACCATGTTTGCCAGGTAGAAATCTTGCCAGTTTGTGAATTGAAGATCAGAGAGGAAGGCGTTAGGATCAAAGTTCCTACAACTTCTCTTGAAGACTTACCTAGATGTAGATATCATCTTAGGGGCAGATCTCACACAGGCAATGGCACAAAGGTCACTAAGGTTATTAAAAAAAGCACCAGAGTGAGAGATAAGGTGCATTCTATTCACTAAGATTAGATCAAGCAGTGTGTTGTTTTCCCGGTTTCTATGTTTGGAACGGGTTTCCTGGATAAGCTGGGTGAGCCCAAACGTATAGCAAACTTCCTTTGGAAGCTTAGAGGTGGCTGATGACCAAGTCATGTTGAGGTTGCCCATAATAATTAGTTCCAAAGACATTGTAGGTAAGGTCTCACTCAAGTAGTTCAGTATTTTATGCATTGCGGAGAGGGGCCTGTAACATTCAACTATGTGAAGAGAGGCAGTCTGAGAGAGTTGAACTTTTATGGTAGTGCTTTCAAATTCATTGCACAGTCAGGTAGAATCAACTAGAGATGCCATAAATTTGTCAGCAATGTAAAACGACTATAATCCCCCCCAAGTTAGTCTATCGGCCCCATAAATATTATAGGTCAGAATGTTATTCTCATGGTTCTGGATTGAGGGTTTCAGCCACGATTCGGTAACCACCAGGACATCTGGTTGTGAATGGCAAACCCATGTTTGTATAGCATCGAAATGATTTGGCAAACTACGTGTATTTATATGTAGGAGACAGTTCCATGTCATAATGGTGATCAGGGAAAGGTGATTGCCGTTACGTCGGGTGCACATCGCCGAAAATCAATTTCGGCGATGCACACTCGCAGCGCGGACAACAATGGTACCCGAGACCTACAGGTCTCGTTGTTAATGCAGGGGGCACACTCCCTTACTTAAGGATTCTCAACTCCAGGGAGGTGCATGTTGGGGGTGGACTTAAAAAATACATGCCACCTGCTGGCAAAAAAAAAAAAACACTGTACCATACTGGACCCAAACCCTGTACCCTGCACCTCCCAGCCGACCACCCTCCCCACCACGCTAGTGGACCAGCTCAGCAGCTGCCCACCACACCCCCTCACAAATACCATCCCTCCCCTGCCTCTCCACCCCACCCACATGTGTGCCCCCTACTTCCTGTCATGGTATTCACCCACCCCAGTATCCGGTCACCCCCCATGCTTTGTAGCCATGAACACAGGACCATAATTGAATCAACATTTTTGTTGGTGCCCAGTTTCGGTCGTCTTGTACACTGGACATCATAGGTGCCTCATACCCTTTAGTTTGGCCAGGTCTGATGGAGCCGAGATAGGGAGAGCAGGGCCAGGATTTAATTCAATGTTGCCTGCACAAATAAGTAACAAAAGAAGAATTTATTTATGGCATTTAAGAGTAACCTTAGGAGGTGTGTCCTTCCCCTTTTGTGTGTATGGATATGAAGTGGAGACAGAGGCGTAAAAGGTCCAAAAAGGCTCAGTGAGGTGGATAACAATACCTTTACAAGGATATCGTATTTAGACATGATATGGCATGTAGGAAAAACTTGATCAGTGGGGCCTCCACAGTAGGTAGTTTGGGTGCCGTACAGTGCAAAATAATTGATGTTGTCATCAAGAAAATGTAATGCAACAGGCTTGAAATTATCAGGGCAGGGTGCTTGTAAAGCTGGGCTTGTCGGAGTAACTGCAGTTAGAGGAGCAAGGCTGGGAATTACGGCACAAAAGAGCATACCTATATGGTATAGGTGAGCCAAAGCTGTTCAAGACATTTTAGGAAAAGGTGCCAAAAAGAACCCTCCCTAATATCTAGTTAAAGTCTGCAGTCCCGGCAGAGGGACAGAATCAGATCCACAGTAGTGGAATCCAATCAGGAATGTAGATGTACCCTAATGATGAGGGAGAATGCAGAGAATAGAATTGGCAGTCTTAGTGAAAGTCAGGAAAGCAGGGTCCAGCGGGAATGCTGTAGCAGGAAATAAGTGGCCATCAGGTTAGCAGATGTAGTCTAATGATGAGGGAGAAGGCAGGGAATAGAATAGGCAGTCTTAGTAAAGGTCAGGAGAGCAGAGTCCAGTGGTAATGCTGTCGAAGGAAATAATTGATCAGCAGGAGGAAGGTAGGGGTGCAGCTACTAGCCGCACATGGAATTATTTTGACAGGCTTTAGACCAGCAGAGTGGCTATAGTATCAGCTAGGGTGAACTTGTCATCAACAGAAGGGTATTAGCGAGATGGTGAGAGGCTGTGGAAGCAGTGAGTTATAGCAGGCCAATGAGGGAATAGAGGAGGGACCGAGGGAGGGGCTTAAGAGGATTTTATAGAGGTCAGGGCCATGGAGGGTGGGCGAAACAAAATTATAGGGGTAGAGAATACCCAGGGAAGACAGTATGCTGAAGCCGCTGAAGACTGAATCTGCTCAGAGGTTTGCAAAGGGATCAAGGTTCAGTTTCTGTTAGACTTGAGGTGCTAACCAATGGCAAAGCAGGGTTTTGCTAGTGGACCAATGAGGAAGTCCTTGTCTGCTTGCAGAGCCAATGGGAGGAAAAGCTGTAGCTGGGGTTCAGGCTGTCGCAGTATCCCAGAGAGGAGCCTACCTTGTGGGCTGGATTGCCGGTGGGGACGGCGACTGGAGAAGTGCTGTGTCCGGAGGTAGTAGAGGAGCCACTCTGGCCCCGAAGTGCCTGCTCAGTGCAAGGTTCTGAGAGGGAAGGAACAGCAAAAGACTAGTTAATTTAAGCCACTGGTGGTGCGCTAAGTGGTGGGTGGGGGCAGGAAAAGAGGTGCAAAATGGTGGGCGGGGTAGACTGAAGGAGACAGAGAGCTAGCAGGGGTTCAGCAGCAGGTCAATAGGACAGTGCAGAGGATTAACAAGTGGTGGGGGGAGGCTTACCTCAGGTAGCGAGGCAGTGAGTGGAGGTGAAAGAAAAGCAGCCAGGGGAAGGGGGGAATGGTAGGATGAGAGTGAGAAAGAGGTCAAGAAAGAGAACGCAAAGGGTAGGCAGAGGAATAGTGCAGCTCTAAAACTCTAAATTTCAGCTGTACAATTTCAGTAAAGGGCTGTAACACACTAATACTCTATATTTCAGCAAGCAGTACAAGTTAAGCTATGACTGATACCTTTAACAAGGCATTCACAGACTATAATGCAGTCCTCCCGCCCAGACCGGATTCTTAGCCTAGTGAAAAACAGATTGTAGATCACTCATCCAACCCCACCAGCACTAACACCTGCCCACCTTTTTACTTTCATCAGGTAACCTCCAGGGAAACAAGAAAGTACCTTGAAAGAGTCCTGGGGAAAACAAGAATAGGAGGGGATGGTATTGACATGAAACTGATATCTACCACCCTACTTGAGATCATCATTCCCATCACTAAACTGTTCAACTTGTCCCTCTGTCAGGCCACTTTCCCCTCTATCTAGAAAACCACTGTAGTCACACCCATGCATAAAGGAGGCGACTGGTCTCTTGTGTCCAATCACAGACCCATTTCAATATTATCCCCGCTCTCCAAAGTGCTGGAGAGAATCATTGCCGACCAACCTATGGACCATCTGCATAAATACAACCTTCTCTCCCCCCAACAACATGGTTTCTGCAAGCTGCATAGCACTAATACCACACTAATTGACTTCACTGGATACTTGCATGAGGCACTAGACCAGGGCCACTTGGTCGGGGCAATCTTCATAGACCTGACCAAGGCCTTCGACCTCGTGGACCATCAACTGCTGCTCCACAGGTTAAGTCACCTGGGGCTGTCCTCCAAGGTCAGTTGTTTTTCTAGCTACCAGCCCGGGCAATCTCAGAAAGTAAAAATTAACAGTGCCATCTCTGACTCCTGTGAAGTCACAGTAGGTGTCCCCCAGGGTTTCATACTGGGCCCGTTCCTGTTCAGCCTCTATGCGAACAACCTCTTTGATGCTTGTCCCACTTCTAAGATCCTGCTTTACACAGATGACACGGTCTTTGTCTATAGAAAACACCAACCAAGAAGCTGTCACTAGGGAGTTACAGTACAATTTTGAACTCTTGCAGGACTGGTTCAAAAATAGCACTCTAGTGCTTAACAGCAAAAAAAAAAACAAGGTAATGTTCTTCGCCGGGTGCCAAAAGAGGAAATCTACTGCACTCCTTTCAATTACCAGTCACTCTAACACCACCCTGGAACAGGTGTCATCATTCTGGTATCTTGGAATCACAATAGATGAGTCCCTATTATTCGATGAGCATATCCGAAATATCACCACTGCAGCCAACAGGAAACTTGGGGCCATCTATAGGCTCTGATTCTGCCTCACACCCGAGGCTAAACTCCTAGCAGTTACAGGTACAGTACTACCCATCCTGGACTATGGAAACATGATAATTGGCTCAGCCTCTGAAACGAGCCTACTCAGAGTCCACACAACCCTCAAGAAAGCCTGTAGATTTGTCTTAGGTGCAGATCGTCTAACACACACGTGACCTATACATTAGGGCAAAATGGCTTCCTCTCATGGATCGCATTAAGCTCCACTCCTGCCTGATTGGAAAGAAGGCCCTCCTTGGGCTTGTGCCTCCCTCCCTAAAAGCTCTATTCAACCTTGTTCCTAATGAACATGCTACAAGAAGTGTCTCAAAGCAAGACCTAGCAGTCCCATTCAGGAGAACTGCCCTGGGGAGACAAGCGTTTATGGTCAGGGCTCCCGCCTGGTTAAACGAGCTACCTCTCTCCACCACAAGCCTCGCTCACCTTGGTCACTTTAAATCTGAGCTTTGAAACATTATCTCCCCTCCAGAACCCTGCTACTGTCACACCTGACCTGACCAGGTAATAGCCTCCTTACAACTGGGCAATCGTCCTGAGTCACCGTTTTTGGAAGCCATAATGCACACCACCACATGAACAAGTTCTCTTATCCACTGAGCTATGAAGTTCACCACCCCATCTGCCCAGGTTCTCCTGGCTTGTATCCCCCTTTCCCACCACCTACACCAGATTTGTCCCCTACTGTCTCCCCTAAACCCTCCCCAGTTACACTAGTAATGTGCCTTGATGCCATCCATTCTCCACTCCTGACACACTTCTCTGTGCTATGCCTTCTCCCTATAGTTCTGTCTCTACCTGTCTCACTTCCTGGCTCTAAGCCTGAAGCATACTCTCTCAATGGCTGTATTCTACAGGTGTCTCTTCAACTAACTGTTAGTATACTGATGCGGTTGTTATAGCTACCACACCTGATCTCTCTTGCATATGCTGGTATTGTCTGATGCACTTTCTTATTGATGCTGCTAAGCGTATGGTATCCCATTGTACTCTGTACTCATGCTATGATTATGTTATAGTATGTTGTCTTATGGTTTGGTGATTGCTGACAATGCCTCTGGCTGCTACTGTCTCCTACCCATATTTGTAACTCCCTTGCCTATGTCTTGTCTATGTCTTGATGAGGATCATTTGTAAATGAGATTTTGGCTCAAAGGTTATAATTCTGACTTCTCAATAAATAATATAAATAAATAAATAATTAAAGCAATCAACCTGTTTGTGAAGGAAGTACGTAAAAGTAGAAGGAAACAGAGACCATTATGGTTCTCTAGGCAAGTGGTCAAGGTGGTGAGCGAAAAAAAGGGTGGCATTCAGGAGGTATAGGTAAAGGCAGATGGAGAAAGACAGGGGTGTGCACTAACTAAAACAGAGGGAAGCATGAAAGGCAGTGAAGGGAGCAAAGGTGCAGACAAAGAAAAAGAGAACCAAAGGAGTAGCTGAGGGGATACGACTTTCTTCAGGTATACAAGTGAGAAGAGGAAAGCAAGGGGAGGGATAGTGAGGATAAGGAGGGTGGCAGGGAGACACTGCACAGAAGAGGATCAAGAAAAAACATAGATCCTGAACAGGTACTTCTGTTCAGTCTTGATGGTGGAGGGAGGGAGGGCGGACAAACCACCAGGGAGCAGCAGGAATAAGGGGGGGGGGGTTGGACACAAGTCCAGTTTTAGAGGAATGAGTCCTAAAGGAACTTGTAGCTCTGAAGGCAGACGAGGCTATGGGACCAGACAAGGTACACAATACAAAAGAAACTCATGGAGGGGCTAGTTGCCCCACTGATGTCCTTATTCAAAAGCTCACTGGAAACAAGCATGGTTCTGTAGGACAGGACAACAGACATGGTCCATCTTCATAAGAGCAGCAGCAGATAGGAGGCTAACAATTATAGTCCAGTGAGTCTCACATCAGTGGTGAGAAAACTGACGGAAAACCTATTGAAAAATGATTGGTAAAAATCTTGATTCCAAACAGCTACAAGATTAAAGGCAGCATGGATTCAGTGGGTGGGGTGGGGGGTCATCAAGCCAGATGAATCTGATTGATTTTTCGACTGGGTGATCAGGGAAGTAGACCAGGCAAAGGCACTAGACTGGCCTATCTGGACTTTAGCAAGGCCTTCAACACTGTGACAAACAGGAGGCTGATAAAGAAATTGAGCAGCCTAGGAGTGGGGGATCAAAATGGTGAATTGGGTAAGGAACTGGTTAATGAATATGTGACAGAGGGTGGTGGTTAATGACACTTACTCTAATGAGGGGACAGTCGCCAGCGGGGTAATGCATGGATCAGTACTGGGGTTGGTCCTCTCCAATGTTCTCATAAGTGACATTGTAGAAGAACTGGAAGGGAAAGTATGCCTTTCTGTAGGTGACACCAAAATCTATAATAATGTGGGCACTCAGGAGGGGGTGGAGAGAATGTGTAGGGACCTTAGGAAACTAGAGGAGTGATCAAGAGCATGGCAGTTGGGGTCCAATATTAAAAAGTGCTAAGTCATGCACCTATGACATAGGAACACAGGAGCTGAATATAGGAGCTGAATATAGGATGGGGGGAGGTGCAGACAGTCACTAAGCAGGAAAGGGGTGGGTAGGGCCAGTGGATGCTGGGATGCATAGGGAGAGGAATCTCCAGCAGGAGGAGGAGGAGGAGGGAGGCGGTGTTGTCATTGTATCGCTTGCTTGCAAGACCCCACCTGGAGTAATGTGTTCCATTCTGGAGGCTGCACCTTAGAAATAGTATAGATAGGGTGGAGCCAGTGCAGAGGAGGATAGCTAAAATGGTGCAGGGGTTACATCAAAAGCCCTATGAAGAGGAGGGATCTTAACATGTACAGCTTGGAAGAGAGGAGAGGAGAGGGAGTGAGGACATGACAGGGACTGACAAGTACCTCATGGGAGTGAACAGGGTGCAGGAGGGAAGTCTCTTTCAAATGAGAAAGAACACCAGGTCCAGAGGGCATGAGATGATGCGGGGGATGTTAGAGGATGTGAGGAACTACTACTTCTCTGAAGGAGTGGTGGATGCCTGGAGCAGACTGCCAGCAGAAGTAGTGGAGTCGAAACCCATAGTGGGCTTCAAGCATGTGCTGGATAGAAATGGAATATTAGTAATTGTATTTCTGTAGCACTGCTGTACTGTTCCTCTATTTGTATTATTGTACCCATGTTGCTGTTGTTCAACTGTTCTCTTTTTGTTGTACTCTCCCTGGTTGTGCCTGAAAATAGTAATTTTATGGCTAGTGCATCTACCTGGTTAACAAAAACTAAATACAAAATAAATAAATAAATAGGCAGGAAGGAGGGAGGGTTCCAGGAAGCCAGTAAGGTTTTGTAGAGATGGACTAGGCAAGGATCATCTGGGCAGACGAGGTGGGACAAGGTGTCCTTTTCTGCCAACAAATTCTATGTTTCTATGTTGGTTTTGTCTGTCTTGTGACCCAGCAAATGCTTCTGTTACTATTTGTAATTGTAGCTCCTTTCTTCAAATATTTCCATCGGCTCCATTGTGCCTGCTTCATAGCTTTTATCTGTGCTGCAGTTGTGCCTGTGACTCAGGAATGACCCCTTCAGGATGTTGGTGACAGTGTGGCATGGGTAGCAACTGGAAGCAGTGCATCGCGGTCGGTTTCTTTATGGAAAAAATTATCAGTTTTGACCCACCATTTTCCCCTTTAGTAATTTTGATATCTAAAAGAGTTGCACTGCATTCATCACCCACATATGTGAATCCAAGGTGTGGAATTGTGGGGTGTAAATAACAAACAAAGTCTTCTGGTTCAGTAACTCCATACTGCCTGTAGAAATTGGAGTCTTAAATCTTTATCCAAAGTGTAAGGTGGCAACCAGATAGACGAGCCAAGCTCCAGACATATTGTACTGCTTAGTAAAAAATTAAAAAAGACTACGCTAAGGCTCCGCAGTGACAAAGAAACCATGATTGGTTGTCTGATTCAAATACTTTAATAAGAAAGATAATTGCTAGCAGCACTCCTAAGCCACACCTTAAATCTTTCTATAATAAGAAAAGAAGGATGGGTTATATAGATAAAAGCCAAGAGGAAATATTAGACATCGAACCTTCTAATTCAATGGTAATACTGTTATATTTCTGAAGATATCTTCCTTTTGACCCTTTCCCAGTGCTGCCATTCTAACTTCTCATGAGTTATATTAAAGAGACCTTACAGCAGCATATGTTCATCTACCCCATCTGGAATATGAATACTTGATTCTGGAAGTAAGAGATGCATTGAACACTCTCCAAAAGGACAAAAACGTGCCAATTAAACCAGCCAATAAGAGTATGAGTGTTGTATTATTAAACACTACACTTTATGAAAGGAAATGTGTCACCAGCTCAACAGGGAGGAATTCTACACCAAACTGCACCTATTAGTTGATCGGTGGCTTTCATTTTTCTTTAAATTTGCATAATCATTTAGAAACATATATTGAAATCTTTCCCCACGGACTTCTGTGGGCATGCACCAGGGCTCTCCCTGCTTAGATGTTGCAAAATGTTTCAGTGCAGGGGCAGTGTCGGTAGAGGGAGGATTCATCCATGAATTGAACTTAAACCTTTAGATTTTCTCCCGATCCGAACCGAACTTGAACCCTAAGAAAAAAAAAAAATAACCAGAACCGAACTCAAACCCAGACAATGTAGACTAGAAGAACCAACATGGAGGCAGTAGTGAGACACCAGAAAGTAAAAGGAATGGCCTGGCTGTGGGTTTGATTTCAATTACAGTCCCTTCCCTCCTGCTCAGGACTCCATAAAATATTCTTCTTTTTGCTGGAAAAGACTAGCATGAACATAAGGTAATGGGCTGTGAAGATCACAGACACATCTGAAAAAATTCCTTTACGACAGCTAAGGCTTAAAGGTCAGGGGTCTAAGTAGCCTGACCACACACTTAGGAAGGCCATGAAGGTCAGGGATATGGTCTGGGGAATCTATGAAAACTCAGGGCTTAAATCTGACTGGTACAAATACAGGGACCTCGGGAATGCCTGTAAAAAGGATCTGAAAGCAGCCAAGAAAAAATTCTTGAGGCACCTACAGGACAAAAACCTGTCTTACCCAAAACTGTTCTGGTCTCTATTCAACATATTTTTTTCATCTTTTTTTTGATTTATTTAGATTTCGGATGAACACCTTTGAGCCAAAGGCTCTTTTACATAGGTTCCACGTCAAGGACAATAAAGGCAATACAACATTCAGGAAAACAAAATAAGTCAGGGTAAACTTATATGGAGTGCCATGGCAAAGGCAAAAAGAGTAGGTGAGTTAGGCAATATAATTGTATATTCATACTGCAGGATGGCAAGCAACAAGAACAAGTTAAATTATAAGAAACAGAAAAAATTGCACAAGAGTAAACCCAGAGGTACAGCCATGGGGCCTTGTCAAAAGTGTGAAGTGGGAAGGGGTAAAGGGCAAGAAGCCTCAGCCCAGATTCAAGCCATGACAGGTAGGACAGCTGGTAGTGAGCTCAGCCAGGTTGATTGTGGAGGGTGGATATCAGGGGGTAGGTTGCAGAAGCAGGATAGTAGGGTAATAGGAGCTGCTGGCATAGTAGAAGTTTGAGCCTAGAGAGGAGGCAGGGGTAGAGGGGGATGGGTAGGTTTAGTCAGGTGGCTGGGGTAGATTGGATTGTAAGGAGGATAGTAAGGTAGGTGGAGGAAATGGGAGGTGTGCTGGGGGCTATGGTGTTGTGGGTAGGGTGGGGGCAGGTGGAGGGAGAGGGGAGGTTAATTGGAGGGACAAGGACATTGTATCATGTATAACAGTCGCAGGAGGCTCGGGCTACAAGTTGGCCACAGAGCTTTTGTTTGACAGGGCCGATGGTGGATGTGTCGGTAACCTCCCTGGGCAGAGAACTGAAGCATTTTGGGGCTCTGAATGCAAAAGACCGCTGTCTTTGAGAAGTACAACAGCGGGGGACTTTTAGGGAGGAGTTATCAGAACTTCTGGTGTGGCAAGTACTGCAAGAAGGGATAAGGAGATTCTGCACTCCAGGGGGCAGCAGACCAATGGAGGCCTTCTTTACCGCAAGACAGGTGTGGTAGAAAATTCAGCCATGTAGTTGTAACCAATCGGCCTGTTCATAGAGATCACATGTGTGTCCGAGGGGCAGCCCTTAGGAGAAGACGGCATGCTTTGTTCAAGGCTATAGATAATCTCCTTAGTGCAGAGTCCATTGCTGCTCCATAGATCACAAGCCCATAATCTATTAATGAGACAATGGAGCTTTGGATGGCTAGCTTGAGAGCTTGATCTGTTAGGCAGTGTTTATGCTTATACAGGAGACCGATGCAGGTATTCACAGATTTGGCAACAAGGTCTATATGGTTCTTGAAGGACAGGATAGAATTCAGAGTAACACCAAGATACTTGAAGGATTATGTCTGTTCTAGAGCTGTACCTGAGCAGTTCCTGATTATTAATGGTTCAGCTCGAAGTTTGCTGTGGGGGCTGTGGTAGAGCATACATTTCTTTTTCTTGTAATTGAACACCAATTTCTTCACCAAGAACCATTCCTCTATTTCTGAGCAGCTTTCCTGAAGTTGCCTCTTCAGCAGAGAGTAGTCAGAGTTCTTTGTGTAGATTACCGCATCATCTCTGTATAGCAGAACTTGTTTGGGGGCAGTGGTCTGGGAGCTTGTTAAGGAAAATGTTGAAGAGCAAAGGCCCAGGACTGAACCTTGTGGTACGCCTGAGAGGACAGGGAGCTTTGATGACAAGACGTTGCCTATTCTCACCTGCTGTGTGCAGTTGGAGAAGTAGCTGCAGAACCATCCAAGGGTATTTGGAGACAGGCCTAGTTCGGCTAGCTGTTCCAGCAGTAGGGGGTAAATGACTGTGTCAAACGCCTTGGAAAGATCAATAAAGGTGGCTCTGAAAAATTGACCCTGATCCAAAGCCTGCTGGATATAGCCCATGAATTCCAGCAGGGAGGAGGTGGTGCTGTGCCCTTTCCTAAAGCCATGTTGGTAGGGACACTGGAGATTATACTTATTCATGTACTTGACCACTTGTCTGCTACAATTCTTTCAAGTGCTTTGGATAGTGGGGGAAGAATGGAGATGGGGCCTGTAGTTGCCATGCAGGGCTCTGTCACCATTCGTGTATATGAGGGTCACCAGGGCTTGCTTCCATTTGCTGGGGAACTGGGAGAACATGAGGGACTTGTTGATGATCTTCGTAAGGGAGATAGAACTACATTGAGCATGAGATCAACGAGCTTCAGGTCCAGCATGTCTCCACTGTAACATACTCCTAAAAGGCTGCAATAGTGCAGTGCAATGTGATATTGTGGCTGATGGTATGACCTTCCAAGATCCTATGGCCACAGCTAATGCCTTCAATAAATTTTTCACAGACTTGGACAGGTGTAACACAAATCTCCAGAGGCCCTTCCCCACTCCTCTGATCAGTCCTAATCTGGATGCCAGTACCCAGAATTCCATTTCAGACTGATAAAAAGGAAAGAGGTATTGCACCTCCTAAACCACTTAAAGGCTGAAGATTCAGCTGGGCACTACAGACTTGAACCTAAGCTTCTCAAGATTGCACTTCCCGGCATCGCATCCCTTGTGACTATTTTGTTTAATAAATACCTACTTGAAGGGAGAGTCCCTGAGTGTTGAAAAGTAGCTCTAGTGATTCCACTACACAAAGGGGGTCCCAGAGAACTCATAGAAAACTATCGATCTATACCCTTACTAAGTTCTCTGCCCAAAATCCTTGAAAATATGTTTATAATCAGCTGCAGGATTACTTAGAATTGCACCAGCTGCTCACTGATAGGCAACATGATTTCAGGAAAAGGCATGGGACTAATACTGCCTTGATCAGGCTGTCAGCAGATATACTTGAGGCCATGGACAAGGGGTTTGTAATGGATGCTACATTTATAAACCTCACCAAGGCCTTTGGCCTAGTGAACAATAACCTGCTGTTAGCTAAACTAGAGGTGCTCGGTCTAGATTGTCATGCCAGCCTTTGGATCTCTGACTACTTAACAAAAAAAACACCAGAAGGTAAAGAAGAAAGATGTTCTGTCTGCAAAAATGCCAATAACTGATGGTGTTCCTCTGGACTCCATGTTGGAAGGACCCACTGCTTTTTCCCCTGTTTGTTAAATGATTGACCCACAAACTGTGCTGGTGCTAATGTGTTGCTCCATGCAGATGATGCCGTTTTGTACAGGAGCTCCAGCAATACTGGTCTGATTGGCATGCGACTTGCTAGTGACTTTCATGAACTAGAAAATGGTTCATAGATAACAAACTTGTCCTCAGCTCAAAAAACAAAAACAGAAACAAAAGCCATTTCACTCCCCCTCCATAAAGACGGTGATCCAACACGCCCTGGAAACTATAGACCTATCTCTCTCCTTCCTTTCCTTGCTAAACTACAGCAGTCACTAGTTCACTCCAGATTAGTTGACTTCCTTGACTTCTCTTCCTTCCTATCCCCTTTTCCAGACTGGCTTCAGAAAAAAACACTCCACTATCACCTCCCTTCTCCGTGTCACTTACTCTATCCTTATGAGGATGGGCCAGGGCCTCATCACTGCAGCCATTTTTATTGATTTAGCTAAGGCATTTGATTCAGTATATCACCCTCTCCTTTTAAACAAGCTGGCCTCAGCTGGTCTCTCCACTTCTGCAGTTCGGTGGTTCCTTTCCTACCTGACTAACTACCAGCAATCTGTGCAAGTGGGTGTTGCATTGTGCCCCTCTTCCCATTTTTGCAGGAGTCCCCCAGGGCTCTATCCTGAGCCCCATACTATTCTCTATTTTTCTCAATGATTTTCCCTTCATCTCATCTCATAGTCATATGTATGCCGATGACATTGTCCTCTACGCATCCTCACTCCAACTCGATTTTGATAATGTACTATGCTGGTTCCGAGCCAACCAGCTCAAAGTAAATACCAAGAAAACAGTATCCATGACCTTTGGCACCAGCCAAAAGCTAGCAAGGCTATCCTCTCTTCCCGTCTTCTCCACTCTTGATGGTACCCAACTGGAGGTAATCCACACTTATAAATACCTTGCTGTGTGGCTTGACAGCAACCTAGACTTCTCAGCACAGCAACCCTATACACTCACAACTTTGACCCAAACTAGGCATCCTCTACTGTAACAAGGATAGTCTGTCCTCTGAAGTTTGCAAGGACCTGCTTGCCAAAATAATCCTCCCTATTTTTGACTACGCAGATGTTGTCTACAGTGTAGCCCCTCCCTCCACTCTGGGCAGGATGGACACCCTCTGTAATGCCTTCTGTCACTTTGCTACTAACTCTCCTCCCCGCACACATCACTGCTCCCTTTATTCCACTCTTTCTATCACACCCTTACCCTCATGCTGCCTTTCCCACCTTCCTCTCTTATTGGAAAATACTGGTTTGCCACACTCCCAGGGTGCCATAAATAAATAAAACTACTGCTAACTTTCTATCTATTCTCTCAACTCTTCCCCTCAGCTCTCTCCTCCTATCACCTTCACTCTACAGACTCCTGTTCCTTCTTGATCCCTCACCCTCGCTCTAGAGCTGGTCAGGCTGCCTTCTCTTACTGGCTCCCCTCCCTTTGGAACTGGCTCCCTCCTCCTCCTCTTCTTCACCATGCCTCCTTCCCTGCTACCTCTAAAGTGGTTGGTAAAGCCAACCTCCTACTTGCTTCTGCCTCCCTCCCTAACCTCCCCTTCTCCCCCTCCCCTATCTCTCTCCCCTGCTACCTACCCTATACCTATTTGCCTCACTCCCTCACCATCTCACTCTTGCCTGAGGCTTTATCTCACAAAATTTCAATCTGTCTGATCCCACCCCCAGCACCTCTGTAATCCTTATATTGACTCCGGTGCTCAGTAATGCTGCCTTTTTAGCCTCAGTGCATTCCTACCACAGTTTTGCTGCCACTGTATTGCACCTTAATTATTTCTGTTTTTTTACACTTCTGTTGATTGTGATTGCTGCTTATTTTTGTTCCCCTTTCCCCTTCCCCCAGGTTGCACCTGGAAATGAGCCTCAACTCAGTGTGTCTTTCCCGGTTACCAAAATTTAAATAAATGACTAAACAAATAAATTAAATAAATAAAGGTTTCAGTTCTAGACACCTTGGCACTGCCAGGCAACATTTGTTACTTTTAAGCATGTCTGCTGGTGTACCCATTGAGGTGGTTGAATCAGTTAAATACCTAGGTGTACACTTAGACCAGGAACTCGCTTTTAAATGCCATATTGACCATACCGCCAAGTCTCTGCACCAGAAAAATGGGTTGCTCTATCAACTGAGCAGTTATCTAATTGAGGATTCATGTTCTGTTACTAATGCTATGCTGCTACCAACACTAACGTATGGAGCCCCAATATTGCAGTCTCTAATAGCTTCAGAAGCAAATAAACTACTGATCTTATACAATAAAATAGGTCAATTTGCTGCCATTGCCCAGCCAAGGGCAGACTATTGGGATGTCTTCCATTCCCTAAACTGGCCCTCCATAGAAGGGAGGTTTGAATACCCTCTCCGTTGCCTTGTTCACAAAATCATCCATAGTGTGTCTCCCTCCTCCCAGTATTCCTAGTATTAGGGATGTTCTAGCTAAAAAACTGCTCAGGAGAACACTTTGGTCATCCAGACACACTCTCCTAGTGATTCAGAGAACAAGATCTTCTGTGGGTAAGAGAGCCTTTGCCCACTCTGCCCCCTTAGTCTGGAATGCCCTCCCAGCAGCACAACAAGAGTGTTCCTCCCTTGGGGACTTCAAAAAGGGGATCAAGGCATTTCTTTTGTATCCTGTGTCTTCTGCCTGTATTTTCACTGTTTTACAACCTTGAAGTTACTTGAACCTGCTTTACTATATATGTCCTACTGTCTTTTTTTACCTAATTCCATGGTAAATCAGTGATGCCTATGCAATCTGTTTGTGTTGTTTTGTAATCAGATGTTTACTAACTGGTTGTAAATAGACCTTGCATCATTCCTTATGTATCTCCCATTGACTTCTGCATGTATGCTATGCTATGTTTCTATACATGCGTAATTAATCCCTAAGTGCCCCTGAAAAAGGGACTTTTAATCTCAGTGAGCCTATCTAGCTGACAAATTAAAAAAATAAATAAAATACCTGTACATTTCTCATAGGGCTTTTGATACAGCCACTGCACCATTTTAGTTGTCCTCATCACGACAGCCTCTACCCTGTCTATGTCCTTCCTGATATGTGATCTTCAGAACTGGACACAGTACTCTAGGTGGGGTATCACCAGCAAGCTATACAGTGGTAACACCACCTCTCTCCTTCTGCTGATCAAACCCCTCCCTATGCACACCAGCATCCTGCTGGCCCTACCTACTGCCTTGTTGCATTGCCTTGCCACCTTGAAGTCATCAGATATGATTATCCCAAGGTCCCTTTCCTGTTTAGTGTCTGTCAACACCTCTCCCTTAATTGTATTCTCTGCCTCTCAGGTTCTGTGCCTTAAGTGTGCATGATTTCACACTTTTTCACACTGAAACCCAGTTGCCATGCCCTTGACCTCTCCTCGAGTTCTCTCAAGTCTCTGCATATTCTCTCCACCTTCTCTGGAGTATCTACCCTATTGCTGATTTTGATGTCATCTGCAGAGGAATACCTGCACTTCCAGCTCTTCTGCCATGTCACTTAAAGATATTAAAGAGGACTGGTTCCAGTACTAAGCCCTGAGGTACCCCACTGGTCACTCACCTCTTCCCAGAGTAAGTGCCATTTACCACCACCCTCAGTCACCTATCTATCAACCAATTTCATAACCCAGTTTATCACCTTGGGACCCACCCTCAAACTGCTCAGTTTTATTATGAGACTCCTATGTGGTACAGTGCTTAACGCCTTGCTGAAGTCTCAGTAGACCATGTCCACTGCCCCACAATGACCGATTTTCCTGATCACCCAGTCAAAAAAATCAATTAGGTTAATCTGATATGACCTCCCAACCCCTTGTGAGCCCATGATGACTCGGGTCTTGTAACCCGCTGAATTAAAGATATTCCATTAGCGTTTCCTTTAGAAGCATCTCTATTAACTTTCCCACCACTGACATCAGGCTGACTGGCCTATAGGTACCAGCCTCCTTCCTGCTGCCACTTTCATGAAGCGGGACTACATCTGCTCTCCTCCTGTCCCCTGGAACCACACCTGTTTTTAGTGTGTTGTTGAACATGGTTGTCAGAGGTGCAGGTAGTACTTCTCTGAGATCCCTCAGCATCCTTGGGTGTACCCTATCCAGTCCTATAGTATTATCCACTTCCGTGTTCACAAGTCCTTTCAGGACTCTTTCCTCTGTGAATGGACTTGTGTCTACCTCCCTCCCTCCCAGTGTTCTTTCTGATTTTATGTGGTCCATCCTCCTATTCCAGTGTGAAGACTGAATAGATGTTATTTGTTCAGGATATCTGCTTATTCCTGATTTCCCTCTGCACAGTCTACCCCTGTCCTTCTTAACCTCATAGTCCCTCCCCTTGTCTTTCTGTTATAACGTATTTACATAAAAAAGGTCTTGTCCCCTTTAGTTACCTTTTTGGCAGTCTTTTCCTCGGTTTCAGCCTTTGCACCCCTCACCACCTTCCCTGCTTCTCTCTGCTTTTCCTGGTACACCTCATTATCCTCTTCCCTCTGCATCTCTTTGTACCTCATGAGTGCTACCCTTTTAGCCTTCACCTTTGCAGCCACTTCCCTTGATAATCATAGTGGTCTCATTTTTAGGGCTGCAGTGGATAGAGCACTGAAGACCTTTTCGTGATCGATGAGATAAAGGACTCTGCAATCCTTCTGAATGAACATGTTGAACTTGCATCACAGTCACCTCTGTGTCTGTGAAGCAGTCTGCCCAGATTATTCCTACTGACTGCAGCACTGCTGGTGGTCACGGTGGAACACAGCACACTCTGTCATGTCCAAGATGGCCACCACACTCTACTGTGCATATGCTAGCAGTCACACATGTGGTGGCCATCTTGGTCATGGCAGAGTGGGCTGTGTTCTGCCGTGACTGCCTATTTTATTTATAGATTTTTTATATAATAGAAATTCCCCCCACCCAATCCTCCTTCTCAGCACCCACCACCACCCCCCAGAAACATTGAAATAACACTGGTGGTGCCCAATCCTCCAGTGTCACACTCCTGTTCTCCCCCAATTATTTTTCTCCTCCCTCCCGACCTTCTCTCTCAGTCAGCACCCACCAACCCCCAGAAACATAACTGTTACACTGGGGGTGCCCAATCCCTCAGTGTCGCGATTGGGAATCCTTGGTCCATTTTTATTTCCACCTGTAAAAAACAGTCCACTGATGTCTTTTGCAGCTGTTTCTTACACCCCACCTGACCGTCACACTCAGCACCCACCACCCCACACCCTCCCAAGCCCTTACTTACCCATCGGGGTCCAGTGCCATAATCTTGTTTGGACTGTAGACTCATCTTCACTCTTCAAAGCAAGACCGCAAACTGAAGACACAGGTGTACAGTTCAATGTAGTTCAATGAAGTTTTGAACTTAATGCCATAACTTGGGCATTTTTACATATTTTGGGCCCACATTTTCAATATGCCGTCTTTGGAACCCCACCTCATGAACAATGTAACTGTCATTAGGCAGATCTGTTCAGAAAGAGGATTTTGTGTCCCTGCACAAAATCACCTTTTGGCCAGCAGTTGAACATTTTCTCTGCCCTTGTTCATGAGGTGGGGTCATAAGAAAGCTATGTTGAATGTTCAGTGTGAAAATATTGGAAAACAACAAAATTATGAGCCTATGTTGAATTTATGTGAACGCAGGCTCATAACTCTGGTACTTTTCAATATTTTTGCCCCAAATTGGCAACATTGCATATCTTTACAGCACCTCATGAATGTGAAATCTGTAATTTTTCAAATCCTGTCCAAAATGTTTTTTTTTTTTTACATCCCAAAAGGTGATGTCACGGTCCCTGAACAAAATCACCTTTCAAGCACCAGATGAAAATTTTCTCTGCCCTTGTTCATGAGGTGGGATCATAAGAAGGCTGTGTTGAAGGTTTGGCGCAAAATTATTAAAAGACATCCAAGTTATGAGATTACATAGAATTTTGTGAACACATGCTTGTGACTTTGATAATTTTCAATATTTTTTACCCCAAATTTACAATATAGCCATATCTTTACAGCACCTTATGAATGTGACAGCTGTTCTTTTTTAAATCCTGGCCAATATGTTTTTTTTTATATCCTAAAAGGTGATTTCATAGTCCCTGCGTGAAATCACCTTTGGCCAGGAGTTGAAAATTTTCTCTGCCCTTGTTCATGAGGTGGGGTCATAAGAAGGCTATTTTGGAAATTTGATATAAAAATATTAAAAAACAAAAAAGTTATGAGCCTACATTGATGCATGCTGGTAAGTTTGGCAATATTCAATATTTTTACCCCAAATTTTCAGCATAGCCATTTCTTTACAGCACCTCATGAATGTGACAGATGTACTTTTTCAGCTCTTGCCCAAAATGTGTTTTTTGCATCCCAAAAGTTGATTTTGCAGTCCCTGCACAAAATCACCTTTAAGCCAGGAGTTGAATGTTTTGTTTGAGGCAGGGTCATAACTAAGCTATGTTGAAAATTTGGTGTAAAAATATTACAAAATAACGCATTTATATAAATGCAGGCTTGTACTTTGGTAATTTACAATATTTGTACCCCAAATTCCTCAGCTGCAGCCCTATCGGCTCTGGTCAGAGTTTGTTTCACCTCTTCGTGCTCACTTCTTTCACACAGAGGTTTGTTGCCTTTCACTGTGCCATCCGTTAATTTGCCTCACTGTTCCTCCATCCCACAAAGGAGAATCCTCCCCTACTTGGTCATCTCTGAGGCATTCATATTTTTTTTTGAAATGTGTCCTCTTGTAAGTCCAGGACCCTCATCCTTGTGTGGTCTTCCTCTGCTGCTGTCCTTGTGTTAAATTACACTATACTGGGGTCGCTAGTCCCCAGGTAGCATCACCTTGATTTCTGAAGTACTTTCCCTGTTTGTGAGTACTATGTCCAGTATTGCCCCATCACAAATGTGCTCCTTGACTAGCTGCCTGAGAAACACCCCTTGCAGGAAGTCTAGGATGTCCCTGCTTCTAGCCGAGACCACGGCTGGGAGGTTCCAGTCTACATCCAGCAGTCCCCTACCAGCAGCACCTCCCCTTTTTCTGCCACTGTGCTGATGGCTTTCCTCATTGCTTTATCCAGTTCTACCATCTGTGTTGGAGGTCTGTATATCACCTCAGTGTGAATGGTTGTTCTCACTCCTGTCTTAAGGATGACTCAGAGTATCTCCAGCCCCTCATTTACCTCTGATTTCCTTGTATTTCTAGCTCCCTGATAATCTACAGCATACCCTTCCTTCCCTCCCTATCATTCCTGAACTGAGAGTAGCCTGGTATGCCCATGTCATGGTCATGGCTATCTGTGCACCATGACTCACTAATGGCCACAATATCCAGGTCCACCTCTTCCATGATGGCTTCTAAGTCTGGAATTTTATTTCCAAGACTCCTTGTGTTTGCACACATGGCCTTCTACACCTTGCTCCCACTCTACCGGCAACCCTACTTCCTCCCCTTGTGCCCTGCTTCATTTTCCACTCTCTTTTTTCATGAACCCCTGTACCCCCACCTCCATTACTGGCTGTGACTCCGACACCCCCAGCTTACCCCTTGGGGTGGGAATGTGGCACCTGAATACAGTGCCACATATGTGGGACTAGAATCAGAGCTGGCCCTGGAGGCTGATTACGGGCCAAGGGCAGGCATCATTAATGGTGGCCGCAAGCAGGATTTTTCTCTTTTTTGTCCCCATGGGTGGGGACATGTAATGAGGTCCAGCATCCACCCCACTGCTCTTTATCTTTTAGATGCTGGTGCTTGTGTATCCTCCTGGCCTTCACCAGGAGTCATACAGCACCGGGCATTCACCCCAGCCCTTCCCCCAGAGGAGAAGAAGAGCAGCCCTGAAGGAGCTCGATCCTTCCCCCCTGCCGGCCCTCCTGTTCCCGGGTCCATTCCCAAACCAGGGTCGCTGACATCGCATACGGAAATCTAACCTCTGCGCTAGTGGGCTGGCTATAAGGACAACAGTTCTATTACTAGATGGCTTTCAAAGTCCTGCCCTTGATCTGAGTGTATCCTTGGGGGGGGGGGCTCCGTAATGCACAAATAATTTTTCAGCTAGGACCTTGGCAACCATGGAAGCTTTTTGATCCTTGTCAGACATGCCTGGGCATATCTAGAGAAATGATCAGTGACTACCAAAATATTTGAAATGTTCTTGGAGTCAGGTTCCAAACAGAGAAAATCTATGCACACTAATTCCATAGGTGCACTTGTCACAATGTTTTGCAGTTAATCTGCTTTTAGCCTCAGCACAGCCTAACCCTCCACTGAGCCCCTCATCCCCATTGCAACATCCAGGTACTAACCTCACCCAGTCCTCCCCTCCCAAGGTGGGGTGTTCACTGGGGGCTCCCTACTGCCAGAAGACTGGATCCAGATTGCTACCCCCATGGCTTACCTCCCATAGCAGGGTCTGATGGCAGGGGCTACCCACCATCAGTACAGATCTTGTGTAGGAGAGGGGTCCTGCAGTCTGGTGCAGAGCCTGCAGAGGGTAGGCTTCATCCATGCTGTGACTGGCCTATTTTTTTCCAGTTATTCATGGAGGGATGAATGTGCAATGCTGTCTAGATGTCCCACGTGTGCTACCATACGTGGAACGTCGATGACTACCAACCCTCCAATCCCCATTACACCAGTGCTGGCTGCTGAATCCCAAGCCTCTGCTAGGGGCCAGACAGGTACTGGGACCTGCATCTCTCCCAGCCCAGAGGAAGAAAGCCATCCTCTGGATGCTCAATGCCCCTCTCCCCAGCCATCCCCTGGTGAACCGAGTCCATCACCAAACCAGGTTGATGGCATGGTGGCAGGTGAGGCAAAATAGGTGCTTTTGCTCTCCATGCCACTGGGCCAGCCACACTTGTCACAGTGTTGACCAGTGGGGCATCCTATGGGGAAAGAATTTTTCACTGGACACAACTACTGCAGGTTTTGCAGTATTGTTCCACTTCACTCCCCATACATGGCAAATAGAAATGAGCACAAGCCAAGCCCAACATCCACTCACTCCCTAAATGTCCCACGTCATCATGCAAAGCCCGGAGTGCCACTTTTTTTTGCTTGGTTGGCAGAACTAATTGCAGATGAGGGAACCCTTGTGAGCTTTGGATTTCTCTGTACAATAAACTGTCCTTCAGTTTAAGCCTTGGCTACTCTTGCAACAACAATTTCACATCTGGATCATTTGTGACTACATGGGTGGCATCACCCACTTTCTGCAGGGTGTTAACAAAGTATTTAATACTGGGGTCCAGTCTTTGTTTTTTTTTTGCTAATCTTGTAGAGTCAGTTGTGGCAACAAGTTTAAGTTCAAAGCAGCTAAGTTGCAATAGGCAGTTGGGAGACAATCACAAGAGGCACCAATGCTGTCCACAAGATGAATGGCAGTTTCTGTAGCACGCTGCTCATCTGTGTCAAACTTTTTGTATAAGGCTTCTACAGTCTGGTCTGGAATTCATACCCAGGCTTCTTTGTCTGTGTTGGATGCCACTGGGCATTGTGAGAGCGTGTCAGCATCTGTGTGATTCAGTCCAGGCCTGTATTCCACACAATAATCACAGGTGGACAATGCTGAAAGCCACCTGTGTCCAGCTGCATCAAGCTTTGTAGTAGTTTATACATATGTCAGTGAATTGCTATCAGTTTTGACTGTAATGGGTGCCCCATAAAGATATTCATGGAACTGGTCCACAATAGCCTACTTGAGAGTGAGGAACTCTAACTTGTGTGCTGGATACTTTTACTCAGCACTTTTCAAACTTCTACTTTGAAAGCCAACTGGCTGCAGTCCTTCTGGATAGCTTTGGTAAAGGACTGCCCCAAGACCACTGAAACTGGCATCTGTATACAGAGAATAAGGCTTCTGGGAGTCTGCATATGCTAACACTGAGGCACGAGCCAGGTGGCAAATTATTTCTTCAAAAGCCTTGTCATGTTCAGTAGTCCATCTCTGTAGGAATGGTTCAGAAGGTTTAAAATATGGTTTGGATTCAGCAGTTGTAGCTGGGTCTTTTTGATTTTGCTTTTGTTGGTGGGCGGATAGCCTTGTGTCCCAAACAAATACTTTTTGTTTGTTCAGCTTAACGCCATTACAATAAATAATAATTCACAATATCAACATTAAAATACATACATCATACATTTCTATAACACATTAATATGTGCATGATATATTTGTTTCTAATACATTAGGTACAGTCAATTCTCCATTTCTTTGAACATTTATATAACACATACCCTACAATTTAATGGATTTTAAAAACCGTGCAAGTCTTGTCAACACCTGCTTGTCACTGGATTTGTACAACTTCATTATTATCTGGTTTGTGGGGAGACCAATGTCCTTTAAAATAGGGCCCAACCAGAAGTGTCTGTGTTTCTCATACAATGGGAAAATCAAAGTAACATGTTCTAAATCATCCACCATATCTAGGTTACACACACACTTATCACTTTTCAGACCTGCTCTTTTTTGTGGTTAGTACATATATTGACAGTTGTATAATTCCATCCTAAATTTCGTTATTGTTCTACTTGAGTCTGGACAGGCTAATACTGTTAGGTATGGTTCTAATTTATGGCATAGCGTCAGTGTTTTATACCATTTGAAATTGTTATATGTCTTTATCTGTTCCATGTCCTTGCTGTTATAAATATTTCTAACTCACTCCTTAACTTGAAGTTCTATTTCTTTAAAGGGAGTACAATAAACTTGATATAACAAGTGTCCCAACCCCATTGAATCTAGATGAGTTGCTACACATTCTATATTTGGAAATCTAAATCTCATGGCTGTGTATTCTGTCTCTTCCTCCAAGCACATCCTAGGCATCCTTTAATCTGAGCATAAAAATAAGTAGAAATATAATTCTCCTTTCTGCGATATAGGCTTCAATCGGAAGTTGTCCTAATTCAACTCTTGTTATTGCAGCAGGAACAGATTTTGGTATTTTAAGGATAAACCTGTAGAGTTTATTTAATTGTACTTCTAACTGCTTAGAACCTGTTACTGCCCATACCTATGCAGCATAAAGTATTGTTTACTAGCATGTATTTTAATATCCACTACCTTCAAAAGACCCTTGACTGTTCAATTTCCCATCTGAACTGAAAATCTCTGAAAGGCACTAAAGGCAGTAATTGCTTTATGTTTAACATAATCTTGTTGTTTATTCCACCTGGTGCACTGAAAAAAATTCACCCCCAAATAAAAATATGTTTTAACTGTCTCAATTTTTGTTTTATTAATAAAAAGCACAGGTGTTCTTTTGTGTCTGTTTCCAAATATTAACATTTGGGTTTTACTTATATTAATCACTAGTTTGTTTTTATTGCAAAGTGTAAAAAATAATGCAACTTTTCATTGCAAACCCCAAAATGATGTTGACAAAAGAATAAGGTCACCAGCAAAAGCTAGCAAGGAGATTTTTTTTATCTTTGATAGTAGGAGAATGAAAGTCAGGATGTTCCATCTGAACTATAATTGTATTGTTATACAAATTAAATAGAAAAGGAGCCAAAAAGCAACCCTGTCTAACCCCAAGATTTGTTCTTATCTCAGGAGTAAGATCTCCATTTTGATTAATTTTGACCTTTTGCTAAGTGTCTTTGTGTAGCCTAATCAAAGTATCTAAAAGGACAGGATCTATATTGTGGAAGTACAATTTGTCCCATTATAATGTACGACTAATCAGATCAAAGCCGGACTTCAGGTCCACAAAGCAGCAGTACAACCTTGACTTTCTGACCAAATGCGATAAGGCATAACAATGTTGCACTGTTGAACTGTGGGCCCTAAAGCCGTTCTGACACTTACTCATAATGCCAGCCCCTCTGCCCACAGTTGAAGTCTGTCCAGAATTATTTGACAAAAGGTTTTTTGTAAAGTATCGATAAGACTGATGGGTCTATACATTGAGGGATCAGTTGGACTGCTCTTCTTATATATTGGACATATAATACTACCTTTCCAGTTTGGTGGGATATCTGCTCCCTGTATGATTGTATTAAAATAAACATAAAGAAGAGGGAGGCACCATTCCGAGTTGTATTTTTACAACTCAGCCACTATATCGTCTGGCCCTGGAGCCTTATTATCCTTTAAGCTCAATATTGCACTATAAATTTCCTCTTTACTAATATAAAATGGTCTGGGATAGTAATACGCCACCTTATAGGTCCTGTCCATTTCTTCATCAGCAGAGTAATAAAGTGATTCGAAATAACCCATCTATGTATCAGATGTAACAAAGGTTTCTATTCCGATAGTAGGCTGTTGATATCCTTGGCTAACTAGTAGCCAAAATGTTTTGTTGTCCCTTTCATACATCGACTGCTGCAGTTTATCCCAATTGCCAATCTGAAATTTACTCCTTTCATTCTCCGGCACCATCTTATAATTTCTCCTTGCTTTATTTAACTGCCTTGTACAAATTTTACTTGGGCTGCACTTCACATAATGTACCATTTTGTTTAATTGTTTTTTAGCATTTTTACAAGTTCTATTAAACCAAGATCCTGCCCTATTTGGTCTATTGATTTTATACAGGAATGGTTTGATATAGTTCAAGATTGTACATAGTAGCAGATTTTGGTCCGATTTACTGTCCATTTCTATAATGGCCTGCCTCCATTCTTTGAGTCTACCAGACTCCAATATTCCTATCAATTTATTACTCAGGGTCGATGTCCATTTTATCCTATGGGAATTCTGAAATATCATATTCCAACACTAACGGGGAATGTGCAGATTCTGAAAGGTCTAAAACACTGAATGTTTTTATTTATGTATTTGTTTGTTTGTTTATTTATTTATGTCTTTGTTTACCGAGTAAGTGCACTGATCCAGAGAACTATTTTCAGTCATGACCTGAGCCACAGGGTGGCAAGCAACACAAAGAAACACAGCAGCACATACAGGGAACTTCAATTTGTACTGTAAATTCACACCTTGTGCAGGAAGTGGTGTAGAAAAAAAAGAAATACAAATAACTTAATAGTACAATGGAGGCAGGGGAAGGCAATGGCCAGACACACATAGTGTGAAAAGTGAGCCATACATAGCAATAGAAATAACATAAGATACAGGAGCCACGTTACATGGTGCAGGAGAACATATGAAGTATTATAAATATGATGTGAGACCAGTTTAGTACAGTCATCAGTAAAGTTGTGGGGGTTCATATTGTCAGATTCTCACATCAGTTTCAGGGATTTGAGGTAGTGAGGGAAGGAGGGTTATAGACAACTACAGAGATGAGGGAGGAGATAACAGGAGGGCCAGGGAAGTGGAAAGGAGACATGGACATTAGGGTGCCTTAGAGTTACTTACTGGGAGCAGGGACAGTCAGCAGCTGCTAGGAGCCAGATTTTCATGGTCTGTTTGAAGGCAAGGTGTGTCAGAGATGCATGGACAAACTGTGGGAGCTTGTTTCATAGGGAGGGTGCAGAGACGGAGAAAGCTCTACTTCCCATTGTCATGGAGATGTGGGGTGTCTACAGTGGGGGGGACTGAGGATGCCCTAAGTGCCCTAGGAGCCATTCTGTCTGTCAAGAGGAGATTGTAAGGGGATAGGTATCAATATCTTAGTGCATTCTCCACTAGGCAGCCCATCGCATAGTCAAAGCGACCTTGCACAGGGAGCCAGCCAGGGACTAGTAAAGAGTGCAGTGGTGGGTCCGGTGGAGAGCTTGAAGGACAGAACAACAGATAAAGTTATAGGTAGTGTTTAGTCTTGATTTCAAGGTGGGGTATATGAGGGAGTAGATGGGGAGCAGTAGTCAAGTATAGGCAGTAGGTTGCCATGGGTAATGCAAGGCATGCTTCAGCCGATAGAAGGTAGTTGAGTCTGTAGGCAGCCCCAAGTTTTTGGTGAATTCTCTGCACAGTGTTGTTAACATGCTCAGTGAAAGAGAGGGAGGGGTTAAGAGTGACACCTAGGTATTTAAAAGATGGGGCATCATCAAAAGGGCTGCCTGCTGGGGTGCATACAAGGAGGGAGGAGTCGAATTTGGCAGCTTTGGTGAGGAAAGGTTTGGAACCAAAAAGCATGGACTTAGTCTTCTTTTCATTGACTAGCAGCCTGTTGGTGAGGAACCATTTATGAGCAGAGCCATAGTTGTGTGTGAGGATGGACGAGATGGGCTTGATGGATTTATTACTGTGGTAGAGAACCAGGTTGTCTGCATAAAGGAGCGCTTGACAGCTGAGGCTATCCCTTGGGAGTGCATCAATGAAAACAGAGAAGAGCAGGGGTCCAAGTATGAAACCATGGGGGACTCCAGTACGTACAGGGAGGGCAGCAGAGGAGGCATTGTTGATGATGACAGACTGAGACTGATTGGACAGATAGCTGCAGAACCAGGCTGCAGTTCTGCCGGAGCAGCCAAAGAGAGACAGGGTTGAGTGGAGGAGGTGGTGGTTAACAAGGTTGAAAGCCTTTGCCATGTCTATGAAGACAGCTCCTGTGGCTTTGCCTTGGTCCATATTTCTCAGCACAAGATCAGAGAAAAGGGCCAAAGCAGAGGAGGTACTGTGGTGCTTGCAGAAACCATGCTGGAGAGGACATAAGAGGTTATGCTTTTCAAGATGCATTGAGAACTGGAGGTGCACAATGTTTTCAAGCAGTTTGCTCAGGTCAGGGAGTAGGAAGATGGGCCTATAATTATCAAGGGATTGGGGGTCGCCTCTTTTGAAGATGGCCATGACATTTGCATGTTTCCAAGAGTTGGGAACCATAGAAGATGTAAGGGCAAAGCTGAAGAGGAAGGTGAGGGGTTCAATCAGTGCAGGGCAAATGAGTTTAAGAAATGCGGGGTATAATCCATCACTCCTAGGTCTGCCTTTGGCAGGGAGAGACTTCAGGAGCTTACTAGTGTCTATATGCCCAATGACTTTGAAGTGGAAAGGTGGGGGCAGGATGGTAGCTGAGGAGGAGGGTGGTTGGGAGGTGGGTGGTTCAGGGCTGAGGACGCCTGTGGTGGGAGCTTGCTCAGATAGAGGGATAAATCCATGAACTTTGTGTTGAAAATATTTGCAGTCTCGGTAGGGTTTGAAATAGGACCAGAGGGGGATTTAAGCTGCGTTTATTGTCTACTGGACTTGGGGTTAAGGATAGACCCAATAGAGGCCCAGAAATTGCGTGGATTGCCAAGGTTGTCTTTCTGTTGATTAATGTAGAATTTGCGCTTGAGTGATTTTGCAGTCTGTTTTCAGGTGTTGCATAGCTGTCTGTAAGCATTCCAGAGGTGGGGAGAGGGTGATGCCTTATAGGCTTTCCATTTGTTATCCCAAGCTTTCATTAGTGCCAGCAGTTCTTTGGATAGCCAGCGGTTACAGCCCCCTCTTACCCTTTTGGTTGTGATGGGGAAATGGATGTCCAGTAGGTGGGAGAGTTTGGATGTGAGGTAAGTGACCGCATTGGATAAGCTGCTAATATGGTAGAAAGTCGACCAGTCTATAGCCCTTACATCATTAAGGACAGGGCTAGGGTCCAAGCAGTTAAAGTTCCAGAAAGACAAGAGTCTGTGAGGGGGCAGACAGATTTGGTAGACAGTATAGCATAGGTAGGGGTGTGGTCACTTATGGAGTCAGACATAGTGCCCGCTTGGAGGACCGAGTCAACCCAGTTTGTGATGACCCAGTCAATCAGGGAGTGATTATGCATACAAGTGTTATATCTGGTGGGGGAGGAGATAATTTGCTCTAGGTTGGGTACTTTCAGTGCACTAGAGTAGTCCGGTGAATTGTCATCCATCCAGTTGAGATTGAAATCCCCAAACACAATTGTGTCTCTTAGGGGTATTGTACTGCCTATGCCATTTAGGAAATTTGATAGACCTGGGATACCTCCTGGGGGGTGGGGTTATAGCAACAACCCAAGTAAAGTTTCTTGGATGCACCTAGGATTACCTCCGCAAGAAGCCACTCACTCTGAGAGGTAGGAGTGAATCAGCTGACGATAGTGGCAGTAATGTGGTCTTGCATATACAGTGCCACACTCCCTCCCTTCTTTTGTCCTGATCTGTCTAATCGTAGGAGTGAATAACTGTCCAGGTTGAATGAGGAGTCAGGGTGGTGGGGTTTCAGCCAGGTCTCAGTGAGACCTAGTGCCTGTGGCTTGTAGAGAGATACCCACACCTCAAGCTCATGGAACTTTGATGGGAGGCTGCAGATATTCATGTGGGCAATGTTTAGTCAATGGTGTCCTGTCAAGGTGATGTCCATGTGGTTGATGTGGGTGTTTATGGGTCCATGGTTACTCTGTACATCACCAGAGAGGAGAATCAGTGTAAGTGGGGGGCAGATAGGAGGGAGCCAATAGGGGGATTGAAGAGTGAGGGAGTGCATAAACATGTTGAGCTGATGGCATTCATAGTTAGACAGTAGTGCCAGGAGGGTTGTACTCCTGAGTGTAAGTTCATGTCCATTCACAATGATCATGGTGTATGAGAGACTGTATGGGGATTGGGAGGAGCTTAGTTTTTGTTGGTCTATGGCTAAAACTGATGCACAGGCATCAGTTGCCAGCAGCACCGTGGGCATGAAGACCAGCATAAGGAGCAACACACAAGTGCTAATTTTAAGAGGTATTCTGGTTGCAACAGAGAAATTCTGTGAAGAGAGGAGAAGAACAGAAAGGAACCTTGTGAAAGGGGGTGTAGCACTGTGGCGGAGGAGACTGGCAGGCAGCACCAGGAAAGCTGTGGGCAGTGAGCGACCACTCTAGAGGAGGGATTGTTTAGCAGTTACTTTAAGGGAAAGGAGGTGCTTAATAGTGTAATTTGATGGTGGCCACAGCAATACTGTAAGCCACTTAAGTTGCAGTCCCTGAGATGAGCACCTTAGTATGTAACTAAGTTAGTACCTTTGGCTTTGGGTTGGGTTGTGTTTAAAGCTTTGAGAGCCAATGGGTGCAGGGAAACTGGTTGAGGGCTTAGATCTACTTAATAGAGGTCGGGGCCGGGTTGGGGGGCATGACTAAAAATGCACACTAGGAAAATATTGCAGGCAGTTTAGAAAGCAGGCAATTGTTTAAATTTGGTGTCTGGTGCTTGGGGACGGCAGTGGGGACCAAGCTGTAGTTCCCAGTCCTGGCTAGAGGCCCTTGTCCAATCATGGCACTTAATCTCTGTTGGGAACCAATCGGAAAGTCCAAGTCTTCAAATGCAGCCAATCGAGGAGGAGCCAGTGCCAGGTTATGAATTCGGCTCTGAGAAATGAGTGAGAGGTGTACCTGAAGTGTTCTGTGGCTGGTGGGCATAGCAGTGACAGCAGCAGGAGAAATGCCGTGTCCTGAGGAACTTGGCACAGCTGCTTCTGACTGCAGATGCCCCTAGGCAGCTTCCTTGAGCTGGAGAGAGAGAGAGAGAGAAAGAAAATGTAGGGATATTAAATAAAAAAGGGCAGGAAACTGTGGGCAGAGGACAGACAGGGTAGGGAGACAGGCTGACAGTAGGGGGTCATTGGAAAGACAAAGAAAAGTTAAACTGTGGGTGGGCCAGCAGGTAGCAAGGCAGGAAGGGGGTGGGGGTGATAGCCAGAGTGAGTGAGCGAGAGAGAGGGAAATGACTGGAATTCAGCAGACAGTTGGGGGTGGAGGGCAACGTTACAGAGCAAGGGACAGAAAAATTAAGTTAGAAAACAAGCTGCACAAAAGCACTGTAATTACTTAACTATATCTATGCAGTGAGTAACTAAGGGTGAAAGAACAATACTTAGGCTGCAGTTTTAAATCCACAACCAGGAAAAATTGCCTTGAACAAACACATCTAAGTTAACTCCTGCCACGAGCACTTACAGTATACAGTTATGCATGCTCTGCAATACCAGGTTAACCATACAATTTGACTAAAAATGCACACTAGGAAAATATTGCAGGCAGTTTAGAAGGCATGTTTTAACTCTCCATACTGCATGCATATTTACCTAGAGCAAATCTATAACAGATGAGCCCAAAGGGCCAGTATATGTGTATGCTCCATCTAGATTGCCTATCACTCTGCCATTCATAAGACAGAAATTCATATCAGTCCTAACTTGCAAAAGGGACCTGCCCTGTTTATTTGATTTTTCATCCTTCGACTGCCTTATCAGCCTTAGATTACTATTTGAGGAGGCATACATAGGAGACAAAGCAGGGACTCATATTCCACCATTACTTAGTCTGAGCCCAATTCTTGCATTAAAATCACCCATCACTATAAGTGGGTGCAGTACATATTTATTACTTATCTCTTCCAAGAATTCCATGAATTTTCCCCAGTCATGCAAACTGGCATCCTTTTTAGAGTATGGTGGAATATAAGGGTTAAGCAGTACGATTTTACATCCTGCTCTCTCAATCAAAATGGGAAAGACAGTGTTTAAATTACAAGTCATTGGTGTCACTTTAAAGTTTAGAGCTGTTTTAACATAAATAGCTAACCCAGCTTTATGATGTCCATATTTGCTAGGATGAACAGCTGGTTTAAAATATCCTGCATAGTCTTAGATTAGAGGTGTTGTCTGTTGCCCACACCATGTCTCCTGGAGACATAGTAACTCATAGCTCTCAAGAAACATCCTACACTCAGGATCAGCTAGCTTGAGTGTTAGTCCCTCAATATTCCAAGAGAGAACCGAAATAGAAGAATCTTCTGATAGTTCATTTGGCTGTAATTGTGGCATTATCTGTCAATCTAAGGAAAGCTCCTGTAGAGGCTGAAACTGTTCTTATTTTCAAACACAATATGCTGATATATTTCCTTATAGATCTCTCTTAAAACCCTGGGATGTACCTAGTATAGTCCTAAGGTATCAAGAATATGTATCTTCTTTTGAATTGGCTCTACATATTTGGAACTAGCAAAGGTTATATCCAATTATGGGGAAAGGCAGCAAGGAGGGCTGGGGGGATACTGGGATGCATAGGGAGAGGCATCACCAGTAGAAAACAGGAAGTTATTATCCCTCTGTACAGACAGCTGGTGAGACCCCATCTGGAGTACTGTGTGCAGTTCTGGAGACCCAATCTCCGCAAAGACATAGACAGGATGGAAGCTGTCCAGAGGAGGGCAACCAAAATGGTGCAGGGTCTGCACTGGAGGACATATGAAGAGAGACTTAAGGAGCTTAATATGTATAGCCTCGAGGAAAGGGAGGAGAGGGGGACATGATAGAAACTTTCAAGTACCTCAAGGGAATCAACAAAGTCCAAGAGGGTAGCATCTTTCAAAAAGAGGTGTGCAAGAACAAGAGAGGCACAATTTGAAGATAGATATAGTGGGGTGGCTCAGAGGTAATTTAAGGAAGTATTTTTTCACAGAGAGGGTTGTGTATGCATGGAATGGCCTTCTGGAGGAGGTTGTGGAGTCAAAATCAGTGGTGGAATTCAAGCATGCATGGGATAGTCATAAGGCAATTCTGGGGGGTGGGGGTAGAAAGAAGTAGGCTGCTGGTTAACTAGGATCTGCAGCTTATCCAGTAGGTAGGGAAATGGGCAGACTGGGTGGGCCAAGCGGTCCTTATCTGCCGTCAAATTCTATGTTTCTATGTAAGAGTATCAGGCTTATGTATTTTAAGCCATTCAATATTACTTCTATAAATCGAAAAGTCCAAGATTTGACTAAAGAAAGCAGCTATCTTATGCTTTGCTTTCCCTACTGAAACCTTGGATAGCAACTTCCATCCAAACAGGGTTAATGTTTTATGCTCCCACACTTGGATCCTTGAGTCATTATAGTCAGAAATAACCTCTACTATATCATCAATACCTGTTTGGGGTTGTGCCTGTGCCTGAGGGGCATAATATGGCTCATCATAAGTCACAGGTACCTCATAAGGGGGAAACGTGTATACCTTTCTTCTTCAAATCCTCCTCTTGTTGTCACAGTGTTTTAGCTAGCATGAAAGTAGAGCAATAAACCAAAAAACAGTGGTGATGATCTGTGTATGGAGGCGTAAAAACATTAATTCCCACCACTGATTGTGGTATATGTAATAGCCTAGCTATCCATTCAGTTAGTTTAGCCTCTGTTTCTTGGAATAGCTTCCTAATACCATATATCTCAATTAAATATTCAGAGGACGTCTCATGGCTTTCTTCTGGACCCAAAATACAAGTTTCTGTACTTATAGATATTCCCCCTTCTTGTAATTGGGAGAAGTGACCTACTTGGACCTTAGTCTCTCCACGATTGACCACATTCTGTTGATACACTGGCATAGTTAGAGAAGAATTCTGCAGTGGTTTGTCCATCAACTCTTGTCTGGGAGGCATTCCCCTGCCTCTTGAATTGTTTCTACATCATTCACAACTGCTTGCCTTCCTTTCCCATCAAGTTTGCATTTTTGATTTTTACTTACAACAATGCCCTTTCTCTGTGTATCTGCATTTAGTTCCTCATGCTTGTTAGCAACATGACCCAATTCAAGACACTTCTTCCTTCTTTTTTGTTTTTGTTTTGAATTCTGCCTAGATTTTATTTTGCTTTGTTGCTGACTATTAACAGTATCATCATTGACTGGGGAGTCACTGGATTTAAAGAAAGGAGGACGAAGATTAACCTGAAGGGCCTTATTCTCAGTGCGTATTTCCTCCTTATAAATATTTTCCACTATAGCATCCAGCCCTAAAGTGCCTTTTTGTATTTCACTTTGTATTTTTCCTAACAAGATTTTGTTGTGGAAAACATCATTTCTGAGGTGAGCTTTCCTCCTTAATTACCCATAGATTCTCCAGTAACATAATATTAGCATACTGTAGTATGTGTTTTGATAATTTCCAATGCTTGCTTAGAAAGTGAGGAAGAAGATGTAGCGATTCCCTCATTCTCAAAAAACTCTCTATTATAAATGATCTCTGTCTCACATCTTTAGATTGAACACACATTTCCTCCATTTCCAGAGAAAACATCAGTGGATGTGATACGGAAGTAGGTGATGTTAAATATTGTGGTGAAGAACATCCTGAACAATTCCTATAATTTTGTTTGGCCACCAGCTTTTTAAGATCTTTAATCGTCTGGTTTAAATATTTAATAACCATACTAAGATTATCTCCACTAGGTGTCAACCTATCCTGCTTCCCACTGTTATATAAAGGATCCTCTTCCTCTGTATATGATAGTATAGAAATGGTAGCTACATCTGTATATTCAGAAGCCCCGGAATTTAAGTATGACTCTGAGGACTCCAGAGCACTGGGTTTGTCTGTGCTGCAATACTAAGGGGAAGTTGTTTTTGTTAGTTGAAGTGACAGATTATGGGATTCAGAAAGCCATGTTCTAGATAAATTATCCCCCATCTCTTTTACTTGCTCACCTAAGTGTATAGAGGGTGCAGTTTTTGTCACTGGGGTGGACTACTTGACGAAATCAGTTATTTTTATTTGATTGTTTTTTTTACTACCATTTAAGGTACATTCCTCTATATTAATTGGAGGAGGAATTGTTCCTAAATTTCCATGTTCTGTGTAATTGTTCACCAGATGGGTTGATTCCTTGTTTTTATTTTTTTAGTATTTTTTTCTCTTCCTATCCCCTTGCCTTAAGTTTGTCTGTGGAGCTTTAAGCATACCACTTCGTGTATAGACCATTTTCTATGTTGAAAAATATACAGTTATGAACACTAATAAAATGAGTGCATGTAGGACCAGTTTATCCAATCAATATTAAGTATTCCAGGGATAACTGGCCCTATTACTGCCCTGATAGCACATAAAAGTAGACAGCGTCTCTTTAAAATTCTAGATAAACTGTATTTTCAAAAAAGTATATAGATAGCTCTATTAAATAACCATTAAATAACTAGAACAAATATGGAATAAAAAAAGAGTAATATATAATTAATAGAGTTCTCCAAATCCTCTGAAAGTTTTAAATCCAAAGTCCAAACTTTTATTCATAAAATTTGTATCTTCATTCTATCTATAAATTATTAATACAAAGTCTGATTCAGTGTCCTTTAATCCCTTGGGTACAAAGACTTGAGAAACATGTGCAGTATTGTCAGAAGATTTTACCTCTGTCATTAGCCTTATGTCAGATTCAGTAGTGGCCTCACCACTCGGGTATAATCTTTAACAAATCTTCTGTAATACCCATAGAAACCTAGGGAGCATTGCATGTCTTTCAGGTTTTGGGGTTTGGGTCAAGTAATTAAGGCTTTGACTTTACTTGAATCGGTTTGGATGCCTTGAGCTGATACAATGTGCCCCACATACTTGACAGTGCTTTGAAAGAATTGGCACTTGTCGATGGAGAGTTTGAGCCTGAACACTTTCATCGATCTAGAACCATTAGCAGCCTTGCCTCATGTTTCTCCAGGGTCTTCCCAAACACTATGAAATTATCAAGGTAAATGAAACATTCCAAGAGATTCATGTCTCTGACAGCTCTTTCCGTTAGGCACTAGAAAGTTGCTGGGGCACTAGATATATCTTGTGGCATACTGAAAAATTCATAAAAACCGAAGGGAAATATAAAGACAGTTTTCTCCCTGTCTTGTGGAGCCATTGGTATCTGATAGTAGCCACTTCTTAGGTCAAGCATGCAAAACCATTTGCTTCCATTAAAACAATCCAAGGCATCTTGAATTCTGGACATAGTATATTGGTCTGGGATTATCCGTTTGTTAAGAGTTCGATAGTCTGAGCACATGTGCACAGCTCCATTTTTCATACACATGACTACTACTGGTGTAGCATATGGACATCTCAGTTCTTGAATAATACCTGCAGTTAACAGTTCCTGCAAGTGTCTCCTCACATTATCAATATCTGTGGGTACCAGTCATTGGGTACTGTCATGGAAATGGCATTCACCATGAAGTCTGATGTGGTGCTCTTATCAGGCATCCCACATCCCATTCATGAAGTGAAAACACTTTTGTCCTTTCAGCTAACTTTTGGCTGACATGGGTCTTTCACTTCTCTGGTATGGGTGAATCTCCCAAATCAAAATGTTCTGGGTCAGTGCCAGGCTTGGCACCATCTCTGGTTAGTATGGGTTGCACTGCTGCATCCACGCAGTACACATAAGCCAAAGTGTGTCCTTTACTCATGACAATGTTTCTGTCTGTAATATTTTTCACCTGGACGGTAACTCATTTAGTGTAAGTGTGAGCTCTAACAGGCCACACACTGGGCTTTACCAATAGCCCTTCTGGCAGGCCATGTTCCTCTGGAGCATCCAACATCAGTATCTGATTTTTGATATCTTTCTTCAGGCACACCACGCTACTGATACTGCACTCAGCATTAGGTGACAGTACTAGTCCTTCGGCATCATGATGCAAACTATACCCAGAGGGTCATCCTGAGCTTCGGTTGTGATCTCCATCTGTCACTGGTAGGCCTTATGCACCAGGACATGCATAAGCTACACTTTTCCTTTCTGCTTGGCATCCCTTTCCTGACAAAGCTGAGCCAGGTGGCCAAACATATGAGCATTAGTGCCAATATGTATGAGCACTCCATTGTACATTCCAGACTATGGACACACTAATGCCAAAGTTTCCACAGGGTCCCCCACTCCAGCTACCTTGGAGGGGAAAGCAATCCATACTTTAAAGTATCCTAGGTACAAGTAGGATTTGTCACTCAGACCCCATACATTCAAACCTTCCAAGGGCAGTAGCTTGTGATGAGACAGGTGTTGGTTGTTCCAGTTTTTGAATATAATCATCACTTGGGAACCACTGTACAGGACAGCTCGAACAGGCACTCCTTCAATAGTGACTGTAGTTTCAGTGGAAGGTCCAACAAGTTTGTCAAGATCAATGGGGCAGTATCTGGGTCTTTGACTGAAGACTTGGCCACCGACTGGGCAGGGCCTGATTTAGCTGGAGAGGGAGACCTACTGAAGTTTTCTTGCTGCTGCGTCTTGTCAAGTAATTTTGCATTCACTTTATATACATCTTCAGGGGATTGGCACTCTTGCTGCATCTGGTCATCCTCCCGACAGAGGTAACAGACTATGGCTGGCCAGTTAGGCTGTGGATGGGGTGGCTCCCCAAATTATTTCCATTCAGAATTTTTGCCTTTCAGAAAGCTCCCTTTGGATTCTCTGGTGGGTACAGATCCTCGTTGGTCATTTTCCTCCTTCTTGTGTACAACTTGCTGAGGGTTATACATCTTCAATTCATTTACATTACCCTTAGCTCCCTCACTTGGTTCTGGAGTTCCCTGGTGACTGCAGAGTTAGGTATTTGAATGACAGCACCCATCACAGATGAGTTCTGGTCAGGGGTTGCACCATGATGGCCTGGGTGAGCATCTCTTCTTTTACAGGACACTAACATACCAGTTAAGCTGGCTGTCAGCTCTCTGAGTTCCTGAGGAAAGTTCTTGGATTTCACAGCTATCACTGTCAGGTCCCTTGTCACCAATGGGGGTTGCAGCTGTGATACCAGCATAGAGGTCCCAAGATTCCTCTGCATCTTCTGCTTCTCTTACCTCCTTCATCAACATGCTGTGGGGGGGTTATCTTGTCTTTCTTGTAACTGCAATTAAAGCAATAACAAACAGGAGTACCATGCAGACCTGAGTATTTGATCTAGCCTGATTTGGTTTAGTTCATTTAAAGTCATGCCTCCTTTCCTGAAAACTTTCTGTAGTGCCCTCTCCATGCGAATCAAATAAGTGGACAAGGGTTATATTTCCACATAAGGTCCTCATTAGCTTCAAGGCTCCCAAACATCTTTTCTAATGCAGTCAGATACTCCTGTGCTGTAGCATCCAGATCTGTAGCTCTAAGGCAGTGTTGGGCAGCCTAAGATAATCAGAGGGCCACAGGTACGGCCATCAAACACCCCCAGGGCCATAAGACCCTTGTTTACCACAGTCATAAGACATATTTATACATTTGAATTAAAAACAAGCTATATATAACATGTCCAACATAGCCTTCACCCTATCTCCCTTTCTAGCTTTGCATAGATCACCTACTAGTGTATTTTTGGATGGATGAAGGCTGCAGGTTGCCCAGCACTGCTCTAAGGGAATGAATAGCGTCCAAAGTGAACCCTCAGAGGCTTTCTCCAAGGTGTTTTCATTTTTTAGCCTCTAAACACTGTCAATCTTGTACTAAAGGAGCAGCATAATCCATCCAGGTCTCTATGTCACCCTCACCTGATGGAATGGGCTTTACACCTGAAAACATTTGTTATTTGTGGTACATGTCTGGACAACTGATGGCACATAGGTGTGTCCGTCCCATGGGACCTGGGGTGGGACACCACCAGGAACATCAAACACTTTTTGAACTTCCTCCACAGATTCCCCTTGGGCCTGCAACCACTTAAGGTTTTCTAGGAAGCCCTCAGACTTGGGCAAGGCTTGTCTTTTGGGTGTCACACTAGTCTGCATCACTATAATCATGCCACACTGGAACCTTCTGGAGGTCAGTACACTCTATCTAGTGGCATCAACAACATTTCAGCACTTGATAAGTACAGGTAATGTTTTTGTGGCAAAGTCCATCATTTGCCCTCAGATAGCCACTGCACCAAGACATTTGACCACTGACAGGGCCTCTTTTGTTTATTCCCCTGTCTGCCCTGGGTGGGACTGCCAGGAGCAGAATGGCTTTTTGAGGGTCCAACGCCTCACCATCACACCAATCAGTCTGTTGGAAGCCATGGTATCACCAAAAATTTGAGGTTTGGGGGGTTAGAATACTGTCCTGATGAGCAATGGTCTCCATGAGGGGCCTGATTGGCAAGCAGGAGATCCCAGCAGTGCCTCCAAAATGTAACTAGGTTGCCATGTATATGATGTGTTACAACTCCTGCATTGTGGGCTCAAGCAAGGTTGAGAAGCCTAGGCTCTGTTTTGATCTACAAGATGGGGGGGGTCCTTCTCAAACAAGATTGATTAGCGCAGTGCCTACACCCAGAGTTAAAATATAGTGGGCCAGATGTCTGACTGCTGTAAACCCCTTGGGATGCTGTACCTACCTACCTCCCCTTGCAGACATCTCACATATGACATACCATGGACAAATGCAGTACTTCACTACGCATGCAATTAATGGCTATAGCTAATAATATGCTCATGAGACAGATTAACAATAACAACCATTGATTTATTAACCAGGGTAGGAGAAAGAAAAGGGATGCAGAAATAAATAACAGTTTCAGAACACTTGATTTAACTGTTAAAAGCATAAACATCCACAATAACAGTAAATAGTGCCCACCCCCCAACAGCAACACATTATTACAGAATGGCCCACCTTCCAACTGGTACCATTTTACCCCAATGTCCAGTCTGGATACCCAGGTGGTGTACAGTACAGGCCTGATGAGGTACAGCTGGTTGGCTGGTGTTGGTGCACTTTCTAAATAAACAGGTATTTTTGACAAACTTTACACAAATCCCCAGGTCTGGGCAAGCCCTGAAGTTATTCTTGGTCCTGGAGATACCAGTCAAAGTGGCTGTTTAAGCTGTAGGTTGAACCTTTCCCTGGTCTGCAGCTTTATGGACTCTTAGCAGGAGTGATGGTCTCTCTGGCTGGGATGCGACTGAGTCTGCCTCTCTCTGCAGTTCTGTGAGTCTCATGCTGTTCTCTGGAACTTTGAAAGGACCAGTCTGGGGACCAGGGCCACACATCTCACCCACTCATCCAGACATCCAGCCCTCAGGGTGAGGTGATAGGTAATGGTCTGGTTGTACCACTGCCCAGCTGATTCCCTGACTGTCTGATAACTGAACCTGCTGGATCTCAGGAATGCAGCTTTAATATAGAGTCTGTAATCTCCCCAAGGCTGTGGGCAGATATAGTCTCTGAGACTTTTCCAACACTTCTCAGATGCTCAGGTTTTAAATCACAAAAACAGCTTTCTGGATTTACAGGTGATAGAAATGAATCAGACACTCCCTGGGCTGTTGGCTGTGGAAGATCCAAGCAGGCCTCCAAACTTTCTCAGAACATGCAGCAGAGCCTCCTCACACACTGGAAGCTCCCAGACAACTGCTCCCAGCTAGATCTGCCCCAGGTCTCAAGGGATCAGATCAGAGTCCCAGTTTGTCAATCAGGATGTTACGCTATCTAATCAATATGCAGAATGTTCGTTTAATGCCCAATTAGCTGGCGGAAAAGGCACCAACGCATAGTCCTCACCTTTTCCCAAGAGTCCCCTTTTTGTAGTCTTTTGTGTTCCTGACTTTCTCATTAACTGCAGAGGTATCCAGTGATATGTGAGATGCAAATTGAGCGACTCGAAATGAACGACTCAGTATGCATGCCCACATGAAGAGTGACCGTGAAAAGATAGCGAAGGTATGAATAGCAAGTTAGGAGGAACATAATAGTGAAGGATAGGGAGGTTAGCGATTGTAGAGGGAGGAAGGAAGCTAAATGGGCAAGTTGATCAGGCCACTGCCATGCTGGCTGTCTGGTGTGGTGGTTATGGGCACCACCTACAGAGCACTTGGACCCGAGTTTGGGACTGCATGCAGGTTCCTTTTTTTGTTTTCTGGGTGTTGCAATTTAATATAATGTTATTGTGCTGAACTCCTGTTTCCCTCCCATTCCCCTGATGTTGTTCCCCCCACCCGTGGGTTGTCCCTCCTGCAACTTCTTGCCCCTTCTAGTGTTTTCCTCCCTTCCCCAGTGTCTGCCCCCCCCCCCGGAGTTGATTATATTTATTTGGGGCTTGCCCTCATTAAAGAGGGAGCGTGGGCATAGTTCCCCCACATAAAACGTATGTGTACTGTGTATATATGGCTTCAAGATAGGGTATGGTGTCCTATCGGCCCTCTTGTAGTCAGTGTAGTGTTAATCACTGATTTTGTTTTTGGTGATTAACACTCACTCATGTTTTGGTTACCATTTAATCTTTGCTCTTACGACATGGAACCGGCTGCAGAGCAGGTCAAAGGCAACAAAAATGGCTGCAATAGAATCTGTTAGTCCAGTTTAAATCAACAGTCCCAAATTTAATTGTATTTTGAAGACAAACTGTAAAATATTAACATTAACTGCCCCCATGGTATGATAGCTGTCCCTTTGTTCTATTATCTGGTGGCAGAGTGGAGCATGGCAAAGTCTCCCCCTGCCCATCACTAGTGCTATAGCACTGTCCCCCTAGGCAACATGCAGAGCATACCTTCACAGCTCAGCCTCAGCTGCTCTTAAAGCTACATTGATCAAAACCACTTTTGCAGAGTTTAATTTCTTTTCTTCCCCCAGCGAGCACACAAAGGAAACACTTACTGAACTGCCAGGATGGCTTTGACATCAAGTGCCGCAGTGCTATTAGGATCTGCTAGCAGCCCGTGGAAGCTCGCATATTCAAGTAGGAGCCAGCTTGAATGTGTGCACAAAAGGCTGCTTGGTGCTTTCCAGGCTTGCCAACACTAACTGCGCTGTACCACTGATCTGGCAGTTTTAACCTTTTACACCAGGCTCCTCCAGCCCCCCACAGCAAAACAGGCACAGGGGGGCCAGCAGGAGCAATAATGGGGGCACCACTGGACTGGGACTGGCGGGACCAGAAGGAAGGGAGGCAAACCAGGTAAGACAAACCTATATGTGTGTGTGGGGGTACAGCCCTATATAAATTTTGTATGCCACACAAATTAAAGTTTTATGTCATATGTATTGTTCACTAAATGTTGCTGCACTAACTACCTGTCCAATGTATTCTCCACAGAAATTAAGAATGTCTTTATATTTCAGATGAGTTTTTAATGATATTTGGATATCTATCTTTTAGATGCATAATTACTTTATATATTTTAATTTTATGGTTTAGTCTCTTGACATTCCAAGATATAATAGACAATTGCAAATTAGTCACATTTCAATTATGGAAATAGAGCTGTAAGAATGTAATACCTTTCAAAAGTCACTGTAAAAATGAAATAACTGGACTTGAACAGTATATGTCAAGGAGAAAAGGAGATATGTCTTGAAACTCTTACAAAGTGGGAATACCACATTTATGACACAAATCCCAATGAGATCCATAAAACTGGAATGGAACATTATGTTGTAAAAAACAAGATTGTGTCTATAAAATTCTCCATAACTTCTAACATCCCATAATCCACTCTATCCCGTCATCTGGTAATGCAGGTATGCTATCAAAATTGCTTTACCAGCACCCTCACATAAATTATATAAATATATAGCCATCTGATACAATGCTCAATATGCTGCATCTGTGATTCTAGTACATTTAATTATCACTAATGATCTGTTCTGGCATGTTTAATCATAGACAATATTTACAATTATTACATGTGTTTTCACTCATTTTCTGCATTCTGTTTATGTGTGTCAGAAGAACAGTCTTCTGCCCCATACAGATCATCAGGACAGGCTATTTCAATGTATTAAGTTTTATTAGAAACAATGGTTAGAAATGGAGCATTTTTTAATATTTAATAGCCTTCTAAAAGAGTTAGGGTAATGGCTGGGATCCTAATATACAACAGAACAATTTGAATTAAAACATTTTAAAAATGGAGATCCCCAGATTTTGATCTCACAGTAGACCGAGTACTATTCTCAAAGTTTATTAATGCTCTGCCAACTGTTTGTATGCACTCCAGCATACTGCTATACACTGATGATACAAAAAGTTCAGCAAGTCAGATCATTTAGAGCATTATGCATTGGACTGTATGGAGAATAAGGTGGTGGTAATGTTATCAAATAAAACTGGGGGCAGAGTAAGTCATGGGCAAAAGGCTGAGTAACTTATCCTGGCCCCAACTTCATGAGATAAAATTAACACTGAGTTCTCCACCACCACTCTATGCATTATAGGTTATATTACAAGGGTAAACAATGCATGTTTAGACTACCGAGCACAGGAAAAATGTTTAATTCGTTTA
This sequence comes from Neoceratodus forsteri, assembly GCA_016271365.2. NCBI lineage: Eukaryota > Metazoa > Chordata > Ceratodontiformes > Ceratodontidae > Neoceratodus > Neoceratodus forsteri. The sequence goes on along the minus strand of CM057459.1, from coordinate 359,678,759 downwards.
ACAGAATCCAGTCCCAGTTTCATGTGAAGCATTTCAGTTTAATTCACTTTTTAGTGATTGCGGCTCTGGTCCAGGTTATCCTGTTATTAATAGTACAGTGGTAGCCAGTGCCATCAGTAGTGCTAACACACCATGCTGTCTGCCACCTCAAACCTAATAACACACCGAGCATTGAACTTGCACAGCAGATTGCCTCTGCTATCGTATCACAGTGAGCTGTAAGAAATGCTTCTGTTACTGATGGCACTGACTACCACTGTAGCTCTGGTCCAGATTTTCTATGCTGTGCTGGCCTTGATTTAGTAATTGACCTCAGCTATAGGAGCAGCCTTTGGCATTGTGAGTGAGCTGGGTCTGAAGCAGTGTACTATTCATCTTGAAATGTAAGCTGTTTTGTGAAGATTTTGTGCTCTTACAATAACTGTTTAAGTTGTTGTATGCTCAAATTAGGCATGTTTTAATAATGGGGCTGTTTGTTTGGGTTAAATAGTTTATCTGACAGTGCTTCAGAGATTCTTTTAATGTATTTAATTCCGTAGGTCATTTGCTATACTGTAGGTTCAAGTGAGTTTTTTGCTGTGGCATGTCATAGACAAAGGTCAGGAAGCACAGGCAAACCATGAACAATTATAACATTCACAAATAGTGGTTTATTATTATCAATAACAATAACATAAGATTGTACAGGATGGGTTTTAATATAGTCAGTTCAAACAAAAGTCCTTCATTTAAGTTTCTCTAATCTTCAAACTAGCAACACCAAAACATTACTTTTGATAAGATCTCTTTTCCCAACAGTTTAACTGCGCATACTCTGCTCACAAAAATGTGACAAGATTTTGTCAGTTTCTTTCCTGAGGCAAGCTTGCAAATGCAGAATAGAACACACTGCCCCAAGCTGGTTTCTTGTTGGCAATATTGCAAACAAGCTTGAGGCAGTCAAAAGGTTTCTCAAGGTCAATTATCTGCTTCAGTTTGCTATCTTTCTAAGAAATCCCCCCCCAAAACTTTCTGCAATATTCCAACAATATATTTACTTACATTTACAAACTGGGAAACCCAGTTTCACACAAAGATCCACATATATTTTTATCACTACAGAGAAGCAAAGGAGATGAAAGACTAGAAACAGCAAGAAACAGCAAGTGAAGGCTGGGAGATAGCAGGAGAAGACTGTGAGACCTTTCAGAGTGGCCAGTTCCTCTCCCCCTCCAAATTGTGATTGCACAATCAGACAGGCAAAGACAGAGAAGTGACAGAAATAGGAGAGGGCAGAATAGATCCTTGCTTTTAACTCTCTGTACAACAAGTAGGACAGGGTCTTATCCAACCCTGTCACATGGCAATGCTAGTTTGTGCTGCAGGCTAGTTATTTTCATTTTCTTGGTTTTGCAGTCAGTGAAAGACTGTGTGACATTAGCTGGGGTTAGATTTCTTTGGTCTAGTAGCTTGGCATTAGTCTGCATTTGCATGCAGGGAACAGTATGTGTGATATCGCAGTGGGAAATGGATAGAGGTGCAGCAAAGTACAATTCCACCCACAAAGTGGACGCAAAGTGGCCACCTCGTGTTAGTATTCCACAATGTGAAGTGCCCATTTAAACCCTCACTTCACCACTTCTTGTTGTAATTATGACTTTGCGTTGCTCACTTCACCTTATTCCACTTTAAGGCGGAGTGAGAATTCACAGGCAGCCCACACACATCACATAGCTTACACAGCGTAGGTCACGTGCTTCAGGCAGGCAAGCAGGAGGCTATGGGCAAAAACACTGTCCAGTGTGGGCTGACTTACATGTTTTGCATGGGGTGTGACAAATTGCCCTGCTCTGCAAATGGCCAGAGGTGGGGTGTGGAAGTGGGATGAAGAGGGGCTCACAGGTGACAAGTCCACAAATGAAGTTATTTTCCCCATTTTATGTACAGGGGTTGATGTACCACTTGCACTAGACATACTGCGTTGACCACCACCACCACCACTGCTACTCTGACCACCACTTGACAAGATTTCTAAATCATAATCCTCCCCCTCATCATACTAACATACTAACATACTATTTGCCAGCAGATTAGGCCTTACGGTCTATCGAGTCTGCTCGAACCTAGATCCTTAGTTGGGTGCCGAGATCCTCCCATCCCTTGTTCTCTAGAAACCCCTATCATCCATCCCCACCCCCCCGGGACAGGCCATCATCTGATACATCCACTTTCTGTGTCTGTCCCACCCTCTCTTGAAGCCCTCCACTGTGGATCTCTGAACCAGCTCACCAGGCAGTGCATTCCAAGGGTCCACCACCCTCTCGGTGAAAAACCTCCTCCTCTTTTCCCCCTCACCCTTCCACCTTCCAACTTCAAACCATGCCCTCTGGTGATACCTCCCTGCTTTAGTCTAAAGATCCCCTCCATGTTTACCCTATTTATTCCCTTGAGGTACTTGAAGACCTCAATCATGTTCCCTGTCTCTCCTCTCCTCCAATGAAAACAGGCAGAGCTCCTCAAGTCTGTCCTCATAAGTCAAATCCCCTAGCCCTCGTATCATCTTTGTTGCCCTCCTCTGTACCTTCTCCAGGAGCTGTATGTCCCTCTTCAAATGTGGTCTCCAGTACTGTACACAGTACTCAAGGTGTGGTCTAACCAGTCCATTGTACAGCGCAGAATCACTTCCCTGCTCTAGAGGTGATCCCCTTCGATGCATCCCAACATCCTGTTTGCCTTGCTAGCTGCTCTCCTGCACTGCTCAGAGTTATTCATACATGTATCCACCATGACCCCTAGGTCTTTTTCCCCTATTGAGGCCTCCAGCACCTCCCTCCCAGGGTGTACCTGTGTTTAGGGTTTCCCGACCAAGATGCAACACCTTGCACTTGGTGATGTTGAAATTGAATTTCCGTGTGTGAGCCCAGCTTTCCAGGGTGTCCAGGTCCCCTTGCAGGCCACCCTCCCTCTTCTCCCTCAACTACTGCTCCCATCTTGGGAGTCATCCCAAGAGACTCATTTCACACCTATACCCTCCCTGATGTCCGATATGTATGCATTAAACAGGATCGGACCCAGGACCGAGCCCTGTGGTACCCCACTACCAACCTCTCTGGGATTCAGAGCTCCCCACAGACCACTACTCTCTGAGTGCGTCCAGCTAGCCAGTTTCCATCCATCTGACCATCAAAGGGCCTACTCTAACCCCATCAGTTTCTCCACCAGACCATTGTGGGGACAGAGTCAAACGCCTTGCTGAAGTCCAAGAATAATACATCCACAGGCTTACCCCTGTCCAGTTCTGATGTTACCCATTCATAGAACTCCACAAGGTTGGTTTGACATGATCTACCTGGCACAAACCCATGTTGCCGACTATCCAGACCTCCCACCTCCTCCAAGTACACCCCCAGTGTAGTGCCTGTAGTAATCCTCTGGTGTTATTTCAATGCTACTGCAGACATTCCTACATGGTCTTACACTTATGGAAGGGGATAACATGCTCAGTAAGGTTGATGACGAGGGTGAACACCCCACTATGGCATTAGCTGCCATCTGGTGCCAGTTCCACAGTGCCATGTGCCTGTTCTTAAGATGTGTATGCTGGCCCCTGAGCCCAGATGACTCCCCTTTTTACCTCAATTCACATGTGCATGGCAAAACTGGCAGATTGCAACTGACTCATCATTTGCATCTTGGGCAAAAAAAATTCCATATAAGGGATGGTGATCCCCTACTTTTGACATATCCCTGATGCTGCTTATTGGACTCCTATTTTTTAACCCCTGAAATTGGGGGGTGTGCTACATGATTTTTCAGGCTGGACACACTTGGACTCCAACTGACCACCACGACTACCTATGATTATTACTGGGTCATCATGATCATCATCAACAGGAATCACTAAATCACAACTTTTTTGAGGAGGCGGGATTTAATGCCAACAGATCCAGATGCAGTCACCTCAACTTTCTTTTTCTCCGGATCCTAACATGGGTCACTGACATCATCATCATATTCATCAACATCATCCACATCCACATTTTCAGCTTTGATGCTGTCATGTGGACTACCTGTTGCAACCACAGCATCATCATCATCATCACCCAATATTTTTGCGCCACACTTTGAATCATTGGATGGCAAAGGCATGACCTCAACAGCGCTGGAAAAATGTCACATTGTGAGATATCGTTGCCAGGATCAGAATCATGTTCAACTACCATGAGGATGTTAATGGGGAGTATGACATCATTTACACTGTCAGTCACAGCTTTAGACTCAACTATATTTTTTTAAATGGTTAACTGGTCAGATGTGGAACTTGAGGCAGCAATACTCATGCCAGCAGAAACTGCGCTAACACCACCATCTTAGACATCATCTCCTCCAACTATGAGTGATGCTATAGACTGCGCTGTAAAAAACACTGATGAAGAAATCCCTTTACCGACATCAGCTATGCACTTCTGCTTACTATTGTGCCCATGGACAGTCTTGCCACTGGCAGCAGTGCCATGGCCAGAAACAGCTTCACTTGCATGTCTCTTGCAGGCATTTTGGGGGATCAACAAGAAAATTCTAAACAAATTTAGGTTTCTGAACTTTCAGTCTGGGCCGGTGGATGTGAAGCCAAAAACCAACAACAACTGTGGCTTGCAGATGGAGATCGGGCACTAAACAGATGTAAAAGCACAGACAGATTAAGATTGCACTGCACAATCAAGAAGCGATGGGGATACAAATTCACAACAACATCTTAACCAGTGCTCACAAGTCACAATCCAATCTGGAAAAGAATGCCTTTTGCCGGTTTGGGTGGGGTGGTGCAGCCTACTGCAGTAACAGTCCAAAACCAAGATACCGTAAAGCAGGACAAAATCACACAGGTGCGGTGGACGGCAGGTTCACACTGCTGCAATTACTTTGTGGCACAATAAAATGTGTCTGATTTGATGGCACACACCGCATACACACTCACATACACACTACAAATAATGTGTAGCAAATTGAAAACTTCAGTAATATAACCAAAACTTTTAAACAAACTGAAATTATGCACTGCTGCATCACAACAATCAGCAAAAAAAAGTCAAGAATTAATGAAAATATTACTGGGTGTACATTAACACAGTTATACAAGAAAAATATAACCAAAACAGAAAGATTGCCTTTTTCTAACAGTTAATCTACCTCCACCACAGATACGCCCCTCTCCCAAAGCATACTTTAAGTGTCCGTCAGTACATAGACTGAATGTTCTAAATTAACATTCTAAATCCACACACAAGCAATAAACACTTGATGATATGAGCACAGGAGGGTTTCCTACAATCAATGTACTAAATTTTGAGCAAAAAAAAAAAGGCTCAAAAAGGCTGTTTTAACAGCTCTTAGAGGGTCTGAATTGCAGAGCTCTGAGAGCAAACTGTCTCTAGCTATCACTACACACACACTACACAGAACCAAGGCTGTGCAGAACAATCTAGAGGTCATGTGACCTGCAATTCCATGAATCACTGGAAAATTTGCCTTGGAGCTCAATAACAAGACAAAGTGATGCGAAGTACATTGATTTCTATGTACTTCACATTAAAATTGGTGCAGAAGTGGTTGGGGGAAGGCTGAGTAATGTGAAGTCATTGTTATCAACGGACTTTGCGTTCCTCATTATAACGCAAAGTACTCTGCTTTGCATTGCAGATTACTTCATGGATTCTGCATTACTCCGTGAATTGCTTCGTGGAGCGAATTTTGGTCACTTCGCCCACCTCTAGTAATGGATAAATGACATGCCTATTGTCACAATGCTTTTCACTACAGTTACATCAGTCAGTGAATAATGGTGTCTTAAATGACCTTTCAGTCATCTGTTACCCACTACATGATGTCACCAGAGTGTTATGGGGTTCCTCTGCAACTGGAAATTAATGGGTAATATGGATTAACAATGTACATGGTTGATCCCATTACCTGCTAATTTCCAGTTGCTAAGGAACTCTATTTCCCATTTCAGTGACATCAAGTAGTGGGTAACAGATGATTGACATGTCAACTTACACACCATTATTTGCTGAGTGATGTCACTGCAATGAATAATGATGTGTTACTGAACATGTCAATTATCCATTACTTCATTGTGTAATGCCATAAATACTGTTACCTGCCTGCAAACATCAACTGAAGTCACACTACAGATATCAAAGTAACTTGCCTGCCTACTAATGTCACATAGTTTTCACTGCTTGGAAAACCAAAGTAAAAAGAACCTGCCTACAACAAAAAGTAATTCTATCCTCCGCCCCCCCCAAAAAAATCACATGACCGTATATCAAAAGTACTACAGAAAAAAAATATTTCAGTAACGTCACACCTATTTTGGATTCTGTTTAAAAACTACAGATTTCCCCGTGCCCTAAATATTCTACACATGTTTCTTTTTAACATGCAATATAACACATGATGCCGGGGCCAAAGTAAGCCGCCCGGCCTTTGGCCTTGACGTTTACTCTGCCCTCAGCTTCATGAGATGAAATTACCACCTTGTTCTCAACACACTCCATTGCATAATCCTCTCAGTATGTAACTCTAACCTGGGCTTTGATTTTAACCAACTTGCAGGTCCAGCTTCAAGTCACCAGTCATTTGCTAAACAATAACAAAGTCAATTCTCTTTGGCACTAAGCCTAAAGCTAACATGAACACAAACGTGTTTAGCCTAGCTACAACAGACAGTACCCAGATTGAAAGTGTAGACTACTTCAAATTTCTTGTGATGTACTTTGACTCCTCTCTTATCTTTGCTGAACACCTAGATATTACTACAGAAAAGGTAACCAGAGTCTAGACATGTTATACAGAACCGATAACTGCATAGCACATGAAGCCAGTTTCTTATAACACAGCAGATCCTGCTATCAATTCTTGACTATGGGTCCCTAGTAAAGATGTTGCAAAGTTTTACTATGGTAAATTGGCCAGGAACTTTGCACTTTGAAAAGCTTCACAAAGTTCCAGATGACGGCACCAACTTTTCCAGATAATATTTTTTAATTAAAAACATATTTTAAACAATTCTGCAGCCACCCCCCAACTCAGGATGCCACAGCTCAACCCCCCCTCCTACTACTCAAGTCATTTAATGATATTTACCTCCACCCTGCCATCCTCTACATTGAAAACCTCCTTCCTGCAAAGTTCTGTGCTGAAAAATAACAGTGATTGTAATGTAATCAGACTAATTTGTGGCTTCCCCCACCTGACCCAACCCTAAGCATGACTCAAAATCCCCCCACCCAACCCCCTTTGGTCCCCTACCCCCTCTTCCTCCCTGAGTGCCCCCATGAGTAAATTTTTTGTGTACCTCTAAAAAGAAGAAAACCATCAACCAGTACAGAGCATCTGCTCTGTTCATTGTATGCTACAAAAAAGTGAAAGTGCAAACAAACCAAAAAAACAAGCAACAACCTAAAAGGCAACATAAGTGTTTTTTATTTTAAATGAATTCAACAAGGAATTGACAACTAATTAGGCGCAGACAGCTATTTATGACAGGAACTGTTTTTTCAACCTCTCCCTCTCCAAATCCTGTCCATTTTATAAGAAAGATAATTCACTATAGGGTGTGTAGTCTTGCTATGATATACCAATGCCTTGGGTGGTTGAACATAATTGGCCTGTGGCCTCATGCCTCAAAACACACACCAAGGTGTATGTTTATCTATCTATCTATCTATCTATCTATCTATCTATCTATCTATCTATCTATCTCTCTCTCTATATATATATATATCTGTATTTTTATCTATATTTTTGCAAAGGGATGGACATAAATGAAGTGTGATAAATCTGTTTATCTGAGCAACTGTATATACATGAGGACTGTTACTTTTATGTATGCAGTCCCTGTGTCAAAATCCATGTATGTACTGTACACAGCTTCTACGTCATCACTTCCCTTCCCACCCGTCAGCATTACTTCCTAGTTTCTACAACTACATTCACAATGGTTCTTCACAGCAAACCATATATAAGCACTTTTTTCTTTACTTAAACAAGTTTGTTTGGGTTCTTTTATTCAAAATACAACTTTTTTTCTCATTTCAGACAGAAACCACAAGTCAACTTGCATTCCCCACCTGCCCACCTGCCAATCACAGCAGATTCCTCTCTACTGCATAAAACAAACAGTGCAGCATTCTTAAAGACGACATTCTTTATATTGTTTTTTGTATTTTTTATTTATGTTCCTCCCCATGGCACCCCCTGGCCAGCCACTCCTTCAGCGTGTCAGTCCCTCCCTGCAACCCTCCGACCCCTGTCACCATCCACCAGCTCCCATTTGCAGCCTTACCTGGGTAGCCTGGTGTATCCCTATGCCATGAGGGTCCCACTCTTTCAAAGGGAATTGCCTTATCAGCAGACTGCACATCCCAGGGGGATTCTTTATATTTAATTCAAACCACAGCTTTCTTTTACATTTAAGCCACTTGCTATACAACAATACAGGTCCCCTGTCTGTCTGCCAGCCAACCCCTGCTACTTCTACAGTATCACTCTATGGCTCTAGTACATTCTGATCCTTTTTCTTTAGCTACATTCACAAAACAAGGAGACCAATGCATGCTGCCATAACTTGCAATCTCCCTCCTGCAGAAATTTTAGTTCTGGTCTATGCCATACAGAACCACACGCTGTGGATGTCACCACTCTCTGTAACTTCTTGCACTCCAAGCTGCACACTCTAACTGCCACTGCTCCTTTTGTATCTTGCTCTGCTCCTTCCAGAACAACAAATTAATGGCAATAGATTGAAAGAAAGAATCTTAACTCACTGATGCCAGTTCTCTCACAGACAGAGCTAATGCTGCAACACAAGTGTAGCAGCCATTCTGATGTACTCGCTAAAGCCTGCCACCATTTTGACTACATAAGCAGAGTCTGTGGTTGCACTCCAGGACCAAGTAACACAGTGCAAAGTAAGGCAGTGAAAGTATATTTATTCACACTGAAAAATAACAAAATCAAGACACCAGACTTAAGGTCCCCAGCAGAGCACTATACCAGCTAGCTCCAGTGCTTCAACTCAAACCATCTTGAATACAATTTTGAAAAAGCGACCACAATATAGCCAATGAGCTGTGATTAAGGAACGTCTCCACTAATGTCATGAGGGTGCATTCATAGCAACACCCTTGGCAATGAGGACACAGAGACACTACTTCACCAAATAATCCCACAAACTATCTTAAATAAGAAAAAATGAAAAACTAAAAAAAAAAATGAAAACAAACCAAAAAAAAAACCTTTCACATAAGCTTCTACTGTGTTGCACAAATGGAACATGCAGTGGGGAGCTTATGTGCCCTGATTACCTGAAAGAGCTTCTGGTGCCTTACCTACCGACGCAACCACTCCGCTCAGCCAACGAGGGGTTGCTAGAGGTCCCGAGGGTAATTTTAAAATCTTCTGGCGCCCGAGCTTTTATGTTCGTGGCACCGACCCTCTGGAATTCTCTACCATGTTGGATTAGAGAGTGCATGACGGTGGAGGGTTTCAAAAGGGGCTTAAAGTCTTTTTTATGGAGTAAGGCATTTGCAGATAACTTGGAGGCTGATTAATTGTTTGTAGTCAACTGAGTTTTTTTTAAATATGTTTTAGTATGTTTTTATTCTGTATTTTATTGTAATGCGCCTTGGTTCTGAGAAAGGCGCTCATAAATAAAGTTTATTATTATTATTATTATGTGATACCTGACTTTTCTGTACTTGTGGTATTTGACCTCGGACACCGCACTTGTGGCTTACACCACTCGTGAGGTTACCCAAGGTCGAACAGTGCTAGCATCGATAATTCAGGTATCACACAGCTCCCCCCTCATATCCCTTACATATGGAACATGCATGGATATCAAACTCATTGTATAAACCCTGTTATCTGAGTTACTAGTGTATAAATTTAATTTATTTATTTAGTTGGGAAACTGAGTTGCACACTCGAACAGACTCAATAGACCAATATGGCCTGTTTCTGCTGGCAATTTCATATGTTCACATTTATTTATTTATAAATATTTATTTATTGGGTGATACTTTATTTTGAGTTTCTGCAATGTAGTTACAGGCAACAAACATGTAACTACATTGTAATTCAATCATGCACAGCAGAAGAGACTAAAGGCTCCTAACCCAGGTTCTAAAGCAAGAGTACAGCAAGGTGTCAGGCAATCATCAACTCAAGGGTTGGTAAGCTGTGGCATGTGTGTGTGTGTCAGTGTTGGGTCTCAGTAGTCAGGAACAGAGAAACATAGAAACAGAAATTGACAGCAGATTAGGACCACTAGGCCCATCTAGTTTGCCCATAAACCCTACCTTATTTGTGACCTCTGACCCTACTTGGTCAATGGCTTTTACCTCTCCATCCCACCTCTAGGGTTCCCTTATGCCTGTCCCATGCGTGTTTAAATCCTCCCACTGTGCTTGCTCCCACCACCTCCTGTGGCAGACTATTCCATGCATCCACCACCTTTCCATGAAGAAAAATGTCCTCTCATTTCCCCATATCCTGCCCATTTCCAATCTCATATCATCCCCCCTCGTTCTTATACTTCTCCTATATTGAAAGGATTCACCCCCTTGTACCTTGTTTATACCTTTAAGGTACTTGAAGATTTCTATCATGTCTCCCCACACCCTCCTTTCCTTCAGTGAGTACATTGTGAGGTCTTTTAATTTCTCCTTGTATGTTTTTGGGTGCAAGCCCTGTACCATCTTTGTTGCCCCTCTCTGGACCACCTCCACCCTGTCTATGTCCTTATGAAGATGCAGCCTCCAGAATAGTACACACTACTCACGATGAGAACTCACCAGTGGGATCACCTCCTTCCTCTTTCTGCTAGTGATACCTCTGCCTATGCACCTCAACATGCCACTGGCCCTCCCTACAGCCTTTGTACTCTGCTTAGTCACCTTTAGGTCATTAGAAATGATAACTCCCAGATCCCTTTCTTCCATGGTGATCACCAGCAACTCCCCTCCCTGCATCCTGTAGCTCTTTCCAGGATTTCTGCATTCCAGGTGCATTATTTTGTACTTCCTTGCCTTGAACCTCAGTTGCCACTCCTCGGACCATTTTTCTAACTTTCCTAGGTCCCTCCTCATTTTATACACCCCACCTGGAGTATTTACCCTGTTGCAGATCTTGGTGTCATCCACAAACAGGCAGACCTTTCCCTCCAGCCCTTCTGATATGTCACTAATGATGACATTGAACAGGACTGGCCCAAGGACTGATCCCTGAGGTATCTTACTGGTCACCCCCTTTCCCTGGATTGGATCCCAGTTACCACCACCCACTGCCTCCTGTCCATTAACCAGTTTCTAATCCAGTTAACCACCTTGTGGCCCATACTCAGACTACCCCATCTTGTTAACCAGCCTATCTAAATATCATACCCCATTGACACACAGATGACACAATCTATCAGTATTAGTAAATACCCAGGTGTAACATAGAACCACATAGAAATATTAAGTGAAATGTCACAAAATTGTTAAAGCACTCATAGTTGTAAAAAGAAAACTCATCTGATTTGTAATTTGTCATAATACCCTTGTGGACAAAGATATTGCTGACTTACGAAACATGATTCAGGTCAGCACGAGTGGCAGGCCAGGCTTTTCCTCACCCACAAAAGACAATCGTAAAAACCATTAGTTTTGATGAAATGTAATTTAAAACATGCAAAATGAATAATGTATTGATCATGCTGTGCCAAATGCCTGTAAAAAACAATTTTATCAATAATACAAATCTTTCCAAGCAAAGTATTTTTTAAAAATCACATTAAAAACTGCCAACTCTCATGATAATCTCGTGATTAAAGATTTTGCTGGCCCGCAGACCAGGATCCATGACTATATGAGTCACGGGCCAGGATTTTGTCTGCTTGCAAAACAGGACCATCAAACACCATTAATTTCAGGAAAATGTTAGAAACAAAATGCAAAATGAATAATGTAGTGATCATACGCTGCCAGATGCCTCAAGAAATTTATTTTATCAGTAACGCAAATCTTCTCAAACAATTTTGTGTAAAAAAAAGTAGAATTTAAAACTACCAACTCTCGCGATAACTTCACGGACAATGATTTTGTTGGTTTGAGGACCAGGATCCAGGTCCGCACGAGTCTCGGCACAGGATTTTGTCCATTCATGAACCACGATCATAAAACAGCATTAATATTGGGAAAAAATCACAAAAAGCATTGAAAATGAATAATGGAGTTTGCCCTTTAATGGGCAGACCAGGTTGTCCTGGTGCACCACTTCCCTCCTGCATAGAATGGTTGTGCTCAGAAGGGGAGGTGGGAAGGAAGGTGAGGGGCTAAGGGCCAGGACAATGGACAGGTAGCAGGAAGGGGAGGGCCAAAGGGAAGTACATAAGGGACAGCACAAGGGGGCCTCAGCCACTTTTTGCTGGAGTTTTGATCTACATCAGCTGCAGCATGGTGGATTGGCAAGGAAACTTTTTGGAGTTTTTTTCACCAAAAGGGAGAGGTAAGAAATGAAATTTTACAAGAAAGAGAGATACATTTATATATATATATATATATATATATATATGTATATATAAAGCAAGGAGAAGAAGAGGAATATAGAAAAAAAGATGACTTGTGTGGGGCTGGTTAGAAAGACTTTTGATGGTTTCTTTGGTTAAAATTGATGGGAATATAGGGGGAAGAGTGTTTTAGTAATAATCAAGTGAAGAAGAAAGCCCCCTTTTTAATGTGGGCATTGGTGTTGCTCCTTTCTGCCCAGTTGAGCCAGTTTGCACGATTATGGGGGCCAGAGAGAGCCCGTAGGATGGTAGGAGCGAGTGGAAGTGGGACCGCATGGTGTATTGACCTGTTGCTGTTGTTTGGCTGCATTGTCCCAGAATGGGGATGTTGGGTAGGTCTATGTGGGCCTGAGAGAGCCCGTAACGATGGTTGGAGCAAGTAGAAGTGGGACTGCATGGCATTTTGAATTGGTGCTTTTGGTTTGCCACAATTCCCAAAAAATTGAGCTGTCTTGTATGTTCAGGTGGGCCTGAGAGAGCCCGTAGCGAAGGTAGGAGCGAGTGAAAGTGGGACCACGTGGTGTGACATCACACGCCATGTGGAGGGTGAAGAAACACCCCTTTTTGCTGGGAGCAAGTGGTGTGTAGTAGCTGTGAGGGCCATAGTTGTTGGGTATGTCTATGTGGGCTTGAGAGAGCCCGTAACGATGGCTGGAGCAAGTGGAAGTGGGACCGTGTGGTTTTTCAAATGGGTGGTTTTGTTGGCTGCAATTCCCAAAAAATTGAGCTGTTTTGTAGGTTCAGGTGGGCCTGAGAGAGCCCGTAGCGATGGTAAGGGCGAGTGGAAGTGGGACCGCGTGGCATTCCCTCACACGCCGCGCAGAGGGTGGAAAAAAAACCTTTTGCTGGGAGCAGGTAATGTGTAGTGGCCGTGAGGGCTATAGCAAGTGGGGAGGTGATAGAAGAAGCCTTGAAGAGGCTTGGAGGGCATAGGCCACGTAGTGGGTTTTAAGCATCGCTTGTAAAAAAAAAATAAAAAGGAAGGAAGCAAAAGCCTTCTCTGCTGGTAGTGAGAGTTTGTTGGCTGCAGTTTTACCAGTTGTGGGGCTGTTGTGATGATTAGTGGGCTGAGGAGAGCCCGTAGAGATGGGGGGGAGAGAGCGGAAGCCAGGCCCAGGTGGCGTGACACCACATGCCATGCAGGGGGTGAAGGAAACCTCCCCTTTTGTCATGGAAATCACTGAAGGTGCTGGGAGTTTTTGGTGCTGTAGGTGAGGAAGAAAGCCCGGGAAGCAAGGCAAGGCCTCGAGGAAGCATCAAAGCATGGATTGCATGGTGGGCGTCATACACCCCCTGAAGGGGCCTGCTGAAGAGCACTGGTTGAGCTCAGGCTAGAGGAGCATGGTGGGGCGGTGGCTCAATTTTAGAACTTGCAGGCAAGCTGGGCAGCTGGAAGGAGCAAGGGGGGGTACCGCGATCCAGGTCAGGGGAGGAGGAGGCGAGAATTTAGGGGACTAAGAGGGGAATCCTAATATGCCCTGGCGGCATTATTTTATTTTTGGTGCCCTGAAGGGGATAGGCCTGTATGAGGCCCCGGGGGAGTTACCGCATGGTGTGATGTCGCACACAAAGGAAAAGGGGGGGTCAGATGGATTATTGGGACTTGGGTGGGGTATTGGATTGGGGGAGCATAGGTTATGGGCTTGGGAAGGGCCTCTTTAAAAAAAAAAAACAAGGGTGTGGGGGAGGTCAGGGGTGGGAGGGGAGAGATCGTGACCCGGGTCCTCGAGAGTGAGGTCCCACGCTGTTAAGAGGTCATATGGGAAGCTATGGCAATCACTAATGAGGGGTCACCTGCGTTTGGGCCTCACCCCTCCTCCCCTTGTTCGGGAAACACGAGGGAGAAAGGTTTGGAACAGAGGCCCGAATTCAGGGAAGGTACCCAGTTATCGGACCACGAATGTCCATTTTCTTGGGGGGGGGGTTCAATTACAGAGGTGCCTTAGCCCGTTTTCCATTTTGATGTGGGTGTGTGGTTTAAGGGACAGGATGAAGGCATTGCAAACAGGTACAGATACACAAATTAGCCCATGTTGTATCTTCCTGTAGTTGTCTTCACAGAACAAAGAAAGAACGAAATGGCACCCAAGAAGAGCAGGTCATCAAAGGAGGAGGCTTACAAGGCTATAACTGAATTGGCAAAAAAAGCAAACAGAATGTGGGAGCAGGTGGAGGGGGATGAACCAGGGAGACCGGGGGAGAAGAGAGAGGTGGGCCAAGGAAAGGGCAGCAGGGGGAAATGATCAGCCAAGGGGCCAGGTAGTCCCGCTAGGGTAGCACTGGAAACAGTGGGGCCTGCCAAGGTGGTTGATCCAGTACCTCTGCGGCCTGTGGACCTGGTGACGCCAGTACCCCCACTGGATCAAGGTGGGATCTCCCTGGCCAAACCCAGGCATGATGCCCAGAATGTGGTTTTCCATCCACAGACCCCAGTAGTTCCCACTTCTCCTCAGCCACAGGGAGAACCAAGGGAAAGTGTGGAAGACTCCAGGCAACACGTCCTGGACAAGGTTACAGGTAACACATCCAGTGCAGTGGGTGATAGTATAAAACAATACATAGGATAAATTGTGGCGGCACTGGGAACAGGAGGTTTGGGGCAGATGGAATTAGCTCTGGCAGACATTAGGAAGTAAAAAAGAGGGGCCAGAAAAAAATGAAAAGGGAGCAGAGAAAGAAGGAAAAGGTTCAAGGGAGATAGGGGTGCCTGGGATGAGGATAGACAAATGTATGCCACTGGCCACAAAAGAGAAAATATGGAAAGGGGAATATGTGGATACATTCGCTTTAGTGAGTCGGGAGGCAGCAGCCAAATATGAGGAAACTGAGGCATAGTACTTTTAGGAAAGAAAGGGGATGACAAGTTCACAAAAGGGAAGACATGGGATGGATGGTTCCTAGGTTTTGCCACTTTCTCAGCCATCGTTCTGGAGAAGAGGCTGGAACTAGGCATCCCGCTCATTACCTATTCCTTGATAATACGGAGAGTACAAGCAAAAGGCGGGGTGGGATGGTTATACTATGACAAATTCTTTTGGCAGAGAATGATAACATTTGGGGACGTGAGATGGGACATCAAGCAGATAGATTTGTGGATGGATTACGTAACAGATCAGTCCACGCCCGAAGGTGAGTGGGCAAAAAGGGTTTTACGCCCCAAAGATGCTGCTGGGCTTACAATAGGGCTTTTTGCTCATGGCCTCAATGTTGTTTCCGGCATGCTTGCTCAAAATGTGGGGAAGGGCACCCGGCAAGCAAATGCAGAATGGCATGGGCACAAGGGACACAAGGGCATGGAGGCAAGGATCAGGTCAACAGTTTTTTCGAGAGGGCCAAGGGTTTAAAGGGCAAACATGGAATAGGGAGGATGGGGGAGGGAATGTGAATGGGGGGCCGGGCCACTGAAAGAAAGAAAGTAAGGCAAATTGAGGGGGAAGGGGAGAGTAGGGGGGACACAACAGAGAACAGTTTAGGATAGCCAGAACCCCCATCAACTTGAAGGTATGGACAGCTTGCCTGAATAGATATGTGGACACACGTGTGTGGGACATGATTTTGAAGAGTCTTAACACAGGGTTTTCATTGCAGTGTAGGGGACCAGGCGAGCAATGGAAGCAAGCAACCTTGGGTCAGTAAAAGGGAAGGAGGAAATGCTAAGACAGAAAATAGAGAAAGAAAAGGTGGCAGGTAGGGTAGAGGGCCCATTTAATACTCCCCCATTGCAAAACATGAGGATTTCGCCATTGAGATGGTACCCAAGAAACAGGAGGGAGAGTATAGGGTGATCCACCACCTGTCCTACCCACAGGGGAAGTCAGTGAATAATTTCACCAGCGAGGAGCATAGTAGGGTGACATATGCATAGCTAGAAGATGCGGTCCAGATGGTCTGAACCACAGATGATGCATGGATGGCAAAAACGGACATAGAATTTGCTTTTAGATTGCTTCCAGTTAGGAGGGAAGACTGGGATCTATTGGGTTTTAAAAGTGGGGGGGCAGTATTATTTCGACAAGGCAATGCTAATGGGTTGTTCCACAGTATGTGCTACATTTGAGGCTTTCAGCACCTGCTTACAGTGGATATTCCAAGAAAAAACGGGTTATAGGATGGTCATCCATTATCTGGATGATTTTCTCTTCATTGGGAGGGGAAGAGGAGAGACACAGAGGATGTTGGGGAAGTTTCAGGAATTGTGCCGGGAGCTAGGGATCCCACTGGCACCAGAAAAGACAGAGGGGCCAAGCAGGGTTATGGAATTCTTAGGGATCAAAATAGATGTTTTGAACGAACTATTTTGATTACCGGTCAAAAAAGTTAAAAAATTGAGGGAATTAATCTAAGTACACACCAGAAGGAGATGGGTACAACTAAAAATGGTATAACAGGTACTTGGGCACTTGAACTTCGCATGCAGGGCCATCGGACTGGGGAGGGCATTCACAAGGAGGTTAGCTAGGGCGACAGTGGTGGTCACCAGACCACATCATTGGGTGGACCTGACACAAGGGGTCAGAGAGGATTTTAGAATCTGGGAAGAATTTCTTAAGGAGTACAATGGGTGCTCATTCTGGCAAGACGAGTTGGTTATACAACACAGACCTCGACCTCTACACAGACACGGCTGGGGGGCTAGGCATGGGGGGGCTACCTGAGGGGTAGATGGTTCACAGAACCATGGCCTGCCAGTTGTGTAAAGGAGAAGAAAGTGAGATATATAACATTACTGGAGATCATGCCTATATGGGCGTGTACTTTGGTCTGGGGGGAGGAATTACGAGATCAGAAAGTGACTTTTTGGTCTGACAATAGGGCAGTGGTGGATGTCCTGAACAACAGGGGAGCTAGGTCAGGCACAGTCATGCAGGTATTACGGCTGTTAGTTTTAAGGGCTTTGTAGCTGAACATGTCATTTAAAGCACAACACATAGAAAGGGTACACAATGCCCTGGCTGACAGCCTTTTCTGTCTGCAGCTGGACCATTTTCGGAGGCTGGCACTGACAGTGGAAGAACAAAAAATACCCATACCAATGAACATCTGGGACATTGGCAAGAAGGAGCAGAACTGCTGTTTCACAGCTCATGGGTGCTTCAGACTCTGAGGGCCTATGATGGGACCTGACGAGTGTTTCAAACATTCAGAGCAGAGCACCAGATGGAGGTAAGTAGGCCACTCACAGAGGAACAGCTGGGAATGTTCACCGTGGAGCAGTGGCAAAAAGGCACAGCCCACACCACAATGGGAGTCTATCTGGCAGGAATTAGTCTTATCTGCAGTCTAAAGGGGTGGAAGGACCTGACAAAATCATTACTCATCAGAAGAATGATGCAAGGATGGGGCAGGTTGAAACAAGGACTAGCAGATAATAGAAGACCGATAGGGGAGCAGTGGCTAATAAGGCTGAAGGATGTGCTCCCGGCAATATGCAGATCGAAGGCCGAGACCCAGCTTTTTCACACAATCTATGTGGCAATGTTCACTGGTGCCGTGAGAGTGAGTGAGGTGGAAGGCCATGGGAGGGAGGGAGGACAAAGAAGGGGGGTTAGAATGGGAAGATGTAAACTGGGGGTGACAGAGATACAGATTAAGATTAGGAGGTCAAAAATGGACCAGAGAGGGCAGGCTTGCACTGTAGCGCTGAAAGGGTGAACAGAGGGTGCAATATGCCCTGTACAGGCTCTATGGACCTTCGCTGCAGAGCAGGGGAACAGGACGGGGAAATTATTTGTGCATGGTGATGGGAAGAGGGTCACTGGCTACCAAGTCATGGCATTGCTCAAAAAGGGCATGCAATTCATGGGGGAAGACCCGGCCAATTATTCATCCCATTCATTGTGGATTGGGGCTGCTTCACAGTGGGCAGCAGCAGGAGGAGAGACCGTGAATGGGATATTGGAAAAGGGATGCTGGTGATCGACCAGTTATAAGAGATATATTAGAGCACTGAAATAAAAAAAAAAAGGGGAGGTTTTTGAAGGTGGTGCTTCTGGCCTGCAACTACAGAAATGGGGGGGGGACAAGCAAGGGTGGAGAGGGTATAAAAAAAAAAGAAAAGAGAAAATGCGGGTATGACACGGAGAGCAAGTTTAAAATAATGAATTTTGTTTGAACCCCATAGGCAGAGGGAGGAGCATGGAAGTATGGATCTGTGGCCATTCCTATATTTATTGGGTTGGAAAAACAGCAGAAAAGAAGGCTGGGGGAAGGCAGCTGTACCAAGATGCGAGACAGTGTAGGTTGGTTTGGCATGGCATATGGAGGATGAGATGGGCACAGCTACTCCCCACCCTGAAGGAACTCAAGTGACGCCGGCCCAGTCCAGATCTAATTATTATACATTTAGGGGGCAACGACCTTGCAGGCAGGCCTTAGGTAGATACTTATTTACAAATAAAACGGGATTTAGGGGAAATATGACGATGCTGGCCACAGGTAGGCCTCGCCTGGTCTGACATAATACCAAGGAGGGTCTGGAGGCAGGAGCACAGCCACAGAGTGGTAGAGAGGGCCAGGAGAAAGATGAATAGGAGGGTTGGGACGCTGATAAGGTGGATGGGAGGGCAGGTGACACTGAGGGGAGTAGAAGAATGGGTAGAGGATTTCTACAGGTCTGTCGGTGTACACCTGTCGGACACAGAAACAATGGGCTTTATAGAAGCATGGCGGAAACATGACAGGAAAGGAAATTAAAAAAAAAAAGGAAATGAGAAAAAGTGAAGTGGAATGAAAGAGTAATTAAAGGACCTTCCCTGAGGTAAGGGAGGCCAGTACCCTAAGGGTGGGGGAAGCCAGTCATCCAACGCAAGCTGGAGACTGGCTAGTGGGGAAGAGGGGGGGAATAAGGGAAGGGGGGAAGAAAAAAGGAATAGCACAAGAAGAAGAGGAAGATGAAGGAGAAAGCAGTCTCGGTTTTCACCATTACCTAATGAAAAAGGAGAAGAAGGACTCAGGTTTTCAGCTAGGAGAAGGATAATCAGAGATTGATATATGAAAGAAAAATGAACAAAATGTGGAAAATATGATAATAAAGAAATGGAAATGGAATATATAATTATAAATATAAATAAATTAATTGCCAGTCTGAGCACAACAACAAACAACGTCTCTGTCTTTTGTGAGGGAAAAGGGGGGGAATCCGGGACAATGGAGTTTGCCCTTTAATGGGCAGACCAAGTTGTCCTGGTGCATCCCTTCCCTCCTGCATAGAATGGTTGTGCTCAGAAGGGGAAGGAAGGGAAGGGGGCTAAGGGCCAGGACAATGGACAGGTAGCAGGAAGGGGAGGGGCAAAGGGAGGTACATAAGGGACAGTACAAGGGGCCTCAGACACTTTTGCTGGAGTTTGATCTCCCTCCCACCCTACTAACCAAGATAAGAGGGGTAGATAGTCAAGATGGGACTGTATGGTGAGTCTGTCAAGGTGGATGACAGATGCGTCCGGTTGACAGTTTGGACTGCCAAAGGTGGATGGCAGGTGATATTATGGTTGTTGACTGCCAAAGGTGGATGGCAGGAGATAAAGAAG
This sequence comes from Neoceratodus forsteri, assembly GCA_016271365.2. Lineage (NCBI taxonomy): Eukaryota > Metazoa > Chordata > Ceratodontiformes > Ceratodontidae > Neoceratodus > Neoceratodus forsteri. The sequence continues at coordinate 359,658,638 of CM057459.1, read as the reverse complement.
GGGGGAAAGGGAAAAGGGGGGGATGAGGGGAGGGGGGAAGAAAAAGGGAATAACACAAGAAGAGGAGGAAGATGAAGGAGAAAGCGGTTTTGGTTTTCACTGTTACCTAACGAAAAAGGAGAAGAAGAAGGACGCAGGTTTTCACCTGGGGGAAGGATAATCAGAGATTGATATATGAAAGAAAAACGAACAAAATGTGGAAAATATGACAATAAAGAAATGGAAATGGAATATGGAATTATGAATATAAATTAATTAATTGCCAATCTGAGCACAACAGCAAACAACGTCTCTGTTTTTTGTGAGGGAAAAGGGGGGAATCTGGGACAATGCACTGATCATGCACTGCCAAATGCCTCAATAAACTTATTTTATCAATACCACAAATCTTTCCAAGCAAATCTGTGTGAAAAATTTAATTTGAAGCTACCAAGTCTTGTGATAATCTCTTGGATAAAGATATTGTTTTCTTGTGGACCAGGATCCAGGTCTGCCCAAGTTGTGGTCCAGGATTTTGCTCGCTCACGAAACACGATCATCAAGCAGCATTAACTTTGAAAAAATGTCATAAAAAAACCTTGAAAATGAATAATGCACTCATCATGCCCTGTGAAATGGCTCAAGAAATTAATTTTATCAATAAAAAAATCATTCTAAGCAATTGTTTGTTAAACTCACAGACAAAGACTTTGTCAGCTCGGGGGTCAGGATGCAGGCCCACATGAATCGCAGCCCAGGATTTTGCTCACTCACAAAATACAATAATAAAACACCATTAATTTTTGAAAAATGTTATATAAACCAGGCTAAATGAACAATGCACTGATCATGCCCTGCCAAATGCCTCAAAAAATTAATTGTATCAATACTGCAACTCTTTCCAAGCACTATTTTAAAAAAAATATTTAACATTGCCAAATCTCACGGTAACCTCACAGACTAAGATTTTGTTGGCTCGTGAGCCAATATCCAGGTCCGCACAAGTTGCGGCTGAGGATTTTGTCCGCTGGCGAAACATGATCGTGTAACATCATAAATACTTTAAAAATGTCATCACAAATATAAAAAAAAAAAACAAGTTTCCCACTGTTCATAATACACAGAACACTTGCAAAAATACATTTATTCAATGTGACAAATGTTTCAAAGCTATCTTTTTTTAAAAAACAGAACAAAAAACAACCAGGCAATTCTCGCAATAACCTCGCAGTCAAAGAATTTGTTAGCCCGTGAAACAGGATCACAGTCTGCACAACTCACAGACTAGGATTTTATATCCTTACAAAGCAGGATTCGGAAATTAACAGGAAATAGCCTCCCTGGGCCAATAGGAACATAGAAAATGACAGGAAGTTGGCCATCTTGGATTCTGCTGTGGAAACCTCACGAACTATCATCTCAAAATGTAAGTTAACTTTTTAAATATAATATAATTGCAAGAGTTGTGAATGGCATCTCAGCACTAAACTTGCATATTCTAAAATTGGATTTTGTTGTGATTTGTTTGCTGCTAATCATAGTTCTGTGCTACTTTGCATTCAAGCAGGAAAAGGAGTTATACAAATGAAGTATGTGTCTAGATTTTTTCACCATGCTTTTTTTCCCCTTGATGCACACCTAACATCACAGATCAGTTAAACTATTATCAAATGACAGATCTTTTTATTGCAAGCAATCTGCAATAATTACTTCTGTGGTCTGCTATATCTGTAGCATCATAACTTAGCACAGGGTACATTTGTAGTGCACAGTAGTTTAAACAGTAACTTGCAAAAACTGCATAAGGCTTAGGAATTTGTCTCAAGCTACTTAAACACCACATACATGTAAAACTTCACAAAATCTCAACACTTTGTCCACAAAACTTAGTCTTTGCAGTTACTCATCATATAAAAACACGTTACCACCTGATCCTGATAAGACAGTTGGTCATCAGAGCATATTTAAAAGCATACTATTTCTAAGTACCACACCTAAGCACTCCGCCTTGTCACACACTATGCTTATTGTATTTTCTTCACTTTAAATGTTACAGAATATTGTGTTGTGAATATCCCTTCATGAAAAAAGCCATGCTAAGCAAGTTTGCAGATTTTAAATTCACATAAAAGTACAACCTCTCAGCAACAGTATTGTAAAAAAACCATGGCTGGACTTCATCTTACCTCTCACAATGACAGTTCAAAAAGAGAAGGAGCAGAGGGTCAGTGTCACAGTATAGGGAATAGTCTGACCAATAGAAATGTACCATAGTGGCATGCCAGAGCAGATGGCCAATCAATGATCAGCATAATCCCACCAAAATACACAAAAATGTTTTACAAACAAAAGGCCAATAGCAAACAATGTTGTAGGCAGAACGAGTCAAAGTAAGTAGTACTAATCAATGGCATCTGTTCATAGTATCTGTTGCTACCTGCCACAGCATTTCTTCCCCACTATGTTTCTGAGAAGGGCAGCTGCATTTAGCAGATCAAGTCATTTTGGCAATGACCTGCAGCTACCAAACTGCAGTGTCTCTTGGTTTGGCAAGGGTGGCATGAGGTGGTAGCAGCTCATGTCAACCATGTACCACGTATTAGAGACATACCCTGAATCAGACATACTCTTCATGCACCTTGGAGGTAATGATTTGGGTTGCAAAAGGGCAGTAGATTTGATTGAGGCTGCACACTCAGATTTGCAGCGTCTCATGGAGATGTTACCTGCTTGTAAAATTCTATATTCAGATATTACACAGTGGATCATCTGGAGAGGTGAGGAGTATGTCCTGCACCTGAAAGATCACAACATAAGGTAAACATCCAAATATCTGGATTCCTCCGTGTTATGGGAATGCACACTATACGTCACCCCCAAATTTGCTACTGTAAACATTGGCTCTACCTAAAAGATGGTGTGCATCTCTCAAACGCTGGCAAAACATATTTTATATGGGACCTCCGAGATAGCATTCTGGCACTTCTCTGAATGTGTACATCTGTGTATCTGCAGTCCACACCATTGACAGCAACAAAATGGTTCTTTTAAGAACCACAAGACTTGGTCAAAAAATTAACAAACTTTACATACAGAACAGAAAAGTTATTTAGATATAATTTAATGTAATACAAAAATTAATCAATAATACATGGGAAGGCACTAATTTCCCACATATTAATCACCTACTGGGGGGAGGGGGGCTAAAAACATAGCCATGGGTCACTCTCACCTGCCCGGCCTTCAGTCAGAAGGAAATCACTACCTATGACATAATTATCAAAATTATTACTGAAATTGCAATAATAATTGGTTTTTAACCTTTCACCATTTTTAGTGAAAAAAATACAAATTTTCACATGGACCTGCTGCCACCATAAAGTACATAAGACAAGTGCTGCAGTTGTGGCAGTCACTTTTCAAATATTCTCACACTGGCACGGCACCAATCACTAAGCTATTGTAGCTCATCAACAAGCAATCTGAGGTATAATGTTCATTCCATTATCACTGTTTACTAAAAATACAAAAAAAAATTATTGTGCCACTCGACCAATCCCATAACCACAGCTGTATGTTACCATGTGTACAGCAGTGCAACAGAAAGAAGTCCCCACCCCTTATTCACGGCTACAAGATGCGATGTAGAGCAGTGTGACGTAATACTATTAACTGTGCCACCCCCAACAGCCCAATCACAATCTACCAGCACAGCCCAAAACAGCTATGGGGCGGAGGGCTATTCTAGTGAAATACTGCAGACCCAATTTCCACACATGATATGATTACTTCCTTCAGATATGCCTTCCATTGTATGTCACAAATATATTCTTTAAAGTGAATGGTATGCTACCAATTTAATCTTCTTTACCATCACTTTTACAGAAAGAAACACGAACATGCCTAAAAGTTGATCAGACTGGGACATGTTAGCCCTTGTCTAGGCAGTGAAACAGCATGCAAACCCTACATTTGTGATGAGGGCGATTAACCTGCTGGTGTCAAGAACGTGGAACAAGGTAAGAAAAAACAAATAAAAGCATACCTCAGCAACTTGAGCATCGCCAAACAGCAACCTCAGATGCATAACTATATAACTGACACTAAATTACACCATACAGTAGTAGTAACAAATCCATTCATCTACAATCTATACCAGTGGATTTGCACCTGCTACTGAACACTGTCATTCAGCAGGCAGCAATGTAGGTATCCAGGTTAGCTTGCTGCCAGCTGGTCAGGGATGGGAGGGGGTGACCTACATAGATTGTCAGGTGCTGCTTTGGTGAGACATAGGGGTATGAGTGCATGTTCACTGAATGTTCACATTGCCTTCACAGTCAGTCAATGTTACTGGCAGAGCATGGGGCACAACCATGCCACCTGAAGTGTTTAAACATCTTTAATGGTATGACTAGAGTTACAGATACAGAGGGTGTCAACCAATACAGCCCCAAGAGTATACAAATCAGTTTAATACTGATATCAGAGTTATTGTTAGGCAGCAGTGGTGCTACAACAACACTGTGAAGCATTGATCTATTACTATACAATGGCAATAACATTTTCTGGACTGTGATTGATCACTGTATCCCTGGCACAGTTACGTTATCCCAGCAGAACCTCACTGTATTTATTTGTTGTAGCTTTCCCTTCATTCCCTCTGCAGAAACAAAGATATAGTGCCACACAAAAAATCTAATGCAAGCATTTTTAAAATGTTTTTTGTTTATTTTGTATAGCTATGAGCCACTCTATAATACTAATAATGCACTCCACAGTGTTTGTTGTGCTGGGATAACCTCACTTCTAGCATGTTGTATGCGCTCAGGCTCCAGCCTCATTCCCAACCACCCAAATGTGAGGTCATCCCAGCACAAATCACATCCTGTGATGCATAATTGCTTAATGATGTTGCTAGCATGTGTCATGACCCGATGTATTCTACTTGCTCTTCCTCTCAGAAGCTGTAGCCATGGCAAGACTAAGAAAGTAGGTCCATCCAAGGCGTCAGTCTTTCTTGTTGCTACTGTTTGTTTTTTAACACATTTTCAATTGCAATTACCAAGCAACAGCCCCCCCCCCACCCTTTATTGTAAATAGATAGTTAAATACTGAACGGTACTAGTAAATCATGATGCTACTACTGACTCCACCCCAAAATGTCATGTGGATGTATCCTCAAAGAAATGTGTATCTTTATTTTATCCATAGGTTAGTAATGCATTGGGAGGCTGGAAAGGCATTGTAAAAAGTCCTGATGAATGCCAGAGGAAGTGGAAGTTCACCCGCCAGTCATTTTACAAAAGCAAGGTGGCAAGTGACATCTGCAGGAGGAACTGGGAGTGGTATGACATGGCGTTCAAAATGTGTGAAGAAGCAGGGAAGCCTGACTTTGGTGGTCGCAACCGTGGACGTATATGTACACATCAATTTACATTATAAACAAAAACAAAAGCAAAATAAGCACAAAGTCTAAATTGTTTCAGTTAACAGATTAGGCGTGGTTCTAGAAGCACCACAACATGTTACAAGTAAGCAATAAGACACGACAGGGTGTGTGTTAGACACTTTAACACATGGCTAGAAGGTGTAGTGAGGCAAGAAGCCACCGGCCGTGTGCTTGCACCTTCCTAGCCGTGTGTTAAAGTATCTAACACACACACACTGGGGTGGCTTATTGCACTTCTGAAATGGCTATCAAAAATACAGATGTATGTGACAGCTAAAATGTATAGTATTTAATAGTGAAAAGTGTAATGTTTGTCTTAATTTTTAATAAAATAGTTCCTCCACCTACAGTTTTTATTTATTTATTTTTTGGATTGAGGACTTCTGAGCTGCTAAGGCTTCCTTACTTGTATTTTTTTATCTGTTACCCCGATGCAAAAGTGAAGTTAGGAAAGTGAAAGTGTTGCATTACGCTGTTTTCGGAGGTACAGCTCACCAGTACGTTGTTTTGGGAAGTACATGGAGAAAACAAATTTTAAGCAGAGAACGAGCATGCAGATGGGTTGGAAATCGGCTGGTCAGCTGTTCACCATGCAGTGTGTGACCGTGTCTGGCAGCATTACAGTTTGTGAGGAGAGTGAGGGAGACGGCTACCAGATGGAGGACAGATTGTGCCTGGCATGCGAGCAAATGTACTGCCAAGCGGGAGAGAGGCTGACTTACGAAATGGGTACAAGAAATCTAGTTAATTGATTTCTCACTAAAGTGACTAGAAAACATTTTCTTTCAATTTTGAACGAAATCTTATTGTTTTCTGGTCGCTTTAGTGAGAAATCAAGATGGCCGAATATTTTCCTCAACATTCCATTTTGGTCTTACTTACTAAAATCCCTGCTAAGCTTATAGCCTGTACTTTTTCCTGTATGTTAGAAATATTAACATACAGTCAGTGGCCAATGAGATAACTAGATTTCTTGTACCCATTTCATAAGTCGTGACATGTGAGCAGTGGAATTGGGAGTACCGTCACAGAATGAAGCCCCTGCTGGGCGGGCACCACCAGCCGCATAGTGGATTTGGCCAAAATCCACCTGTCACTGTGATGGTTTCCGCACGGCCAGGGATTGCCTCGCAGAGTGTTTTACCTCCCTCCAGTCCAACTCTGACCCGGAGTTGGAATCCTAGAGACCGCGGGGTGGGGGTGGGGGCACAGCCCCCGATGGAAACAGGAGGCATCCCGACACTGCATTGCCGACACTTGCAATGCGGCTGTCCTGTCAGGGATGTCTCCATAGCCGCTGTTGCTGTGGCATGGTAAAACCGTGGAGTTGCGCCAAGTACCCAACACCAGACTCTGTGTCAGACAGGGTCCTTACAGCTAAGCACCATAAATACTGACGTATGCAGAGGTATGCCAACTACACGGCGTAACCGAGCAGCATGTCACAAGCCACAACTGTGTGGCAGTAGGGCGCAAGTGCCCCCCTGAGGTTGAAAAGCCCCACAGGGCTACATGGAAACCCCAGCCCCGACCACCCAACACAGCATGTAACTGTCCAGCACATTTACATTCTTCCAGTCCACCCAGGTCTCGATCCTCGAACCCAACTCCTGGCAGTGCCACTAATGATTTGATACATCCCTGTTATCCCTAGTAGTCTAGTTGTACCCCCACCCAGCAGCACCCGACCACCCGCACCCCCACTTCCAGAAGACCTGTCCATTCAGTGAGGATGTACTATTAACAGTAGTACACACTAAAACAGAACACACTCAGTGGCTAGATGTGGTGGTGAGAGGTGTACTGTGCCACTTGCCAACCTCACATGGCTTTTGGACTCTTTTGCTGGTAGTTTGATGGTACTCTGTGGGAGGGTGGGGGCACTAGACTACCAGGGATAATGGGGATAGACCAAAATATTTACAGCACTGCCATCAGTTGAGTTTGACGATTGGGACCAGAGCATGGGGGGGGGGGTTCCATGCCAATCAAAGATATGAACAGGGTTTTTCATGGGCATCGAAGAAATACCACCAATACAAACTGTGAGTGTAATGTTACTATTTTTCATTTTGTCTGTGTAACACTGCTTGATCAGTGTAAACAAGAGTGAATTATTCATTTACTTGACTAGGGTTTTGATACTATTAGATGAGTCAGTTTTTTAATGGGGGGTGGGCTGCACCACTGTGTGTTAAGAAATTTGGGCTGGACAGACAATAGGTTGTTCATATCCCTTTTGTCACATAATCTGTAACAACTTCTGAATTTCTCGTTTTGACTGACAAACGTCAATAATTCTGTGGTGTTGTGGATCTTGTGACTACAAAGCAGCTGCAATTCACCACTATATAATTTGATAAGAACACACCACAGATGACGGCACTGACAGTCAGAGCAAGGAGTTAATTTGTTGGAATAAAAAAATAATGTATTACTTCCCATTACTCTGTGCAAGACATGTTATTAATTTTAAGCTCAATCTAATCTGGTCCTTTTATTTATCTGCAAACAGCACAAGAAAGGCTCGCTGCTGATGAACGGAGGCTACGCCTTGTACCACTCCTGGAAAGTGAGGAGAGAGAGAGGCTTCTGTAGTCGAACAGCTCCTTGTTGTCGACTTTGCTGGTAAGAAAAAGTCAGAGTTCTGAAACAAAGCCATATTTAACTAAGCAGCAAGAACGGACACAAAACATCTTCATAACTGCTAATGGCCAGGATATTCAAAGGGATTGCACCTGGCACAACCCCGCATTGCACCCTGGTGGGATATTGAAAAGGCTGCCTGGTGCAGTGCAAATCCCGATGCGCTGGGGTGCAATGTAATACTATGCGGTGCAGATGCAGGGGACATACCCATGCATATGCAGCACATCACAATATTCAGCCCAGGATGTGCAGCGCATAAGCTGGTGCAACCCCTACATGCGCCGCACACTGGTGCTCAAAAGTTGAGCCGTAAAATATAGGCTCAAAGCTGGCCACCCACAGGTGGGTGGCTGTATTACAGGTGCAACACAACAGCTGCCAGCCGTGGGTGGCCACCATGCCAGGAACACCGTCAAAAGCACCGGACCCCCAGTAGTCAAGTGGACCCCTCCACCCCATATGCCCGATCGCAGGCATTTATATTAAAAGAACAGGTCGTGGTGGTCTAGCAGTTCCCCCACTGCCTAATCATGGGCATCAAAAATAAAAAACATGTCCTGGTGGTCTAGTGGTCCCTCCGCTGCCCGATCGTTGGCTGTTGTAACTGCAGAATGTAGCCTGGTGGTCCAGTGGTGCCCCCTTCTCACCATCCCACCCTCCCACAGAGGGCCACAGCCACCTGGCACCCCCTCATAATCGGTGGCAGCACCCTGCCTGCAGACTGCCAGGCCACCTGCCAAATTACAGCATACAGTATGATCTGTACGCCTATTGGTCCACAGTGTCCACTGTACTACATAGGACCAGATATGTCAATAAACACGTTCATTCACATATCTGGTCCTGTGTAGTACAGTATGGTCTGCTAGCCCACTGGTCCACACTATGGACCAATAGACATACAGATCATACTGTATGCTACCATTCAGCAGGAGGCCAGGTGGTGTGCGGGCGGGGTGCTGCTGCCCACCGATGATGGGGGTGCCGGGTGGCCAGGGGTCCTCTGTGGGAGGGTGGGGAGGAGGGGTACCACTGGACCACCAGGCTACATTCTGCATTTACAACAGCCTGTGATTGGGCAGCGGGGTGACCTCTAGACCACCAGGAAATGGCTTATTATTACTGATGCCCATGATCAGGCAGCGGGGGGACCACTAGACTACCAGATAATTTTTTTTGCTACTGATGCCTGTGATCGGGCAGTGAAGGGACTGCTAGACCACCAGGTTACAATATATTTCTACTACTGCCTGCGATCGGGCATACAGGAGGGGGGAGCTGCACTAGCCCACCAGGGAGCCAACCCCAATGACAGCTGCCTGGCAGGGCACCAGGCGCATTTTGCTGGGATGCCCAGTACCACGCATGTAAATGGGCCCATAATGACATGCAAATGGCCACAATTGCACCTTGCATAACTTATGACCTCAAGTGCATGCCCCCAGCTGAATATCACGGGTGATGTGCCTAGCGCAACTGCACTTGCACTGGCGCATCCCGGTGCTCCCTCTTTGTGGCTTGCGCTGGCACAGTGCCACTGCATCATGCACAGTATGTGTGCCAACCATGCCATGTTCAATGGTGCTGAGCCATGGCGTATCACCGTTGACTATTGCCTGGTCCTGTCCCCGGCACAGCCCAGTTGCGCTGCACCCAGGCTTGCGCCACTACCTGGCGCAGTCTGAATATCCAGCCTAATGTAGTCAGAACTCAACACATAACATCTTTTTTTTTTTTTTTTTATTTAGTTGTTTAACCAGGTATAGCACACTAAGCTGAAAGCTTTTTTACAGGAGCGACCTGGGAGCACAAGGAGGTTAAGTCACTTGCTCAGGGTCACACAGTATGCAAGTGGAAGTTGTGGGATTCAAACCCAGGTCTGGCCTGCTGGATGTCACCAAATTTGCAGCTCAGATCCTTAGACCACTGCGCTATACTGCCTCCAAAAGTCTTTAAAGTCAATTTGTTATGTAGTTCCTATTAAGACATTATGTTTTATAGTCCAATACTTTATACCAGCATGACTTCACCTGTACAAAAAACATTTAATTTAAAGGTAGTTTTTTTTACCAGGGGAAGGCATCATAACTGACAATGAGCAGTCAGCCCACCAATAAATTCCACTGTCGTTGTGGCCCCCACCACACCCTACATCCATCCCTGCACTCTAAAAAAATTGTGATCTGTACCTAGGCAGAGCGCAAAGGTGCGGCCACATGCAACTGTATGTGGGCTATTTTGAAAGTTTTTTTTTACCAATTATAAAAAGGTTCTCAGAAATGTTGCAATCTGATTGGCGGTTAGGATTCCAACAGCGTTACATTAATCCGTGTTATACTGACATGTACAGCCTGATCAGCATGGCACATGGATTCTTTCTGTCAGCATTCCATCCTCTAGCACTTCTGAATGTGTGGAATGATGCATTCTGATTTGAACCAGCATTTTTAAACTGTTGGTGAAAGAACTATTTTATTAGAAATCTCCCTCTAAATGAGAAAAACATTCAAAAAGTATAACACTTTTGGTCCCACGTGTAAAATACCTGTGAAACCAGATCATAATACACAACAGGTTCGGCTATGTCATCAGATATCGTTCCATCTTGAGCACAATGTCAGCCACAAGAAAACAGGCTTAGTGTCACATACACCCACAAAGTGATAAAATGCCATGATATTCCTCACCCTGTAGTGTTATCATTGTGGTAATAATATCACTATCAACTGTTTGTAAATGGTATTGCTTGGTAATCACTTGTGTACTGTAACTATATTAATGAACAAGATTTCTCTTCTCCATTTTTAATATTACTTTCAACATAATACAGCAACTGCAATTCTTGTAGTATACAAACTCAACAAAACTTCCCATAGTAGCAGAAAAAAGAAACCATCAAACATTGACAGAGCAAAAAATACTCAAAAATGTCTTGTCATTTTATCTTTCACAGAGGAAGAAGATCCACTTGAGGGGACAGCTGGAGCAGAAGAAGAAGCCAAAGAGGGTGACTTTATGATCATGGAGCCCTCTGTGGCTGAACCAACAGCTCCAGCAGCAGGTGAGGGCCAAACAACATCCGAGCCCCATCTGGGTCCATCTGAGGAAGCTGCAGGTCCTGCCAGGCCTCCAACTGGAGATCGTAAGTACAATTCTGTAATAAAGTTGTAACAAAGAGTTGCATGTACATTCTCTGATGATCACCCCCCCATAGTGTTCAAAAATAACAACATTCATAGCCTATCACTACATTCTCCCTAACATGTAACAAACTTCCTATTAGTATTAATGCTCAAAATGCATACGTAGTGTTCCCTAAGATTGTAAAAAATGGCGAAAAAAGGGAACAACATAATATGTGTACATTTTACCCACTCACACTAAATTCTTTTGGCAATATACTGATGTCAGAAATACTGTTACAATGCCTGTTCAGCAGTGCTAAATGATAGGATACTGACAGCTAGAATCCATCTACCATGATGATCAGAGTGTGCATAACATGATATCATGTATCAATGTAAGTTTTTTTGCAAATCCTAACAGTCAACCAGATATCAACATTTCTGAGAACCTTTTTATAACAAAGCATTTGGATAATTTATTTTATAATCTACTTCCAAGCTGTTCACATAATCTGTGAGTAATAGATGTTGGGGGGGGGGACTGCTGCATGGCACAGTACTTGGTTTACATAACTACATTGACTACTGCCCTAATTGTTATATCACTATGAGTTATCTTTGTACCACGCAGCAATAGTGTGAATGACATACACACACTGTCTGTACACTAACTAGCATCTGCAGGTTAGTAACTTTGGGAACTATAAAGCAACACAACATTTGCCAAGCTGGCATTGAGGAAAAGTAGTAGCGACTGATATAAAATAATTTTTTTTTACATACCAACAAAGTCAAGAGCAACTATCAGCGTGTCACAGTACAACTGCTACATTTCTGCATATATCGTTGCAGGGGTGGAGAGGGGGGTCAGTAACCATGTGTGCCACACTATACAGTTTACCCAAAAAGTAATAGTACGCAGCTTATAGTTAAGAAGTAATGTCTCAGCATTAGCCTTTCCTAAGGAAGGACACAAAGGTGAATGAGAATATCATAAACTGTTTTCTTTCCAGCAAAGGACAAGCAGATATTCCATGGATCAGAAAGTTTGCAAACAAATACTTTCTTGGTACATGCAGTACACTCCTTATATCGTGAATGTAAGACAGCACAGTTACAGAACCATTTCATAATAAATTTTGTGTGATTCGTGACTCCTGTGTTGTGATCAATTAAGACTGTAACTTTCCATAACCCAGTCTCTGTTTTCCAGTAAATCCCCACCTTGGCAAAACAATCAATGGACCAAAGCCCATGCATGTAACAAATGTTGATGCATTTAGTACCCCGAATCAAGCAATGTATTTCTATGGGAATATCATGCGCGTCTGCAGTTACTATAGCTAAGTCAATGGCTCAAACAACTAGTGCAACAAAAAACATTCAACAAAATCATCCAATAACAATTCTATTTCTCATTTTCAACAGATCATTATGCTGTTTATTCAAGAAATGTATCTCTCCTAGAAGGTAAGAGTTCCTCAATAACTTTAGTTCCTTTCCGTATATAAGAAATAAAACAAAGAACATACTTTCCCTTCCAGTCCCTCTGCAATGTCATTTATAAAGACATTAAAAGGATCAGCCCCAGTACTGAACCCTGTAGTACCCCACTAGTAAACCTCCTTTCTTCACTGTGGACTCCATTTACTATTACCTGCTGTGTCCTGTTGTCCAGCCAGTGTTTTACCCAGGCTACCACCCTGGGACCCACTCCCAGGCTGGCTAATTTGTTTATTAATCATTTGTGCGGGACTGTGTCAAATGCCTTGCTAAAGTCTAGGTAGGCCATGTCCACAGCCCCTCCCTGGTCTACTACTTTGGTCACCCAGTCAAAGAAATCAATTAGATTTGTTTGACATGACCTTCCTGCTGTGAATGCATGCTGCCTTGGGTCCTGTGCTCCACTGGCCTCTAGGTACTCAACAATTCTTTCCTTCAGAATTGATTCCATCATTTTCTCTACCACTGAGGTCAAACTGACAGGTCTGTAGTTTCCTGCCTCTGTCTTGTTCCCACTTTTCTGAAGGAGAATCACATCCACCCTTCTCCAGTCCTCAGGAACCACACCATCCTCCCATGATTTATTAAAAAGGGTAGTCAGTGGTATCACTAGTTCTTCCCTTAGTTCTTTTAGAATTCTGGGGTGAATTCCATCAGGCCCCATTGCTTTATCTACCTTCAGTTTTAAGAGTTCTTTCAGAACCCTTTCTTCTGTGAAAGGACTAATATCAACCCCCCCCTATCCAGAGTGCTTCTATTGACTGGATTAGGTATCTCCCCCTGCTTTTCCATTGTGAATACTGAGCAGAAGTAGTTATTCAGTATCCCTGCTTTTTCACTGTTGTGCTCTGCCCAACCACCTTCCTCTTTATTCAGCCTCAGTATCGCTGCCTTCATCTTTCTTTGCTTCTTAATGTACGTATAAAAGGTTTTATCCCTCTTTTTAACCGAGTTGGCTATCTTTTCCTCAGTTTGGGCCTTTGCTATTCTGACTGCCTTCCCCGCTTCCTTCTGCTTTAACTGGTAAAGTTCTCTGTCCTGCTCCTTCTGTGTTTCCTTATACTTCTTGAATGCTAGCTTTTTCTCCCTTACCTTCCCTGCCACTTCTTTTGAGAACGATAGTGTTTTTTTCTTTTGTTTTGATTTATTTGCTTCACACAAAGGCTTGTTGCCTCTGCGATGGTGGTTTTGATGTTTCCTCATTGTTGCTCCACCCCACATTCTTGCATGTTTGCTAGTGCTTTTCTGAGGCACTCTCCCATTTTTGACAAAATCAGCCTTCCTGAAGTCCAGTACCTTCACTTTTGTATGGTTTGACTCTACAGCTAAGTTTATCGTGAACCACACTGTTTGGTGGTCTCTTCTTCCCAGATGGCTACCCACTTCAAGATCAGAGATCCTCTCTCCATCCCCATTTGAGAGTACCAGGTCTAAGATTACTCCCTCCTGAGAGGGTTCCAAAACTTGCTGTCTGAGGCATGCCCCCCTGTAGGGCATCGAGAATGGCCCAGCTCTTGGATGTGGCTGCAGCAAAGGTGCTCCAGTTAACATCTGGCATATTCAGGTCCCCTATCAGCAATATCTCCCCTTTCTCTGCCATCCCTAGGATGCTTTCTATCATTTCCCTGTCCATTTTCTTCCCCTGAGGTGGTGGTCTGTATACAGCCCCTGTGCGGATTGTGGTGCCATTTCCAATCTCCAGGGTGACCTACTGTGCCTCCTCTCCTCCCTGTTTACCATTTAGTTCTGTTGCTTTGATGCCTTCCCTTACATAGAGAGCTACTCCTCCTCCTCTTCTTTCCTCCCTGTCCCTCCTGTAGATTGTGTACCCTGGTATGTTGACATCCCAGTCATGGTTCTTTGTGTACCATGTTTCTGTGACTGCCACAATATCCAGGCATCCCTCTTCCATAAAGGCCACCATTTTGGGGAGCTTTTTACCTAGACTATGGGCATTGGTACTCATTACCCTCAATTTTTTTATGGTGTTATTTCTTTTTGCCCCATCCCTCTCCTTACTGCCTTTATCTTTTTCTCCATTTACCCCTGCCGTTCTCTCTATCGACTGCTCTCTCTTGGTGTTTAGCTCACTAACTACCCTGATTGTTTTGGGGGGGCTACGATTTCCATTTTCCTGTTCAGTGCCTCCCCCCTTGGCTAGTTTAAATGCTTGCCAATGAAGCATTTAAACCTATCACCTAGGATCCTGGTTCCCCTTCTGGATAGATGCAGACCATTGCATCGGTATAGGCCTGCATCCCTCCAGGTGGAGCCTCAGTTCCCAGTGAAGTCAAATCCCTGAGCTCTGCACTAGTTTTTCAACCAGTCATTGAATCCCATGGTGTGGAGTACCCTAGCCTCATCCATACCATAGGCAGGTAGCACTTCCGAGAAAGTTACCATGTGTGCTATCTGTCTAAGGCCCCTCCCCAACTCCACAAACTCCTGTTGCACTGCTCTGATCCCATTCACAGGCAGGTCATTTGTCCCTAGGTGGATAATGACATCCAGCTCACTCCCCCTTGCAGCTGCTCCCATGATCTTGACGATGTTGAACATTTTTTACTTTGCATTCCTTTCCTTTATTTTACTTGTGAAAAAATGTGAAAATAAATACAAAACAAAACTGAGTAAAAACAAATTTAATTCAATAAATGTCTCCTGTCTCTTCCTTGTAATAGTAAACAACTGCTATTTTATTGATATGTATAAACAACATAAGGGCTGACAAGGCAAAGAGTGGCACTTGCAAAACTAAAGGGAGTGTCAAGCACAGAGGAACAACACTGGGAGCAGGGGTGTGTGTGGGGTGTGGGTGGTGGAGGGGTAGATGAGGCAGGCTAGGTGAGCATAGCAATGTTCTTGTCAGTCGATGCCCACAGCTGCATACACATATGAATTAACTGCAGTTCCCTGGTCATTATAGCAAGGTAAAAGAGTATCTGATTATGACTGTGTAATATCAGGAAGCATTAACGCACACCACAGGGTGGTGGAAATGCTTACTGATCTTACAAGATTATAACCCCATAGTCATTTTCCTTCCTAATCTGGTATTGCACTACACTGTTGACTGTAACCTATTTTGCGAAAAGGTGTAATATAACTACTAAATATGACGTTTCTGTAAAGGATGTCACAGTCCCACAGACTGCCCTATGTGAGCATAACAATCTACATCCATGAGAGAAGTTTTAGGAAACAGTGCAATGTTGCCAGCTAATAACATATCTTGGTAGGAGTGCAGGACCTGATGAGCCCTGCACTCCCACCATGCTGAATGAAACCATTTCAACATTCATCTTTTTTGAGAAAAGTACAATGTGACAGTCAAATACAAAGTTTTATTGGTAGCATGGGGCCCTTGGTAAAACACTATCTGGTACTGACTGGATAACATCAGAAGCCACTAACAAACACCACAGGGTGGTGGAAATGCTGACAAATGTTATCCATTTATAACCCTATAGTCATTTGCCTTGCTAATCTGTTATTACACTTGGCTATTCATGTCACCCGATGCCCAGAACTGCATACAGATATGCAAGCAATAACACATGACAGAGGTGTGAGTTATCGCCTGATAAGAGCAGGCCTCAGGGGTGTACTAAGGCACGAGGCGCCAGCGAAAGTGTCTTATGCACCTGGCGTGTTTATCATGCTTACAACCACACTGGAGTGTGTTATTGCGCTTATAAAATGGGTTCTGCAAGTAAATATTAAAAAATGAGGAAGAAAGGAAATAGAAACATATCTTGTTTTGGAAAAATAGCTTTTTAATAGTGGTAGTAGAAAAAAATAGTCCCTCTGTTTAGTGTTGTGTCCTGTATTTGACATGTGTAGCTGGCCAGTAGAGGGCTTTTTCTACAAAATATTGCCCCCCCCACCTAGACAGTTATATACTATTTTAAGTACTTTATTGTGGGTTTTTTTTTTTGTAATTGTTCCTTTTCCTGTAATTGTTTGATAGGGATCGAGTCAATTTGCAAGCACTTTGGAGATCGTCAAATGCACTGAACGTTTGCCACTCACGTAGTAGTGGGAAGCTGCTAGTAAGGACAGTGAGTGTATGCACATAATTTATAGTTCAGGGTACTGCTGGGTGTGGGGGAGCACTGAGGAACGCATGGAGGAAGTAGGCAGTTGCGAGTGGGCTACCAGAGTAAGCAGGCATGTCATTTGGGAGCGAGCGTGTCATTCAGCAACTTTTTTTTCTGCAACGGTTCTGGATCGTGTTTTGCAGACAGTGCTGTTAGCACCACATTCATGATACGTTGGAACAGTTGGTTATTAAAAAAAAAAACTTAAGCTATTGCTGGGAAATACACCATAGAGGAGTGGTGTTGGATTTGGGAAGCTGCGTGCTGTCATCGTGGAAGCAACTGTCCGCGAGACAGCAGCTTGGCACATGATGGTAAGGAAAAACAAATTTTGCTGAAGGGAACTGGATCCAAAAATGAGTCTTTGCACTTTAGGGACGTGAGAGGGGGTGGGGAGTGAAGGCAGAAGTAGGGAGAATGTGTGTAAGTAAACCCGTAAGTGAGGAGAGCGGTCAGCGAGAGAGCCCACCAGAAATGTTTTTGAAAACTGCCAGGTACGGATCTGTGACTGCACTGCGTCCTGTGTGGTGTAACAAATACCAGTTGCTATGTATATAAGCTGATAAGGACACGGCTACTGGTACCTGTTAACCAATCAGGATGTAGGGTGAATTTTACCCATTTTATAAGCAGCAGTAATGTGTTTATTTTATTTTATATTTATTTTATTGAAATCTAGGATTACAAATACCATTGAGCAGGAACTGCTCGTTTACAAAGGTTCCACATCGAAGGAATGGGGGTATACTGCACATACATGCAAAGGTCAACATAGTAATACATAGTTACACAATAAAAAGTAGTAAGAGACTGAGGCTTAGGAAATTCCAGTAATTCAAAATGTGCCAAATGTTAGGTAGCATGACATACCAGCCAAGGGCAATCTTAGAAATAAGTGCTGCAGGTGGGGGGGGGTATGCAGGCAGGAAAGCCATTGTCGGAGGGTAGAGGGTGAGGGTAAGCGCTCTAAAGGGGAGAGAGTGGAGGGATAAAAGTCAGGAAATGCCTGGGGGGAGGAAAGGGAGAGGGGGCAAGGGTGTAGGCAGGTAGGAGGGGGCAAGGTGGGGAGAGGTAGCTGTCAAGACTGAAGTGGAGGGCAGTGAGCGGTGGGCCCCTGATTAGGCGAGGCAGTCACAATGACTAGTTGAAATGAGATAAAGTCGGAGTTGTCTCTTAAAAGGGCCAAGAGCAGCAGCAGTAAGAGTTTCTTTGTTGAGAGTATTGTACCACTGTGGTGTTTCAGGGCAAAGGCCCCTCAGGCCCATGGTAGTCCGCGGCATCTGGGGACAAGGAAGGTTAGCTGTTGTGAACTTCTAGTTCACTAGGGTGCTGTGGTGGTCAGTAAGGAGTTTTCAATGCCTGGGGCATGACCCCGAGGGACCACTTCTTTTGGCTAAGAGGCAGGTTTGATACTGTATCCGGGCTGATGAGAGGAAGCCATCCTGCCTGAGTGTACAGGTCACAAGTGTGTGTAAGTCAGTCAGCCCCAGTTAGCAGCCTGCATGCTTTGTTGAGTGCAACTGTAATTCTGCGGAGGGCAGAGGCGGAGGCAGAGCCATAAATTGCTAGTCTGTAATCGATGATGGAGGTGACAGAGCTGTTGATTCCAACTGGAGAGTGTCAGGAGTCATGCAGTGTTTGTGCCTGTAGAGCAGGTCTATACGGATGTTGGTGGCTTTAGCGACAGAATCTATGTGCCGATGGTAGGAGAGTGAGCTGTCCAATGTGACACCTAGGTATTTAAAATCAGGAACGTGTTCAAGTAAGGTCCCTGTTTGGTTTAGGACGGTGAGGTCATGGGATTTGTACTTGCTCCTGGCACTGTAGAAGGTCATAACCTTTGTTTTACTGTAGAGTTCACATTAGGTCTCTGCTTATAGTAGTAGTAAGGTAAAACACTATCTGGTTATCACTGGGTAATATCAAGAGGCATTAACACATACTATAGGGTGGTAAAAATGCTGATTAATGTTACGTGATCATAACCCCATAGTGATTTTTCTCCCTAATCTGCTGTTGCACTACACTTTTCACTATAACCTATTTTATGAACAGGTGCAATATCAGTACTAAATACCAAGGTTTTGTAAAGGGCATCACAATCCCACAGCCTCACCTATGTGAACATAACAATCTACATCCGTGAGAGAAGTTTTAGGAAACAGTGCAATGATAGAAGGCATCCTTGAGATGGCAGAGCAAGGGGAGATATTGCTGATGGGGGACCTGAATATACCAGATGTTAACTGGAGCACCTTTGCTGCAGCCACATCCAAGAGCTGGGCCATTCTCAATGCCCTACAGGGGGCATGCCTCAGACAGCTAGTTTTGGAACCCAGTCGGGAGGGAGAAATCTTAGACCTGGTACACTCAAATGGGGATGGAGAGAGGATCTCTGATCTTGAAATGCGTGTCCGTCTTGGAACAAACAACCACCAAACAGTGTGGCTCACAATAAACTTAGCTGTAGAGTCAAGCCACACAATAGTGAAGGTACTGGACTCCAGGAGGGCTAATTTTGTCAAAATGGGAGAGTGCCTCAGAAAAGCACAAGCAAACAGGCAAGAAGGAGGGGTGGAGCAACAATGGGGAAACATCAAAACTGCCATCACAGAAGCAATAAGCCTTTGTGTGAAGCAAATAAACAAATCAAAATAAAAGAAAAAAACACTATGGTTCTCAAAAGAAGTGGCGGGAAAGGTAAGGGAGAAAAAGCTAACATTCAGGAAGTATAAGGAAACACAGAAGAAGCAATGCAGAGAACTTTACCAGTTAAAGCAGAAGGAAGCGGGAAAGGCAGTCAGAATAGCAAATGCCCAAACTTAGGAAAAGATAGCCAACTTGGTTAAGAAGGGGGATAAAACCTTTTATAGGTACATTAGGGAGCAAAGAAAGACAAAGGCAGGGATCCTGAGGCTGAATAAAGAGGAAGGTGGTTGGTCAGACAGTGACAGTGGAAAAGCAGGGATACTGAATGAATATTTCAGCTCAGTATTCACAATTTAAAAGCAGGGGAAGATACCTAATCCAGTCAATAGAAGCACTCTGGATAGGAGGGTTGATATTAGTCGTTTCACAGAAGAAAGGGTTCTGAAACAACTCTTGAAACTGAAGGTGGATAAAGCAATGGGGCCTGATGGAATTCACTCCAGAATTCTAAAAGAACTAAGGGAAGAACTAGTAACACCACTGACTACCCTTTTTAATAGATCATGGGAGGATGTTGTGATACCCGAGGACTGGAGAGGGGTGGATGTGATTCCCCTTCAGAAAAGTGGGAACAAGACAGAGGCAGGAAACTACAGACCTGTCAGCTAGATCTCAGTGGTAGGGAAAATGATGGAATCACTTCTGAAGGAAAGAATTGTTGAGTACCTAGAGGCCAGTGGGGCACAGGACCCAAGGCAGCATTGATTCACAGCAGGAAGGTCATGTCAATCAAATCTAATTGATTTCTTTGACTGGGTGACCAAAGCAGTAAAACAAGGAGGGGCTGCTGACATGGCCTACCTAGACTTTAGCAAGGCATTTGACACAGTCCTGCACAAAAGATTAATAAACAAATTAGCAAGCCTGAGAGTGGGTCCCAGGGTGGTAGCCTGGGTAAAACACTGGCTGGACAACAGGACATGGGGGGGAGGTAGTAAATGAAGTTCACAGTGAAGAAAGGAGGGTTACTAGTGGGGTACTGCAGGGTTCAGTATTAGGACCGGTCCTCTTCAATGTCTTTATAAGCAACATTGCAGAGGGACTGGAAGGAAAAGTATGTCTCTTTGCAGATGACACAAAGATCTGCAACAGAGTTGACGCACAAGGTGGGGTGGAAAGGATGCAAAGGGACTTGGCAAGGTTGGAGGAGTAGTCAAATGTATGGCAGCTTAGATTCAATGCAAAGAAGTGCAAAGTAATGCACCTGGGAAACAAAATCCCAGGGCAAGAGTACACAATGGAGGGTCAGATACTGACAACAACAAAAATGGAAAAGGACCTGGTGGTAGTCATATCAGATGACCCGAAGGTGGGCCAGGAATGTGAGAAGGCAGTAAGGAGGGTTGGGGAGATACTGTGATGCATAGGGGAGAGGCATCACCAGTAGAAAACAGGAAGTTGTTGGCCCTCTGTACAGATGGTTGGTAAGACCATATCTGGAGTACTCTGTACAGTTCTGGAGACCCCATGTTCACAAAGACATAGACAGGGTGGAGGCTGTCCAGAGGAGGGCAACCAAAATGGTGCAGGGTCTGCACCAGAAGACATATAAAGAAAGACTAAAGGAGCTTAAGATGTATAGCCTCAAGGAAAGGAGGGAGAGGGGGAACATGATAGAAACTTACAAATACCTCAAGGGAATCAGCAAAGTCCAAAAGGGTAGCATCTTTCAGAAAAAGAGATGTGCAAGAACAAGGGACACAATTTGAAGATAGAGGGGGGACTGCTCAGAGGTAATGTGAGGAAGTATTTCTTCACAGAGAGGATTGTAGATGCATGGAACAGCCTTCCTGAAGAGGTCATAGAGTCAAAAACAGTGGGGGAATTCAAGAATGCATGGGACAGGCATAAGGCAATTCTAGTGCGGGGTAGGAGGAAGTAGGCTGTTGGTTAACTAGGATCTGCAGCTTAACCGCTAGGTAGGGAAATGGGCAGACTAGGTGGGCCAAAAGGTCCTTATCTGCCGTAAAATTCTGCGTTTCTTTGTTTCTAACCTGTTAATACCATATCTTGATACAAGTGCAGGACCCAATGGGCCCTGCACTCCCACCATGCTTCTGAATAAAACCATATCAGTAACCATCTTATTTCTGAAAATTGCAATATATAACAGTCAAATACAAAGTGTTGGTGGGAGCGTGGGACCCTCAGTAAAACAGTATCTGGAAATGACAGGATAGCATCAGAAGGTACTAGTGAAGACCACAGGGTGGTGGAAATGCTGACAAATGTTATCCATTCATAACCCCATAGTAATGTCCCTTGCTAATCTGGTATACCGCTTGGCTGTTCATGTCACCCAATGCCCAGAACTGCATACACATGTAACCCCTAGGTGGTGCTATCCCAAGGGCTACTACCCCTGCCTGCTTGGCTAGTAGCAGGTTAAGGGGCCTGAGTTCTGAAACGGGTGCCTCCACCCAGAGATCAGGGTTGGTAGTGGTCTAGCTAACTGGGGCACAGCCCTCTGGGACACTGTAACCCCCCTCTTTCCCCTCTAGTGGCCTGAACACTGTACAATAATCACTTTCACATTACCCCTGGTATGCCACACAAGTACCCACACTGTTTGCACTTACCACCAGGGCTGGTTCCTCTGGCCCGACCATGGGGACCCCCTGCAAAACAAAGTTTTGCACAGCACATAGCAACAGTACAGTGCTTTGAGCACAAACTGGAACCACAGTCATATTACATGCAGAAAAAGTTATATCTGATTTATTCAGGGGACTTGAACAAGGGAGGGGCAAAATCAGGTTAATTAGCTTAAAGATGATATCAAGCAATCAATTATGCGTGTGCTTTGTGTCCCCCCACACAGTCCACCTCTGGGTACCCAGGTGGAGAAAAGATGGGCTAGCCAGGACCGTTGCCTGG
Organism: Neoceratodus forsteri; assembly: GCA_016271365.2. NCBI lineage: Eukaryota > Metazoa > Chordata > Ceratodontiformes > Ceratodontidae > Neoceratodus > Neoceratodus forsteri. The sequence continues at coordinate 359,636,244 of CM057459.1, read as the reverse complement.
GGTTGCAGATAGTTGGGGTCCTGTGATGGAAAACACAACATGCACAGTACACAATATTTGTAATCCAGAGCCGGAGGGCTCAGTTCATCAAGGAAACGAAACAACAAGACAATCAGATGACACACTCAGATTAAGCTGTTGTTACTACCCTGGTATTTACTCATGATACCCACGACTGGACACAGGTTGGATGAAAATTGAGACTACAGGTGGTTGATCTGGAATGCCAGGAGAAGCAGGGCCCACATGAGTCACAGAGGCATCGTTCCTGTTCAAGCGTGGAGCAGGGGCTGATCCCCAAACAGGTCTCTCATCGATGGCTTCTCTGTGCAGTGGGTTGTCTGGCTAGGCCAGTCTGGCAAGGCCCAGACTGCATGGAAGCAAATTTGGATGCAGTCCATTTTGGGCTGGATACAGCTTCCAGCAAGCAGAACACAGTTCACACAGTGGGGGACTAACTCACGACCCAGTAGCAACTCATAGCACATTTACATGTAAGGGAATTCTTCTGAACCAGGCAAAGCGCTCCCTGGTCACAATCGCAGAGTATCTGCACACACCGGGAGCTTAGGGGTAGCTGGAACTTCTGACAGGTCGATCGCATTCAACAAAATCTTCAGTTTTCTTCAGGTTGAGACTGGCCCACTTCAGTAGCTTACTTTAGTCACACAAACTTGGATTTAGTCCAAAATAATTCTCTTCTCTCCCTCTCAGGAGCAGCACACTGACATGCAGGCCAAAAACGTAATCTTTTCACAATTCTCCCATGCGAATCCACTCAGGATTGATGCTCAGAATCACTTCAGCTCCTTCTTGTTCAGCTTCCAGCTTAGATCTAACTGAAAACTGCAAGCAGCCCAGGACTTCCCCAAGATCCAAAAGATTTGGTTGGTTGATTTGGCTGTCAGTCAAAGCAAGAGCTCTCCCTTCAGTTGCAAAAAAGGTGCAAAAATTTCAAACTACAGTTCATACAGATTGTGAATTCAGACAGCTCCTGTAGTCCGGCTGCATTTTAGGTCCCACCAGTACTGTTTTGCCCAATTTGCAGTCCAGGACCAAGATAGTGGAGACAAACAAAACAGTCCTTGCTACAAAGAAAGCAGGTTATAGAAACTACATTATCATTATCACTCTAAATGATTTTCAGTAAATAGTTACATCTTTCAACAGAGATTTCTCTCAGATTACTTAAGCTGCAATGAGGCAGCTCTTAAAGAGACAGTACACAGAGGCTATACAGGCTTTGGTAATCACATTTAAACTGCTAAAATGCAGGACACCAGCCTGGCAGTGAGCATTTAAGCAAGCTCAAGGAAGACTTTTTGGGAACCCCCATTTGTATTCGACAGCATAATCATATGTTGGTAATGCAGAAAGCCATCGGTGCCCCATGGTGTCTAACTTAGCTGAAGTCTGTACATAGGTCAATGAGTTATTGTCAGTCCTCACCAATATTTTCGCCCCATAGAGGTAATCATGAAACTGGTCGCCAATGGCCCATTATAACGCAAGGAACCCCAACTTGTGCACAGGGTAGTTTCGCTCTGATGGGGTCAAGCTCCTACTGGCGAATGCCACTGGTCTCAAACCATCCTCATGGTCTTGATACAGTACAGCTACTAGACCCTGCAGACTGGCATCAGTATGCAGCACATAGGGTTTGGTGGGATCAGCATAAGCGAGGATGGGGGCATGGGTGAGCTGGTATATGACTTAGTGGAAAGCTGCTTCACAGTCAGGCATCCAACGGGACCCAAAAAATTCACCTGGGCTGAAATATGCTCTGTCTGGTTCTTTGACGGACCCTTTTTTGTATTTCTGGTTGGTAGGAAGGTAACCCTGGGTAAGATTCAAGAGTGGCCGAATCACTTTGGAATAGTCCTTTATGAACCGGCAGTAGTAGCCACAGAATCCCAGGAAACATTGTAGTTCTTTCAAATTGTGAGGCTGGGGCCAAGTAGTCAAGGCTTCAGCTTTACTCGGATCAGTCTCTGTCCCCTCTGTAGACACTATGTGCCCAACATACTTCACAGAGGTTTGGAAAAACTGGCACTTGTCAATGGACAGCTTGAGGCTGAAATCTTCCAGTCGGTCTAGTGCTTTGAACAGCCAACTCTCCTTTTCCTCTAGGGAGTTCCCAAACACAATGACATTGCCCAAGCACACCAGCCATTCCTGCAAATTCATGTCTCCCACCTCTCGTTCCATCAGTGGCTGGAAGGTGGCTGGGATGCCCGATATCCCCTGTGGCATTCTCAGGGATTCGTAGAACCCCAAAGGACAATTGAAGGCTGTCTTCTCATGGTCCTCTGGTGCAATCGGAATCTGGTAATATCCACTGCGAAGATCCAACACTGAGAATGATTTGCTCCCATTCCAACAATCCAGAGCATCTTGTATAAGAGGCATGGTGTATTGATCAGGGATGGTCCACCTGTTGAGGGTCCGATAATCCACACACATTCATACTGTTCCATTCTTCTTACGCACAGCCACAGTGGGAGAAGCATATGGGCTCCTGGATTCTTGTATCACACCAGCTGAGAGCATTTCCTGCAAGTGTCTTCTCACACCGTCTATGTCTGCAGGGGCTAGGTGTCGAGACCTCTCTCGAAATGGCCATTCATCGTGCAGGCGTATGTGATGCTCCACACCCTGGACGCATCCCATGTCCCATTCCTTCAACGAAAACACTTGATCTCTCTGGGCAAGTTTCTGGCTAATTCTAGTCTTCCATTCAGCTAGCAAAGGGGAGTCACCAAAATCAAAAAAGTCGGGAGTCATTCTATCTGTCTTGCTAGGGGGCTTGTTGCTGGGCAACACTGCAGTGTCTCTGCAGTGTACCATAGCTAGGGTGCATCCTCTGTTCACTCGGATCTCCCGATCTGACACATTATGAATCTGGACCATCACTTGTCATGCATAGGCAAGAGCATGAGTTGGCAAGATGCTGGGCTTAACCAATAATCCTTCCGGCGATTTTCCATCGCCTGGTGCATCCAACATCAGTATTTTGTTCTTGACATCCTTGAGGAGGAGAACCTCCCCTTGAATGATACACTGGGATTTAGGGGCCAGTACCATTGGATCGGGGTGCTTCTTCCACACGACCCCTACTGGTTCATCCTGGTCCACTCCCTTGGGGTTATGTTGCAAATCATAGGCCCTCTTGATCAGAGTGGGAATTCTTAGGGCCCTCCCAGTCCGTCGCCCTTGTTTCTCACAACAGAGTTATGCCAGTCTCTCAAACATGTGGGCGTTGGTCCCAATTAACAGGGGAACCCCATCATACAGTCCAGTAGGGGGACACACTAAGGCCAGTGTCTCGACTTGCTGCTCTACACCAGTTACAGCTGCAGGAAATGACAACAAGAGGCAAACATATCCTAGGTAGGGATAAGACTTGTAGCTCAGCCCCCACACATGTAGGCCTTCCAGGGATTGTAAGGGCACAGCAGATAAATGTTTGTTATTCCAGTCCTTAAATACAATGGTCACTTGCAACCCACTGTCCAGCACAGCCCGAGTAGGAATTCCATTCACAGCCACGGTAGTTTCCAATGAAGGGCCCACTATTTTGGACCAATCTGGAGGGACAGCAGCAAGGAGCTGGACAGATGATTTAGCCACATAGGGATTTGAATTACTACTTCTTGAACCCTCACTGTGGTCATTTTGGGCACTCCTCGACCGCTGATTCGTTCTCCGAAGCTCTCCTTGAAGCCTGTATACAACTTTATCTAGGTCTTTTTTGGACCGGCATTCTTTCTTCATGTGCCCATCCTTCCCACAGTTATGGCAAAATATGTTTTCCGGGATTTGGGGTGGCCGAGGCATCACACTGGGAGCTGGGGCGGTGGTACTACCAACTGAAAACCTTGGTGCCATCTCTGTCTGCTGTGTGGTGAGCATTTGGAGACATCTCATCAGTTCTCTTACTTTCATAGTCAAGACATCGAGTTTCGAGCTGCTGTCAGCAGGAGATGCCTAGGTAGACATCCCCACCCCATAGCAGATGCAGTTGGATAAGGGTCGGTGCCTGTACTTGCAGGACTGACCTTCATAAAGAGACCGTTTTTTGTTTCCCTGAACTCCCTCAGCAGTTCATCCCATGGCGGCACATCCTCATTGGTCCCCACTTCGGAAGGACCTTCCGATGCCATGATCACTTGGGCTGCACTTACCCTAGAATTTCAATCCCCCTCTTCATCTTCAACCTCCCTGAGTTCTTTTATCAAGTCCCAATAGTCCGGTGGGTTACCCCTTCTATCTGGGAGCCTTAATTGAAAGAGCTGCAATTTAGAATGCTTTGCATGTTGCAGTATGTGCCCCAACCTCACATGGTTTAAGTCACTGCCGGCTACCGCACCTTTTCAGTAAGACTTCTGCAGCACTATTTCCAGATGAGTAACATATGCAGACAAACTTTCCCCTGGCTATTGTTTTGTACCTTGAAATTTCCACATCAAGTTCTCCCCTGACTCAATGCTCCCAAAATTGCTTTCGAGTGCAGATAGGTACTTCTGGGCAGATGCATCAGGGTTTGTGGACCTCAGAAATGTAATGCCCTCTAGGGCGGGACCCCTCAAACTTTCTATAATCCTTTTCTGTTTCTCAGCCTCCGCACACTGCCATTCAGGTACCAAAGGGGCAACACAATCTATCCAGGTCTCCTAATCATTCTCTTCTTGGTGGGTGGGGAGGGTGCTGGAGAAGATTCTCAACCTTCAGTAAGAGTTGTGACTAATGGCAGGTACAGACATAAGAGTCAGCATTGGCACGAGCACAGAAGGAGGGGCAATAATGGGTGCTGGAGCGGTAGGGGGTGTTTGGGGAGGAACACCCCCAGGTAGCAGGAATAGTTTCTTTAAGTCCTCCACAGTTTTCCCTTCCTCCTGCAACAACTTAGCAAATTTCTCCTCAAAAGTGTCAGATAGTGGAGGGGGTCTCATTCTCCCTGGGGCCGTTACTGTCTTTAGTTATCACTCTCCAGGCAGTGAGGGCTCCTTCGGGGGTGCTAGTCCATGGCACTTTGGAACTGCCTACTGGGTCCTTACACTCTACTAACACCATGAAACTTTGGGTGAGCAGTTTAGCCTGTTGACCCACCACCACAGGGTTTTGTAAACATTCAACCTTGGAAAGTACTGCCTCTATAGTGTCCTTATTGGTACCTAGGGGAATATCCAGGATAAGTATGGCATTTTGGGAGTCGATCTTCTGCCCAGTATACCACCCCACCAACTGGTGTACAGCCACTTCTGTTGGGGTAGCCATTTATTTTTAACAGCAATTCACAAAGTTGGCCACTAGAAGACACAAAATCCCAGCAGTGAGCTTCCAAGATATAACCCCTAGGTGGTGCTATCCCAAGGGCTACTACCCCTACCTGCTTGGCTAGTAGCAGGCTAAGGGGCCTGCATTCTGAAAGTGTGCTTCCACCCGGAGATCAGGGTTGGTAGTGGTCAAGCTAACCGGGGCAGAGCGCTCCGGGACACTGTAACCCCCCTTTCCCCTCTAGTGGCCTGAACACTGTACAATAATCACTTTCACAATACCCCTGGTACACCACACAAGTACCCACACTGTTTGCACTTTCCACCAGTGCTGGTTCCTCTGGCTCGACCCTGGGGACCACCTGTAAAACAAGGTTATGCACAGCAAACAGCAACAGTACAGTACTTTGAGCACAAACTGGAACCACAGTCAGATGACATGCAGAAAAAGTTATATCTGATTTATTCAGGGGACTTGAACAAGGGAGGAGAAAAATCAGGTTAATTAGCTTAAAGGTTATATCAATCAAGCAGTTATGCATGTACTTTAAGTCCCCCCATGCAGTCCACCTCTGGGTACCCAGGTGGAGAAGAGATGGGCTAGCCAGGACCATTGCCCAGGGTTGCAGCTGGTTGGGGCCCTGTGATGGAAAACACAACATTCACAGTACACAATATTTGTAATCCGGAGCCAGAGGGCTCAGTTCATAAAGGAAATGAAACAACAAGACAATCAGATGATACACTCAGATTAAGCTGTTGTTGCAGGGAGCTATCCTGGTATTTACTCAAGATACCCAAGATTGGACTTAGGCTGGACCAAAATCGAGACTGCAGGTGGTTGATCTGGAATGCCAGGAGAAGCAGGTCCCACATGAGTTGCAGAGATGTCATTCCCATTCAAGCATGAAGCAGGGGCTGATCCCCAGGCAGGTCTCTCGTTGATGGCTTCTCTGTGCAGTGGGTAGTCTGCCGGGGCCAGTCTAGCAAGGCCCAGACTGCATGAAGACAAATTTGGATGCAGTCCATTTTGGGCTGGATACAGCTTTCAGCAAGCAGAACACAGTTCATACAATGGGGGACTAACTCATGACCCAGTAGCAGCTCATAGCACATTTACATGTAAGGGAATTCTACTGTACCAGGCAAAGCGCTTCGCGGTCACAATCGCAAAATCTCTGCACACACTGGGAGCTTAGGGGTAGCTAGAACTCCTGACAGGCTGATCGCATTCAGCAAAATCTTCGGTCTTCTTCAGGTTCAGACTGGCCCACTTCAGTAGCTTACTTTAGTCACACTAACTTGGATTTAGTCCAAAATAATTCTCTTCTCTCCCTCTCAGACGCAGCACACCGACATGCAGGCCAAAAACTTAGCTTTTTCTGAGTTCTCCCATGCGAATCCACTCAGGATTGCTGCTCAGAATTACTTCAACTCCTTCTTGTTCAGCTTCCAGCTTAGATCTAATTGGAAACTGCAAGCAGCCCAGGACTTCCCCAAGATCCAAAAGATTTGGTTGGCTGATTTGGCTGTCAGTCAAAGCAAGAGCTCCCCCTTCAGTTGCAAAAAAGGCACAAAAAGTTCAAACTATAGTTTATAAAGATTTTGAATTCAGACAGCTCCTGTAGTCCGGCTACATTTTAGGTCCCACCAGTATTGTTTGGTCTAATTTGCAGTCTAGGACCAAGATAGTGGAGACAAACAAAACAGTCCTTGCTACAAAGAAAGCAGGTTAGACAAACTACATTATCATTATCACTCTAAATGATTTTCAGTAAATAGTTACATCTTTCAACAGAGCTCCCTCTCAGATTACTTAAGCTGCAATGAGGCAGCTCTTAAAGAGACAGTACACAGAGGCTATACAGGCTTTGGTAATCACATTTAAACTGCTAAAACGCAGGACACCAGCCTGGCAGTGAGCATTTAGGCAAGCTCAAGAAAGACTTTTTGGGAACCCCCATTTGTAAGGGGTTACACTCATATGCAGCAGTAATGAGTGTATGAGTTCACTACAGGTCTTTGCTTATAGTTTTAAGGTAAAACACTATCTGGTTATGACCGGGTAACATCAGGAAGCATTAACACACACTACATGGTGGTGAAAATACTAAATGATCTTACATGATCATAACCCCATTGTCATTTTCCTTTCTAATCTGGTATTGCACTACACTGTTGACTGTAACCTATTTTGTGAAAAGGTGTAATATAACTGCTGAATATGAAGTTTTTGTAAAGAAGTCACAGTCCCACAGACTGCCCTATGTGAGCATAACAATCTGCATCTGTGAGAGAAGTTTTAGGAAACAGTGCAATGTAGCCAGTTAATAACATATCTTGGTAGGAGCGCAGGACCTGACAGACCCCGCAGTCCCACCATGCTGAATGAAACCATTTCAACATCCATCTTTTTTTGAGAAAAGTACAATGTGACAGTCAAATACAAAGTTTTATTGGTAGCATGGGGCCCTTGGTAAAACACTGTCTTGTACTGACTGGATAACATCAGAAGCCACTAACAAACACCATAGTCATTTGCCTTGCTAATCTGTTATTCCACTTGGCCATTCATGTAACCCGATGCCCATAACTGCATACAGATACTGTATGCAGCAGTAATGTGTTTATGAGTTCTCTTTAGGTCTCTGCTTATAGTAGTAAGGTAAAACACTATCTGGTTATGACTGGGTAATATCAGGAGGCATTAACACACACTATAGGGTGGTAAAAATGCTGATTAATATTACGTGATCATAACCCCATAGTGATTTTTCTCCCTAATCTGCTGTTGCACTACACTTTTCACTATAGCCTATTTTATGAAAAGGTGCAATATCAATACTAAATACCAAGGTTTTGTAAAGGGCATCACAATCCCACAGCCTCACCTATGTGAACATAACAATCTACATCCGTGAGAGAAGTTTTAGGAAACAGTGCAATGATAGAAGGCATCCTTGAGATGGCAGAGCAAGGGGAGATATTGCTGATGGGGGACCTGAATATACCAGATGTTAACTGGAGCACCTTTGCTGCAGCCACATCTAAGAGCAGGGCCATTCTCGATGCCCTACAGGGGGCATGCCTCAGACAGCTAGTTTTGGAACCCAGTCGGGAGGGAGCAATCTTAGACCTGGTACACTCAAATGGGGACGGAGAGGGGATCTCTGATCTTGAAGTGTGTGTCCATCTGGGAACAAACGACCACCAAACAGTGTGGCTCACAATAAACTTAGCTGTAGAGTCAAGCCACAGAAAAGTGAAGGTACTGGACTTTAGGAGGGCTGATTTTATCAAAATGGGAGAGTGCGTCAGAAAAACACTAACAAACAGGCAAGAAGATGGGGTGGAGTAACAATGAGGAAACATCAAATCTGCAATCACAAAGGCAACAAGCCTTTGTGTGAAGCAAATAAACAAATCAAAATGAAAGAAAAAAACACTATGGTTCTCAAAAGAAGTGGCAGGGAAGGTAAGGGAGAAAAAGATAGCATTCAGGAAGTATAAGAAAACGCAGAAGGAGCAGTACAGAGAACTTTACCAGTTAAAGCAGAAGGAAGCGGGGAAGGCAGTCAGAATAGCAAATGCCCAAACTAAAGAAAAGATAGCCAACTTGGTTAAGAAGAGGGATAAAACCTTTTATAGGTACATTAAGGAGCAAAGAAAGACGAAGGCAGGGATACTGAGGTTGAATAAAGAGGAAGGTGGTTGGGCAGAGCGCGACAGTGAAAAAGCAGGGATACTGAATGAATATTTCAGCTCAGTATTCACAATGGAAAAGCAGGGGGAGATACCTAATCCAGTCAATAGAAGCATTCTGGATAGGGGGGTTGATATTAGTTGTTTCACAGAAGAAAGGGTTCTGAAAGAACTCTTAAAACTGAAGGTGGATAAAGCAATGGGGCCTATTAGAATTCATCCCAGAATTCTAAAAGAACTAAGGGAAGAACTAGTAACACCACTGACTACCCTTTTTAATAAATCATGGGAGGATGATGTGGTACCCGAGGACTGGAAAAGGGCAGATATGATTCCCTTTCCCAAAAGTTAGAGCAAGACAGAGGCAGGAAACTACAGACCTGTCAGTTTGACCTCAGTGGTAGGGAAAATGATGGAATCACTTCTGAAGGAAAGAATTGTTGAGTACCTAGAGGCCAGTGGGGCACAGGACTCAAGGCAGCATGTATTCACAGCAAGAAGGTCATGTCAGGCAAATCTAATTGATTTCTTTGACTGGGCGACCAAAGTAGTAGACCAGGGAGGGGCTGTGGACATGGTCTACCTAGACTTTAGCAAGGCATTTGACGCAGTCCCAGACAAAGGATTAATAAACAAATTAGCCAGCCTGAGAGTGGGTCCCAGGATGGTAGCCTGGGAGAAACACTGGCTGGACACATATGCAGCAGTAATGAGTTTATGAGTTCACTACAGGTCTTTGCTTCTAGTTTTAAGGTAAAACACTATCTGGTTATGACCGGGTAACATCAGGAAGCATTAACACATACTACATGGTGGTGAAAATGCTAAATGATCTTACACGATCATAGCCCCATAGTCATTTTCCTTCCTAATCTGATATTGCACTACACTGTTAACTGCAACCTATTTTCTGAAAAGGTGTAAAACAAGTACTAAATACCAAGTTTTTCTACAGGGCTTCACAGTCTCACAGCCTCACCTATGTGAGCATAGCAATCTAGGTCCATGAGAGAAGTCTTAGGATACAGTGCATTGTAACCAGTTAATACCATATCTTGATAAGAGTGCAGGACCCGATGTGCCCTGTTCTTCCACCATGCTGCTGAATAAAAAAATATCAATATCCATCCCATTTTCGAAAAAGTGCAATGTCACAGCCAAATACAAACTGTTGGTGGGAGCATGAGGCCGTTGGTAAAACACTATCTGGTTATCACCGGATAACATCACAAGCCACTAGCAAACATCACAGGGTGGTGGAAATGCTTACAAAAGTTATCCATTCATAACTCCAAAGTCATTTTCCTAGCAAGACTGTTATTCCACTTGGCTGTTTATGTCACCCAATACCCAGAACTGTATACACATATGCAACAGTAATGTGTTTACAGTATGTGTTCACTTCAGGTCTCTCCTTATAGTAGTAAGGTAAAACACTATCTGGTTATCATCAGGTAACATCAGGAGGCATTACCACATACTACAGGGTGGCAAAAATGCAGACTGATGTTACACGATCATAACCCCATAGTAATTGTTCTTCCTAATCTGGTATTACACTACACTGTTCAACTCTCAACCCATTCCACATGTAAGCAGGTTGACATGGTACAGTAAAGGAGAATGGGGTGAGAGTTAGGCCTCACGACCCCAAGACACATCCCGGCATCTGTCAGTCTGTAGAGGATGGGTGTGTGTGGGGGTGGGGGTTAGGGGCTAAACCCTAACATTTTATTTCCTCACTTTTGTTGCTTTAACCCTAACTGATGCACTAAACACAGGTTTTTTGCCAATGAATTTCATAACTTGTTCAAAAAGTGTACTATTGACTAGTAAATAACGTGTTGGTGGGAGCACGGGGCCTGAACCAAACTGCCCATTTGTGCATAATGATATGCATGTGTGGGAATACACATAGGTACGGAGCCATACAGCAGCTCTATAGGGCAAGAAACCCTGGTGATCTAAGCTGCCAGTAGTCAAAAGTCTGTATTTCACTTAGTTTCCAAGATATGGTCTCCGAAAAATGCAGTAGGTGCCACAATGTTATCCTATGGAGAAAATCATAACTTCATGACACCATATCTATAGAGCCACTGAAGTATCCAACACGTAAACAGCATAATGCACATCAGTAGGGCATCTCCTCAATACCCTGAAAATTGCAAGTAAAAAGACCAAACCATTGGTGAGTTATGCAATGGTAAACTTTCTGTACCTTTAAAAATTCCTGGTCCGTGAGGTAGCAAAATCCTGGGCTGTCAGATCAATTCCGATCCATAAGATGTCAAAATCACCATCTGCGATAAAGCCTAGGCTGTCAGATTTTGTCCATCTGGTCACAAACTGATGGACAAGGATTTTGTAGGCTCCCAAAAGAGGATTGTCTCATGGACTAGCATTCTGGCAGCTCCCGGACTGCAATTTGTCAACTGATGAACCAGGATTCTAAAAAACAATCCTTGTCCTCAAGCTGACAAAATCCTAGTCCGCCAGCCGATCCTTTTTTGCGAGATAGCAAAATACTTCACTGCCATTTTGATCCTGGTCCACGAAAAGGGTCACCTGGTCACAAAATGGCAGCCAAGGCTTGTGAACGAGGATCATCTCCCAGGCTAGGATTTTGTCAGCTCATAGACTAGGATCATTAGTGAGTCACGGTCAAAGAATTTTTAAATTTTAAAAATCTATTTTTTGACCAAAATGAGCCAAATCAAAGACATGGCTTTGTAGAGGGCATCACCCTGAGCAGAGCCCATGCCTCATTTAGCCCAAAAGTCACCGTGGAGAAAACTACAACATTTTGTTTGGGGGGAAAACTGAAAACAAGATGGCAGCTTTTTCTGATGGACTAGGATTTTTTAAAATCCTAGTCCGTGAACTGACAAAATCCTTGACCATGAGACCAATCATAGTTCATCAAAAATACGTATAATTTTGGAGTGAACAGAACATGTTCAGAACCTGAAAATTAAAAATGTAATAACTTTGGAATGGATTAATATTTTTTTACTAAATCAATGCTAGATTGTTGCTTGACCCAAACCCTTTCTACATTTCAAATTTCAGACCACAAGACCACGCGGTGTGGTCCCAGCACCATGGGCAAAAAACATATCAAAAATGGTGAAAAATGCATTTTTTAGCATTTTGCCGCGCAGAAACTGTTAGTCCAACTGAAACGCAACTTGGTAGGGAGTCACGTGATGCAAGTGAGCTAGAAGCAGTACCAATTTGGAGCTCCCACTCCTCTACTCTTTCCACTAATAATTTTGCTATTTTATATAATCTTATTGCTGAAACCACCACTTCACACTGGGTTTCTGCTTTCAACATCAGTTTTGGGCACTCTTATGCATTGCTATTGGGACGTCTGTTATGCGATAGAGGTTGAGATGAAGCAGGTCCACCTAAGGCATACACCACCTACATCGCCTGAGAAACTTCACCCTAAGAAATCCAAGGCACAGGGGGATAAAAGCGTTACATCACTGACTCAATCGATTCCACTCACGGAGGAGAGGTTCTAACAAGAACTCGAACCCTTCAGGGAAACTGTGGGATATTGCCACAGAATTAACATTTTTACGCAGTGACATGTCTGATCTCACCTGATGGGTTGGTGAGTCAGTGGCCTGAATCAAATCAGTAGGGAACTGGCGAGACAAACAAGATCTCGAAATGGTATCACACTAACATATGAAATTTGCCAGCAGATAAAGGCCTAGAGGTCTATCAAGCCTACTCGAATGTGCAGCTAGCACCCCTTATTCTGCAGCTGCCCCTCCCTTCCACACTTCCCCTTCATTGACCCTCCCCCTTGTCCTGTCCCATCCCCTTTTGAAGCAGTCCACTGTTCTACTGGATGCCACTTCTGCAGGTAACGCATTCCACCCAGCCACCACCCTCTCTGTAAAAAAGTGTCTACTCATTTCCCTCCTGAACCTTCCTCCCTCCAGTCTTATATCATGTCCCCTGGTGTCCGTCCCCTCTCTTACTTTGAACGGCTCCTCTGTACCTGTCTTGTTTATTCTTTTCATGTACTTAAAGGTTTCAATCATATCCCCCTGTCCCTCCTCTCCTCCAGGGAGTATATGTTCAACTCCCTTAGCCTCCTCTCGTATCAAATCAAATCAAATCATCTTTATTTATAAAGCTCCTTTCAAAACCAAGGTGCTGTGCAATGATTCACATAAATACATAAGTTAAAATAATAAATTAAAAGCCATAACTAGGATAACCTAAGCCAAATAAATATGTCTTCAACTCATTTTTAAATTTCTCTACGATAAGTCTCCCAGCCCCTTGATCATCTTTATCGCCCTGCGCTGCACCCCCTCCAGTGACTTAATGTCCCTCTTCAGATACGGACACCAGTACTGCACACAGTACTCCAGGTGCGGTCCAACCAATGACCTATACAGTGGCAGAATCACCTCCTCCCTCCTCGAGGATATACCTCTTGCAATACAACCCAGCATTTTGTTTGCCTTTGCTGCTGCCTTCCTACATTGTGCCGAGTTGTTCACTGACCCTGTAATGAGCACCCCCAGATCCTTCTCCTCCTCTGTCTGGGCTAACTGCACTCCCCCCAGCTGGTAACTCCTCCTTGGGTTCTTCATCCCTAAATGCAGCACCTTGCACTTTTTGGCATTAAACCCCAGTTGCCAGGTGTCTGACCAGGCTTCAAGCTTTGCCAGATCATCCTGCAACCCCTGCCATCCCCCTAGGTCATCCACCACCGCTCCTACCTTGGTATCATCAGCAAACAGACTGATCTTGCTCTTGATGTCCCATGATATGTTTGCAATGAATATCCCAAACAACACTGGTCCCAACACCAAGCCCTGTGGAACACCACTCATCACTACCCTTAGGTGTGAGAGCTCCCCACCCACCACTACACTCTGTTGCCTTCCCTGAAGCCAGTTCCCTACCCATCTCACTAGCTTTGCACCCACCCCTGTGCCTTCTAGCTTACTTACCAGCCTTCCATGTGGCACCAAGTCAAATGCCTTACTGAAGTCCAGATACAGGACATCAACTGCATGGCCCCTGTCCAGTTGCCTAGTTACCCAGTCACAGAACTCCACCAGGTTGGTTTGGCAGGATCTGCCACATATGAAGTCATGCTGTCTGCTGTCCTGTAGTTCTTTGGCCTCTAGGAGGGCCACCAACCTCTCCTTAAGGATAGTCTCTATTAGCTTACCTACGATGGATGTGAGACTTACTGGTCTGTAGTTTCCCGGTTTATCCTTGGGGCCACTCTTGTGGAGGGGCACCACATGAGCCATCCTCCAGTCCTGTGGTACACACCCCAAATGTAGTGAGGCATTAAATAGGTCTGCCACAGGTCCTGCAAGGACCTCTGCCAGCTCCTTCAGTACCCTGGGGTGGATGCCATCTGGGCATGGCGCCATGTCCACCCTCAGTGCCTTCAAACCCTCCTGAACTCTGCCTCCATGATTTCCCCATCTGTCACCCTCCCCTGTTTCTGCCATTCCTCCCCTTGGTGTCACCCCCTCTTCTCCTTAGTAAACACCGAGCAGAAGTAATCATTTAGTGCTTCTGCCTTATCGCACCCTGCTTCCACCCAACCCCCCTCCTTCCTAATCCTTACTATGTGGTCCTTACAGCTCCTTTTCTCCCTGATGTACCTAAAGAAGTCCTTCTCCCCCTTCTTAATGCCTTGTGCCAGCCTGACTTCCGTAGATGCCTTGGCTCCCCTTACTGCCCTTGTCACCTCCTTCGATCCCATCAAGTACTCCTCCCTGTCCTCCCCCTCTCTGTTTTCTTGTACCTCCTAAAGGCAGCTCTTTTCCTTCTTACCTTTTCCACGACCATCTTGCTCAACCAGCTCAGTTTCCTAGCCCTAGCCTTCTTGCTCTGGGCCTTGCAGCAGGTTTTGGTTTCCTCCACTATCCCCAGCTTTATGAGCTCCCACCTCTGGTTAGTGTCCATACTAGATTGAATTCTGGCCAGGTACCCTTTTACCACTCCCCCATCCTCCCAAAGTCAGCCCTTCTGAAATACAGCACCCTTGTGCCAGATTCCACTCCTTCCTTGCCCATATCCAATGTGAGCCATACTGAGCGGTGGTCACTCCCTGACAGTGGTTCCTCCACTGTAAGTTCTCTCACAAAATCCCCATTTGCCAACACAAAGTCAAGGGTATTCCCTAACCTGGTTGGTTCACTGACCATTTGCAGCAGGAAGCTGTCCTGGAAGGCATCCAGCAGTACCTGCTCCCTTCTGTTTCTGGTTGTTGGGGTACTCCAGTCCGCTCCTGGCATGTTGAAGTCCCCACAATCACCACACTACCCTTTTGCAGGTCCTCCTGATCTGTCCCACTAGTTCCCTGTCTAACTCCTCTGTCTGAGATGGCGGCCTGTACACCACTCCCATTCTGAGAATCCTATTCTGGAATCCTGGATTTGCATCCGAAGTGACCGCGTACTACCCTCCCCCCCTTCCTCCCTTACACACTCCAGTCCTTCCTTCACATATAGTGCCACACCCCCTCCTTTCCCAATCACCCTGTCCCTACGAAATAACATGTACCCTGGTGCAGACAGGTCCCAGTCATTGTATTGGGTGGCCCATGTTTCTGTGATGGCTGCAATGTCCACCTCTTCCTCTGCTATGAGCACCTGTAACTCAGCAGTTTTCCTTCCAAGGCTCCTAGCATTAAGGATAACCACCCTCCACCACCCTTCCCCCCTCCCATCCTGCCCTCCTTTACTAGCATCACCAATAGTACTTGCCATTTGTCCTTTGTCACTGGGGGGTAAGCTCATACGGTTTTCCAACCTGTGGTCTCTGCGACAACAAGTTCAAAAATTACAGTTGAAAACGGAGGATCTAGAGGGCAGAAGTAGGAGAAATAATATCCTAATCATGGACCTTCCAGAGAAAGAAGACGGATCTAATACTATTTTATTTCTCCAAAGGTTCCTAGAGAAGGTGGCAGGCCCTTCACCACTCCATTCCTGTTATCAGATTGAATGGGCCCACCGCTCCCTCAGACACAGGCCCCAGCTGGGAGAACCACTTTGACCTTTAATTCTGAAATTTTTAAGCTACATAGAAAAGCAGCACGTTCTGACGAAAACCAGAGAGTTAAAAGCAGTAATGTGGGAAGGGAACAAGCTTCGTATTTCACAAGACCTGCCATATGAAGTCCGCCAGAAGCAAGCTGCCTTCCACCCTACTGTAACCAAGTTAGTGGCAGCCAGCATTCCACTCAAGATGTTATATCCTGTGAAATTACAGGTTTCCATCTTGGGCAGTTGGATTTCCTATGAATCGCTGCAGCAAGCCATGATCGATCTAACCACCAAGATGCCAGAACTATTTAAACCAGGCTAAACGTTCCACTTAACAATTTCTGGGATCTAACTACTATGGGATTAAAAGTCTGTTCATATTCTTGCAGAACTGCCTCTCTTTTGTGCTAACAATTACTTTAAAATTAATAAACAAAGGTCTTACCAGGGTGTTGAGGCCGTCTTTTGGGGGGGGGGGCAATTACAAGGCATAGTGTCTGACCATTTCCCTGTTGCCAACACTAGGGACAGTAATATTTGCTTAGAACCCAAGTCTTCTGGTGGGAACCTTTGTTTGAGGGCAATTTACCAGGGGACAGAAAATGCATAGGACTGTTTTTTTGGTCCGATCTATCAGCCTCCCCCTGTGCATTTCCTCTCTCTCTCTCTGTCTTCTATTTTTTTTTTTGATTTTATTATTTTTCTTGGTCTCCTACCGAGCAGCCTATATTGGTGAACATTACATTACACTAAGTAAGTGATTTTCTGATGTTTTCTTTTTGCTTCCTCCACTAGGCCTAATGTTTATTAGTATGTCCGAGGTGTGCATACGATGGGGATGTTTATTGTTTGGTTGACCCACCACTGTTAATATGAGCGGCTTGGAAGAAATAATCTGTGGTTATCTCCTGTGGGATAGGGTCCTTTTGACTAATTAAGGTCTGAACTGATGCTTTGTGTGCTACCTCGGGGTTTTCAAGGTTATTTTTGTTATCATCCTGAGGCCTCTAAGAGTCTAATATTTGCTCCCTTATGGAGCACTTAATTTTTTCATTAACTAATACAAGGAACCTTCTCTTCTAAATAAACAAATGGGGGGGAGCGGGATGCTGCAGACGATGCAGGCACAGGTTGAGCTGCACAGCGGGCTAATGTTTGGGGGGGGTTTGACCTCACAGCACTCTATTTACTCCTCTTACACTGGAATAATGAAGGCCACTATTATTATTCTGGGTTACAGCTATCCTACCATCCTTATGGGTGGTTCTCAGTTCTAAGGGGTGTGTTTTTAGAGGTCATAAGGGGTTGTAGTAATCAAGGCCTGTTTTCATATCTGGAATCAAGATGGGACCAGTGTATATAGTTATAGTTTGGAGTGGGTAGGAGGGAGCTACTCAATTGATCACAAACTAATGGATAAGAGACTCCCTATTAGTGGGGTTGGGGTGGGGGATTTACAATAATGTTGCACGTTTGGTATAACTACTCCAAAATGTTTTATTCATGTCTACCATACAAATATTTCACCGGCTGTTTTCCTGCTTTTTGTAAATATGTTTTTAGGAAATTCACTGCATTGTGTTACTATGCCCACCTCTCCTCCTCACCCAAGGGACTCTACTCTCTGACTCCCTGAAGGTAGCCTCCGAGTTTAATTCCTATTTCACTACTTGTGCCACGGCCCTCCTAGATTCCCTACCTCCTGTAACCACACCCACTCCCCAGACAGCTATCCCCCCTACCACCTGGTCGGAACCCCTTCTCCTTCAGACACATCTCCCCCATTGAAACCCTAGATGCCCTTCATGCCCTGAACCCCACCAAAGGCAAATCCCCCGATGGTCTCAATAACAAACTCCTCTTCCTATCTGCCCCTGCCATCGCTACTCTCCTCACGGCCCTACTAAATCTTTCATTCATCACCGAGTCACTCTTCTCTGAATGGAAGCATGCCATCGTCCTACCCCTACCAAAAGGTGGTGATCCTACCTCCACAACTAACTACTGTCCCATCTCCCTTCTCCCCGCCCTCGCCAAACTCCAGGAACACCTAGTACTATCTCAACTCTCCCACTTTCCCTCAGAAACTAACTTCTTCACTCCAATTCAGTCCGGTTTCACAAAAAAACACTCTACCACCACCTCCCTACTAAGACTCACAGACTCCATCCTCACTGGGATGGACAAATGGCTAATTTACTGCCGCTATTTTCATTGACCTAGCAAAAGCTTTTGACACAGTATCCCACTCTCTCCTACTATCCTGCCTATCACAGGCTGGGTTAGCAGCGTCTGCCACAAACTGGTTCAGTGCCTACCTACAGAATAGAACCCAATCCACTAAAATAGCTGACTACACCTCCCTCCCCATCACCACCGGCATTCCCCAGGGCTCAGTCCTTGGCCCCATCCTCTTCTCCATCCTTCTAAATAATCTGCCTAGCTCTTGCTCCTCTACCGCAATCCACATGTATGCTGACGACACGGTCCTCTTTACCTCTGGCTGTACCTACGAAGAAGTCACCTCTAAACTTCATATCGATTTCTACAAAATACAACACTGGTTCAACTCCAACCAACTCTCCCTAAATGCCTAGAAAACAGTCTCTATGTCTTTCAGCACTAGACAGCGTCTATTCAGACTCACATCCCCTCTGATCTTCCGTACCCTAAATAACACCATCCTTGATGAAGTGCCCTCCTTCAGGTATCTAGGGGTTTGGCTTGATCGCCACCTCTCCCTTTCCACACACGTGGATGCCATCATATCAAAACTACGCCCAAAACTTGATGCCCACTATAGAAACTGCGCTAGTCTCCTGCTACCTGTCAGACTCGAAGTAGTCCAGAAATTGATTCTACCCTCCTTCGACTACTGTGGTTTACAGCTCTGCCTCTAAGTCCATCTTAGCCAGATTGGACACCCTCTTTAACGCTTTCTGCCATTTTGCTCTCGATGCCTCCCCCCACTCCCATCACTGCGAGCTCTACCATTCCCTGTCCCTGCCATCCCAGAGTAACCGTCGCCTACTTCACAGTGCTAAATTGGCTTCCAACTTCTGGCTTGGTTCCCTCCCTCCCTACCTCGTATTCTCCCTATCTTCCCCATCTACCCCCACCCTTGCCCTCAGGTCTACTGACTCTAGGCTATTAGTCATCCCCCACCAAAGGACCACTGCAGGCCAATCGGCTTTCTCTTACCTCTTCCTTAGACTCTGGAATGGCCTGCCGGCCCAGATTCGCCATTCTTCATCCATACACTCTCTATCCTCTGCCCTCACTAACTTCCTTGCACCAAACTATAACTGCCCCTGACCTCCCTCCCACTGATGGATTCTCTTCCCCCATCCCCCCTTTGGCCCTGACCAGCAGCTCGGCCTTCGCCTAATTGTCTGGCTTATACATTGCCCAAAAAAACCCTACGCACTTACACTCTTATTCACTTCTAATATCTCCTTTCTTTTCCCCCACCTTCCTAAATAACCTACGCTCTTCAGACTTACTCACTGCTACTATCTCCCTTCTCCTTCCCCACCATCTCACCTAAAGCACCCCCCCATACACCTAGTGTTTACTAGTCCACCTCTCCTTTACCCCCATCTTTGCTTTCCATTTCCCGCTGCCAACTTGGTGCATCTCGCTTCAGTTCAAGTTCTGTTACTGACACTTATGTAATCATCTATTGACCTAGATGTGTACCCATGTTATGTATACCACTGTCCTTGATGATCATGTTTTGTACTGTTCTCCTTATGTAACAAGGTCAAATGTAATCACACTCAATTATGTTCATTGTCTGTGTTGCTCTACTCCTAATTTCAACTGTAGTATGTATACCTTCCTCCACTGTAACCCCCCCCCCCCGGTCACACCGTGAGATTAGCATCTTTTTGCTCAGTGTGCCTTTCCTGGTGAACCATTTTCAATAAATAAAATAAATAAATAAATAAATAAGAAACAGTTTATGTTGGGGAGAGGGTGGGGGGAAGAGGCGAGGTAATCATTCTGAATTTGGTGTGCCGATTGTTCACTATTTTAAATGTCGACTATGGCTAATAATAGAACCAAATTTCTGTCATTGAATGTCAGGGGTGCTCATGAGTGTACCAAAAGGTACCACATTTTTAAGGATATCTCATTGTTACAGTCCACTATCTCCTTTATTCAGGAAACCCACCTACTCCCATCCGAGGCCACTGCTCTTCGAAGGCAAAAAATTGGCCTAGTTTTTGTCTCTGGAAACTTGACTGCCAGTAGAGGAGTTGCTATACTGATTAATCAGTCCATACCCTTTCAAGCGGATCAAACCATTGCAGATCCACAGGAGAGATATACCCTAGTAATAGGTACATTGAGATGCACAAAGATACTATTGGGAAGTGTTTACGGTTCAGTGGGGGGTGATCCAACTTTCTTTACGGATCTCATAAACAAAATATTCCCCTTCATGTCCTTACCAATGATATTAGGAGGAATTTTCCTCCTACCTAAGACCTAGATAGTTCCAACGGTCCCCTAAGACGAACATTGGCAGCACAATGAGCCCTACATGAATTTCTTGATTTCTTAAGCCTATGTGATCCATGGAGATTACTGAACCCCTTGTCCCGTACCTTTTCCTTTTACTCCACAGTTCATCACTCTTCACCGAGATTAGACTACATAGTAATCAGCTGTTCTCTCCTTTCTGGTTTATATAATGCAGGAATTGAATCCATTGTTCTATCTGACCATGCCCCAGCTTGGACTTCCCTGATATTGGATTCCAATTATCAAAAAGATTCATCCTGGAGACTGAATACTCAATTACTTAAAGATGAATATACGGTCTCTAGAATCTCTTCTCTCATTCAGTCCTTTGTGGAGAACAATTACAATTCGGTTCCAAGAATAGATCATGAGTGGTGTGCCCTAAAATGTTTTCTTAGGGGAGAATTTATAAGGTTAGCGTCCACTTGTAAGTGAAGAAGAGAAGCACAGGCACTATCCCTTCTAGCCCAGATCCACACATTAGAACAATCCCTTTCAGCTACCTCCCCTCCATCCTTGCTAAAAACCTGTTTATATCTATGGAATCAATATGCTTCTATCCTTCAGGAAAAAGCTGAATTCGCCATCTTAAGAACTCAGACCAGGTATATAGAGCATGGTGAAAAGGCGGGTCATCTGTTGGCCTTATGGTTCAGGAAATTGGAAGCTTTTAGAAATATACCTGCAGTCCAGTCTCCTGATGGTACAATTAAAATCCATCCAAGGGATATTGTCACCATCTTCGAACAGTTTTATTCCTCTCTTTATGGCACAAGGGCAACCCCTCTGTCTAAAGAAGACCTTACAGCATACATTGCCTCCACAGCCTTACCTTCATTGACATCCACACATTAGGAATTCTTGTCCTTTGAAATGTCCCAACAGGAAATAGAATTGGCTAACAACTCTTTGTCTTTAGAAAAAGCCCCAGGTCCTGATGGTCTCCCTTTCAACTTTTATCAAACTTATATTAAGGAATTAACCCCCATTCTCCTCCGTTTTTGTAGGTATCTGCTCTCGGGAGAGGTTTTGGACTCCTCAATATTAGAAGCCACTATTATTCTTCTTCTTAAGCTGGATAAACCCCCCTCTTATTCTGCCAGTTACCAACCTATATCCTTGTTAAACTGTGATATAAAGATTCTACCAAAAATTCTGGCTAATAGAATAGAAAAGGTTTGGACCTGTCTTCTTAGTCCAGAACAAGTAGGTTTCATATCTGGCAGATCATCATCGGACCATATCTGAAAACTCGTACACATTTTCCAAGCAGCAGAATCTCAGCCCCTTCCAATGGCATGAATCCCTCTAGATGCAGAACAAGCTTTTGATCGTGTAGACTGGGCCTTCCTGTGGATGACACATCAAAAGATGGGGTTCCCTTCTCAGTTTGTTCAGTGGATTAGAATTTTATATTCTTCCCCTTCAGCTAAAATTCAATGCAACGGGGTATATTCTTCCTCTTTTCCTCTCAATACGGGTACACGTCAAGGATGCCCTCTTTCCCCTTTTCTCTTCAACCTCAATTTAGAGCCATTACTCAGGCAATTAAGAGCCTCTCCCTCCATAGATGGAATCTGATTGGAAACCAGATCCCGCAATTATCGATCTATGCCTTTGACATTCTATTACACCTCTCAAATCCGGTATCCTTTTTCGTAGAAGCCCTAGAAATAATCCACACTTTTGGCAAATACTCAAATTATAAACTGAATCTTAGTAAGAAGGAAATCTATCCCCTTAATTGTAGCACGCAAAGGCAATCCTTTGCTCTCTTGGGTGTGAAGTAATCTCGTCGGTATATCAAATATCTAGGTATTTACTTTACCACAGATCCTGTTTTACTGCATAAACTTAATTTCCTAGATCTCTGGACCATTATCCAGCAAGATCTCTTGTGCTAAAGAAGTCTCTCACTTTCTTTGTGGGATAGGATTAACAGTATTAAAATGAATGTCCTTCTGAGATTGTTTTATCCTCTCAACATGCTAAATGTTTGGCTACCTTTAACCTTCTTTAAACGAATACATACTGATGTTACCTCCTTTTTTTGGCTTGATAAAACTGCCAGGAGGGCATACCTTAAATTATGTTTACCCAAGGAGTGCAGAGGACTTTGTCTTCCCAACCCCGTGTTATATTACTGGGCAAGCCATCTTTATAAATGCGGAAAATGGTTGTCTATACCCCAAATACAGCAACACGCAGATTACTTACCCATTTGGCAACAAGTTGAATCCGATCTATTCTCCAGTAATAAATTGGACCCCACTGGAATAGTTTATGCCCTGGTAAAAGTTTTGCCACAGGCCTTATATCCTTCTCCAGTTGGTATTTCCTTTAGAGTTCTATCTCAGCTTGGTGGACATATTAAGCTATTCCCTACCACAGACTTTTCTCGGCCCCTTTTCTCTAATCGGAATATTAAGATAGGGGGTCTATCTCTACATCTCCACATCTTGGTTAAGAATACCTCAAGATTCTAAAATCTCATACTTCTATTCTGACACCACCATCCTTACTTCACAAAAGATATTAAATAAATCTGGTCTACAGTCAGCTTCATTTTTCAAGGTATATTAACTTCGGTGTTTATTAACTAAGCTATTTGGGCAAGAGTTAAAATCTTCTATGTTTTGGGAACTCCTACATCAAATTTCCAGTCTAGCTTGTCGACCTCATGGAATTTTCATAATATATAAAGTTCTAATTACCAGCCCACAACCTCCCTCCCCCCCAGGAGGGTCTACGATATGGGACAATCTCTTACCTGATACAGAACTTAATTGGCTGCAACTTTTGGAAAAATCTCTATACTTACATTTTTCAGAACAAGTTTAGGTTGACCCAATACAGAATACTAAATAACATGTACTACACCCCAGTAAAGTTAGTGAAGATGGGCTGGCTTGATTCCTCATTATGTTACAGATGTAATACGGAAGAAGGCTCTTTAATACACATCTTTTGGACTTGTGAGAAGATATCCTCCCTGTGAACACAAATTGAAAGCCAACTGAATCTGCTCTTAGGTCTCCAAGGGCTATTTACCCCACTCATTTGTGTTATTGGGGATTTATCAAAGACTCAAATTAAAGAAAGAAGGTACCATATGGCTCTCACCTCTCTGGCGGTCAAGAAACTGGTCCTTTGGCACTGGATGGACCAGGTGACCATCACATACTCAGAATGGTTGCACAAACTATTCTTTGCTCTTAGAGTAGAACAGTTAATTGCCAGTATTAGACACCATATTCCCTCTTTTAACAAAAATTGGGGGAAACTATATGTGCTATATGCAAGTTAATTGCTCCTTGGTGATTTTACGTAAACCCCTGACAATATATATAAAGATTTAAGATTTAGATTACACTTCAACCTCCCAACCAATTCAGATGTTTTATGTACTGAATCTAGTATATAGTATACCTTGCCAGGGTGGGGGTAATGAGGGGGTGGGGAATATGGGGGGGGGATTGGGGAAGGGGGCTTGGGGGTGTGTGAGAGTTTTTTGATTCATCCAGATGTCAGTACTATGGCTTAATCACAAAGACTGTTTTTCTTTTATGTTGTGATATGTTTTATGAAATCAATAAAATCTATTTGATTTTAAAAAAAAATGAAACGCAACTTGGTAAATCAAGTGACCTACCATATCAGACCAGGTATTCCAAATTTTGTGCAAATCTGTCAAACGGTTGCGAAGTTATTAATGAGCAAAAATTGAAGTTTAACATTAAAGTTTCTTCTCAATCCTAACTATAGGGTCATGACCGTGCCCCTATAATATCTATCAAGTTCCTTCTCAATCCTAACTATAGGGTCATGACCGTGCCGCTATAATATCTATCTATCTATCTATCTATCTATCTATCTATCTATCTATCTATCTATCTATTATAGAGGCATGGTAGTGCCACGATAGTTAGGGTTGAGTACCCCATTTAAGGTTAAATCTGAAATTTGGCAGCTTAATAACTTTGCCACCATGTGACAGATTTTCCTGAAATTAGGAGTGCATGGTCTAGTACCATAGTTCTCTGGACCTGTTAAGTTTGGTTATGGTCGGATGTACAGTTGCAGAGTTACAGAGCACCAAAAAACGCATAAATTATGGTTTTTGCTTGTTTCTTTGCTCACACCTACAGGTCGCCCGGTTTGCACGATTGGTCCAAAACCTTCAGGGGACATGCCGCCAGTGTCCCCGATGTGCCTTTTTAAGATTTCGTGAAAAAATATTGAACAGTTCAAAAGTTATAGTCTATGGGGAAACTTAAACTATTCGAAAGTGCCTCAAATGCCATTTTTACTGTGGTAAATGATCCTTTTACTTTTGCAAATCGGCCATCTTGTTTTCAGTTGGAGGTCAGAGAAATGATTAACGTTTAAATTTGGGACCCTCTAGGGCCACAATTCTTATTGTGTTCACCTAGTCGAGCCCTGAGTATGCTAGCCATGTCTTTTATTAGGGGTAAAACACCCCAGAAATATGTTTCTTAAATTTTTTTAAGCAGTAGTGTCACAAAGTACTTTCGAATATGAGATATTTTCAAGATTTTATTTGTGAAAGTGTCATGATTTGCAAAAGTATTTTGTGACACTATGCCCAAAACAATAGGGAATCTTTGCCACTCTGCTGCAAAAGAACGGTTTAGTCTTTTGGTCTGAAATGCGCAGAGAAGAAAGCCAAGATCCCACAGATATGCCTTTTGGTGGGTTGGTTACAAAATATTAGAGGGCTGCAAAGTTACGGCACTCCAAAGTTGATGATTTTTCCCATAGGATAAAATTATGGCGTTCTGCCGTGCCTTTCAGGGCCCGTATCGCTACAATGGTTAGAGATATGGACTTTTCATTAGAAAAATGCTTAGTCCCCCACTAGGATGCTACGTGCAAAACTAGCCAGGAAAGTAATAAATAATATGAGATTTTTATTTTTTTTTCTACATCATACGGTTCCTGAGTTATAAGGAATTTAGTATTCCAACTGCTCATTTTCTGGTACGAAGGCCATTATTATGGCCACATTCTTTCTATTCACTGTGCTTCTGAATGCCCCTTTTTGGGACTGTTACTATTAGCGTTTGCATTTACATTTCTGTTACCATTTGTGTTACCGTTAACGTTTGCATCAATGTGTATGTTACCATTTGCGTTTGCATTTGCATTACCGATTGCATTACTGTTTCCTTATGTGTCACCTTCTTCGTTACTGTTTGCATTACTGTTACCATTTGCGTTTGCGCTACTGTAACCGTTTGCATTTGCGTTACCGTTTGCGTTACCTTTACCATTAGTGTTTGCGCTTGCATTTTCATTTGCAATACTGTTTCCTTTTGTGTCACCATTACCGCTAACGTTATTGTTACTGTTTGCATTTGTACTTGCGTTTCCGTTGCCGTTTGCATTTGCGTTTATGTTTGCAGCACTGCAAACCATTATCGTTAACATTTCTGGTTAGGTTACGTTACCATTACCGTTTCCATTTGCTCTTGCCTTAATGTAACAGTTTGTGTTTGTGTTTCCATTTGCATCATTGTTAGCGTTACCATTAGCGTTTGTGTTTACATTACCATTACCATTTGCGTTTGCGTTTCTGTCACTGTTACCGTTAGCATTTGCATTTGTGCTTGCGGTTTCTGTCTCGGTTTGCTTACCATTTCCTTTTGCATCACCGTTACCATTATTGTTTGCATTTGTACTTGCATTTCCATTGCCATTTCTGTTTGCGTTTCCATTTGCATCACCATTACTGTTATTGTTAGCGTTTCTGTTTATATTACTGTTGCCATTTATGTTTGCACTTGCGCTTGCGTTTACGTAACCGTTTGTGTTTTCATTTGCATCACTGTTGGCATTACCATTAGTGTTTGCATTTACGGTAATGTTACCATTTGCATTTGCTTTTGCACTTGTGTTTATGTTACCGTTAACATTTGTCTTACTGTTTACATTTGTGTCACCATTACTGTTAGTGTTTGAGTTTCTGCATGTATTACCGTTTTGCATTTGCACTTCCGTTATCATTAACGTTTGCTTTTTCATTACTGTTTATGTTTACGTTTCTGCTTGTGTTTATGTTACTGTTTGTGTTATTGTTTTTGTTTGTGTCACCATTGGCGTTACTGTTTGCGTTTACACTTATACGTAACATTCTTCGTGTGATTATAACTTTACACATGTTGAATGGATCTGTGTGACATTTGCAATACTTGGTCTACTATGGCACTTCTGTGCATTTACCAATTTTCATCTGATATCTGCATACGATTTTTGCACAATGAAGTGCCAAAAATTTATTTTTTTGGCACCCATATGCAGTTTTATGCTTGTGTTATTCTGCAACCATTAAAGAGATTTGGATAAGATTTGGTATACATTGAGTGGAATGGTACATCTATAGAATTACCAATTCCTATTTCACTGGTACATACAGTTTTTGCACAGTGAAGTGCAAAACAAAAGTCTTTTTATTTTTTTGCACTACCTTACATGATGCATAGCACTGCCAGTGTGTGGTTTATTAATCTGGAACTTGGCCTGTAGAAAGCCCTTCGATCAAGGAACATGACAGTTTTTGTTTTGTGAAAAATATTGTTCCTTTGCAGAGTTATTGCCATTTAAAGTTGGTCCCCCTCATGGTTAAATATTTTTTGACCACTAGGTCTGCCATTTTAGTGCATTTTCAGCCATGAATTCTGCCATTTTGTGGTAGAAGACTTCTTATAGGTGCACAAATTTTAAAATTGAATAGCTCATGAATGGTTTGTTCTTTTAACAGGAAATTTGGAGGGTGTTGAGCGGATGTCCCGGAGATGTGAATTATGCTGCTTACATGTTGGAAAAATAATTTGCTGCTGAGATATTGCACGATGCAATTAACGTTTGCACATGGCATTATGCATGGTGCTAGTGGCTTGAAATTTATAGCTTAGATAGCCCTAGTGGTACAGAGGTACCTTGCAGTGGTTTGGTGTGTAAAACATAAACAGGGGTGGAATCATACCACTCCGACAAATGAAAATTTGGTTCATTCAGCTTCAATAACTTTTGAGCTGTGTGTCCAATTTGCCTGGCATTTAGAATGTAGAAAGATTTGTAATAGATCTTTGACTGTGACAATTCTCAGGTTGCTGGTAGTTATGGTTGCTGAATTGTGGCTGCACAGTTGTTGCTCATGGCACTGTGCAACCGTTGAATGGATGTTAACAAAATTCTGGACACACAGTGTGCTACGGTACATGTCTTCTTTTACCAATTTTTGGTTCCGTTGGATATATGGTTCTTGTGTAGCAAAGTGGCAAAAATGTTCTTTTTGGCACTCCTGTGCAGTTTTTCCAGCATGACGCTGTGCAACAGTTAAACAGGTTCCAATAACATTTGGTATACATGTTCTGGTATGGTACATGTCTTCATTTACCAATTTTCATTTCAGTCGGACATACAGTTTTTGCTCAGCGAAGTGACAAAAATTCAGTTCTTGCTATTTTTGCACAAGGTGTTGCCTGTGGTGCTGCGTAGCCATTGTGTGGTTCATTGATCTGAAACATGGGACATAGCCATTTCTTCAAGAAACATGACACTTTTTGTTTGGTGAAAATATATCTTTCGGTTCCAGAGTTATTGCCATTTGAAGTTGCCTCTCTTCACGGTTAAAGATTTTTCTGCCACCAGGTCTGCCATATTAGTGCATTTTCAGCCACGATATCCGCCATTTTGTGGTGTAAGACTTCTTAAAGGTGCAAAAACTTAAAAATTCAATACAGTATCTCTGGAACAGTTTGGTCTTTTCACATGAAATTTGGAGGGTGTTGAGTGGATGTCCTGGAGATGTGAATTATACTGTTTACATGTTGGGAAAATAATTCACTGTGGAGATGCTGCGTGATGCACTTATCATTTTATGCATAGCATTATACATGGTGCTAGTGGCTTGAAATTTATAACATAGGTAGCCCTTGTGATATGGAGGTGCCTTTCAGTGGTTTGGTTCACATTAGCCTTTGTGCTGTTCTCTCAGAAATGAAGCGAGTTACAGACTTTTTGCTACTGTTTTATCACATCGCCTTTGTGCCATTTTCTCTGAAACGAAGCCAGATAAAGACTTTTCACTACTGTTGCCACAGATCAACTTTGCGCCGTTATCTCGGTAATGAAGTGAGATACACACTTTTCACTACTGTTGTCTCACATCACCTTTGTGCCGTTATCCCGGAAATGAAGCGAGATGCCGACTTCTCGCTACTGTTGTAACATCGCCTTTGTGCCGTTATCTCAGAAACGAAGCCAGATACAGACTTTTCGCTACTGCTGCCTTACATCAAGTTACTGTTATGGTTTCCTTGTGCGTTACCATTTGCATTTATGTTTGCATTTCCCTCACCGTTCGCATTATGGTTAGCATTTGTGCTTCCATTTTTGTTATCATTTCTGTTTCTGTTTACATTTGCGTCACTTTTACTATGACTGTTGGCATTTGCGGTTACATTTGCCATCGCCATTACCGTTGCCTTTCATGTTTGCATTTGAGTCACTGTTACCATTACTGTTTGCATTTGTGATACCATTTGCATTACCACTTGCGTTTGCATTTCCATTTGCATTACCATAACACTTACAGCTTGCATTTGCATTCATTTTTCTGTTGCTGTTACACTTACCATCAGTGTTTGCATTTCACTCACCATTACCATTGCTGTAAGCATTAGAGTTACTGTTATGGTTATTATGCAGACATAGCCAGCACAGTGGGAGCATAGGTCTAGAAGGGCCCCACGCTCCCACCACCTACCATTCACTATTTATAGTGCACATTCTCAAAAAGAAGGGAAATTCATGGCAAAATGCATCAGTTAGGGTTGTTCCACAGTGACAAAAGCAAGGAAATTCAGTGTTAGGGTTGCCGCCCCTTGCAACCCATGCCCACCCCACCCCCACCAACAGGCATTGGGGTGTACATTTGGGTAGTTGGTCCTAACTTTCACCTCATTCTCCTATACTGCACCACCTCAGCTTATTTGCACATGGAATGGGGTGAGAGATATGCAATCCAAAAATGTGTAGCTCACCATTTGTTGTCAAATTCTTGCTTCGATTATTTCATTTGGTGCATTAATACCTTCACAGCTATTCCTGCAATTTACATGGAGTTTGGCAAGTGCCTTCACAAACTAATGGTCTCTTGACATGCTAAGTTTTGGTTTGATCAGGAGTACACATGTGGAGATATGCAGTCCCAAAATGTGTATATCATAATTTCATGTCAAATTCTTGCTTCGATTGTTTCATTTTGTGTGCTAATAACTTTGCAACTGTTCCTGCAATTTCCATGACATTTGGAATGTGCCCTCGCAGACTAATGACCTTTTGAAATGCCACGTTTCAGTTTGATGGGGAGTGAATCTCTATAGATATGTAGTCCCAAAATGTGTACATCTCTATGTTTTGTCAAATGCTTGCTTTGATTGATTTCTTTTTTTGAAATAGTAATTTTATTACATTTCTAGAACACAACAACATAAATTACACATATACAATCTAATAATTAAATAAAATACAGACAACAAAACCCCCCTTCACTAGACAGCATAAAATAAGGAAGAAAAGTATATTACCTTTCTTCTTAAAGTTAAGAAAAGGAAAAAAGAAAAGAAAACACACAGACATAAGGCTCAGGGTTAAACTTAATTCTTCCATATTCACTATCTTCCAGTCCACCATAAGGTAGAAAGTTAATTGGGACAGAGGAATGTCTTATAGCACTAACGAAGGAACATAGACAATTAAATTGAGTCAGGAAGATCCAATCATTCATTTAGGGCTTTAAAGCACCAAGATAGTGAGCCTGTCTTTATGAGTTAGTGCCCAAGGAATTAATATACTCACAAATCTTCACAAAAAATTAATTGTAAAAGAGAAACCTAAAACAAGGGTAAGTCTTTAAGAGAAATACACCAAAGCTACCCAGGGAAGGGGAAGCCACCCTACTTAACTTAAGAGAGCTGAGCCAAAATATCCAGAATAGTTTTATTTTCCTTATCTGCTTGATAATGGAAAAAAAGGCATCCACCTACTTTTGAATTTGTCCATCTGAAGTCTTAATTGAGCTGTTAATTTTTCCATCAATTGAATTTGCTTACAAATAGAATACTATAACTCCATAATTGGGGGATTCCTCTCCAACCAGTTTTTAGTTATACATTTCTGGGCAGCTGATAATAAAATATGGAGCAAGAATTTTAGATCCTTAGTAATAAGCATTGTAGGAGGGATATCCAGGATCCAGTACTGAGGTTCAAAAGGAAGTGGTGTCTGTAGTATCCTTTCTGACACTTGGACCACAAGGTGCCAAAACACCCTCTGTTTAGGGACAACCCCCAAAAATATGAGTGTGCGTGCCCCTCTCCTTACAACCCCTGCAACACAGATTCAACATAGGAGGACTAAAATGTTGAGTAATTACTGGGGTATGAAATAATCTAATATTAACCTTCCAGCAAAAAGCTCACCAGGATGGAGAATATGTGGATTGGTGCACCCCACCCCATATCTGCTGCTAGTCTGCAATGTTCAACTGACATCCCAATTCCTCCTTTCATTTAGATATGAACTTTTGCAGGGGGTCCTGTACCAGTGTATTAAAGAAGGAGTCTATTTGGGAAAACAGGTGAGTTTGGTGACTGCTAGAAACCACAGGGAGGAAGAATTCCACAAGGGTACTAGGAACAAGAGAGTACAGGGAAGAGATACCCTTACTTTTCAGGAAGTGTCAAATTTGTAAAAATCTGAAATGGTCTCTATTTGAAAGCCCACATACCTGTTTCAGTTGTGAGAAATTCTTAACATGTTGAGAGTAAAATAATTGTCCAATTCTGTAGAGACCTAATCTTTCCCATGTGTGAAAATCCAAGTCTGTGTGCAATGGAAGGAAATCTTCGCATGCTCTGATAGGGGTCCACAAGGTTAATTTAAGTGGGAATATTCCCCCCTTGCAACCCCCATCCAAACTTGCTTAAGAACCAGCACCCAGGTGTTAGAAATCTGAATCCTAGACAGCCCAGCCTGATCCAAGTGGATAATATCTGCCAGTGGAGCTCCCAGAGTGTCAAGCTTCTTGATCTCCAACCAAAGTGGACAGTCCTTTCCTGGCCAAAGGGAACTGAAAACCTGGAGCTGGGCTGCCCAATAATAATGAATAAAATTGGGAAGGCCCAACCCCCACCCTGTTTGGCTAACTGCAAAATTTGCCATTTGACTCTGGGAGGTCTGTTATTCTAGATAAACTTGGAGGTGGCCAATTTCAAACTTTTCCAAAAACTCATAGGATGTTTTAAGGGAAGAGATGAGAACAGGAAAAGAAGATAGGGAAATACATTCATCCTGACAGTTTCTATCTGGCCAGAAAACGATACTGGGAGTTCCACCCACCTGTTATAATCCCCTGAATACTTTTAAGCAATTTGAAATAATTAGTGGCATATAAATTATCTAGGTTATCAGGAATCCAAATTCCCAAATAGTGGAAACCCCCCTTCTCCCAACAAAATTGCCCAACCGCCGGGAGGGTCTGGGATGCAGAACCAGCTATAGGTAGTATCATTGTCTTAGACTCATTCACTCGAAAACCCAAGATGACCCCAAATTCCTGAATCTGGGATGGCACCTGAGGGGCCAAGTTTACTGGGTCCGTTAGGTATAATAAGGTATCATTCATGTAAAGGGAGATCCAGACCTCCAGTCCCCCAGCCCTGATGCCCCTATAGGACTGGGACTGTCTGATGGAGGCTGCAGAGGGTTTCTTGCTTAGTGCAAACAGCAGGGAGAAGCAGACACCCCTGTCTAGTCCCTCGCTGAATGCTAAACTTAGTAGAGAAAACCCCATTCACCTTAACCTTTGCCCCGGGTCATTACAGAAATTAGATATCCAATCTCTAAATTTACTCCCAAATCTGAATTTTTCTGAGGTTTTGTTTAAGAACAGCCAATCTAGGGATCAAACACCTTCTCAATATCTAGTGATATTACTGCCCCCAACTCCACAGGGGAAGCAGTGGTCTTAGAAGTCAGGACATTCAACAACAATCTAACATTGTCCGGAATGTGCCGACCAGGGACATACCCAGTCTGATCCGAGTGCACCAAATCAGGAAGAATTTTTTGAGTCTTTCTCCAATGACTTTGCAAAGATTTTGGTGTCAACATTTAACAAGGAAATAGGTCGATATCCAGCACAATCTGTCTAGTCTTTCCCTTCCTTGGGCAATACAGTTATTGTTGCCTCTCCCCAGGACCCCGGGGTCACCCTTCCCTCATGGGCTGTGTTGCAAACATCTAGCAAGATTGGAGTGATTTCCTTCACAAAAGTCTTATAAAATTCTATGACAAAACCATCAGGTCCTGGCACTTTCCCTGAACTTAGGGAGGATATCACCCATCTCAGCTCTTCCTCCGTGAATGGAAGTCCGAAGCTAGTAACTTGCTCAGCCGAGAGGGCTGGCAATTCAACCTTATCTAAGAACTCTTTAATTTTTTGACTGTGCCCTGAGTCTCTCTCCTGCCTGTATAATTCAGCATCAAAATCTGCAAATGCCTCTGCAATTGCAGCTGGTTTAACCACAAATTCTCCTTCCCCTTTACATCTCTAATTTTGGCAACATATCTATCCATTTCCAGTTTACAGAGGCACAGGGCCAGTAGTTTGCCTGCCCTATCCCCCTCCTCATAATATTTTTGATTTGTGAAATGTAAGGAATTGATGGTGTAGTGCATCATTAGCTGATTATACTCATTCCTCACCACTTGTAATTTTTGAAGAATTGTGGGGTCACGGGTCAATTTATGTTCTGCTTCTAATGAAGCAATGGATGTTAGAGCCTGTGAAAGTTTACTTTTGTGAAGCTTATTCTGGTAGACTGCATGGCTGATGAATTTCCCATGCAAGAAAGCTTTAGGAGCATCCCAAATAATTCCTAGGGGAGTGTCTATCACCCTGTTATCCTCCAAGAACCCTTTAATCTCTTCCTTTAGTTTGACCACTAGGGGTTTGCCCAACATCAAATCAGTTTCTAGTCTCCAGGAACCTGCCAGGGTCCTAGCTTCCCAGTATGCCTATACCTGAACCACAGCATGATCTGAGAAGGAGAAAGGGTGTATCCGTACCTCCCCAAATAAGTGTGACTCAGATTGCCAGGACTATAGCCTATCTAATCTAGAATAAACATTTGTATCTGGGGCAAAGAATGTATAATCTTTAGCTTGGGGATGTTGCCACCACCACAAATCAACTAGACCTGATTCAGCCACTAGGGTGTGCAACAATCTTGTGCAACTTCCCTTCCAGCCTTACTTGGGGGATTTCTATCCAATTGGCAGTTTTTCACACAGTTCCATTCACCCATTATGAGGAGGTGACCTGGGTCTAGACCAGCAATTGTTAAAAAGAGTTCCCTAAAAAAGGGACCAGACAGGGGTGGGGGCATGTAC
Source organism: Neoceratodus forsteri (assembly GCA_016271365.2). Taxonomy (NCBI): domain Eukaryota; kingdom Metazoa; phylum Chordata; order Ceratodontiformes; family Ceratodontidae; genus Neoceratodus; species Neoceratodus forsteri. The sequence continues at coordinate 359,602,208 of CM057459.1, read as the reverse complement.
TAAAAATATGTGTAAGAGGCTACCCCTTAATTCTCCAGTCACCAGCACCCACCTACCCCCCCTTGTAATACTGAGTGAGTTTGAAAAGGTAGACCATGTTTCAGGAGAATAGCCATCCCTGCTTTAGCAGATGATGGGCGACAGTCCAAAAAGACCTTACCTAACCAGGATCTATGTAATTTCATATGTTCCACCTGGGTAAGCTTAGTTTCCTGCAAACACACTATATCACATTTTAGAAACATAGACTTTGATGGCAGATAAGGACTGCTAGGCCCATCTAGTCTGCCCATTTCCCTACCTACAGGATAGGCCGCAGATCCTAGTTAACCAACAGCCTATATCTTCCTGCCCCACACAAGAATTGCCTTATGTCTGTCCCATGCATTCTTGAATTCTCCCACAGTTTTAGACCCCACAACTTCCTCAGGAAGGCTGTTCCATGCATCCACTACCCTCTCTGTGAAATAATACTTCTCACATTGCCCCTGAACCACCCTCCTTCTATCTTTAAATTGTGTCCCTTGTTCTTGCAGTCTCTTTTTCTGAAAGATGCTACCCTCTTGGACTTTGTTGATTCCCTTGAGGTACTTGAAAGTTTCTATCATGTCCCCCTCTCCCTTCTTTCCTCAAGGGTATACATATTAAGCTCCTTTAGTCTCTCCTCATATGGCTTCTCTTGCAGACCCTGCACCATTTTAGTTGCCCTCCTCTGACTGCCTCTATCCTGTCTATGTCCTTGCGGAGATGGGGTCTCCAGAACTGGGACAGTATTCCAGATGGGGTCTCACCAACTGTCTGTACAGAGGGATAACAACTTCCTGTTTTCTGCTGCTGATGCCTCTCCCTATACATCCCAGTATACCCCGGCCCTCCCTACTGCCTTCTCACATTACTTGCTAACCTTAAGGTCATCTGATATGATTACCCCCAGGTCCCTTTCCTGTTTTGTTGTTGTTACTACCTCCCACCATTGTGTATTCTTCCCCTGGGTTCTTGTTTCCCAGGTGCATTATTTTGCACTTCTTTGCATTGAATCCTAGCTGCCATACGTCTGACCATTCCTCCAACTGCCAAGTCCCTTTTCATCCTTTCCACGCCTCCTGTGTATCAACCCTGTTGCAGATCTTTGTGTCATCTGCAAAAAGGCATACTTATCCTTCCAGTCCCTCTGCAATGTCACTGATGAAGACATTAAAAAGGACTGGACCCAATACTGAACCCTGCGGTACCCCACTAGTAACCGCCCTTTCTTCAGAGTGGACTCCATTTACAATTACCTTCTGTGTCCTGTTGTCCAGCCAATGTTTTACCCAGGCCACCACCCTGGGACCCACTCCCAGGCTGGTTAATTTGACTAATAATCTTTTGTGTGGGACTGTGTCAAATGCCTTGCTAAAGTCTAGGTAGGCCATGTTCACGGCCCTCCCTGGTCTACTACTTTGGTCACCCAGTCAAAGAAATCTATTAGATTGTCTGACATGACCTTCCACTGTGAACCCATGCTGCCTTGGATCCTGTGCTCCACTGACCTCTAGGTACTCAACTATTCTTTCCTTCAGAAGTGACTCCATCACTTTCCTACCACAGAGGTCAGACTGACAGGTCTGTAGTTTCCTGCCTCTGTCTTGGTCCCGCTTTTGTGAAGGGGAATCACATCGCCTTCCTCCAGTCCTCGGTACCACACCATCCTCCCATGATTTATTAAAAGAGTAGCCAGTGGTTTCACTAGTTCCTTCCTTAATTCTTTTTAGAATTCTGGGGTGAATTCCATCAGGACCCATTGCTTTGTCCACCTTCAGTTTTAGGGTTCTTGCAGAACCCTTTCTTCTGTGAAAGGACTGGGATCGACCCCCTATCAGAGTGCTTCTGTTAATTGGATTAGGCACTTCCCCTCCTCTTGTGAATACTGAGCAGAAATATTCGTTCAGTATTCCTGCTTTTCACTGTCCCCCTCTGCCCACCCACCGTTCATTCTATTCAGCCTCACTATCCTCCCTTTGTCTTTCTCGCTCACTGATGTACCTTTAAAAGGTTTTATCCTCTTCTTAACTGAGTTGGCTATCTTTTCTCAGTTTGGGCCTTTGCTATTCTGATTTCCTCCTGCTTCTTTCTGCCTTAACTGGTACAGCTCTCTGTCCTGCTCCTTCTGTGTTTCCTTATACTCCGGAATGCTATCTTTTCTTCCTGACTTTCACAGCCACCTCTCTTGAGAATCATAGTGGCTTTTCTTTCATTTTGATTTGTTTATTTGCTTCACACAAGGCTTGTTGCCTCTGTGATGGCAGTTTTGATAATTCCCATTGTTGCTCCACACCTCCTTCTAGCCTGTTTGCTAGTGCTTTTCTGAGGCACTCTCCCATCTTGCCAAAGTCAGCCTCCTAAAGTCCAGTACCCTCACTTTGTATGGCTTGACTCTGTAGCTGAGTTTAACGTGAACCACACTGTTTGATGGTCACTTGTCCCCAGATGCAACCCACTTCTAGATCTGAGATCCTCTCACTGCCCCGTTTGAGAGTACGAGGTCTAAGATTGCTCCCTCATGAGTGGGTTCAAGCTATCTGTCTAATGCCTGCCACCTGTAGGGCGTCAAGAATGGCCCTGCTCTTGGATGTGGCTGCAGCAAATGTGCTCCAGTTAACATCTGGCATATTCAGGTCTCCCATCAACAGTATCTCCCCTTTCTCTGTCATTCTAAGAATGCCTTCTAAGTCTAAGTCTCTAAGTTCTTTCAGAATCCTGGTCCTTTTAGTAACATTATTAATTCCCTTCACATTCATTGTACAGATATTAAGTGATCCCCTCATTGAATCTTTGGGAAAAAAAAATTAATGCTGTCCCCCGGCCCCCCACATCTCAATCCCAGAGCCACAATTAACACACAAAACATACTATAAAACATAATATCAAACATGTAATAAGCAATCTCTAGAAACTATGTGCCAGATGGTAAGCTCAACTGGAGCTATCAGATGACCAAAATTGTAATAAGTTTATTTAGTGGGCAGTAAGTTCCATTACCCACCCCTGGACACAACCACAAGTAGCACCCTGGTGACCCCTGAACTCAGGATAGTCACTGAGTACACAAAGCCCTCCAAAAATGGTAGAGGAGTTCAGCACACTGGTGCAAAGGGTAAACCAGCCTGAAATCAGACTGGGTTACTCGTTCCCCTCTTGGTCAAGGACTTCCACCGAGGCAAGCCCCTGCCTGGCCACCCCAGGTATGCGAAAATGAATAATCTGCTGACCATCAAGTAAATAAGAAGAAATTTCCCCATGTAATTCATACAGACCAGGATAATTCCTCCTTCTGCCCCCTTATCCCCTCCCCCCATGATCTCATACAAAGAGGCCCACAAAGGGAGCTTTGTAATACTTTTAAACCCAATAGTGAAGAAAAACATAGTAAACAACTTAATTATTTTAATATTTCCCAAAACTGCACAATGGATTTTGAAATTCTTGAGGAACACTAATGCCTCTTAAACAGGGGAAAAAATGTTCCCTCCTAAAGGGCTTATATAATGAGATCCCCTAATGTTGTTAGCTCGCTATGTAGAAATTACCCGAGAGAGAATCCAGTCAAAAAAAAAAAAAAAAAATGAATCTTAAACTCGTGGTCTGTCCCATCTGGGATGCATAAACTCAGAAAGTCTCTCTCTATCAGTCTCCATACCATGGCTTTGTCCAGAAAGAAAATAATTGGAGAGAGAGTGACACATAACAGCCAAGTCCTCTGTTAGGGAGACCATTTAAAAAGGCATGCAGGAAATATGTCCAGACCTTAGATAGCCAGCCAGAAACTTGGATTACTTTACCACAGTTCCTTTCTCATCACAGGATATAGTTCCAGCAACAGCCCCATCCAAAAGGAAAACCAGCACATCCTCATGGCCAAGAAGTCGAGACCCCCAAGCGGCCCCTGCAGCTGAACAACCACAAAGCTGATGCAAATCATGGGGGTGGATGTTGAGAAAGAACCTAGCGGCCACATCTGCATGCAAAGGTAATAAAGAATCATTTTTATGCCCTGGGGCAATTCCTGAGTAAATTCTTGATCTCTGCTTCCGCTTGCTCTGAACTGGTATCCAGTACTGGAACTCCCAACTCTCTAGTGTGGGGTAACTTGCAATAAATTATCATATAAGTGCACTTTTCTCCATCAAGGAGCCATAACCTGAAGGGATAGTGAAGATATGCTCTAAGCCACTTCTCCCATAGCAGTTTAACCACTTGTAGCACTTTTTCATTTTGCCATCATACTGGGGGATCTTGATCAAAAAGATCTTCTGCCCATCCAAATTCAATTCTTTTTTGTCCCAGGCCATGCAAAGTATCTTCCCCTTAGTAGGAAATTTGAGGAACTTCACAATGATGGCCCTTGGGGGGCCCTGGTTTAGGCTTAGGTGCTACTGCTCTGTGAGCCCTCTCAATGCCAAACTTGAAATACTTTGGGAGAGCAAATTCCTATTGTAGCCAAGTTTCCAAATATCCTATCACATCAACTTGCTCACTCCCTTCAGGAACTCCAAAGATATGGATATTGTTCCTCCTGTCTCTGGCTTCAGCATCTTCTGCCCTATGCGTGAGCTCATGCTCTCTCCGATGAAGATAGGTGAGAGAGCACCCAAACGCCATATGTTCATTTTGTAGGGTGCCTAAGTGTATTTCTACTGCTGAAGTACAGGATTCTAATTTCTTAAAATCCAATTGCAAGCTAGAGATCTTGGAATCAGTTCTATGGAGGATGCTCAGCATATGTTGCCTGTCTGCCTTGGTGAAAGTAGAGGTGGATTCTGAAATTGACTTTTCATCTCCTGAGGCTGTTGCAATGGATGACCATGAAAGTGTAGGGCTAACAGGCCGCTCTTCCCCTGATGTTGCAAAACATTTTTTTCAGCATAGAGAGGTCTTTTTCCTTGGCTTTCCCCATACTGCCACTACTTAGCCAAATTGAGGCTAGTGAGAATTGGTAAAATATCTACTCAATGGTTTTTAATATTTGTTTTAGCAACCCGTGGCTCTGGAGTGAAGAGATTAAGCCACCATTAGGTGCGCTGCATCACTGGAAGTCCCCTTGATTGATTTTTTTTTGTGCATTAATAACTTCACACCTGTTCTATCAATTTACAAGAAATTTGCCATGGTCCCTAATAGACTAATGGTCTTTTGACGTGCCAAGTGTCAGTTTGATCAGGAGTGCATGTGTGGAGATATGCAGTCCCAAAATGTGTGTATGACCATTTGTTGTCAGATTCTTGATTTGACTGTTTCATTTTATGCGTTAATACCTTCACAGCTGTTCCTGCAATTTACATGAAGTTTGGCAAGTGCCCTCACAATCTAATGGTCTCATGATGTACCAAGTTTCAACTTGATGGGAGCATGCACATCTGTAGATATGCAGTCCCAAAATGTGTACATCAACATGTTTTGTCAAATTCTTGCTTTGTTTCACTTTGTGCATTAATAGATTACAATTTTCAAGAAACTTGGCATGTACTCCTATGGACTAATGGTCTCTTGATATGCCAAGTTTCAGTTTGATTGGTTATATATATATGTATATGTATTATAGAGGTGCTGTCGCACCACTATAGTTCGGGTTGAGTAGGCAGTTTAATGTTAAACCCCAAATTTTGTATATTAATAGCTTTACAACCATTCAACAGATCTACGCAAAATTCAGAATGTGTAGTCTTGGTGGGTAGATTTCATGATCTGCCAAGTTGCGTTTCAATCAGATTTGTGGTTTTTGTGCAGTGAGGTGCCAAAAGCGTGTATTTCGCCTTTTTAGGCAAATGTTACGTCATTTTTCAAGATTGTGCTGCGGTCACACTATTGGGATTTTGGTATGAAATTGTCAGGGTAGAAAGAGGTTATTCCATGAAACAATCCAGTGTTGATTTTACAAAAAAATATTAATCCTTTCCAAAGTTATTCATTTTTGAAATGTCAGGTTCTGAGCATGCTCACTTTGGTCTTTTGGATAGCTGCACAGCTTCAAACAAGGATTTGGACTAATGAGCGGGGATTTTAATAACTCATGAACAGGGATTTGGCTCATGAACAGGGTTTTCAACAACTCACAGATAGGAATTTTGTGTGTGTGTATATATATATATATATATATATATATATATATATATATATATATATATACAGTATATATATTTGTATGAGTAGGCATTTTAATGTTAAACCCCAAATTTTGTACATTAATAACTTTGCAACCATTCAACGGATGTGCATGCAATTTTGAATGTCTGGTCTTGGTGGGTAGATCTCATGATCTGCCAAGTTGCACTTTTGATAGACTTTGTAATTTTTGTGCAGCTAAGTGTCAATAAATGTGTATTTCATGTTTTTTGGCAAATGTCAGGTCAGTTTTCAAAATTGTGCTGCAGTCATACTATTTGGAATTGTGGTATAGAATTTTCAGGATAGAAAGAGGTTACTCCAAGGAACAAGTCAGCATTGGGTTAGTGAGAAAATATTAATCCACTCCAAAGTTATTCAATTTAGAAGTTTTGGGTTCTGAGCATGCTCAGTTCAGTCTTTTGGATAGCTGCACAGCATCGAACAAGGATTTGTGGTCATGAATGGGGATTTTGACAACTCACAAACAGGCATTTGGCTCACAGGGAGTTTGACAGCTCATGAATGGAGATTTTGTTCACTTTGTGCATTACAAACTTCGTAGGTTTTCTCACAATGTACGTGAAATTTGGCATGTTCCCTCACAGAGTAATGGTCTCTTGATATGCCAAGTTTCATTTTGATTGGGAGTACACATCTGGAGATGTGCAGTCCCAGAATGTGTACATCTCCATGTTTTTGTCAAATTCTTGCTTCGATTGTTTCACTTTGTGCATTAATAACTTCACAGCTGTTCTTGCAATTTACAAGAAATTTTGCATGTACCCTCATTATGAATGGTCTCCTGACATGCCAAGTTTCAGTTTGATTGGGAGTGTATGTGTGGGAATTTGCAGTCCCAAAATGTGTATATCACCATTTGTTGTCAAATTCTTGCTATGATTGTTTCATTTTGTGCATTAATAACTTTGTAGCTGTTACTGCAATTTACATAAAATGTGGTATGTGTCCTCACATACTAATGCTCTCTTGGCATGCCAAATTTCAGTTTGATGAGGTGTGCACATCTGGAGATATGGAGCCCCAAATTTGTACATCCCCATGGTTTGTCAAATCTTGCTTCAATTGTTTCATTTTGTGCATTAATAACTTTGTAGCTATTGTTGCAATTTACATGAAACTTTTTAGTTACATATTATCTCATTCCTCTACAGTTGGGGAGGTGTTACCAATGGTTCCTCCCCAATCCAGTCCGGCCACACAACCCTTTGCTCCACTCAAACCCCAAGCTCTACCCTTTTGGCACCTACACAGTGATCTTTACCACAGCGGGCACACACCAGAGCCACCACCGCAGGATCCGGGGGGGGGTCCCGATCCAAGGAGCATCTGGGGAAGGAGTTGGGTGGCATCACACAGCCGGCCATCATACAGCCTATCAAGGTATTTTTTCTTTTTTCTACCCCATGCATGATTGTGCAATGATGTCATGCTGAACATAGACGTCCATCGCACGCATCCCCATCATGTTTCCTGCATTTGGTGGTACCTCTGGTCACCACCAGAGGTCACTACCACACTGGGATGCCTCAGATTCCACCCCAGGGAGAGGAGAGCTGTCCTCCACATGCTCAATCCTACTCCCTCCCTGCTGAACCCCAGCATCCAGGCTCATTCCCGAACCCGGGTCGCTGTCGAGACGTGAGGTGTGACATCCAGTGCCTCAACCCTCAGTGCCACTGAGCTGAATTTACATGAAACTTGGTATGTCCCCTTATGGAGTAATGGTCTCCTGATATGCCAAATTTCAGTTTGATTGGGAGTGCAAGTGTAGAAGTTCTTAGTCCCAAAATGTGTATATCACCATTTATTGTCAAGTTCTTCCTTCACTTTTATGTTAAAGTTAATAGTTTGTGCTTCAATAACTTTGAAAAAGTTCAGGTGATATGCATGAAATTTGCCATGCCCCATGATGAAACAGACATCTCATGAAGTTGTAAGTTTTATTTCAGTTACATGCGAGGGCATGGAGATATAGTGTCCCAAAATGTGTATATCACCTATATATATATATATATATATATATCAGGGCCCCTACTTTTCTGCGGCACAGTGGGACCAAGTTCTGGCAAGACTACATTTGCGCCCAGAACTTCTTTCAGTGGTGGTTTGTATTTTCGCGGAAGTTCTTGGCACTAACAAACTACCACATCACAGTGTCAGCTTGTCATCCTGACTTCACTTTCATGGCAGTGGTTATAGCAATCAGGATGGTGGAAAGCACAGTTACACTAGTTCAAAAATAACAGACTTATAAAATAATTTTATGCCTAAAAGCAAAACAAATGTCTCTCCCTTAAGGTCCTAGCCTGTTGCATAAATGACATATGAGAGGGGATCTTATGTGATAAATAAGGTATTTCTATATGCATGTTATCTATCCCACTAATGAAGTTTCCACTGTCTATCACTTATATATTTGTATGTGCTTTCTACACCACTCATGAGGTTCCCACTGTGTATCACTTATATATTTATATGCAATCTGTAACATATATACAAATATGCATGTGTGTGTGTGGTGACAGAGATACTGTATATGTGTGTGTGTGTGTATTATATATATATATATATATATATATATATATATATACATTTTTTTTTAATTTCCATGAACTTGTATCCTCATTCATACAGGTCCCATTGGAAATGGAATAGAGGAGTTATTGCAAAACTCATTTTTCATGTCAACCTGCTTTCCCTGACACACTGCGTGACACCATCAGGCCATGACATGCATGTGAACCAATTGTGAGATACAGTTCTCCGGCCCATCACAATGTGTCCACCATGTGACAGAACACTGCTTCCCAGGCTCCAAGCAGTGATGTGTTCCACCAATCTTTGTGCTGCCCAGCCAGCTCCCAGAGCTAATCTCTGAACCTGAGTTGCCAGCATGGAAACACAGCATGCTACCCTCTGGCCCAACAGCTGTCCCTGCACACAACATTTCTCAATAACTTTTAGGTGATTCTATCAACCAATGACAATGTGTAATCAATAACCCTGGCAAAAATGCGTATGGTGCAATTATTTATTTAACAGGTCTGTTCTTTCAACAGGTCTACACATTATTATATTTCACTTTTCTGGACATAATTACTTTTTCTTTTCTTAAAAATTTAGATAGTTAAATTCATTTTACCAGTTATTCATTTCAGATAGAGTCTCTATTCCTTAAAGGCACAAATAGGTTTGTACAAAGTGAGGTATGGACTTAACAGGTCTGTGCTATTGACAAAGGTTTTGTTTAAGTTGGCCATAGTGCAATAATGTAAGACTGAAAATTGTATTAGGCTGTAGTGCAGGTTGAACAAATATCACCATGCATGATGTGCTGTGCCACCGTCTCTGGCAGTGGGAGCTGTGGTAGATAAGTGACTGTTCATTTCTGTTGCAGAATGCAGCCATTTAATTAGCTAATGTATGATGTTATAGCAATGATAACATCACATTCTGAACATATGGGGGGTTGGATATAAAAAGAGGGGAAGGGAACCAGATTATATGTATAAACAGAAATATTAATAAAAATCACCAAGAAGAGTGAATTTCATGGTACCACAGAAGTTCTACGTAGATTGCAAGTTAAAATTCTGTCGGTTCTAGGGTTTTGATATATATATATATATATATATATATATATATACACATATATACATACTGTAGATCTCTCTAGATATATATATATATATATATATATATATATATATATATATATATATATATAACAGAGGTGTGGCTTGCCCTCTATAGTTAGGGCTGATTAGGCAGTTTAATGTTAAATCGCAAATTTTGTACATTAATAACTTTTCAACCTTTCAACGGATTTGCATGGAATTTGGAATTTGTGGTCTTGGTCGGTAGATATCTTGATTTGCCAGGTTGCGTTTCAATCAGATTTGTGGTTTCTATGCCCAATAATGTTTTTTTTTTTATTTCATTTTGGCAAATGTCAGGGTCAATTTTTGAGACTGCACTGTGTGCACACTGCTGGAATTTTGGAATGGAATTTTCAGGGTAGAAAGAAACTTGTCCAAGGAACAATCTAGCTTTGGTTTAGTGAAGAAAGATTAATCCTTTACAAAGTTATTCAATTTTAAAATTTCAGGTTCTGAGCATTCTCAGTTCAGTCTTTTGGATAGCTGCACAGCTTCAAACAAGGATTTGGGCTCATGAACGTGGATTCTGACAGCTCACAAACAAAGATTTTGACAGCTCACGAACAGGGATTTTGTTCACTTCTTGCAATTTACATAAAATTTGGCATGTACCATCACAGACAAATGGTCTCTTGACATGCCAAGTTTCAGTTTGACTGGGAGTGCACATGTGGAGATATGCAGTCTCAAAATGTGTATATGATCATTTGTCAAATTCTTGCTTTGATTGTTTAATTTTGTGCATTAATAACTTTGCAGCTCTTCCTGCAATGTACATGAAATTTGGAATATTCCCTCACAGACTAATGTTCTCTTGAAATGCCAAGTTTCAGCTTGATGAGGAGTGAACCTCTGGAGATATGTAGTTCCAAAAGTATATAGTCCCCATATTTTGTCAAATTCTTGCTTCAATTGATTTACTTTGTGCATTAATAACTTTGCAGCTGTAATAGCAATTTACAATACATTTGGCATGTTCTCTTGACTTGCCACATTTCAATTTGATCGGTAGTGCATGAGTGGAGATATGCAGTACCAAAATGTGTATATCACCATTTGTTGTCAAATTCTTATTTTGATTGTTTCATTTTTGCAGTAAGAACTTCGCAGCTATTCCTGCAATTGACATGGCGTGCGGCATATGCTGTCACAGACTATTGGTCTCTTGATATGTCAAATTTCAATTTGATGGGGAGTGCACGTCTGGAGATATGCAGTCCCAAAATGTGTACATCCCCATGTTTTGTCAAATTCTTGCTTCAATTGTTTCACTTTGTGCATTAATAGCGTTGCAGCTCTTCTTGCAATTTACATAAAATTTGCCATATTTCCTTATGGACTAATGGTCTCTTGATTTGCCCAAGTTTCAGTTTGATGGGGTGTGCACATCTGGAGATATGCAGTCCCAGAATGTCTATATCACCATTTGTTGTCAAATTCTTTCTTCACTTTTAACTTTATAGTTTGTGCTTTAATAACTTTGTAATAGTTCAGGTGATATGCATGAAATTTGCCATGCCCCATCATAAAGCAGACATGTCATGAAGCTGTAATTTTCATTTTAGTTGCATGTTGGGGCATGGAGATATAGTGCCCCAAAATGTGTAAACCATTTTTACATATATATATATATATATGCATGCAATGGGTGTGGGGCCAAAATCCATTGCATAAATCCATTTATCTCCACATACATGGGATAAATTTAACCACCCTAGATTTATCCCACATATGTGGGATAAATGCAAACTGTCAATCAAAGCTTTTCTGTTCACTTTTTTGACAACAAATGTGAATAACTTTAAAATGAAAAATGAAAGCATAGCACTGTGAGCACTAAAAATGTTCAGCATAAAAATATCTACAAAATGAGTGGTGTTTCATTCATAGATACCTTTTAGCTTTTTTTTTATAATTAGCAAAAACTGTATAAAATCCAATTTTCTTTTCACTTTTCTGACAAACAAATGGGAATAACTTAAAATGAAAAATGATAGCATGGTACTGTGAGCACGAAAAATGTTCAGCACAAAAATATCTACAAAATGAGTGGTGTTTCATTCATAGATACCTTTTAGTTTTTTCATAATTAGCAAAAAACAGCATAAAATAAATTTTTTTCACATTTTTTTGACAAACAGATGTGAATCACTTTAAAACTAAAAATGATAGCATGGTACTGTGAGCATAAAAAATGTTCAGCAAAAAAATAACTACAAAATGAGTGGTGTTTCATTAACTTTTTAATTTTTTTATAATTAACAAAAAACAGCATAAAATTTAATTTTTGTTTCCACTTTTTTGACAAACAAATGTGAATAACTTTAAAACAAAAAAGGTAACATGGTACTGTTACTATGACATTTGTTCAGTGAGAAGTTCTCTACAAAATGAGTGGTGTTTCATTTAATAGCAACCACCACGCTAGGTGGACATACACTAGGAAAGTTAACCGAAAGTCCCAGAAATTATAATTAAAAAAAAAGATAAACAGTCAAAACCAAATGTTCCTGCACTGATAAGAAGCATCCTTCTTGCATAAATGAAATATACAATGGTGAGCTGTCAGAAAATTGATTTATCTACACTTGTGCTGTTTGACCTCGGACACCTCATTCGTGGTTTACACCACTCATGAAGTTACCTAAGGTCAAACAGCACTTGTGTAGATAAATCATTTATCTGACAGCTCACCATTGTATATCCCATATACATATATTATTCTTTGCAAACAACTTCATTAATGCATCAGTTAGGGTGAGTACCACAGCGACAAAAGCAGGGAAATGTGGCATTAGGGTTTCCAACCGTAACGTCCCACCCCAGGTGTCCCGCCCCTACCACCCACCCCATCTCTCCCACCCTCCACACATCAACAGACATTGGTGTGTGCCATTGGGTTGTCTGGCCCAATTGTGTGCCTGTGTAGTTAGGGTGGAAGTGCACTTCTATGTTAAAGTTCAAACTTTGAAGGTAAGTAAATTTGGAATCATTAAACAGATTTGCATAAAATTTGGCATGCATAATCTCTAGGGTAGGTCTCCTGACCTTCCAAATTTGGTGGTAATCCATCAAGTGGTTTCTGAGATATAAAATGTTACAAAAACAGAAAAATCTGGATTTTTTGAGATTTCTTTGTCATCCTGGCTGTCCGAAACAGCTTTATATTGTGGGCTGAAATTTTCAGAGTAGAAAGCCCTTGTGTCACAGGTGTGTCTTTTGAAAGTTTGGTGAAAAAATATTAATCCATTCAAAAGTTATTAAAGTTTTCAATTTCCCATTGTTTTCTATGGGAAAAGTTAAGTATTTAGCATGAAAATGGACCATTTGCGAAAATTAGTCTGCTTGCAAAAATGAAACAAAGTTGTTTAATTTGTGAATCTTAATAACTCTGTAACCATTCTATGGATTTACATAAAATGTGGTATGCATAATCTCCAGTGATAGGTCTCTTGAAGTGCCGTATTTTGTGTGGCTGGATGTTGTGGTTTTTGAGATATGGACTGTCAAAACACATAACATTAATGGCCATTTTTGAAAAAATGAATCATGTGCCCTGTCCACTGACACTTTCACTGCTGATGGGGGTGCCCAATCCCCCTGTCGGCATCATGTATACTCCCCCAGACTGGCATAATGGGAGCCCACCCCAGTGTGCCCATATTTATAAAAACCTGTGGAAAAAGAAAACTGTCCCCAGATGTCTTTTCTTCGATGCAGAATCTTGCTTCAAAATTTGTGAACATCTCAATGAAAGATCCTGCATTGAACTAGTCTGCCCCTTCCACTGACATTTTCACTGCTGACTAGAGATGCAGCGAAATTGTATTTCACCATCGAAATTATGGTGAAATCACCAATTTTACCCAGCAAAACATTTTGCCTGCACTTCTGAGGTGAAATTAGGTGAAACTGGGCTTTTCACTCTGCTGGTGGTCACGTGGTTGAGTCTAAACAGGCAGAAAGTGAGTGGTTCATTTTCAGTGCTATATATCTCAAAGAAGCAGGCAGCATTTATACTCCCTGTGACTGCAGAGTACACTTTTACACATAAATTGCTTAATCTGTGTGATTTTTCTCTAACTTTTTCTTGTTTGTCTTTGTCCTAACAGTGCCTGGTGATTGTGTTCGTGTACATGTGATTGTGTGATTCCACCCTTCCCCCCGGCTCTTTCCGAGTTTCTATCTATCTCTTTTTTTTTTTTGGTTTTGTTTGAATTGGTGGTGGTGTTTGTGGATTGTGGTCTAATGGAGAAAGATGAAGACAGTGGGGCACCTGTACAAGCATTTCAGCCAACCATTACAAATAAAATGCCACAGCAGGGGCTTTTGGCTCCAGCACCAGCACCTAGCAGCAAACTGTACCCCCTCTCCAGCAGCATGAGGTGACCATGGCCCCGCCACTGCAGCAGCAGCAGTTGGAGACAGTGTCCCCTCCCCAGCTCCAGGAGGATACTGTTCCTCAGCCCAGGCAGTAGAAGGTCATGCCCCCTCCCGAGCAGCTGGAAGAGTCAGTGCCTTGGGCATTATCTGTGGACTCCCCCCATGGTCCCATCATCCCTGAAGTTCTCCTGTCTGGAATTTGTTCTGTGCAATATTGGCATTTGACCCAGTGGTCACCTGCAATCTATGCAGGCAGGAAGTGCATTGAGGAAAGTGTGGACCCCACTTTGGGACAACCAGCCAACATAGCCACATGGTGCACCACCACCTGCTCCAATGGGACCTCAAATTGCAGGAGGTGGTGGCATCATCAAGTGCAGCTGTGGGGAGCAGTGCGGGGGTAAGTACTGAAGGTGGTGAGCAGGAGGGAGGCATGGCTGGACTAGTTAAACTTCCTCACCGTACTCACCATACCAGAAAACAGCAGCAGTCAGTAACGTCAAGACCCCTCCAGGTCCCCCCCATGCAAAGCCAACAGCATAGGCAGCCCCCACCCTGCCAGCAGTGCCAGTGACACATGCAGGCTTATCAGCTGTCCTGTCTGAAGTCCAGCATCTCTGACAGGAGTTAAATGATTTCAGACAGAAATTTAGTGATGCCTGGGGGAGATTTTGAAACTGCAGTGTGATGTTGACAAAATCATGGGCATCCTGTCTGAACTTCATGGCAGCCTCACTGGCACGTAATGTGGCAGCACAAATTAATTTGTGTTTTTTTTGTTTTCATTTTTCTATGTTTCATTCTGTTGTTTGTATGACCCCCACAAAAAAATAAAAACCAAAAAATGCTATTCTGTCTTCATTAATCTACATCCATTCCTTACGTCCACCTGTTTCCTTATTTTGTATGTAAAATAATTTTATTGACCATTCCTGTTGTGTTTGTTACAGTCTTATGTTCCCTACAGAATTCAGCCCCTTTTCTTGTTCTCTCTCTCGCTCTCTCTCTATTAGTTCTCCCCACTCATTGTTGTATTACCCTTGTCCTCCTGATCCTGCTTGTCATTTGTTGAGCTTGTCCGTGTAGCCCTCCCCCTAATAAATACCTTATTCTCTTATTATTTGTGGTGTGTGTTACTTCTTAGAGCTGGTTACACCTACAAGATTCCTTTTAATAACATAATGATGTATAATACAGTAGCATTCCCTATAGACTTGAGTTTGCAAATGAAATGCCGGCTCCTGCCGAAGGCTGTTGACCATCTGGGCCTTGTACACAGACTAGTGCATATTTTTTGGGAATTCAAATACCTTGTGTTAGTTGTTTCAACTCAAAGTTAGATGTACTCACCACAGCACATGTCCATAAGGTGCTCATTCTTTATTCGATTCTCTAGTGTGCAAGTAAACAATGTAAAAAGTGCTTCCATATAACCAAGTTAAAGATGCCCACTTCCTCAAGGCACCACCATTCCTTATATGTATCATGAAGTATGGTGCCTTGAGGGAGCAGGCGTTTTTTTATCTTAGTTATATGTGAGCATTTTTTACATTGTTTGAATGCCATACTGAAATGAAGAAAGAGCAACTCACATGAGGTATTTGAATTCAAAAAATACAGACTCTATGCACAGGGTCCTAAGGGCCCATAGCCTTCAACTGGTGTCGGCCTTTCCTCTGCAAACTCCATATATGGGGAATGCAACTGAATTGTTGGTCAATGTTATGTTTCGTTAAAGTTATGTTGAAGGTGTCACCTGCCCTTTAACATGTTTCCTCCACCTATCCAGAAATATCAAGTACTGTGCCTTTTAAAAAACTATTTCACAATGCTATGTGATGTTGCATCCCATATTGTTGTGTGCAACATTAGGAAGATGCAACACATCTGGTGCCAGCACCGACAACATGCCCCAGAAGGCTGGAATTCCTGAAATGCTTCCCAAAAAATGTTACAGTAAATTCAGACATAAATCAGGTGTCAGACATGCAGTTACTTGGTTCACATTCACCACCAGGACCTAAATCTGCTGTTTTCTGCACTGTTTCAAATGTTTTTCAGGCCTAACCTTTGTGGTGCCACTGCCTAACATGCCCCATGAGTCCAGAAATGTTTCCCAAAAAATATTACAGTAAATTCAGATCTAAATCAGGTCTCAGTCATGCTGTTATATGTTGCACACCTATCACCTGGACCAAAACATGATGTTTTGCACACTATTTACCAATGGTTTAAGGCCTAATCATGGTGTTCAAGCCTAACATTTGTGGTGCCACTGCCTAACATGCCCCACAAGTCCAGAAATGTTTCCCCAAAAATGTTACAGTAAATTCAGACAGAAATCAGGTATCAGCCACATTGTTGTATGACACCCAAGCCACTACCCAAACCAAAACATGGTCTTTGGTCCACTGTTTACATTGTTTTCACACTGAACCTTGTTAAAATATGGTTTGAGTCATGATGTGATGTGGTGCCCCCCCAACAACACCCAGACATTAAAGTGCTGTTTTGGCCCTGCTTGCCAATGATTTCAGCAACAATCTCATTGCTGCTGGTTCAAAACTTGTCCTACAAGTCCAGAAATGTTTCCTAAAAAATGTCACAGTAAATTCAGACCAAAATCAGGTCTCACTCAAAAGTGATTAAACAAAGGGAAACAGGAACAGAACTAGTCAGAATGAGTAACATTCTGATAAAGTTACCCAAAAAAGGGTCAATATGTAAGAAAAATATAACAAATAAGTAGCACATCAACAAAAATTTTAAGACTTAAAAGAAGTTACAGAAACTCACTCACGACTTGTGAGAAATCTATCAAATAGTAGGAACTAGCCTGCTCTGTTTTTACACACACACACATGCACACACACATCACATGGTCGACCCTCCCCCACTCAAATTCCTCACAGACACAGAGACAACTGTCATGACTTTCGGTGCTGTTATCTTGGAAATGAAGCGGGATACAGACGTTTCGCTAGAGATGGCTTAGATCATCTTCAGGTAATCTAAGCCACTGGAAAAAGATTTGAAATGGCTGAGTAAGCCTGCAGTGGAATTTTGTTCGTACGTTGCACGGTTCGTGAGATATTGTGAAATTACTGTCACAAGGGTTGAAAGAGTGCCTGTCAAGTGGATTTCGGTGCCCATAGTTCAGAAACATTGTTAGATATGGGTACAGTCAGTGATTGTGGCATGATCTACTCACTGTCATGGTTACAATGACACTTGCATTATTTTTCTAGCTGTTACTGTTCCCAAAATATGGACAAATTATTGTTACAAGCATTCGGTGGCCAGTAGGAATGCTGCATGGCTCTGTAGCTATGCATAAGTGTCAGCGCTGGCCCAGAGGGCCCATGCACCCTTAGATGCATATTGTTATGCAGAAATGGGCAAGTTGGTGGGAGCACAGGGCTCTCTTCCACCAGTACATGCTTTTTAGTGGTGGTCGCGCCCCTATATTTAAGGTTATGAAGCCACCTCTATGTTAAACTCAAAACTTTGTGTGTTAATAACTTTGGACCTGTTCAGCAGATGTGCATGATATTTGGTATGCATGGTGGGGCTTGGTAGATTTCTTGATTTGCCAAATTTTGTTTCAGTCGTAGTTACAGTTTTTGCACACCAAAACTCTGAAAAATGCACTTTTCGCCAGTTATGTGGGCAGTTTTTCAGATATTGTCTGTGGCACTGCGTGGCTGTTTTATGGTGTACCACTCCGCACCTTGGCATGTTGAAAGAGCTTGGGTCAAAGAACATGCCACTTTTTGTTCGGTGAAAAAATATTAATCCACTCAAAAGTTATTAAAGTTTTAATTTCCCATTATTAGTCTATGGGAAAATTTATATGGTTATTGTGCGAACGAAGAATGGGGTTTTGGCCATCTGGTCCCTACTCACGATCAAAGAATTTGCAGGTTCACAATCAAAGATTCTTTGATCCCGAGGGAGGGACTAGATGGCCAGATTTGGAGGGACCAGATAGCTTAATTTTAACAACTTTTAAAATGAAATATCTCAGAAACGGTTTGGTCATTTAACTTGAAATTTGGAGGGTTTTGACGGGATGTCCTGTAGATGTGAAAAATGGTGTTTAGGTGTCATAAAATACATTTATTGTGGAGATATTGCGTGGTGCAGTTTATGTTTTGCAGACAGCATTTGCATTGTGGTAGTGGCTTGAAATTTATAGGGTAGCTAGCCTTACTGCCATGGACGTACTTTTCAGTCATTAGGTGCGTAAAATGTAAACAGGTACAGAATTCTGCCACTCTGACCAATGAAAATCTCAAACTTTAAAATGCTTTATCTCAGACATGGTTTGGTCTTTTAAATTGAAATTTGCATTGTGTTGGGGGATGTCATGGAGATGTGAACTATGCTATTTAGGTGTTGGGGGAATAATTTGTTGCAGAGATATTCAATGACATAATTGACATTCTTCCGATAGGATTACATTGCAGTCTGTGTCAAATTTTGGCACCATTATCTCAGAAACAAAGCGAGATACAAACATTTTGCTACAGGTGGCTTAAAGGTGATCTAGCCACTGGAAAATATTTGAGATCTTCGAGTAAGCCTGCAGTGGAATTGTGTTTGTATGTTGCACGGTTCATGAGATATTGTGAAATAAATGTCACAAGGGTTGAAAGAGTGCCTGTCCAGTGGTTTTCGGTGCCCATAGCTCACAAACAACATGAGATATGGGTATAGTCTTTCCGATGTTGCGTGAAGTACTCACTATTACAATGAAGCTAGAATTTTTTTCCAGCTCTTACGTTTCCCAAGAAATGCGCAAATTACTGTTACAAGGGTTTGGTGCCCTATAGTGCTGCTGCATGGCTCTGTAGCTTTGCATAAGTGGGAGCGTGGGCCCAGATGCATATTGTTATGCAATAATTGGCAACTTGGTGGGAGATGGGCTCCGCACTCCTACCAATATGTGTTTTTTACTACTTGTATTACACTTTTTCAAAAAGTAAGGAAATTCTATGCAAACAACTGCGTTAATGCTTCATTTAGGGTTAAAGCAAAAAAAGTCAGGAAATGAGACATTAGGGTTGAACCTCTAACCCCCCTCACACACGCCACCCTGATCCACCACAGTCTGAGAGATGCTGGAGTGTGTCATTGGGGTCATGAGGCCTACATCTCACCCCATTCTCCTTTACTGTCGCATGTCAACATGCACAGACATGGAATATATTATAGGGGCATGGTCGTGACCCTATATTTAGGGTTGTGAAACCACTTCTATGTTAAACTCAAAATTTTGCATGTTAATATCTTTGGATCCTTTCAATAGATTTGCATGAAATTTGGTATGCACATGGAGAATGGTAGATCTCTTGATTTGCCAAATTTCATTTCAGTCGGTCGTATGGTGCTTGCACACCAAAATGTGGAAAAATGCACTTTTCTCCAGCTACTGTATGTGGGCATTTTTTTGGATATTGTATGTGGCTCTGCGTAGCCATTATGTGGTGTGTTGCTCTGTGACATGGCTCATCTGAAAGAGCTTTGGTGAAGCAACATGCCACTTTTCGTTTGGTGAAAAAAATATTAATCCATTCAAAAGTTATTAACCTTTAAAATTCCCATTATAAGTCAATGGGAACATTCATATGGTTATTTTGTGAAAGAAGAATGGGGTTTTGGCCATCTAGTCCCACCTCATGATCAAAGAATCTTTGATCATGAGGAATTCTTTGATCACAACGGCTGCCATCTTGTTTTCAGTTTGTGGTCAGAAAAATTCAAATATCTCTGCCCAGGGGGGACTCCTGAGGTGAAACTATGGTGGGTTTTGCTCAGGTGTCTTTCCTTTATCGAGCCATACTTGAGGTTTCTTTCAAAATGGTCAAAAAATAGAGTTTTTAACTTTTTTATTCTTTGATCGTGGCTTGCTAACAATCTTTGATTGTGAGCATGCAAATTCTTTGATTGCGAGATTCATTGACCGTGATCTTTGATCACGAGGGCATGACTAGATGGCCACTTGAAAAAATAAATTTCCTCAGCTCAGAGGTGGCTTATTAAGCCAAATGAGGGTGGGTTTTGCTCAGGGGGCTTTGTTCTATTGAGGCATGGCTGTGGTTTCATGCATTTCTGCCTAAGAATTTACTTTTAACATTGTTTATTGTTTGATGGTGACCCTGCAAATTATTTGATCATGAGATTCTTTGATCACAAGGGCACAACTAGATGGCCACATGAAAAATTCAATTTTATCAGCACAGGGGTCACTTCTAAAGGCAAAGTAGGGCTGGATCCTGTCAGGATCTTCATTCTGTCGAGTCATGGCTGTGGTTTCATGTATTTTTCTCTACAAATTGAGTTTTATCATTTTTTATTCTTTGATCGCGAACCTACAAATTGTTTGATCATGAGCCTGCAAATTCCTTTGATTGCAAGATTCTTTGTTTGCGAGGGAGAGACTAGATGGCCAGATTTGGAGGGACCAGATAGCACAATTTTAAAATTTTTTCAAATGAAATATCTCGGAAACGGTTTGGTGTTTTAACTTGAAATTTGGAGGATGTTGATGGCATGTCCTGTAGATGTGAATTATAGTGCTAGGTATCTGACAATACATTTTTTGCAGAAATATTGCATGGCACAGTTTACTTTTTGTGGACAGCATTTTCCATGGTGGTAGTGGCTTGAAATTACTAGGGTAGCTAGCCTTACTGCCATGGGTGTACTTTTCAGTTGTTAGGTGTGTAAAATGTTAATAGATATGGAATTCTGCCAGTGAAATGAATTAAAATTTGAAACTTTCACATTTTATATCTTGGAAACAGTTTAGTCTTTTACATTGAAATTTGGAGCTTGTTAAAGGGATGTGATGTCCATGTGAATTATGGTGTTTAGGTGTTGGAAAATTCATTTGCTGCACCCATATTGCATGACACACTTTATGTTTTGCATATGGCATTTTGCATTGTGGTACTGGCTTCACATTTATAGGGTGCCTTGCATTACTGCCATGGAGGTAATTTGTAGTGGTTAGGTGTCTGACGTGTAAACAGGTGTTGAATTATGCCACTCTGATGACTGACACTTTGCTTTCTTTCAAGTTGGTGGGCCCCACACTCTCATCCATATGCGCTGCCAGCAATGCATATGATATTCAGTTCTTGTACTCTTATCTTAGGCAGAAATTTGCAAGTTGGTGGGAGCACGGGGCCTGAAGGGCCCGCTCTGCCACCAACTTGTGCAACGTTCTACTTTTCTATTCTTTCTCAAAAAGTAAGGACATTCTATGCAAAAAACTTCATTAATGCATCATTTAGGGTTAAAATACAAAACATCAGGAAATGAGAACTTTATCCCTACTTGTGGACCTGTCCATCATTCCAAGACTGACAGCTGACGGGGTGTGTCATTGGGGTTGTGAGGCCTAAATGTCACCCCATTCTTCTTTACTGTGGCTTGTGAATATGATTACAGATGGAATTGGGTGACAGCGACAGTGCGATAGGGCACGCCATGCATGGTGAATGATAGGGGCTCATGTGCCCTCCGATCCATGTGCCAATGGTGCATGGGCACCATAGGGCATACAGCGCATGAGTGCCACATGTCCAATAGTGGCAGAGTGCTGTACCATGGAGGGCACACTGTGCGTAGGATGCACCATCGACATACATGACATCAGTGCACACATGCGCACTGTCAGGCCTACTGTGCATGTCATACAGTTGCTCCATGGCTTGTGCATGTGCAACTCCAATGCGCCATGTGCAATTCCACGATATTCAGCAGGAATATGCAGCTGGACTTGTCAGCATATCCGCAGCTCATCAGAGGCATTTGCATCTCATTACAGTTGCGCATTCTCTAATTTGCATGTGATGCGTTATAAAGGTGCCATGGGACTGCACAGACACCAGACTTGTATTGCATCCTTCAGAGGTAAGACACCAGGCAGTGGGCATGTTGGGACAGAGGAATGGGGGGGGCGTTGTGTGTGGCAGCCATCACTAACCACATGTCTGTACCCACAGGATTGAGAATGTGGGAACATGAGGTGGTTGATGAGCAGGAGCCTGCATGGAAGCGCAGGCCCAATTTCATGAGGGCAGAGAGCGTTGCCCTCTTTGATGCATACCTGGACCAGGAGCCCCTCCTGAGTGGCTCGACAGGCACCCCGCAGGCCAGGGCAGCTGCATGGGAGGGAGTGG
Organism: Neoceratodus forsteri; assembly: GCA_016271365.2. NCBI lineage: Eukaryota > Metazoa > Chordata > Ceratodontiformes > Ceratodontidae > Neoceratodus > Neoceratodus forsteri. The sequence continues at coordinate 359,579,809 of CM057459.1, read as the reverse complement.
CCAGGGCTGTGAACCAGCAGGACAGCCATCAGAGGTCAGCACAGTAGTGCTTAAAGAAGGTGGGCACAGACCGGAGGAGGATAAAAGATAAGGTAGCTGCCATCTGGGCTGTACGTACCACCACGGGTGGTGGACAGCCCAAAGTGCCACATCTGACACTGCAGAAGGAGCTGGTGGCGGTGTCCATGTGGTGCAGTGCCATTGAGGGTGTTCCCGGTGGTGTATTCCAGATGAGGGGGCAGCCCATCACTGTATGGTAGGTACAGCAGTGCATGGGGAAGGGGAGCAGGGGTGCCGGGAAGCAGGGGTGTGTGGCAGCGGCACTAATGTGTATGTGTTCCTTTACAGATCTGGATCACCTTCATGCAGCAGCAGGGGTGGGGGTGACCACCATGGGGGCAGTCCTGGACCTGGAGGACCATCCATCCACCTCCACTGGTGTCCAGGATCCAGACCGCTGCCAGCCCATCCCCACTGTTCGACTGGATGACTGTGGTGTGGTTGCAGACGAGGCCCTGGCAGTGTTTCAGCAGGATGCCAGCCATGGCATCCAGTATGCTGAGACACAGATCGAGGTAGGGTCCGGGACCGATGATGACTTGACTGTTATCCTGGACAGTAGTGATGCTGATCAGGTGGAGGCACCCATACCACCATACCACGCACCCAACACGACAGTGCCCTGGTGGCGGTTGTCCACCCACCAGCTGCAATGCAGAGCGAGGTGATGGACATTATTGGTGTGGCGCAGTCTGTAGTGTGTGGCGGTGGTGGTGCAGCTGCCCTGGAGCCGTTACACACACAATGGCCAGAGGGGCAGTAGTGGCAGCAGGACAGAACCGAGGGGGGCTGGGCACAGTGGCCACTGCCATTGCACCACAGACTGTTCAGGCCCAAGGGAGCCCACTGTGCAGCCCCCACCTGCTCAGGGGGCCATGCTGTGGGGTCACACAACACCCACGGGTCGGTGCAACGCCCATGCCCCCCATGGCGCTTACCCTCTGACTGAGCACACCCATCTGCTCCGGGCATCCATGGAGCAAGAGGTGCTGGTCGTGGCAGGGGTGAGTGCACTCGGCACAGAGCTGCCCCAGTCCACAGGGAGCATGACTGGGACAATGAGCAGCTTCTAGCCAAGGCCACATGCATGTGGGAGGACATGACAGCAGCCCTGGATCGGCTTACAACGGCGGTCACAGCTGGCCTAGCACCAATGCCCACCATGGTGCATGGCCGTCTGCTGCAGTCAACATGGAGTGCATTCTCCACCCCCACGGTCCCAGTGTCATGCGACCCCGTCATTGTCAATGCCAGGATCTGCTGTGGGCATTCCAGGCACGCCTGGAGAGGGCCTGTTTGGGGGCCTGCAGACCCCTGCGAGGGACCGGTCACATTCCCGCAGTGACACACGTGGGGGACCATCTATGATGCACCCTGTGGCCGTCACATAGCCGGAGTCTGCTGGGCAGTCTCAGCGGGACCGTTCATGTGTCCATGGTGGCCGTGTCACTGTGTGGCAGTCATGATCTGCCACCATCCCCGTCCGCTGCCTGCCATAGCCCTGTGTGCACATTGGTGTGGCATGTGCGTACCAGGGTCATGCTGTCCATGGTCCACTCAACATGCCTGCCTTGTGAAAACCCACCCAGCTGCTGGCCACTGCGGCATGTGCATGATGATGCCAACACAACATCAGCTGCCACCGTGCACCAGTGTCCAGCGTCTGACACATGCCCATTGGTGGCATCTGTGTCTGTGTGTGTGTGGGTGCCCATGTGCATGTGTGGGTGTGTGTGAGGGTGTGTGGGTGAGGTCTACACTATTGTACAGGGTGCATCCATGGAGTCCTGTCCCTTGCCCATCCATGCTGCCCTCCAGCTGTGTCTGTTGTGGGGCCCAGTCATGCATGTCTGTATACTGTGCCCTGGTCCCTGAGACGTGTGTGGTCATGTTCACCTACCTGCATGCACCATAGTGTTCCTCTGCAATTGTGTCCCAGTGCTGCTGGGCCATCTTGTGCAGTCAGGGTTCCCATTGCTCAGGGGGCTGCCCACCACCGCCTGGCATGGCATCCACATCCTACCCACTGCTGTACCCCTCTTTGACCTTGACAACTATCCCACGGTCAGTGGCCATGGTGCGTAACACACAGCAGGCCAGGAATAGGCCGCAGGCCTTCGAGGGGCTGTACTGTAGGGCACCACCAGATGTGTGCAGGCAACAGAACCGTGCCTTCAGCAGCCCAAACACATGCTCTATGATGTTCCATGTGCTGGCGTGTGCCTCACTGTATCTCTCCTGCACTGGGGTTGACGGGTCCCAGTATGGGGTGAGCAGCCAGGGCCTGAGTAGGTATCCACTCTCACCTGTGTGGAGACATGTGGGGTTAGCATGGTGGTCAGTGTGGCTGTCCCCCACCTACCCAGCCAGACCCTCTGATGTCCCCAGCCTAGCATCCCCCCACACCCTGCCCTGTTGTGCCAGGCTGCTCATTCCAGCTGCATACTCACCTGCTAAGTGGATGGTGGGGATGTCCCCACTCTCAAACCTGTGGCACAGTGCTGACTGGTGCCAGATGAAGGCATCATGTGCTCCACCAGGGTGTATGGCACAGACATTGATTATGCACCCCTTGGCATCACACACCACCTGGCAGTTGATACTGGGGTAGCCCTTTCTGTTGATGTAGGCCACCTCCTCTGGCCCCGGTGGTGTGTGGATGCCTACGTGGGTGCAGTCGATGGCCCCTAGCATGCCAGGCATACGTGCAACCCTGTGGAACTCCTGTATGTTCGCTGTATGTTCCGCCTGTGTGCTGGGGAAATGGATGTATTCTGCAGCATGTGGCAGCAGTGCATTGAGGAACTGTGTGAGGAGATGTGACGCGGCTTACTGGGTTATGCCTGTGGCATCCCCTGTTGGTCTCTGGAAGGTACCAGAGGCGAGCAGGCATATAATGGCCATAACCTTGGTCTCCACTGACAGGGCGTGTCTCCGTCTTGAGGGTGCCTGCATCTCATCACTGCACAGCTCACAGAGCTGCCTCAGAATTGCCCAGTTCAGGCAGTACTGGCCCACAATCTCTGTGTCATTGTACTGTTCAAAGGTGGTGCGGGCATGGTACCACCTGTTCCGGGCATACCGCCGCTGGGCCCTTCCACGGCCGCACCACTCTGCCTCCTGCCTCCTCACACCCCTCATTACTGCCTCCATCTGGAAGATTGCACTGGCCATGGCCTGGCCTGTCCTGCCCCCGATGTGGCTGACTCCCTGGGCTTCCCCGGCTGTGTGCTGCTGCATGTGCCCCTGCACTGGGTGCACTCCTGTGATGGGGACCCTGCTGGTGGTGGACACCGCCTCCCACCCATCTGGGTTCTCCCACAGCCACTCCTCTGTCCGGGCTCACAGGCTCACACTGCCTTCATTGCCCCCACAGATATCTCACACACACAAACAGACTGGGCTGCTCATGCACACAGGCACAGTCAGGGTCTCACTCCCCATCCCACTGCCTGTTGCACCTCTTGCCTCTGTGCCTGTGTTGCAGCCCTGCTGCTGTCTTGCCTGGCCACTGGCTCTCTTTCACTTTCTCTCTCTGTCTGTCTCTCTCTCTCTGTCTCTCACCCCTACTCCCCAAGGCACAAGCCACCGCTCCTTGCTTGCTCCATCTTTTGATGGGCTCAGCTTTGCTCCACGCATGTCCCTGTTTCTCCGTGCTTGCACCATTGGCTTGCTGTTGAATATTGCACTGCACAGCTTATTCATGGCTATGCCCCCTGCACTAGTGCATGCATTCATTAGGGTTGCACACTGGCGCTCTGCAATTTGCGCCGTGCATTGTATCCCGATGAATATCACTCGTTGGCACATTTCTGCTATTGCGCTGGCTCATCTCAGTTGTGCCATGCGCAACTGCTTTGAATATCCCACTCAATGTGTTTTAACCCTAAATGATGCATTGACAAAGTTTTTTCCATAGAATATATATATATATATATATATATATATATATCTGTTTCTCTGTCTCTGTCCCTCTCTCTCTCTCTCTCTCTTTCTCTCTTTCTCTCCCTCTCTCTCTCTCTATATATACATATATATATATGTGTTACAAAGACACAGTCACGCCTCTATAGTTAGGGTTGAGTAAGCAGTTTACTGTTAAACCCCAGATTTTGTACATTAATAACTTTGCAACCGTTCAATGGATTTGCACAAAATGTGTAATGTGTGGTCTTGATGGCTAGATCTCTTGATTTGCCAAGTTACATTCCAATAAAATGTGTGGTTCTTGTGCAGCAAAGTGCCAAAACATGCATTTTTCACCTTTTTCAGCAAATTTCAGTGTCAGTTTTTGAGGTCACACTGCATGCACACTGTTTGGATTTTTTGTATGAAATGTTAAGGGGAGCAAGAGGTTCTTCCAAGGAACAATTAAACATTAGTTTAGTGAAAAAATAATAATCCATTCCAAAATTATTTAATTTTGACATTTCGGGTTCTGAGCATGCTCATTTCAGTCTTTTGGATAGCTGCACAGCATCAGAAAAGGATGTGGGCTCATGAATGTGGATTTTGACAGCTTACAAACAGGGATTTGGCTCACCAACAGGGATTTTGATGGCTCACAAACAGGGATTTTGTTCACTTTATGCATTACTAACTTCGCAGGTGTTCTCACAATTTACATGAAATTTGGCATGTCCCTCACAGACTAATAGTCTCTTGATGTGCCAAGATTTAATTAGATTGGGAGTGCATGTCTGGAGATATGCAGTCCCAAAATGTGTACATCCCCATGTTTTGTCGGATTCGTGCTTATGTTGTTTCACTTTGTGCATTAATAACTTTGCAGCTTTTCTTGCAATTTACAATTAATTTTGCATGTACCCTCATTGACTAATGGTCTCTTGACATGTCAAGTTTCAGTTTGATTGGGAGTTTATGTGTGGAGACACTTAGTCCCAAAATGTGTATATCACCATTTGTTGTCAAATCCTTTCTTCGATTGTTTCATTTTGTGCATTAATAACTTCAGAGCTGTTTGAGCAATTTACATGCAATGTGGCATGTGCCCTTACACACCAATGGTCTCTTGATTTGTCAAGTTTCAGTTTGATGGGGAGTGCATGTCTGGAGATATGCAGTCCCAAAATGAGTACATCCCCATGCTTTGTCAAATTCTTGCTTCGATTGTTTCATTTTGTGCTTTAGTAACTTTGAAGCTCTTTTTGCAATTTACATGAAATTTGGCATGTACCCTCACAGACTAATGGTCCCTTAATATGCCAAGTTTAAGTTTGATCTGGAGTGTATGTGTGGAGATACTTAGTCCAAAAATGTGTATATCACCGTTTGTTGTCAATTTCTTTCTTCACTTTTATGTTAAACTTAATAGTTTGTGCTTCAAAAACTTTGAAAAAATTCAGGTGATATGCATGAAATTTGCCATGCCCCATCATGAAGCAGACGTCACATGAAGTTCTATGTTTTGTTTTGGTTGCATGTGAGGGCATGAAGATATAGACTCTGCCTGCTTCCTAACAGGATATGAGTTCATTTGTCTAGACAGGACTCGGGGTAGGAAGGGGGTGGCACCCTTATCTACTACAGATCCCACCTGAAAATCTCCCTGGTGGCACAGAGTAAACCTGATCATCCACCTTGTGAGTTTTTTCATGTGCTCCTGCTGCTGGGTGATGCTAAGAAGCTGCATTTGGTGTGTGCCTGTAACCCTTCTAGGGGAGGTCTGACAGGACTCACTTATCTCCTGGATGCAGTTAGGCCCAGTATAAGTGACAACGAACTCATTATTATGGGTGATATCAACATGAACTGGGAGCGTGGCAATATTAGGAAATGTGAATCTCAACTTGCCTGCCTATCCCTTAACCAACTAATCCATGACCCAACGAGACAGACAGCCAATGGCTCAAGTTCCCTGCTGGACTGGATCCTGTCCAACCGGCTGGCGGATTGCATCATCAGGCATGCTATCAGACTCCATATCAGACCACTCCCCAGTATACTGTATCTGGAAAATCCGCTCCCCTAGAATGCCACACAAAATCATTCAAGTCAGAAAATACTCCAGTTTTGACTCTGAGGCTTTCCTGGATGACCTAAGATGTACTGACTGGACCAGGGTGCTTGAAGCCTCTGACCCCTCAGTGGCAGCCTCCTGCTTCATTGATTTCTTTGGTGTTCTCCAAGATAGACATGCCCCCAGGGTCACCCGGAGGGTGAGGGGAACTGCCACCTTCTGGTTGAATGGTGACTTACTTGCCCAGATGCGGGAGAGAGACAAATGCTGGGCAAGTACTAAGGGATCCAGGGATCCTGCTAATCTCCTGAGATATCGGCAACTCAGGAATCAGTGCAAAAAGGCTATTAGGGCAGCTAAAAGTAACTTCTGTAAATTGGCGCTACTTAGCTCTGCCAGAGATCCTAGGAGGTTCTAGAGGAACATTAAATCCCTCGTCAGTGGACCCTCTCACTCGGATGTCATGGACATGGTTATTGATGAAGTCTCATGCAATAATCCCCATACTATAGCCGACCATCTCAATCTCCACTTCTCCGACCTTTCGGCCCTTACCTCTCGTTTCGCGACCAATGGGGGTAGCTCACTTAATATCCCTCCGATGCAGGGTGAACATCCTCCTCAGAGAGTGTTTAATCTCAGGGCAGTGTCAGTCCTGGACATTCGGAACCACCTGGCTGCCCTCTTCCAGCACTCCAGTGCAGGGCTTGACAACCTGGAGCCTAGGCTTCTCAAGCTGGGAACAGCATACATTGCCCCTCTGATTGCCCGTATCTTTAACCTATCCCTCAGTTCGGGGAAAATCCCTGATATCTGAAAGGAGGCAAGGATAGTCCCTGTTCTGAAGCAGGGAAATCCCAAACTCCCTGACAACTATTGCCCTATTGATATTCTCCCATCCCTTGGCAAACTCCTGGAAAAGGTGGTGTCGGAGCAACTCTCGAAGTATGTGGATACCCATGAGCTGCTTTCCAGGGCCAAACATGGTTTCTGGAAGGGTCATAGTACCACTACTGCCCTGATTACTGTAACTTCTTGTATTAGATCCGCCATGGACCAGGGCAAACTGTCAGGTGCTATATTTACTGACTTGTCAAAAGCTTTTGACCTTGTCAACCATGACCTACTAGGGGAGCAGCTCTGGGCTCTCGGGCTCTCTCCTCATGCCATGAGTTGGATGATGGACTACCTAATGGGTAGAAAGCAGCGCACCTGCTTTAACAAGGTCCTCTCAGAGCCCAGGGCAGTGACCATGGGAGTTCCCCAGGGATCGGTACTTGGACCTCTCCTATTCTCACTTTTTATTAATCAACTCCCATGGGTGACCTCTTATTGCCAAGTCACGCTTTATGCAGATGACCTTGTGCTAGTGGCCCATGCTCGTGATGCTGCTGACCTTAACCAGTGCCTATCCGAAGACTTCAGCAGAGTCTCGGCCTGAATTACCAATCATAGACTGGTATTGAATCCTAACAAAACTCAGGCCATGCTGTTTGGTTCCACGGCCAAGATAAAAGCCTCATCAGCTATGCTCAAAATAACTTGTGATGGTGGCCCCCTGTTGCCAACAGTGAGCTCAATTAAATACCTTGGGGTCACTCTCGACCCACAACTTGACATGGGACGCCATATCCTAAACATCTGCAGAGCCACAAGGTGTAAGCTTGGCCTGGCCTACAGGGCCAAATACAACCTGACTCCAGGAGTGAGACTGGCACTTGCGAGGGGAGTGCTTCTCCCCTCCCTTAGCTATGGATACCACCTATTTGCCAGGTCACCCCAAATTCATCTTAATCGGTGGAACATGGCATATAATGATATCTGTCGGTTTGCACTAGCTGCTCCCAAACTCACCCACCGCTGTGAACTCTATGACAAACTCAACTGGCTCCCCCTCTGCGGAATTCCTGATCCTTGGTGTAGGAAACTTCACCAGGAAAGTGCTTGCTATGGGCATCCCGTTGGGACTGGCGCATCTCCTCCCTAAACTGGACGCCATCCCCTACCAGTTCAGGTCACAGACCTCCAAGTTGCTTAAAGTCCCCCCTACTCGGACCCTTATGGGGGATCGCGACTTTGCCGCATTTGTGCCTAGGCTCTGGAACTCTATTCCAGACCATGTTCACTCGGCCCCTTCCCATGGGACCTTTCACACCTCCCTGTGGTCCCACTTAAAACAAACGTCAAGATGTGACTGCTCCTAGCCTTTGTAATGTAATACTCAGCAGTCCACTATTGTCTATTGTAGGTCTATGATGGTCTATGAAATATGTACTCAGCAATTCTCTAATGTCTATGTCCTGTAACAATTTGTACAATGTGTGGCAGTATCTCTGCCTTTATACAAGTGTTGTTATAGCTGTTTTTTACTGTATCATGCTGTTTCACCAATGCTGCCATGTATGTATACTGTATGTTTGTGCTCTCCCGGGTCTTTCCTGAAAATAAGCATACTACTTGTCTAGTGTACTTACCCGGTAAACAAAAGCTAAATAAATAAAAATAAATAAATAGTGTCCCAAAATGTGTAAATCACCTTCTTTTTATATATTATAGTGTGCAATAGCGCATCTATAGTTAGGGTTGAGCAACAGTTTCTATGTTAAACCTGAAATGTTGCACTTTAATAACTTTGCAACCAATCAATGGATTTGCACAAAATTTGGTATGCACTGACTGTGGGGTAGATTGCTTAATGCGAAAAGTTTTGTTTCAGTTGGATGTGCGAATTCTGAGATCCAGTTAGTGAAACAAATAAAAAAAACAACTGGTTTTGCTTCTTTTTACCTCATCGTCTTGCAGCCATATGGTGTGGAATTTCTGCCTGATTTTTGCAGAGTCTAAAGAACTTTGGGAGAAGAACAGGCAGTTAAAATATTGTGCAAATCCATTGACTGGTTGCAAAGTTACAAGTTTTTTTGTTCCCATTATATTATATGGGACTTTGCTGAACATTCCATTTCTCGGATAGAGGTGTTTTTCATGAAGGTGGATTCCATCTCATGAAGACGGATTGGGTCTCATGAGATAAATCCTTCTTCGCAAGATTTGGAATCCTTCTTTGTGAGAAAAAAATCCTTTGTCATGAGCCGCCATCTTGTTTTTCATTTTTTTTAAAAACAAAAATTGCAAACCCACAAAAATGAAGATATCAAAATACACCAAGGCAAATATCTTGTTCATTGGTACTACCTTATATGGATTCCTAAGTGGCTGCATGCAATGCCTCCAAGGGTGTTTTATTACTAGTTTAGGTTCCTTTTTCACCACTTGCTTCCTTTCTTTCCAGCCAGAAGTTAGCGAGTGGTGAAAAGGAATCCTTTTTTGCCACCCTCTGTTCACTTTCCAGTATATAAAAAACAAATTACTGATATTGTGGTGTCCAATCCTGATGTCAGCTCTAGAACCCCCCTTCTCTGCCACTGTGGGACACAGGGGAGCCCACTCTCAGTGTCCTGAATTTTTTATTTCTTTTATTCAAGTTTTTGCCAACATTGGGTGCCAAATCCCTATTTTGGCACTAGCACCCCCCAGCACCCCAGTGTCCCCAAACAATAGAAAGTCCTTGAAATAAAGAAAACTGTCCCCCAGTGTCTTTTTTTAAACCTATGAAAAAGAAAATGATCCCTTGTTGTCTCACCATACCCCTCCCCCATCCTGACCCTCCTTCTGTGCATTCACCTCCCCTTACCCCATACTTACCTCCCAAGGCTGGCAGCTGTGATCTTCTGTGAACCGAGACACCTCTGCACTCTTCAAAGCTGAATCACAAACTGAAGAATCCAGGTAAGCACTGTATAATGGCTGTCAATGGGGTTTTCAACTTATGTTGATATTGCAGCCATTTTCTGACATTTTGGTCCAAATTTTCAACATGGGGTTCTTGGGACCCTGTCTCATGAACACTGGTACTGTCATTTCTTTACTTGGTCCCAAAAGGTGATTTCACAGTCACTGCATGGAATCACCTTTTGGAACTGAATAACAAACGACAGTGCCATTGGTAATGGGGTGGGGTCCCAAAAAGCCTATGTTGCAAATTTGGTGAAAAAAATCGAAAAAATGACTTTGTTACTAGTGTGCATTGAGCAGTTTCTACACACGCTCATAACTTCATTAATTTTTTTATTTTCACTCCAGATTTTTGAAATTGCTATTTTTTCACAGCTCCTCATGAACAGCACAGCTGCCTTTTTTTGCACCCTGCATGAAATGTGTTTTCATACCTGTGATGCAGAATGGCTCGATCGCTGTGCAAAATCAACTTTCAGGATGGAGTAATGAAATCACAGTGCCAGTGTTCAGGAGGGGAGGTCCCAACAAGCCCATGTTGAAAATTTGGTGAAAACATTTCCAAAACTGACCGCGTTACAAGCATGCATTGTGTAGTTTCTACACACACTCGTAACTTTGCCAGTTTTTCATATTTACACTCCAGATTTTCAACATTGCAATTTGTTCACATCACCTCATAAACAGTACAGCTGTAATTTTTCAAATCCTGCCAAAAATGTTTTTCCACACCTGTGGTGCAGAATGCCATTACTGTTGTGCAGAATTACATTTTGACATGGTTTGAAAGTTTTCTGTCCTGGGTACATGCAGTGAGGTGATAAGAAGGTTATGTTGACCATCTGGGGTGAACATTTTTTTAAGATGGCACAGTTATGACTATTTTTTGCAATTTCACTATGCCTGCTCATAACCTGATGCATGGAAGTACAGGGTCCAGAGGCCCCTGTGTTTCCACAGCTAGATACATATGCACATCTGTGGAGGTATGGGACCACAGAATCTGAAGGACCCTGTGCTCCCACACTAAAATAAAGATACTATTATACTATCTAAAAAAGTAAGGAAACAAATTGCAGAAAAAAATTTGTTAATGCATCAGTTAGGGTTAAAGCATCAAAAGTATGGAAATGTGGCATTAGGGTTTCCAACCCTAACACCCACCCCCAACCTGCAAAGATGAAGAGGGATCGTGGGGCTGGAATTGGCATCTCCTGCCCTAATTCTCACCCCATTCTCATATGCTGTGGCTGCCCAGCCTGTTTTGTAACAGAATGTGGTGAGTGTTAGAGGAGGAGATGCCAATGCCACCCCCCGATCCCTCTTCGTCTGTGCAGGGTGGGGGTGGGGTGTTAGGGTTGTAAACCCTAATGCCACATTTCACTACTTTTCATGCTTTGATCCTAACTGATACATTAACAAAGTTTTTTTGCAATAGATATATAGAAATTCAATGCTAGGGCTCCCACCCTACCACCTCCACCCCTTCCACACACCAACAGATGTCAGGGTGTGCCATAGGGGTCATTAGGCCCAACTCTCACCCCATTCCATGTATAAACAAGCTGACATGGTACAGCATAGGAAAATGGGTAAGAGTTAGGCCTGACTACCTCATGGCATACCCTGATGCCTGTTGGTGTGTGGAGGGGGGTGGGGTTGTAGGGGTGGGAGCCCTAACATCAAATTTCCAAACTTTTGTTGCTGTACTATCAATCCTAACTGATGCATTAACAGAGCTTTTTGCAAAATATATATATATATATTCCTTTCTCTATACCACCCCTTCACTGTTCCTCCTCCCCCTCCTCTCACAACCCTATCCCATTTCCTCCACTGTTTCACCCTACCTCCTCTTTTCTGCCCATTTTTCCCTACTCCACCCCTTCTCCTCTCTTTTCCTTCTCCACCTCCTCTCATAGACTGTTCCTTACTCCTAATCCTTTCACTCATCTGTCTCTCTCCCTACCCACACCAAACTCCTCTTTAAGTCCTTGATCATAACTCTGTTTCTATGTTCCCCTCAAGCCTGCTTTCTCCTTCCCTCCCACCTCCCTCTATTGTAACATGTATTGTTTTACTATTAGCCAGTGCTGTCACACATTTGGCTTGCAGCTATAATTTTCATTGCAGAGGTGCACAGTTTATGAGTTCTCACACTGTTTGATTATCTATTTATTCATTTGCATGGGTTAAATCCATGTACAGAATTTACTGTACATTGTTGATTTCATATTTTCAGTTATTTACAGTTGTAACACGTTGTTTTTGACTCTATGTATTTTCAAGTGCACTCCCCTTTCTCCCCCTCCCCCGGACACATCTGGAAGCAAGCTCTTGTTAGTTCAGTATGTCTTTCATGGTGAAACTTTTAAATAAATTTAAATATATATATATACTTATATATCTATATATACTGTGTGTATACACACACACACACACACACACACACACACACATACATATATATACACACACACACACATCCATCCATCCATCCATCCATCTATCTATCTATCTATCTATCTATCTATCTATCTATCTATCTATCTACCTATCTATCTATATATATATATATATACTAACTTGTTTTATTTCTCTTTTAGATATTTCCTGAAGAAGATCTAAGGTCGAAACGTAGATTTTTAACTCTATTTTCTATTTTCAGTGTGCATTTAATATAACCATTTTGTTTTGCTATATATATATGTGTATATATATATATATATATATATATATATTCATTGCGAAAAAATATGTTAATGCATCAGTTAGAGTTTAACTTAATGCCACAAAAGCATGGAAATGTGGCATTAGGGTTTCCAACCCTAACTCCCATCCCCCACCACCCAAGAGGAAAAAGGACATGACCACATAAGCAACCACAGACAGCAATCATCAGGTAAGACAAACAACACACAGCAGTTGTTGCTGCACATAGAAATTGATGCTACTGGTAGATGCCTGTAACATCCTTCCATCATAAATGGTGGGGGCAAAAATGGTAACGGAATTTAAGAATGCATGGGGTAGGCTGAAAGGAACCTTAGTGGTAAGGAATTGGGGCAGCCAGAGATCAAGTAGGGTCTTCAGCGTTACAGTAGGTATGAAAATGGCACACTAGGTGGGCAAAGAGGTGTATTGTCATGTAGCCATGGACACAGTAAAACATACACACAGTTGATGGGCCTGCACTTCTGCAACTACAGGTGTAAGACATACACACTGACCTCTGGGTGCAGAAGCACAGATGCCACAAAATCCATGATACAAAAATTGCAGCAGTACTTCTGTCTGCAGAAGCAAAATCTCCTGATGGTCATGTATCTCTTCAGAGGTTTCCTATATACTGTTCAAAGGGCCTGCTCTTCTGGAGCCAAAAGTTGGTGTATGTCTTACACCTCTGGCAAAAGAGATACAGTGCCCTCTTTGCTACAGAAAGTCTGGCCCCATAGAGGCACAGAAAAAAATATGTCTTGTAATTTGTATATAATGGGTATGTATCTGGTTGGAGGTGCCTGTGTTTCTGTGTACAGAAGCAATGTGGTGACTGTAGTATAGAAACATAGAAACATAGAATCTGATGGCAGATAGGGAACACTTTGCCCACCTACTCTACCATTTTACTACCTACTGTAACAGTGCAGATACTACATGACCTCTGTCCCCCCTTTCCTTACCACTGAGGTTCTCTTACGCATACCCCATGCATTTGTGATTCCCGTTACCATTTTTTGTCCACTACCCACACTGGGAAGATGTTCCAGGCATCCACCAGTATCATGTATTTCTATCTGCAGTGACAAGTGAGTGTGTATATTTTGCAGTGTGCATGCTACAGATACAAATCCACAAAGTAGCACATCAGTGTTACTGCATTTGCATCATCTGGAAACAGTTGTATGTTGTTTGTCTTACCTGACGATGGCTGTCTGTGATTGTTTGTGTGGTCTTGTCCTTTTGCTGCTTGGGTGGTGGGGGTGGGGAGTTAGGGTTGAAATCCCTAACACCACATTTCCATGCTTTTGTGGCATTAACTTGAACCGTAACTGATGCATTATTGTATTTTTTTGCGATGAATTTACTTACTTTTTGAGACTGTGTAATCATAGCTTTATTTGCCTGTGCTCACACCCATGTATAGTTTTTGAGATAGAGTAATCGTATCCTTATTTGCCTGCCTCCATTATTGCATACTGTATATGTATGTAGCTGTAGAAGGGCCTTACGCTTCCATTTATAGGACACCAGTGACCAAATTGTTGGCATGAACGTCTTATTACCCCAACTCATGTACCTGTTTCTGAAAATTTTTGAATCCCTGGCAAAACATAATTCTGTGCAACTGCAATACCGTTCCACACCACAGGTGTGAAAAGACATTTTGACCAGGATCTGAAAAATGACAGCTTTGACATACGTGAGCTGGGATAATAAGAAGTCTATGCTGAATTTTGGGGTCAAAATATTTAAAATTTCTGAAGTAATGAGCGTGCATAGTGAAATTGCAACAAATGGTCACAACTGCCATTTTTACATATTTTGACTACAAGGGACAGATTCACAGAGCTCAATGCAAGCTGCACCAAATGCAGCTTGCACTGACCGCTGGTGCACCAGGGATCCTGTGCCCAGTTCACAATCGTGTAGGGTCCTGGCAGCAAAGTCCAATGGCATGCAGCAACCCTGGCACTGGGACAAACAGACAGTGCACCAGGAGTGTTCACTGCAAGCTGCAGAGCAGCTGTGCACCAGTCTAGCAGCCCTCCCTCCCTGAACCCCGATGGTGTTGGTCAGAAAAGTGAAATAATAATACTGCTGCCACCCTCCTGAACCGTGATGGTGCTGGTCATAAAAGTAAAATAAGAATACCCCTGCTGCCCTCCCTGAACCCCAATGGTGCCAGTACAGATAGTATACAATGGCAGCAGTACATGCCCTGCTGGTTGCCCCTGTCCCGCTCAGTGCCAACCACCTGCACCTTCCCTGATTCCAGAGCAGAGCTGGTGACCAGCACAGCCCATCTCACATCTCTGTGGCTGGCCACTAACCAAATAGTCATTGAGCTTACTGTAATGTGTACCTAGCAAACACATTACAGTAAACTCAATGACTGTTCAATCGGCAGCCAGCCATGGAGGTGTGAGGTGGGCTGTGGTGGTCCTGGCTCTGCTCCTCGATTAGGGATGGTGTGTGGTGGTCGGCACTGCCAGCTGGCATAGGGGCCATTATACCACCAATGCTGGGGTACTGCTATTGCATACTATCTGTACTGGCACCATCAGGTTGGGTGAGGGCAGCAGGGGTATTCTTATTACACTTCTATGACCAACACCATTGGAGTTTGGGAAGGGCAGCAAGGGTATTCTTATTTCACTTCTATGATCAGCACCATCAGGGTTCAGGGAGGGTGGCAGGGGTATTCTTATTTTACTTCTATGACAAGCACCGTTCAGGTTTGGGGTGGGCAGCAGGGGTATTCATATTTTCCTTTTATGACTAGCACTATCGAGGATCTGGGACTGTAGTACATTGCCACAAAGTGCTGGGCTGTCCCAGAGGGACATATTATATGTACCTTTAGACCAGCCCTGGCTGGTCTAAGGGTACTTGGAATATGTCCCTCTGATGCAGTTTTGTGAATACTCTTATAGGGGATATGGCAGCCTGCAAGGTCCCAAGTGCCATGCTGCAGCCACCTTTGTGGTGCAAGGCTGGTGAATGCCCCCTTTAGTACAGGCAGCCTGCATTTGACACAGGCTGCCTTTGTAAATAGCTGTTGGGGCATTTTTGTGATGCAAGCTGCACCTTGTGCCATTCCTTGTGGCGCAAGAGGCTTGTGCCATTCTGTGGAGCTTTGTGTATTGGGCCCCAAATATTCAGAATAGCCTTCTTATGACCTCACCTTATGAAGAAGGTCAGGAAAAATTGTCAAATCCCACCTGAAAGGTGAATTTGCCAACTGACCTCAAAATCACCTTTCAGGGTAGAGTTGCATAATGACTGTCATATTACTCATGAGGTGGAGTCCCCCAAATGGCTGAGCTATGCATAAAAGTTGAAACCTCCATTCAAATACATTGAACTGCATTTATCTTAGTTTCTCATACTGCATTCATTGGTTCCAGCAGCAAGATGTGTCTTTGACTGGAGAGTGGATCTTGAACCTGGGACCTGTTCAGGTGAGTGAGGGTGTGTGGGGTGTGTGGGGTGGTGGGTGCTGAATGGGAGGTAGGGGGGCTGATTGGCAAGGGACCTTTTGTTTTACAGGAAGAATGCAAAGGACAAAGAAAACAAAAAATCAAAGGACAATTTATTTATTTTGGGGACCAGCACCAATGGGGTTGGGGGGTACCACTAGATACCATAGACATATACCCACAGCAGTGGGACAGCAATTGGAGAATGGGGAGAGGGAGGGACCACTAGACTACCAGGGAATATAAAATAATATGTCCATAGTCTGTTTTTTCATTAATCAGTCCTTCTTCACATTCTACCCAGTGTATGGGCAAACATGGTGGGCCAATTGGCCCTTATTTACCATCAGTTTTTATGCTTCACTGTTATCAAACAGGAGCGCCTGTGTTGTAGAGCACTTGTCCATAGGGTGACTCCCACTCCAGCGCCCTTGGTTGATAAAGGTGCTTTTCTTGGTGTTCTTTTTTTTGATCTTTGTGTTTCTGTCCACTGGCATAAACATTTGAACTTTAATATAACTGTAAGGTAGATAAAGACCATTCAGAAAACAAGTTTGCAACACTAAAATGTATGCATAGCTCACTTGTGTGTGCAACTACAGTTAGTTTAACTGTGTGATTTAGTTGCATGTTACATGGATGAATGTAAACATAATTGAATGTAATCTTATTTTCAAACAGAAAATTAAAGTGGCACTGTGGGGGAAGGCAGTAAACTGCCATTTCATTTAACTATGATCTTTCATCATATTTCGGCAATGGTGGGTCCTTATTGTTTTGCTACCATATTGCAGTCAAAATCTTTTATGAGAGAAATAGTAATTAGATAAATGTAACTCATACACAGTCAGAGATAAATTAAAAGGTATGTGAGTTACAGCTGAATGACATTTTTTTTATTATTTTGTTTATTGAGAAATTGGAATTACAACCTTTGAGCTAAGAGCTCGTTTGCAAAGGATCCTCATCAATAGCATAGAAAGATACATTATGTTACAGCAGAACAGTGTTGACAAAGCAGTAACATTAACTAACATAGAGTCTAAGTAGGCTAGGGCAAGAGATACAAGTTACAAATTACATGACTGAATGCATGAAGCTGCCAGAGGCATTGTCAAATCCTCAGTAGTGGGAATACATGAAGCTGCAGAAGGCATTGTCAAATCCTCAGTAGTGGGGTAAAGTGCAAAGCTGAGAGGTGAAGTGCCAAGGCCCAAGAAGAAGGAGGAGGTTGGGGCAGGTGCTGGTGGGAGGAGAGGAGAGGGAGGGAGGGAAAGAGGGAGCTCAGCTTGGGTGAGGGAAGGGGTGGGTGGGGAAGTATGGGGAGGTGGCAGCTGACCTAGGCAGCTAGGTGATATAGTGTGAACAGGCAGGAGGAAAGGGAAAGTTGCTGGGTGGGGCACAGGAGATGGGTAAGGGGGAAGGGGGGAACAGGCTCTCCTGAATAAAGCAGGGAGCGACAGTTAAGTGGTGTGCTGGAATGCCGGTGGGATTAAGTTTGACACAGATAGTGGAATGGATGAGAGGTGGTTTTCCGGAGTGAGGATTTGAAATGCCCAAGGCATTGTATATTGATGATAGAATTGGGGAGCTCATTTAGTTAGGTAGGTGCTCTTACTACAAAGGCACACCACCCTAGGGCTGTTCTCCTGAATGGCACAGCTCTTGCTTGTCTGGTGACACTTCTAGTGGCATGCTCACCTGGGGCAGATCTGAATAAAGCCTGGATGAAGGCAGGTGTGAGTCCTAGGAGGGCCTTCTTCCCTAGAAGGCAGGTGTGTAGCTTTATTCTATCCTTGAGTGGGAGCCACTTCATCCTTATGTAGAGCTCACAGGTATGTGTGAGGTGATTGGCATCCAGAATTAATCTGCATACTTTGTTGAGGATAATGTGGACTTTGTGAAGGCTGGTGTCCAAGTCTGAACCATACACTACGTTTCCATAATAAAAGATAGGCAGGACTGTGCCCCTGACCACCTGGATCTTGGCTTCAGGGGTGAGGCAGAAGTGTAGTCTATATAGTGCCCCCAGTTTCCTGACTGCAGCCATAGTTATATTACTTATATGCTCATCAAAGGAAAGGGACTCATCAATAGTAATCCCCAGATAACAGAACGAGCGGACTTGTTCTGCATATATTTTTAAGTTATCAGTTGTATTTTATGCACTTTAATGACCTCCCTGAATATAGGGAGTTGGGACATTGTGTACTGTTTCAGTTCTGTGCTGCTAAGCAACAACAGACAATCACTGAACAGCGGAGCTCTTTCGCATTCAGGGATATAAAGCTACTCTCGCTGAGTGAGCAGAACACTAGTTTAAAAGGCAGAAGCACTGCATGAGGTGCTGTATGCATATGCTTTTAAGTTATCAGCTGTATTTTATGCACTTTAGTGACCTCCCCGAGTATAGGGAGTTGGGACATTGTGCACTATTTCAGTTCGGTGCTGCTTAGCAACAACAGACAGTCATGGGACAGCAGAGTACTTCTGCATTTGGGGGGTATAAAGCTATGCTTGCCATGTGAGTGAGTGTGCAGAGATGTGCACAGAGACACACGCATTCTGTGCGTGTCTGCTGTGTCCACTGAGGACATGGAGGCAGGGGGGATACAGAACCTCAGATAAGGTAATAACCGTATGATAGGTGCTGTAAAACAACATGAAATCCCAAATAAAAAATGCGCCAAATGCTTGATGTGTGAAGTAGGAGAACAGGTTCAGGGATACATCTGTAAGAAATGTATTCTAATTAAGGATCTTACACAGGAGGTGAACACTTTGAAACTCAGATTAGAAACTAGACAGGACATAGAAGTATTGGAAAAGTATATTGTTTCAATGACTGTAGAAACAAGGTCAGAGGACACTAAAGTAGATATACAGGTGGATGAACACATTAAGGTATGGGCAACAGTACAAAAGAATACAGGGAAGCGCAGATGAAAGCAGATTTATAATAGTGCCTTATTCAAACTCACAATGGATTCAGTATACTTGATAAATCAATGGAACTAATAGACAATGAAAGTCCCTTTAACTCTCAAACCCTAATTCCCAATACAGGAGCACAAACAGATATAAATAAAGTAGCTCATTTTACAGAAGGAATGGAAATTAACAACAAGAAGTTACATAATCTTACTCCACTTGAAACTCCGAATGTAGATCAAAATGAGGAAATGAAACCAGAATACATTAAAGAGACCATAGTACTGGGAGACTCTGCTATTAGGGGAGTAGATGGCATACTGTGTAAGAAAGATAAAGCAAATACCATAGTGAGCATGTTCCCAGGAATCACAATATCTGAACTAGGCATGCGGTTACAAAACTGCATTGGGAAATCAGATAGACCACTGGTTGTGCTACAAGTAGGGGTAAATGATATATATACTAAAGAGCCCAAGAGGATCCTAGAAGATTATCGGGTTCTGTTACGAGAACTGCAATCAAAAAAAAGGATATAATTGTATCAGGTATCCTGCCCACTTTTGGAAGCTACAGCTACAAAAATAGGGATATTCTATTACTTAATTCATGGTTGAGACAACTATGTATCTCAGAAGGGATTGGATTTATCAAAACTAGTATCATTTTTAGGAACATCTTGCTTTACAAGCGTGACCATCTTCATCTAAACAAAATGGGATCCAGAATACTAGCCAAAACTTTTAAAAATATTATTGCAAATCATTTAAACTGGGTACAAAGGGGAGAGGGCTCAGCAAACAGAACATAAATCCTGAATCAATCGCAAAACATAGCAAAGAAAAAAAAAACAGCAAATACCATGTGCATGTCTGCTGGCAAATGTCAGAAGCCTGGATAAAAAATGTGAAGAATTCAAGCATATAATGCACAGTAAAAACATCCAAATAGCACTCCTCACAGAAACGTGGTGATGGGAAGAGGGGAACTCATGGGATAAAAATATAAGAGGGTACAATCTGTACAGTGAATCTAGGAAACACAGGTGAGGTGGGGCAGTGGCAATATATATCCATGAGTCTCTGAGAAGCACGGAGATTTATAATAAAAATTCTAGTATAGAACATCAATGGATCAAAATAATTCCCCCCAGTGCCCCCCAAATCATTTTGGGGGTCCTGTATTGGCCACTGTCTACAAACAGTGAGGGTGACAATGACATTTGATGTTTTCTAGACAATATTGACCCAAAAGATAATATATTATTGGCAGGAGACTTCAGTCTTCCCGGCATAGGCTGGGATAAACAAACAGCAAAAACCAAAATAGATTGCTTGCAAATATTTATTCATTTAGGACTGGAACAAAAGGTTAAGGCTAGTACAAGAGGAGAGAATATTTTAGATATCATCTTAACTAATATGGGTGACTGTTATATTTGTGGACACACCAGTGTCCGACAGCGACCATCTGACAGTTTATTTTGCCTTGGCAGAAACCTTCAAAAATCCACCAGGATTGACAAAAGTTCCTAATTTTAGGAAAGCTAAATTTAATGAAATGAGAGTAATGTTATCACAATGTGATTGGATGGCAGATTTCAATAACTGCTCAATAGACAAAATGTGGGACCTACTGCTGGATAAAATTATGTCTATAACAGACTGGTGTATCCCTTATATGGCATAAAACTCTAGGAAAGGGAAAAAAATGTCTAAACCAAAAGCTTAAAAAACAAATAAAACTTAAAAATAGAATGTATAAACAAATGAAAAATAAAAATAATACAATCAGCCTACCTGAATACAGATAACAGGCAAAGAAGGTAAAACAAGCATTTGTCAATGCCGAACGTTCGCTTGCAGGTATTTGCAGTGGTGTTTGGCATGTATGGTGCTTTACCCTAATGTCCTGTGCGATTGCTGGTATCTGCACAACAAATTGTCAGCATGACCTTATTGCTACCCCCATTGTGTGCTACATAGGCGGAAACACGTTTTGGGCAGGATATGAAAAATGTCAGCTGTACTGCTCATAAGGAAGTGTGGTAAAATGGCAATGTTGAAAATCTGGAGGGAACTTATTGAAAATTCGCGAACCCACGAAATGTATTATTACGGGAACTGTGCACGCACGCTTGTAAACAGTCATTTGTAGGATTTTTTCACCAAATTTTCAACATTGCCATTTTAAAACCTCTGCTAATGAACAGTGTCACTGTGATTTTCTTACTGTGTCCCATACATTGATTTCGCACACCAACTACGCAATTGTGCACTACATGGGCGGAAAGACATTTTGGGCAGGATGTGAAAAATGACAGCTCTACTGCTCATAAGGAGGTGTGGTAAAATGGCAATGTTGAAAATCTGGAGTAAAAATATTGAAAATTTGCAAACTTACGAGTGTGCGTAGGAACTGCGCAACGCAGAGTCATAAAACAGTCATTTTTAGGATTTTTTTCACCAAATTTTCAACATAGCCATTTTAAGACCTCTGCTCATGAACAGTGTCACTGTGATTTTCTTAATGTGTTCCATACATTGATTTTGCACACCAACTGCGCCATTGTGCGCTACGTGGGCGGAAACACGTTTTGGGTGAGATGTGAAAAATGACAGCTGTACAGCTCATAAGAAGGTGTGATAAAATGGCAATGTTGAAAATCTGGAGTGAAAATATTAAAAATTCGCGAACTTACGAGCCTGTATAGGAACTGCAGAATGCACGCTCATAAAACATTTTTTGGAATTTTTGCACCAAATTTTCAACATGGGGTTTTTGGAACCCCTTCTCATGAATTATGTCACTGTCATGGCATTATTTGAGGCTGAAGGGTGATTTCGCACAGTGACTGCGCAGTGCCTGCGAAATCACCCTTTGGGACCGAATAATGCCATGACAATGACATCATTCATGAGAAGGGGTCCCAAAAATTTGAAAATATGGTGCAAAAATTCCAAAAAATTACTGAGATATGCAATAAAGTTGAAACCCCTCTATGTAGCCCATTACACAGCTTACCAGCATTTTCTCAGTTCGTGGTCAGCTTTGAAGAGTGCAGACGTGTTCCCGGTCCACCGAAGATCGTCGCGCCAGAGTCCGGAGGTAAGTATGGGGTGAGTGGGGGTGTGGGGAGGCTGGGTGCACAGTGGGTGGGTGCAGGTTGTGGGAGGGGGGCCTGGGAGACACGCTGCAGGACCGTTTTTGTTTTACAGGTTAAAAAATAACAAAAGACGATGTGGAACATTTGCCATGCTGGGGTGGCCTCCCGGCATGGCAGAAGATGGCTGGGGGATGAGGAGCTGATGGGGGATTGGGCACCCCCATTGGCAAACTATGGGGGGGGCCAGGAGCCGATGGGGGATTGGGCACCCCCTTCGGCAAAGTAAATGGACCATTTGCCACACTAGGATGGGCTCCCAGCATGGCAGCAGGACTGCTTGGGGGGAGGCCGTGGAGCCGATGGGGGATTGAGCACCCCGTCGGCAAACAACATTGCCATGCTGGTGTGGGCTTCCAGCGTGGCACAAAACTTTAAGTGACCGCAGTGTGCAGCGGGGGGTGGCAGCGTGGCCGAGGGGCAGCGCTCAGTATGGCAGTGGTGCTTTCCTTTGAAGCAGAGGAACACCGCTGTCATACTGAGCTCCTGCACCCATTGGTGCAGGACTGCCACACCTGCTCAAGGGAGCAGTGCATTGGGTGGGAGAGGCACACCTCCAAGTGTGCTACTCTCCCAAAACGTTCCTTGCGCATGTGCGCAAGTGAACGTAAAAAGGAAATAAAACAAGCTAAATCATAATTTGAGGTAAATTTGGCAAAAAGTACGAAGGACAACTATAAGAATTTCTATACATACATAAATCAAAACAGAGGAAATGCACAGGGTATTGGTCCATAGAAGGATAAAATTGGGGAAATATTAGATATGACACAAATGGTAAATTTACAGAATGAGTATTTTGGGTCTGTGTTTAATCCTAAAGAGGTTCCCTCAACTAGTATAAGGCATATTAGCTCACAAAAGGACCAAATACATATTGATATGAATGATGTGACTATTAGATTAACAAAAATAAATAACAAATCCCCAGGACCAGATGGAATACATCCCAGAATCATTTCAGAGATGGCAACATTGCTAGCCCCTCCCCCCCATTAACATTCATCTTTCAAGAATCCTTAGATGGGGGAAGTAGTAAAGAGCTGGAAGGATGCTCATGTGGTCCCTATTTACAAAAAGGGTAAACAGGATTCCCCAGAAAACTATAGACCTGTAAGCTTAGCGTCGGTCTTGGGTAAAGTACTGGAAGGAGTAATAAAGGACCAGATTCCATCTCATTTAGAACAGCAAAATCAGCAGGACTTACAACAGCATAGTTTTTCAAAAGCTAGATCATGTCAGACAAACCTTTTACACTTTTGTGAGAAAGCGAGCAGAACATTGGACTTGGGGAATTCCATGGATGCAGTATTTTAGGATCTATCTAAAGCGTTTGACAAACTCCCACATACCAAATTAATAACTCTATTATACAATATTGGAATTCTAAACAATATCATAAACTGGATTTCTGTATGGTTGGATGATAGGATGCAGAGGGTCTTGGTAAATGCGGCTGTATCAAACTGGCTGAAAGTGACAAGCGGGGTCCCTCAGCGCTCAGTATTGGGACCATGTTTGTTCAACATATATATATATATATATATATATATCAACACTAAAGTATAATACTGAGTCTTTATGGATTACCAAATTCACAGGCGATTGTAGAGTGGGGTCATTGTAAATTCAGAGGAGGACTACAAAAAATGACAGAATGCTCTTGGCTATATAGAAGACTGGACAAATAAACATAAACAAGCATTGAATAAAGAGAAGTGCACAGTTATGCATATGGGGAATGGGAATCTGGGGATACATTTTATGTTAAATAATGTAACGCTCAAGGCTATGACACAGGAAAAAGATCTAGGGATTGTAGTAAAAAATTATTTATCTTTTAGTTCACTTTGTGACCAAACACTAAGAAAAGCTGATGCAACACTAAACTGCATTTTAAGGCATATTGCAATTTGAAGTAGGGAGGTGTTAATGCCTTTTTACAGGTCATAGGTGTGCTCTCAATTGGAATACTGCTTGCAGGTGTGGGCACCATACAAAAAGGGAGACAGGGAGAGGGTGGAGAAAATGCAGAGGAGGGCGACTAGGGCAGTACAGGGCTTGGGTGGACTTCCTTATGAGGACAGGTTGAGAGAGTTAAATCTTCACTCCCTGAGTTATAGGAGATGGAGAGGAGATATGTTCTTAGTATACAGAAGCTTCACTGACCATAAACTAAGGGAAAACTGAGGAATAGAACTAAAAGAGGAGCAGAGCAAGAAAACCATGCTGGTTGAACAGCGAGATTGTGGAAGTGGTGAGGGCAAAATGAGTGGCGCACCAGAGGTTTAGGAGGGCAGGGAAGGAAGTGGACAGGGAAAATATGTAAGATGGTCCAGGGAGGTGACCAGAAAAGTGAAAGAAGCCAAGGCCCAGAGGGAGCTGAGATTAGCAGGGAATTAATGGAGGGGGAAGACTTTTTCAGATACAGATACATCAGGGAGAAAAGGAAGTGCAAGGAGACAATAGTGAGGATAAAAAGGGGTGAGGAGTGGATGGAAAAGGGGGAGGAGCAGGCAGGAAGCACTGAATGAATACTTTTGCTCAGTGTTCACAGAAGAAAATGTGGGACCCCTACCAACATACCTCTCAACCTTTTGTGCCCCAAATGTGGAACATTGCCTCTCAAAATGTGGAACAAATAAGCAAAATGTGGAACACTTAATCAAATCTTTACCTAGGAGGCTCAGAACACTGTTAAAATGTTTGCATTTATGTTCAGAAAGTCTGTTATTGATTAAAGATTATGTTTTTTGCATCATTTACTATAGAGTTTTGCTTTAAAATGTTAATGCTGAATGTGGAACAAGTCCTTACAATGTGGAACAGGGAGCTTTTGTGAAGTAAAATGAGGAACGTTCCACGTAATGTGGTACAGTTGAGAGGTATGCCTACCAACATGGGCTGGGAGGGCGAGGACAGAGGGAGAGGAGGCGGCAGATGGAAGAATTAAAACAAACAGAGTCCTAGAGGGACTGAGGGTACTGAAGGTAGACAAGGCACCAGGGCTGAATGGTATCCACCCCAGGGTGCAGAGGGAGATGGCGGAGGTGTTGGAGGAGCCACTGGCAGATCTGTACAGCACCTCACTGGAGTTGGCATGTGTGCCACTAGAGTGGAGGATGGCACATGTAGTACCATTACACAAGAGTGGGCCAAGGGATGAACCAGGTAATTATTATCCGGTAAGTCTCACCTCCATAGTGTGCAAACTCATGGAAATTATACTAAAGGAAAGACTGGTGTCATACCTGGAGGACAATGGCCTCCAGGATGTGAGGCAGCATGGGTTTGTTTCAGGGAAGTCTTGTCAAACCAACCTCATACAATATTATGACTGGGTGACAGGTGAGCTGGATAAGGGTCATGCGGTGGATGTTCTTTACTTGAACTTCAGCAAGGCCTTCGATTCGGTGCCTCATGGGTGGCTTGGGGGGAAACTAACTTGCGTAGGGGTAGGGGCAAAAATGATAAACTGGATTACAAGCAGGCTGGGTGCTGGCTGCGATGGGTGGTCATAAGAGGGGAGCTCTCAGCTCCAAGGCCAGTGATGAGTGGGGTGCCACAGGGCTCTATGTTGGGGCCAGTATTATTTGGGCTCTTCATATTAGACATTGCATACAGGGCGGTGAGCAAGGTAAGTCTGTTTGCTGACGACACCAAAATCGGAGCAGTGGTGGATGGAGAGGAGGGATGGAAGCAGCTGCAGGGGGACCTATGCAAGCTAGAGGAGTGGTCAGAGAGGTGGCAGCTGAGGTTCAATGCAAAGAAGTGTAAGGTTATGCACTTTGGGGTGAAGAACCCAAGGAGAGAATACTGACTGGGAGCTTAAGCTGGGATCGCTGAGGAGGAGAAAGTCCCTGGGGTAATGGTAACAGGGACCATGAACAACACTGCCCACTTCAGGAGAGGAGCTACAAGAGCAAACAAAATGCTGGGGTACATAGCGAGGGGGTTTTCATCCAGGCGAAGAGAGGCGATTTGGCCCCTCTACAGATCGCTGGTAAGGCCGCACTTAAAGTACTGTGTGCAGTTTTGGGGGCCATACCTAAAGTGTGATATCAGGCTACTGGAGGTGGTGCAGAGGAGGGCAATAAAGATAATATGTGAAATGGGGAGGAAAGACTATGACAGCAGGCTGGGAGTCCTGAATATGTATGGAGGATAGAAGGGATGGGGGGGGACATGATATAGAAATTCAGTATCTGAGGGGAATCAATAAGGATGGGGCAGAAGGGATCTTTAAGTTAAGGAAGGGGAGGGTCACCAGGGGCCATGGGCTAAGAATAGAGGGGGGAATATTTAGGAAGGAAATGAGGAGACACTATTTCACAGAGAGGGTGGTAGCAAAATGGAATGCCCTTCAAGAATGGGTGGTATTATGTAAATCTGTGAACAGCTTCAAAAAGGTCATGGGACAAAGAACAGGGAGAGTGAGGTGGGTGAGGTGGGGGTGGCAATGGGATGACAAGGGGGGGCAGCTGCAAACTAGGGGAATTGGCTCCACACTCGAGCAGACTTCGATAGAGCGGGTGGGGTGGTCTGTTTCTGCTGGCACATTTGTATGTTCGTATGTACGCAAAACACAAAACTTACTCTACAAGGACAGATGAATTACAACTTAAACAGGGTAAGTGGAGGCTAAAAAAGCGTAGATATTGGTTCAGTCAAGTAGTAGTACCCATCTGGAACACATTACCTAAAGATTTAGTGGAGAGCCCTGCTATGGACATCTTCAAAACTAGGTTAGACTCCTTATACCAACATAGAAGCCCAGACATATAGCATACCGATTCTTAATAATAGAACTGGAAATAGCAAGCTAAATGGATGAAAGTCTAAAATAAATGCTTTGTATAACCTATGAGACCTATGAGAACTATGGGGAGTCTGGGTTGTGTGCGATTATAGAAGGTGTGGTGGATCTTTTCTTATGACGGCCAGCAAAAAACATTGGCTCAGATATTCAAAAGGGTTGCACATGGCGCAACAGTGTTGTGCCATCGCAATCACTGAATCACCAGTGTGATATTCTAAAGGGAAAAGCGCCACACAAATCTCGGACTACCGGAGCACATTAGATGAATGCAGGCATAGCATGCCATGCATAACCTGCACAGCCCGATATTCAGCCCGGGATGTGCAGAGTCATGCATGCAACCCCTACTTGTGCCTGCACAAAGTTAAGCAAAAAAAGGAACAATGATGGCCACCCACAGGTGAGCTGCCACATTGCAGGGCACAACACAGCAGCTGCCACCCGTGGGTGGCCACCCGAGTTCCCGCCGCACCTGGCGGCATTCTCATGCTCATCACGGCATCTATTTTAATACAGAGAACCTCCTCTACGGTTAACATCCTGGTGGTCCAGTGACCGCATTTCTGCTCATCGCGGGCATCGCACACGAAAGTCCGATTAACCTGGCAGTTACGGTACACCTCATCATTCACTGAGCCACTGCCCCGCCCCAGTCAGCTGGTGGACAGCAGCACCACCGCCCGCCGCCACCGCCCACCGACCGACACCCGGTAGGCTGCACACCCATTGGTTCAGCAGCATGAGCCAATGGCGTGCAGCCCTGTCAGTACTATACATTCCAGATATGTGAATGAAATCATTCACATATCTGAATGTGTAGTCAGTAGTGCTGCATGCCCATTGGCTCACTCAGAACCAATGGGCATGCAGCCCTACCGAGGTGTCAGTTGGCGGGCGGTGGGCGGCAGGTGGGTGGGTGCTGCCGCTCACCGGCTGACCAGGGAGGGAGCGGGTGGTGAGCCAGTGGGTGGATGGGAGGGGGGGTACTTCAGCACCAGGTAATCGCATATTTTTCGTACCGATGCCTGCGACTGCAGAGTGTGGTCCACTGGATCACCAGGAATTTTGGCTGTGGGAGGGTTCTCTGTATTAAAACAGATGCCCGCGATTGGGCAGAAATGGTCCACTGGACCACCAGGGATATAGGACGGGGGTGTTCTCTCTATTGAAACAGATGCCTGCGATCGGGCTGCAGGGGTCGTCAGTCCCTGATGGCTGCTGCCTGGCAGGGCACCAGGCACAAGTCGTCGGGGATCGGCGCACCTGCATGCAGATGGGATGCAAATTGGGCCAGAATGACATGCAAATGGCCCCATGTGCACCTTGCATAAATTATGGCCCCATTTGCATGTCACCTTTTGAATATCGTAGGTGCTGTGAATGGCGCACTGGCACTTGCGCTAGCGCATCTCCATGTTCCACTCTGGCCACTTGTGCTGGTGCAGTGCCACTGTGCCATGCACAGTGGGGGTGGTCAGGGTGCAATATTCAAAGCTGTTGAGCCATAGCGCAGCTCCGTTGAATATCACCCAGGTCATACCCCTGCGCAGCCAAGTTGAGCAGCTCACAGGCTTGTGCCACAGCCTGTCGCAGTTTGAATATCCGGGCCATTGTCTTTATCTTAATAATTTCAAATCAAAGCCTAAAAGTGTTCTGAAAATTGTAGGTAATACTAAGCCAACCTCTTCAGCAACTTGCTTTGGAAATTGCATAGAGGCTAGATTTTGGGAGATTCATTTTTCTTTAACTTAGATAAAGAAAAGTTAAAAAGCAGACATGATTTGTTATCTTTAAAACACATGGGATGGGTTTGAAGTTTTCTAGCTGTGGCTTGGTTTGTTCACACTGCCTGATCTGCATTACCAACTGAAAAGCAATACAAGGGACAGTGACTGGAGAATGGAGGAGGGACCACTAGACTACCAGGGAAATTTTAAAAAAATGCATGGGAGGGTGATCGGAGAATGGGAGAGGGGGGAGGGACCACTGGAGTACCTGGGAATAAAAAAAATACACAGGACAGTGATCAGGGAATGGGGGAGGGTGGAAGGACCACTGGACTACCACAGGATAAGTATAATAAAAATACACAGGCTGGCAATCGGAGAATGGGGGAGTGACCACTAGATTACCAGGGAATTATAAAAATACAGGGGATGGCAATTGGAGAATGGGGGAGGGACCTCTGGACTAGCAGGGAAATATTTTGGGGGTATGGGGACAGCGATCAGACATCATTTTTCATATGAACTGTAAAGTTCAAACTATTAATAAGTGCATATGGCTATTTACCATTCGAATAGCAAAGTTTGAACAGTAAATAACAAATCAAGCAGTAATTACTTAGTGAGTGATGGGGTCATGATTTCTAGTGAAAAAAACATATATATTTGCCATGGAGATATACTAATTTTTAGACAAACATCAAACTAAGCATATCACTGAGACCTAAATACAGGTGTTGTGTTGTCCTTACCATGCAGTAGTTGTGTACAACAGTAGCTTGTAAATTGCTAGAAAAACTAGATGGCTGATAACATGAACAGTGTTTTCCCTGATCATGATCAGTAAATTTACAGTTCGAACAGTAAATTTACTGTTAGAACTGTTTTCATTTACCTGCCTGTCTTGCAGCTATCACAAAAATTGTTATAATTTAAAAATTGTATATATTTTTTCACCAAACCATCGAAAGGCACACCCTTGGCACACACCCCATCATCCCTAACAATTTAATTGAAAATGTTATTCTGTGTGGGTTGTAGACGATGGCAAAAAATCCCATATTAACCTATGGGAAACATTTTTTTTTCTGTTTTTTTACCACGTTATATTTCAAAAAACATACAAGATGCTTTCACAAAACTTTTCAGATCATGGGACGCTGGCAGAATGATTGTGCATGCCAAATTTTGGGCTATTTTGTCAAAGTATGCCAAAGTTATTAAGGTGCAAAAATTGAAGTGCTGTACTAACCCTAACTATAAACCCTAACTATAGGGGTGCAACCATGCCCCTAAAGTAAGCTAATGTTGTTAAAAAACGTTTTTTTTCTAGTGTTTTACATGACCTCAAGAACTCTTAAACTTAATGTCAGTTAAAAAGGTACCACTTAAACAGCTAATGTACTGCCTGGGATTGATAGTAACTTTCAGACGTTGTCAGCTATCGTGTATGTATGTATGGGGACGGGGTCATGTTGCTGCATACAAAAACAGCGCAGCACAATACCATGCTGTTAAAACAGTGACCAAAAGATGAAAACAGTGAAATACTTGTTTTCTGTGGGGGGCTCTGCCCGAACCCCCCCATTAAGATAACCTCCTCCAGGGGGGCAACTTGGAGACTCGCTCTGTTACTGTTGCACGGTTTTGTCCTGCAACATTGTCTGTGCGACAACATGACCTGGTATGGTATGTTCGTATGTGTGTACGTATGTATGTATGTATGTATATATGTATTTTATTTATTTATTTTTAGTTGCTGTTGACCAAAAAAGGAGGGCTAGGCAGTTCTGCCTATTTTCAGCCTCATCCTGGGAGTGGGGATGGGGTGATAAATCTAGTAAATTGTCCTTTAAGTGTTGTGTCACAGATTCCTACACACGTCCTAAATGCCTATGTGTTCTAAATGTACCGGTGGCCTAAACAGCCTATTTACATAGTAAAAGTGTCATTTAAAAGAAGCCAGCTTATTCTCTGTCATTTTAAAGGTTCCATATAGTCTTGGCATGTCACTTAAGAGGTTCCAGTTGAAGCCCAATAAAGTGCCATTTCATGAGGTTTCAGTTTTATTGCAAGAATTGTCAGACTTGATTCGTGCATATATGTTTTTTTTTTTGGTTTTCTCAAATTCTAGGACTTCTGAGTTATTATATGCTATGCGTGGAATGGCCCTGGAGTTCAACATTGATCTTTGGAGCGTAGGCAAGAGTCTGTCTAAAATGGTGTGTGAGCCATGCTCTCAATAGACTGAAAGGTGAGAGAGCTGAGACATGCTGTATAGAATTGATAGGTTTCTGTGGTTTCAAACCTCACTGTATGTTTGTCTGACACTCTGCACCTTGATATCTTGTATTTGGATTAGCATTCGAGGTCTCAGTTCACTGTGCTTCGACCATAGTCACGGTACCCCCTATTGGGTTTGGCATTATGTCGGAGAGAGACACCAGAGTCTCAGGTTGCAGTGCCTTGGTCTGACACCCTGTCCATACCTTGATGGTGTCCTGAATTAGGGGACAGTCTGCAGGGGGCCCAGGTAACCGTGAATGTAGGAGCCATTGGAACCGCTAGCTAGCCTAGTTCCTGCCATGCCAGGCAATTAATGCTGCTGGGCTTTCATAGAACGGGGTGCCTCCAAGAATTAATTTTTCCGTGTGTAAAAATACATCAACTTTTCAGTTTCAGTGATAGAATGTTATGCTGAAGTTGAGCAAAGTCCTCCCACATATCACAGCCAGTCATGATACAGGGAGGTATTCCCCCCTCTTTCCCCCCGCCATATCTTACAAGTTGCTGCTACCTTTGCTGATAGGTAATAAAAGAGCCCATGCTCCCACTGACCTCAATGCTTGATGTCCTCCGTTCCCAGAGTTGTGAGGAGAGGACCCATCCAGCAGCAAGGAGTGTGACTGAGGGAATCTCTCCCCATCTGCATTCCTAGAAATTGTCTGCCTCCAGTCCTTCTGCCTGTTGGTTCAGTGCTGAAGCTTGGATACTCAATGATCGACAATCAAACGTCACCGCTTCATTTACACTGAAGACAGGGTAGCTGTGAATACTTAATGGTTAGCTATACTGTAGATCTGGTGGCAGTGGCCTATATGGCCCCTCTTGGGCTGTCTAAACAAGAATTTAATGACTATGTATTCCTAAGGAACTCATCATTCCACTTAATAAAACATATTTCAGTGGGGGCATTTATAGATTTGAAATACACAGGGATGCCTTGACTTTGAAGCTGCCCTCCTATCTGCACAAAAAAGGGATCACCAGCGAGGTCATGGTTTTCAACTTTCAGACAGTCCCTGATAGTTGTGCAAAGTGGAAATGATCGTTAAAGTGCCAGTATATCAATACGGTGATTAGGCTTGTTTAATGAGGCAGCCTCAGATCCCAGAGTTCAGCTAGAAATGGGGAGGGAGCCAGGCTCTGCATCCTCTGCAACATCATGAATCTAGCAGGGCACTTAAGAACTGTTTTGCTGCTCAGTTTAACAAGTGAGCCAATTTACTTTATCTCCTTTCTGCATCTTCCCTTCTTTTCCTCTCTTGCTTACCCCTACCAATTCACCTCCCCTACTAGCCTCTCTTCGCTTGGCCCTGCTACCATTCATACTTTTGGCCCCTTTTGTTTTTGGAACCCCTGCTGCTACTCTGTCTCTCTGTTCTGTCTGCTCCCCTCCCACTGATTTGCCATTTATTAATCAACTTTTTCCCTTCTTCTCCCTCTTTGCTTAGGAGGCATCCCTTGATTGGGCACTCCCAGCTACCACGGATTCTTGACCCAAGGATGCAGTGCCATCCAAGCCATCATCCATTCACAATCAGCCCACAAGCCAGCAACAAAGGTACAGCCCTGAAGCAATCTGCTCCTCTTCTTCTCTGAAGCCACCACTCCTGGCCCTGATTGGCCAGCTGCAGACTTATGGATCTCCCTATTGGTCTGCATTCAAGCCACTGCTTGGACCTCTGCTCTACGCCCCTAGAGTAATTTCTCCTTCTTAAATTTTCTCCCACCCACCCTCCTCCACCCTAGCACTCTTTAAATACACTTTTCCTCTGTCCTTATACTCTCTTTCTTGCCCTCTTTCCCCTGCTTGGCTCTCTTGCTCTATCCCTTAAAGGTACAACAATCCTTACCGAGTGGCTCATCTGCTTGTCTTCTCAGGCAGACCTTTCCCATAGACCTCCACTTACATTTGAATAACAGCATCATCGCCTCAGTGTCATTCTGTAGGATTACTGTTTTGCAGTTCAACACAAAATAAACAAGAAACGTAAGGACTGCATTTTACTAGATAGAACTATTGACTACGATGAACTCCCTTTCTATTTTTCTCTCATCTCTTAAGCTGCCCCTTGTCCTCTTAACTCCTGTTTTCTGTCTCTGTCCCTCCCTGCTGCTCCTTCCCATTGAAGTAAGTAAACTAGCCCTTCCACTTGTATAGCCTCTCCAAAAAATAAGGCTTAAACATGTGCAAGTTGGAAAAGTTAATGCTTACCTGTTATGTTCCTTACATGATAATATAGTGCCTTATCCTGCTGAATGTGTCCTTTCTTACATTCACCCCCATTTCTACTCCAGGATCCTTTTGCGCTGACCTAGGTATCTTATCTGCCCTACTGACTCCATCCTTGCACCCTTCACATGGCTTTGTCACATCCAGTTGCGCAGTCATTTCATCTATTCGGCACTAACTTCCTAGGTCTTACAGTGGCCTCATGTTCCTGAACCTGCACACTTTAAACTAATACCCTTCAGTGTTCCTACACACGTGGCCTTCTACGCATTATTCTTAACACATCTTACACCTACTACATGTGCATCTGCCAGCGGTCATGCACCTCACCCAAAGGGACATCGAGCTCTTATTAAAGTTATCATAAACAGCCTCAAGAAGCTTCACCTTATCCTGCATTGCTCTGGGAATGTGGAACTCAGTCCTGGCACTTCTTCACCCATTGAAGCCCCTTTTCATCTTGCCCAGCTTAAAGGTATCAGGCTGTTACATGTCAATGCCTGCAGCCTCTTTAAAAAAACATGACTTGATACAAGCCTGGGCCTTGCACTCCATTCCAGATGTGATAGTAATCTCTGAATCTTGGCTCTGAGGCACCACCCTCGATCATGATTCTGTGATAGAATCTATTAGTAGAAGGGTTTGTAAGTCTTAAGTAATTGTTGATTTGGATAAGATATGATACAAGAGTAATATAAATATATATATTTTTTATACATTTACAGTGTGAAAGGTTAAGGAAGTAAGGGAAGTGTAGAATGTACTGTACACCATATATTTTGTTATAAGAGGTGAGAAATTATTTTCATCAGCTGATTTTGATAGAACACTGGAAGTAGCAGCCTACTGAGTTCTAGATTATTGAGCTTCTTGTTACATTTTGATGGTAAAGTAAGACAGAAATTTATATATTTTGGAATGTTATAGTTATTTTATAGTTATGTAGAACTGGAGGCTAGGAGAAGCTAGGCTGGGAGTATGTGGGGGAATAGGTACATGTATGGGAAGAAGAAGAGTGGTAAACTGCAATAGCTGTGGGGCAGCAGTCTTTCTGGAGGTGATGTGGAATAAAGGGGGATGTCCTGTGTGTAAGAGCCTGGAGCAGCTAAGGGCTGAAATAAGGCTGCTCAGATGGGAGCTAGAGAGGATGGTGTGGGAAGTCAGAGGAGCAGAGCAGTGGAGGGAAAGGCAGAGGGGTGTTGTCCAGGGGAGTGACAGCATCAGGCAGGGGAAGCGAGTGGGGAGGAGCTCCCAGTATACAGGAGTATCACTTCCTCGGAGGACTAGGAAGCCCAGGTGGAGGAATGCCAAGTAGTAAGGGGAAGGGGTGGAAATGTGAGAGTAGCATCGGGGTGGGAAATTCTAAAGGGGTGCCTTTATTGAATAGATTTGCACCACTGTTTGGAAGCAGGAAGGGGGCAGCAGGAGGTGAGGTAGGAGGTCAGGTTGAGCCAGGGTTGAGAGTAGGAGTACAGGGGAGGGGGGAGAGAACTAATCAGGGTGGGCAGGGAAGAGGAGACAGGCAACACAGAGTGGAGGATGGGGAGGAGGGAGAGAAAAGGAAATGAAATGGGGAGGGAAAACTGAATACAGATACAGATAGTCAGAAGGGGAGGGGCAGATTGGGAGATCAAAGAACAGTTAAATGGATAAATTATGGATGTGGAGATAAGTTTGCCAGGGTACAGAGGGAGCAGTTAGATGGGGAAGCAGCTAGTACCGAGTAAGAACGGAAGGACAGGGAGCACTGATATAGGGGATGGAAGGGTGGCAATCATAGGGGACTCCATAATTAGGGGTACTCACTGGGGAAGGAAAGGGGACCCAAATGCAAGCAGGATGATGGTTTGTATGCCAGGAATGAAAGTGGGAAGGTGGGCCCAAGAATAAGGGAAATAGTAAGGGAGGTTGGAGGAAAACCTAATTTAATTATACTTTTGGGAACCTAGCTGGAGAGGAGGTTGAGGTAGGGCAAAGTATGTTCAGGGAGTTAGGGAAGATCTGTAGGGAGGGAGGAAGAAAAGGAGTTTGTTGGCCTTCTCAGAAGTGATACCAGTACCAAGGGCCAGCACACTCAGGAAAAGAAGAATAGAGGATTGTAATGACTGGCTGAGGAAATGGTGCAGGGAGGAGAAATTCATCTGTCTTGGGGACTGGGAGGAGACCTGGTCAAACAAAGCACTCTTTTCACCAGTCAGGCTACACCTCAGTAGAGAGGGTTTGAGGGTGCTCAGGGACAAACTGGAAGAATACATAATCACTACAGTTAATTTAAACTACTGAGGGTGGGTCAGCAGGCATGCAGGCCCACAGACTCCAAGAGGAGGTCAGTGAAACCCTCCCACAATGATAGAAGGGGTCAAGAAAGAGGACGTGGAAGGGGCAAGAACACAGTTAGCAAAGGGCGAAGGGGGTGAGGAACACATAACAAGGGTACGTGGAGGGGTGCACACAGAGGGGATAAATGTGAATGGAAGACTAGAGGGAAGGGAAGAAAGGTCAGATTCTAGGTGGAGGATGGTGTCTCTGAATGCGCTGAGTCTTGGAAACAAGATGGACGATCTGCAGGCACTATTAGCAGACAGGGGGGTGGACATAGCTGCAGCAACTGAAACTTGGACAACATCACATAATGACTGGGACCTTGAGATCCCTGGATATAAACTATACATGACAGACAGGGTAGTTAGGAAGGGGTGGCAGTTTATATCAGGGAGGGAATAACTTGCACGAGGGAGGAGTCAGAGGAAGGGAAGGTGGAGGCATTATGGGTTCAGTTACGGTCCAATAAAGGGAGAAAGGTGAGGTTGGGGGTGGTTTACAGACCACCCAGTCAGGATGAGGAGAGAGAGACAGGGAACTAAGCTCACAAATATTGAAAGCTGCGGGAAAGGAGAGGTGGTAATTGTGGGGGGCTTCAACCTGCCCAAGGTGGACTGGAGCATACCATCCACAACATGTTCTAGGAGTCACGTGATCCTGGAAGAACTGCAGAGTAGGTTTCTGACTCAGGACATCATTGAACCAGCAAGAGCTGAGAAAATTCTTGATCTGGTGCTCACAAATGGGGAGCATGTACAGGAAATAATGGTCAGGGAGCCACTGGGTGGAAGTGACCATTGCACAGTGTGGTTCCAGTAGGATACGGGCAGGGAAAGCATCCCGACTAAGACCAAAATCTTGGATTTCAGGAGGGCAGACTTCAGGAAAATGGGCAGAATGCTAAGGAGCCACCTGGTGGGCATCAGAGCAGATATGGGGTGGACCAAAGGTGGTCCATTATTAAGGAAGGAATACTGGTTGCCACAGATGAGTGCGTTAGGCTCAGGGGAAAGAACACAAGGGTCAAAGCGTCCAGCTGGTTCAGTTCTGAGGTTGCTCAGGTAGTAAGGGAAAAGAAGTTGGCCTATAGAAAATTTAGAAAGACCAGAAGACAGGTGGATAGGGAAAATTATCTAAGGTTGGCTAAGAGAGAAGTAAGGAAGTCCAGCAAGCAGAGGCACAGAAGAAGCTGCAGATAGCTGAAGGAATTAAAAAGGGGGCGAAGGCTTTCTATCGTTATATAAATGAAAAAAGGGACAAGAAGGAATGAATTGCTAGATGTAAGAAAGGAGTGGAGTGGGTGGAGGATAATGGGGAAAAGCAGAGATACTAAATGACTATGTCTATTCCATCTTCCCCAGGGAGAAGGATGGATCAGTTCCTTCAGGAGGGAAAAGAGGAGCAGGGGAGAGGGGAACACAGATGTAGTGATAGAGGAGGATAGAGTGGGGGAGGGGCTGCTGGCACTGAAGGTGGACAAATCACCAGGCCTGGACAGAGTCCATCCAAGGGTACTAAAGGAACTGGCTGAGGATCTGGCAGGGCCACTGGCAGACCTATCTAATAGTTCACTAGAGTCAGGTGTGGTAACGCAGGACTGGAGAACAGCACATATAGTGCCGCTCCACAAAAGCGGTCTCAAGGATGACCCAGGGAATTACAGACCAGTCAGTCTGACCTCCATTGTGGGCAAGCTCATGGAGACCATATTAAAGGAAATGTTGGTTGAATATCTACAGAAGCATGATCTCCAGGATGTGAGGCAGCATGGGTTTATCGGGGGGGGGGGATTGTATCAAACAAATCTGATTGACTTCTTTGACTGTGTTACCAAGATAGTAGACAGAGACCAAGCGGTAGACATCCTCTATCTTGATTTCAGCAAGGCCTTGGACTCTGTGCCCCATATAAGGTTGATCAGAATGTTGGTGGATCTTGGGGTTGGGGAAAAGATGGCCAGATGGGTGGAAAACTGGCTGAGGGACATAACCCAGAGGGTGGTTGTGGGGAGGGAGTTATCTGGCACCAGGGAGGTAACCAGTTGGGCCCTGCAGGGCTCAGTGCTGGGGCCAGTGTTGTTCAGTGTCTTCATTAATGACACTGGGAATGACACTAAGGGCAAAATGTGCCAATTCACAGATTACACCAAGCTCTGCCAGACAGTGGACACAGCTGAAGGGATACAGGACCTACAAGAAGATCTGAAAAAGCTAGGGAGGTGGTTTAGGATCTGGCAGCTTGGCTCCAATGCCAAAAAATGCAAAGTTATACAAATTAAAGCCAAGAATCCCAGGACAGAGTACTACCTGGGTGGAGTCCGAGTATCTGCACCATAGGAGGAGAAGGACCTGGGGGTGATGATCACTAGTGACCTGAAGCACTGTACACAGTACAAGAAAGCAGCAGCAAAGGCAAACAAGATGCTGGGATGCATATCTAGGGGGATCAATTGTAGGAAAGAGGAGGTTATACTGCACTTGTACAGGTCACTGGTAAGGCCACATCTAGAGTATGAAGTTCAGTACTGGTGCCTCACCTCAAAAAGGACATTAACTTGTAGGAGAAGGTTCAGAAGTGGGTTACAAAGATGATAGCTGGTCAGCAGGGTAAGGCATATGAGGAGAGGTTGAAGGTACTGAGCATGTACTCCCTGGAAGACAAAAGAGAGAGAGAGAGAGAGAGAGGACATGATTGGGACCTTCAAGTACTTGAAAGGGATAAATAAGGCTGATAAGGAGAGTCTCTTTAAGCTGAGTGGCAACCATAATGCAGGGGGCATAGTCTTAAGCAGGAGGGTAGGAGGTTTAGGACGAAGGTCAGGAAG
The DNA here is from genome assembly GCA_016271365.2 of Neoceratodus forsteri. NCBI lineage: Eukaryota > Metazoa > Chordata > Ceratodontiformes > Ceratodontidae > Neoceratodus > Neoceratodus forsteri. The sequence goes on along the minus strand of CM057459.1, from coordinate 359,541,478 downwards.
CACTTCTTCACAGAGAGGGTGGTGGACACTTGGAATGTGCTGCCGGCAGAGGCGATCTCATTGAAGACAGTGGGCAGCTTCAAGAGAGGCTCGGATATGCATGGGGAGAAGGTAAGGATCATGAGTAGGGAGGATGGGGAGGAGTGGGGAGGGAGGGCAGGGACATTAGCTCAAGCTGTGGACCCTACAATGTGAGCAGACTTGATAGACCAAATGGCCTTCTTCTGCTGGCATCTTCATTCGTTCATATGTTCATATTAATATTTCTGCATATAACGTGTTCAGGGCAGATAGTCAGTCAAGAGGGGGTGGGGTTGCCATTTATGTGTCGGACAAACTTATGGCCTCAGTCATTGACACCATGTCTATGCCTAAAGAGTTTGAATGCCTTACCTTGAAGACCTTCTTACTGTCTAATGAAGCCTTGCATGTCATAGGTTGCTACATACCACCGTCAGGGTGCTTTGAGATAATATCCCAGCTGCACAAAATTCTAGAAACCACCAACTCCGAAGTTATTATCATGGGTGACTTTAACATGGACTGGCTCTCCTGCTGCTCTAAACCTTTAAAGGACTTATGTGATGCCTACGGATTATCTCAGCTTACATCCGAGATCACCTGCCCAAACATCAAAAATCCATCTAGCAGCACTCTTCTAGACCTTATCCTTGTTAATAAACCTTATAAAATTTCCCACACTGGGACTTTTTATAATAAAATCAGTGACCATAGGGTGGTTGCTTGCATAAGATACATCCCCAAACCTCTTTACTCTTCTAGTTTTATACTTAGAAGGTGCCTTTGAAACTTCAACCACTCTGATTTTCTAACTGATCAAAGCAGGATCAGATGGCAGACCTTTTATCTCGCCCCAACTGTCTCTGAGGCCTTTGACCTGTCCCACACCGGTGTATCGAAGGTCATCAATGCACATGTCCCTCTTGTGAAAATTAGGACCAGAACAAGAACCTGCCCTTGATTCACCAGTGTCTTGAGGTCTGCTATATGCAACAGAGGCTCTCTCTGGAAAAGGGCAAGTAAAACTAAACTGCCTTCTGATTGGGCGGCTTTTAGATCAGCTAGGAACAGTTTTACAAAATTAATTTGGGACGAAAAAGTAAAATATTTTAAAACAGCACTGGACTCCTCCAAAAACAATGTGACTAAATTCTGGCAACTATTAAGAGATATTGAAGGTCACAGTTCCTCCTCGGCACTTCCTTGTAAGGTCACTGTGGGAGCTGATGCTTATACTAGTAACCATTATATTCTAGAACAGCTGAACAATCATATTGCTACAGTTGGGCTTGCCTTCAAAACTTCTCCTCTAAGTAAGCTCTCCCAGCAACCCAATATTTCTAGCCCACTATGCTCCCTTACTAATCCCTCCTCCCCTCCAAGTAAGTTCTCTTTCACCCCTATTACCATCAAGCAAGTTGAAGACCTCCTATTCACCCTGGACACCAAGAAAAGCGCAGGAGCTGATCAGCTGGAACTGTATTTCTTAAAACTTTGTTTCTTCTATCTGGCATCTCCCATTACCCATCTTTTTAACTTGTCTCTGTCCCAAGGGGCTCTTCCTTCTATATGGAAAAAGGCCCACATTATCCCACTTTTCAAATCTGGTGTCCCCTGTGACCTTAAGAGTTACAGACCCATCTCATTGCTGCCAATGTTATCAGAAATGCTTGAAAAAATTGTTAACTCCCAGTTGAGAGAATATCTGGATTGCTCTAATATTCTCAACCCTTTGCAGTCTGGCTTCAGGCCCAAGCACAATACTGTACCTGCTCTTGCCAAAGTCATGAAAGACTAGCATACTGCCCTTGACTCCAAGAATTACAAATGTGCACTTTTCTTCGATCTAAGCAAGACCTTTGATACTGTGGACCACACTCTTCTTCTGAGTATGTTACAGAACAGTGGTCTTGATGTGCAGGCTATGAAGTGGTTCTCTAGTTATGTCTTAGGTTGCCAACAGCAGGTAAAAGTCCAGGGTGATCTTTCCCCATTAAAAACTGTGTTGAGAGGGGTACCTCAAGGCTTTATCTTAGGGCCTCTATTATTTGCCATTTATATTAACAATATTAACCACAAGAACAGCTCAGAAAGTGTTCATCTATTTGTAGATGACACTGTACTTTATGTTGCTTGGCCTTCTCCTGAGGCTGCATGTCTGGAATTACAGTGTGAATTTGATCTACTTCAAGAGACGCTGCTTGACCTAAAGCTTTTGCTCAGTGCTAAGAAGACAAAAGTCATGCTTCTTTCCCCACACACAAAATCAGTGCTGCCCTCTCTCCTAGTATCTACCTGCAGATTAAAACAGTATATGGGGAATCCCTGGAATATGTGGATACATTTAAATACTTAGGAGTTTAGACTGATGGCAAGCTTTTCTTCTCGGCACACATTGATGAACTTACAAAAAAACTAAGGCTGCGTCTAGGCTTATTTTTCTGCATTAAACATTTGTTGACGTAGGATGCAAAAATTAGGTTGGTACAGATGACTTTCCACCCTTTGCTTGATTACAGAGATGTCCTTTATGGCCACAGTCCTAAATCTGCACTAACAAAGCTGGACACATTGTATCATAGAACCCTTAGATTCATCTCTAATGCCCCTTACAATACTCACCACTGTTCCCTCTATTCTCTTTTAGGCTGGACCTCGCTTGACACCAGGAGGTCGCAGAATGCCTTGCTCTGGGCATATAGAGCTATCTCCAACAAACTTCCCTCCTATATCTCTGCTCTCTTCAGATGTACCCACTTGTACCTACCCCCTTAGAAAATATGCTTACATCACACTTGATGTTCCCAGGGTAAGAACTTATTTTGGTGCTTAATTTTTGAGCTATACCATACCATACCATCTCTATGGAACACCAGTCAACATTCATTAAAGTTGACCCACTGGGTTGGGATACCCTATTTTAAGGCTCTCCTCATTCACTATGTAAGGGATAATTGCCACTGCTATGCATAACTTGTCTGACCTTCCCTATTTTTCTACATACCCACCTCATATTTCTTGCACTCAATCATCTATTCCCCCTTCATCTTCCCCTCTTCCCCCTCTTCCACTCCATTCCATCCTACCTCTCTCCTTCCTGCCAACTTTGGTCTGCAGTCCCTCCAGACCTTATACTTACTCATCTCCCTACTATTTTCTAACCATTGTTGGAGAAAGCAGAGATGCAGGTAGGGAGGGACAAGGAATCTGGGTAATAAAATTCCAGACCTGGTAGCCATCATGGAGGAGGCTAGCCTGAATTAAGTAGCCATAACAAAGTCATGGTGCACTGACAGCCATGACTGTGATATGGTCATACCAAGTTACTCTTTTCAGGGAAGACAGGAAAAGGAGGAGCAGTTGGATTATATGTGGTGGAGAGGATCAAGGCTACAGAAGTACAGGGTTAATAAGAAGAAAAGAAAGAAATTGGGGTGCTGCAGGTCATCCTGGAAACTGGAGTTAGGGCTGCCATCCATACAGGTGGTGCACACGGAGAGGAGTTTAGCACAAGGAGAGGAGTTGGATAAGGCACTCTGGAAAAACATCATCAGGATGCCAACTAAGGTGGAGGTGCTGCTAGTTGGTGATTTCAATTTGCCAAATGTGGATTGGAGCCTGCAAACTGCAGCTTCAGAAAGGAGCAGGTCAATTATTGATTCCTTGCAAGGGGCTTTTCTCATCAGGCAGCTAGGCAACAAAGCAACTAGGGACTGGGTAGTGCTGAACCTGGTGCTTACAAACAGGGGCAGCACTGCAGTGGGCAGTCCCCTAGGTACCAGTGATCACTATTCCATGTGATTTAACTTTAAGATTGAAGCAGAGGCAATCCACATGAGGACAATGGTCCTGGACTTTAGGAGGGCATATTTAAATAAAATGGGAGACTGCCTCAGAAACTTAGCGGTGTGACATCCAGTGCCTCAACCCTCAAAGCTACCATGCTGGCCTGGAATAATTTAAAGCTGTAAGTATCTAAATGCTCAATCACTGAGCCCTTAAAGTCCCAGTTAGATACATACATGAGGAGTAGGCTTATTCATTATTACAACTGCTTAATTACTAGGTGGCAGTCTCAACATGCTATCCAGAATCCTTCTGTCATGATTTCTCATGTCTTATACCTATGTCAGGACAAAGCTGTCCACTAAAACATAAGCTATTTAACTGGGAGACTCAGACATGAATCTCATCATAGCAATTCCATCTTTGTGTGACCTTAAGCAAGTCCCTTAATCCCCTTATGTAGTCCACATTTTTAATATTGGATAGAAGAAGAACTATTTTTTAAATGAGATTGTGTGTCTCAGTTTGGCTGTCTAGGTTAAATAAATTGTAAAAAAAAAAAGAAAAGAAAAAACTAGACACTGCATCAAGGCTTAGTTTAAATAACCTGCCAAGCTTGAACTAGCAAATATCTATTTTTAACTCAGCTTGGAGAATTCTATGCCATTAGGGCTACCTTGATAAATCCATTATTCCACTTCTTAGAATTAACTTAAGGCTACAACTGCAAAGGGCAACTATTTATCAGACACAGGTTCAACCTTTAGAGCCAGGTAATTATAATTTGGCTTCCAGGCCAGCTCTGTTCTTCCACTCTTTAGGTATCTAAAAATGATCATGTCAAACTTGCAAAGTGTAATGGGTTTTGAAACATATTTAAATGTTGCACAATGGCTTTAGGCCCCATATTATGAAAGTAAAACATATATTTTTTTACTACTTGTCAGTAGACCATTGGGTAGGTTTTGAGTATTTGATATTCGTAGAGGATTCTTATTGCTTAAGTGTAATTAGGAATCTATTTTTGTACTTGTCAAGTTTAAAAAAGGCATGTAGAGTGACAATTCAGTAATACAATCTGAGGAGTTAATTTCCTCCTTACAATGTTCTTCAGTAATCCAGTCATAATTGATCAAGATATCAGATGTAAATTTCAACTGAAATCTTTTAAACTGTAACATATTAACATAATATTTGCAATCTTACAATTCAGTGAACGTGTTATGAGATAACTGTGCTTGCACAATGTTAAGAAGATTTATGTTAGGCAGACTGGCAGAGTATAATTGACTGTAAAACATCTGGATGCCCCAAAATGTAATGCTGTTCTTCTACTGTATGAGTGTTACTCAGTAACTATAGTTGATCTTCATAATTATTACTTACTGTGTAACAGAAAACAATATTGAACAGAGACTTATAAGCAAAGAAAAACAAGAACACATAGTAGTACCATATCTCACAGGGCCACATGGTATTACAAGTGATCCACAAATCATAACAAAGCTATTTAAATGGTGTGTTACTTTTGGTAAAACTTTGAGAATCATAATATTTAGACTCAATTCAGCTTCCATTTTATAGATCTTCTATTTGCCTATTCTTTTTATTCTTCTTTACTGGGTTAATTCACATGGAAACAGAATCAGTGCCTCCTCTCCAAATTGATTGAATCCTACTGTTTAGTCCTCTGCTGAAGTTTCAGTCCTCTCTTCTTGACACCGTAATCACGTCCACAGCAACAAACTGTGATGTCAAAAAAATAAATAAATAAATTACAACTTCAGCAAAGGATCAGTAGGGGGGAAGGTTTCTGTTTCCATGCCAGTTAATCTAGTAGTGAAAAACAAAGAGAGGAGAGATGCAGATAACTTATAAATTATACTATGAATTATGTCTAAATATTATGTTTGCCAACATTTTCTTAAAAGGGACTAAATCCCTTTAAAAATCATTGGAGACTTAAAATCTAGGTTTTTGTTTAACTACTGTACTAGCAAGCACTAGCAATACAAGCTGTGTTTAATGAAACAAAATTCAATTTGGATTTCCAGTGGTGTTTTGACAATGTAGTTTTAGGCAACAAGTAATAGCTTCCACCTATTGACATCATGGGCACAATTTTCTAAGGTTGATGCAGGGCTGGCATCAATCCCTGCATCAACTCCATTGTTTGGCACAACTGGGCCAAACTCCTTTAATGCAACAGTGCCCAATTTTAGTACATCGGGTGCAGCTGTGCCAGTTTCCACACTTTATGGCAGCTTGCAGCCAATATTTGGCACAAGCCCAGTAAAAATGGTCCCCTAAATGGCTCAAGTTAGACTGGGGAGAGCTAGTCTACTTTGCAGCATTTGGCTCACAGGACTGAAAGTACAAATCAGCACTGAGAGAATACCACAGGCCACCTGTGCCATATATCTGGTGTACCAGGGCCTTGTGGCATTCCAAGGGCTTTTGAAAATCAGGCCCCACATCTACTCGTTTGTGCATATTCTGAAGATAATTGTTACATTAAGTATGTGAGAGTCACCTGTGCTGGGGTTTGAGCAGTGACTTGTCAAACAGAATGCAGTACAAGTTTATAATTTTTAGTCAGCTTACCCCCCCCACACACACACAGACACATATGGATTTGCATACCCATGGTGCACTGTTCTGGGTCTGTGGCTTTCAATTTTAATGTGAGGTTACAGAAACCATAAACTTTGGAAAGCATCTGCCTTGTATCATTTATGCATCCCACATATTGTTGTTCTTTCTTATTATCATTTAAATTACTTCACCTCTTTTTACTACTACACTAAGAGCAATTTTGTCTGCTTTCACAGCAGTAACTGCCCACCCTTATGGAATTAATCTTATGGTGAAAAGTAAATGTCAGCAATTTGGGAGTAGTTTTCATGTAACCCTGCTCCTAGATTTCCAGATGTTGGCTGTAATTATGAATAGTTTTTATCAGTGCTGGATTTCACTGAATTTTTGAAACTAGAGATGTGAATTCTTGTGGATTTTATAAGGAGAAAAGATTTTGGAAGATTAATGTTACCTTTCAGGGTACATGACCTGGCTATTGTGCAATCTGCATAACTGATAGGGGTCCAAATATTCAGAAGGTTAGCATGGTGCCAGCAGATACAGTGCTGCACAAATTGGACATACAGTAGCATGTACGAATGGGGTGGGGGCCATATTCAAAGTTCCCCATAGCACAGGGCACAGAGGATAGTGTGATCAAACTAAATACCCCACTGCACCTATGCAAATTAGGTTTCCCCCTTGCATACAAGGTGCAGAGGGTTATATTTAGAGGGTTTTGTAAGCACTAAAAGGCTGACGTGGCAACACAACATAATGCTTCCACTGCCATGCTCTCATCAATGTGCACAATGGTGCACAATCCTCCTCCAAAAGCAGTGGTGCCAATGACACCCTCCCCACTTGCCTCAATTCCCAATGAAATCGACAAATTCCCTGGTAGTCTGGTGGTATCCCATCTCACCTGTTCCTTGATAAAACTGACAAATTCCCGGATAGTCCAGTGGTGCCCCCCCCCCATATGATTCCTGATTAAATTCAAAAATTCACTGATAGTCTAGTAGTACCCCCACCATCCTGGTCCCCAACAAAACTGACAAATTCCATGGTACTCTAGTGGTACCCCTTCCCCCATAATATTGCTATTCAGTCAGCTCTTGGGCAGGAGAGGGTATCACTAGACTACCAGGGAATTTGTCATATTCTCTCATATTCAGTGGAGATCAGGCAGGAGGGGGAAATATAACAGAGACACGGCCCCTGTCCCAGTGAAAGGGGTTTCCGTTTAATTATTTAATTAATTTTTGTTGACTGGGTTAGTACACTAGACAAACCCTGCCGATTTTCAGGCATGACCTGGGGAAGGGGGATACAGATGAATGCTAACTGACATGGAACCAGATTAAGCTGTTGGTGGTATTTTTAGTGAATGGGGAGGAAATTTGGCTAGGACACCAGGGAAATTCCCCTACTCTTCAGAGGGGGAACCTCTGTCCAAGATGGCGGATGCACCCTTGCTTGCTGAGGAGGTGGCGATCGAGGTGGGAGACCTGGTCTCAACTCCTGCCTCTATGTGTGTAGAGACCATGTCTGCAACTACTGAAGCAAAGCTGGTTTCTGTGTCTACTGCAGAAAATGAATCTACACTACAGGTTACAACTTTAGAACCTCTGCTGGATCACTCTGACATGGACTCTCAAACGTCTTTACCCCTTGCCGTCCCAATGAGGGATTTTTCCACTTTTGACTCTGCTACTGTCTGTTTGGCTGAAAAGGAGCTTCAGGACCATTTGGTGATGCAGAACATCGATTTGAAATTACAAAGAAGAAGAATTTGAACAGAGAACTGCAACGGATTCGTGAAGTCAGACTGGCAGGATGTATGTCTCCTGCAGCCCACAATAATACTTTGAAACAGCCTACATTGCCTTTTCAAGTGGCTGAGGTGCTGCCCTGTGCAGCCCATCCTGGCGAGTTCTCAGCTGGAATACTCCCGCCTGCTTCTCAGCTGCCCCTGCAGACTACAGTGACATCATTGTATACAGTGCCTAGTTTGCCTATTGTGACACATTCTCCCTCTCAATTGCTATCTCTTGATACCAGTCCTGCTACAACACCTACCTGGTCTGTAGAAACAGCATTGCAAGGAGCTGGCTGGGTGCAGGAATCTACAGAGGGGAAGTGGGTTTCTGGTCCGTCCCCTATTCGGTCCCTCTGTCTCAATGATTTTCCTGAGCTGCAGCATTCACCAACAGAAGTCTTCCTATGTCTGACCCCTTGTGTCTCCCCAAGGAATTGGAACTTACCCAGCACCCAGTCTTGGAACCTTTGCAGGATTCTCTTATTTGTACTGCTTCTCCCACTACCATTACAGAGAATACAGCTCCTGCAGTAGTGGAGCCCCCTTCAAAGAAAACAGAGCCAAATCATTCTTTTTCCTCATTGTTTAAATTTCCAATTCTGGCTGCAAAGCGGCATAATGCAGTGTGATTGGCTTATATGGGCGGTTTACCTGAGCCACCGGACCGAGTGTATGTAGCTCGGATACTACTCAAGGACTCTCTGAAATTCTTTTCTCACGAAATATATGCACTGATTCATATTTCCGGCGAAACTACATTTGATGTCAGCTTCCAAACGCCTCGTGGCTTGGAGTGTTTTTGGTCACGATATCATGCCTTAAGAAATACTGTCCTGTGGACCCCATTTAAGGCCATTCCCCTTTCCAAATCAGCCTTTAAGAATATTACCTTCTTGTTTCGGAATGAAGGTGTTGATGTCACTGACGTTGTCTATTGGCTAAAACAACATTGTACTGTTCAGAGTCAGCCTGAGGCAATATTGGACATGGAGAAAATTTGGACTGGAGGCTGGAAGGTTAAGGTTTTGTTACACTCTAATGATTCTGGTCCAGTGCACCTACCTAATTCTTTTTTTATAGGTCGTGATAGCGGAGTCTTGTTTTACCCTGGACAACCGAAAGCATGTTACTGGTGTGGAGACCCCTCTCACCTTAGTAATGTCTGTGATAAGCTGAAATGTAACACCTGTGGAGAATTGGGTCATGGGGATTCACTGTGTAAATGAGCATAAATGAAATCTTTGTGATGAGGCTAATACATTTCAAAATTGTCCGGGCTGCCCATAATCAGCCACATGATGATGGTGCTGATCAACGCTTTGTAATCACGCAAGCCCAGAAGGCTCATCTTAGGACCACCTTAGTAGAGCCGACTTCAGTAGTCACTCAACCTCTATTGCAGGTTCCTGAGCCTGTTGTAGCTCAGGTCGCACCCAGTGGCCTCCTGTGTGGCACAACTGCCACTGAGATGACCCTCCTACCCTGACCCTGTCCAATCTGTCCAGCTTGTCCTGGACCCTGTTCCAGGCCTGAGTACTATGCCACCCCACGAGTACCCACTAGTGTTATGTATCGAGGTCTATGAGAAATTACCGGCAGTACCATTGCCTCTTGCTTTTGGAACCTCCTGTGGTTTTGTCTAATGCCTTGAGCTACTCCAAACTGTTTCTGATGATGCTGGAGGCGAGTCTGACTCTTCCTCTGTTGCATCTTCCCTCCCGGATGGCATTACTGATTCTGAGATTCAACTGGGTACTGGTCTTTCTCAGAAGCAGAAGGCCAGGGTTAAGCTAAAAGGGAAAAAGGTGATAGGGAAAAGGAAATTGTAAGGCGTCTTTGTTCTCCTTGTGTTATGTCTCACTTTGTTTGTCATACTATTAATGTGAATAGTATTAAGCGTCTGGCAAAAAGAAGATTGATTTTTTCCTGTTTACGGCTTTTACCTATGGAAATCTTTCTGTTGCAGGATACATGACGCCATACCACCCACGAGATTTGACAGGCACAACAGGACTGGCTTCTAGGTCCTTCTTTTGGTCCATTGGCCTGACTCCTGTTCCGGACTTGGGATCTTATTCAATATCCCATATTTCGCTTACAAAATTGATTGACTTAGCCCTGGCAGAGTGTTAGTCTTAGATTTTTAATTGGGCCCTGCCCTTATTGGAGTTATTAATATTTATGCTCCCAAATTAAGTCTGCACGTATAGCTCTATTTTCTTTACTCCCTCTTATTTGCATACCTCCTTTCAGTTGGTATTTTCTGGTGACTTTAACTGTGGCTTAAGTCTTCTTGACAAAAGCTCTTTTGCTACTACCCAGAAATTGTTTTGTGACTCCCACGAATTAGGGAAGTTGGTTTGTACTGCTCATCTCACGGATGCCTATTACTCTTCTACTAAACAACATACTCCTACATTTCAAAAGGGTAAGCTGGCTACCAGAATTGATTTTGTGTTTTTGTTCCACACACTCCCAATTACCTCTGCTACTGTACAAGCTGTGGAATTTTCTGATCATAAACTGCTTTCCATAGGCCTTGGTTCTGATGTCACTGTTCGCAAAGGACCAGGACTCTGGAAATTCAACATATCTCTGTTGCAAATTCCGACTTTCATGCAGTCCCTTTTATCCTTTATTCAGGCCTGGAAATGCATTTTTATTTGTTACGCAGACCCTATTGCATGGTGGATGGACACTAAACATGATTTGGTGCTCTTTTTGAAAAGATATAGTCATCAAAAATGTTGAAGAGAATATTTGGAATATTTACAGAAAAGGGTACATTTTCAGTCCTTGTTGACAATAACTTATACAACAGGACAAGATCTTTCTCAACAATTGCACTTAAATCAGAATGATATGTTGAAATTCCAATCTAGACAATCACAGCAACTTTATCATCAACACAAATTTAATGTGGTAGGCACGAGGGCTGTTGTTTGCCCCTTTGAGTCGAATTCTCAACAAATTACACAAAAGAATATGTTGTGTCTTGCTGATTCTGATGGCACCTTATGTACCTCTCAGTCGGACATCTGTTGGATAGTGACATGTTACATGACTGCCCTCTTTTCTTCCTTTCCAGCTGCAGATGTTGATCCTGCGGTGTTGTATAGGACCTTGACATCCCTATCCCTTCACAGCCGTGTTCTGACTCAGCCTGTATACCTGTTACTGAGTTAGAATTGAAGTTGGTTATTTCTTCCTTACCCTTACAGAGGACTCCTGGTCCAGATGGACTCCCCGCTGCCTTATATAAGGTACTGGGTGACCACCTGATCCCTGAATTAACTTCAGTATTTACCTCCCTGTTAGCAAGTGAGTTTATCCCTTTAGATTTTACTAAGGGTACTTTGATTTATATCTATAAACAGAAAGGAGATATACATTCTCTTGAGAATTGGTGCCCCTTATGTATGCTAAACACTGACTTTAAGTTATTAATGAAAATCATTGTACAATGTCTTATGAGGATAGCTGAAGTGGTTTTGCACCCTGCTCAGTCCTGCTCTGTACCAAACAGGAGAATGTCTGACCATTTGATTCTCCTTCAAGAATTATTTTCTCATGGCTACGCAGACTCTGTTTCGGGTTTTATTGTATCGGTAGATCAGAAGGCAGCTCTTGATTCGGTTAACCATGATTTTTTATGGAAGGCACTACATTTTATACATATGCCTGGTGAAATGATTCGCTGGATTAAGACTTTTATAGGACTGCCACTGTTGTGCCTGTTGTGAATGGTTGGGTTGGACTTATGATCCCCATAAAAGAGGGGTTTGCCAAGGGTGTCCTTTGAGCCCTCTGTCATATGTATTTTTTCTAGATGTTTTGCTTCGCCGTCTGAATACTCATCCTCAGATTTGTGCCTTTTCTAGTTCTACTTTAATCTCTCCGTATACAGCAATTGTGGCTAATGCAGCCTCTGTGGTTACTGCCCTCCAGGAATGTTCTTCCTTTGGTGATTTTTCTGGTGCAAGTTTAAATTTTACCAAAAGTTTTGGTATTCGGTTAGATCGAAATTAGCCCCTTTTTCACATATTGGTCCTTTACAACTTGTTGAGGGGCCTCAATGCATTTTGGGAGTTTATTTTGGGACTGTAGATTCTGACCTTTTTAATTGGTCTGCTAAATTACAACAAGGCAAATTTAAGGTTGCCTCATGGAATAAGGAGCAGATGGGGAAGAAGAAGCGTGTTTTCCTAATCAAAACTTATTTGATACCGACTTTTCTTTATTTAAGCTATGTATTCCCAATCCCTAAACAATTAGAAACTGCAGTTCTTGGTCTCTTCTTTCAAGCTCTGTGGGGAAGCCGGCTTAATCCGTTAAAACGGACTGTTACTTACTTACCTATTTCTGAGGGGGGTGTTAACATGATTAATCCTCTGTTATTTTTTCATGTATTTTTTTGACTGCAAATCTTCGGTCTCTATTGATAAACACTCAGAGAGGGTGGGAACCTTGGTTCTATGATTCTTGCAGATTATGGTTTCATTTATGGGAATGTGATTCATTAACTGTGATACGACAAACTTTGGGTATACCGGTATATATTAAACACATGTTTTTACATTTGAAACAGTGGAGGATATCTACCCAGATGTTGTTCACGAATTCTCATAAAGTATTATATAATATTTCTACTCCTGACTGTTTGTGCAATACAGTTGCCCTTTGAAAGTGCCCTAGCCAACATCTTCCTTCTCTATTGGTTTTGTTACAGTGTAAAAAGGTGCCTGCTCACATGAGGGACTTTCATTGGCTGTCGTGTCATGAAAAAATTAACGTCAAAGATAATCATAAACACAAGCAATCTCAAGACCGACAATGTTCTAGACTATTGTGTATTTCTAAATTGGAAACTATATCACACTTATTTTTTGAGTGTTCTTTTATTCAGCACTGGTGTTTTTTTTGGCAAGAGTCTGGGCCACTCCATTATTTCAAATAGTTTCTTACCAGAATATTATGTGTGGTGTTTTTTCTCCCCAGTGGTCCCTTTGGACTCTGGACACATTAAATCTAGTTTTTGTAGTAATTAAATGGAATATTTGGATGGCTCGATGTCTGTTTACTCTACAGCAAAAAACCTGTTCTTATTCAGAGCTTGAGAAGAAAATCGTAACAGACCTAACTAACATTTATGTACATGAACGTACATTATTTTCCAAGGAGACATTACTTGAACTTTGGAAAGCTCTTCCTTGGATCACAGACTCTGATTTTGCAGTTACCTGATGGATTGTCTCTTGATATGCATAGTTTTGTTCTGTTTTTTTTTTTTTGTTTACTTCTGTTTTGAGTCCACATGAGTTTTTGCAAATTGCTTTTGTTTTGGTACTGTACGATTTATTTTGTTTCAATAAAACTTTCCCCTACTCTGTGGTAGGAGGTGCTGGTGAGCAATGGAAGGAATGGAGCTGGTCTGGAGAACCTGCAGGGGAATAGAACCCCCCCCCACCCCGTAGATCTGAACTTGGAGGAAGTTACTAATATAAGAAAACTTTGGAGGAAACAGAAGCTATGGATTGTGTGACTGAAGATAACGTAGAAATAGTGGTACCAGATTTGAATGAAGCAGGATTGCAACAAGAAGTGGATTTTATTCAGGCCCTGAGTTATGAGGAGCAACAGTGCCTATTACAAGTACTGTGGACCCCTGGATGAGGAGTCCCTTTGAGAACACAAATGCCAGATTGAGTGCAAAGCCCTGGAGCATCTGTCAATGCTAAAATTGCAGACAGCAGCAAGACCTGTGACACAGCCATAGCTGAGGAGATGGTAAACAAACAGGCAATGCCCCAGAGGTAGAGGGCCAAGGAAAAAATTCTATACAGGAAGATTCTGCAGAAATTGTATTGGGGACAGTACCCCACAGTGAGTACAGAACAAAAAGATAATGTGGACAGTATTAAAACAATACCCGATAACGAAGCAGGAGAAAGCTCTAAACTGTTAGTGGGTACAGTCCAGGGGTCAGACAGATGAAGTGTACCAGATTTAGGACTATGATGTGGCAGAAGAGAAGAGGGACAAAATCTCAATGAACTGTCTAATACAAAAAAATGGACTGTGGGGACAGCCTTAACAAGAGCAGGACGTACCAGAATGGGGGGGGGAGGTGTGGATACCGGTCCAAGAGGACGGCTCGACTCCTAGGGATGTCCCTGATATAACAAGCACTATGAGCAGTGTGACAGGAGTAATACTAACAAAGCCAGTCACACACACACTCCTATGCAAGAGGGAACAACGGGAGGGAGGTGCTCCGATACTGGCTCAGCAACCTGCTGAGGCACAGAACATTAAAAGCCACTCAGGAAAATACTGAATGGGGGGACAGAGTGGAGCAGGAGGAGGCGGGCTGCCAACAAGGCCCTGTAATTCTAAACTCTTCATGATTATGGTCTCAATTTAGAAAAAGGGATACCACATTCACAATCTATACCCTTGCACAATGGAAAAATGCTGTGCAAATTCAATATCTGGGAAGCCTGTCCCATCCACCGGACAAAATTTATGTTGGCAAAACCTTAATCAAGGAATCTCTGCATTTTTTCTCAAGCAAGATATATGTGTTCATACATGCCCCTGGAGACACACAATATGACATTAGCTTTAAGACACCAGCAGACTTAGATAGATTCTGGGCCGTGTATAAGAAAAAAATGATACACAGCCCTGTGGATCCCATTTAGAGCTATCACCCTTATGAAGCCTGCAATCAAGCAGGTGATCATCCTCTTCAGGAATGAGGGGGTGGCAGTGTATGATGTGCAATACTGGCTCCAACAAAAATGTGAATTGTTAGGAGATCCATCCACGATCTTTGATGAAGAACACACTTGGATGGGTGGTTGGACTTTCCAGGTATCACTGAGGTCTAGCACACAAGGCCCACAGCACCTCCCCAGCTCCTTTTTTTTTAGGCAATGAAAGGGGCCATTGCTTCTACCCTGGACAGTCAAAAAACGTGTTTTTGGTGTAGCTCCCACATGCACTTGAGTAGTGCATGCGACAGAACCAGATGCACTGACTATATGGAATGTGGACACACTAGCTAAACTTGTCCAAATGACCAAAAATGTAATCTATGTGCGCAGGAAGGTCATGTATACTGAAATTGCTAGTGGGTGACCCACAATAGGCAGGACTGCCCAAACCAAGAAACACTGGTAGAAATGGCACAGAAAAAAAGTATGGAGATACAATGGAGAGTAAGGGCCATTAACAGGGAAACAGACTGGATACAACAGGAGAACCAGATACAGAACCCCCCCTCCAAAATAACAGATGATATGGTGATACAGGACCCCACCCCCCCTCAAAAAATTAAAATGTTGTGGAAATGAAGGATAAGGCACAGGGTGAAGAACAAGAGACTTCCATGGACCTGACAGAGATCACCTTGGAAGAGGTACAGGAAACCACATCAGGAGGGACATTTCAACCAGGACTGGTTAAAGAACTGCAGGATATGCCCCCACCTGACACTACAGTGGTAGCTTCAAAAAAGAGACCTTTAAAAAAGTTAACCCAAAGGCTAAAGTTCAAAAACTGGGAGAGAAGTACAAGACCCAGTTCCCCTTTTGAACTCTTATGAGGCATTTCTACTACAGGATTCAGAACAGGAGGAGGATTCAGAAATGTCCTCCATCTTCTCCTCGCAACAGGGTATATCGTTGGATTCGGATGAAGAGCTACTGGTGGTGAAGGTGCAAAAAGTGAGGGAAAAATATAAACATTTGGGTCCTGCACCCAGGAGAAGTAGCAGGCTTGGTGAACAGACTGGCACCTGAGGCATTCACCCCTAAACTGTTATGGATTTCCCTTAGTGACTCACACACATGACTGCAGTGCACACCTTTACAATAGCATCTTTAAATGTAAACAGCATAAAGAAGTGCAGGAGATGCCTAGTCACCTTCTCCATTTTAAAAGATCAGAAAATTGATATAGCTTGTTTACAAGGTCTCAGGCTGCACACTATTAATGAGATGAAGAATGCTAGAAAATTGTGGTGTTGGGGCCCGTCCTTCCACTCCTTGACGTTGGAATGGTGTGGGTGTGCTATTTACATGGTATGAGTACTTGATCACCAAGGTTTTGGATTTAAGCCTGGGGTGGGTAATGTTAATAGATTTTAAATATAAGGATTCGGTTTGGAGAGTCATTAACTTATACGTGCCCCAAACTAAAAAGGAAAGAGTAGATCTCTCCAAGATGGTCAAAACCTACCTATTTACAACAAGGCAGGTGATTTGGGTGGGGGATTTCAATTGTGTTAGAACAAGGGAAGACAGGGGAGCAAAAACAGATAAGCAATTATGTGATTCAAGTGCTTTGAATGGGATTGTGAACCATTTGGGTTTGGTAGACACATACAGGGCTATACGTCAGACAGAAGGATACATGTTTTATAAAGCTAAACTTGCTACTTGTATTGACTTTGTTTTTACCTCACTTAAGCTGACCCGTCTACAAGCTTTCACCATTCTGGTGGAAAACACAGACCATTTAATGGTCAAAGTGTGTGTGTCTAAGGGTCGGGGTATTACTCGAGGGAAGGGTTATGGAAAATGAATAATAACATCTTGAGTGACCAGGAGGGCCTGGAGAGAGTATGGGATGTCCTGAATGCCAGGAAAACTGTTGCCTGTTTGGAAGATAACCTCAGCAGATGGTGGGTCCAGATGAAGGGTGGATATAAGGCAAGCAATACAATCTCATTCCTACAGATCACATACTGATAAGTACTTTAAATATTTAACATTGAGGGCCCAGTATACAAGACTGATTTATTTGATTAATGAAGGGTATAGGGAATATGTTACACAAATTCAACACATTAGACAACAAATGGAGGGATATCAGTATGAAAGAGTGGCTTTCCTATTATACATACACAGGATAGGGAAGACTGCCACAGGAGACATTTTTAAAAGCTGTAAGAATAGAGTCCAGCAACACACTATGGAAGCACTACGATCATGGAAGGGGATGGTAGACACTTCTATACAGGGTATTATGGAAGTGGTTCTCCGACATATGACGGATCTGTTCTCTGACCCAGGTATAAAAACAGACATGGTATTAGAGATGCTACAACATTGTAATGTACCTGAGATACCAACAGTGATGGCAGACCAAATGATAGTACCTGTGGCAGATGTAGAAATCAGAACAGCCATTTGGTCCTTGAATAATGATACTACACTAGGGCCAGATGGATTAACTTCTGAATTTTATAAAAATTTGTAACCAGAAATGGTGGATATTCTATGTACAGTATTCAATACTTTATTGGTACAGGATGATGTGGCCTCACAACTAGGGCAGGCAACACAACTTTTTAATCATAAGAAAGGGAACAGAATTGGAGACCATTGAGCTTAATGAATACTGACTTAAAACTTCTTATGAAAATTACGGCAACACGATTGGGACAGGTGGCTCCATATGTGATTGATCCCAGCCAGACATGCACAGTTAATGGTAGAACCATACAGGAAAACCTGCTCTTGTTGACAGAGGTGGTACAGCAAGAAAAACAGGATACTCTACATGGCTATATTAGAAGCCTTGAACAGGAACAGGTATTCGATAAGGTGTCCCACATTTACCTGAAAGAGGTACTGACTAAATATGGAATTCCAGAGGTGTTCATAACATGGCTGATGAAACTGTATAAAATTGCGTCCTCAAGGCCATTAATTAACAGACACCTTGGCAGGGAATTCCATATTTCAAGAGGGATTAAGACAGGGGTTCCCAATAAACCCCACACTATACATATTTTGTTTAGACCCCCTGTTGAAACTGTTGCAACAGGATGCTTTGATTCAGGGAATGAGATTACAGAATGGGGTGAGTATATCAAAAAAGGGTAGTTTATGCGGAAGTTCTGAGTCTGTTAATAGCAGATAGAAAGTCGGCACACACAGCGTTGAATTTGATTCAACATTATTCTGGGCTAACGGGCTTGGCTTTAAATATACAGAAATGTGGTGGCTATATTCTTAGTAAACAGACTGAACAGGTAGCAGATATTCAAGGCATTCAAATGTCAGACTCCTCCATGAAGGTGCTGGGGATGGTTTTCAGTAATATTGATATGGCAAAGGTGAATTAGCAGACCAAACTGGAGCAGAGTAATGCACAGGTTCAGCAGTTGAAACAGTGGCAACAAACGAAAAAGAAAAGGGTGGCGGTGACTAAAAGTTTATTTTTGCCAATGTTTACATATATGAGCACTGTTTTCCCCCCTCCTGGTTCTTTAGATGTGTCCCTTTTGAGTCAGACATTTCAGTTAGTGTGAGGGAGCAGACTCAATCCCATAAAAAGGGAAGTACTGTATAGATCATATAAATTAGGTGGTTTAAATGTAAAACCTGATAAGTTATTTTCATAGTATATTTTTATTTAATACTATTTTGGCCTTTTTGATGCCAGGAAGGGCTGCATGGAAAATGGTGGCCAACAGCGGGATTACACTACTGTTGCAGAAATGGAGGCAAGGGCCTCAGCAGGTGCGAATGCAAGGGGCATGGCCATCATATCTGTGTTCATCGGTTGATAAAATAAGGAAATGGAAGCTTACTTTGACCCAAGTGTCTGTGGTGAATAGGAAAGCATTGTATGGATCTATACAGGACATTGTGTATAAGGTTCCCATAGAATATAAAGATACAGATTCAGGGGCACACAGGACCCTGAAATGATATTTTACAGACCAGAGAACTCTGTCACGTATGTGGGATGTGATGTGGTTGAATGCACATGACAGATTGGGAGTGAAGGGTAATGTGAAACATACAGTAAAAGTATTACTGAATGTTGTTGTCCACGAGAAAGCTGTGGACAAATGATAGAAACAGTATCCCTCCTTTTTATCCATTGTGCTTATGCAGAAGATGTTTGGAACATCATGGGGCAGAAATGGGGGAATTTTTGCTGGAAAAGGGTATCTTATGAGAATGTTATTATGGGCACAATGATTCATCTACAAGGGATGGAGGAGGGTACTGTAGGGCTAATATTTACTTGTATTAAATTTGTCAGGTGGCAAGTCTTCTGTAAGTATGTTTTGCAGCAGAAAGAGATGACCTCTAGAGCCTTGGTGGGAACAATTGAAAAACAAATTAATCTGCAGGCTCAGTATGATAAGAAGAAGCTGTCTTGGGAACAATGGAAAAAGAGATGGAAGGGGGTCCCACTGCATAAGATGATCTGACAACAGTTGATTAGATGGATTTATTATACAAATATTTAGGTACTCGACTGACACTAGGGGGGTATATGAATTGAAGTTATGGAGTTTTGAGAAAGATGGGTCTTAGGTGTGACTTTATTAAGTTATGGAGCTTCATAGACACAGCTGTTTTCTTTTACCCTGTTCCTGTTTTTTTCATGTCTATAGGGTTTGTGTATAGTATGATGTACATATGTTTTGGTGTTCTTGTTTGTTTAATTCTCTTTCTGTACTGGATTGTGTTTCTTTGTTTTGCAATAAAAATTTCCTACTCTTCCTGTAAGGGGGGCCTCGCTATTTGGCAGCTGGCCAAGATGGTGAACGACAGCCGAGGAGGGAGGGTGGATGGGAGTAGCAGAATCAGGACAGAATGACTTTTCTCCTAAACATAGAAACATAGACTTTGACAGTAGATAAGGACCGCTTGGCCCACATAGTCTGCCCAGTTCCTTACCTACAGGATAAGCTGCTGATCCTAGTTTACTAACAGTCTATTTCTTCTTACCCCCCCCAAATGAATTGCCTTATGTCTGTCCCATGTATTCTTGAATTCTCCCACAGTTTTAGACCCCACAACCTCCTCAGGAAGGCTGTTCCAAGCGTCCACCACCCTCTCTGTGAAAAAAATACTTCCTCACATTGCCCCTGAACCTCCCCCCTCTGTCTTTAAATTGTGTCCCCATGTTCTTGCACATCTCTTTTTCTGAAATATGCTACCTTCTTGGACTTTGTTGATTCCACTGAGGTACTTAAAAGTTTCTATCATGTCCCCCCCTCCCTCCTTTCCTCAAGGGTATACATATTAAGCTCCTTTAGACTGTCCTCATGTGGCTTCTCTTGCAGACCCTGCACCATTTTAGTTGCCCTCCTCTGGACTGCCTCTATCCTATGTCCTTGCGGGGATGGGGTCTCCAGGACTGGATGCAATACTCCAGATGGGGTCTCACCAACTGTCTGCACAAAGGAATAATAACTTCCTGTTTTCTGCTGGTGATGCCTCTCCCTATAAATCCCAGAATACCCCCAGCTCTCCCTACTGCCTTCTTACATTGCTTGCTAACCTTAAGATCCTCTGATATGACTACCCCCAGGTCCCTTTCCATTTTTGTTGTTGTTACTACCTCTCCCCCCCATTCTGTAATCTTCCCCTGGGTTTTTGTTTCCCAGGTGCATTATTTTGCACTTCTTTGCATTGAATCCAAGCTGCCATACTTCTGACCATTCCTCCAACCTTGCCAAGTCCCTTCTCATCCTTTACACACCTCCTTGTGTAGGAAACCCTGTTTCAGATCTTTGTGTCCTCTGCAAAGAAGCGTACTTTTCCTTCTAGTCCCTCTGCAATGTCAACTATAAAGACATTAAAAAGGACTGGACCCAGTACTGAACCCTGCGATACCCCACTAGTAACCCTTCTTTCTTCAGAGTGGACTCCATTTACAATTACCTTCTATGTCCTGTTGTCCAGCCAATGTTTTACCCAGGCCACCACCCTGAGACCCACTCCCAGGCTGGTTAATTTGACTATTAATCTTTTGTGTGGGACTGTGTCAAATGCCTTGCTAAAGTCTAAGTAGGCCATGTCCACAGCCCCTCCCTAGTCTACTACTTTGGTCACCCAGTCAAAGAAATCAATTAGATTCATCTGACATCACCTTCCCACTGTGAACCCATGCTGTCTTGGGTCTAATACCCCACTGGCCTCTACGTACTCAACAATTCTTTCATTCAGAAGTGATTCCATCACTTTTCCTACCACAGAGGTCAAAATTACAGGTCTGTAGTTTCCTGCCTCTGTCTTGGTCCCACTTTTGTGAAGGGGAATCACAGCCACCTTCCTCCAGTCCTCAGGTACCACACCATCCTCCCATGATTTGTTAAAAAGAGTAGTAAATGGTTTCACTAGTTCTCCCCTTAATTCTTTTAGAATTCTGGGGTGAATTCCATCAGGCCCCATTGCTTTGTCCACCTTCAGTTTTTGGAGTTCTTTCAGAACCCTTTCTTCTGTGAAAGGACTGGGATCAACCCCATCAAGAGTGCTTCTGTTAATTGGATTAGGCACCTCCTCCTCCTTCTCTTTTGTGTATACTGAGCAGAAATATTCGTTCGGTATCCCTGCTTTTTCACTGTCCCTCTCTGCCTACCCACTGCCCATTCTATTCAACTTCACTATCCCTCCCTTTGTCTTTCTATGCTCCCTGATGTACCTATAAAAGGTTTTATCCCCCTTCTTAACCAAGTTAGCTATCTTTTCATCAGTTTGGACCTTTGCTATTCTGACTTCCATCCTTGCTTCATTCTGCCTTAACTGGTACAGCTCTCTGTTCTGCTCCTTCTGTGTTTCCTTATACTTCCTGAATGCTATCTTTTTCTCCCCGACTTTCCCCGCCGCCTCTTTTGAGAACCATAGTGGCTTTTTCTTTCATTTTGATTTGTTTATTTGCTTGATACAAAGGCTTGTTGCCTCTGTGATGGCATTTTTGATGTTTCCCCATTGTTGCTCCACCCCTCCTTCTAGCCTGTTTGCTTGTGCTTTTCTAAGACACTCTCCCATCTTGTCAAAGTCAGCCCTCCTGAAGTCCAGTACCTTCACTTTTGTATGGCTTGACTCTGTAGCTGAGTTTACGTGAATCACACTGTTTGATGGTCACTTGTTCCCAGATGACAACCCACTTCTAGATCTGAGATCCTCTCACTGTCCCCATTTGAGAGTATGAGGTTTAAGATTGCTCCCTCACAATTGGGATTCAACACTAGCTGTCTGAGGCATGCCACTTGTAAGGCATCGAGAATGTCCCTGATCTTGGATGTGGCTGCAGCAAATGTGCTCCATTTAACATCTGGCATTTATTAGGTCTCCCATCAACAGTATCTCCCCTTTCTCTGCCATCCTAAGAATGCCTTCTATCATATCCTTGTCCATTCCCTCCCCCTGACATGGGGGTTTGTATACAACCCCTGTGCATATTGTGGTGCCATTTCCAGTCTCCAGGGTGACCCACAGTGCCTCCTCTCCTCCCTGTTTACTCTTTTGTTCAGCTGCTTTTATTCCCTTCCTTTACATAGAGAGCTACTCCTCCCCCTCTTCTCCCCTCCCTGTCTCTCCTGTAGGTTATGTATCCTTGTATGTTAACATCCCAGTCATGGTTCTCTGTGTACCATGTTTCTGTGACTGCTACGATATCCAGGCATCTCTCTTCCACCAAGGCCACCAGTTCAGGGAGCTTGTTGCCCAGACTATGGGCATTGGTACTCATTACCCTCCATTTCCTGATGGCCTTACTCCTTTTGGCCCCGTCCCTGTCCTTATTACCTATGTCACTTTCTCCATTTACCCCTGCCCTTCTCCATATTGACAACTCTATCTTGGTGTTTACCTCACTTAATACCCTGAATTTTTTGGGGGAGGTGGGCTAGGATATCTCTGCTCCTTTCCAGTGTCTCTCCCCTTGGCTAGTTTAAATGCTTGCCAATGAAGCATTCAAATCTATCACCTAGGATCCTGGTTCCCCTCCTGGACAGATGCAGCCCATCATGCCAGTATAGGCCTGCATCACTCCAGGTGGACCTCCAGTCCCCAATGAAGTCAAATCCCTGAACTCTGCACCAGTTTTTCAACCAGTCATTGAATCCCATGGTGTGGAGCATCCTAGCCTCACCTTCGCCATAGACAGGCAGCACCTCCAAGAAGGTTACCTTGTGTGCTACTTGTCTAAGACCCCTTCCCCAACTCCACAAACTCTTCCTGCACTGCTCTGATCCCTTTATTAGTCAGGTCATTTGTCCCTAGGTGGACAATGACATCCTGCTCCCTCCCCTGTGTAGCTGCTCCAGCGATCCTGAGGATTCTCTCCCTGTCCAATCAAGCCATGGGACAAGGCAGGCAACTTACCTCCCTCTCCCCTTCCTCCCCCTGTTCTACCTTCCTAACAATGGAGTCCCCCACCAGGAGTTGTTTCCTTCTCCTGTGGGGTCCCATGCCACCCTTCTGTGGGTCTCCCTTGTGGAGATTCCCAGCATCCTCCCTGGTCTCCACTGTAGGTGCCTCCATAGAGGAGCCACACTTTTCCAGAATGGCATACCTTTGATATCAGGACAATTTGTTTATATGAGCCAGCCTATTGAATTAAATATGGATGTGCACAATATTGAGGAAATCCATGACATGGAAAATGGAACTCAGAGACCTTTGAAAGTTATGGACCATAGTGAAAGTGGTAATTTTTCAGAAGAAAATGAGCCTACTAAAATGAATTTGGTGGGAGACATTGCAGAAGCCCTACAACTACAATGAGAATTAGAAACTGAGGAGCAGAGATTTTTATTTCGGAAAATCTCCCTGCAGCAGAATATTCGGCATTTACAAAGTGACAGCACGGCTGATGCTGTCAGAAGCACTCACCCAGGAAATCAGCTGCCAAAAATGCCATCTTTGAAGGATCCAGTGAGAAACCTGCTGCCCATACCTCAGAACAACCAGTGAGTACTCACAGAAATCAGACAAATGTTAAAATTGTGCACAACTCAGAGACTTTGCCTGCTAATCAGATTAATATTTCTGGTTAAGCCTGGTCTGTCAATGCCATGCTGCAAGGCGCATGATGGGAGAGACAACCAAATTCAACAAGCTGGATATCGGGCTCTTCTCTGATTCAGATGCCTGAAATTATAGACTTCCCTGAATTAGCCACAAACAACACAAGCCCTCCTGATACTATTGTTGAAACCCCCAGTGATCCCTTAGCTTTACCTACTGAGCTAGCTCTAACTCAACATCCAGTCCTGCAGATGAGGCCTAATACTAGAATGCCACAAAAGGAAACAGATACGGAGGCACATACACAGGCTGCAGCCCCAAAAAAGCCTGAGGGACAGAAAAAAACACTTTCCTCTCTGCTTTGTTTGCCTGTATTACCTGCAAAATGTCACAACATGGTCCGTTTATCTTATGTAGGAGGCATGCCTGAACACCTAGATCAGTTGTTTGTTGCGATCAACCTTTTGAAAGATTCACTGAAATTTTTCTCCCATAAGATTTATGCCCTAATACATATTTCGGGGGAAACAAACTTTGATATAAGCTTTAAAACCTCCTGGGGCCTGGAACACTTCTGGACAAAATATTATTCCCTCAAACGGACTGCTTTGTGGACTCCTTTCTTAGCCATACCCCTAACTCAGCCTGCACGTAAAACTATCACCATTCTGTTTGGAGTGAAGGATTTGAGACTGCTGATGTACTGTATTGGTTGAAATTATGATGCACTGTGCTGGGGGAACCAGAGGCAATTCTGGAATCAGAGAACATCTGGACTGGGGGATGGAACGTTAAAGTGTTATTAAAATCTGCTGATTCTCGGGTAGTACACCTATCTAATTCCTTCTTTATCGGGCAAGATAGGGGAGTATTATTCTATCCTGGCCAGCCTAAGGCCTGCTATAGCTATGGAGATCCCTCTTACTTAAGCAGTGCCTGTGACAAAATAAAGTGCAACCTTTGTGGGGAATTGGGGCATCAAGGTCCAGATTGTCTTAATGAGTGCAGATGTAACCTTTGCAACGAGGTGGGTCATACTTTCCAAAATTGTACTTGGGCAGCTCATAATCAAGACCATCACAATGCAGGTGTTGACCAACATTTCATTATTACACAAGCTCAAAAGGCAAAGAGCAGGAATAGACCAGGGCCTGAGTAGCCCCCCCCCGCAGTTCCTTCAACCTCTACTACCCCCTTCCACCCTCCCTCTGGAGACCCCCTGCAAAGGCAAACTTTAATATCCCCCCCATTATCTTCATGTTCTGCCACTGAAGGATTTATAGAACAACCTAATGAGATGCCAAACAGGCTCCCTCTAAAGAACCAGTCCCATTGACTTGCAGGCGGTCAGCCAGGACAAAGCTGAAAGCTACCCCAAAGCAATAAGAACCTCTCCCATCATTCTGTCTAATCAGTATGAGATTCTCCAGAAACCTCAGCAGGGCATGATTCAGATTCTTCTTCCATCACTGCCTCCCACCCTGAAGGTACCACAGACACAGAAATAATGTACAAAAGGGAGGGGATCACAAAAGAGGATAGTGAAGTCCAAAATGAAGGGGACAGCTGGTAATGGCCGGAAAAAATAATGTTACAAATATCCCACTGGGAGAATATCTCCTTTTCTTCTACATTATGCTGTTAAATACTTTTCATTGTTGTACTATTAATGCTAATAGTATTAAGAGAATGGAAAAACAACACTTTTTTTTTCCTTCCTGACATCTTTACCTCAAGGGTTAATAGTTATACAAGTTACTAGGTTCCACACTACTCACAAAATCAGACAAGCCCAGAGGGATGGCTGGTAGGCCCTTCCTTCTGGTCAATTGGCCAAGATACTTGCTTTGGAACAGGTATATTGGTAAATCTTCTGGAATTTAAAGTATTGAAACTTTTTGATTTGGTTCCAGGTAGAGTCCTTATTTTAGATGTCCTAATACAAAATATACTTTTCCATCTTATTAAGTAATATGCTCCACAAATAAAATCAAATAATATAAAGCTTCTACCTTACATACAGCCTTACCTACATACTTCAAAAAATATTATATTCACAGGTGACTTCAATTGTGGTCTCAGTTTGCAAGATAAAAGTGTGCAGGCTAAAACCAAAAAATCTTTTGTGATTCACAAGCTCTACAAACAATGCTTCACACTGCACACCTGCATGATGCATACTTAGAATTTACAAAACAACATACTCCTACCTTTCAGAAAGGTGCATTGACCACCAGGATTGATTTTATATTTATATCCTAAACCCTGCCCATTGCATCAGCCCAGGTCTCCATTGTAGCTTTCTCTGACCATAGAATAGTGTTTGTTTCCTTGGGTAAAGACCCTTCCTTCTCCAAAGGCCCTGGATTATGGAAACTTAATACTGCTTTTCTTTCTGATATTTCTACAACAGGCTAGTCCAGCCTTTAGTGGCCCAAAAATCAGTTTTGATTTGCTGCGATTCTCCTATTACTTGGTGGGAAGACACCAAGATAGACTTAATTTTCTAAAAAAGTATAGTAAAGCTAAAAGTAACACTTCATATTTAACCTACCTCCTGCAAAGGAACCATCTACAAAACTTATTTACCATGTCTGAAATTACGGGCCAAAGCCTTTGCAGGCAGATAACACTTGTACAGAAAGAAATGCTATCATTTCTCAAACAAAAAGCAGGACAACCATATCATCAGCAAAAGTTGTGTACCCAGGGTACTGCACAGGTGATTTGCTCCTTTGAATATAATTCTTGTTGTGTGGAGAAAAAAAACTATGTTCAGTCTAACTGATAAGTCCGGCATACAACACACCTCTCAAGAAGGAATTCTGAGGTTAGTTACTAGTTATGCTAATTCTTTTTTTTCTTTGATTACGACAGATAGTAGTGGGTTTCCAAATTACCTTCAGGACATTCTGATACAAGAACCTCCCCCCCCTCCATATTCTTACTGGAATTAGTCAACCTGTTTTTCCAAAGGAAGTGGTAGAGTGTATACACCAGCTAAAAAATAATAATAATACCACACCTGGGCCTGAAGGCCTACCCAATAAACTATATAAAATGTTGGGTGAACATCAAGGCCCAGAAATTGCTACTGTCTATAATGATATGTTATACTCCAGGAATATTCCGCTTAACTTTAATAAAGGAACATTAATATTTTTACATCAAAAAGGTGAGAAAACAGATTTAAATAACTGGAGACCAATCTGTATGCTTAACACTGACTGTAAACTATTAACCAAAATATTGACTAAACATTTACTTCCACTAGCAGAATTAGTTATCTCATCTGGACAGACCTGTTCTATTCCACAGAGGAAAATTCAAGACCAGTTCATTTTGGTCCTAGAAATAACCCAGAGTTCTTCCACAGCTTGTTCAGAGTATATTGTTTCCCTTGACCAAAAGAAGGCATTTGACTCCATTAGCCATGACTTCCTAGGGACAGTATTACAACATTAAAGGGTACCTCCTATAGTAGTAGGTTGGATTAAATCACTCTACAGAACAGCCACAGTGGTCCCAGTAGTAACAATCTTCCGGAATACCAGCTTACATGAGGGACTTCCATTGGCTGTCCTGCCATGAGAGAATCAATGTTAAGAGTAACTATAAACACAAACAGCTTCAATACAGAATTTGTGGAAGACGTCAATGTATTAACACATTGGAAACTATTGGACATTTGTTCTTTGAGTGTTCATTTATAAAAGGGTTTTGGGCTTATTTAGCAAAACAATGGCAGGAACCTTTGTATGCTACCATTGCTTACACTAATTTGATTCATGGAGCAGTTACTTCTCCTTGGAGGAAAAGGAATTTAAGTACTTTACATTTGGTTTTCACTGTAATCAAGTGGAACATTTCGATGGCTAGATGTCTGTAGTTCCTACAACAAAAGGAAAGTTCGTATATAAAATTATCCAAAACATTCAGACGGGACATTTTCAAAATATATGCTTCTGTATACAAAAAATTGTCTGCTGTAGAACTTTTAGAATTATGGAAAGGTTTTCCCTGGGTAACAGACTCAGATGTTCCTATTACATGAAGTAATGCAGACTGATGCATAGACCATGCATATAAAATTGTATAATTTACTTGTTTTCTCTTTTTTTTTTTACGATATACACAGTTGTTTGTTTTCCTTCCCTTGTTCATGTAATCACCCTTTAAGTTCTTTTTGTTATTAGTTTTGTTGGATGTACAATGGAGTTTGCCCTTTAAGGGGCAGGCCAAGTTGTCCTGGTACACCCCTTCCCTCCATCGGAAGATGGTGTGCTCAGAAGGGAAGGGGGGAAAAGGGAAGGGGAGGGGCAGGAAACTGAACAATAGGTAGGCAACAGGAAGGGGAGGGGCTAATTGAGGTACATAATGGGCAGCACAGGAGTGGTTCAGCCACTTTTGCTGATGTTTTGATCTACATTGAACTGCAGCACGTCAGATTGGCAGAGGTTTGTGCACTAGCATAAAGCAGGTAAGGAAAGGCAACTATGGTTAATCAGCAATGATGTTTTAAAATGATTAAATAGATAAAGAATGGTAGCACCATTTTAATGCCTTTATAGGCTAGCAATAAGAATTTGTTTCGAGTTCGCTCAGGACTAGGGTAGAATTTGCAAGAAACGCTGATGTGTGCTAGATTTATGATCCTGCATGGGTATGATTTAATTGGACTCTGACGTTGTTTTTCATTGAATGTTCTCCTTTGGTTGGGGGGGGGAATGTACAAGTATGCCACAGGGAACCAGGCTTGATGAAATTGTTATTTGGATGCTCCTTTTGGGCTCTGTGTTCATAGTTTTGTGGCGCTGGGTGGAGAAGCGCTAGGATATGCTGAAGGGAACTTGGTGGTAGAATCTGGTAGGGGGATTGCCCATGTAGAAAGTGTTATAGCCATTGATGTGTTTTAAGGGCAGAATTGACAAAGTTCACCAGAATTCCCAAGAAATGCGAGTCGGAAATAGGAGGGCAGGCAGGGCCGTGGACTGGTATCTCTGCATTGCGTGTGGGGTGTTTCAGAGCAAGCAGGTGAGCTTAAAATGTGTAGCAACAAAATGGAAAAGCTTTAGGCTAAAGTGGCTTTGCCACGGCCTAGTTAAACACAATATGGCGTGGTAGGAGCACACAAAACACACCGCTCTGCGAGAAGGCCTGTGCGGCAGATGGGAGCATGCTGGATGGGACCTAGGCCCACTCACCAAATTCAGGCAGCAGATTGCGCTGCTGGATCCTCCCAATGGCCTCACATGCAGCTGGTACCATGCTGGTTTGCTAGAAAAATGAGTTGGGGGCCTGTAGTGAGAAGTCTATGCTAAAGGCCCAGCATGGAGCCGGCGGCCAGCCACGTGGTGTGATGTCACATGCCAGAAAAAGCAGGCCGCGAGAACCAAAATGTGTTTGCAGTTTTATTTTAGAAGGGACAGTAGCAGCTGAAGCCAAAAGAGGGCTCTACACTAAGGCACCGGGCCTACAGGCCAAGACTTGGCCGGATGATGCCATTCGGCCACATGGCGTGACGTCACATGCCAAAGAAGGGCAGAAACCAAAAAGGACAAATGGAAGGAACGATGTGGGGAGGTCAGAAGCTGGGTGGGCTGATGGGGGGTGAGAGGCATAAAGGCAGCAACAGCTGAAGCCAAAAGAGGGCTATACACAAAGGCATCAGACCTACAAGGCAAGGCCTGGCTGGATGATGGCGTCCGGCCATGCAGCATGATGTCACATGCTAAGAGCGGCAGGCCACACAGGATCGAATGGAAGGAAGGACAGGGTGAAATCAGAAGCTCAGTGACCTGAGGGGAGGCAAAAGGCATAACAGGCAGCAGTGGGAAAGGGTTTTCACTGACTTTTAGCCTGTTTTTGTGCTACAGGGTGAGCGCTATGCTACAGCAGGGGGAGGAGAGAACTCATGGGTGCAGGAATGAGGGGGAGAGGCAGGCTGGAGATCTGGGAAGAGGGTCTGGTCACATGGTTTGACGTCACATGCCAGGAATTTCCAGGGATGGAAAGGGGCGACAGGGAAGGGACGGACGGGGGTGCAGTTTAAAAAATAAATAATGGTCACAGATTGAGGGATCAGTGGAATGAAGGAATCAGGCAGGGGACAGATGCTCAAAGGCAGCGAGAGAATGCCAGAGGCCCCCAAAAAGGTTTTGCAGGAGGCCTAGGCATCGAGGGGGATATAAAAAAAAAAGGGGGGGGAGCGGGCCTGACCATACGAGGAAATGCTGGCAATAGAGTTTTAATAATGATAATTTTGTCAGTTGTCTTTACAGTTTGCAAGAAGCGAGGAACACGGCACCAGTGAAGAACAGACCTTCGAAAGAGGACGCCTATAGAGCTGTAGTGGAGTTGGCAGAAAAAAGCAATAGCATGTGGGATACGGTGGAAGGGGAGGAACCAGGGAGATCCAGGGAGAAAAGAAAAGTGGGGAAGGGCAAAGGGAGCAGAGGGAAACGGCCGGCTGAGAGGCCACACAGCCCAACCAGGGTACACCCACCGATAGTGGTACCTCCCAGGGTGGCTAGTCCAGTATCTTTGCAGCCTGTTGACCCGGTACCATCAGTACCTCCCCAGGACCAGGTAGTGCTTCCCCTAGTGGAGTCCAGACCGGATCCCCTGTGCACAGTGGTTCCTCCGCAGCCACCAGTAGTGCAACCAGCCCTTCAACCACAGGGGAACACACTTCGGCATCAGAAGTATAGCAGGCAACAAGGAACGGACAAGGCCACAGGTAATGCACCCGGTTCTGTGGGTGAGAGCATCAGAGTATATCAGCCAAATTATTTCGGCACTCGGGACAGGGGGTTTGGGTCAGATGGAGTCAGCGCTGGCGGAGATTAGGTCAGACAAAGAGGTGATGAAGGAAAGCAAAAGAGGAGCAGAGAAAGAAGGAAAAGGGAAAAGGAAGATAGGAGCTCTTGGGATGAGAGTAGGTGAGCACGTCCCACTTGCCACAAAAGAGAAAATATGGAAAGGAGAGTATGTGGATATTTTCACATTGGTGAGCCAGGAAGTGGCAGAGAAATATGAGGAAATGGAGAATACAGGGAAGAGTGAAATGGCAGCAGCAGTAGTATTGTTGGGTAAGAAGGAGGAGGATAAATTTACAAAAGGGAAGACGTGGGATGGATGGTTTGTAGGCTTCACCACATTCTCAGCCATAGCACTGGAGAAGAAGCCAGAATTGGGCATCCCCCTCATCACGTACTCCCTGATAATTAGGTGGGCGAAGGCAAAAGGGGGAGTGGGGTGGAGAAACTATGGCAAATTATTTCGGCAAAGAATAGCGACATATGGAGATGTAAGATGGGACACGAAGCAATTAGATTTGTGGACAGACTATGTAACCATCAGTCCACACCAGAAGGAGAGATGGAGAGGAAAGGAAAGATGACCCAGAGGTGTTGCTGGGGGTACAATAGGGCCTTTTGTTCCTGGCCACAATGCCACTTTCGGCATGTATGCTCAAAATGTGGGGGAACGCATCCAGCGAGCAGATGCAGAACAACATGGGTACAGGGAGCCCAAGGGTCGGGGGTGCAAGAAGCAGGCCAGCAGCTTTTTTGAGAGGGCTAGGGGTATAAGGGACAGGCATGGAGTAAAGGGGGGAGAGGCAAGAGGCATGCAGGGAGAGGGAGTCAGAATTACTGACCAGCAAGGCCAGACAATGAGTAATGGGGGGGGCTTTGGTGGAGGAGAAGGGAAAACGGCAAGGGAGCAATTTAAAGAAGCAAGAACGCCCATCAAGATAGAGGCATGGAAGGATTGGTTGGAAAGATACCCAAATAGACAAGTGGCAGAGATGATTGGGAAAGGTTTTCACACAGGTTTTTCATTGCAGTGTGAGGGCCCGAGGCAAACGAGAGAGGCAAACAACCTGGGTTTGGTAAAAGTCTCCACCCCCCTGGGGAGCTGGAGGATTGCGGAAAAAGGCCGACTGGTAAAGTGCAGACCAGGGGAAAACAGAATCCCCATGAGAACACGAGCAGGGGAAATGGAAGTATAGGGAAAGGGTGGAAGGTAGTCCTGCTAAATGCCAGGAGCTTGGGCAATAAAATGCCTGAGCTCCAGGCGATGCTAACTGAGGGAGCAGTGGATGTGGCAGTGGTCACTGGGACCTGGGCCACTGCAGGACATGACTGGGACCTGAACCTGGAGGTTACTCTATGTTCAGGAGGGACAGGGGAGGGAAGGGAGGAGGGTAGCAATGATAGTCAAAACTGCATTGGCATAGGGGAGTAGAGGAGGTGGAGGGAACCGGAGGCGATTTGGGTCACCTTGATAACAAGAGGGGGCAAGAGAGTGAAAATAGGAGTAGTGTATATACCCCCTGCCCTGGTGGAGGAGCTGGAGGAGAGTCTGGTGGCAGATGTTGGAAGACACTGCAGACTGGGCAGAGGAACAGTGGTGGTGGTGTTGGGGGACTTAATCATGCCAGGAACAGACTGGGAGACTATGACATCCTCTGTGACCAGGGAACAGAGGTTGTTGGATGCCTTTCAAGATGCGTTCCTAACTCAGCAGGTGGGGGAACCGACCAGGGAGGTGCGGGTACTGGATGTGGTCCTGGCAGACACTGACCAGATTAGGCAGGAGGTAAGGGGACCCATTAGGGAGTGACCATGCCACGGTCTGGTTCTGCCTGGACCTAGGAGGGCTAGAAGGCTGCACAAAGATGGAGGTAACTGATTTCAGGGGGACGGATTTTAAGGAAATGGGAAGGATCCTTAAGGAGCATTTGGATGTGATTGGGTCAGACATGGATGCTGATAGTAGGTGGGAAATCATCAGGAGAGGGGTGAAGGTTGCTACCAGCACCTGTGCAAGAGTAAGACGTAAATGCGGTAGGGCCCGAAAACCCTGCTGGTGGACCAGGGTGGTCCAGGTGGTGGTGAGGGGAAAGAAGGCAGCCTATAAGCAATTCAAGTGCTCAAGGAGTGAAAGGGATTAAGGGGAGTATAAGCTGATGGCTAGAAGGGCCACTAGGGTGGTGAGGGCGGCTAAGGCAAGGCAGGAGCAGAACCTGGACAGGGAAATTAGGAGAGGGAACAAGGGGTTCTTTAGATACATTGGGGAAAAACGAAGGGTGAAGGGGCAGATTAGTAGGATTAAATCAGGGGAGAGATGGGCACATGACCCAGGGAGCAGGCTGAGGTACTAAATGAGTACTTCACCTCAGTTTTCCTCAGGAAAATGGGGTGCTGCATCATACATGGGAGAGACAGAGATACTGAGGAGGGGGACCCTTACCGATGGCGGGTCTGGGGAGAGGGAGGCATCACTGGCAGGAGGGGAGGGCTAAGCAGGGAGAAGAGGTACCAGAAGTGAAATCACAGCAGAGAGAGTGAGGAAGCCTCAGCTCCTTTAAGATGGAGAAAGCACTGGGCTGGATAAATTACATCCCAGAGTGCTGAAGGAACTTGTGGATGTCCTGGCGAAACCCCTGGTGGAGCTTTTCACCATCTCTCTGAGGGCAGGGTGGGTGCCCCAGGACTGGAAGATGGCCCATATAGTGCCTATCCACAAGGGGGGATCAAGGGAGGTGGCAGGAAACTACAGGCCTGTCAGCTTGACATCGGTGGTGGGCAAGGTGATGGAAGGCATTGTCAAGGAGAGGCTAGGGGGGATCTGGAAAAGTCAGGGTGCCTGGATGATAGACAGCATGGATTCATCCCGGAGAAATTGTGTCAGACAAACCTTGTGGAGTTCTATGACTGGGTGATGAGTGCCTTGGACCTGGGTAGACCAGTGGATGTCCTCTTTCTAGACTTCAGTAAGGCATTTGACTCTGTTCCTCACGTGGGCCTGTTGGATATGCTGGGATAAATGGGGGTGGGGAACCAGATGATCAGATGGATAGGCAATTGGCTCCAGGACTGGACCCAGAGGGTCGTAGTTGGTGGGATAGTCTCATCCCCAAGGAGGGTCATTAGTGGGGTCCCACAGGGATCAGTTCTTGGGCCCCTCCTGTTCAATGCCTACGTCTCTGACATAAGGACAGGAATCAGGAGTGAGAAGAGTCTCTCTGCGGATGACTCAAAACTGGGAGTGGTGGTGGATGGGGAGGAGGGGAGGGTGGCCCTACAGGGGGACCTGGAGGCTCTGAAAAGATGGTCTAGAAAGTGGAAGCTGAGGTTCAATGCAGGGAAATGCAAGTACTCCACCTGGGGGCCAAAAACCCGGGCCAAGTGTACACCCTGGGGGGGATGCTACAAGTCTCGATGGCTGAGAGGGACCTGGGGGTGGTGGTGGATGTCAAGATGAACAACTCTGAGACTTGTAGGAGGGCAGCAGCCAAGGCCAACAGGATGCTGGGCTGCATCGCTAGGGCGATCACCTCCAGAAGGAGAGAAGTGATACTCCCTCAGTATAACTGCTTGGTGAGGCCGCAACTTGAGTACTGCATGCAGTTTTGGAGGCCACACTTAAAGAGGGACATTAAACTCCTGGAGAGGGTCCAGAGGAGGGCAACCAAAATGATTTGGGGCTTGGGGGACAGGACTTATGAGGAGGCTCAAGAGCTAAATATGCACATTGGAAGAGAGAAGGGACCGGGGGACATGATAGAGGTCTTCAGGTACATGAAGAGGGTAAATGGGGAGGAACAGTCAGGTGCTTCAAAGGAAGGAGGAGGGAGCCACTAGAGGGCATGGGTGGAAGCTGGAGGCGAAGATTCAGGGGAGAAAGGAGGAGGTGCTACTTCACTGAGAGGGTGGTGGAGCCATGGAATGCGCTGCCTAGGGGGCTAGTGGAGGCAGAGATGGTGGAGGGGTTCAAGAGGGGGTGGGACAGGTGCAGGGGAAGGGTTCTGGAAGCAAAATCCAATGCAGCAAGAATATCCGGAACTGGGAAGGGAGAAGCCAGAGAAGGAGAGGGGGTCAGTAAGGTCAGCACCCAGGGTGGGGGCTGACCAAACGAGCAGACACGAAAGACCATTAGGCCTATTCTGCTGGCATTTTAGTATGTTAGTAAAAGGGAAGGAAGAGATTTTAAGACAAAAATAGAGAAAGAAAAGGCAGTGGGTAGAGTATAAGGGCCATATGATAGCTCCCATTGCAGAATATGAGGATTTCTCCATTGGGTTTGGTCCCTAAAAAAACAGCAGGAAGAATATAGGGTGATTCACCACCTTTTCTTTCCGGAAGGGGATTCGGTGACTGATTTTATCAGGGAAGAATATAGTAAAGTGACATATGCCACATTAGAAGAAGCAGTCCGGATCATCCAAGCAACTGCTGATGCGTGGATGGCAAAAACAGATATAGAGTCCACCTTCAGGTTGCTTCTGGTTAGGAGTGAAGACTGGGACTTGTTGGGGTTTATAATTGGGGGACAGTACTATTTTGACAAAGCCATGACCATGGGGTGTTCCATAGCATGTGCGACATTTGAGGCATTTAGCACCTGCCTACAGTGCATATTTCAAGAAAGTACTGGTTACAAAATGGTCATTCACTATTTTGATGCTTTCCTTTTAATAGGCAATGGGAAGAGAGAGAGAGAGACAGAAAATATGTTGGCCTGCTTTCAAGAGCTGTGCAGAGAATTAGGGGTTCCTTTGGCATTGGAAAAAACAGAAGGACCCAGTGAGATGCTAGAATTCCTAGGTATAGAGATAGATGCCCTGGAGGAAGTGTTTAGGCTGCCAGACAAAAAAGTATTGAAGCTGAAGGAGCTGATTCATATACATACAAGTAGAAGAAGAGTACAACTAAAACAGGTACAACATGTATTGGGACACCTGAACTTTGCGTGCAGGGCTATTGGACCAGGGAGGGCTTTGATCAAAAGGTTAGCAAGGGCTACAGCTGGGGTAACCAGACCACACCACTGGGTAGATATGACAAAGGGAGTCAAGGACGATTTTAAGGTTTGGGAGGAATTCCTCAGCACCTATAATGGCTGCTCCTTCTGGCAGGAGGAATGGGTTTATAACATGGACCTGGATCACTACACAGATGCAGCTGAGGGCCTAGGTATGAGGGGCTATTTGAGGGGCAGACGGTTCACAGAACCATGGCCTACACACCAGGTGAAGGACGGAAAGGTAAAAGACTTAACATTGTTGGAGATCATGCCTATTTGGGCCTGTTCCTTGGTTTGGGGGGAAGAGTTGCAGAATCAGAAGGTGACATTCTGGTGTGACAATAAGGCAGTGGTAGAGGTTTTAAATAACAAAGGAGCCAGGTCAGAAACGGTCATGCAGGTCTTGCGACAGTTGGTGCTGAGGGCCTTGAAATTGAACATGTCATTCAGAGCCAAGCATATAGAAGGGGTACACAATACCCAGGCTCACAGCCTTTCCCGTCTGCAGCTGGATCACTTCTGGAGGCTGGCACCAACAGCAGAGGAACAAAAAAACACCCATACCAACAAACATCTGGGATGTTGGCAAGAGGGAGCAGAACTGTTGTTTCACAGCTCATGGGCACCATGGACTCTGAAGGCCTATGAGGGGGCCTGGCTGGTGTTTCAAACATTCAGGGCAACACACCACATGGAGGTAAGTAGACCACTCACAGAAGAACAGCTAGGGAAGTTCACAGTAGAGCAAAGGCAGAGATGAACAGCCCACACCCAATGGGGGTCTATTTGGCAGGGATTAGTGTAGTTTGCAGCCTGAAGGGTTGGAAGGACCCAACGAAGTCAATGTTCATTAGAAGAATGATGCAAGGGTGGGGTAGGTTAAAACAGAGAGTTACGGATAGTAGAAGACCAATAGGGGAGCAGTGGCTTGCAAAACTAAAAGGAGTTCTACCAGCAATCTGCAGATTGAAAGCTGAGGCTCAGCTATTCCACACAATCTATGTGGGAATGTTTGCAGGGGCCATGAGAGTCAGTGAGGCTGTGGGACATGGCAGTAGGGATGACAAAGAGGGATTAGAATGGGAAGATATAAGCTGGGGGATGCATGAGATTCGAATCATGATTAAGAGGTCAAAGACAGATCAAGTGGGGCAGGGTAGTACAGTAACCCTGAAGGCTCATGCAGATGACACAGTGTGCCCAGTAAAAGCTTTGTGGGCTTATGCCGCAGAGCATGGGAATAGGACAGGTAGATTATTTCTACATGGAGATGGAAAGGAGGTCACAAGTTATCAAGTCATGACCATGCTCAAAAAAGGCATGCAATTCCTCGGGGAGGATCCTGGCAATTACTCATCTCACTCTTTACGGATAGGGGCTGCTTCGGAGTGGGCAGCAGCAGGTGATACAGTGGCTAATATGTTGGAGAAAGGCTCTGGCAGTCTGCCAGTTACAAGAGATACATTCAAGCACTGCAGTATGGAGACTAACGTATCACCTGTGTTTTGTTTTACAGATACAGAGCCACATTGGGGGGGCATAGAAGTGAGATATGGAGACAGAGCTAAGAGCATATATAAGATATTTATTTTGCTTCAATCCTATAGGAAGAGGGAGGATCACGGAAGTATGGATCTGCGGTCACTCCAACATTTACTGGGTGGAAAAGAGAGCTGAGAAAAAGGCTGGGGGAAAACAGCTATACCATGATGTGAGAAAATGTAGGTTGGTCTGGCGTGGGATCCGTGGGATAAGATGGGCAAAACTGCTTCCTACCCTGCAAGAAATGAAGGAGCGGTGACCCATTCCAGACCTAATTATTGTACCTCTAGGGGTTAATGACATTGGGGGAAAACCATGAGTGGATACATACATGCAGGTAAAAAGGGATTTAGAAAAAATACAGCAGTGGTGGCCAAGGGTATGCCTCGCCTGGTCAGATATGATCCCAGGGAGGGTATGGAGACATGAACACAGTCATAGAGCAGAAGATAGGCTAGGACAAAGATGAATAGAAGGGTAGGAGCACTGATAAGGAAAATGGGGGGGGCACGTAATACTGCTGGGCGTGGAAGAATGGGTGGAGGATTTCTACAGGTCAGATGGCATGCACCTGTCAGATCTAGACATAGATATGTTTAATACAGAAACTATGGGTTTTATAGAAGCATGGAGGAGACATGCAGAAAATGGTACATAAAAAAAAGAGAAGGAAAAGAGAGGAGGTCTCCTGAGTGGTGGGGGAACAATATCCTAAATTGAGGGAAAAGCCAGTCATCCAACGCAAGCTGGAGATTGGCTAATGGGGAAAAAGGGGGGTGAAGGAGGGGAGGGGAGGGGGAAAGAAAAAGGAATAGGATGAAAAGAAGAAGAAGCTGAAGGAGGAAAAGCGGTCTTGGTTCTCACTGTTACCTAACAGAAAAAGAGAACAAAACGGCACCCAGGTTTTCACCTGGGGGAGCGAGAAGACGAAGAAAGAGGGGATAATCAGAGATTGATATATGGATGTAATAAAAATACAATGGTGAAATATACTATAATAAAAGATGATGAGATGGAAAATGGAATTATGGTATATAATTAATTAATTGCCAGTCTGAGCACAACAACATACAATGGTCTTTGTCTTTTGTGAGGGAAAGGGGGGAATCCGGGACAATGAAGTTTGCCCTTTAAGGGGCAGACCAAGTTGTTCTGGTGCACCCCTTCCCTCCATCGGAAGATGGTGTGCTCAGAAGGGAAGGGGGGACAGGAAGGGAAGGGGCAGGAAAACAGAACAATAGGTAGGCAATAGGAAGAGAAGGGGCAAATGGAGGTACATAATGGGCAGCACAGAAGTGGTTCAGCCACTTTTGCTGAAGTTGATCCCTCCCACCCACCCTAAAAATATAAAACATGAGGAGAAGGCAGTCGAAAGGGCTGTATGGGGTTCTTTCAAAGGTGGATGACAGAATTGTCCGGTAGGACAGTTATGGACTGCCAAAGGTGGATGGCAGAGAGAAAAGGGGAAAAGGGGGAGGGAGGGGAAAGAAAAGGAATAGGATGAAAAGGAAGAAGCTGAAGGAGGAAAAGCGGTCTCAGTTCTCACCGTTACCTAACAGAAAAAGAGAACAAGAAGGCACCCAGGTTTTCACCTGGGGGAGCGAGAAAACGAAGAAAGAGGGATGATCAGAGATTGATATATGGATGTAATAAAAATACAATGGTGAAAGATACTATAATAAAAGATGATGAGATGGAAAATGTAATTATAATATATAATAAATTAATTGCCAGTCTGAGCACAACAACATACAATGGTCTTTGTCTTTTGTGAGGGTAAAGGGGTGAATCCGGGCCAATGATTTCTTGTTAATAAACTTTCCCCTACTCTTTTCAAGAAGTGCCATGGGATCTTTAACATCCACCTGAACTACCACCAGAACAGGCAGATGGGACCTCAGTTTAATGCCTGATCCAAAAGACAGCACTGCAGGAGTGTAGCACCCCCCCCATACTGCACTACAGTGTCAGTACTGGGATTTAACCCAAGTGCCTGGTGTGGGAATAGAACCCACAGCCTTCTAATCTCCTGGTCTCAGAGGTGAGTGTGTTACCTGCTGAACCACTGGCACTAATATCAGCTTAAAGTAACACCACCACAGTAAGACTCCCCCTCCTTAGATGTTAGAATAAGGATGTCCAAAAAAAGACAGTATTAAGAAAACCCTAGGTTAAAATAAAAAAAATACAGTAAACTCATCCCTTTCTCAAGTCTGTTGCACAACATCACCTTTCTTATGTCTCATTAATCTGTCTTTCCTGCAGGATGGCCACCTGTATGAGGTTAATCTTTACTTTTCTATCTATGTATCTTCTTTCCCCCTTTTCCTGGTGGTATGCAACATATTGTTAGGAATCTTAAGAGCTTGTTATGGAATTGAAAAGAGGGCATGCTGTCCTATATTCCAAAAGAGAAGCCCTTGCACAAGACTTTATTCTGTACATGCAAAAAGCATCCAGGCACCACAGTGATTGTAGGGGTAGACCTGTGAGGCACTCCAGGTCATCTAGAGTTTGGTTTAAACTTGTTCAGGGCTTCACTGCAAGAAAGACAAGGGCTTTGTACTGAGTGAATAGTTGTGCTTGGCTCAGTAAATTTTAATAAGGTGAGAGCATGGCTGCTGCAAAAAAGGCATATTTAAAAGCAAGCTTCACCTACGCAATACCTCAGGTGTAAGCATTAACAAAACAGAATAAAATAAAGTACATACATGAATGTAAGTGCATAAAGGAGGTGGTCAAAGAGAAACTGCTTACTAAAGATATAAGGTATATGTTAAAGAAGGAAGGTATGGGGCATTTCAGTGCCTTGGTAATCATTTTGCCTGCTTTTCCTTGTTTCTTTACATGTCTCATCAACTTTAAACTCTTTGTTCCTGCCTCATTGTTTAAGAAGTGTAGCTGTGTACTAGGACTACCAGAATTTGCATAGCATCCTACTGTGCAGAGAGAACGCTTGTCCTGCAATCAGGACCCTCTCTCTTCTATTGTCAAACACCACCAGGCCACCAACGGACAAAGCCCTGTACTAGCCAGACTGGGCCATGAATTTCAAATCGGACGACTCCTGCCACACAGCCAGTCATTACTCTTCCCTTCCCCTTTCTCTTTTTAGCCAAACTGCCCTAATGGTCCTCTGCTGTGGTCCTCACACTAAGTGCCACAGTGTAAAGGATGTCAAACTATGGGTGTCAGCTGTGGGAGTTGGCCATCAGTCAGCCACACTAACCCCCCCCCCCATTTCACTCTCAGTATCTAGACAAGGTCAGTTCTTTGCACTGGACTCTTGCAAGTGCTAGTACTATTACCACTACTGCCTCCTCTGTTACTAAGTAGATTTGTGTGACACATTCAATCAGTTTATTGTTACATTATTATATCAACTATCTGTTGCAATATTATTAGCCTACATTCTAGATGTCTACCTTTAACTCTGTTGACATGTCCTACATTGCTTATGTATTGCATCTCTCATGACTATCTTGATTTATTGAGCATCATTTTTGTTTGGCCAATGTAGTTCTGGCCAGAGGGGCAGGACAACATATATACAGTCCCTTCCATTAAACAATTGATGACGTTCTTGATCCTATATATTTTGCTGCTCCTGAGGTATTGAAAGCTGTTTGTGGTGTTGGTATTTGAGCAGTATGAACAATGCCCACATCAGTAGTTATCTTTTGCATGAGGTGGTAGCCATGTATTTTGGACCATTTCAATAGGTGATAATGTTTTGACCAGTCTTTAAGGTTTCTTCCATTTCTGTAGGAAACAAAGGGGGTTTGGCAGTGCATGCTTTCAGTTTTGGTTCATTCTTTAGTATACAGTGTACCAATGTCGTTTTACTCCTTCACTTGTAATCCATAATGAACCATGAAACATTACGAAGTGTGTTGATTGCATGATTTACTCTTTCCACAACTAGTTTTGGATATTTTTTCTGTAGAAACATGTTGGCCATTACAATTGTGCATTCTTCAAATTGCGTGTTGGTGCTGCAGTTTCCTATTATCTTAGAAAATGTCCAATTGGGATGTTTTCGATTCAGTTCTTTGGGTGAGGGCTGTCAGCCCTCAGAAGTGTGTTCCTGTCCATCGGTTTAGTGTAGCTCTTTGTCCTTATTTGGGTTCCACTTATTGTTAGTTCCCACTCCAGGAAGTGCACTGTTTTACTGCAGCTTTCAAAGGTAAATTTGAGGCGACCACTACTGCTATTGAGGTATTCTATAAATTTGTTTAGTTCACTAATACATAGAAGTAAGCAGTCATGGATGTACCTTTTCCAAAGTTTATTTCTGAGAAGAATTTATTATTGGTTTTGTTGCAAACTGTTATCTCTTCCCACAATCCTACATACTGTATAATCCTGCAAAGTTAGAAGCAAATGTGGTGCCCACTGCAGTCTCTTTGATTTCAACAAAATATTTATTGTTGTATAGGAAGAAGTTCCCTTTGAGTATACATTCTGCCAAATCTACTATGAAACCATTAGGTGACAGGACTTTGTTTGTTGTTTTGTTGAGGTGCTTATTCATTGCCTGTAACCCACCCTTGTGGAGTATGTTAATATAAAGTACATTAATGTCTATTGTAGCCAGAATAGTTTGTTCAGACATTTTGATGTCCAAGAGGCTATTAATTATGTCATTAGTATCTTTAAGAAATGAAAGCAATACTACTGTACATTTCCTAATAAAGAAGCCCTTGTATTGGGGCTCTTTCTCTGTTAGTGTTCCTATATGTGAAGCAATCGGCCTGTCTGAAGGCATTGATGCGTTTTTATGTATTTTTGGTAACAATTAAATGACAGGATTTCTGGAATGTCTGACTTCTAAGAATTCCCTCTCTTTTTTTGTGACCCAGTTGTTTGCATTTGCATGATCAATGCGTGTGTTAAGATGTCTCAGGAGCGTAGGTGCCAGATCCATATCAAGTTTTTTTATAAAAGGCCTCATCATTAAGTTGTCTTTCCATTTCAATTTCATAGTTCTTGAACCCTATCTGACATGAACTCATCATCATCAAGCCTCCAGGCTGGGGGTTTCTGGATTCTAAGGCCCTGTGGAATCCACTTGTCATGCCAGTATTGTGGCAAGAAAATAGCTTGCATTTTAAAACAAAAAAAAGGCAAATAATTGGATCACAAAAAGAGAGGGAATTTTAAGAAGTCAGACATCCCAGAAAGCCTGTCATTTACCCATTACCAAAAATCCATAAAAAAGTATTGATGCCTCCAGGCAGACCAATCATTTTGAGCACAGGAGGATTAACATAGAAAGTACCTCAATATGTGAACTTTTTCATCAAGAAATGTATAGTAACATTGCCTTAATTTCTTAAAGACACTAATGATGTAATTGATTGTCTCTTGAACATCCAAGTGTTTGAAAATATTGTTCTGGCTACAGTAGACATTGAGGCACTCAATACCTGCATGCCCCATGAAGGCGGGTTACAAGCAGTGAGTAAGAACCTCAATAAAACACCAAACAATGTCCTGCCTCCTAATGGTTTCATACTGGAGTTGATAGAATTTGTACTTAAAGGGAACTTCTTCCTGTACAACAATAAACATTTTGCCCAAATCAAAATGACTTCAGTGGGCACCAAAGGAGGAGGTAAAACAGTCCAGATATGGTTCTTAGAGCACTTAGGTATCAAAGCATGGCAGTGGACTTTGAAATTGAAAGGACACACCAGACTGTTCCATCTCCTGAGCCAGGACGCAGACCGTGACACTACTTAATTAAATACTTCAGGTTTCCAGATAAGGAAAAAATGATGAATGCCACATGGACCCATCACAGTGGAGGGGGGCTGTGTATCTGTATTTCAAGACTACTGAAGAGATCTCCAGAGGCTGCACCGAAAGTTTGCAGGAGTAAAGACTTCACTTCATCAGAGAGGTTGGGACTTTACATTACTGTAACCCGCAAAACTGAAGGTTGTGAAACTGGGTTGCCCACCAAAGTACTTCACTAAGCCCCAGGATGCAGAACACTATGTGACTAGAGATGAGGCAGCCTCAGAGGACAGAACACAGAGCAGAGCCGGTGCCCAGGCTGAATGAAGGATTTACCCTAGGTCCAGTCAAACAATCCTGAACATTTTATAACTTTGTTGTCTAGGTAGTGATGGTGGCTTGGACACTTATGACTGTTGCCCGCAGATTGCAAACCTTTCA
This sequence comes from Neoceratodus forsteri, assembly GCA_016271365.2. NCBI lineage: Eukaryota > Metazoa > Chordata > Ceratodontiformes > Ceratodontidae > Neoceratodus > Neoceratodus forsteri. The sequence goes on along the minus strand of CM057459.1, from coordinate 359,497,942 downwards.
CAACCTCAGACTACCTAACTCTGCAATGTACAGTACAGCCAAATGACTTATGTAAATATGGGTGATCAACCTACTTATTGATTTGTTCCTTAATGCATGAACTGCTGGGGTGAGACATTTAGAGGTCTGTGTCATGTTCTTAGCATTACTAAACAAATCTTTTATGCCACCTTTATTCACATGAGATAAAGATGGCCACCAAAAACATGCTTAATTGTTGTCTTCTAGGTGCTACATGGTGTGCCTTGTGGGCGTGCTCAATTCTGGTCCCTTTGGCAGTCTTTTAAAAAGCTGTCATTCAGTGAAATTGACACTGATAGAATGGCCCAGTCACAATGGAGACACTATACCAACCTCACACATACCCCTTCAGAAAATATGCATGCCTCTCTCCAAGTGGCACTGAGCGTGCTCATGCTCAGCAGTTTTGCTGCAGTTGTTTTCCTTGAACAATGCAGTCACATAATAGATAAATGAAAATGAAGGGCAGGAAGTGTGGATCTAAAGCTCAAACCTGGATATGCATGAATAACCATTTCACAAGATAAAACACCATTTGGAAAAATGTCTCTATGGCAGCGGTTTCTTTATACTTGTAAGCTCATGAAAAGGCATGTTAACTGCAGTGTGCCATTCAATAAGGGGCTGTTTCATGGTAACTCACCAATGCAGATAATATGAGTCCCCGTCTCAAGGGTGTTGTATGGCTGTAATAGGAAAAGCAACATATAAAGAATTAGGTTAGACTGCTTTAATAGCCTCTGGTGTTAGAGGGTCAGAGAGTGCCTTAGAGGGAATTGAAACATGGAAAAAGTGGTCTGCAAGGTGGGTGCGGAGCCTGAAGCAGTCTGTACTGGGCAGGTGTGTGCTTAAAGACTGTAATTATGCCAAATAAATGCTGCAAGACCGAAGGTGCGACTCAGGACAAATTAAATAAAAACTGAATGTTTCCTGTGTGACCATGTGAGATGTCTGAACTGGTGGCAACAAGGAGCGTATGCTGAACTTATCAACCTCTATGGGGAGGCACACATAACTCAACTCATCAATGGCGGTACTCCCCATTGAGCAACTCTTGCAATGCTATTTACTGTATAAATAAATAGGCATCTCTTAAAGAGCTGTAATTTCTCCTTTTGATTCTTTGCGTCTTCGACTGATGGATATATACTTGACCACGGCTGGGGCTGTGGGTAGCAATAAGTGACATTATGTCTTTCTGAGAGCAATGTACTAGACAGAACTATATATCACCTGCAATAAGCTCTTGCTAAAACATTACTCTTTTCTTAGATAAAACACTATTTAGTTGTGAATGTTAATGGTGGACTGAATAAGGGGACTGCAGAAGGGATGGAGGTGTTACATAGTCTAAATATATATACAATGGATCAGATATTCAAAAGGGTTGCGCCATGCACAACAGAGATGCACCAGCGCAAGTCTGAAAATGTGCCATTGTGCGATATTCAGCGGGAGGCAGCTGTGCCCCCCAAATCGCAATGCGCAAGAGTGCAATGGTAATGAATGCATGTGCGACTGAAGGGGGAGGAACCATGAATGAATGGCGCAGTGTGATATTCAACAGCATGCGCCATGCGCAATGGGGAGCAAATGGAAGTTGCACGATAGCGGAAATGATCCAAAATAAAAAGGAACAAGAGAGAGGTGCAAGAACGCTACAGGGAAGCCAGAGGTGGGAGTGAGCTGACAGCAACAAGGCAGAGGGTAGCAGTGAGCAGGACTGGACAGCAGCAGGACAGAGCACACTTGGAAACTACCAAGAACAGGACAGGAGTGGGGAGCCTGTGCCACTGTGCAGGAGTCAAAGGGAAGTGCCACAGTAGACTGAGGGCAGTGACAGTGGGCAGGACAGCCAAATCTTGAAGGTGTTTCCGGTGCAGGGGGAGTAGCATAAAGGACAGTGGGGGGAATGGGAATACAGCTGTCAGGGGGGGAACACAAGCCAGGGATATGGCCAGTGCCACCATTCAGATGGAGGCAGTAATGAGGGGTGTGAGAAGGCAGGCAGCAGGGGGGTGCAGCCCTCGTAGGGCTCTTCGGTGGTATGCCCCCAACAAGCGGTACCGAGCCCGCACCCACTTCGAGCATTACAGTGACATCGAGATAGTGGGCCAGTACCACCCGAACCAGGTGATCCTGAGGTGGCTCTGTGAGCTTTGCAGTGATGAGATGCAGGCTTCCGCTCTGTCAGTGGAGACAAAGGTGACAGCTGTCATGTGCCTGCTCGCCATGGGTACCTTCCAGAGACCAACAGGGGACACAACAGGCATAACCCAGTCAGCCGCATCACACCTACTCACACAATTCCTCAGCGCACTGCTGCCACATGCTGCAGAGTATATCCACTTCCCCAGCACACAAGCGGAGTGCACAGCACACATACAAGAGTTCCACAGGGTAGCACGTATGCCTGGCGTGCTCGGGGCCATTGACTGCACCCATGTGGCCATCCGCACGCCACCTGGCCCGGAAGGTGCTGCATACATTAATCGGAAGGGCTATGCAAGCATCAACTGCCAAGTGGTGTGTGATGCTAGGGGGCGCATAACCAATGTCTGTGCCACGCACCCTGGCGGGGCACATGATGCCTTCATCTGGCACCAGTCTGCACTGTGCCACAAGTTCAAGAGTGGGGACATCCCCACTGGCCACCTAGTGGGTGAGTATGCAAGTCACACAGAAAGACATGGATCTTGGGAGGGGTATAGTCAGAGGCGACATAGGTACTGGCCTAGATGGCAGGGTGATGCTGATCACCAAACTAATGTCCACCCTCTACACACAGGTGACAGTGGATATCCACTCCGTCCCTGGCTGCTCACACCATAACGGCAGCCCATGACCCTATCGCAGCAATGGTACAATGAAGCACATGCCACCACACGCAATGTCATAGAGCGGGTGTTCGGGATGCTGAAGGCACATTTCCGTTGCCTGGACACGTCTGGCGGTGCCCTACAGTACAGCCCCTCAAAGGCCTGCAGGCTATCCCTGGCCTGTTGCATCCTGCACAACATGGCCAATGACTGTGGGATAGCTGTAGAGGTTGAAGAGGGGGACAGCGATGGGGACGATGAGGACACTGGTGCAGATGGTGATGAGCAGCCCCCCCCTTGGTCTAAGGGACCGCCAACTGATCCGGATGTCACAGCTGCACCGGGACACCATCACAGAGGAGCACTTCAACCAACCCAGGTAAGTCATGGGGCCATGTGCAACCACCAATGGCAAGTGCACAACCCACAAACATGCATGGACAAACCCCAGGGGTGCATGTCGTAAAGGGAATTGGCTGAGCATGGAACCACACATGCTGTCAGGGATGGGCAAGGCCTAACACGGCACGCGGTCATGTACACACACACACACACACCCCCACAAGATATACACAAAGGGTAGGAGGCATGCCGACCCCAACAGCCACCCCTAGCCACACACACGTCTACAGACCACCACGCCCAGTGCCTGTCATTGTGCGTGTCTCAGATGCTGGGCACCATTGCACAGGGGCGGACAGTGCAACACAGGCATCATCATGCACACGCCACAGCGGCCAGCAGCCAGGAGGGTGTGCACATGGAATGTGTGTGCATGTGTGTGTGTGCAGGGCTGGGTACCCAACCCGTGCATTGCACGTTGAACAACACACTGCACACAGGGCAGCGTCAGACAGTAGCCATGGTGGGAGACAGGTCAGTCATGTGTCACAGTGCCATGGCCACCACAGATGCATGGGTGGCCCCGCCGAGACCCGCCAGCAGTGACAGGCTGACCAATGGCCTCATGGGGTGGCACCGACGGTCCTCCTGGGGTACTGCTGCGGGAATGCGACCATTCTCGAGCAGGGGTCTGCTGCTCACTGAACATGCCTGCACCAGGCGTGCTCGGGATGCCCACAGCTGAACCCAGTGTCAACAAGGAGGGCATCACACAACGCCGGGAATGGGGGGTGGACATGGCACTGCGCGGTGTCTGCAGCGCATGGGCAAATAACTGTGTGCCCATTGTGGTCATGACAGCTGTGAATGCCTGTGTCTGCCTGTCAACGGCGGTGGTCACATCCTCCTGCAGCTGGTTCATCCCTGCCAGGAGCAGACCAGTGTCCCTGCTGTGCCACTCCTCTGCCTGGTGCAGAACCGCACTGAGTGCATCCACCGCCGTCACAAGCTGCAACTGCTGATCCACTGATTCATGGAGTATGCGGGTGTGCTCATCTAAGAGGTCATCCGCCTGATCAGCATGCTGTCCCTCATGGTGTTCGCAGCCGTGCTGGGCAGCACCCCTTGAGGTCAGATGCTGCACACCAGGGCCATGCCTGGGCATGTCCATAGGCCATGCACTGATGCCACCCCCGACACTGTCTCCCCATTGCCATTGGCTGATTGCTGACACTGCCCCTCCGGACACCACTCTCCAGGGCTCAACGGTGCTGCTGCAGCGGCTGCAACAGCCCCACTGTCCTGGACACACACCAGTGCTGCCCCACTGGTGCAGACAGGCACGGGCTGGGACTGTGATGTCACACAGGCCTCCACAGTGGCACCACCCACGGCAATGCCCGTGCTGTAACCTGCTGTGCAGCCATCCTGTGGTCCACACGTATCACTGTCCATGATGTGAGCTCCATCATCATCAGTGACCGATCCGGCACCAGTCTAAGTCTCAGCATGCTGGCATCCATGGACTCTGTCATGCTGGTATAGGGGCAGGGCCTCCTCTGCACCTGCTCCACCAACATCCGTCCAGACAGCCAGGTGGGACCACTGTCGTCCTGACCCTCAGACACCTGTGGAGGTGGATGGGCCCTCCTCTGTGTCCAGAGTATCACCCTCAGTGGATGAGCCCACCACCGCTGACCCATGTAGATGCTCAGCAGCTGTAAGGGAGCACAGTAGCATTAATGTATCTGCCCTACCCTGTGGCACCCCCCCCCCCACAGTGACAGATCAGGACCTACCATGCAGTGACGGGCTACCATCCATCTGGAAGTCACCACATGGAACACCCTCGATGGCACAACACCACATGCTACAAGCAACCCACTCTTTCTGTGGTGTCAGGTGTTGCACGGCCGGCTGTCCCCCACCAGTCACAGCCTGTGCTGCCCTGATGGCAGCCGCCTTATCTTTATTCCTCCTGCTTTCCGTGCCCACCTTCTTCTTGTACTTCTGCATGGATGCTGGTGGCTGCCATGCTGGTTGATGGCACATACCACCTCACCCCATGCCGCAGCATGGGCCTGTGGTGTTCCCCACTGTCCGCTGAGCAGCGGTTCCTGGTCAAGGTAGGCCTCATACAGGGCATCTGATTCTGCCTTGGTAAAGTTGGGCCTCCTCCGTCTCCCACGTTTCTGTTCCTCCTCCTCCACCTCACGTTCGGTCATCATTGATCCTGTGAGAATGACAGGTGTTACCTCTGACTGTGCAGTCCCATGCATCTCCCACACACCACAGTCCATACTCCCAAACAGCATGCAACTCACCACAATAGACTGCAATACCAGACTATGGCCTCTGCAGCCCCATGTTGCATTTATATAGCGCAACACATGCAAATGAGTTGAGGCTCAATTTTAAGTGAATGCTAATGCAGTAGCTGCGCCATTGAATCGCTGATGAGCTGATTTGCATATGCCAGCTGAATATCGTGCTGTTGCGCCTTGCGCAATTGTGCTGAATGTGCTCAGGTAAGGGTGCAGCTCTGTGACGTGTGCAATAGACACAGAATGGCGCATGCATGGGGTGCTGACACCAACGCCTGCCTTGCTGCTGATGTGCTGTGCACGGGAGGCAGTGAAGGGCACAGCCACCACTGTGCCAGTGGCACTAGTGCGCTGTTCACATGTATGGTGCTCTTGCACTGGGGTGCCATAGGCGCCATGGAGCTACAGCGTGGTAGGCCACTACAGGGCATCTCACACAGGCATCCAACCGTGCTACAAGCAGGGAGTACCAATCGCGCTGTGTCGGTCCATGCGCAAGAGACCCTTGACGCTGTGCCTGACCTTTGCCACCTATGCGCCATGCATCCACATGGGTGCACCCCTATCTCACTGTTCAGTGACAACATGATGGGGAATGGCAGCGCTGTACAGCGCAGCATCTGCACATGGCAGACGTGTGCTACAGAGTGCCATTTTGTGATCCTACCTGAATCAGTGATGGCAAGGAGGAGAGCTGCTGTCTGGAGCCCACTGGAGCTGGCCAATTTGGTGGCCATTGTGGAGCCCCATTCTGGGGCCCTGTTTGGGGATGACACCCTCGACAGGGCTAGGAGTGCAGTTTTGGAGGAGGTGGTAGTGGCACTAGAAGAGGCCACAGGGATCGGCTGAACAGCGGAGCAGTGTCGCCACCACTACGGGGACCTGCAGCAGAGGGACCCAGACAGGCTTTCCCATCTACAGGCACGTGCCAGGCGAGGCACAGTGCCACGTCCAGGTAGGTGCTCCATCCATACACTGGTTGCGTCCATACAGGTATTGCGGTGGGCATGTGTCCACCACACAGGGGACAGTCCAGTGCGGGCAGTGGTGGTGGTGGTAGGGTTGCGGCATGGCTGGGCTGTGTGGGATCGCACACACCCGGGGGGGGCCTTTGCTACTGGTTTGTACTGATGTTCCCCTCTCCATGTTTGCACCCTAGGCCCTGAGGAGTGGCAAAGAGCCAGGGAGGCACGGCAATGCCGGGAGGCAGGCGATGCAGGGCAACAGCCACAGGCTGCTGGGCCCATCCAGCAACAGCACCCAGATCCAGCCAATGCAGGTGAGTGCCTTTCTTCCAGGATAGTCTGTGCATGCTGTGTTGTGGGGTAGGTGGTGGGGCATGGCCACCATCCATTGACACCACTGATGTGCACACCACACGGTATACTCAACACTGTCCTGTGGCACTGCATGTGTGGGTGTGCATCGCTGGTGGTCCATGCATGCACCGGCTACATGGCTGTGACACTGCCTCCGCACCACATGGCCATTTCACTGTACAGCCATGGTGGTGCTGTGTGGAACTTGGGAGGTGGGTGTGTGCAGTGGTCCGCACGGCTGTGTGTGCATAGGCAGGCAGGTCTTGTGGACACGATCACTGTGGGTGGTCGCACACCATCACAGGGCCGTGGCCCACAGCTGTATGCCATGCACAATGGGAGGGCTGCAGGGGGATGGACATTTACACATATTGACTCTGCTCCCTTGTCCTAGGTGGACGGTGGCTGATGTGGCTAGAGAGGGCCATGCAGGAGCTCCTGCAGATAACGAGGGCATTCTTGGAGTTACTCCAGCGATTGAAGCAGCATAGTGTCTGGAGGCAGAGGACAAGGAGGCACCACAGGAGTGGGGAATGGGGCAGACGCTAAGCCCTCCATGCCCTTGGATTCACCCTACCCCCCTGGACCCACCCTCACACCTCTTCTTCCCTCTCCCATTTATTCACCCCTGCCCCTTACCCACCCCCACCTGGTATGAGGCCCTCACCCCCCCTTATGTAAATATTTGTATATAGTTGTTTGGACCTTTATATGATACATTTGTTTTTTTATACCTACTGTGGTGGTCTCTGATTTGCAGCGGGCTACAGGTGCTCAGCTGCAGTGATGTGCATGGCGTCAGGGGTGGTGCAGGCATGGGCATGTGTGTGTATCCAGAGGGGAACCACCTATGGTGTGGGCGTAAGTATCAGTCACTGTCTGTAGTTTGTGTGTTGTTCCCTATGCACTGGATGACTGTGTGCAGTGGCCCACGGTGCATGCACTGTGTCCATGGCACCCCTGCCAGACTGGCCATGGCCTGTGCAGCTGACACCCTTGCATGTCTGTGATCTGCATGGTCTGCTGGCATGTCAGTGGTGGCTGTCCATGCTGGACAACTACTGTACCCAGCACAATGCCGGGTTGCCTCCTGTCACCAGTATGGTGCACATCTGCCTTGGGTGGCACTGTGGCCTCCACTGTTGTTGTTCCCCCTCCATGCTGTTGCTTGTGTCTGTTGCAGGGGATGTGCTCCACTATCTGTCACTTGTGTTCTGGCTGCATGCTGGTGGCGTATGGCTTCATGGTGCCTGCGCAGGGTGGCTGGCGCACCTGTGCCATGGAGGGGTGCTGGCCGTGTGTACACAGCTGCTGTGGCCACACGCCAGTGGCTTGGTTGACCCGCTACTGTGTCCCTGTGTTGGTGTGCCCTTGGGTATGGGTGCGTGTTTGTCCGTGCACTGTGTTGCATCCTGTGTGGCTCATGCTTCCATGCAACACTGTTGGTATCTGCGCTGGCTGTTGTAGCCAGTGCTGGGATGGGGTGCATCCTTGGGAGGGTGTGGAGGGTGCTGTACCACTGGTGGTGGGCTCCGGGGTATGCCCTGTCATGTGTGGGGTACCTCGTATGCCGACGCATGGTCAGTCTCTCAGCTGTACCTCGGGGGGAACGTGCAGGGCTGCACTGTGTACGCAGTTGTTGCATCGCTGTCTGCTGCCACCCACTGCAGGGTGCTCACAGTGGGGCTGCCTTGCATGGCTCCATGGTGCACAGAGTTGCATTGTCATAGTGAGGGTGGTGTCATGCATGGGGTGTCCTGCACTGTTGGGCGCTACTCCTGGGCAGGGTGTCTGGGGATCGTGGTGCAGGGTGTGCTCTGCATTGCTGGGATGGTGTGGCATGGGGTGGCCGGACATCCTTGTTTGCCGGTCACAGCTTGCCAGGAGGTGTGCTGGGGCACCATGCCCCGGCTGTGGGATTGTTGCTGGTGTCCATGGGCCAGTGGTTCTTCCAGCTTTCCTCAGGTTGTGTGGTGCATGGGGTGTGGGGGGCAATGTCTGTTCTGCTGTGTGCTCCTCTGTCCATATCTATCATGGGTGGTGGACCCCTGTATCCTGTCCCTGAGCATCCCTGGTTGTGCTGTTGCGCTGCTACCCTGCTCCACTGTGCATCCCTGGTTGTGCTATTGTGCATCAGACCTGCACCACTGCGCATCCCTGGTTGCGCCATGGCATAGTTGGAGCAATATTCAGTTGCGTGATGCAGGTGCATCTTGACCTGCGCAGTGTTTGAATATCACGCGTGTTGCGCATGGGCGCACTAGATTTGCACCTGCTCCTGCTGTTGTGCACTTTTGTGGTGCAGTTTGAATATCTGGGCCAATATATATATACAATCTAAACTGACACACGTAAAACCCCATCCCCTTTTTATTTCTAAACTGCTTGGTGAGCTCTCCAAGGTTGGTTACTGTGGAGTTCTGTTGCCAATGACTACAACTGGGGCAGGTGACTGTGAGGATTGCTTCCCTCATGTAGTCTTTGGGACATGGCAGTGTTTGGAGTTTTGGATAGTCTCTTTTACATACTACTATGACCACGTCCTTCACCCTCCCTTTTCTCTTATGATGAGGGTGGGGGAAACCAGATATGTACAGTTCTGCTTTGCAAATATAGTTAGAAAATTTGTCTTTAACTATGTTAAGTGCTTATCTGGCATTAAATCCACTAATCCAAACTGGGGAGGCTGCACTGCTCCGGTGTGCAAAGCTGGGGGGGGGGGGGGCAGGACAATCAAGGTTGTGTTCGGGGAAAAGGTTGCACTGGGGAAAGGGGTGAAGGGAAACTTTAGCAGTGATACAGTAACTGTTAAATGTTATGGTTTAATCATTTTTCTCATAAGCTGGGGGGAAGAGGGCCTCACACATGATTCCGAGGCAAAAGTTGCTTTTAAGTGTTTTAATACAAAAAAATCAGGTGTCACTGTTATGGAATGAATGGAACAAGAGTTGCTATTCTGGGATCTGAAACCCATGATATGTCTGAAAGTTTTGATAATGGATAACACATTAAAGTTAAGCTCATGGAATATTAATGGGCTCAAATCACATATAAAGTGAAACAGAGTGCTGGACAGAATTAAATGTATAAAGGTGGATGTAGCCTGTTTTCAGAAGACACACATGGCCCCAAGGGAAGGTGAACATATGGCCAAGGGGTGGGGAGGGGAATGGTATGGGCTCTTATTTTTCCCCTAATGCCATAGAGGTGGACATTTGGTTGAGGCCCAGGTTAACTGGGGTGGTCACGCTGGTGGCTGTTGATGGTGGAGGCCGGTTTCTTGAGTGACAATCCACCAGGTGACACCAGCATATCAGTTCGATGGGACATCCTGAAGGCAGTGTTGAGGGGAGCCATTATATTTTATGCATCACATAGAAAGAAAGTGGAAGACCAACACATAATGCAGTTGGAGGAACATGTAGCTCAGGCTGAAAAAAGAAAAACATGAGGAATCCCCAACTGCAGCAAGCTATAATGAATTGCAGAAACTTAAATGGGAATTTAACACGGCACACAACACAAAAACAGAAAGAGATCTTTTGCTCATCCAGGCTGGCACTTACTTTGAGGGAGATGCGGTGAGAAAGTGGTTGGCCTGGCAACTGTGAAGTAGACAAGGAGCTAAAAATGTAACCCAAATCGAAACTAGTGGGGGTGTTACGCACCATGGGGAGCAGGAATAGGGGAGTGTTTTCACACACACTATGAAATCTTGTACACTTCGGAGGTCACACCTTCACAAAGTCAATATCAAGCCTTTTTTGCTAAAGCACAAATAAAGAACATGAATGAACAAGACAGGGAGGCAATGGACAGGCCAGTGACATGGGAGGACATCCAATGGCAATTACACATTTAAAGGTAGGCAAGGCTCCAAGTCCAGATGGATATCCAATTGAGTTTTTTAAAACTTTTGCCCAAGAGCTGCAGAATCCATTGCAGGATATGATACATAGAAATATAGACTTTGACGGCAGATAACGACCGCTAGGCCCATCTAGTCTGCCCATTTCCCTACCTACAGGATAGGCCGCAGATCCTAGTTAACCAACAGCCTATATCTTCCTGCCCCCCACAAGAATTGCCTTATGTCTGTCCCATGCATTCTTGAATTCTCCCACAGTTTTAGACCCCACAACTTCCTCAGGAAGGCTGTTCCATGCATCCACTACCCTCTCTGTGAAATAATACTTCCTCACATTGCCCATGAACCGCCCTCCTTCTATCTTTAAATTGTGTCCCCTTGTTCTTGCAAGTCTCTTTTTCTGAAAGATGCTACCCTCTTGGACTTTGTTGATTCCCTTGAGGTACTTGAAAGTTTCTATAATGTCCCCCCTCTCCCTGCTTTCCTCAAGGGTATACATATTAAGCTCCTTTAGACTCTCTTCATATGGCTTCTCTTGCAGACCCTGCACCATTTTAGTTGCCCTCCTCTGGACTGCCTCTGTCCTGTCTATGTCCTTGCGGAGATGGGGTCTCCAGAACTGGACACAGTATTCCAGATGGGGTCTCACCAACTGTCTGTACAGAGGGATAACAACTTCCTGTTTTCTGCTGCTGATGCCTCTCCCTATACATCCCAGTATACCCCGGCCTCCTACTGCCTTCTCACATTGCTTGCTAACCTTAAGGTCATCTGATATTATTACCCCAGGTCCCTTTCCTGTTTTGTTGTTGTTACTACCTCCCCACCCATTGTGTATTCTTCCCCTGGGTTCTTGTTTCCCAGGTGCATTATTTTGCACTTTTTTGCATTGAATCCTAGCTGCCATACGTCTGACCATTCCTCCAACCTTGCCAAGTCCCTTTTCATCCTTTCCATGCCTCCTTGTGTATCAACCCTGTTGCAGATCTTTGTGTCATCTGCAAAAAGGCATACTTTTCCTTCCAGTCCCTCTGCAATGCCACTGATGAAGACATTAAAAAGGACTGGACCCAATACTGAACCCTGTGGTACCCCACTAGTAACTGCCCTTTCTTCAGAGTGGACTCCATTTACAATTACCTTCTGTGTCCTGTTGTCCAGCCAATGTTTTACCCAGGCTACCACCCTGGGACCCACTCCCAAGCTGGTTAATTTGACTAATAATCTTTTGTGTGGGACTGTGTCAAATGCCTTGCTAAAGTCTAGGTAGGCCATGTCCACAGCCCCTCCCTGGACTACTACTTTGGTCACCCAGTCAAAGAAATTATTAGATCTGCTGACATGACCTTCCCGCTGTGAACCCATGCTGCCTTGGATCCTGTGCTCCACTGACCTCTAGGTACTCAACTATTCTTTCCTTCAGAAGTGACTCCATCACTTTCCCCACCACAGAGGTCAGACTGACAGGTCTGTAGTTTCCTGCCTCTGTCTTGGTCCCACTTTTGTGAAGGGGAATCACATCCGCCTTCCTCCAGTCCTCGGGTACCACACCATCCTCCCATGATTTATTAGAAAGAGTAGCCAGTGGTTTCACTAGTTACTTCGTTAATTGTTTTAGAATTCTGGGGTGAATTCCATCAGGACCCATTGCTTTGTCCACCTTCAGTTTTAGGAGTTCTTGCAGAACCCTTTCTTCTGTGAAAGGACTGGATCGACCCCTATCAAGAGTGCTTCTGTTAATTGGATTAGGCATGTCCCTCCTCTTTAGGAATACTGAGCAGAAATATTCGTTCAGTATTCCTGCTTTTCACTGTCCCCTTCTGCCCACCCACCGTTCATTCTATTCAGCCTCACTATCCTCCCTTTGTCTTTCTACGCTCACTGATGTACCTATAAAAGGTTTTATCCCCTTCTTAACTGAGTTGGCATCTTTTCCTCAGTTTGGGCCTTTGCTATTCTGACTTTCCTCCTGCTTCTTTCTGCCTTAACTGGTACAGCTCTGTCCTGCTCCTTCTGTGTTTCCTTATACTTCTGGAATGCTATCTTTTCTTCCTGACTTTCACAGCCACCTCTCTTGAGAACCATAGTGGCTTTTTCTTTCATTTTGATTTGTTTATTTGCTTCGCGCAAAGGCTTGTTGCCTCTGTGATGGCAGTTTTGATAATTCCCCATTGTTGCTCCACACCTCCTTCTAGCCTGTTTGCTAGTGCTTTTCTGAGGCACTCTTCCATCTTGCCAAAGTCAGCCCTCCTAAAGTCCAGTACCCTCACTTTTGTATGGCTTGACTCTGTAGCTGAGTTTAACGTGAACCACACTGTTTGATGGTCACATGAGGTCTAAGATTGCTCCCCATGAGTGGGTTCCGAAACTAGCTATCTAATGCCTGCCACCTGTAGGGCGTCAAGAATGGCCCTGCTCTTGGATGTGGCTGCAGCAAATGTGTTCCAGTTAACATCTGGCATATTCAGGTCTCCCATCAACAGTATCTCCCCCTTTCTCTGCCATTCTAAGAATGCCTTCCATCATATCCTTGTCCATTCCGTCCCCCTGACATGGGGGTCTGTACACAACCCCTGTGCGGATTGTGGTGCCCTTTCCAGTCTCCAAGGTGACCCACAGTGCCTCCTCTCCTCCCTGTTTACTCTTTTGTTCAGTTGCTTTTATCCCTTCCTTTACATAGAGAGCTACTCCTCCCCCTCTTCTCCCCTGCCTGTCTCTCCTGTAGGTTATGTACCCTGGTATGTTAACATCCCAGTCATGGTTCTCTGTGTACCATGTTTCTGTGACTGCTACGATATCCAGGCATCCCTCTTCCATTAAGGCCACCAGCTCAGGGAGCTTGTTGCCCAGACTATGGGCACTGGTACTCATTACCCTCCATTTCCTGATGGCCTTACTCCTTTTTTCCCCATCCCTGTCCTTCTTGCCTTTGTCACTTTCTCCATTTACCCCCTGCCCTTCTCCCTATCGACACTTCCATGTTGGTGTTTGCCACACTTACTACCGTGATTGTTTGGGGGGGCTAGGATTTTCCTGCTCCTTTCCAGTGCCTCCCCCCTTGGCTAGTTTAAAAGCTTGCCAATGAAGCATTTAAACCTATCACCTGGGATCCAGGTTCCCCTCCCGGACAGATGCAGCCCATCATGCCAGTATAGGCTTGCATCACTCCAGGTGGACCCCCAGTCCCCAATGAAGCCAAATCCCTGAGCTCCACACCAGTTTTTCAACCACTGATTGAATCCCATGGTAAGGAACACCTAGCCTCTCCTATGCCATAGATGGGTAGCACCTCCGAGAAGGTTACCGTGCGTGCTACTTGACTAAGGCCCCTCCCCAATTCCACAAACTCTTCCTGCACTTCTCTAATCCTTTCTTAGCCAGGTCATTTGTCCCTAAGTGGACAATGATATCCAGCTCCCTCCTGTGCAGCTGCTCCAGCAATCCTGAGGATTCGCTCCTGTCCCTCAAGCCATGGTGCCAGGCAGGCACCTTACTCCTCTCCCCTTCCTTGCCCAGTTCTACCTTCCTAACAATGGAGTCCCCCACCAGGAGTTGTTTCCTTCCCCTGTAGGGTCCCCTGCCACCCTCCTGTGGGTCTCCTTTGTGGAGGTTCCCAGCATCCTCCTTGGTCTCCACTGTAGGTGCCTCCATAGAGGAACCACACTTTGCCAGAATGGCATAGGAATTGTGGAGAGGTACAACTGATCACTGAGTCCTTAATGCAGGGGTCACTCCCACCTTCTGTGTGCACTGCCACAATCACAATATTGCTAAAACAGGGTAAAGACCCAAAACTCTGTGCTTCATAGCACCCTATATCCCTCCTAAAAGCAGATTCTAAAATATTGGCATGTTTATTGGCAAGTAGGCTGGAGAAGGTGCTCCCTACTGTCATAAGTGAGGACCAGACGGGGTTTGTGAAGGGCAGGCAAGGCAAATTAAATGTGCAACATACCCTAAATGTAGTGTGGTGATGGTCAAAAAACACCAGGAGAAATCTGTGGATGCCAGCCTTAGATGCAAAGATGGCCTTTGAGCGGGTGGAGTGGAGGTACCGCTTCGAAATGCTGCATAGGTTTAGAATGGGGATAAATATGTTGAGATGGATTACTGCACTGTACAAGCAGCCCTCAGCCCAGATCCTAATTGGATGCTCACTAAATCTTTTTTATTGACTCAGGGAACTAGGTAGGTATGCCCTCTTTCACCCCTGTTGTACGTTCTATCTCTGGAACCTCTGGCTGTGGTTCTTCAGTGAGAAGAGGCATATAGGGTATTAGTGTTGGGGGGGGGGTATCATTGCACAAACTTGCAGTGTTTACGGATGATTTTTTGCTTTACATGCAAAACCCACAGGCCAGATTTCCTGTCCTTCAAAAAATGTTGTTAGAATATGGACTGCTTGTAGGCCCCAAAATTAATTGGTCAAAAAGTGAGATGTTGGTATTAGGCCAGGGCGATGACACCTGCTTGAGGACATCTCCCCTCAATCTGAAAAGTGTTAAAATATTGAAATACCTGGGGGTCATGATAACAAAAAATGTGTCACACATATAAAGAAAACTACATTCCCCTACTCAGTAATATAAATGTAGATTGGGAGAAATGAGAGAGCTTGCCTTTGAGCCTGATTGGCAGGGTTAACACTGTCAAAATGAATATACTGCCTTGGTGTCTACATCTATTTTAGAATCTTCTAGTTAGGGTCTCAGAGGTTGTTTTTTTTTAATAATTGAACAGTGTATTGCATAGATTTCTTTGGTCTGGTAAAGCTGCTAGGATAAAAAGAGCAAACTTTCAATTACCATTCAGGGTGGAGGGCTAGCCCTCCCTAATTTTAAATATTATTACTGGGTGGCACAACGTCTACATTTGGAAAGCCCCAATGTCATTCAGGCTCTGGCTTGGAGGGAAATGGAGGAGGGGGACACCTTTGGGGGCCTAAGGCAGGGGATTATGTCACTTACCTTACATGCCACGTCCATCCCTAAGCAACAGAACCCACTCACCTATGTATTGGTCAGGTTATCGATGGGGGTGCACAAACACATCATCCATCCAAATGGATTGTTGGCTAACACTACAATTCACCTAGGTTTCTGGGAGAAAAAGGGGTACAATGTGTACTTGCATCAAGTTCTTTTAAGATGGTGAAAGGCTGGTTTGGGAACAGTAAGTGATTTATTCTATGTGGGCAGAATTAAAACATTCATGGAACTAAGGCAACAATATGGGGTTCAAGCAGGGGATTTTTTTTATGTGCCTTAGAATTAGTTCATTTCTAGGTGATCAGACTCCCAGACTCTCCCCTGTAGAGGAAGACATTTATAGGCCCCAGCCTTAGAGTACAATTATATCCATGCCCTACAGATTATTTTGGTATCCTCCCCACCTCCAGTTACTAGATCCTGACAAACTTGGGAAGAGGATCTTGCCCTAGTCATGGATGGTGTCAACTGGGTGGTGGCCATTAAGCAAGTGTGCACATGCTCCTTCTCAAACAAATTATGCAGAATCCATCTAAATTACTTATACAGGACTAACCTTACTCCCAGTAAACTGGTTAAATTCTCCACCTTCAGGCAGAGTACCTGTCCAAAATGTCAGATTGAGGAGGGGGACTTTCTTCATATGGCACTGACATGTAATAAGGTTTCTCCTTTCTGGACTGCGGTCCACAGTACTATGCAGAAAATATTGGGGACAGATTTACCCAGCACACCACTGGAGCATATGCTGGGGGCTGAACAGTTTCCCACCAATAGGAAAAAACATAGGCTATGGGATGTAGCCTTGGTGAATGCCAGAAAAACAGTGGCCCAGCACTGGGTCAGTGAGACACCCTACAAGCCTAACTCATTGGCTGAACAATTTAGGGTTATGTATGCATCTTGAGAGGATACAGTTGCAGGCTAATGGGCAGGAAGCTGTGGTCACTGGCACATGGAGTCCACTGGTACAGGCAATAGGGTCTGGGATCATATCTCTCTCTAGCAACCTCCTTTCACCCACTCCCAGTTCAATGTTACCAATTACCAGGGAAGCATTTCCTAAACTTCTGTAAGTCAGTCAGCTTATATGGAGATAGATGGCTCCCTCCTGCAGGCTGAATCAATGCATAGGAACACCAGTGATAGACTCATTGTATAAGAGGATGTTTTTAATGCATGAATGTTCAAACACTGGTGCAGGATAATGATGTATTTATGATATTGCATGACTGCTGGGGGCTGGGGTGTGTGGGAGGTGGTGAGTAAGATTGAAAAAATATGGGGGGGGGAAATATGTTGCTGACTCTGTATTATTATGTAGATGCACATAAACCAGAATTTAAATGTATCAGACCTGTATGTTACTGTTGTATTATAGATCACAGCCTTGGATGGCAAATGGTACTTGGTACTTTTCTTTGTGATTGTGATACTTTTCAATAAAATACGTTTCTAAAAAAAACACAAGGGGGAACAGCTACAAACTGCTTGGAGGTAGATCTGGAAAGAGGCCAGAATGCATTTCTTCACAGAGAGGGTGGTGGCAGGGTGTACTGGGCTACCAGACAATGTAATGAATAAAAAAAAACTGTTGGTGGTTTCAAGAGAGGGTGGTATAAGGTTAAGGGGGGTAAGAATGTCCAAAGAGGAGGCAGAGTGAACATGAAAATATGAATATATGGGATCCACATTGAACAGACACAGCAGATCAAAAGGCAATGTTCTGTTGCCTAATTTTTATGTTCATAATTTTATTTAAAGCAAAAGAGTGTAACACATCTCCTCCCCTGTCTCTGAAGTGAAATGTTCCACTGTAAGGTTCCCACAGCAGATGACAACTGTACACAGGATGAGGTTTTGTGGTTCTAAGTGTTGATTAGCTGAAATCTCGTGTTATAATACTCTTTGTGTGTGGGGAGTAGGGCCCTGTTTGTACCTCGTTTATGTAAATGTAGTCCTAAACCATGCTTTACTATATAATTACTGAGATATCATCATTAAGCCAATTAAAGCTTTCAGCCAATCAGCCTTGAATGTTTTCTATGAATGTCATGATTTCCTAGTTTTAACTGTTTATTATTTGAAATGCACAGTAATTGAAACAGAAAATGTGGGAAACTAAGTTCTGGTGTATCTTTTCAACTTCACCATGTGAGCATTTATTTCCCATTCTGTTTTTAAATTAATATATCATTTAGTTTAATTCATGTGTGTGTAACTGTACAGTGAATCTTTTATAGGTATTTTATAGCAAACACATTTTCTATAGACAAAAGATATTCAATTAAAAATACAAATTAAACAGAAATTTCATATCAGTTGACATTAACTGAAACCATTTTGAATCACATCTTAAAAGATAATCAATTATACAGTTATTTTTTAAAGCAGTTAATCAAGTACATTGGTTCACCATAGCAGTAAATTAGGAAACACAAACATCTTACAGAAGAGAAGATAAGAATGAATGATAAAAACATTGTTACACATATAGAAGAAAAATAAAGGATGGAAAAAGTGTCCCATTTAGACATAGTGTTGAAAGTAGAAGACAAGCAAACCCCCAAGACAGTTTTCAATGCATCTGTCTACAGAATAGAAAGGTGTCCATTTTCCAACTTCAGAAAATAGATTACCAGATATTGCAGATGAGAAACTGTGCAGATAACATCAAAAGTAGTAGTAACAAAGTTGGGCACTTTTTGTTAGATAAAGCAAATTTAGCCAGCATGGATCTGCAAAGTGTTATGTACAGTGTGCACATCAATACAGTGCAATGGTAACAAGGTAAGAGTGCAATAAAACTTGTTCATTGTTTTCTACCTGTTATCTTAACAGTAGTTACCTGATATATTGTCTCCTAAGACTTTATCCAGTCCAAACCTGAAGTAATTCATGTCATATTATCTGTCATATTGTCTGCACACAGTCCTCTGGCAGTCTGTTCCAATCCCCTGTTATCCTCTGAACAAAAAGACTTGTTTCCATGCACCTTTTGAACATCTCCCCTCCCAACCTTTAAAACAGTTCCTCTTGCTCTGGGTACCTGAGTTCTAGTGAATAGACTGTGTTTACCTAATCTTCTGATACCTTTGAATCTTTGAATACCTCAGTTATATCACTCCTCTTTTTACATTTCATCAGCATTAAAGTGACACTGTCAACCCTTTCTGAAGCATATTATTTCTAGTCAAAACCTACATTTTATGATTGCTTACCTTTTCTAAAATTCATTGATGTGGGCTGTTTTATCTGCACCACTTCTTAGTAGAGCTGAAATGCACACTAATGATGTAGTTATACCAAACCTTGTTTTGTTTCAAATTCTCAATCTAATCTTATTGCATACTTCCTGAACATTAGGAACATGCCAAACAGTAAAGCCACTCATGATGTAATAGTCTCCTATCTTCCCACTACATCATGAATGGCTAGGCAGTGTTGGGATGTTCCTAAATCCAGGAAAAATGAATTAGGAGATGATCAAGGATGGTAAACATTCCACCAGAATGGTGGGAAGTTTGTTTTTCACTTGTAAAAAGAATAAAACAATCAAAATAAACTAATAGCTACAGTACATCAGAAATCTCTACAGAATGTGACCAGTCATAACATGTTTTTTTTTTTAAATTAGAGATGTATTGAGGCCTTAGGGGGCTGACAGTGTCCCTCAGCCACCCCATGAGTTCAGACCACAAACTGTTTTTTTTGGCAGTGTAGGCACTGGGGTGTTGGAGCAGCAAGATGTCGGAGCTGCTGCTCCACTCCACAACAACTGTCTGCAAGACTGAAAGTTTGACTGTATTTTTAACATTTAAACTTCAAGTCCTGCAAGTTTCACCCACTTGTTTACATATAGGGATATTTATAGATGGTAGTGGTATAACTCACTTCTCCTGCCAAGCTCCATGAGTTTCTTTTTTGGGAAGGTTTCCCATTCTTCTGATGTAGTGCATGGATAATGGCCGGTGCTTAGTATGCAGCTGAGGCTTGAACCATGCTTTAAACCTGGGTACCTTTGTGGCAATACAGGAGTTTTTATAAGTTTTTTTGGAGTCCTGATATTTCAAATGGCCACACATGTTGGATGTGGAGTCAGGGTCACTTGGACTTGGTGGGAGCGTTTGGAACTTTCAACGTTTCTCCATTGTGCTATACAGTGTCAGCTGCTTGTGCACTTTGGAGGGACTAGGTGTGGCTGATTTTGACATTCTCTCCCTTCTTGGGAAGAGCTGTGGTGGCTTGCTGTGAGACAGACCTGGATGAAATTGGAATTACTTTGTGCTGACACGGTTTTCTTTAATTAAAGGTATGCGATCGTTACCTGGGATAGGGACGCCTCCCTATTCCATTGTAATGAAGCTTACTACACTCAGTTTAGTTTTTTTCTCTTTCTTTATATTTTGAACAAGTGCCCTAACAAATATTAGGAGGACAAAGACCCATGTTGCAGAAATATTTTAGCAACAAGTGATCGACAAATTGGGAGTGATTTCTTTGGTGACTGGACCCTGGTTACTTGAAGGAAGCTAAACCTGTAATTTTGAGTGCTTCTCCCGGGCAACATTTTGCAAAGATGCTGGTGCAGCAACAGGTGCAGCAATGGGTGGTAATTGGATATGGGGAAATTTCTCCTATGAAGTATTTGATTTATTCTTAGTATCTGTCACTGATTTGATACCCAGATTGACTAGAGAAAAAAGGTAACTGGAGTTTTTCTTGCAGTTTTACTGTTTATTAATATGGAGTTTGAACTGCTGCTACATCTCTAAAATAAAAGACAGCTTTAAACTCTTGCTGCCAATTCCTCATAAGTGCTGTACCAGCAAAATGCCAATAATTGGGCTGCCGGTATCCAAATGGAGCCTCTACTACATTCAACTAGTTGTTATTTTAACTTATATCACATCAAGTATTTTAGAAACAAAGAAAAGCCCGTGACAGGCTTTCTAATATGGTTTAAGTCACTGAAGGTTTGACAGTTTAGCGGTGTGGATTTATGGATTACAGTATATGTGTTTTGTGGATATAAAATGCTCAAAGAACTTAAATACTGTATATTGAAATGGGACTCATTTGAAGCTGGTTGTTGTGCTGAATGGATCTGGGCTTGGTAACACACTATTCACACTTGTGGTTTTGGACCTCACTGCTTTTAAAACCCATTAATCTCCTGAAGTTTGTTTATGTTATGTCCATGAGCAAATGTTGTATGTTATAATTAGTTTTATAAGTTGGATATTATATTTTATATATTCAAATAACAGCATGTTTTAACACAAAAAATGTATTTGGATTCAATTACAAGATTATAATTTACTTGCTTTGTTCAAAATTTAATAAGTTTTCTCCTCCCCTCTCATTTTGATTTATACTGAAATCAAAGATTTGTAGGCATATATTTTAGTGCCTCCAGGTTAAAATGATTAGGGTACCAATTTATTCTAAGCATTTAAAACACTTGGTAAATGTTTTACGTTGACCCTCTTATTCAGTCTTCTCTTTCTGTATGGGAGAAGCCTATGTAGTTTAGAGTGGTCTGACATGTGGGAGAGGAGTACTACTGTTATGGGCATAATTATTCAGTATGGAAATTCTGGGGCAAAGTACGATTAGTGGTCCAGCATGTACATTGGGACAGGATCTGATGCTGTTCTGCACGTTGTTGATATTGTGCCTCTTTGGAATTCTTATTCCCATGTTTGGTAGCAGTGCACTAAAGGTTGGTCTAAATGGAATGTCAACCTAGGCTTCATAGCCAGGGTGGACTAGTACTCAGACCTTAGTTGGCATAATGGCACCCAGTGGAACGGAGAAGTAATGGAGTGAATGTATTTTCAGCATAACGTGGGATTCAGCGGGTGGAGTTCCATCAATGTATGCAGACCTGACAGGTCAGAAAACACTCTGGATAGTACCAGAAAAGTTTTTTGTGTTTCTGAATAACATTTGGTGGGTTCAATGGAGTGTCCCTATCCCAAAGTAGGGCATTTTGCTATTTACCCTCTCTGTTCTGACTGACTGCCCTTACATAATGGTGTGTAAAGTTTATTGGGTTAATTTATTTATTTATCTAGTTGAAAGAACTTTTTTGGGGAGCATAATATACAGCCCATACTGTACCTGTCATTCAGTGGGTGGCCAGGCGGTGTGTGGGCGGGATGCCGCTGCCTGCCAATGACAGGGGGAGCGGGGTGAGCATGGGGTCCTGTGTAGGTGGGAGGTACCACTGGATCACCAGGGATGTTGGTGTGGCCTATTTATCATGATTGGGGACTCAGGTGGGAGGAGGGTCCACTAGACTACTAGGGAATGTTGTATTTACAGTTACCCTGATCATGGCAATGGGTGTGGGGGTTCCACTAGACCACCAGGGCAGGTCATCATAACATGTATCAGGGAACCAGGTGGGAGGGAGGACCACTAGACCACCAGGGATGGTCATGTAAGGTATATATCTGAGGGACTGGGGGGGCCACTAGACTACCAGATTTCCTTTTGTATGTATACCGCGTGATCATGGATGGGGGGGTGGGTTCAGTGAGTGCTTGTGGATCATGTTCTGGGCAGGGGGTGGCCACCCATGGCTGGGTTGCTGTGTTGCACCCTGCAATACAGCAGCCCACCTGTGGGTGGCCAGGCTTTGCCCCTACTCTGCCTGGGCTCAACTTTGAGCCCCCCTCTGTGGCACAGTGCAGGGGTGCACCGGCATATGAGCCGCACATCCCAGGGTGAATATTGGGCTGTGCCACAAATGTATGGGCATGTCCCCTGCATCTGTGTCACATACAGTTACATTGTGCCCCAGTGCATCAGAACTTATTTATTTATTTTATTTAGTTTTTGTTTACCAGGTAAGTGCGCTAGCCAACAGGTGACTATTTTCAGGCACGACCCAGGAGACTACAATACAGCATAACACATTGAGGCAAACAGAACAATTAGGCAGACAACAATTACATAGTACATCCTAGTCATATGGAGGTTCAGGCTAGTCTAGCAAGGTGTAGTTTAAATGAGCATGACCATCAGGCAAGGGCAGCTTAGGGGGAGCAAAGGTACCTAGGGCTGGTAAGGAAGGGGTGTGGACTCAGGGAACTGCTAGCTGCTATCCCAAGGAGAGGGAAACATAGGGAGACTGCCGGGTATGGGGTTCCCAAGCAGGCAGGGAAAGACAGGGGAAGGGGTGGGGTAAAACAATCCCTGGCTGCCCTCGATTGCCAGCTGCGCAGAGTTCCAGGTGGAGTAATGGGATGTAAGGGGGATGCCTGGAACATCCTAGCGGCAGCTAGGGGGATGCCAAGTTCATGGCCCCACAAGCCAGGGGTAGGAAAAAAAGGGGAGATGGATGAGTGAGAGAAGCGGCTAATGATGAGGCTTTTGGCGGTAGAGGGCAAGGTAGGTGTAGCTGAGTGGGTGGTGCCGCGACTAGGCATAAGGACTGGAACAGTCCCAGCTGTTGACGGCTGCCAGCAGAAGTAGTTAAGAGCAAGGGGAGGGAGGCAGTCAAGCCAACAAGCACCTGTGTCAAGTCAGGTGAATGGTGAGAGGTGCCATAAGCTAACGGCTGCCAGCAACCAGCCTGTGCAGCCTCTGAGGGCCCGAGGATCCCAATGCAGGCTGGTAGGACACCAGGTTTGTGTACCAGCTGAGTGGGGATGAGAAAAAAGACAAAGGGGGGGTGGGAGGAAAGCGGCATTAATATGGCTTTAGCGGTAGTAAGTGGGAGGGTGAAGCCGGGCACGTGGTTCCAAGGTTGGGCATCAAGGCAAGGTGAGGTCCCTTGCTGGGGATCTAGGCGGAAATGACGGACAAGTGAGGGGGAGGGAGGAGGTGGGCCTTATGGTACCAACATTCTACTGAGGTAGATTTAGGCCATGGTTTGGCAGCACAGAGGATGTAAAACAGTAAATATCTAAACAGTACATAATATACAGAAAGTATAGGTAATAGAGGATAAGTGCATACAATCATGGAAAACTTATACATGATCTAGTAATGATGAAGTTTGGAGAGGGGGTAGAAGTCAGCGGAGAGAGAACAAAAGGGGGGTGGTAGAAGAGATCAGTAGTAGGGTGGAGGGAGTGAGGTCAGGGAAGGTAAAGGAATCAGGTAGGATCAAAGCAGGTGCATGGATCAGTGGCGGCCAGGTATAGTTTCAAACCCCGTTTGAACGAGGAATGGGAGGGTGCCTGCCTGAGGTCAAGAGGGAGCTGGTTCCATAACTTGGGGGCAGCATGTTGGAAGGAGCCTGTTCCTTTGTTGGTGCGGCATCGGGGAATTTTCAGTAGGTCTTTATCAGCAGATCTGAGCGTGCGGTTAGGAATCACAGGAAGAAGGAGCTTCACCAGGGCGTCAGGCTGATTTTGTCTCAGTATAGAGTCATTTAGGCATTGCACTGTTCCAGGCAGCCTTCTCAATATCCCACTGAGGCACAATGTGTGGTTGTGCCAGCGCAACCCTGTTGCGCCAGGCGAACCTCTTTGAATATCACAGCCAGTATATTTTCAATATAAGTGCAAATTATCACACATAGCACTGTGTCTAGATAACAAAAGATGTATTCTCATTTAATTTGCATAAGGTAAGCAGCGTAGAAAAGGTCATAGATGTAATCTCAAGATATGGATGACTTTTTGTGAGTGCCATGTAGCATTTTGCACAACATGAACAAGATTGTGCGATTTTACAGATGCAGATATGGGTTTTCAAAATGCAGACTTTCAAAAGTGCACAAATTCACATAGGAAAAACTAATGCAATGTTACTGAATATTGCTGTTTTAAGGGGTAGGAAGAGTTTTTCCCATGGTTGCTAGTTGGCCTACACTGAGCAAACTCCAGTGTTGGTCAGCCATCTCTGTGCATTTGAGAGGAGTAGCTGTCAGAGTAAATTAGATCTGCAGAGCTGTAATCTAGTTCAATACTTGAAAAAAATAACCTGAAAATCTTTTTTTTCTTTTGTAATCTGCCAGATATGACTCAGTGGTCCATATTTTAATGTTATTTGTTTACACTGCCTTCAGTCAAAAGGGTGCATTTTGCTCCCAACTGGTTAGTTATCCCAAACCACTCCCTTAGGTTACCATGACAGGCTTCAGGGACTCTGGTAGATCTGTGTCCTCCTTGTGATCCTGTATACTGCTGTTTCTCTTGGGTAGACCTTAGGATTTGAGTTTATGATTCTCTGTGGGCGGGTTGTGGGGGTAGGGAGGGTGGTGGGGTGAGTCTTGGGCTGTTGTTGGTTATTTGTTAAAATGTTCATTGTATTTGTTTGCTGACATTTTTTGCTGTTGTGATCTAATAAAGGATATTAAATAAAAAAATGCATTTTGTAAATTCTTATTCTGACATAGCAAAGTAGTTAACGAAGGAACATTTTTTTCCTAAGCATTAAAATTAGGTGTATGATACACAGGAAGGTCTTGCATTGTATGCTGCTGCATGGTATGCATGCATGGCTGTAATTCCCATGTATCAGCACTGAAATGTGTTGTATAGCAGTAGTCCCAGACAAAATTGTTTAGGAAAATTGTGCTAGTAGCTGTATATCAAAAGGAAAGCAGGGTTTTTTGTGATCAGCCAGTAACAGTACAAGTACCACACTCAAGTTGGGATCCTGAAGCTTACTCATTTTATGGCAGTCCAAAATAAATCACATTCTTGAATACATTTTTGTTTGGTATCAAAAAACATATTGTGTAATGTCCCAGAAGTTAAATATGGCCCCATAAATACTCAAATCGTTCTCCACTTGCTATCATTTTGCAACTGGATAATGTTGCTCCCAAAGATAAACTATGGAGATTCAGTCCCAAACTATTGGGAGATAGGATCTTTACAGGGCTAATCAAAAAATAAACAACTTTTTTTATTAATAACACAACTTAAAATGTCCTGATAGGAACCATCTGGGATGCATTAAAAGAATACCTTCAGGGGATCTGCATTTCATACTTAGCCTACAAAAAAAAAAAAAAAAAAGCATCTGTAACAGGAAGGGACACAGACATGTGGGGAGTGGTGCAATGCACTGGCTGTGGAGCAACAGTCTTTCAGGAGACATTCTGGAGACTGCATTGCTGCCCTATTTGCAGGCACCTCTCTGGTCTGAGGGAGGAGGTTGTTCGTCTCCATGCTGACCTGGCAAGGATTTGGGAAACCTGCTCCCCTAGCCAGGAACTACCCAGGCCACTGTCACTACCTCAGAGGTTGCCAAGGAAGAGGAGTGGTTGGACCATGGTGGGCTTAGGGAGGTTGAGGGTGGTGGAACACAGGCACATCCCTCCAGTTTCATTCGCCACTCTGGCAGAGCATGGTTCCTCTATGGAGGCACCCACAGTGGAGACCAAGGAGGATGCTGGGAACTCCCACAATGGAGACCCACAGGAGGGTGGCACAGGACCCCACAGGGGAAGGAAACAACTCCTGGTTGGGGAAACAATTGTTAGGGGGTAGAACTGGGGGAGGGAGGGGAAAGGGAGGTAGGTAGCTGCCCAGTGCCATGGCTTGGAGGGACAGGAAATGAATCCTCAGGATCGTGGGAGCAGCTGCAAAGGGGAGTGAGCTGGATGTCATTATCCACCTAGGGACAAATGACCTGGCTGAGAATGGGATCACAGCAGTGCAACAGGAGTCTGTGGAGTTGGGGAGGGGCCTTAGACAAGTAGCACACACGGTTACTTTCTTGGAAGTGCTACCTATCTATGGCATGGATGAAGCTAGGGTACTCCACAGCATGGGATTCAATGATTGGTTGAAAAACTGGTGCAGAGCTCAGGGATTTGGCTTCATTGGGGACTGGGGCTCCACCTGGAGGGATGCAGGCCTATACAGGCACAATGGTCTGCATCTATCCAGGAGGGGAACCTGGATCCTAGGAGATAGGTTTAAATGTTTAATTGGCAAGCATTTAAACTAGCCAAGGGGGAGGCACTGAAAAGGAGAACGGAAATCCTAGCCTCCTCAAAAAAATCAGGGTAGTTAGTGAGGTAAACACAAAGATGGAGCAGTCGATAGGGAGAAGGGCAGGGATAAATGGAGAAAAAGACAAAGGCAGTAAGGACAGGGATGGGGCAACAAATGGAGGGTAATGAGTACCAATGCCCGTAGTCTAGGTAAAAAGCTCCTTGAAATGGTGGCCGTGATGGAAGAGGGATGCCTGGATATCATGGCAGTCACAGAAACATGGCACACAGAGAACCATGACTGAGATGTCAACATACCAGAGTATGCAATCTACAGGAGGGACAGGAAGGGAAGAAGAGGAGGAGGAGTAGCTCTCTATGTAAGGAAAGGGATCAAAGCAACAGAACTGAAGGGTAAACAGGGAGGAGAAGAGATACTGTGGGTCATCCTGGAGACTGGAAATGGCACCACAATCTGCACAGGGGTTGTATACAGACCCCCATCTCAGGGGAAGGAAATGGACAAGGAAATGATAGAAGGCGTCCTTGGGATGGCAGAGAAAGGGGAGCTATTCCTGATGGGGGATCTGAATATGCCAGAAGTTAACTGGGGCACCTTTGCTGCAGCCACATCCAACAGCAGGGCCATTCTCGATGCCCTACAGGGGGCATGCCTCAGACAGATAGTTTTGGAACCCACTCGGGAGGGAGCAGTCTTAGACCTGGTACTCTCAAATGGGGATGGAGAGAGGATCTTCGATCTTGAAGTGGGTAGCCATCTGGGAACAAGTGACCACCAAACAGTGTGGTTCATGATAAACTTAGCTGTAGAGTCAAGCCATACAAAAGTGAAGGTACTGGACTCCAGGAGGGATGATTTTGTCAAAATGGGAGCGTGCCTCAGGAAAGCACTAGCAAACAGGCAAGAAGGTGGGGTGGAGCAATATTAGGGAAATATCAAAACCGCCATCACAGAGGCAACAACCCTTTGTGTGAAGCAAATAAACAAATCAAAACAAAAGAAAAAACACAATGGTTCTCAGAAGAAGTGACGGGGAAGGTAGGGGAGAAAAAGATAGCATTCACGAAGTATAAAGAAACACAGAAGAAGCAGGACAGAGAACTGTACCAGTTAAGGTAGAAGGAAGTGGGGAAGCAAAGGCCCAAACCAAGGAAAAGATAGCCAATTCAGTTAAGAAGGGGGATAAAACCTTTTATAGGTACACTAGGGAGCAAAGAAACACTAAGGCAGGGATACTGAGACTGAATAAAGAGAAGGTGGTTGGGCAGAGTGCGACAGTGAAAAAGCAGGGATACTGAACAAATACTTCTGCTCAGTATTCACAATGGAAAAGCAGGGGGAGATACCTAATCCAGTCAATAGAAGCACTCTGGATAGGTGGGATTAATATTAGTCCTTTCGCAGAAGAAAGGGTTCTGAAAGAACTCTTAAAACTGAAGGTGGATAAAGCAATAAGGCCTGATTCATACAAAATTTCAAACAAAGTTTCATACAAAGTAGTGAGGAGCTTAGGGAGCCCACCATCCTTCTTCTCACCCATAAATGTCATTCATCCTGAATTCTAAAAGGACTAAGGGAAGAACTAATAACACCACTGACTACCCTTTTTAATAAATCATGAGAGGATGGTGTGGTACCTGAGGACTGGGGGAAGGTGTATGTGATTCCCCTTTCCAAAAGTGGGAGCAAGACAGAGGCAGGAAACTAAAGATCTGTCAGTTTGACCTCAGTGGTAGAGAAAATGATAGAATCACTTCTGAAGGAAAGAATTGTTGAGTACCTAGAGGCCAGTGGAGCACAGGACCCAAGGCAGCATGGATTCACAACAGGAAGGTCATGTCAGACAAATCTAATTGATTTCTTTGACTGGGTGACCAAAGTAGTAGACCAGGGAGGGGCTGTGGACATGGCCTACCTAGACTTTAGCAATGCATTTGACACAGTCCCACACAAAAGATTAATAAACAAATTAGCCAGCCTGTGAGTGGGTCCCAGGGTGGTAGCCTGGGTAAAACACTGGCTGGACAACAGGACACAGTGGGTAATAGTAAATGGAGCCCACAGTGAAGAAAGGGGGGTTACTGGTGGGGTACTGCAGGGTTCAGTACTGGGGCAGGTCCTTTTTAATGTCTTTATAAGTGACATTGTAGAGGGACTGGAAGGGAAAGTATGTCTCTTTGCAGATGACACAAAGATCTGCAACAGGGTTGATCTGCAAGATGGGGTGGAAAGGATGAAAAGGGACTTGGCAAGGTTGGAGGAATGGTAAAATGTATGGCAGCTTAGATTCAATGCAAAGAAGTGCAAAGTAATGCACCT
Source organism: Neoceratodus forsteri (assembly GCA_016271365.2). Classification (NCBI taxonomy): domain Eukaryota; kingdom Metazoa; phylum Chordata; order Ceratodontiformes; family Ceratodontidae; genus Neoceratodus; species Neoceratodus forsteri. The sequence goes on along the minus strand of CM057459.1, from coordinate 359,469,011 downwards.
GGGAAAAAAAAATTCAGGGGAAGAATACACAATGGGGGGTGAGATACTGACAACAAAAATGGAAAGGGACCTGGGAGTAGTCATATCAGATTACCTAAAGGTGGACCAGCAGTGTGAGAAGGCAGTAAGAAGGGCTGGGGGGATACTGGGATGCATAGGGAGAGGCATCACCAGTAGAAAACAGTAAGTTGTTGGCCCTCTGTACAGACAGTTGGTAAGACCATATCTGGAGTACTGTGTACAGTTCTGGAGACCCCGTCTCTGCAAAGACATAGACAGGGTGGAGGCTGTCCAGAGGAGGGCAACCAAAATGGTGCAAGGCATGCACCAGAAGACATATGAAGAAAGACTAAAGGAGCTTAAGATGTATAGCCTCGAGGAAAGGAGGCAGAGGGGGGACATGATAGAAATGTTCAGATACCTCAAGGGAATCAACAAAGTCCAAGAGGGTAGCATCTTTCAGAAAAAGAGATGTGCAAGAGCAAGGGGGTACCATTTGAAGATGGGGGCAGCTCAGAGGTAATGTGAGAAAGTATTTCTTCACAGAAAGGGTTGTAGATGCATGGGATGGCCTTCCTGAGGAGGTCATGGAGTCAAAAACAGTGGGGGAATTCAAGAATGCATGGGATAGACATAAGGCAATTCTAGTGGGGGTAGGAGGAAGTAGGCTGTTGGTTAACTAGGATCTGCAGCTTATCCGTTAGGTAGGGAAATGGGCAGACTAGGTGGGTCAAAGTGGTCATTATCTGCCATCAAATTCTATGTTTCTAAAAACAAATCCAATTCACAAACCTTTAACCAATTAGAACTGGGACTAGCTGCAGCAGAATAAAAATGTACTCTGACAACTGCACAGGAAGACCTGGCAGCAGTCTTACTGGTACAAATTTAGTTGAATCACGCACTTGGACGTACAACTAGAGAGGCAATGACAAGGACTCGTGCAAATTGTTATTTTTTGGGGAAAAGTAATGGACTCACTAATAAATAGGAAACTTGTGCTAGCAGCTGTATATCGAAAGGAAAACAGTTTTTTTTTGTGATCAGCCAGTAGAAGTACAAGCACCACACTCAAGTGAGGATCCCAAAGTTATAAAGTTATAGGTGCAATCCATGTACATATTGTTGAATGTTGCTGTAAACCCACTATTTATGTTATTTGGCACTAGACTTGATGTTTGTTGCTGTGCTCTGTTGATGATGAGGAACCTTTGTAAATGAGCTGTTACAGCTCAAAGGTGTTTGTCCGAACAAACAAACTAACAAACAAATAAATAAATAAATAAAATAAAGTGTAAAAGGCTAATAACACTACTAATAATGTTAAACATGACTGGGGGAATCATTTAAGTGGTGCTATCCATATAAATAAAAGATTTTCAAACTTTTATGTAAAACTCTATACCCCTGAACATAGACCTGATAAGGAGAAAAATCAAAGACTTTTTGTTTACCCTTAATTTAAATGAATTAAATGAAGAAGAAAAAACATCTTTAGAGTGAGATTTTTCACAGCAAGAGATCACCGATTCCATTGCAGACCTCCCAAATAATAAATCTTCAGACCCAGACGGTTTGGGCCTCGAACTTTATAAATACTTTAAAGAGTAGTAATGTGTTAAGTTGGACAACATCGTTTCATGAATTAATTTGCAAATTCACCTCTTTTCATGAAGTTAACGCACTTTGTGGAGTTCCAATTAACTGCATGGTAATAACTTGTGAAATGCAAAGTTTGATCTTCATTGGCAAAGTCTGGTACAAAGGCGAGGTTTGCAATGTATTATGGGATTTGAGGTCACATGTTGCTGAAATGAGCAGTATACCATGAGGAGGCTGTCTTCAGTGCAGTCTTCTGAAGGCAGAGTAGGAGAGAAGTCTTGTATGCTTGTCTAAGAGAAAACAAGTTTGAAGACCATTTATATCTAGCTGTCTGAGTGCAAATCACTCACACATTATTTTAGAGTGCTTTGTGCTACTAGACTTCTGTTTTTTTATTTTTTGCTGATTATTTACTTCAAGGTAGTAGTTTCTATTTTGTCTGTTTGTGCAGTAGTGTGGAGGAGGTAAGTGTAAAGCAAGGCAAGCAGCCCAGAAAGATCCAGAGCTTTTTTGGCTAAGCAGGAGATTTGTGTTATATTTTGGTTTTCTCACTCTTTCCTGTTCATTATTTTTGATCTGTAGACAGTAATTTCTCATTTTTAAAGCTGCAGTGGGTGTAACCCTGCAGATGTTTTGCTTTGAGAAAAGGACTCCCTGCATAAATTACCTTTCCAAACAACATGACAGAGTGCTAAAAATAGTGTCCTCTGCTGAAATCTCATTACTACACTGCCTGTGTGTGTATGGGATCTGGAGAGCACTATTTTTCCTTTGGCTCAGGTTTCCTTCCTGCAAGGTATCAAAGGAGGTAGGACTTTGTCTAGAAGCATGACCAGGACACCTAGATGGACAGGTTTGGGGGAGGAGGGCAAGCTGGTGCCACCCACTTGGGGCAGGCAAGAGTTCCCAGGGGGGAGAGAACTTGCATCCAGGGATAGGGAGGAGATACTTAATCAATATACAGTGCTCACAAGGCAGGAATGAAAATATTTTTCATATTCCATGATGTGCACATTGTGTGTCCTATTTATACAATGGGGGCCTCGCTGCTGCTAAATATAGAATTTGCGTGGCTTGCATGGGGTTAATATGGGTTTAGCATGGCTTTGCATGGGTTTAATGCGATTGCGCAGGTTTAACATGATTGCACGGCTTTGCGTGGGTTTAGCGTGGGTTTTGGGGGTGTAATAAACAGCATTTATTTTAACTCCGATTAAGTCATCAGGATTTATTTCACTGCAGTGAAAATAACATGGTTTGTTTCACTGGAATATGTCTCACCCCCATTGTATAAACACACACACATATATATATATATATATATATATATATATATATATATATATATATATATACACAGTATCCAATACTACTGTTGCTGTGCTGACTTAATCCTGCAGAAATACAGGACACCAGTTGCAGTAAAAAAAATTTGGTATGTTGCCATCTTGCAAACTATATTTTGTTCCAAAAAAGAATTTCAGATTACAAAATGCATGCAGATGTTTCAGATTGATAAAAAGTGCAGGAAAATCCCAAGTAAGGCAAAAAAACAGATTCCATCCTTAGTGTGAATGTTTTCAGTGTTGGCAGGCTACCCATGTAGAATTAACTATTTATTGCATGCATCATGTATTCTGAAGTTCCTGAGTTAGAAAATAGAGAAATAAATAAATAAAAAAAGAAATTTAACAAGGGTAATGTTTTCCCAAGTAAAATAAATCAGCAGAGTTTGGCACACAAACATTATCATGTATTTGCAGGGGCTGTGGCAAATGCCAGTATGAAAACAAACAGAAAAATAATGAAAATGTTTTCATGTTAAATAAACAATGTAGTGCATGTTACATGCATTAGGAAAGTTCCCAGGTTACAAAATACAGAAATAAATAAAAAAAAAAATTTAACAAAGAAGATTTTTTTCCCAGGAAACATTAAACAGCATAGTTCCCAACAGAAAGAGTATCATGTATGTGCAGGGTCCATGGCAAATGCCAGTATAAAAGAAAAAGAAAAATAATTAAACTGTGTCATGTAAAAGCAGCAAAGTGCTGCATGTGAAATGCATTAGAAAATTTCTGGGTTACAAAATGCAGAAATAGACTGCAAAAAAAAAAGCTAACAAGGATGATGTTTTTTCATTATTACTAAAAAGGAAAATTGTGTTTTGGATAACAGATACTGATGCAGTACAGACCTATTTGCAAAACCAGTGAGTCCTGTTAGTAAGAATAAATCCCAATTCAAAAGCATGATTCCAATTTCAACTGGAACACTACAGAAATTGTATCATTGTCAAAAGGCTGAAGCACACACTTATCGCAATAATGACCGGACCCAGAGCTTCTAAATCAAAATTTTATTGCACCAAAATAACGCCTGACGCATTTCGGACAGATAGTCCTTTATCAAAGGCTAAAAACATAATGAACACATCTCACTTATATATCAAGACACCTATTATGTCACAGTGATGAGATGCAAATCTATTGGTTACTCATGAATGACCACCAACACCTTTAAAACCATCCTCATAATTTAAAGACAAAGAAATAAACTAAAATATTTTTATACAAAACCAATCACTATACAACAATTAAATACATGTATACTAACATATCTATAATAACACATAATACTATCTATGTTCCAAATACAGTTTTAATTCTAAATGTGCATTAATACCCGGTATTTTGTATGCATTCAAACGTAAAATCCATTCATTCTCCTTTCACAAATTTTATAGCGGTAATTACCGCCTCTCAAATCATGGAAGACTTTCTCAATGCCGAAGAATTTAAATTCATGCAATTCTGGTGTTTCTCTGTTTTCAAAAATATGTGCTGCTGTAGCATAGGTCAAATCATTTTTGTTAATGGCACGGACATGTTCTAAAACTCTGATCTTAAATGCTCGTTCTGTTTTGCCAACATAAATTGCACAGCATTTACATTTTGCCAAATAAATGACCCCTCGAGTGTTGCACGAAATCAATTGTCTAATGTCAAAGATTTTATCCTGTCGACTGTTAACACTAAAATTCTTTTCATTCAGAACATGTATGCATGCACAACAATTTTTGCACTGCACACAGCCAGTATAACCACCTAACCAACTATTGGTGTGAGTCACTGTATGTGTAAAATGACTTCTCACTAAAGAGTCTTTCAATGTAAATGCATGCCGATAAGTAAAAATAGGAGGCTGAGTGCAAACTTCTCGTAGACCTGGTTCTGCCGTGAGTACCTGCCAATGTTTTTTAATTATTTGTGCTATGTCTTGGCTCTGGGAACTATAAGTAGTCACAAAATAAAATCTTTGATTTTTTTCTGACATCTCATTTTTATCAACCAACAATGCCTTTCTATCTGCTGCAACAGCTGCCTGATAACCTTTATCTATGGTTTTGTGTGTATAACCCCTATTACTGAGTTGATTTTTTAAGGCAGTTGCTGCTGTTTCAAAATCAGTGTGTTTGCTACAATTTTGTTTTATTCGAAGGAACTGACCTTTGGGGATATTTTCTACCATGTGTGTTGGATGACAACTGGTGGCAAATAACACAGTATTGCCATCTGTAGGTTTCCGGAAAAGATTAGTATTAACGTGTCCTTCTTTGTCACGAATTATCTGTAAATCCAAATAATTCACAGATACCTCACTTACACAATATGAAAATTTTAAATGTTCATTTGTCCTATGCAGGTAATCAACAAATTCTTTCAACATTTTTTCATCCCCCTTCCAGATTAATAAAATATGGTCAATAAAACGTTTCCACAATAGTATATTGTAAAAAAAGGGGTTACTACAATTATTGAAAATAACATCCTGTTCCCATTGACCCACATATAGACTGGCCACTGATGGTGCACAGGTAGCCCCCATTGCGGTCCCCTTTATTTGTCTGTAGCTATTCCCATCAAAAACAAAAACATTTTTGGTCAAAACATGTTCGAGGAATGTTAAAATCATGACAATTTCTTGATCAGACTTATCACCAGAGCCATTTAAGAAATAAGCAGCAGCATCCATAGCCCCCTCATGGGGGACATTGGTATAAAGTGCTTCAATGTCAAATGTAACTAACAGACAATCTTTTTCTATTGAAACTTCATCTAACACCTTTAGGACGTCTTTAGTATCTTTAACATATGACTTGATTTTTTTTCACATAACTATTAAGAGTATGACCTACATACTGGGACAAAGGTTCTGTTAGACTCCCAAGGCCGCTAATTATAGGGTGGCCGGGGGAGTTTGTTTATCTTTATGCACTTTAGGTAATACATAGAAGGTGGATCTAACTGGATGTTCAACTTTCAAAAACTTCCTAGTTTGATCTGTTATAATTCCATGTTCAAAGGCTTCATCTATTGTCTCATCTATACATGTTCTATACTCCCAAACCGGATCAAAGCTCAATCTCTCATAGAATGTTCTATCATTCAATTGCCTCATTACTTCTTGTTTATATTTATTAACATCCTATAACACCACACAACCCCCTTTATCAGCTTGTTTAATAACAATACTAGGATCATTTTGTAACAATTTTAAAGCTTCACATTCATTCCTAGTTAAATTTTTAAATGGCACATGTGGGCACCACCAGTGGCCAGTCTATATGTGGGTCAATGGGAACAGGATGTTATTTTCAATAATTGTAGTAACCCCTTTTTTTACAATATATTATTGTGGAAACGTTTTATTGACCATATTTTATTAATCTGGAAGGGGGATGAAAAAATGTTGAAAGAATTTGTTGATTACCTGCATAGGACAAATGAACATTTAAAATTTTAATATTGTGTAAGTGAGGTATCTGTGAATTATTTGGATTTACAGATAATTCATGACAAAGTAGGACACGTTAATACTAATCTTTTCTGGAAACCTACAGATAGCAATACTGTGTTATTTGCCACCAGTTGTCATCCAACACACACAGTAGAAAATATCCCCAAAGGTCAGTTCCTTCGAATAAAACAAAATTGTAGCAAACGCTGATTTTGAAACAACAGCAACTGCCTTAAAAAATTGACTCAGTAATAGGGGTTATACACACAAAACCACAGATAAAGGTTATCAGGCAGCTGTTGCAACAGATAGAAAGGCATTGTTGGTTGATAAAAACGAGATGTCAGAAAAAAATCAAAGATTTTATTTTGTGACTACTTATAGTTCCCAGAGCCAAGAGATAGCACAAATAATTAAAAAATGTTGGCAGGTACTCACGGCAGAACCAGGTCTATGAGAAGTTTGCACTCAGCCTCCTATTTTTACTTATCGGCATGCATTTACATTGAAAGATCCTTTAGTGAGAAGTCATTTTACACATACAATGACTCACACCAATAGTTGGTTAGGTGGTTATACTGGCTGTGTGCAGTGCAAAAATTGTTGCACATGCATACATATTCTGAATGAAAAGAATTTTAGTGTTAACAGCCGACAGGATAAAATCTTTGACATTAGACAATTGATTTCGTGCAACAATCAGGGGGTCATTTATTTGTCAAAATGTAAATGCAGTGCAATTTATGTTGACAAAACAGAACCAGCATTTAAGATCAGAGTTTTAGAACATGTCTGTGAAATTAACAAAAATGATTTGACCTATGCTACAGCAGCACATATTTTTGAAAACAGAGAAACACCAGAATTGCATGAATTTAAATTCGTAGGCATTGAAAAAGTCTTCCATGATTTGAGAGGCAGTAATTACCGCTATAAAATTTTGAAAAAGGAGAATGAATGGATTTTACGTTTGAATGCATACAAAATACCGGGTATTAATGCACATTTAGAATTAAAACTGTATTTGGAACATAGATAGTATTATGTGTTATTATAGATATGTTAGTATACATGTATTTAATTGTTGTATAGTGATTGATTTTGTATAAAAATATTTTATTTTATTTCTTTGTCTTTAAATTATGGGGATGGTTTTAAAGGTGTTGGCGGTCATTCATGAGTAACCAATAGATTTGTATCTCGTCACTGTGACGTAATAGGTGTCTTGATATATAAGTGAGATGTGTTCATTATGTTTTTAGCCTTTGATAAAGGACTATCTGTCCAAAATGCGTCAGGCGTTATTTTGGTGCAATAAAATTTTGATTTAGAAGCTCTGGGTCCGGTCATTATTGGGGTAAGTGTGCGCTTCAGCCTTTTGATACTGTTCCTGTTGTGCTGAAAGCACCACTACTGTCTTGTGCATGGTTCATACGTGAAGATTAGAAATTGTATCATGTATTTGCAGAGGCTATGGCAAATGACAGCACAAAAGAAAAATAATTAGAATGGTGCATGTAAAATCAGCAATGTGCTGCATGCCACATGCAGTAGGACATTTCCAGCTTACAAAATATAGAAATAAATTTGAAATAAATTAAAAAGGATGTTAGTTTTTCCATTATGACTAAAAAGGAAAATTGTGTTTTGGATAACAAATACTGATGGAACCCTTTTAGCATGTTACTATATTTTTTGGTATGGGCAGTGTAGCTTAGTGATGCAAGGCTGTGAGCTGCAAACCCGGAGATCTGGGTTTAAATTCCATAGCCCTCACTTGCATACTGTGTGACCCTAAGCAAGTCACATAACATTTGTTTGCTTCATGCAGCATGAGGTGTGTGTGTGTGTGTGTGTGTGTGTGTGTGTGTAGGGATTGGAGCATGACTAGCAAACACTAAAGTAACAGATGTTAAGTTAAATAATGTAGTAATATATGTCGTACACCAACAAGGTGAAAAACATCTGCAGGTAAAAAGAAAGGAAAGCAGAAATTGTTTAACCAGGAAAGGCACAGCAAACCAAAGCTTTTTCCAGGTGCGACCTGGGAGCACAAAGAAGTTAAATGACTTGCTCAGGGTTACACAGCATGCAGGTGGGGGCTGTGGAATTCAAACCCAGGTCTCCAGGTTTGCAACTCAGTGTCTTAAACCACTGTGCTATACTGCCTCCTTGGGGCATGATATAAAGAAGCTCCCCATACAGCACATTTCCCACACAAGTAGTATCATGTATTTGCATGGGCTGTGGCAAATGCCAGTATTAAAAGATAAAGAAAATGAATTCAATTGTTCTCAATCTGCAATTCCCAGGTTACAAAATACAGAAATAAATTTAAAAAAATCTAACAAGGGCTATGTTTTCCAAGTAACATTAAACAGCAGAGTTCCTGATAGAAACAATATAATGTATTTGTAGGAGCTGTGGCAAATGCCAACATGAAAATAAAAATAAAAATAATTGAACTGTTTCATGTGAAATGAAAAATGTGCAGCATGCCACATACAGTAGGATATTTTCTGGTTACAAAATGCAAAAATAATTGAAAAAAAATAATTTAACAAGGATGACGGTTTTGCCAAGTAACATTAAACAGCTTAGTTCCCCACACAAACAATATCTTGTATTTGAAGAGGCCATGGCAAATGCCAGTATTGAAAGAGAAAAAAAATATTAATCTTTTCTCAATTTAGTTAGGGTATATAGGGGAAAACAATTTAGATATTCTGAGTAGAAATGCATTATTACTAAAAAGGAAATTGTATTTTGGATAACAAATAATGTTGTAGTACAGAACTATTTCTAAAACTAACGATCCTTGTTAGTAATGACAAATCCAGTTGAACAGCATGATCCCAATTTTAACAGGAACTCTTTCAGCATATACTGAAAGAACAACTGAGATATTGGTTTGACTACAAAGGCATTATTACTAAAAAGTCAATTTTTTGTACAACATAAAACTGATGCAGTACAGACATAGTTGCAAAATCAAGGAGCCTTGCTAGTAATGATACATAGCTCCCTGTAACAAGAAACAGATATAAAAAAATGCAATACTACTGTCACTGTGCTGACTGTATCCAGCAGAAATACAGAACACCAGTTGAAGAAAAAAATTTCAGCACGTTGCCATCTTGCAAACTTTCAAACTATATTTTGTTGCAAAGAAAGAATTTCAGATTACAAAATGCATGCAGATGTCTCAGATGGCTTTAAACTGCAGGAAAATCCCAAGTAAGGCAGAAAACCAAATGCTATCCTTAGTGTGAATACTTCCAGTGTTGACAGGCTACCCATGTAAAATCAACAATGTATGGCATGTGACATGTATTCTGCAATTTCCAGGTTACAAAATAGAAAAGTAAATAAATAAATAAGAAATCTAACAAGGATGAAGTTTTCTCAAGTAACATTAAACAGCAGAGTTCTGCACAGAAACAGTATTATGGTGTATAAAAAGTTTCATTAGTAAAGATTATTGAGGTTGAATGTTGTAACTATGGTAAAAGAAAGTAATGCACAGAAATAAATTATTAGTAACTTGGCAGTACCCCTTCTGCCTTTTAAGGAGTATTTAGGTACTAAGGAGGCAGCATAACGTAGTGGTTTAAGGTTCCAAGCTGTAAACCTAAAGATCTGAGGTTAAATTCCACAGTCCTCACTTGTATAATGTGTGAACTTGAGCAAGTTACTTATTTTTTTTGCTTCATGCAGTATAAGGGGTGTGTGTGGGGGTGGGTGGGGGAATGACTAGCAAATATTAAAGTAACAGACATTGAGTTAATTAAATAATGATTAATATTTGTCTTACACTAACAGTAACACAAAAACTGTACAAAATACAATGGCAGACCAAGGGGAAAAAATATTGGAAAGGTGAAACACTGCTATGTACAATAGTGTTAAAGAGCAGCAGAACACCAAGGTAAAAGTGATGTTGCAGTTGTTAAGGAATTAAAAGTATGATAGACTACACCTGCCCCTGCCAATATTCCTCCCTTTCCATTCCAGTTTGTATGACCTATATCTGCCTTTGTAGTTTAGAAAAAAATATATAGTAGTAAAGTAAATCCTCAGTTCGGTTATACTGAGACTGAATTTGCTAAGCTCGAATAATCTGTTGTGTATATACAGAAGATGTTGGTTCCTTTAAAAAAACAAAAGATATTAAGAAAGCAGTGGTAGAATTTGGTAAAAGGAAAAGGAACAAAAAAGTGAAGCACTGCCCTGTTCAACTGGACACATGAGCAATGGGAAGCTAGGCTAACACTGATTTAAAAAATGGTTAGGATTTGTATGTGTGAAAGATTATAAATTGTAGGATTAGGTAGAAAGTAAAAAAAAATGGAAAAGTAATGGTCCAACCTGTGGAAGTTGTCACTGCTGGCAGCAATGATATAAGAGGTTGTAGTAAAATAATAGTTTGTAAGATTATATGTTGTAAGTGCTACATCAATGCATTTCCAGAACTCTGGACATAAAGATCTTAACACCAATGTTTTATGAGCCAAGTGCAATGTTAACAAGCTGAAAGAGGTATTTGTGAAAGTACAGTACCTCTCAGCTGGAAAAAATGGTAAAATTCTTACCATGTTTGCAGTTTCAGAGGTTATTTGTAGTGCAGTTGTGATATTTGTTACAGTCTCCCATATCCTTATGTTTAAAACTAGTAAAATCTTTCTGTTACTCTTTGTATCACAGGTACAAATGCAGTGGCTGCTGAATTTTGCTCTATGTATCTCTTTGTCTCTAGGCAATCACTGTGTTTTCTTTCAATCTTTAGAAATTAACATAATGTCTCATCCCTCTATTCTATGTCAGCTGCAAGGTTCACATGGATGTTTTATGCAAAATAAAATTAAAGTAGTCAGAATGGTACACAGCGCATGGAGTTATGTTTGCAGTTTAGGTGTGGGAATATGGGAATGAAATAACTGGAATAGGAAAAAAAATCAAGTTAGGACACATGATTAATTTCCTGTGTAGTTCTTAAGGAAGCTAAAAGCAAAAAAGCAGGTAATTCAAACAGATACAAAATTGTTTGGGTAAACCAGAGCCATACCTCTCAACCTCCAAGGCCCGCAAATCAGGGACACTACTCTTTAAAATCAGGGACAAATGCTCAAAATCAGGGACACAGTTTTTCATGCCTCGTAAAGTGCTGCATCACAGTGTTCACATCTTTCAAATGCATGAAATTAAGTTATTGAATATTACATTAAGAATACAACATAAAGCATGATAGTTTTTCTTTTAAAACTTTATTTTGGGCTATTTATAGGGTAGTATTAAATACATTTAATTATATATTACAGCAAACAGATTAAATGAAAACCTACATACCTATATACAGTATTGTACATGCTATCTAGTCTATGCACTTAACTAAAATTGAAAACCTACCTACACACATTTTACTTATCATTTGTACCCTATACTAAAAATGAAAACTATGCTACCATAGTTTATACTAAAAACAAACACACAAAATAATTGATCTCATCTATATTAAAAAAAAAAGATCCACACACAATATTTCACATGATATCTACTCTATATCATATACATGCTGTTGTATACTAAAAATGAAAATCATGCTATCTACTCTACACTACAAATTAAATCCTATGTACCTATACAACAAAAACTTGGTTTGGAAAAAAGTCTCATTTGTCTTTTGCTGCAAGGTGCTCTCGGTTGCAGCCTCTATGACTCCCTTCGTATGAGTTACCTCATAGCAGTGTCTCTCTTTGTTCATTTTTATAGCGATAATAGAGTTCTAAGTCTTTACATTCAAAGATTGTCTTAACTCAGTCTTCACTTTTCACACCATACTGAAGTCTCGCTCTGGCTCAGCATTGGAGTGAGGGAGGCATAAGATTGTCTCCATCTGATGACTGAATAGGGGCAGATCGTCACCACTGGTGCATAGCTGGGAGGGCATCATGCCCCAATACTTTAGAGCAGAATTGTTTGTTTCGAAGGCCTGGGCAGATCCAGTTTCTGCAGACTGGTATGTCCCAAACTCATCCAAAAACTGGTGGTCACACTCAGAATGTGTACTGCATACACCAAGTTCCTTGGCAAGGTTCACCACAGCACTTCCACTTACGTGCAGTTTTAGTGCTGGGTTCAGCAACGTGGAAACCTGTTTCAGGACACTACATTTCAGTGGGAGCTTTGTTAACATTTTTTGCAGCACAGCACAGTAAAATGATCTGCCCTTTTTATAAATACTTAGTTCCACTGATGTCCCTACCATGTCATCATTGCTTGCAATGAATTCTTGCACTTCAGGGCCAACATGTACATCTTTTAGTGGAAGAAAGTTTGCCTTGCTCTTTAGGTCCAAAAGACTTTCTTTGTACAAGGCAACTGCAGCCTGAAGTTGCAAAACCCTGCTAGCATACAACTGTATGACTTTGCTGATGTCACCCTGCAGAGTCATCAGCTGGCTCTCTCTGCTCTGCAGTTTCTTATTAAAATTGCACAGTGACTCAAGGGCATATTTTAGAAAAAGGAAGGTCATTTGAACTTATAGGTTGCCCAGGCGGGCACATATTAATTTTACTTTGGCACCTCTGGGTTCAATAGACCTAAAATAAGACAGCAGAGTGGGCCACATATCAGTTATTTATTTAACAACTTTACTCAAACTGAGCCACCTTGCGGGTGCATATTTAATGACTTTTAATGGGTCAATATCAACAAAGAGATCAAACTCTTTCAGCTGCTGTTGCCATAGTGAGCTGGAAGAGAAATGGCAATAAATGTCAGAAATTAGATCCTCAACAGGCGAGGACAAGGCTTTGACCCCTGATTTGGAGTACAGGTCCAGCAGATGGCACAAGCATCCCATATTTATTAGGTTTGGGTTCACCTGCTTTAATCTGGAAAACACAGAGCTGTGCTTTCCAATCATTGCTGCAGCATTGTCAGATGAAAATGCCACAAGGTTTGTTACAGGGATGTCCTGCTAGTCCAGAGTTTTCATCATGCAGTCAAATACTGCTTGTCCAGCCCCTGAAGTGCATGCTGGCATGTCAAGAAACTATAACATGGTGTTCCCTGTCGAATGTCATAGCAACCTGCAAGGATGACCAGAAGTTTCTCATCCCCCATGTCCGTGCTTTGGTCAACATATAGGCAAAATGGCACTCGATGGCAAAGGGAAGCTGCAGTCTCCTGGTAGCTGGGACCAAGCACATCTCTAGCAATACAGGTGGATTTGGTTGCCCCACAGCTCATTTTCTTTACCACCTCTGGATCTGTGCAGTACTTTTTCATAAATTTCAGGAGGTGGTCTGCACAAGAAAATGATAGGTTGTGCTCTGCCAACATGTTCACAAATGCCACCTCTGCCTCCAAAACTTTTGAGGTAGTCTGTGCTTGGAAGAACTGGGTCTGTTTCTTCCCTTCTGCGTACTTCCTACTCTGGAGATGCTTCTGCGAAGATTCGTGTCTCTGTATATCATTCCGTCCTCCATGGCTGATGCTGATGTCACATCTGCAGGACCTGCAGAATGCATACAGGGGCCTTTCTTGCAGGGTGTTATCCATTCAAAGAAAGTCTTCCAGGAACTTTGGAACACTGAATTTCTCTTCTTCTTCTTGGTAGGTGTTGAGTTACCACTGGCACTGTAGTCTTCTCGCGCTTGAAGCATCTGTTTGCAGTCCATCTCCTATTGAGGACAGCAATCAAGAAAAAAATGTAACACTGTTTTCAGGCTAGATGGATGGGTGGTCCAAGGCATTTCTTTGACAGAGGCAGAGAGGTAGAGCAGCATCAGTTCTAGATTGCTGGATAACACCTTCAATGCCCACCTTTGAGATACAATACCAAGTATACCTAAGCAGTAGTTAATGAGTCCAAATCAAGCTTAAGCTGTCCCCATTATTGATTTTTTTTTAACATGTGTCCTACAAATTCTATCAGGTGGTGCACATAATGAACTGCTAATGCATCCTCATCTGTATGCATGTTTTCCATCTGGCCTGGCTACAACACATTCTCTCATGCACACATACAGAGCTGCTAATGAGTCATTAGTTAGCTGAATCACACTTTTGTAAAAATCTTCCATGAACCACACTTTTATAAAAGTCCTCCTGCCAAGTCTGAAACTAGTTTAAGCGTGCTATTTTAAAAGTCCTCCTACCAGGTCTGAAACCTCTAGACCCGGTCATCAACCACAGCATAAGGCAGACAAAACAAGAAAAATACATTTGTATTTTAACCAGTGCCCACAGTGGACAGCTTTGTTGTAGCGGCACTGCTTTTAACCAACGCTCCCCTGCCCAGTTCACAACCACAGGGCCTGAGTGAGAGAGTTCCCTCCTCTACTGTAGGCCAACATATTACATTTGAAGAGACGTGCTGTACTGCAGTCTACAGGCATACATATATATATATTGTGTGTGTGTGTGTATATATACACACACACACTTTCCCTCTCGTTTCAGCCGTATGACTTCTCTTTTTAAATGTAGTACGTGGAAATATTTAAATATAATAAAATCAAAGAGTTTGTATTTTTGTCTCTTGCTACTTGTGACAGCTCCATCCAGACAGTAACAATAGACAGAAACAGGCATTTTCCCTTTTTCTGATTTTATTTTGTCCAGTAAAAATAATTTTAGGATTATTTTTTATAAATAGGGTCCATATTAAATTAAATAAATGTCTAGTTAGATTGTGACAGTGCAAAGAAAAAGAAAACTTAAGTTTAGTGGATGGCTACAAATTCACGCTATCCCCAAGCTGAGCCCCAGCCAGCCCCAGCCAGTCCAGCCACTTTCACTGTCAGTGGTAACAATTTTCTATGATCGTACTTCATGCCAGTAGATGCACAGTGATGCTATCATATACAGAATTTGTGTTCCCAGGTTTGCGATTAGTCTGCTGCAAGGACAACCACTTCAAATGCATATTTTTGTCTGGCTATCCCACTGAGATAGTTATAGATTACCTAACTCCAATTATTAAAACCATTGTGCAGACAGAGATCAAACAAAATGAATTATAAAAGTGCCAGATACAATGTACCACATCTACTGCAGAAAGTGAGATCCGAAGTTCAGAACATTAACAACATAAGAAACACGGCAGATAAGGACCATAAGCAAGGAAGATTTGGACTCCGACTCTTACTACTGCAGTTCCAGACAAAACTATGCACTTGAGGCTGGGATCGAGGCTGTGTTATGTATTTTGCAAACAAAACAAAATAAAGTACAGTACAGCACATCACTCCAAAACAGAAAGATAATATCATTTGCTAATGTTAGTAAGTAATACGGTCTGTCAGGGCATTTCTTCTTTTTTTGTTTGCATAGTGCTTCATACAGACTGCCTCAACAGCATATTTTTGTCTGGGACAGTGCTGCTGTTACATTCCAAATCAAATTTATTGAAAAGGGGAAATTGTTTAACCAGGACAGGCACACTGTCAGCCAGAGCTTGCTTACCTGCGGGAAGCTCGGCACAAGGCAATGAATAGCTCGGGATCACAGCATGGAAATCTGCTGAAGGGATTCAAACCCCAGGTCTCCTGGTTTTGCAAAATACTAATACAGAATAGTCTGCCTTAGGTTCTTAGTCATATGTAGGTTCTGTCCTACCTTAGCTACCCCCCCAAAAAAAATTAAGTGCATTTTAAATTTTTAATATATAATCTTCCCCAGAGTGGACTGGAGCAGGATAGAACTTACACATATGTATTTTGTATTAATATTTATACAACATGACCAGGTCATCATTTATCAAATCACATTCACCACTTTTTGTTTTTAATCAGGGCTAGCCTACAAGTGGCCAATAATCCTATCCCCTGTTTATACGACACACTTTAAACACATGACAAAAACAGTGACTGATATATTATTGACAGTCTGACTCTGACAGACAGACACTGTCAATGCCACTCACTGAAGAACATGTAAGGTTTTTTCAACGCAGCTCTCACCGATGCAGTAAAGTAAAAACAAAATAAGCCTTTACTTCAAACACTTGTAACAAAGTCTGCCAGCTGTAGTACCCACTACCCCCTCCTCCCCACACCCCAAAAAGAAAGAAAACACCACAAGCACCAACAGTCACTGCTACCTTACAAGGCTTGAAACCTACTGTAACAGGCTAGCAGCATCCCAATATGGGAAGTTTGGGAACAGACTTCACCACTTTAAGAAACTAAAAATTGTTGCCATTTGCCAGTTTATAAATCAGATCCTACCACTTACTCCGTGATTCCACCACTTTAAGAAACTAGAAATTGTTGCCACTTGCCAGTTTATAAATCCTACTACTTACTCTATGATCCCCCCCTCAATTCGGTTCACTGAACATTAGCAGAATGAACAAGTTGTTAACTAACAAAACATATTCTCCACAGTTCCTGGCATTTTTAATTTTACTTACCTGATACCCAACACACGTAAATGGTAAGGCACTGGTGTGGTGGCAATCTCTGCTGGTGACTGTGGCACTGGGTCACAGGGTCAGCTTGGCTCGGGTCCTTCTGCTCTGTGCTGCTCCGAGTCTGCTCCCTCTTTGTCTCTCTGTGCTCTCCTGGTCGCTCGGTATGCCAACTGCCAGCTTTGTCTGCTGCTGCTTCATTCTTTTATTCAAATGAAATAAATGATTTATACATTTACAGTAGTAGCAGCAGGCAGCAGCTAATGGGCAGGACTGGCAGAGTGGTGCAAAAAAATGGTCTGGGCTGACAGCATGCAGTGGTGATGATTCAACAAACAACGGGCTGGCCTTAGCATTGCACTTCTCCTCCTCCTCCGAATGCTCTTGATCTTGACTCTCTCTCCTGGTTGGTCCAAGTCTCCAGGCTGCAGCAGGAAGGCAGGCAGTCAGTCAGTCTCTCTCACTCGCTCTCTCCTCGACTCGTAGCTAGGCAAGGGGGCTAATTCTTCGCTGGTGCTCTGGAACTCTCTTCGGTTGTGTGATTCCCAGAGCACCAGAGGTCCTATTTTATGCTGTACATTCAGACTTGATGGGGGACACAAAAAATCAGGTCCACGTGTGGGTGTGGGTGCTGAAAGACAACAGACAGCAATTGAATCACACCATTGGTCAAAGGGAGAGCATACGTCAGTGCCTTCTATGTAAGACACCACTGTGTGCAACTGTAACATGGGGACATGGGGGTTTGGACAGAGACAGTCAGCGTGGTGATAGTGGCATGGAGAGGAGACTGGTAGACCGCATGGGATTCGGAGAAGGGCTCACTGGTGGCTCAGCCTCTAGAAATCATGCAAATGGCCAATCAGATTGGGCCGATGGGACAAAAGGTGGAAAATCAGGGTTTCCCACAAAATCCGGGACAGTTGAGAGGTATGAACAGAGCCCCCTGTACTTTGTGGGAGATTAGAAATGGATACAGTACGAAACAGAAATAATTTCCATAGAGCACGTGGTCTTGTTTTTGCATCATTTCCTTGTCAAGTCAGTAACTTTCTGGGGGGAGTGGGGTAACAAAGAGGGGTCCTATAGTGTGTGTTCACTGGGCTGATTGGCAATGTGAGGAATTACCAGTCAGAACAGTATGTGTCATCAAATGTCTCTAAAGGTAGTAAAGGGCATGGCAGTAGAAAATTGAAAAGGGTTTTTGTCATGCTTCAAGCCAGTTTGCTTACCATGCTCTTTCAGTTTGTAGGACCCTTATCAGCCTTCTTATTGTACAATGAAAGATACTGTAGTATTTTATAATAACAACATTGAGTGAATAGCTAAGAAGAGTTTGGAAGTGTTTAAAATTATATGTGTTAGTCTTCTGAAAAAGATGGAAAAATAGGGAAATAAAGCACCAATGTGTTGAACCTGTCACCACAGAACAGCAGTGATATGCTAGGGTGTATATAAGTAAATGTAATGCAGAGTAGATGTTTGAAGTGAGTTATGAAATTATGTGCAAAACTCTGTACATAAGGATATTAATACTAAAGTTTTATAATCCAAACAAATTGTTAACAAGCTGACATTCACTAAAAAGACCACCAACAGCTTAATCTGGTTCAAAGTCAGTTGGCATTCATCTCTATCCCCCTTTCCCGGGTTGTGCCTGAAAATAGGCAGAATCTGTCTAGTGCACTTACCTAGTTAACAAAAACTAAATAAAATCAGTATAGTGCACACCCACTTTCACTGGCCTGACCCACACCTCTGGCTTCTGTGCTTTTTGTAACTGTCACATCTACCTATTTATTTTTAAGCACTGTCAAAGTGAGTATTGTTATTTTTGGGATTAGAGCCAGAACAAGCAGTGGTGGCTCTCTTTTCATCTGTCTGCCTTTATCCACTCAATCTGTTCAATATCACTTTTGAAACATCTGCATAGTTTAACCTTGGTCTGATATGTCACAGCTGTAATGATCTGATATATTTTTTGGTTAAAGTACATATAGAGTAGTCATATCACCATGCAGTAGATGGAATGATGGTTGTGGTGATGTGGGATTAAAGTGCTAGGGAGGCAGTGTAGTACAGTGGTTTAAGGATCTGAGCTGCAAATCTGGAGTCTGGGGTTTGAACCCCACAGCTTCCACTTGCTTACTGTGTGACCCTGAGCAAGAAACTTAACTTACTTGTGCATTCAGGTCACACCTGTGAACAAGCTGCAGCTTAGTGTGCCACTCATGGTTAAACAATTTAAAAAAAAGAAGCGCAGGCAAATTGTTGTGATCCCATTCCTAAATGCAACCCCACCCCACTTTCTAGAAACAGTTACATGTCATGTTAGTTGTGTTCTGTGAGGGAGAAAGCTGTCATGTAATAGTAACTGTAGGGGTAGGCAAAACTAGCAGCATAATATGAATGAAAAACGGCTAAATGCAAGGTTTTTGTTAGCAGCAGATAGGTGAGTCATTATAATGTGCAGAAGTTTTAATTGAGAAGTGTGATAAAGCATGTGAACCAAGAAGCTTAAACTGAATATTCAGTAATCTTTATCATATCCATCTAATCTGCAGAGAAATGTGCTAAAAACTGATACAGTGTTACTGAGTATTAAAGGGGCACTGTCAGCTTTGCCCCTTGTTTTTTGTTCATTTGTTATTAGTGGGTCTCTAGGCACATACATGTACAAAGGATTCTGTAGAATAATAATAATAATCATTATTTATATGGCACCTTTCTAAAATCAAGGCGCATTACAATAAAATAACATCATATTAAAACATCATAAAAACATTAAAATCAAGAATAAAATACACAGCATCAGTCCATGTTGATACCATCTCCAAATGTCTTTTTCCATGGAGAGGATTTTAATCCTCATTTAAAACCCCCCACCTTCATGCACTCTCTAATCCAACAAGGTAGAGAATTCCAGAAGGTCGGCGCAGCAAACATAAACGCTCGGGTGCCAGAGTATTTTAAAGCTATCCTCAGAATCTCTAGCAACCCCTCATTGGCTGAGTGGATCGGTCACTCCGGAAGGTAAGGAACTGGAAGATCTTTCAGGTAGTCAGGGCCCAAACCGTGTAGGGCTTTATATGTCAGTTAACCGACTTTAAAGGTGATCCGCCACTGAACCAGCAGCCAGTGCAGATCCCACAGCACTGGTGTAATATGAGAGGAACGAGGAGTCCCTGTTAACAGCTGGGCCACTGAGTTCTGTACTAGTTGCCTCTGCATAAAAGAAAAAGAAATCCATTTACCTGTTTTTTTTTTATTTTTCATTTTTGCATTACTGTCAGTCTCTCTGCCTGCCGGAGGCAGATCTTAGCTGAGAATGCACCAAGAACATGCATCTACCGAGGATGCAGTGCTGAAGTGCACATTTTAACATCCGTATGGCAACAAACATGTAATCCTGCACAGCAAGTTATAATTAAGTGCTCATGGCATTTGTAAAGAAAAAACAAGCACTCGTTGAACCATGAAATGCTATTTAACCTCGGTGCCGAAATCCCACGCATGTGCAATAGTGGCCAGAGGAAAAATCCCTCACATGTGTGGAATGTGCTGCTATTGTGCATGCATGGGATTTTGGCACCAGAGTTACATAGTATTTCACCGTTAACTGAGTGCTTGTTTTTTCTTTACAAATGCCAGGAGTGCTTTCTTGTAACCTTCTGTGCTGGATTATATGTTTTTGGGATACGGATGTTAAAATGTGCACTTCAGCATTGCACTCCCAGTGGACGTGTGTTCTCAGTGCGTTCTTGGCTTGGATCTGCTACTGGTGTGCAGAGAATTTTGAGTGCGGACCGACAGTAATGCAAAAATGAAAAATTCAAAAAAAACAGGTAAACAGATGTTTTTTTCTTTTCTGAAGGGGCATTCTACAGAATCCTTTGCACTCATATGTGCCTAGAGACCCACTAACAAAAAGTGAAAGAAAACCAAGGGGCAAAGCTAACGCTGCCCCTTTAATATGTTTCCTATTGTTACAAATGTAAATAATACAGAATGGAAGCAACGTTTCAGGTGCTGTTTATTTACAGTAATGCTGTAGAGCACTGCAGGGATAAAACTTGCAATGTGGCAAAATTAAGTTGTATCCTAGTAATGGATGGAGACATTAATTTTCTAATATCTGTGGGAGATATTACCGGAAAACATAATAGAAGCAATGCACTGTTTATATGTCTGTATTAGGGTCTGTCCACATTTTTGTAATGGTGTTAGTTGTTCTGCACTATTGTTGGTGTATGTTTCCTGTGTTTAAATGTGGTAGAGTGAACCTATTCCACTTTTAGTAGCAAACAGCACTTAGTTCTTATGTGTTTGTTTAGTTGTTGTTACAGTCTCTGCAACATCATTATTTAGTAGCACAATAAAGACAAACTGACATGTTCAGGTGAACTGTAAAAAAAAAACATAATAGTTAGACACAGTGCAGGAAGTATTGCATGTTAGTGATGTATTCTTTTCTCCCATTATGGTGTAGTGATATAAACTGCAGGAAAACAGGATTTTTGCTTCTGAAGAGTTAATGTTTTCCTGTTGGTTTATCCCCTGAAGTCATAAGGGCCTGCTTGTGACATCACAGTTACTCCCATGACAACAGACCATGATGTTTCAATGCAGGATTATGAGGGGAAGTGGGGAGTAAGGTAAAGAGACAAATTAATTATGTGATGAAAAGATCATGTATGCATGCACATGTGTCAGGAATAAAGAATAAAGAATAAAGGATCACTCTAAATGATATATATGGAATGAAAGCAGAAATTAACATAAATATTATGTATTTCAAAGTTTTCTTTGAGGGGTATGCAGCTATGTAATATTGAATCTCTGAATATAAGGATCAGAGTTACGGTTTGCATCATTTGCTATCTGTTTCTCTTTTTTTTTCTCCACTTATTTTCCCTATTGCTCTCTACACATCTGCATTATTTACCTAAATGCAGCATAATTTATCCACCATCTGCTATGTTGCACCCACAATGAGCACATTAATTTTTTGAGTACAATAATGTAAACTAGTTACAGTGGTACTCAATTCATGGAATTATATTTGCAGTGAAGATGTGGTACTGTGGAACTGAAGTGCAGCAAAACATAAAAATATGCCCATCTTATGAGAATGAAAAATATGTCATGTAATTTAAATGCAAAGTGAAGGGAGAAATAGCAGCACAATAAAAATTGAAAATTGCACAGGCAGGTATTTAGGGTCACTTAAGTGACTGATTGCGATGTGCAGCTGTATGTGGTTGGGAAGTGTTTTAAAATGTATTAATTAAGCAGCTCAACATGCAGATTCAGACATCTTTATTACAGGCACTGTATCTGTGATAAACTGTCTGGAAAAATGATAAGTGTTTATGTGTATCAATATGTTTGTGAGTGTAACAACTCATTAACAACATAATAGAAAGTATGTGTCTGACTCACTTTAGATACAATAGTGTGTAACAGCACTGCAGGGATAAAGGTTTCAAAACTTTGAAAGTATCAGTGTTAGTAATGCATGTAGAAATACATTTATAAATATCTTTAGAGTTAAACATACAGTTTCATGTCATGGCAAATTTTTTGGGGGGGTTCAAATTATTTTAATCATGGGAACAGTACTTGGTGAACAGAGACATTTGATGACAAAGTGTATCTTTTTAAGTTTGAGAAGTATGTAATAGATCTAAGTGCATCAATGTTATAAATGGGATGGGGAATAAATAATGGATGATTAAGTGCCTAGAATGTTTTATAATATAATCAAGTTTATAAGTGGCAAGTAGGTAGGGGATAGTGTTTTGAATGTTGTAGTAGGACAGATTTGTTAGGACAAATATATGCTGTTTTGCAAATAAGAAAATTTGTAAGAGATACATTTGCAAAACAGTGATATTGAGATATTGTTAAAATCAAGTGTGTTTTAAAGGTAATTCAACAGACAAAGCTGTAGTGGAAAGGAACTGAATTGCTAAGTACAGCTCTCAGACTATTAGGGCAGGATTCACAACACAGTTTGGGCCTAAGTCCAACTCCGCAACCCCAGTGGCACTCCCAAATCACCACAGTTGCATAGTACCTGATTCACAGCCACTGCAGTTGCAGAGGGTGTTACAGTGGGTCCCACTGTCCATAGCAGCCTCCCACAGCTGTGGTGCTGTCCCTGGCAACAGCACCTGAATGCTGCCATAATCCATGGAGCTGGTCATAATCTGGCTCCACCTTGTGAATACCTGCTGCTGTGGGTAACCTGTGGCTTCACAAGTGGCAACCTTCTTGCTTCAAGATTTTCCTGCAGCTGTGGGACCATCCCCAAGGTTTGTGAATCCTGCCCTTAGTCTCCAAGGAGAAGTACTTTACAGTCTCTTGACAAACCTTTGATCTCAGAATTGTGAAATGTAAATGACAAGTGGAAGATATCAAGAATTGACAAAACATGGGTTTTTCTTTCATGTATTGTTGGGGTAGCACAAGAAACAGAAAGCAATCAGTGGTATTGGGGAGGGGAAAAACAGGACATGGTTTTATAGTGGCATAAACAATTTGAAGTGTTGATTTCATATGTATTAAAAGGTTTACAGTTATAAACATGTTAGAAGATGCACAATGTTGTAGAGAAATTGAATATGCCTGCTTCCAATTCTGAATTTTGTATTAACAATAATTGATCTGTATTGTAGGGTTAGAGTTGATGATTTTTTCACTTTTATTTTTTAGGTGTAACATACATGTCATGCATAGGAACATTGTCTATGTAAGAAAACATATCACATTTGCAAAAATCTGGCAAAACAGCTCTCAGGCTGGTTGCTTCACTAAAGAAAACATATAGCATTTGGTAATAACTGTCAGTTATGCACACAGTAAAACAAGGTTTTATTAGTGTATAGTTCTGCTTATTATATGAAGCATAGAAAACACAAGGACTCTCTACCCAGTAGTTTGGTAAATAGTGGTCCTTTTAAGTAAATCAAGTAAATAATAAATAGAAGTAATATCATTATAGCACAGTGTGTCATATATGTATCACAGTAAAGCAAATGAGGAGCCCAAATCTACATGACAGAAATGTGCTATGAATTTAAGAACATGTGGATAAGAAATAGTTAGAGATGTTGTTTTCATAATATAACATGTTGGGAAACATGAGTTAAAGTCAGTCTGTTTTATCACTGAGCAAGCACTTTACTTAATAAGATGGTAGTATGTCAATGGCAGTTGCATCTTAATTTTATGGAGGTTATGTTATCAAGAATACGTGTAAGCTGAAGTCAGGCTTTGTATTGGAAGCAGGATCCTTAAAGGAAGTATCTGTAATAGAGTGGTCCCATAAAGTTTATAAGGGAATACTGCAGTTTCACAAAAACAAATTTGTTGACATAAGTAATACTGTGTTAGGAAAAGATGAATTATTTGATAGGTTTGGCACCAAGTAGGGGTTTTGTATGATGGATAGCTGACATATTTCAGTTGTAATGTAGCAAACACTGGATGTAGGAGGTGACTGGTTGGTGCAGTTTTGAGGAAAGAAAGTCAGAACCAGATCAAAAAGCAGTCATAGAATAGACAAACTGCAGAAATGTAATGAAAGGGGCTAAAGTGGTTAAAGAAAACAAAATGAAAAAGGCAAAATGCAGTTATACATAGAGCCTGCAAAAATGTGGAAAAAGGGGCTAGGGTGGAGATTCTTAAAAATAGTAGGAGCTGTAGCTTAGTGTAACACTCCCAGTTAAACAATTACAAAAAAAGAGAAACACAGACAATTGGCTGCATCCCCATTCCTGAACACCCCCCCTTCTAGAAACAGTTACATGTCATATTAGTTGTGTTCTATGAGGGGTAAACCTGTTGGGTAATGTCAATCAATCAGTCAATCTTTATTTTACCAGGTGAAACATCACTGAGCAAAGACTCATTTCCAAGATGGACATGGGCATAAGTACAAGTTAATAGCAGGAAAGTAGAAGATAACATAAAGCAACAACATCATGAACCATATAACATAAGATGCAGCATAATATACATGAAGGGGGAGATATTCATAAATGCACCAAATGGTGGCACAAGTCCAGCACAGCACAAGTCAGCTGTGCCATGGCACACCAGAAGCCATATTCTGAAGATGCACCACTGGAAATGCACCAATGCAATCCTGCTGAATATGGCACAGATGCACCATGGTGCAACCGGAGGTGCGCCGGTGTAACCATGGATGCACGGAGCAGACCTGAGCACAAACCCAGTGAGCAGGACAGGAGAAACAGGCCCAGGGACATATAGCCAAGGAAGCACAGGGGCAAGGAGCACAGGACTCTACCAGCGGGGTACACCTGGGTACAGAGAAGCACTGATGTTGAAGGAACACAGGGCACATGGGGATGGTGCACTGCCACCATCAGTGTTGCTGTGACTGCACCCACCACAGCCAGTTCATGGTCATGTGACAAGAATGGTCCCCAGAACAGCACCCCAGAATCCAATTGCAGCCCAACCAGCAGGTGACAAAAGGGGACAACGGCCAATGCCAGCCTGCTATTGAAGTCCCCACATGCAGCCCAATGGCCTACCAGCCATGGGCAATGCCTCATCACAGTAGGTGTCAACCCCTATGTCCCTGGACACAAACAAACCCAGGTCCACATCCCCACAGGCATCACCGGTGCCAGACATCAAAGGATGCAGGTTCCAGGCAGGTGGCCACTCCCCATGTAACTAGAAATGCACCAATGTACACCAATTTTCATTCACCAGCAGGCAGCCCAGGCCTCCAGGACACCTAGGTCCATATGCAGACCCCCCACCCACCTCCCCACCCTAGTCAAGTCCTCATGTTGACCATGAAGAGACACAACAAACCCTACTGAACCCTGGAATATCCCACACCACCACGTGAAACAAAACTGGAAACAACATGGAACCCTCAGGAACCCCACATGATCACCCCCTGCACTGCCACCATGGACCAACACCTGACAACTGCAGCATGGCTAAACATGCCACCTGCTAAGCAGACATGGACACAGGCATGTAGCAAAATAAATGCTTTATAACAATATAGAAACACCAATACAAACAATTGAAACAAGGGTCAGGGACGGGGAGGTAGAAAGTAGGATGGGGACAGGATATAGGGTCTGTACAACAAGATGGGGGACTGCAGGGAAATAAGGAAAGTGTGTCCATGGCCAGATGTCTCGAGCTGCTCCACAGCTCTCCTGACGGCTGCTGTCTCATGCATGGTGCAACTCTTTACTGCCAGTACCCTCTACAGCACAACCAGGATCCAGGCCAAGGCCTGCAGCTGGGGCCTTGCCCCTCTCTGGCCTACCATCCATCGTCCACCTAGGGGAAGGGACAGGACAGACAATTAGTGCAATGCCCCAAAGACCATTGCCCACCCACAGTGTGCAGTGGACAGTGGGGGCAGACACCTCTGGAGAGGCCACAATGGGCCCTTGCTTGGAAGGCCACACCAGCCATACACACGGCACACCACAGTGGTGCAGACAGGTGGACAGTGCAGTGCAGTGTGCACATGTGCACACAGGTATGGTCACATGGCACAGAGCAAAGGCAATACCGCAGTACACATGGTGGAAGCTGTGCACATGCCCCCCTACAACAGCCAGAACATGGCAGCCAAGGGATGTGCCACAGTGGCACACACAATGCACAGTACACCAAACACAGCTGTGCAGGCACATGGCTGAGGTGACCATGGTTGGGCCCAGTTCCCACTACTAACCCACAGAGACACATACAAGGAATGTGACAAAGCTTAACTGCCCTGTGTGGTGCAGTGGGTGCTGTCTTCTGATCCCTACCAGGGTCCTTCCTGCTTGCTGTGGCTGCCATGGCCAGCCTGTGGTCCTCTGGCCCTGTGGAAGGAATGAAGAGAGGAGGACACGAGTATGCAAGGATGGTGCAGGGCATATCCCTGTCCGGCCTGAGCCCCCATGCCTGCGTGACTGCATCATGCGCAGCAGCTATGCATGACATGCAGTGCCCACCAAGACTGTCATACCTCCACTGCAGACCATGCCACGCAGCCCTACACACACTACAGTACAGCACCCAGGCAAACATGCCACATGCACATACCCACCTGGCTGTGGCACTGCCTCATGCTGGATGCATTCCTGCATCTGACGCAGCCTCTCCAGGTCTCTCCTGCTCAGATCCCAATATCTGTGGTGGCACTGTTCTTGGGTCCTGGCCACCATGTCCTCCTCTCCAGGGCCTCAGAAACCTGCTGCCATATGGCCCTTCTGGCCTGTTGGAGGGGCACCTGCCTGTACAACTGCCCCTCAAATGGTTGCACCACAGCCACAAGGTTCACTAGCTCCAGGTCTGACCAGTTGGTGGAACCCCTGTCCCTGCTGTGCACCATGGCCTCAGGTTGCAGCAGAAATGGCTGTGTGAATGGCCATGAAATGGTGCACATGGGGCCACATGTGTATGATGCATGATCGCAAATGCCAGGATGTGATCGCGCAGCATGGGGATGCACGAACACAATGCGCAGTACGGATGAATAGTGCACTCCTGGGCATGGACATCACACCATGCCGTGGTGGGTGCACGGGGTCATACATACAACACTGAGGCCAAAGGCTGTCATCCCACGCACAGTGTGCATGTGTGCAACAGGAACCACTGTCAGGAAACATGTGCATGTGCGATGCCAACACAACGCCGCATGTGCAATGCAACAGCATCGCGCAAGGTACGCAAGTCATGCAACAGGCATGTGCAGGCCTGCAGTGCACATGCGCACTGCAGGCCTGTGCAACACGCATGTGCAGGCAATGCACCACGGAGTTGCTCCGGTGCATCCCGATTGTGCATGGAGCAAATTCGTGATATTCAGCTGCCGTATGCAAATCACCTCATCAGCCAATGTGCAGTGCAGATGGGTGCATTAGCATATCATTACCATTGTGCACAGGCTCATTTGCATGTGACGAGCCTTATAAGCACCACAGAACAGCACATGTCACAGACCAGTATTGCAACAATTTGGGTAAGTGCCTGGCAACTTGGGTGAATGGAGGACTACCACAACACTGCCACAGAGGGATGCAAAGGGCCATACTGACACTGACCTACTGTGCTGTTCATGTTCACAGGTGGTGACATATCGGCAAATGACGGAGAGGAGGAGGAGCGTGGGCCTGCACGCAAGCGCAGGCCCAACTTCACAGGGGCAGAGCAGAATGCCGTCTTTGACGCATTCCTAGACAGGGAAGACCTGCTTAGTGGTGCCACAGCTACACCGCAGGAGCAGTCAGATGGCTGGGAGGAGGTGGCATGGTACATCAACGCACATGGCAAGCACCAGTGCACTGTGCAAGAGTGCTGGAAGAAGGTCAGCACTGACAAGAGGCACATCAAAGAGAAGGTGGTAGCCACATGGCCATACCACAGGGTGACCGGTGGTGGCCCGCCCACAGCACCACCACTGACAGCTATGGAGGAACTTGCAGCAGCCACCATCAGCTGCATGGTGGTGGAGAGTGTGCCTGGTGGTGGATTCCAGATGGGTGGCAGACCCTCACTGCATGGTGAGTATGCACTCAACAGACAGGCCTGACAGGCATGGGATGGACATGCAGGTGTGCCTGCTACCATGCTGCATGTTACATGCATATATGGACATGGCCCTGCATTACACCATGCTGGCAAGTGGCAGTGGTGACAAGTGCACAGTTGGGGGGGCACATGGCCATTGGAACACCACTAACAATCTGTTTCTGTCTTGCAGCACCATCATGCTTCCACAGGGAGGACCAGGCAGAGGCGGCCATGGACATGGATGCCATACCATCTACATCCACAGGCATCCAGAGCAGGGAGACTGCAGCTTGGTAGTGTGGGGCAGGTGGATGTACTAGGCCTGGGGTCGGATGATACCCTGGCTGAGATACTGCAGGATGACAACCTGTCCATGCTGTGTGTGGATACTCAGCTCGGGGCAGTGTCCGGCTCTGATGATGACATAATCTTGATCCTGGACAGCATAGGGGTTGTGGTGCTTGACATGCCCCTGCTCGCATCACAGGTACCATCTGGGCCCAGTGCTGTTCCTACAGCTGCACAGCTGCCACCCATCCCCATCAGCACAGCGGTGTGTGGTGCCACTGCTATGTCCAGCATGGACAGTGGTGCTGTTGTGGCCACTGCAGTGAAGGACAATGCCCAGCAGATGGTCAGGCAGTGGCAGCAGGATGCAGGTACCACCAGGTGGTGTGACACGGTGTGGATTGCCGGTGTGCCTGATGACACCATACCCCCTGTACGGCCCACTATGCAGCATCCACCTGAGTGGGAGGCTGTGCAACATGCCATGTCACCTCCAGCAGCATGGAGTACAGGCCAGGAGATGCAGGATGCTGAGTGGCTGGCAGAGAACACTCAGTTGTTGTGGACATCTGTAGAAACTAGGTGATGTTTGCCACTGAGGTGCGTGCACTGCAGGCAGAGGTGTGCCAGATTGCCGTGCAGCAGGACAGGGTCAATGCTCAGCTAATGGATGAACTCTGCCAGATGTGGGAGGTGATGACTGTGTCACTGGACTGCATGACTAGTGCCATTGTGGCATCAATGGACCACATGACTGGTTTCATTGTGGCCAGGCTTGCATCGGTGGCAGACACTGGGCTTGGCCTTGCACAGAGGATCCCCATAGTGCACTATCCACCCCACAATCCCAGCGTCTGATGACCCTCTCACAGCAGATGTCAGGCTCCAATGTTGGCATCCCAGGTACCCCAGGGCTGGCCTGTTTTGCCACCTCTATACCCCTGCAAGGACACAATCATGGTCCCGGACATCAGTCCCTGGGGGGCATCTGACAGCCCCCATGGCTGATGCACAGCCTGTGTCTGCTGATTGGCCCCAGTTCAGCTGCCCATGTGGCCATGGCAGCCATGGGACTGCGCGGATGGCATGATGTGTCTGTTGCCCTGACCTGCTGTCCACTGCTGCTGCCACATGCACATGTGGGTGGTGGTGGTGCAGCATGCATGTGGTGGTGCACATGTGTGTTGTGTCGCATGCCCCCTGTGTGTGCTTACTGAGCTGCTGGGATGTGTGGCATGGCTGTGATGAGGGTAGCTCTGTGCTGGTTGTGCCTGTGCACTGGTGTCATGCATCTAATCCATGTCATGTTGCTCACCATATGTGTGTGTGTGTGTGTGTGCATGTGCATGCCTGTACTCTATGTGTGCGCCCATATGCCAGTGTCTCCACTGTGACTGCTGCGCACCCCTGTCCCTACATGCGTCCTGCTGTGCATGTGCATGCCAGTGTGTGGTGTGCTGGTCTGTGTGACCCACACATGTGTGTCACTGCACTTACCAGCATTCCCCATAATGCTCCTGTGCAATGGTATCCCTGTGTCTCCGTGCCTCCTGCACTGGGGGATCGCTTCTTGCTGGTGGCAGCTGCCCACCACCCTCTGGACCATTACCACCATGGTCCCCACTACTGTCACCCTCATCTGCCTCGACAGCTATCCCACGGTCAATGGCCAGGTTGTGCAGGATGCAGCAGGCCAGGAATATTCCACAGGCTTTCAATGGGCTGTATTGTAGGGCATTGCCAGACCTGTCTAGGCAATAGAATCACATCTTTAGCATGCCAAAGACTTGCTCAATGATATTACGCATGCTAGTGTGTGCCTCATTCTATCTCTCCTCTGCTGGGGATGACGGTCGCTAGTAGGGGATGAGCAGCCATGGCCATAGGGGAAATGTGCTGTCACCTGTGTGGGGAATGACATGCTTATCCCTGTGCTGTGCTGCACTGCCTCCTGCCTCCAGTCACCCACTGCCCACTACTCCATGCTTGCCCTGCCTGTCCTCCCTCACCCCCAGAGTGGTACCTCCCAGGCACCCTGGCCCATGCCTGACTCACCCACAAGGTGGCCCATGGGGATGTCCCCATATTTGAACCTCAGGCACAGGGCAGAGCTGTGCCAGATGAATGTATCATGCACTTCCAGAGTGTGTTGCACAGACATTGATGATGCACCCCATGGCATCGCACACCACCTGTCAGTTTATGGATGGGTAGCCCTCTGGGCCAGGTGGTATGCAGATGCCCATGTGGGTGCAGTCTATGGCCCCAATCATGCCTGGCATGCGTGTAACCCTGTGGAAGTCCTGCACATTTGCTGTCTGCTCTGCCTGTGTGCTGGGGAAATGTATGAACTCTGAAGCATGTGGCACAGAGCGTTGAGGAACTGTATGAGGAGGCAGGATGTGGCTGACTGGGTGATGCCCATGTTATCCTCTGTTGGTCTGTGGAAAGTGCCCGTGGTGAGCAAGCACATCATAGCAGTCACCCTAGTCTCCACTGTCATGGCATGACTATGTCTGGTGGGTGCCTGCATCTCCTCACTGCACAGCTCACAGAGCTGCCTCAGGATTGCCCTGTTCAGGTGATACCAACCCACTTTTCCATGTCACTGTAGTTCTCAAATGTGATATGGGCACGGTACCACCTGTGTCAGGCATACCACTGCTGGGCCCTTCATTGGCCATGTTGGTGTTCCTCCTGCCTCCTCACACCCCTCATTACCACTTCCATTAGGAATGGTGTACTTTCCATTGCTTTCTGTGGTGTCCCCGTCTGTCTCTCTCTCTCTCTGGGCACAGAATTGCACATCTGCTGTCTGTGTGTTTGAGCCAGTTTTTATAGGCTCAGGTCTGGCTGGTGCATCTGGGGGTTTGCTCTGGACTTGTGTCATGGTTTCCGGTTGAATATACCACTGCACTGTATATTATGGGAACACCCCCTACACTTGTGCTGCGTACATTATATTTGTGCCATGGTGTAATGGGACTTGCGCCATGCAACTGCTGTCTTTGAATATCACTCAGTGGTGCAAGTCCATGGTTGCGCTGGCGCAACTCAATTGCACCATGTGCAACTGCTCGGAATATTTACCCCAAGTAACAACAGCAGAGAACATCAATATTTGTCAGCATTAAAATGGCAGTTTATAAGGTTATAGATTTGCAATAGGGATGTTGGGTTAGGCAGAAATATCAGCATAATAAGAATAACAAATAGGAAAAATGCAGGGTTTGTGTTAAGAGCAGATATGTGAGTCACTATTACGTGCAGTTGTTTTCATTGAGAAGTGTGATAAAGCATGTAAAACAATCAGCTCAAACTAAATATCCAGTAGTTTTTATTGAAGCTATCTAATCTGTGGTGAAATGTACTGAAAACTGATACAGTGTTACAGAGTTTCAACATGTTTCTTATTGTTACAGATGTACAAAACACAGAATGGAGACTATGTTTCAGGCTCAGTTTACATAATGTAGAACACTGCAGGGATAAAACTTTTAAAACTGTAAAATAAGTTGTGTCCTGGTAATGGATGGAGACATTAATTTTCTAATATCTGAAAGATATAACTAGAAAACATAATATAAACAATGCACTGTCTATATGTCTGCAGCAGGTTCTGCCCACATTTTTGTAAGGCTGTTAATTCTTTTCCAGTATTGTTGGTATATGTTTTTGGTGTACAAATGTGGCAGAGTGAACCTATTCCAATCTTGACAGCATCCAGCACTTATTTCTTACGTGTTTGTTAATTTGTTTGCAATCTCTCAACATCATTATTTATTAGCACATTAAAGACAAAGTGAAGAGTTCAGGTGAAATGTAACAAACCATAATATTTAGACACAGTGCAGCATGTATTGCTCATTAGTGCTGTACTTCCCCCATTATTTTTTATGATATTAAGTGCAGGAAAGCAGGATATTTTCTTCTAAAGAGTTAATTTTTTCCTATTTGCTTCTCCATACCTGAAATCATAATGGCCTGCTTGTGACATCAGAGTTACTCCCATGGCAACAGACTGTGATGTTTCAACAGATGAGTATGAGTTGAAGTGGAACGTAAGCTACAGGGACAAATGAAATGTAAGTGTAAAAATCATATATGCATGAAAATGTTTCAGTAATAAATAATTTGCAGATGAAATCTTATACTATATATGGAAAGGAAGCCGAAATGAACTTAAATATTATGTATTTCAAAGTTTTCTTTTAAGGGAACTCAGCTCTGTAATATTGAATTTCTGAATATCAGGATCAGCAGCATTTGCTATATGCTTCTTTCTATTTGTCTCCACTTATTTGTTCCCTGTTACTCTCCATACATCAGCATTATTTATTGAACAGCAGCATAATTTATCCTCCATCTGTTATGTTGCACCCACAATGAGCACATGTATTTTTGTGCACAGTAATGTAAGCTGATTAGAGCTGTACTCAATTCATGGAATGATGTTTGCAGTGAAAGTGTGGTACCATGGGACTGAAGTGCAGCAAAGCATCAACGTTACCCATCTTATGAGAATGAAAAAAATATCATTTGATAATGATGCAAAGTAAAGGGAGAAATAGCAGCAGAATAACAACTGAAAATAGTAAAAGGGGGGTAGTTACTGGCACTTAAGTGATTGTGATGTGTAGCTGTATGTGGTTGAGAAGTATGACAAAATGTGTAAAATAAGCAGATCAACATGAAGATTCAGATATTTGTATTGCAGGCACTTTATCTGTGATAAAATGTGCTGAAAACTGGTATAGTGTTTACGTGTATCAAAATGTTTGTAAGTATAACAAATCAGCAACACAATTAACATAAAGAATGTGTCAGGCTCACTTTATATACAGTAGTGTTTAACAGCACTGCAGGGATAGAAGTTTCAAAAATGTGAAAACATTTGTGTTAGTGATACATGGAGAAATACTTATTTAAATGTTTTTAGAGTTAAAAATGCAGTTTTCTGTCGGTGTCATATTTTGTTTGGGGGGGTCCATCTAGTTTATTTGTACTAGTTATTCTTCAGTAAAACTCATTTTCAATGATATGGGATTTGTTTATGAGTTATCTGACAGAGTGGGTCAAACGAAACAGAATTTAGTTTAATGTAGTGTGTATTATTCAGTTCCATACTAATTTTCATAATGGCAGACTTATAGTGAATGAGTTTTTACTCTTGCAAAATAGTATTGCAACTTAGTTCTTGAATTCATTCTTATAATCGGAGCAATTTTAAGAGAACATTACATAACATAATTGAATGCTGTGTGTCCTAGAAAATTATGGGAATGCTGGAAAAAGTGTTCAGAGTGAAATATTGATATCCAGAAATGATATTAACTGCAGTGTGGTAAGGGGGAGAAATATGAAATATGAAAACAAGCATTATAAGATGTAAGGTGCAAAAAAAGTTCTGAGCATTGAGAATAAGTGGTGCAGATGTTAGCTAAAAGTTAGAAAGTTAATAGTAATGGCATAGTTGGAAATTGCATGAAACTGTCATAAAAGAATAACTATAATGTAGTAATCAAAGTAGGCTGAGGTAGAAATAATAGTGCTTTTGCATGTTTGCTAAAAATAAAATAAATTTCTATTTTGCTTATAATGTCCTATATCTGCTCCCTTACAGGGCAGCAGTTGGAATAGTAGCATAATGACATTAAAAGAAAAAAAAAACTGCAATATGTGAAAATCTTGTTTCACTAATGCATATGTAGTATAATGAGAATGAAAAATGCAATGTTTTCCAGGTGATTATGTTGTTATGCAGCAGGCTGATGTACTGGTGTATCCCAATATCCTAAAAGAGAAATATCTGAAATATGCAATGACTTTTGCATCATTTGCTATCTGTTTCTCTCTTTTTGCCTCCACTTATTTTTTCCCTATTGCTCTCTACACATCAGCATTATTTATAAAAAGAAAGCATAATATATTCACCATCTGTTATGTTGCACCCACAATGAGCACATGTATTTTTTGAGTATAGTAATGTAAGTTAGTTACAGTGGTACTCAATTCATGGAATGATATTTGTAGTGAAGGTGTGATACTGTGGGACTGGAGTGCAGCAAAACATCAAAATATGCCCATCTTATGAGAATGAAAAAGATGTTATGTAATAGTAATGCAAAGTGAAGGGAGAAACAGCAGCACAATATAAACTGAAAATTGCACGGGTGATATTTAGGTGAAGTTAAGTAACTGATTGTGATGTGCAACCGTATGTGGTTGAGAAGTGTTTTAAAATGTATTAATTAAGAAACTCAACATGAAGATTCAGATATATTTATTACAGGCACTGTATCTGTGATAAACTGTGTGGAAAAATGATACAGGCCTGGATATTCAAACTGTGCCCAAAAAGTGCACAACAGCAGGAGCAAGCGCAAGTCCACTGCGCCCATGCGCAAGAAGCATAATATTCAAAAACTGCGCAGGCCACGATGTGCCTGTGGCACATGACTGAATATCATGCCACCTGCGCCATAGCACAACCAGGAATGTGCAGTTGCGCATTTCAGATGCGCCATAGCGCAACAAAAGATGCTCAGTGGAGCAGTCCAGATGCGCCTTAGTGCAGCCGGGGATGCCCCATGGAGCAGGGCAGCAATGCAACAGCACAACCAGGGATGCACAGGGACAGGATGCAGGGGCCCACCACCCATGCCACAGATGGGCAGAGGAGTACACTGCAGAACAGATATTTCCCCCACACCCCATGCACTGCACAACCGGGGGAGAGCTGGAATAACCACTGGCCCATGGAGACCAGCAACCAACCCACAGCTGGGGCATGGTGCCCCAGAACACCCCCTGGCAAGCTGTGACTGGCACACCAGGAGGGCCAACCACCCCATGCCACACCATCCCACCAATGCAAAGCACACCCTGCACCACGATCACCATACACCCTTCCCAGGAGTAGTGCCCAACAGTGCAGGACACCCCATGCATGCCACCACCCCCACTGTGACAATGCAACCCTGTGCACCACTGAGCCATGCAAGGCAGCCCCACCATGTGCACCCTGCAGTGGGTGGCAACAGACAGCAATGCAACAACAGCATACACAGTGCCACCCTGCACATCTCCCCTGAGGTACAGCTGAGAGACTGACCATACGTTGGCACACAAAGTACCCCACATGTGACAGGGCATGCCCCTGACCCCACCACCAGTGTTACAGCACCCTACACACCCTCCCAAGGACACATCCTGTCCCAGCACTGGCCACAACAGCCAGCACAGGCACACACAGTATTGCATGGAAGCATATACCACACATGATGCAACACAGTGCATGGACAACACCCACCCATACCCAAGGGCACACCAACACAGGGACACAGTAGCGGGACAATCAAGCCACTGACATGTGGCCATGGCAGCTGTGTACACACGTCCAGCACCCCTACATGACAGAGGTGTGCCAACCACCCTGCACAGGCACCATGAAGCTGTATGCCACCAGCATGCGGCCGGAGCACAAATGACAGACACTGGAGCACATCCCCTGTAACAGACACAAGTGACAGCATGGAGGGGGGACAACAACAGTGGATGCCACAGTGCCATCCAAGGCAGACATGCACCATACTGGTGACGGGAGGCAATCTGGCATTGTGCCGGGTGCAGTGGCTGTCCAGCATGGACATCCACCACTGATATGCCCGCAGACCGTGCATATCACAGATATGCAAGGGTGTCAGCTGCACAGGCCATGGATGGTTTGACAGAGGTGCCATGCACACAGTGCATGCACCATGGACCACTGCACACAGGCATCCAGTGCACAGAGAACAACACACAAACCACAGACAGTGACCGAGTCCCCCGCCCACACCATAGGTGGTTCACTGCCAGACACACAAACACAAGCCCATGTCTGCACCACCTCTGATGCCTTGCACACCACTGCAGCTGAGAACCTGTAGCTCACTGCAAATCAGAGACCACCACAGCTGTCATAACAAAATGCATGTATTGAAATGAGGTAACAAAAAACTATTTACAAGTATTTACAAGGGGAGGCCTGAAACCAGGTGGGAGGGCATGGAGCAGGGGTGAACAAATGGGAGAGGGAAGAAGGGGTGTGAAGGTGGGTCCAGGGGGGGTTAGTCGAGTCAGGGGGCATGGAGGGCCTAGTGCCTGCCCCGCTCTCCACTCCTGTGGCACCTACGGTTTCTCCTTCTTCAGACCCCATCCCGCTCCATTCATTCGAGTATCGCAAGGGACGGCCTTACCAGTTGCAGCATCTCCTGCATTCCCCTTTGCAAGGCCATCCAGTGATGTCCACCTAGGATAAGGGAGCAGAGTCAATACGTGTGACTGTTCAGTCCCCTGCAGCCCACCCATTGTGCATGGCATACAGCCATGTGCCATGCCCCTGTGATGGTGTGCAACCACCCACAGTGACTACGTCCACAAGACCTGCCTACCCAGGCACCCACAGCCATGCGGACCACTGCACACACCCACCGCCCATGTCCTGCACAGCACCACCGTGGCTGTACAGTGACTTGGCTATGCGGTGTGAAGGCAGTGGCACAGTCATGTACCTGGTGCATGCATAGACCACCATTGACACACTCCCAGACATGCAGTGCCACTGAACAGTGCTGACTATAACAAGTTGCATGCATGGCAGTGGTGTCAATGGATGGTGGCCATGCACCGCTGCCTGCCCTGTTACACAGCATGCAATAGTAATCATGGATGTAAGACACTCACCATCATCTGTCTGGTCCCTGCACCTCTGCAGACCTTCATCCCTCATGGCTTGCTGGTTCT
This sequence comes from Neoceratodus forsteri, assembly GCA_016271365.2. Classification (NCBI taxonomy): domain Eukaryota; kingdom Metazoa; phylum Chordata; order Ceratodontiformes; family Ceratodontidae; genus Neoceratodus; species Neoceratodus forsteri. The sequence goes on along the minus strand of CM057459.1, from coordinate 359,431,543 downwards.
CCTGGCGGTGCCTCCTCTCTCTCACCCTCCTGTGCTCCTCTGGGCCTAAGGTGCAAACATGGAGAGAGGAACATCAGTACAATCCAGTAGCAAAGTCCCCCCTCCCCCATGTGTGTGCAATCCTACACAGCCATACCCATCCACCCCCAACCCCGATACCATCACCATGGCCAACACTGGACTGCTCCCCATGTGCTGGACACATGCAACTGTGATACCTGTATGGACATTAACAGTGTATGGATGGGGCACCTACCTGGCCATGGCACCGTGCCCCTCCTGGCACATCCCCCACAGGTGGGCAAGCATGTATGGGTCCCTGCGTAGGAGGTCCTCTTACCTGTAGCAACACTACTCGGCTGTGTGCCCAATACCGGTTGCCTCCTCCAGTGCAACTTCCACCTCCTTCCAAATTGCACTCCTGGCCCCGTCTAGGAGTGCATCATCATTTAGTGCCCCAGTATGGGGCTCTACAATGGCCACCAAATTGGTCAATTCAATCTGGATCTACATAGCAGCCCTTCTCCGTGCCATCTCAACAGATAGTTGAAGTCAAAATGGTGCTCTGCAGCATGGTCTGCCATATGCAGATGCTGCACGGTACAGCACTGCCATTCCCTATCATGTTGTCACCAAACAGCGCGATAGTGGTGCACCCATGCCGGATGCATGGCACCTAGGGGGCAAGGTCAGGCACAAGGTTAAGGGTCTCTCATGCACAGACAGCCACAGCATGATTGGAACCCAATGCGTGTAATGTGATTGGATGACTGTGTGCCACCTCCTGTATGGTCTACAATGCTGTGGCCACAGTGTGCCTATGGCACCCCAGTGCCACAGTGCCATATGTGTGAACAGCACAGTAGCACCACTGGCACAATGGTGGCCATGCCCTGCATTACCTCCCACACACATCAAATCAGCAGCATGGCACATGTCTGCGTCATTACCCCGGGCATGCGCAGTTCGGTGTGTACTGGGCATGTCTCAGAACTGCGTCCTTGCCTGAGCATGTTCAACACAATTTCGCAAACTGCAACAGTGTGATATTCAGCTGGCATATGCAAATCAGCTAATCAGCCATTCAATGGTGCAGACACTGCATTTGCATCCACTTAAAAATGCGCCTCGCCTCATTTGCATGTGTTGCACTTTAAAAATGCGACATTGGGCAGCACTGGCCATAGTCGGTTACTGCAGTCTATTGTGGTGAGTTGCATGCTGTTTGGGAGTGTGGACTGTGGTGTGTGGGACATGCATGGGACTGCACAGTCACAGGTAACACCTGTCATTCTAACAGGATGAATAATGATCGATCATGAGGTGGAGGAAGAGGAACAGAGACGTGGGCAGAAGAGGAGGCCTAACTTCATCACCAAGGCAGAAACAGATACACTGTTTGAGGCCTACCTCGACCAGGACCTATTGCTCAGCTGACACCAGGGAACACCACAGGCCTGTGCTGCTGCATGGGAAGAGGTGGCGTGTGCCATCAACCTGCATGGAAGCCACCAGCGGTCTGTGCAGGAGTGAAAAAAGAAGATGGGCATGGACAGGTGGAGGATTAAGGAGAAGGTGGCTGCCATCAGGGCAGCATAGTCTGTGACCAGTAGGGGACAGCTGGCTGTGCAACGCTGGACCCCACAAGAAGAGTGGGTTGCTGGCAGCATGCAGCATTGTGCCATTGAGGATGTTCCAGGTGGTGGATTCCTGATGGGTGGTAGCCTGTCACTGCATGGTAGGTCCTGGTCTGTCAATGGGGGTGGACACGGTAGGGCAGATAAATTAATGCTACTGTTTTTCCCTTACAGCTCCTGAGCATCTGCATGGGTCAGCAGTGGTGGGCTTGTCCACTGAGGGTGGTAGCATGGAGATAGAGGAGGGCCCATCCACCTCCATAGGCATACGAGGGTCAGGGTGACAGTGGGCCCACCTGGACATCCGGACTGATGTTGGTGGAGCAGGTGCGGAGGAGGCCCTGCCCATGTTCCAGCGTGCCAGTGTCCATGGATTTCAGCATGCTGAGACTCGGGCTGGTGCCGGATCTGTCACTTATGATGATGGAGCTAACTACATGGGCAGTGATACGTGTGGGCCACAGGATGGCCACACAGCAGGTGAAATTGAGGGCATGGCCATGGGTGGTGCTGTCTTGGAAGCCTGCATGACATCACAGTCCCAGCCTGTGCCTGTCTGCACCAGTGGGGCAGCACTGGTGTGTCCAGGACAGTGGGGCTGTTGCAGCCATTGGGGTGGCACCGTTGAGCCCTGGAGAGTGGCAGCCAGAGGGGCAGTGTCAGCAGTCGGTCAATGGCCATGGGGGTACAGTGTCAGGGGGCAGTGTCAGTGCACTGCCTGTGGACATGCCCAGGCCTAGCCCTGCTGTGCAGTGCCCATCCTTAAGGAGTGCTGACCATCTGGACTATGAACATCATGAGGGAAATCATGCCGATCAGGCAGATGACCTCTTAGATGAGCACACCCGCATACTCCAAGCATCAATCAATCAGCAGGTGCAGCTTGTGACAGCGGTGTATGCACTCAGTGCGGCTCTGCGCCAAGCAGAGGAGCTGCACAGCAGAGACACTGCTCTGCTCCTGGCAGGGATGGACCAGATGCAGGAGGATGTGACCGCTGCCATTGACAGGCAGACACAGGCAATCACAGCTGTCTTGGCCACAATGGGCACAGAGTTATTTGCCCATGCATTGCAGACACTGCGCAGTGCAATGTCCACCTCCCATTCCCAGCGTCGTGCGACACCCTCCTTGTCAACACTGGGTTCAGCTGTGGGCATCCCGAGCACACCTGGCCCAGGCATGTTCGGTGTGCTGCAGACACCTGCGTGAGCATGGTCACGTTCACTCAGTGGAACCCCTGGGGGACCGTTGGTGCCATCCCATGAGGCCAATGGTCAGCCTGTCACTGCTGGCGGGTCTCAGCAGGGCTGCCCATGCATCCATGGTGGCCATGGCACTGTGGTGCATGACTGACATGTCTCCCAGCACAGCTACTGTCTGATGCTGCCCTGCGTGCATTGTGTTGTTCAGTGTGTAATGCACGGGTGGGGTACCCGGCCCTGCACACATGCACACATTCCATCTGCACACCCTCCCAGCTGCTGTTCGCTGTGGCATGTGCATGATGATGCCTGTGTTGTGCTGTCCGCCACTGTGCAATGGTGTCCAGCATCCGACACACGCACAATTACAGGCACTGGGCATTGTGGTCTGTGGACGTGTATGTGTGGCTATGGGTGGTGGTCGGGGTCGGCATGCCTCCTACTCTTTGTGCATGCCTTGTGAGGTGTGTGTGTGTGTGTGTGTGTGTGTGTGTGTGTGTGTGTGTGAGACTGCGTGCCATGTTAGACCTTGCCCATCCCTAACGGCATGTGTGGTTCCATGCTCGGCCAATTTCCTTAATGACATGCACCCCTGGTGTTTGTCCATGCGTGTTTGTGGGTTGTGCCTTTGCCACTGGTGGTTGCACATGGCCCCATGACTTACCTGGGTTGGTTAAAGTGCTCTTCTGTGATGGTGTCCCTGTGCAGCTGTGCCATCTGGATCAGTCGGGGGTCCCTTCAACCATGGGGGGCTGCCCATCACCATCTTCACCAGCATCCTCATCATCCCCATCACTGTCCCCCTCTTTGACCTGTAGGGCTATCCCACAGTTGTTGGCCATATTGTGCAGGATGCAACAGGCCAGGAATAGCCCACAGGCCTTTGAGGGGCTGTACTGTAGGGCACTGCCATACTTGTCCAGGCAATAGAAACGTGACTTCAGCATCCCGAACACCTGCTTGATGACATTGCATGTGGTGGTATGTGCCTCATTGTAGCATTGCTGTGATGGGGTCATGGGCTGCTGGTATGGTGTGAGCAGCCTGGGATGGGGTGGGTATCCACTGTCACCTGTGTGTAGAGGGTGGACGTTAGTTTGGTGATCAGCATTGCCCTGCCTTGGGCCATCTAGGCCAATACCCATGTCACCTCTGACTATGCACCTCCCAAGCTCCATGTCTTTCTGTGTGCTTTGCATACTCACCTACTAGGTGGCCAGTGGGGATGTCCCCACTCTTGAACCCATGGCACAGTGCTGACTGGTGCCAGATGAAGGCATCATATGCTCCCCCAGGGTGCGTGGCACAGACATTGATTATGCTGTTGCTAGCCTTGCTTGTAGAGCAGAAAGCAGCTAACTAAAAGAAGCTACATTTTCTTATTCATTTAAAACATATATCTCAGCAGGAGTCAGTGTCTGTTAAGATTAAGTAGACAGATAACTTTATTAGAAGTAGAAGGGGTCTTATTTAGGGTTAAAAAAAGAAAAGAAAGTCAGTGTGTGTTCTGTGCAGTGAAAGGTACTGTATCAGCTGACTTTGCTAAACCAGTAGGAGGAAAGAGAGCTTACCTGGGGTGTGGTTTAGACACTATAAAAGCAGGTGAGTCAAATTACAACTTCCTGTTGCTAGCCTTGCTTGTAGAGCAGAAAGCAGCTAACTAAAAGAAGCTACATGTTCTTATTAATTTAAAACGTATATCTCAGCAGGAGTCAGTGTCTGTTAAGATTAAGTAGACAGATAACTTTATTAGAAGTAGAAGGGGTCTTATTTAGGGTTAAAAAAGAAAGAAAAGAAAGAAAGTCAGTGTGTGTTCTGTGCAGTGAAGGGTACTGTATCAGCTGACTTTGCTAAACCAGTAGGAGGAAAGAGAGCTTACCTGGGGGTGTGGTTTAGACACTATAAAAGCAGGTAAGTTAAATTACAACTTCCTTGTGCTAACCTTTTTTCTTACTCATTGCCCTCCATCCCACCCCTCCACCCAGCCACCCAAAGCCAGTTCTACTTTTATAGCCACTGGATTTGGCTGTCAACAGGAACTTCCTGTTTGGCAGTAAGAAGGAAAGGATCATAGAGAAACATTGGTTTTGTCAACCCTAAAGTAAAAGAAGTAGCTCACTCTTCCCTCCAGCTGCTGGTGGTCTGATATTGAGCAAGGAAGAAGGAGGCTACTGAAGAAGATAGGAAGTTGTTGTCCCAGAACAGAAAGGGTGAGAGTTGTAAGGAGAGGAGAGAATAAGCATCCAGAGAAACAGTAGAGAGGACACAAAATAAGACATGATAGGAGTTGTGCAGTGCAATGGCTGCGGGGCAGCAATGTTCCAGGAGACATTCTGGAGGCTGCGATGCTGCCCTATTTGCAGGCACCTCTCTGGTCTGAGAGAGGAGGTTACCCGTCTCCAGGCTGACCTGGCTAGGATTTATGAAACCTCCTCCCCCACCCAGGGACCACCAGGGCCAATGCCACTACCTCAGAGGTTGCCAAGAAAGAGGAGAGGCTGGACCAGGGTGGGCTCAAGGAGGGAGAGGGTGGTGGAACATAGTTGCATCTCTCCAGCTGTACCTCTCCACAATTCATTTGTTCTTCTGGTGGATAGTGGTTCCTCTATGGAGGCACCTGCAGTGGAGACCAAGGAGGATGCTGGGAACCTTCACAAAGGAGACCCACAGGAGGGTGGAATGGGACCCCACAGGGGAAGGAAACAACTCCTGGTGGGGGACTCAATCATTAGGTGAGGAGAGGGAGGTAAGATGCCTTCCTGGCGCCACGGCTTGAAGGGACAGGAAGCGAATCCTCAGGATAGTGGGAGGAGCTGCATGAGGGAGGGAGCTGGATGTCATTGTCCACCTAGGGACAAATGACCTGGCTAGAAATGGGATAAGAGCAGTGCAAGAGGAGTTTGTAGGGTTGGGAAGAGGCCTTAGACAAGTAGTGCATACGGTAACCTTCTCAGAGGTGCTGCCTGTCTATGGCAAGGGAGATGCTAGGGCACTTCTCACCAGGGAATTCAATGAGTGGTTGAAAAACTGGTGTGGAGCTCAGGGTTTTGGCTTCATTGGGGACTGGGGAGCCACCTGGAGGGATGCAGACCTATACTGGTGCGATGGTCTGCATCTGTCCAGAGGGGGAACCAGGATCCTAGGTGAGAGGTTTAATACGAACATATGAACATATGAAATTTGCCAGCAGATGAAGGCCTAGAGGTCTATCAAGTCTGCCTCAATGTGCAGCTAGCACCCTTATCCTGCAGCTGCCCTCCTTCCACCCTTCCCTTCATTAACCCTCCCTTGTCCTGTCCCATCCTCATTTGAAGCAGTCCACTGTTCTACTGCATACCACTTCAGCAGGTAACGATTCCACCCAGCCACCACCCTCTCTGTAAAAAGTGTTTCCTCATCTCCTCTTGAACCTTCCTCACTCCAGTCTCATATCATGGCCCTGGTGGCCCTCCCTCCCTTACTTTGAACAGCCCTCTGTACCCATCTTGTTTATTCCTTTCATGTATTTAAAGGTTTCAATCATGTCACCCCTGTCTCTCCTCTCCTCCAGTGAGTACATGTTCAACTCCTTCAACCTTCTCTCGTATGATAAGTCCCCCAGCCACTTGATCATCTTTGTCGCCTGTGCTGCACCCCCTCCAGTAACTTAATGTCCCTCTTCAGATATGGACGCCAGTACTGCATGCAGTACTCCAGGTGTGGTCTAACTAATGACCTATACAGTGACAGAATCACCTCCTCCCTCCTCGAGGATATACCCCTTGCAATACAACCCAGCATTTTGTTGGCCTTTGCAGCTGCCTTCCTACATTGTGCCGAGTTGTTCATTGACCCTGTAATGAGCACACCCAGATCCTTCTCCTCCTCTGTCTGGGCTAGCTGCACTTGCCCTAGCTGGTAACTCCTCCTTGGGTTCTTCATCCCAAAATGCAGCACCTTGCACTTTTGGCATTAAAGCCCAGTTGCCAGGTGTCTGACCAGGTTTCAAGCTTTGCCAGATTATCCTGCAACCCCTGCCATCCCCCTAGGTCATCCACCACTGCGCCTACCTTGGTATCATCAGCAAACAGACTGATCTTGCTCTTGATGTCCCATGATATGTCTGCAATGAATATCCCAAACAACACTGGTCCCAACACTGAGCCCTGTGGAGCACTGCTCATCACTGCCCTTGGGTGAGAGAGCTCATCACCCACCACCACCCTCTGTTGCCTGCCCTGCATCCAGTTTCCTACCCATCTCACCAGCTTTGCACCTGCCTCTGTGCCTACTAACTTCCTTCCCAGCCTTCCATTTTGCACTGAGTCAAATGCCTTACTGAAGTCCAGATACAGGACATCCACTGCATGGCCCCTGTCCAGTTGCCTAGTTACCCAGTCATAGAACTTGACCAGGTTGGTTTGGCAGGATCTTAGCATTTAAACTAGCCAAGGGGGAGGCACTGAAAAGGAATAGGGAAAATCCAAGCCTCCCCCCACAAAACATGGTGATTAGTGAGGTAAACACCAAGGTACAGAAGTTATTAGGGAGCAGAACAGATTTAAATGTAAAAAAAGGCAAATGCAGTAAGGACAGAAATGGGGCTAAAAGGGGTAAGGCTAACAAAAAGTGGAGGGTGATGAGTACCAATGCCCGTAGTCTGTGTAACAAGCTCCCTGAACTAGTGGCCTTGATGGAAGAGGGCTGCCTGGATATTGTGGCAGTCACAGAAACATGGTACACAGAGAACCATGACTGGGGTGTCAACATACCAGGGTACACAATCTACAGGAGGGACAGGGAGGGTAAAAGAGGAGGAGGAGTAGCTCTCTATGTAAAGAAAGGGATCAAAGCAACAGAACTAAAGAGTAAACAGGGAGCAGATGAGGCACTTTGGTCACCCCGAGACAGGAAATGGCACCACAATCCGCATGGGGTTGTATACAGAACCCCATCTCAGGGGAGGGAATGGACAAGGAAATTATAGAAGGCTTTCTTAGAATGGCAGAAAAAGGGGAGATATTGTTGATGGGGGACCTGAATATGCCAGATGTTAACTGGAGCACCTTTGCTGCAGGCACCTCCAAGAGTAGGGTCATTCTTGATGCCCTACAGGGAGCATGCCTCAGACAGCTAGTATTGGAACCCACTCGGGAGGGAGCAATCTTAGACATGGTGCTTTCAAATGGGGATGGAGAAAGAATCTCAGATTTAGAAGTGGGTAACAAGCCGGGAACAAGCAACCAGCAAACAGTGTGGCTCATGATAAACACAGCCATACAATCAAGCCATACAAAAGCAAGAGTACTAGACTTTAGGAGGGCTAACTTTGGGAAAATGAGAGCATGCCTCAGAAAAGCACTAGCAAGCAGGCAAGAAGGAGGGGTGCAGGAACAATGGGGAGTGATCAAAACAGCTATCACAGAGGCAACAAGCCTTTGTGTAAAGCAAATCAATAAAACACAATGAAGGAAAAAATGCTATGGTTCTCAAAAGAGGTGGCAGGGAAGATTAAGGAGAAAAGGACAGCATTCAGGAAATATAAGGAAACACAGAAGGAGCAGGACAGAGAACTTTATCAGTTAAAGCAGAAAGAGGCTGGGAAGGCAGTCAGAATAGCAAAGGCCCAAACCGAGGAAAGGATAGCCAATTCTGTTAAGAAGGGGGATAAGACCCTTTACAGGTACATTAGGGAGCGAAGAAAGACCAAAGGAGGGATACTGAAGCTTAATAAAGGGAAGGGAATGTGGGTAGAGGGTGACGGTAAAAAAGCAGGGATACTGAACGAATATTTCTGCCCAGTATTCACAAAGGAAGAGGAGGGGGATTTACCTAAACCAAACAAGAGAAATACTCTGAAGACGGGGGGTCGATACCAGTCCATTTACATAAGAAAGGGTTCTGAAAGAACTAATAAAATTGAAGGTGGACAAAGCAATGTGGCCTGATGGGATTCACCCAAGAATTTTAAAAGAACTAAGGGTAGAACTAGTGACACCGCTGACTACTTTCTTTAACAAATCATGGGAGGATGGGGTGGTACCCAAGGACTGGAGGAGGGCAGATGTGATTCCTCTTCACAAAAGTGGGAGCAGAACAGAGGCAGGAAACTACAGACCAGTTAGTTTGACCTCAGTGGAAGGGAAAATGATGGAATCACTTCTGAAGGAAAGAATTGTTGAGTACCTAGAGACCAGTGAGGCACAGGACCCAAGGCAGCATGTATTCACAATGGGAAGGTCATGTCAGATGAATCTAATAGATTTCTTTGACTGGGTGACCAAAGTAGTAGACCAGGGAGGGGCTGTGGACATGGCCTACCTAGATTTTAGCAAGGCATTTGATACAGTCCCACACAAAAGATCAATACACAAGACAGCCAGCCTTGTAGTGGGTCCCAAGGTGGTAGCCTGGATAAAAAATTGACTAGACAACAGGACACAAAGGGTAGTAGTAAATGGAGTCCACAGTGAAGAAAGGAGGGTTACTAGTGGGGTACCGCAGGGTTCAGTACTGGGACCGGTCCTTTTTAATGTCTTTATAAGTGACATTGCAGAGGAACTGGAAGGAAAAGTATGTCTCTTTGCAGATGACACAAAGATCTGCAACAGGGTTGATACACAAGATGGAGTGGAAAGGATGAGAAGGGACTTGGCAAGGTTGGAGGAATGGTCAAATGTATGGCAGCTCGGATTCAATGCAAAGAAGTGCAAGGTAATGCACATGGGAAACAAAAAACCCAGGGGAAGTGTACACAATGGGGGGTGAGATACTTACAACAGTAAAAATAGAAAGGGACCTGGGGTAATTATATCAGATGACCTAAAGGTGGGCTAGCAATGTGAGAAGGCAGTAAGGAAGGCTGGGGGGATACCTGTGGCAAGCAGGCACATGCAAGATGTCACTTTGGTCTCCACTGACAGAGCATGGCTCCGTTGTGTGGATGCCTGCATCACATCACTACACAGCTCACAGAGCAACCTCAGAATTGCCTGGTTCAGGCAGTACCGGCCCACAATCTCAGTATCAGTGTACAGCTCGAAGCTGGTGCAGGCTCGGTACTGCCTGTTGGGGGCATACTGCTGACAGACCCCTCCACAGCCATGCCCCCCTGCTGCCTGCCTTCTCATCCCCCATAACTGCCTACATCTGGATGGTGGCACTGGCCATGTCCCTGGCTTGTGTTACCCCCGGCAGCTGTTTCTGTGTTCCCCCCGGTGTCCTTGCTGCTACTTCCCCTGTACCAGGAACACCTCCCTGTAGTGGCCTCAGTGCTGTGTGGCACTTCCCCCTTTTGGGCTGCACTGAGGCAGATGCTCCCCACAACTTCCCTGTTCCTGGGGGTTCCAGGTGCTCGGTCTCTGTCCTGCCCTGTCCTGCTCTCAGTGTGTGTGCCTGTCTGGCTGCCTATGGTTCAGCAACATGTGCCTTCCCTGTAGCGTTCTTGTGCATCTCTCTTGTTCCTTTTTATTTTGGCTCATTTCCACTATCGCGCAACTTCCGCTTGCTCTCCTATTGTGCATGGAGCATGTTGTTGAATATTGCACTGTGTCATTTATGCATGTTTCCTCCCCCTTCAGTTGCACATGCATTCATTATCATTGTGCTCTTGCACAGTGTGATTTTGGGGGGGGGCATCTGCCTCCCACTGAATATTGCAGAATGGCGCATTTTTGGACTTGCGCTGATGCATCCCTATTGCACATGGCGCAACCCTTTTGAATATCTGGGCCACAGTGTTTATGTGTATCAGTATGTTTGTGAATGTAACAAATCAGCAACACACATAATAGAAAGTATGTGTCAGGCTCACTTTAGATACAGTAGTGTGTAACAGCACTGCAGGGACAGAAGTTTCAAAATGTTGAAAGCATCAGTGTTAGTAATCCATAGAGAAATACATTTTTAAATATCTTTTTGAGTTACAAATGCAGTTTCATGTCAGGGAAGATTTTTTTGGGGGGTCAAACTATTTTAATCATGGGCACAGTACTTGGTGCACAGAGACAATTGATGATAAAGTGTATTTTTCTAAGTTTGAGAAGTATGTAATAGGTGTAAGTGTAAAAATGTTATAAATGAGACAGGGGAATGAATAATGGTTAATTAAGTGCCTAGAATTTTTTTTTTAATATAATCAAGTTTATAAGTGGCAAGTAGGTAGGGGTTAGTGTTTTGAATGTAGCAGTAGACCAGATTTGTTAGGAATATATGCTGTCTTGCAAATAAGAAAAATTTCTAAGGGATACATTTTCAAAACAGTGATATTTATTTATTGTTAAAATCAAGTGTGCTTTAAGGGTAATTCAACAGACAAAGGTGTAGTGAAAAGGAATTGAATTGCTAAGTACAGCTCTCAGACTATTAGTCTCCAAGGAGAAGTACTTTACAGTCTCTTCAGGAACTTTTGATCTAAGAAGTGTGAAAAGCAAATGACAAGTGGAAGATATCAAGTAATGACAAAACATGGGTTTTTCTTTCATGTATTGTTGGGGTAACACAAAAAATGGAAAGCAATCAGTGGTGTTGGGGAGGGGAAAACAGAGCATGGTTTTGTAGTGGGATAAAACTTTATTGTTGATTTCATATGAATTAAAATATTTACAGTCATAAAGATTTTGGAAGATGCACAATGTTGTACAGAAACTGAATATGTCTGCTTCCAGTTGTGAATTTTGTATTAGCAATAAGTGATCTGTATTGTAGGGTTGGAGTTGATGATTTTTTTCATTGTAATTTTTTAGGTGTAACATATATGTCATGCATGGGAATGTTGTCTATGTGTAAAACGTATATCACATTTGTAAAAATCTGGCAATGCAGCGCTCAGGCTGAATGTTTCACTGAAGTAAAGGTATAGCATTTGGCAATAACTGTCAGTTATGTACACAGTAAAACAAGGTTTTATGAGTGTATAGTACTGCTTATTATGTGAAACACAGAAAAACATGACCCTGTACACAGCAGTTTTGTAAATAATGCTCCTTTTAAGTAAATCAAGTAAATAATAAATAGAAGTAATATCATTATAGCACAGTGTGTTATATATGTATCACAGTAAAGCAAATGAGGAGCCCATATCTACATGACAGAAATGTGCTATGAATTAAAGAACATGTGGATAATGAATAGCTAGAGATGGTGTTTTCCTAATACAACATGTTGAGGAAACATGAGTTAAAGTCCATCTCTGTTATCACTGAGCAAGCAGCTTTACTTAATAACATGGAATTCTTTTTCACAGAAAGGGTGGTGGATACATGGAATGGCCTACCTCAGGAAGTGGTGGCTATGAATACAGTGCAGGGCTTCAAACAGGCATGGGATAGGCATAAGGGAGCAATATAGATGAGTATGAATAGATAGGCCACTGGCAGAGCAAAGGCCGATGGCACTTTTATAAGATAGAAAAAAAATGGGCAGACTGGATGGGTCTTGTGGTCCTTATCTGCTGTCAACTTCTATGTTTCTAATTATGTCAATGGCAGTTGCATCTTAATTTCATGGAGGTCATGTTTTCAGGAATACGTGTAAGCCAAAGTCAGGCTTTGTATTGGCAAGCAGGATCTTTAAAAGAAGTAATTGTAATGGAGTGGTCCAATAAAGTTTGTAATGGAATACAGAAGTTTTGCAAAATCAAATTTGTTGACTTAAGTAGTACTGTGTTAGGAAAAGTAGGGGTCTTGTATGATGGATATCTGACATATTACAGTTGTAATGTAGCAAATACTGGACACAGGAGGTGACTGGTTGGTGCAGTTTTGAGGAAAAAAGTCAGAACCTGATCAAAAACTGGCATAGAATAGACAGACTGCAGAATGGTAAAGAAAGGGGCTAAAATGGCTAAAAAAAATGAAAAAGGAAAAATGGAGCTATACAGAGAGCCTTCAAAAGTGTTGAAAAAGGGGCTAATGTTGAGATCCTGAAACAGAGTAGGACTTGTAGCTTAGTGTAACACTTCTGGTTAAACAATTAAAAAAAACACAGGCAATTGGCTGCATTCCCATTCCTGAACCCCCCTTCTAGAAACAGTTACATGTCATATTAGTTGTGTTCTGTGAGGGGTAAAACTGTCAGGGAACATCAATCACTCACTCTTTATTTTACCAGGTGAAACATCATTGAACAAAGACTAATTTCCAAGATGGTCCTGGACATAGGTACAAGCAAACAACAGTAAAGTATAAGACAACATAAAGCAACAACAGCATTAACCTTATAGCTAAAGATAACAGCATAATATACATAAAGTAACAGCATCAGAGAACATCAACATGTGTCTGAGTTAAAATGACAGTTTATAAGGCTATAGATTTGCAATAGGGATGTTGGGATAGACAGAAATAGCAGCATAATAAGAATAAAAAATAGCAAAATGCAGGGTTTGTGTTAAGTGCAGATAGGTGAGTCATTATAATGTGCAGATGTTTTCATGGAGAAGTGTGATAAAGCATGTAAAACAATCACCTCAAAATGAATATTCAGTAATCTTTATTAAAGCCATTTAATTTTAGTGAAATGTGCTGAAAACTCATACAGTGTTACATAGTTTCAGTATGTTTCTTATTGTTACAGATGTACAAAACAGAATGGAGACTATGTTTCAGGCTCAGTTTACATAATGTAGAACACTGCAGAGATTGAACTTTTAATACTGTAAAATAAGTTGTATCATAGTAATGGATGGAGACATACATTTTTTAATATCTGTGAGAGATATAACTAGAAAACGTAATAGAAGCAATGTGCTGTCTATATGTCTGTAGTAGGTTTTACCCACATTTTTGTAATGGTGTTAACTGATTCACAGTATTGCTGGTGTATGTTTTCAGCGTCTAAGTGTGACCGACTGAACCTATTCCAGTCTTGGCAGCATCCAACACTTATTTTTTATATGTTTGTTAATTTTGTTTTACAATCTCCCTAACATCATTATTTATTAGCATGATAAAGACAAGGTGAAGGGTTCAGGTGAAATGTAACAAAATGTAATATTTCGACAGAGTGCAGCATTGTTTGCTCATTAGTGCTGTGTTTTTCCCCATTATTCTTTAGTGATATAAAGTGCTAGAAAATAAGATATTTGCTTCTAAAGAGGTATTTTTTTTCCTGTTTGCTTCTCCATACCTGAAGTCATAATGGGCTGCTTGTGACACCACAGTTACTCCCATGGCAACAGACTGTGATGTTTTAACAGAGGATTATGAGTTGAAGTGGAAAGT